>CM038713.1:31623536-32928536 GCA_021613375.1 Megaleporinus macrocephalus
AACAATGGCTGAAACTCTTAGAAAGCAGGCATTATCACCACCTCAAACAAAAAAACAAACTAAACATTCAGCAGTAAGACATGATTTAAATAAAGCAGAGCAGAGTTAGCATTGGTGTTGGTTTCACCTCTGTAGATGCTCTTGGTAAGTAAAGGGATGAAGTTTGATGATAAACTTGCAATGTTGCTTCTAGGCTGGTAGGGAGTGAAGAGAAAGAAGAGACTGTGCATCATAAAAATGGTTCCTTTCAAATGAATAATATGCAAAACCAAGTCTCTCTCTCTTTTATGGAATTAAAGAGATTAATGTAGTATGTACTGTAGTATTAAATGTTCTTAAAAGTTTTAACACACGGTTCACTCTTCAGCCACTACAGATGCATATATGGAAACTTAACTAGAAAAACAGCCCCTCTTCATTTCTTTTGTAACGTCATGAAAAACCAAAACATTTGTAATTACATATATCTGCCCATTCAGATTACAGGGTTTTAGTCCTGCCCATTCACGTTGAGGAGTGTTTAAGTGTGTTTCAGCCCAGAATTAGGGCATGAGGTCATTTACATATATCAGTCAGTATTAAGAATTTTGGGAGCCATACAAACACTGGGTACCCTATATATAGGGAGAAAAATACAAATGTAAGATATGGGCTGGGCTATAAAAAGGCTTCTGGTATCTTCAAAATGGTCTCAGAATGGAAAATATTTCATTGCTGTCTAAAGAAAAATAAGCATCTACAAAATATTAACTTGTGAGTCAATGTAAAGAGATTTTAAGCCATTTTGGCACATTTCTTTTGGTTCATTCATCATGCAATTTCCACACAATGTAAAGGGCAGCTGTCTTCTTCAAATGATGTGGAAAAATAAAAATGGAGATAGATGTTTTTCTTTGGACAGTGATGATTTGATAGATGGACTAGATATAAGATGAATTCACTTGCCAGGATATCATTTGCAGTGCCGTTATGGGCTAATAGGAATAAAGCTGCGTAGTGGGTACTTTGAGAAAACAGCTAAGCTGCCTGTGGAGATCAGATCTGGCAAGCCTCAGCCTCAGCCATTCAGGTCGGTGGAAAAACCTTTCCCACAAGAAACCTGATAGCCGCAAGAAAGCACAGCTAGCTAGATTAATGGGATATAAGCTAACTAATTCAGTTATGAAATGCATTATTGTTGTAAGCTGGGGTATCTTACTGCAGCCATATATAGTTTTCATTGACAATGGCCAGCATAATGTCCAGTCCACAGTGCTGATCTGAAGGGCGACGTCCTTTCCGCCAACTCCTAACAGCCATCAACCTTTAACCATGCACAAGATGCTTTTAAAACATCACCCAGAGTCTTCCTGGTTCAGTCTAATGTAGCTGTCTCTTCCAGATGCATTAGTGCAAGACTACTGAGACATCAACTGGAGTAGAGAAGCATTAAATCAGCTGATGTTTCAGCACAATGTAGATTTTCACTCTTAAAAATACAAGTGCAAAGAGTTTTTCATAGTGATACCACAGAAGAACCTGGAACTCTTGGTTCCCCAAGATTGTAGGTTTCCGTAAAAGAACCATTTCTTAATGAGTCCAGCGTGAAGAAGCGTTTTAAAGTTTAAAAGTGCACTATGTAATGTATGTATGATCCTTCTAGTTAAAACAAACATGCATGTAAGTCACCCAGCCTTGAAGATTTCATGGTTTTCACAATTCACAATTTTCACACAGCAGTTTAGACCATTCGTACGTATTAACCAGCTTGATGTTTAGATATTAAATATAGGGTTTACATAAATACCACACAATCTTTGAACATCCTTTCACTGTGCTAACTATCATCAGATTCACCTGCTCAGGGGGGTCTGAAAGCTCAACGCCCATTAAGCTCAGCGACCATTTCCAACAGGTCTCCATATTCCTAGAACTTACATAGTGTAGCTTTAGGCCACTCTACTAGAGTACTAGATCTGTTTATTATACCTAAATACCAATCACAGATTTGTATATTTTTTCAACAAGCATGCATATTTATCCGCTCCAAGGATCTTTTAGATAATGTAAAAGTCTATGAAATAAATGACTTAAATGTATTTTTTAAAATATAGCAACAGTAGCACTTTTTATAATTAAAAATAAAAAATATATATTTATTTAAAATACACCTTAGTAACATGTTCCAATTTAAGTGACTAATTTTACTGCAGCACAGCATGAAAAATCTCCCCAACTTTGTATTTAACCAAGTTTTTTTTTAGGTAAATCACTCATACTGCAAACATAGCCACCCACTTTTATAGTATTTGCAAGAAAAACAGTGAACAACTTAACAAATGCAGTAATGAAAATTGGGGTAAAAACACAAGTACAAAAAAAATACAATTACAAAACATTTCATAAATTATGTTATGCAGTATCAACTACAACATTATATGAATACTGTTTAACTGCATGATGCTTATGGTACACATAAACATATGTCCAAGCAAGAAACTATTAAGGAACCTTTATTTTTAAGAGTGTTGCTGTCGAAGATATTAAAGCCTATGTTATGTTGTGCAGTGCAGTGAGTAAAACCCAGTCTGTGTGTCTCCAGCTTATTGATTAGTTGACTGTATGAATGATTTGATTTGCTCTTTCCCTGTTTTATTCTGAAAATGTCACTTGCTAATGTTTTTAATGTGAGAAGACATCACTACCTATCCACAAGTCTCCACAATTTTCAGTTGAGCTTTTTAAGCTGTGTTTGCATGCCTGTTTGGGTATTATCACTTTTGAATCCACTCCATGACGCCACTACCCAACTGTAAGCCCATTTTCCCAGAATTCCCTCCATTTGCGCTATTTCACACTAGCATGAGTAGCTTGGGGCAGGAAAAAAAGAGGAGATCCCAGTAACCATTCCAGGAAAAGTGAGGAAATCACTTTTGTCCTCCTGATAGCAAAGAGAGGCACACATTCTCACTGGCCCCGCTGAACTGTGCTATGCTAATGTGCCAATGCTACCTCAGATCAAGCGTTCAGAACGTAAGGAGATTAGTTGCCATGAACAGAGTTTGTGGAACATCTGCATGTGATGTTTGTGCCCCGGCTAATGCTTGGCCTTTTGGTCTTTACCAGAGCTCTATATGGTATTACAGTGCTGTGACACACATTCAGTTTTTTATGGTGTGCTTGGTGCTAATCTGCACTGCTAGCCGCTAATCTCTGTGTAGCTAGAAGGAGCACAGCAGGTAATCTCAGTCAAGAGGATCAGATGGTCTTCAGCATGTCATAACGGGGAATGAGAGGGAAAATCCAGGACTCATGTTTATCAGACTTCTCTGAGTAAGACTGCTGATCTGGCGTCAGTCTGTGCCTTTTACATAATAGTAAACTCTGATCTGAAAAAAAAAACCCTTGTTTATCCAGGATCTCTGAGTAAGAGCACTGATCTAAGATCAGGCCTCATCAGTCTATGCAATCGCATTCAGTGTAAACATTTCCCAGTTTAGCATTCTTGCTTTGAGACTGTTGATATGGTCAGTGATCTTATGTTAGTTCTCTCACGCTGTGATGCCTAATAAATTAGACTTCAGTATTTACTATTTGCCACTTGTGTTTTTACACAGCGGAATTTGACCCCTGCATTTAATCCATCCAGGCAGTGAAACAGCCCTATTCACAGTGCCCGGAGAGCAGTCGGGGCTTAAGTGTCTTGCTCAAGGGTACATCAGTCGTGTCCTGTTGGTTCAGGGGATCCAACCAGCAACATTCTGGTCACAAGACCAGTTCCTTAACCTTCAGCCCACAACTGCCCCCATATGTTAAATGACCTAAAGCTGTTGTTAATGGAAATTAAATGAGTGTGAAAAAAACTCGTTTTCCTCTAAATGAAAGTCTGTGATCAGTAGCAGTGGTAGAATGCTGGTCAGACCGTGTCCCATTTCAACATTTTAGGGCCTCGTTTGCCAATTAAACACTTTATAAAAGCAAAATGATAATCTAGCGTTGACATAGTTTTCGGGTTTACACATTATTTTTAGTGTTAAGGTCAAACAAATTAGGCTTTTTTCCATCATCCATATTGTCTTTAATAGCTTATATATTTTATCCAACACCATATTTTGAATGCTTGTAGTGGTGTGTGAAGTACTTTCCAGGCATTTTTTGAAACAACTGTTTTAACACAGTGTTTTATGAGCTCTCATTGCTGCTGATCTTTATCTGACACCACAGATACAGTGCAATGTCAAACATTTCTATTGTGGCATGTTGCTTTTCTTTTGCACTATTATTTATTCTTTACAGGAGCGGTATGTATGAAATAACAGTTTTGGTGGTGTGCCAGAGGCGTTTATGTATCATGTTGCTGTCTCACAATACCACTTTCTACTTCAAGAGGTAATAGTGAGTCATTGTAGCAAATGGCCATCAATCCAACATGTGAGGATGTGGAAGTAGCACTTGCCCAGTGGCATATTCAAACCTCTTGTCAATCACATTGAAGGTCCTGCTGCTGTTAGATCATTTAGATCACAGGAAGCCTGAGAAAAGAAGAGAAAATGCAACATTGACTGAAGCAAGCGACCATTATCACCACCGCCACCCGCTCTCAGCAAGCAAAAATGTTCGGGAGCAAACAAAGCAAGTGAGATAAACTGAAGGAAAACAAGAGTTAATGTTGATGCTGCTTTGTAACCTTGGAAACACTCTTGACATGTAAAGGATGACGTTTAGTAAGTAAACAGCTGTCAATGGCAACATTTAGGAGGAGGGACTTTGCATTTCATAAAACAGGTGTAGGTACCACAACCTCTGGTGGTATGCTGCCCCCTGTTGTTTGGAGGATTAATTTGACAGGTTCTGTCATATTACAAATTGCCTATTAAGATTTTCATAACTAATTGTTGTCTGTTTTGTAGCTATGCTAAAGATTCAGCCCTGCAGCTGTATTCTGTGTAAAGCGCTGCTTTACCGTTTAAGGTTCGTGTTTCTAGTTAGTTCTAATGTTAATTAATTATATGATTTTAATGTTAATTAGACTTTTTGTTAATTTTTAATTTTTGTTAATAATGTTAATTTACTTTTTTTATAAAATTTGTAATAAAAAAAGCTCAGTTCAGTTTGGATTGGGTTTTCTGAGCATGCGGTGGACACCACAGTGCCCATTCGCTCATACTTGCATAACACTGTACTTTTTTTTTTTTTTTTTTTTTTACTTTTATTTTTGGGACTGGAGGACTGCAGACCTGCCCAGTTTAATGTTTTCCCAGCTGTAACCCACCTGATTCAACTCATCAGATGTTCATCCAGGCTTTCACGAGATGATGGGGGTGTTTTGGAGCAGGAAAAATCCTGTCTATTGTCTCCCGAAGGGCTCACAAAAGCACCCTTTCAGAGAGCAAGGACGAAGGAGGTCACTTCCTCTTTCTGTGTTGGGGTCATATAATACAAACGATGAACTGGAGCATCAAACGTTTGGAATTCTGAAGATTTTTGTAATGTTTCATGTATATGTTGCATGTTTTTATGTTTTAGTTGTGGTGATGTCACATAACCAATAAGCTAAATTAAAGAATATTCCTTAACAAACCTCAGCAGCTCTCAGCAACTGCTGCACACACATTCTGTTTAGGAATGGTCAGTTTTTCCATTCACTCCTCAGAGATGCTCTGCTGTGCAAGACTTGCAAGATGTCCCAGTGCTGGTTGGGCTCCCTCTGCAGCTCCATTTGATTACAAATGGCATCTCATTTTCTAGGCATGCAGCAATTATAATTTTTATAACCGATTTATTACACTCACTGTGTCAGATGCTTGGGAAGATTTTTTAATCATTTTATTTAAAGCAGTAACAACGAAGACATTGTTTTTTCTATTTATCTGAAGATCACACACGTGCGATAAATAAACATACATGGGGATATGACACATGGTGGACAGTCACACATTAATTGACTCCACCAGCAATATTAAGTGATGGACTTTAACATGAAATATTCATGGAAATATTAAGAAAAGAACTGAATTACTATAATTAGTATTAAACCCACTATAGGAAAATAATTAAAAAGCACTGCTAATATAACATAGCAGTTCCAATAGATGCACACAATTAAAAAAGTTACTTTATTCTAGCTATATGCCAAATGAATGTTATTAAATACTGCTACTGCATAAAATGTTAATGATAATATGACAAAATAAGCCCAGTGCTGCTCTGGGGACAGTGAGCCTTCAGCTGTCTGTGATTATCAGTTATTCAACTTCTCAATCATATATGCTGCAATATACGTAAATTAATGAATATACTTATTAATGAATTGAAATAAATTAATATGTCTAAGAATGAAGATGACCAGTTAGCAAATATGGCTTCTTTGAGCTTGAACTTTTAAAGTTACATACGATAAAAAAAAACTATTAAATCAGTAAATCAGTTGTTTATAGTACAGTTATATTGTAGTACAGTAATATTAGTTTAAAAAAGTAGATATTGAACTGGCAAAATGTGGTAAAAAATGTGTTCTTATTAGACAAAGTGACAACATGCAAAATAAATAAATTAATATTAATATTAAATTATTTAATTTCATATTTTTTGTCTGTGTCATGTATAATGTAAATGTATAATGTAAACCCATCTTGTGTTAGTTGAGAGTATTTAACAGGAGAAAGGTACAAACTGAAAATCACAAAATATGTTGGACATGATCCTACTGTCATGAAGTGGAGAGATGTTTCAGTCAAATTGAAAGATTTTCCCTCTGTAGATGCAGTAGATATAACTACCTTGTCATCCAGATGTCCTTCTACTGAAGTCGTGAAAGCATACAAAAGCACTGAGGCATACCTGATTTTTAGACAAGCTGGTGGAAACTGACTTCAGCCTCATCCCAACCGCAGACGAAGACTCACAAACATTTTTTTCTCCCTCATGAACAACAACTCTTAGCACTTGATAAAAGCTTCTTGTGGTTTCTTGGTTAGATCGATTTGAGCAACCGTAAACGACCCAAACAATAAGTATTTTGAGAGCCTGTGATAGAGTGCGCTATGTAGAAAATTACTTCCTGCCCTCCGTCTGCTCTTTACGCTACTGCAATGCAGCGATGTGACGCCACTTGCAAGCAACCTATTGTCTGATGTGTGTGCTAATAATCAGATCCTGATTCTGGGTGATTCTGATCCTTCACCCTACCTTATGGTTCATTCTTCTCCAAATGCTTATTTATTCTAATGTCACTGGAAAGCACCTGAGTAAGCAAGAAAGCGAATTTGGACATGTAGTTCTCATTGTTTGATATTATTTGAAGCTTTCCTGTGGTCTTTCCTGTTGTCTTTCCTGTTGTTTATACTGTTGCAAGAGAGAAAATCAAAAGAAATGAGAGTGACTTTCTGGGTGGAGGGTGCAGAAAGATTCTTTGACAGTCTCATCTATACATAGACTTCAAATTGAATGTTAACTGGCATTCAACCATATATATACATATTTTGGAAAAAATACAATCACCTCTGCTAATAAACAATAAAGTCTTTCATCCATATCATTCCTGTCAGACACATTGTCATTGGTACTGAACACAGTATTCTGTAATTTGTTTAAAAAGGATCTTGTGCCACCTTTAGCTCGTCCTACTGGATGAAGTACAAATAAGTATACATTCTCTACAGAGAACCAATATCAATGTGGCTTTTTTGCCAGTTTAGTGCACAATTTCTATTTGTTTCACAT
The DNA here is from genome assembly GCA_021613375.1 of Megaleporinus macrocephalus. Classification (NCBI taxonomy): domain Eukaryota; kingdom Metazoa; phylum Chordata; class Actinopteri; order Characiformes; family Anostomidae; genus Megaleporinus; species Megaleporinus macrocephalus. Next base: position 31,631,238 of record CM038713.1, read on the forward strand.
ATTAAGTTTAACATATTTAATGCTTCATTTTGTCCCAGCATGTTAAAATTCAGTTTGTGTTTACATTGTGATGAAATTTCATGATTAATGGACCAATAGAAATGCACCAAAATAGCTTGGAAAAAATTCTGGTTCCATTGACTTCTATTGAACGTGAAGACAGTTTTTGGCCTCTCCTGTAAAACTGTCATTTTGGAGCTACCTGTTTTTCATTGGACAGCGACCATATCAGATCACTCAACCAGGGTTTTTACACACAACTGCATTTACTTTGATACATTCATTGTGTTGTATAATTAGGCTGCAAGGTTCATCTGGTTCAAAGAACATTGTTGAATTGTGTTAACTCCACATTTGTAAACAGCACAAAGTTGAAGTTTCAGGGGGTAGAAGGGATGTGTATGCTGCTTGTGTTAAAAAGTACTAATGTTGCTCAAATACTCGTACAGTTATATTATATATGTAAAATATGTTAGTCTGTGTGAGCTCCTCTAATATTGACGACTCCAAACTTTTGAATAGGAACAGCTGGATTCACTTGACTGCTCTGCCTTCATTTCTTTCTTTCACTCTCTCTCTCTGTCTCTCCAGCACACAGCCAGAGGAGGTGTTGCTTTTGGAGGTGTGAGAGTCAGAAATAGCTGTGCGTCCTATTCAGACGTGCTGCACAGTCATTTGCGTGTGTGTGTGTGTGTGTGTGTGTGTGTTTAGGAGAGGTAAAAAATGCTCTCATTGCGATTCTCTCTAACTGAATCTGACAGTATGGTCAGGTTGTGTCTGCTGGACTGGCAGAATTGGGTTAGGTGGTGCTGGCTGCACTTCATGCTTTTGTGTGAAGTCCACACAACGCTGGGATGTGCGTGCTATGCTACACAGGGTTATTTTACACACACACAGTTTTAGTACATACTGCAGGCCACTACACTGTAATAATCACTCTGTAAAAGTAATTTCCTTTGGATTTCGATGTACTACTGTAATATTGAGTTTGTTATTTGCATAGCAAATGCCTACAGTCTTAGTTTTTTGTGTAGAAGGTGTTTCAATTCCAAAACAAGTGATAGAGTTGACTAAAACTAGAGACAGCTTGAGTAAACTGTGTTGAAATAAAGAATGGATATATATGTCTACATGTCTACAGTGCCTACATAAATTCTCGCTCTTTCTCTCATGTATGCACTCATGCAGGTTTAGGTGTGCCTGCAATGGGATCACAATGGCTTTGGTGTGATAATCTGGATCCAGTTTGTACCAATCCACTCTAAGCTGTGACTCAGTTAATGAAGTGTGGATTGCAGCACACACACACACACATACACACACACACACACACACACACACACAAACTGTACTAATGAAGATGAGAGTTACATAATCCTGGCCTGGCTAAGTTCAGTGCCTTTTGGTTTGGGCTACAAATATATTGTTTTATATAAGTTATTGTGTTATTGGCTTTTGCAACACTGGTAATTCTTTCCTTGCATGCATTAGCTTTCCCTCCTTTAATAAGCTAATTCTCTTTCCGTGTTTAAATCAAATCTCAAAACCCATTTCTCTCTAGCCTATAACATAAAACCAATGTAATCCAGCCTTCTTATTACATCACTACTGTGCCTTTTTCTGTACTTCTACTCAACTTCTGTATATATGTGTTTTCTAATTACAGATTACAGTTTTAGGTCTCATTTCTGTGCTATATAGCACCATTTATCATCATCATTATTATTATTATTATTATTATTATTATTATTATTATTATTATTATTATTATTATTATTATTATTATTAATAATAATAATAATAATAATTTTAAGTGCCACAGGATAAATTATTTCAACGTTTAATATTGTTTTTTGATGTCTACATTGAAATTAGGGATGAAAAATGCCCAGATGCGGTTTTAGACCTTTTTTTTGGAAGCTATTAAATAATTTGATGAGCTCGGCTCGGATTTCTTGGTTCAGAGTGACTAAGCGAGTAAAGTTGCTCAATATTTATTATCCCAGGTTTGAGAAACTGTCGTGTGGAGAGCAAACTAAGAACTGAAGTTGTGCAGGATAATCTTAAAGATGTGAGAGCTAAAGTTGGCTTTATATTTGCCAGCTTGTAGCATCTAAGCAGTTACTGGTACTTTCTAAGAGTAAGTAATGTGACTGATTTTCTCTCTTAAAGTAACTTTGCTCCAGCTTAACTACATCCAGCGGGGCATATAACATTGCTTACTACACTCGCTGGCTACTTTATTAGATACACCTTTTGTAGAGACCATCTGATGACAGTTTGCATTAGCTATCCTCTTGCCCTTCATCAATGGTCAGTTGACCCCAGAGCTGCTCTTGACTGATAGATATTTTAGGTGGTGTCCGTGCTTTGTGGAGAATGGTCCCCTTTTCTAATAGCCTCAGGTTAACAGCAGTTCAGGGGTCAGATGCTGACCAGTGAAGAATGCAGAGGGTGACAGACAAATTGTGAATGGCGACAGGTGGGCCAGAGCCTGCAGTTGAATGTAGAACTCATTTGGAAATTGATAGATGTGCATGATGAGTACATATGTTATTTTTGGAGTACTATAAATTGAGCAAAACACTAACGTTCCCGTGTTCGGAAGTGCCTTCTGCATTACGCTGCTGGTTATTTTCTCATTATGTTGCTTTGTTATAGCATTAGCGTCACGTTTTGACCCGCCTGATCTGGCTGCCCAAAAGTGTAACTGGAAACCGGTTCCCGCATACCAGTCCTCTCCTGTCATACAGTCTTATTTGGTGAGCTAGGGGGAGTATGTGTGTGTGTGTGTGTGTGTGTGTGTGTAACAGACTTAATGGGGCAACTCCTGCACCCCCAAGAAGAAGCATGGAAGAAATAATAGAACGAGGTGAGAGTGAAGCTCTCGCTCAGCTCAGGCCTCAAGACTTGTAATCCGAAAAGCAAACAGAGCTAGTGTAGTCTCCAAGGCCATTGCTGTGCTGTAGAGGGACAATACACACTGAGGTTTGGCAGGGGGCTCTTTCACTGCTGGTTAATTGGTGTTTGAGTAACCTTGTTAGCTTCAAGCCTGTGTAGCGCGCTGCTCGCTTCTCTTGGCCCTGTCTGTCTCCCCTGCTGTATCATGAACAATGGAAAAAGCAATAGGCCTAACAGAAAATATATAAGTCTGATGAAGAGATAGTGAGGGTGAAGCAAAGAGTATACTCTTTTTGAAATGAAGTCTTCTTACTAGCTCTTGGACTGGATGTACAATTCTGGGAAGAAAAATAATTGCTATAGAATTGGGGTTTATTGGACACAGCTGCTTCCTATGCTGCTTTACACAAGCATTGCATTTTGGCTCCCCTGGACACATTTTACGTACCTTTTTAAAAATATGCAGAACCTGGTTGAATTTATGGTTTTTTTTTTCTCTCAAAGCAGCAGTGTGACATTTTGAGACCTCTCTGTTGGAGTTGTGGAATTGCTTGCCACATGCAGAAGAGCCTATAATGTTGGTTGTACTATGAAGCCCTTTGCCAAACGGATACCAGGAGACATCTGCTATAAACTGCTATATCTATTAGCATAATGTTAATTTTGCATTTAAGACCTAAACATCAAACTGGCCCTAGCTGGATCAAGCTTGTTTTTAGCCTGTGCATGTGACTCTAATATATGTAAATGTATAAACAGCCCAATAAAACCCATAACATACACTTAGCTGGCTCTGACTTTTAAAGGTCACTATTATGCTTCTTTTCAGAGTTCATATGTTCATTAATAACAATCTTACTAGAATAAATGTACATACTACAATTTTCCTAAAGCACAGTATTTTTCTCATACTGTACATCTATTTTCACCCTCTGTCTAACACTTTGTTAGAGTCCCTATGTCTTTAAACCCCATGTGCTGGTGAATGTAGTGTGCTTTGATCAGCTCGCTCGCTCTGTTCTGATTGGTTAACTGCCAGAGTGGCATCTGGCTACAAGGTCTGCTTCCACACCGCTGTGGCTGTTCTTATAAAGATGTCGGTTCTGCTGTATCAGTTTGAGCCAGAGTCCAATCCTGTAAGTCATGTAGAACAAGTTGGTAGATCCACCTTCACAAGTCTAGACTAGAGCAAGACATTTCAGAGTGGTCAGTTTTTTCCCTTGTTCGCTCTTTGAGCATTTTGTGAAGGACTGCCAACTAGCTGGGAGGTGGGCAAGGATTGATTTCCACGATGATGTCACCTTGTAACAGAGAAAAGGGCCAGAATTCCAACAAGGCAGTTTAGGCAAATTTTGTTTGTGAGCTTTACAAGTTTATGACTATTTACACGCACAAGAAGCTACATAGTTAGGACAAAGAAACACCTGAGAAGTATTACAGGTTCCCTTTAAATGCTTAAATCAGGTTTTAGAGGGCCACAGAATCCATATTTGAGAGTGTATTTTTTCCTCCTGATATAATACTTTAAGATTTTATATATAGTGCTTTAATACTTTACATTTTGTTTAAGATACATGTATAAATGTATATCCAAATGAATAAAGCATTTGCAAAATGTCTAAAGTAGTGGAGGATATTCCTGTAACAAAAATATCTTAAAAGTATCTTTTCATGAAAACTGCTTGAGAGAATACTAAGAGTATGCAAAGCTGCATTAAGGCATTACGGTGTGTGTGGTGGGTATTTTTTAAGATATAAAAACACTTGAACACTTTTGCATAATAACAGTGCATCATTACATGTGGATGTGTATTGTATAGTTTTTAATGTTTAGAGTATCATTAAAAAGAAATAAGGTTAAGATGTGGAAAACCCTTTCACGAGCAGGTATGTCCAGACCTTTGAGTGCTACTGTAGGTGAAAGTGCAAGGAGGAGTGAAAGGTAGAAAAAGAGTGTAGGATTTAGACAGAAGCAAGCTGAATTTATTGGAGAAATAAGTAAAATGGAAGAAAGTTGTAGATAAAAAGAGAAAAATGTAGATCTTAAGTGAAACCGAGCAAGTGACGCACGCACTGTCACATCCGCAGTGCCTGCTAGAGCCCCGGCCGCTGAAGCTGGTCTTTGAACATGCTGAACTTTTAACACCATAATTTCTTTTGCTTCGTTCCCAACCTTCCAGCTTGTGAAGGCAATGAGCTGGAAAAATACTTGACGTTTTTCTCCCCCAGCGCTTCCTACATTCTGTTTAATGCCACTTTAAGCATGCTTAAATCTGAACTTAAATGTGTGCTGGAAAAGCAGCTTGGTCAAGAAAAAAAAAGGCAAGGAAAACTTTTATATTAGATATTAACTTTAGGTTCATAATGCATCTCTAAGAACAGTGGCATGCTAATACTTAGAACACCCAAGAGGCCCTGCAGGAAGTCTTTCACTGTGTGAGTATGTGTGTGCCTAGGAGCAACAGAGAGACGGTATAAAAATACAGCCAGTGTGGTACATCCTAAACAGCCCACAGAGCTATATGATGTTCTGGTTCATAGCGATTCCTCTGGAAAAGAAGCTTTATTGATCTTCACCAAAGGCAAATGCAATTGTCCCATTGTGCATATGGTACATCATTCAAGCACAGTTTAAAACTCTCTGCTGTCTCCAAAGGGTTACATTAAGGAATAGTGGACAGAAGGTTATATAGTCAATTATGCAGTAAACATCTCAATAAGCATACATATACACTCACCAGACACTTTATTAGGAAAGCTGTCAACCTCAATCCTTTATGCTGTGGGTTCAACAAGGTTCTGTAAGCATTCTCTAGAGATTCTGGTCCATGCTGATATGATTGCACCACACAGTTGCTGGAGATTTCTCCTGTTCTGCCGCATTCAAATGGTGCTGGTGCTGGTATTGGATTCAGATCTAGTGACTTGGGAGATTATTGAAGGACACTGAACACTGTGGTGTTATAATGCTGGAAGTAGCCATTAGACGGTGGGTAAATTGGGTCCATAAATGGATGCACACGGTCTGCGACAATGTTCAAACAAAACAATGCTCAGTTTGTGTTAGGGGAGCTCAGTGTGGAGTAGGAAAGCATTCCCAGGACTGTTAAACCTAATTCTGATCCCACAGTCCAGAGTAATCAGACCGACTGAGCCTGTTCACTGAAGACGTGGTTCTTGGCTGACGGGAAGTGCTACTCAGTGTGGTCTTCTGCTGTTCAACGTGTGCCTTTAGTGATGCTTTGGCATCAGTAACTATTAGTATGAGTGCACACAGTTGAGTCAAATTATTATGACCACCAGCTAATATATCAGAAGAACCACCGTGTGCAGCACAGACGGCTGCCATACAGGCTGGGAGAGACTCAATAAGGCCCTGGTTGGTACCTGGAGCCATGCTAACTGCAGTGCATCCCACATCTGCTAGAGGTTGCTTGGGAGAGGATCCATAGGGCGACGATTGAAGTAGTGCCACACATGCTTAATTGGGTTAAAGTCTGGGAAATTAGGGGTGCAGGGTAGTTCTTGGAAGTCTTGGTCATGCTCTTCCAACCAAGGTGGGACATTTCTAGCCATGTGACATGTTGCATTGTCTTTCCAGGGAAGACAATCAGCATGTGTGGGTGTATGTGATCTGTGGATGGATTAATTCCCAAATCGATTGAGAGATTGAGTGAGTTCAGAGAATGCCACAGAAACATTCCCCACACCATAACTCTGCCACCACCAGCTTGTGTCACTGTCGAAAGTAGCAAGTGGTCATATTAATTTGATTCAACTGTGTATGAGTTTATATGGTCAGCAGTGTAGAGGACATTGGTATGAATGTAAATGTAAGTTATTCAGATAAAGTATTGAATATTATGCATTCAGTGTACAATACACCAGTGAATGAGAGTGCTCCTGAGCTGCACTAGCTTACACCTTTGTGGTGTGATGGACAGTCTAAGAATGGAGTTTCAGCACACGCAATTTCAGAGGAACCGAAGGAATTGACTTCCACTGAGAGGTGATGAGTCAGATTTAGTGTTAGTTTGGGAGTGATACCGCTACAGCCTTGCAGCCTTTGAGCGTGGCTCCTGTAGAAAAGCTTTCCTCAGCAGCAGAAAGATTGAAATGGATAAAGGTTTAATGCCAAGCTGAGGTAGCAAACAGGAGCTAGATTGAAGCAGCAACATAGAACAGTATACATGGCTCTTTTTACATGAGGGTTTTACATTTGCTGGTCGTTTGCATGCAGAATGTGTTGCCGTGGAAGTTAATTGTATTTTACCAAGACATGATTGTGTGGAGTTTGTTGTGATCTCAGTTAATATGCAAACCACTTATTTGAATAAAAGCCATAAACTTGAAGTGAGTGTCTATGTATGTGGTGTTGTTTACTGTTTGCTGCCATCAATGTGACAGTCAAGCTGTGGTCTTCTGTTAGTGACATGGTGGTATGTGTCATGTTGGAATGTACATAAGTGCTCTAGTACTCAATTAACCATTTCAGGTGTCAATATATTGAAATGACTAGGTGTTTGTTAGGTTCTTTTAACATATAAAAAATATACAGATATACAATATACAATATTAATCAGTGACTCAGCCACTGTTTAAATGGGCTGCAAAGGGTGTTAGTTTTGCTAATTTAAGATCAGTTAAGTATATTCCTTTGCCTGTTAGCATGTTTTAAAATATGCTGCAGTGTCATGCAAATAAATGTATGTAATGGCTTATAATAAACCGTGAAGTGGCCCGCAGTTAGTGAGGGATGTGATTTGCTTTGCTGTATTGCAAATGTAGCATTAAAGGGGAATTTCATTTCATTTTTTGCAAAAGTCATTTCACAAAGAATCTTAACGACTTAACGATTTCTTTACAGTGGTGGTGATTGGGATCAGGGGTCACAATGTTGCAAATATAGTCATTTTGTGTACTACTCAGAACCTTCATGAGTCTATTGGGTTTTCATATGTAATGTTGATTATGCTAAAATACTAGTAAAAAATCTAATAAAACACTTTTCCTTGGGTACCATTTTGCCTTACACCCTGCGTTTACCCTTCTGTCATGAATAAATTATAAAAAATGTATTTTTAGGTTAAAAGTTAATGTCTAAGGCAGCGTGTTTGTAACCATTTCTGTGAGGGAGACATTAAACTCCTCAGACGCCTGGTTCCTAGCACTAACACTGCAAACGGTTCTGACCTGGCAAGTTTCTCTAGAACTGAGCATTTCACATCAAACCATTCTGAATGACTTTACCATTGGATTATGTGGACATTTTGTAAAATCTATGGAATTTCCCTGTAACTTCAACAGTGTATGGCTGCATTAGATTACATGAAAATAACAATAAAAAAGCCCATTCTGATTCAAACTTCACCAAAACAGGCACACATCACCGTGCTATGGGCTGCTAATTTTTGGTTTATACCACTAATGTTTTTTGTCCAGTGCTCCAGTTTATTATGTCTGTGTATTGTGGTACATCAATTTCAGGTGGAAATAGCAGGAGAAGTAGTAAAAAGGCACTATACTGACTCATAAGAAAACTGTACAGCTCAGCTTATTGTAAACCCAGCAGCTTTCAGTGTCGGCCTTTGCAGCAGCCCGTGTTGTTGTTGTTTGTACCTGGCTCTTTGTGTTGCTTGAGTGTACCTTTTTCTCTTTTGCTATTTTTGCTACTGCTAGTTTCATTATTCCCGATCCACTTAAACCCCAGCCATGGCTTATAGTTGCATGTCATTTCTACTGGCTATAGCAGTCAGAAATTTTGAGGTTTTAAAACTAGAGAAATATGGAATATGATATTCACATTCCATAATTCCACATTGTAATAAAACTAAGCACTACTTACATTTCAATTCTAGGTTCTTTAATGGGTCATTTTCGTGAATTAGGTATGAAGAACCTTTGTAAGACATATGAGATATGAGTGTGAAGAACGTTTGTAAAGTGTAAAGCGCCTCCACAGAATGTGAAGGTTCCTTACCAATTCTGGCTTGTTATTAGAGCAGCACAGTCAAGAGCAGTTTATTAATCAGTGCAGTTAGTATATCTCACATACCAATTCTAATATCTTTTCTTGTATGAAAAAAATTATATTGTTTCAAATAATGTGAATAGTATTCAGTATTTCACTTTTAGTTGTATGCCTCTACAATCCCCCTGCAATTTGCTATAATTAGTTATAATTAGCTAAATTACTCTTAACTTTGTTACATCAGAGCCAGTGTTGGTGTGCAGAGTGAGTCTGCTTAATTGTAGATGCCCTTCTAGAGGAGTGCCATTACGACTCTGCTGTTCAACAGTGATGAGATCACCAAGGTGACATGGGAGAGGAGGCGACGGCCAGCCTGCGCCGATAGTCCCCTAATAATTAATGAGCGCTATTAACAGCTCCCAATATCTTTAATTAAAACCTTGCATAACTCACCTGCTCGCAAAGATAATGACTTTGTCTAACTTGCTCAAAGTTTTTACTCTCTCACTTTTCTCATCCCTATATACCCTTCACGTCTTCTTGAAGTGGCAGTCAAAACTTGCTACACAAATGAGCCTTGCAACTATGGCAGTCTCTGCTCCTCTGGGCGGACTTTCCTCAAGATTTGAAGTCTGTCTGTGGGAGTTTGTCCCATTTAGTCAAAAGACCATTCGTGAGGTCAGGCACTGGTGATGGAGGAGAAGGCATGGCTCGCAATTGACTTAGATCTTCCATCTTCAGACTGTTAAAGAAGTTGAAAACACATAATTGAACATCACCCTTCACTGGCACTAACAGTGCAAACACTGAAAAACAACCCTTCCCAAACTTTACTGCTGGCACTGTGCATTCCAGTAGGTAGCATTCTCCTTGCATCTGCCAAACCCGGTTCGTCCATCATGCTGCCAGATTGTGAAGTGTGATTCATCACTCCTGAGAACACATTTCCACTGCTCCAGAGTCTAGAGTCAGAGGCATGCTTTACTCCACTCCAGCCGACGCTTGGCTTGTGTGCAGCCACTCTCCTAAGGAAACCCATTTCATTAAGCTACAGACGCACCGTTCTTGTTGATGATGTCGATGTCTGGAACACTGTAGTAAGTGATGCAACAGAGGATAGATGCTTTGCGCTTCATTACTCACTGGTTGCACAACAATAGCACTTTCAGTTGGCGGAGGCATGGCAGAAATTTCACAAACTGACTTGTGGCAAAGTGTCATCCTGTGACAGTGCTACATTTATAGTCACAGAGCTCTTCAGTATGACCCACTGAACTGCCAGTGTTTGTCTGTATAAACTGCATGTGCTTGATTTTGCATACCTGGTAGCAAAGAATGTGGCTGCAACACCTGAACTAAATAATTGGCCATATAGTGTTAGGGGTTTAACACCATCCATCTCCATCTTTAACTCCATCCATCTCCATTAACAGTCTTTGACACCTCTAATGAACCGTCTTCTAAAAAGTCAGCATAGTAGTTAAATTCAATTGTGTAAACTTGTTTGATTTTGATAGAAGACCTTACTGAAATGAAAGTGTGAAACACCTCCATTGTATGTAATTTAGGTAAGAGACCTAATATACAAGAAAAGACCAGATTTACCAGGAGAGACTCTGCTTCTATTCCACCCCATCCCATTTCTCCAATTAGACGTGGATTTGGGTGCAACGTGATGTCTCCTGACTACGGTTCCCTTCCACCTTATTTCTGTTCGTATGTATTAGAGTTCATACATGTAATATATAGACCCATATGCAGCCACTAATCATATTTTGATCAATTTGAAGCATTTGCACAGTAACAGGAAAAAAGACATTACATTGTGTTTTTGTTTGTGTCTTACTATGTACCTAAAACATGAACAGAACAAATATTTCACTTGCAAGGTGATTACAATCTCTCTCAATGTTTATTATTTGCTAATAAACTCTTTCAGTGTATTAAAAGTCTATGCAGAGTAGGGTAACTCCAGTAGTCTTTTCTGTGCTTATCCTCTGAAGTGATAAACCCAAATTGCTGAGGTGCCATCAGCATGTTTAATGATTACATTGGAGTCATGTGCCTAATCAGACGTACACAGACAATATAGCAACACTCCAGACCCTGAGGAGATCCCGTACTGAATACTCTTGGAGAGCACATATTGAGTAGTCATTAGGACCACTCCCAGTGTAAAAGCTGTCGTAGCATTAATGCTGCTTCTATGTCGCCTCGCTTGTGTTATTTCAAAATCTGAAATAATCAGAAAGGTTACTTTGCCTACATGATCACCAAATACATGAACACAGTGCACAATTTAAGGCATCATTCATTTAATAATTTATCTGATAGTTTCTAAATTTGCTTCTAATAAGAAACGAGAAGCAGGTTAGCATTAGCATAGCTAGCATGACTAAAGCTCTGCTCAGAACATGGCTGGTTTCTGGCTAACCGAAGACACAAGGCTGGAAAATCAAAACCCAATCTGTTCTGTGAAGTCTGGGTCAAATTTTGTGTTCGCTCAGCAAGCAGACTGCAGACTCAATAAAGACTGAGTGATGACAGAAAACCAAAATTTGAGCTTGTTCTGTGGCGTTTGCAGCCCCTTGCTGTTGCTGATGCTTACAGGAGTGCAGTTCAGTGTGTTTGTGGATCACAGTTGTGTAAGACATGTGCATATATAACAAAAGAAAATGCTGAATACTGACTTTGATTATCAGTCAGGCCAACAGATGACCCCTAACCACAGTGACACTATCCACTTAGCACCCTGTACTATGAAAATATATCTTTTTTGGGCGGCATGTATGGGCGGCAGGAGTGACTCAAATGAACACTGTTTTTATCATTTATTTTGTCATTTACATTTTTATTGAATCCTGCGATGTATTTTTTAAATAATATCTTATGAAGATAAAAACTTGAAAATCTAATTATAACGCATTCAGTTTTTTTTTGGCAAAGAGGTGGTTTAAATGCCTGAAGGGAGAGTGTCAGTGACGTCACAGCAGTGGGATAAATGGTGAGTGATTTTAGACACTATTCCCAAGTAGCTGCACTGTTGCTGAATTGTTCCTTCAGTTTTTAGGTTTTTTCCATGGAAAGATTTAAATCAGCTTTTTATTTTATATGACATTTCTAGCATCACTCTTTTAAGAAACAATAAAAAAGGGCTTTGAGAGCATCTTGGTTGTTGTTGGCTCTCAATCCTCAAGCTACATCCTTCTCGGTTGGACTGTCTGATTATTAGTGCTTCTGCACTGAGGACTGTCTAACCAGTATTATTAGCTCCTCAGCTTCTTCAAAGAAGTTCCACCTTTTTGGCATGTGGCCACGGAGGCCCCGATAAAGCTGTTTCATAGCGTTTCCTGTTTCTTGTGACTGATGATTATCGAGCCACCTTTGCCAGCGCTGTGACGGATGAGGTGTTGTCTCTAAGCCGTCATGGAGGCCGTGATCACGGTCGCATCTCTTTTAATCTGGACCACAGCACGAGGTGCTTTATCTGTGCTCTGACACACACAGGGAGATAGAGGTGAAGAAAAGAGGTCAGTGTAGAGGACACCCCCCCACTACTACTCAGCGAGGGGGTAGGTATGTGCATGCGTGTGCCGCCTATCTTGTTGTTCTGTTTTAGCTAGCATTTCTTGCTGAGAGAAAAAGGTAATTACACAGTGAATCAGTCCCTGGACACGTCGCCTTTCAACTGTTAATAACAGTATGTGCAGAGAATGTACATATCGCTGCTGTTGTGCACAAAAATCTTATTATGTCACACATGCTGGATATTATCAGTATGTAAGGAAGACTGACTAAAGTGTTCACTGTTTAGTCCTGTTTAACTGGACTTGTGTAACTTTGAATAACAATGATTTTAAGAATTCAGCAACACATTTGTTTAGGGCAATGCTCATAATTAGAGATGGAAGGATCGATCGGCTATGTATCGGTATCGGCCGATTTTTAATCGAAATATGTGATCAGTGATCGGCCGATATTTCTCCAATTTAGCGCCGATCCCAAGAGCCGATTGATGGTGTTAAACAAATAAGCCTAATTTCTGTATTTTCAGCTAGCGTTTCATCCAGGAAGAGGAGAACCCCTTACCTGCAATTCTTATTTAAACCGCTAGGTGGAAATACATACCCTTTCATTGGAACCAAGACAAAGACATTTAACACACTAATCTGATACGACACTGCACGCAGCTGAATACAGTGAGTATCAGCAAACAGCAGAGCTAGCACGCACAGCTAGTACAAAACAAACAACCCAGAACAGATAATAACCCAGTGCAGACCAGATCTGACCGGCATGAACAGAACAGCAGCAACAATTCAAGATCTACATTTAATGATTACAGTTTTTGTTTAAAATAACAGAGTCTGCTTTTAATGACTGCAGTTTTTACTGCATTCATTTAATTATCTTTTTTTGTTTTAAATTAAGGGTCTAAATGTAATAATTGCAGTATTGGGGATATTTGTTTGATTTGCTTTGTTTATTTAATGTTAATTTTGTTAAAATATTATGCTGTTTTACATGAGCTTGTTAAAAATGGTAATAAACCAGTTTCAACCATGTGTCATGACTTGCTTGCGCTAAAATAACTACATGTAGCCCTGCCATGGCGTATTCCCCGCCCTCGATCGTTATCGGCTATTGGGCGATTGCGCTGAAAGGTGATCGGCGATCAGAATCGGCCTCAAAACATGCTGATCGGTCCATCTCTACTCATAATGCTACACAACACCTACATAAACGTATCAACACAACTGACATTGCCCTATATGTTATCACTGTCCAAAGGAAAACATGTATCTCTGTTTTTGTTGATTTGTATTTTTTAACATCATTTAAACACAGAGCAGTTGCCTTTTACATTGAGTGAAATTTCAATAATGCATGGACCAATAGAAATGCTCCCAAATAGCTTGGACAAAACTCTGGTTCTGTTGACTTGCATTAAAAGTAAAGTATATTGTAGTGATTTTGGAGATACTTTGCTTTGGACAGCGACGATATACACGTCGATTATGACTATGTCTTTTTTTCTGACAATAGGTTGTCGTGACTCTCTCTTTAGAAAAATGATAGACGATGTGCTCAGCCTATGTCACAGTGACAGGGCTGATAATGACACTGCTTCCCAAGTCAGACTGGCTGGACAGGAGTGAGCATTTTTAATGCTGTTTTGATAAAATGAGTTTCACGTTACTGTTCAGAAGATTTAATCTGTCGCATTATAAGAAATACGCAAAGCTCCAAAGTCAGGCGCTGAACATTTCTCCCAAAAATGAATAATTCTATGACAACCCAGTAATGGAACAGATCAGTGTCACCTTTCATAGTTCTGTCAACTTGACATCAAAGTTGGTGAAAGCAGTCTTTAAGATGAATGACACCTGCTTAAAAAAGGCTTTATAGATGTTCATAGTGATTTTAAGGCAATTGTCATAACAGGCATTTCATTCTTTATGACTTTTAGTTTTCTGCCTAATTTGAGATCAGCAGCTGCTTTTTACATTGTATTAAGATTTCATGATAAGTAGATCAATAGAAATTCTCTGAAATAGCTTATTTTTTTCCCCTTTTTTGTTTTCATTTAAAAAAAAAATTCAAATTAAATTTAAATTAATTTTTTGCAGTGTCCTATAAAATGACCATTTTGAAGATATGTAGTTCTCATCTTGCTGTATCAACACTGAAGTGTTAACAAAGGGTAACTGACAGAATTTCATGTTACATATTGTGCACCGTGATATTATTTTGGTATATTTGTATGTATATTTTTAACATGTCACTCATTGGTCTGTCTATGTTTAACTACAGTTAAATAAGTAGCAGTGCAATTTTTTAAAAAATATTATTATTGTTATTATTATTATTATTATTATCATTATTGTTCAATTAAAATTTGGATTGTAGTTATGAAATAATCATATATCAATGTCATTTCAAAGAAGTTTAACTGATGACTTTGGGGTGCTCTTAACCTCAATGTAGCAGAATTTTATTCCATTTATTTTGGACCATGAATCTGTTCATCATGAACTGTTTACACAGTGCCACGTGCCATTGTCGTGTTCATGTGATACAAAATACTAAATCTACAAATAAAATGTACATTTTTCTGAGTTGTAAAAAAAACAAAAACCCTGTTAAGAAAAAGATTTAGAAGATGGTGATAATGTGTACTTCTGTCTAAGCCAACTTACAGCAAGTGGATGCTTTTTCATGCAGTGTTCCATTTAGAGGCCATTTTTGGCAACCAGATAATAATAATAATAATAAAAAAGGAAGAGCTGGATGGAGCAGGGGGAGAACGCACTCACAGTTGTCCCTGCTGGTCGCTGTCAGCAGCTCTGTTTGGTGTGGTGGTAAAAGCGCTGCTTAAGTGCTGCTACTGCATCTGTAAAGCGCTCTACAGGGAGCAGGAGACTGCACTTGTGAAGCTTTGCCTCACGGAGCTTTTCCCTGTTCAGTAGGAACATGCACGAAACAACATATTGCAATTATATTGCCCCACATTACCACTGCAATAGGCCTTCTAGTAAGGGATGGGCGATATAACAAAATATGATATCGATATCATGATAAATTGCAGCATAATCTGGTTTACACATTGTGGGTATTGTTAGTACTTTCAGAACACTGACTACCTGCATGTTCAAGAAAAAAAACTTACCTGTCCATTTGCCAGTTGATTGCACGTTTAAATTCTGAGCGGCCAGAAGAGAAGGTCACTGGCTGTGGGTAACTGAAAGGACCTCCTGGAGGGTTAGGGTTATCATCCAGCTTAGTCCATCAGCCTGTTAGCTCCTCTGAAAAAGCAGCTTCAGGCGACTTATCTGACATGAAAACATAATGATGATGGTTTTTGAATGATGTATTGAATAATATATTTTAAAATTTAGCCTGTAGTGCTGTAATCCTACATCCCTAAGCTAAATTTGTCTGGAGTTGGTTTTTTTCTTCTGTTGTTTTGTTCTTCTGTGCGATTAACCAGGTTAAATGAATTCGTTCATCAATTCTTAGACTTTCGTTATTTTATTTATTGAACATTTACTGGAACAGTTATTACTTTTACCCAGTACCATTGCCAGTTCCACTCACTCACAAGATTCCACCCCAGTCACAAGATGCTACCTGACTGGGAGGATGAAGACTCACACCTGTTTCAAATATGTGCTTCAAACTCATTAGGCAGCTCAATATGCTTGGAGAAAAATTCTAACTGCCAAGTTTGCCATGTTAACTAGCTGATGCCCGTGTTGACTAGTATTGAGTGTCTGCAGGAGAGGAATTGTAGCCACCCAGAGAGAACAGCAGCAGTTGTGCTTACTTGGCCATGAATGGCTGTAGCATCACTAGGGATTGAACTCCAACTCTAGGACCATAAATTCTGCATTATTTTGACTTTATTGATTTAAACACACGCTGGAATATGCAGGATGAAGGAAGCTTGCTGTTAGAGGTCAAATTTGCATTTTGTAGCCGTCTGCAAATGCTGATAGATCACGTATCACAAAAAACATCATAACCATTTTGTATTTCCGTATATCATATCACTGTCTGTGACTCTCATATTTAAATAATGTGCAAATCACGCTTAGTTCCTTGTAACAATGCAAATTATCATTATCATTGTTATCAGTCGTTTGCGTATGTATACGTGCATGTGGGAGGCTAATTTTAAAGAGGTATGATTTAGGACTGTGAAAAGAAACCTCTACGAAGAGAAAGTTCCAGTTTGTGGTTGAGCACAAAGCCTACGCTGTTGAAGCAGAGTGTGTGACTCGCGCACAGCCAACTAAATGAAGTTCACCCACTGAGTACAGGAGAGAGGGAAAATTAGCCACCTACACACACACACACACACACATATACACACACACACGCATGCGGCCAGCAGTGCTGGTGCCAGCAAATCTGGCTCATTTTCTCTGGAACTAGCTATTGATGCTTCCCTATTGAAGTGCTGTCTTCCCTTCTGCAGCTCGCTGACGAAGAAGTGCTGATAGGCCCTGAGCTGTTAAGCTGGCCATGTGTGTCATCAGAACTGATGCTGCTGTATGTCCCAAAGTATACAGAACCCTTTTCTTCTGAAAACAAGGCTTCTGATAGGCAATGATAAGCCTTGTAATTAGTTAGTTAACAGTAACAAGAAAATATCAACATTTCCTGTCAGAGCCTAACATTATTTATTTTATTTTCATAAACGTGAACCTGTTCTGTTCAATTTGGTCTGAATCACCAGCAAATAGCAAACATCAACATTAACTGGCAGGTCCAGGATACTAAAAGCACGGAACGACACCACTGTTTAGTAGAATAGATTGTATTCAACAAGGCTTGTTATCTATCAGTAATAATGTTAAAATTGAATGTAGGGCTGGGAAATGAAACAATAACAATAATTATCGTTTGTTTTCTTCAACTTCACTCATGAGTAAATATCAGCCTTTAAACTTTAAAAAATAATGATTTGACATTTACTGTAATAATTATTAATATACACTGATGTGAACATTTTCATCACAATAACATTTTTGGCCATATCACCAAGCCCTAAGTGAAAGTGTCTTGTACCGCTGTTACAGGTATTAACAATATATTGCCTCACACTACAACAGTTTTGGCTCTTCTGGATAGGCTTTTAGGCTAGGCTAGATGTTGGGACATCAAATTTAGTGAGAGCCACACATTTAAAAAAAGTTGGTACAGGGGCAAGTCTGATACAGTTGTGTAATGCCAAAAAACACCTTAAGCAACACCCCACAATTAATTAGATTAACTGGCAACAGGCCAATAAGACAATAAAAAGAGCATCCCAGAGAGGTTGCAGCTTTCAGAAGTAAAGATAGGGAAGGGTTCAGCCCCCTGTGAAAGGCACAGGCAATAGTCCAGCGCAGCAATTCAAAAATGATGTTTCACAAAGTAAAATAGCAAAGAACTTCACCATCTACACTACATATAATAAAATTAAAAGATTCTGAGAATCTGAAAAGATCTCTGTATGTGAGGGACAAGGCTGAAACCTAATGCTGGATGGCCGTGATCTCTGTACCCTCAGACGGTACTACATTAAAAACAGGCACGATTCTGGAGTGGAAATCATTGGAAATCAATATCATTGTCTGTCGCTGGAGCTTAAAATTATATCTATATATACACATATAAACAGTTCCAGAAACACTGCTGCCTTCTCTGGCCCCAAGCTCATTTAAGATGGGCTGAGGTGAAGTGGGAAAGTGCCCTGTGAATGACACTAATGCATCTCTATGGAAATTATACAGTAGACCGTCTGTCGCTATGCAAAATTTGTCAGACACCCGCTACCCTGTTCATCAATACAAAGAGATCACCCATAGGCCCACAAATGACTAGACATTATCAGATCATTCTCAGCACAGTGGTGATACCGATATGACTGTGGCATGACAGTGGTTGTTGCACTATGATGCATTTATCAGATGATTGGTGACTAGTGGGTACAGGTAAAAGGCAAGTGTACCCAATAAACCAGACGCTATAGTGTAACGTGCCTCCAAAGACTGAACCAGACACACACAAATATTCGCTCTTTGGGTAAGACAAGGTCATCGATCAGATCGTCTGCTGCTGGGGTGACGACATCGGTCCCGTGCGTCCAGAAACACAGCTCCCATTTCAGTCAATGAAACAAGAGAGATAGAAAGAGAATACAACAGGTCAAACATACAGCAAGCTCCTGTCCCGCGTGGGGAGTATCCTGATAATATGTCCCAGCACTGGATACCCCCTCAAGGGGAAGCACCGGCTGATTTCCACCCCTTGCCGCTTCCACCAGTCTGGACTTGGGTTTTGCAGTGAAACAGATCCATTGCCATTAGTTGATACAAAGGCGAAAGCGATACTGCAACTGAGCAAAGAAAGAGCGAGAAGACTAGACTGTTCCACACAGCACCTTATAGGATGGTTGGCACATATTACTGTGTTCTGGATGGATGGTTGGATGGATAGATAGATAGGTAGTTAGGTAGGTAGGTAGGTTGGTAGTTAGGTAGGTAGGTAGGTAGGTAGGTTGGTAGTTAGGTAGGTAGGTAGGTAGGTAGGTAGGTAGATAGGTGGACAAAATGGACAAAATTGGAGATACATTGGACAGCGACGATATACAAAATAGAAATAGAAAGTCCACAGTGTGTGTGAGAGTGATGACAGTAGTGCAGTTAACGAGTGTAAACAGAGCAGACTTTGGTCGTGCAAATACACAGTTATGCAGTTGGCACTATTTATTTATTCACGCATCACACACAGTTAGATGTTCAACAGCACCTATACTGTTCTGATTGGCCAGACATCCACCTAATACATCCATTCTTACCTCCTGTGGCTTAAAAATCGACCAAAAGCATTGCAAAATTAAGTATGCCTAACTGTACACGTACAATTAGGTATGAACCGATATTGCATTTAACTTTTTATACCTATACCTGCTCCTCATTATCTATCAATTCTGGTACTAAAGTTAATTAAAATCTGCAACATGTACATTTTTGAAACTGAAGTATTTAATAAACCCTCTAAAAACACTGGTGCGCTGCTGTGAAGTCTGAAAAATAAAATTCAGACACGCTGGCTTACATTTGACAGGAGTCTTTCAAACAACATCATGCATTTTTATGTAAATATAAAAAACAACATTATACTGAGAAAAACAGGATGAAGACCGTAGATGATTCATTTACATGCTCGGTCTTGATTAGTTCTCGGGGGAAGGGGTCTGAAACATACCCGACCACGTCACATGCAATTACACATTTGCTTTATCTTATTGATAGGTGCCTGTGGACACTGTTTTATACCATTCTGCTTTTTAAATGTTTTGTTTTGTTAAAAGCAGTGTTTTGTGATGCAAATAAAACAATGAATGACATTAACGGGTTGGTTAATTTCATGTTTGAATGGTTAAGAACAAAGGAAACTCTCTATGGGCTTTGTTATTGTTTATCTTGATTCAAATTTGGTGTCACCAGGCCACAAAATGAGGGCATTACAGATTTTACAGTATTTTACGACTGCTTGTTTTAAGCATGAATCAATCTCACACCACATGGTCACAGTAATCTGTATTGTCGATGTTGATAATGTATCTAATGCTGGTACTGTATCAGAACGGTTTCAGTATATTTTTGATTTCTAATGGATAAATAACTGTGTACAATTGCCTCAGGCCTGCAAATGTATGTGTGTTTGTGTTGCTTTGAGGGGTTTCCCTCCCATCGATATGATAATACTTCCAGCACTTGCACGCACTCCTGCTGGCTCGGCCTGGCGCCTTCACATCCACACGCGCAGACACACGCCCAGCTGAAAATGAGATGGAAAAATATACCAGCACTATAGCTAGATACATGAAAGACCAGCTGAGAGTGAGCAAGACAGAGAAAGAGACTGGCATAAGGAATGAAGAGAATGGAACGAAGGTACCATCAGCATCAGTGCAAGCTGTAGTGCTCAAAGCAGAGAGTGTAATAGAGAGAGATGGTACACAGAAATGGAAGTGAACAGGAGATGATGAAAGAGACTGAGCGAGAGGGGAAGAGAGAGAGTGGACAAGAGAGAGAGCGAATTGATTGAGGAAAGCCAGGTTGGAGATAATGAACGGATCAGCCAATGGCGTGCAAGCTTGGTGTTGTTGCAGTCAGCTCTGGACCAATGAGAGCTGCAGGCTGGGAATAGTTGTGGTTTTCCTGTCTAAGGCCCAGTTTGAAGGAGCGAGCCCAAAGTCCCCATCATATCCCCCAACACAAACAGACTTTTCTTTACTTCCACACCCAGACCCTCACTACTAACTAACACTCATTCACACTCACACACAGCTCTTTTTCTTACAGTCTCTCGCTCTCTCTCACGCCCACACTTCCATGTTAACAAAGGTGGTCTGTGTGTTTACTGTCAGTATTAAAACCATGAACTTCCTGCAGTTAGAAAAGAAACCATCAACATGGCCCAGGAGTATTAGGATGTCATTTTTTCTTCTTTGAGCAGTGCTCTGTATTTTCATACTGATGTCTTCATACTTGTGTGAACGGTTCTGTTCAGCCTCTCTGTCTGTGTGTCTGTTTATCTATCCATAAGAAAGAAAGCAGAAAGAAAAACAGATCCTAATATCTCTCCAGTTCCTTCTGCACAGCAATAAGATCTGGTGGAAAGAAGAAAGGAGATTCTGAAGAGTCTCCTGCTGCCCAGATACTTCTCAGAAGCTAAAGGGCCTCGTGACCTAAGATGTATCTCATTTGGGTCTCAGTGGAGATCTGCATAAAGTCACAAATTGTGCCCAGATTGGCCAAAAGAACCTCCTCCTTTCAAGCCTAATAATTTCTACCTTATGTTTTCCCAATTTCTTAATACCCCCTTATCTGTTCCTTGTCCTTAACTTCTATCTGTTAGTCCTACAAGTGCCTACAGGGGGAGTCTGGCCTTCTCGCTCCAACAAGGAGCCGCCCAGAACCCAAGTTTCCTGGAGTGCTCTCCATTCACACAGTCAGTCTCATCGCAAACCACCGCCATACACTAAAAGCACGGTCTGAGCTCGTAAACTCTCCTTCATCCCTCCTGCATCTGATGTCTCCTTTTTGTCTGATGTTATTTCTCCTGAGGGATTGTAGATGAATCATCATTAAGGCTCCTAAGCTATCAAAGAGCAACATTTGAGCAATAAAACTGCTCAAAGTGTCCTCTTGCAGTGTAAAAAAAACATCAGTATCTTAATCGTTTGCATTAAAACTATCCAGCACAGTGCACAGGAGGAGGGGGTCTTGAGACTGGGTTCCTCTCTGTGGTTTTTTTTTTTTATGCTTGTTGGCTGTTTGTCCTTGAAGTCATAGCCCCTCTCTGTATTTCTTTCTCATATGTTTAGAGTTTTCCTTTTGAGTCTTGGCTCCTGTCAGTGTTTCTTCCTCATGCTCTGAGGAAGTTTTTCCTGCCACTGTCACCCTCGGCTCGCTCATAAAGGGGAAAAGGACCTGGATATCTATGAAGCTACTTTGTGCTAACGTCTGTTGTGAAAAGCTCCATATAAACGAAACTGAAATGAAATGAATCATTACTGGCTTTCAGCGTTTCAGCGGACATCTGATTTGAATTGGTGCAGTTGTCCTAAGTTGTGGAGCTCTGACGGATGGGGAAATCATTTGGAACGCAACAAGCTTCAGGTTTGAGGTTCAGTTGCAGTGGTCCAGCTGCTTAGACACCAGCAGCTGCAAGAGGAACTCGATAAATCTGGAATACAAAGAGATACTCTTGCACCCAACCAAGCAACCCCACATCCCCGCTTTTTTTTTCTTTTCTTGCTCTCTTCTACTTTAATTCCCTCGCTCTTTTGCTCTCCCAGTCTACTCCCCTCTCTCCCTGTCTCTCGGTGTCTGTCTGGGGTTTTTAGTTGATCAGGTTGGCACAGTGCAGACGTTTTCACATCTCACTAACCCCCAATATGCCCTTGTCACAACGGATCCGTCGGAGAAGAGCAGAATAAAGCAGTGAGCTTGGGAAGAACACAAGGTCGCCATGGTTTCGGAGCCAGGACCCGCTCGCCTGTGATTCCACTGGACAGGCGGCTGCTGTGTGTTTGTGTGTGTGCGCGTGTGTGTGTGTGTGTGCACTGACTGACGGTAACTCAGAAAGCAGCGGGGCCTTTTAATGCACTCCATCCATTCAGTGTCTCCAATAAATGCTTTATACTGAGATGCAATTTGGTCTTTTAATATTACCGCAAACCACAAGAGCAAGCTGTGTGAGATAATGACACTCAATCACTTACACACGCGCACACACACACACTCATACACATACACATTCCCCATGACGACTCCACATCCCATTTACTCAGTGAGATGCAGCTCCAAGTCCTCTGTTTTTCCATTACATGCGTGCTGTCTTTTATGTACATTTTTGAATGAATTTTTTACAATACAGACGTGTACAGAACAGACAGTTGCGTGTACTACCACATCAGAGTCTACTGGGGGAGTTTTCCTGCCCCACTCGCAGTTCTGTCACAGTCACATTTTCACTTTTGATTAATTACTGTATAAATAATTGTGATTAATTTTGTTTTTTTTTATTTTATACAAATACAAGTACAAAAAAAGTACTAAACTGAAGTGTTTGCTTTCCAGTTTGACCCATTAGCCACCCTGTATTTGACCAAAAGTATGTAGACACCTGATCACCACTCGAATTTGAGCTTAGATATCCTATTCCAAAACTATGGGCATTAATATGGAGCCGCTATGACAGCCTCCACTCTTCTGAGGATGCTTTCCACATGATTTTGGGGTGTGCCTGTAGGACTCTGTGCCTGTGCACACTGATGTTGGTTAAGGTCAGGGCTCTCCTCAACACCAAACCATGTACTCTATGGAGCCGGCTTCGTGTACAGAGGCACAATAATATTGGAATAGGAAAGAGTTCTTCTCCAAACTGCTGTCGCAAATGCATGTTATGAAGCTCCCGAGACCTAGTTCTTTTGCTGATATTGCTTCCACACACATTTTGGACCTCTGTAGTGAGTGATGCAACAGAGGATAGGTGAATTTACCACTTTTGAGCACTCAGTGGCTCTGCTCTGTGAGTTTGTGTCGTTCGTTCCTGAGCTGTTGTTGCTCCTGGATACTTAGCAGGGAAGAAATTTTTACAAACTGGTAAGGGTTGCATGTGTGACAGTGCCATGTTTAAAAGTAACTCAGTTTAAAGTAACTCAGTTTAAAGTAACTCAGTTTAAAGTAACCCATCTATCTTTTTATCTTTATCTTTTCCATTCTCATTTTTTGTCTGTGGAGATAGCATGGCTGGCTAAGAGTGTGATTTTATTTACTTGTTAGCAACAAATGTGGCTGGAACATCTGAACTCAGTCATTAGGAGAGGCGTTCATATGGAGTATATTGCTACCTGGCTGGGAATAGCTCTCAAGTAACTGGTGACATTACGACTGCTGCCCAGTATGGGTGTTGTAGGACAATTTCTTTGTTGCTGTCCTAAAACCAATGACGTGTCAATAAATGTTTTCTGCTTTCTTTTGTTTATATGCTTTTGTCTCAAGACAGGTGATAAAAATATACCTAATTCACATTTTGTCTGTTGCAACCTTAATATATGATTTCAAAAGCCAAAAGCTGCAAATAATTGTGGTAACATGCAATACTTATAGTTTTAGTAATAGATATGAATAATTGTAATCATATGTAATGATATTTGGAGATTCTGTGAAGATTAGTGTATTGGCAAGAGCCTGGTGATACGATATGTATTGAGGTACAGCGGTCACGATTCAATATATCGCGATATATTATTCAAATACTACTATAAAAACACACCACTATATGAACAGGTTTGTCAATGCTTATAATAGCATTGCGCCCTTGTGCTGCTTGTTAATGTTGGAGTAGAGCTGTAAATTGAGTACAGCGCTGCCATCTAGTGGTCAGAGATTTAAACACAACACACAATAATTCATAGTCTGCCAGAATCTGTGTATCGATATTGTGTTTTTGAGAATCGTTACAGTATCACAAAACATAATACCCTGATATTCAGTATTTCAATATTTTCTTACACTTCTATTGAAGAATCATGTATAAAGTACACATGGCCATTTGCTCAGAGTACAGAAAACTAAAACACTAAACCATCATTACAGAAGCCACAGTATTCTCAGTAATGTAATATAGTTCATAAAGTTCTATGTATGTTCAGTGTATTTTTGAAAAAATGCTGTATCAAAAGAATCAAATCTAATACAGTTCTGGTTAAATTCCCTGATGTGATCATTCAATTTAATTATTATGGGAACACAAATTCATACACCCAATACAGAGCCAGGGTATCACATATCATTTAACATGTAACATATATATCACTTATGTTTGAACATGAGCTTTGTCCCTTGTGAGGTTGGGATAATATTGCTCAGTTCTTTGGGCCAGATTGGGCCAGACTATCTGCAGCTCACTGTAATAATGGTAATCACGTTTTGTGTGTGCCTGTCACCCTGGCCCCCTGCCACAGAGGTATTTAGAGAAATTGAAGAATAGATTCTTTTTTCTTTCCTTCTTTATTTATTTATTTGCTTGCCTGGTGCAATATGAATGATTGGGGCTTGCTCTTAGACTGGTAAAAGATTAGGTTGTTTTTTTTGAGCAGGAGGTCCTTTATTTGTCTTGTTCACTCTGGAATCAAGGGAGAATAGAAAGCCCTGTCTGAGTTTTGCTTTACAGGTCAACGGAAAAAGATTAAACTAATGCATTGGCCGCCACTTCTGTGCACCGGCTTTTCCTGATTCAATTCATCAGCACAAATTGCCAGGGCCTTTTTGAGTTGATTTAGAGGCATTATAGGGCAGAGAAACCACAACACGGTGCAGGATGTTGATGTCACCAAGAGGCGCACTGGGAGAAGCTGGAGTAATGTGCTGGCAGTGCCATTACAGTGATGGTGTGGTCTTTTGTAGGTACACTCACCACACCACTCTAGAGCTTTAACCGCATCTAAAACTTTGGGACAAAGCTGAAAACAGCCTGAGAACATGCCGAGGCCTGACATGACCTGACCAGAGCATAGTCTGAACCCAACATAAATCATTCTGTCAGGTTTTAAACCTGAAACTGACCAACAAACTGCCCAACAAGATTTTGTCTGGAACTGACCTGGCCATCTTCACACAAAGTGCCAAGTAAACTGTATTAGGTTAGCGCCTCTGTGCTGTTTAGCATCATTGTGTAGCAACAATAATAGCTGTCATACTGTAAAATATATAGAAATAATATTTTTTTTTCCAAAATAATAGTGATAATAATAATATCAACAACTGTTCAGCATATTTGTTCATTAAGCAGCATGTTGTACACTATTCAGCAAGTCTAAATAAACATTCCATAATGCACTGTTCTATGCTGTTTAGAGATGGCAAGATTCACAGAGTCGCATTTGTGCACCATAATGGAAATTCAAATTGCAATTGAATTGTCTGGATTAAAAAAAATATTCAATTTGAGATGACCTTGGTATGCATTGTTTCTAACATCTTTGCATCAATTCAATTTAAGTCATTGATATATATTTAATAGTGAAGACCATATCCCTTTGCTATTTTAAAATATGACCAAAAATTTGATTTGATTTTGATTTCTTTTTGCTTTTCTTTCAGAAACAGCCTTTTAGAAGTCCTGTGTCCTTAAAAACCTGAAAAAGATTTTTACTAGAGAAATAAACATATGAGCAAAATTACTACTTTTTTAGACTGTTTACGACCTGCTGTTTGCTTATGAGAAACTAAAACAATGAACTATCTTTACCATACACCATAAACTGTATGTATATATATGTTTTTTGCATCGTCACATGATGTCATGTTAAATCACATTGTGTAAAATCATGTCGTATCACGTTGCATCGCAGTAAGAGTGAATCGCATCGTGACGCATTAGCAGTTGCTTCATATTTTTCTTTAATGTTTGAAATTTTCGGCAGTACATTGCAGCGTATCGCATTGGCCTCAATGATGGAAATGCACATCCCTAGCTGATACAGCAAGGTGCTAACTGTCAGCTGTTTATTCCTAATAGTCCATTTTATTCACTGATAAATCAAACACACTTTTAACTGCTTCAAACTGTGTTCCTTTAAGCTCTTATATATGGTAATGTTATAAAGTTCAGGGTTAGAGAAATTTGGGCTAAAGCCATACACCCTTGCCTGGGCCATAGTGTTGGTCTGAATAACAGTGGTCTTGATTTAACCATGGTCCACCACCCCAAAACATCCAGCCAAGAGTAGCCATTAATTAAATGATCCAGTCATTGATGAAGGGCTAGAGGACACAAGTTTAGTATAGACAAGTAGCCTCTAATTGTACACCAGCATGGGGTTTCTAATAAAGTGGCCACATGCATGTTGCAATTGTTTTTTTTTTTACTTAATTGTGGGTTTTTTTCATTTCACATTTTAAATGATAACCTGAAGTACTTTTATTAATGGTTCAGTATTTAATCATGAAGATTTAGGCCAATCTATAAAAGTGTGTGTGTGTGTGTGTGTGTGTGTGTGTGTGTGTGTTTGTTCAAGTATGGAATTGGAAAATGAACGCCAACACGTCTGATTATTTGCCCCACTCTCGACCAGATAATCTTCATGATTAATCGCCCTGACCAGCTTTGCATGACCTGCAGACAGCTACAAGCTGAATGGTCCTAAATCAAATTTAACGCTGTGTTGCTTTCTCCACAGTTGGAATCAGTGAATCTTGATCGAGAGCAGTTTGGTGGGCTTTTCCCGACGTATAAAAAACGGCTCTGTTTTAAAGCACTGCCTGCGTCTCAGCTAAGCACATTTGGGGTTTGTGTTCCGTGACTGTGAATGCGCTTTAATTGAAATCCCTGCCGTGAGTATTGAGTGGAGTTTAGCTGTAGTAGTAATTCTGCTGTTGTGTTAGCCGCAGCTAGCCTGAGTTTATACAGTGAAACTGCCGCTGAGCGCGGTGAAAACCCCGGCTTTGTTACTGAATACCACAGTGAGTGGAGTAATGGACAGTGGACTCTGTATTATCTGCATGACCTGCTCTTAAATGCTTGTTTTATTTTTTGCTTTTTGAGATAGAATCAGACACGCTACATCTTTTGTAGCCGGTATTGTTCTCCTTTTCTTTGTCGAAGCTCACAGATCTGGATCTAGATAGAAAAAGGTCATTAGCGTTTTTTTCTCTCTCTCTCTCTCTTGTTGTCTCTTTACTGTCTCTCGCCCACTGTCTCTTGCTCTCTCTCAGTTTGGAAGTCTCTCAGAATGGCGTCTGAAGGGCAGGACACAGATGTTCCGAAATTGTTTTAAACGTTACTCGTTATATATCTAGAGTTGAACTTGTGTTTTGTCAAAGTTCTTGTAATATATTATTTTTTGATGACATTGTTTAAAAAGTGTAAACATTTTTCCTTTTTTTTTAATGAATGCATACCATTCTATTCTTTGAGAGTCAAAAGGTCTCTCTCTCTCTCTCTCTCTCTCTCTCTCTCTCTCTCTCTCTCTCTCTCTCTCTCTCTCTCTCTCTCTGTTAGTTACGTTTATGTTACCTTGCACCAGCGTGAATTTTTTATAGGATGAGATCTCTCTAGGATGTAATCACTCCAAGGACACACTGTGAGCGGATTACAATCGCATCACTTAAACCACACTCAGAGATGGATCTTGGCCACATTTAACACAAGCCTAAATAGAATACATTTCTTTTTCTTCTTCTAGTGGATTTGTTGGGAAGGTTTTGAACCAACTAACAGGGAGCATATGGCCATGCGCTGCACTGGAGTGTGAAAGGACGAGCCAGGGATCGATCCCATGTCTTTAATTGCTGCATCCTCATTTCCTCTGTCTAACCTCTTATAGTCCATGACCCGGAAACGAATCCCCGTCTTAAGGATGCACCAGTTCTTTGAATTGAAATCGAATTTTTCTTTTCCTCCACTTTTTGTCATCGTTGGATGATTGCACATAACGGGACGGTGCTGCCAAAGGTTGATGAAATGTAATTGATGATGTGGTTGAATTTTAATAAAGCATTCCCAGATGAATAGTCGGTTCATAATAGGATGTAAGTGTTTATTATCCACAGATCTGTAACGGTGAAGGACGTTTGGCGAGGGTTCCTCTGTCCTCACATCTCATCCTTGCATCTGTTATCAGGTTTCCTCAGAGGGACGAGTGCAGGGAAAGGAATTGAGGGTGAATGATTAAAGGTACACCTCAGGCTGAAATAATAATAGAATTTGTTTCCATAAACGTATACAGTAACTAATGCGTCTTACCAGTGTTCACAGCAGGAAGAATGAAATGTGGAGCACAGGCTGAATGTATCCCCAAACCAGAGTGTGAAAACAAAGATATCCTGTACCGTAACTGGAAGAATAAGGTAAACAAAAGTAAAGCGACACGTGTTGATGCCCTTTTAACACAGGAAGCTAAAAACAGCTGTCGTCTGGTCACACTGGGGGCATACTTTAGTGAAAAGGAATAAATGGCATCTGGCCAAAGTATATACAGATACAATCTGGACATGAAACATATGCTAATCCAAGATGTAAATAGACTCTGTGTTGAGAAGAATCTGTCCACAGAATTTCTGTAGACAAATGAATTCATTTAAATAGTCAAACGCAATGTCCAACACGGTATTTGGAATATTTTAGGGATGCAGTGGATTGTAATCTACAGAGGCCTGGAGATAAATTAACCCATACCACATAGTCCACTTTGACGCAGGGAACAGTGTGGGATCCTGAGAGGGTGGAACCTGTGTGTAAGCTCACTGAATCATTGTAGCACAGTGTTTTTTGAATTTAGGGTGGTTTGTCTTCCCAGAACAATTAATAACCCAGATATAATATACATTTCAAATTGATTAATTTGGAAACTGTGTGGTTTAGAATTAGGCCTGTACAGTTGTTGGGGTACAGGTTGCGCATAATATTTCTTTTTCAACTTTTTCAACTTGGACAGGCTGTGTGGTGTGTGCGGGGGGGATCTACACAGGGTGTTTGGTGTATTTTGAGGGTTATTTCATGCGGGTGGGGCAAATTGAAGGTAATCTTCTAGAGCTCAAGAGTATCCGAGCTTTAAACTGCTTCTGAATGTGGAGTAACAGAACACAACCTCTCCTTCAGTCTATCCCACAGGACCTGCTCAAATCTTCTTACAGTGATGTGACTAAAAAGCCACACCCCCCTCTGAGCGTCAGCCAATGTCCAGGCCCTGCCGGTGCCCCACCCCCGCCGCCCTCTTCCTCTGCTCTTACAATTCCTCCTTTCTTTTTGAACAAGCGAGAGGGGAGGTTTGTTTTTCCCGAGCAAGGGGCCATGTGTTCCTCCGATCAGCGATAATGAGGAAAAATCCAGAACTTTCCAAACCTTCCCTCTTTCCTTTACTCCGTCTTTCTGTCTGTCCGACTGATCCTTGTTTAATATCACTGGCAGAGAGAAACAGTCTTTCTCTCCTTTTCTTTTCACGCCCTGTATTTCTGATTGGGGTACAGTAAAAATGGAGATTTTGTCTGATCTGAAGTCAGCTTTTCCGTGCTGTCGGAGGCATTTGGCAGGTTTGAGTTTTGAGTGTTTGACCAGAAAGCCATGCCAGCCCCGGCTAGCCTCCCGTGAAGCGTTTGGCGCCTTCGGCCAATATGAGACGTTTGTGTTTGTGTGCGTCTTCCTTTACAGAATTGAAAGCCCTATTTATTTGCTTGCTCATGTGCTGTGTGGGTGACCCATATAACCTATGAGCATACAAACATTAAAGCAGAGGGCTGATGGGAAAAGAAAACAGGCGAAGTGACGTGGAACGCTTAATGACTGAAGAAGGGAACGAAGGGGATACATTTCTTTCTCTGAAAAGTAATACTCCTTGCCCTCTGTCTACTTTTATAGAAGATCAATGCATCTAATGCACTGTAATGGGTCTTAGCCTGCTAGCCTGGGGGCTACCAGCATGTGTCTGTGGGTCTGTGTGTGTACAGATTTCCAGAATTTTTTCTTTTGCCTCCAGATGGCTTGGAGCTACATGTTCTACACACACGGTGATGCTACATCTTGTGTATTTTCTGTTTTGTTGGTGTGATTCCTAATGAAACCCCACCGACTGAGAACGTGGAATCAATCCAGAATGTTTCTGAAAAGAAAGGAACCAGTCAGAGAGTATATGAGGGTGATCCAGCTTTTCAGCAGCAGGACCCCTGCTGAGCGCAGACTAAACACACACTCTCCTGCACTTTACATCTCATCATAGATCAGAACTCTCTAACAGCTTCAGATAGAAAGAAAAGCCCTCCTGCATAAACAACAACCAGATGAATGCTAATGGAGTGCACTGCTTCTCATCAAGTGCACTGTTTTGCTTTTTCGTTTGTTCCCGCTGACACGGGTTTCTTTTGGATTTTGGGATGTGTGTCTCCTGTGTGTGTGAAGATCCTTGCTCTTGTGTGTTGTCATTCTAAAGGATGATTGGTTTGTAATGCGTGTGTAATCATCCTCCCTGTGATTGGCTAGTAGTGGCTGTTGCCATAGTGATATGGCGGCTCCCTGGTGCCCTGAGAGCTGGCGGTTGTGCCAGTGACCTACAGCTGGCATCGACGCCATACACACACATGATTTTTAGAGTCAGCGAGATAATGAGCCTTAAATTGGGCCCATTATGTTCACTTTCAGTGTTCATAGCTGTATTTGTGAAGAACTGCATGGAATAAATTTACATGCTTCAGTTTTTATCATGCTGTACATCTGTGTTCACCCTCTGTCTGATACACTCTGACACGTGTCCTTACATCCGTCTCCTGGTGAGCTCAGTGTGTTCTGATTGGTCAGCTAGCCCACTGTGTTGGGATTGGTCATACAGCTATAGCAGTTGAAAGTGGCAGTGTTGTGTGAGGAAGTTCTAAGCCTGCCGGGAGAGGAACAATCAGGACTGTGTTACAAGATGATGTCACCTTGTAAGAGAGAGAAAAGGGCTAGAATTCCAACAAGGCATTCCAGGCAACTGAGAAAAGTGTTTCCTGTGGGAGAGAGTTTCTCCCTCAGGCATGTAGAATGTTTACATGCACACAAAGCTACAACACAATGAGGGAAAATGAAAACCTGGAAAATCATAATTGTTTTTTTTTAACATCCATGATAACAAGGCATGCTATTTGGTATATAATGCTAGCTGTATCAGACACATATACCATCATTCTAGCACAGACTACAAGCACTCCAGAACCATGTATTAATTGACAATTAAAAATAAATTAATTTAATGTGTGTTCTTAATCAGATTAGTGATTTGTTTGCAGTTTGAAACAGAATATCCGCAGATTCCCGAGTAATTTTTTAGCAGCATGAAGATCCTGTCAGCACTATTGTGTTGAGGAAACTCACAGCAGTATGACCTCACAAATACAGCCATGTTTGTGGTTACAAATGATGTGTACACCAAAAAAATTAAATGTTTGCTGTCATTAATTGCATTTATATAAAGTAACAGGCTACTCCAATAATATTTTACAATTCATACTTACTGTGGACGCAAACATGTCACACCTCGTTCGTGCCCCTTGTTCTTATCATTGGGCAGAGGTTGTACAGTGTGTACAATTTCTTTCTGGATAATCCTGTAGATAATCCATTAAATGGAAATATAATAGCCAGTGAAACACCTGAATCTGATTATTTTCCAATAAAAGTTTCTAGCGTTCTAAAAGGCAGGAACCAGAAACAGGACTGTGGAGGTGACAACATTTTTAAAATAGTTAGCAGGATGGATGGCCTTAAAGGTCGCAATAACAAGCTGTTCAGACGAGTATGGAAGCTAATAAACAGTTGTAGGTTTACAGGATCTATATATCATATTATAAACAGATGGAAGGTTCCCAGATTGGCGTATCACAAAGCTGAGAACCAGAATGGTAAAAGTGGTGGGACTGGCGTCCAGTTTATGTGCCTCAGAATGTGATGCTCGTTGTCATGGTAACGTCTACAATAAGCGGTACTCTATACTTGCATGTCAATTTTGATCTGATTACTTGCAGTGAGCATGTAAAGTGAGATTCTCTTCAGACTGTTGAATGTGTATATAAACACCTCAGTTGTTCTGTCATTTGAATAAATTAAATCAGATTGATGAAAAACTTTGCTTGTAATCTGTCACTGAAAGCTTCAACATATAAAATAAATAGTCCACTCGATTTATGTCATCGCTGTCCAAAGAAAAACATGTATTTCCAAAATAGCAACTTCACAAGAGAAGCCAAACACCTTCATTTGTAATATTAATGAATGTAAAGAGGTTTTATTACAATTGATTCTGGAGCATTTCTATTGGTCCGTTCCTCATGAAACTTTCACAGAATATAAAGAGCAGCTGTTCAGATAATATAGAGAACTGACAATTGACAAAAGCTGAGATGTTTTTCTTTGGAGATTGAAAATATGTTCTACTTAATTGATCCTACAAAGAAAATTAGTCATTTTGCTGCCGGACTGTGTCCGGTCTGGAAGCAGCACCACCTGGTGCAAAGTGCTTTGCTCCAGGGCAAAACCAACAATAGAGATAGATAGATAGATACTTTATTGATTTCAGAGGGAAATTCAAGGCAAACAGCCTGTTCTGGGATCTCAACCCATAGCTGTCATCTCTTTTACTACTAGGCCAGTGTTCACCTTCAAATCTATATATAAGACTAACAGAGCATTGAAAACATTGAAATTGTCATAGAAGCGTTAATATAAATTAGCATTACCATAATGTTACTGCTCATGAAGGCTACACTGCAGTGAACATCATATATATTAATAGGATCAACTATGACAAGTTTGTGAAACGACTGACTCAGAGGAAATATATTTAAAATCTACTGTACTGGTACTCTAACAAAGAATATTTCAAATTCTCATCCTGATTTCTGATCAGTGAGAAACAAAGCCTAATGTATGCAGCCCTATAGTGTTTTTAAAAGCTCCTAGCTTTTGTAAAATGTGCAGTAACCTCTGTATAATGTGATATTGATCCATTAAGCCCATTTTCATCATCATGTTTAATCAAATGTAGTTTTTGATTACTAATATAGTCAATAGAGGCAGCATATTGATCAAAATCCCTTTTGATGCCCACATATCGTGATATACTTGGAAAGTATCATAATGTTCAGTTTTGTCATTACTGCCTAACTCTAGTTCTTGCTGTTGATAAAAATCAGCATATGTCCCATTAGGGTGTGGCATAACCCATTTTGTGAACTGATCACAAGAGTAGGAGTGAGCCTCTATTAGATTTGGACTGATTTACACATGCCAGCTACAGTAACTCAATCAAAGACAATTGGCTAAATCTATACCCATTTTCCCCTTCGGAAAGCCGTCTCCCCTTCCTGTCTGTTGTCAGTTCCGCTGTGTGATCCGACAGTTGTGCGGCACATCCAAGCGAGCCTTTTGTGATAACAAAGAATGAAGATCAGTTGGAAATGATGTTCCATTTATCTTCCGCTTTGATTTGGAAGCACATTTGCACATGAATATTTGTCGTTGAAATGCAAACAGTTACACACACACTCACATCCTACCCACTTGCGAAAGGTACTTGCTCATACTAAAGGAAGATGTGCTGCTCTGAGAATGCTGGAGTAATCTACTGGTGGCAAAAGGTTTCATCTCTCTCCAGCATGACTCGCTCCTTCACTTAGCCTCTGCATACATTCTCCTTGTGACGCATTCACAGCACTTTAATAAATAGTCAGATTCTCAGTTGCCCTAAAGTAAACCATTAAACGCTAACTTAGGCTCAAGAGAGCGCCTTCAGTGATCTTGTCCAGAAAGCACTGCATTTACTTTTAATGTTTGTGCATTGCATGAAATGTTGCCAAATGCTGTCAAATGCTAGTGGGAGGAGTTAAATTCTGCAGTATTGCTAAAATAGGACGGTTTAATGACAGCAGCATCCCCTTAGAAGAAGAATGGGTTATAAACTACAGGGTCACCAAAGTAAGAAGGGTTAAATTCTACTGTCTTAGCGAAGTGGGAGGGTTTATGAACTACAAGTGGAAGGGGTTAAATGCTGCAGTCTTTAAAAAGTGGGGGTGGTTACAACCTACAAGGTCACCAAAGTGGGAGGGGTTAAACACTACAGTGTCACCAAGGTGAGAGGGGTTAACTGCTAAAGTCTCATTTGAGTGGGAGGGGTTTACTGCTAAAGTCCCACCCAACAGGCAGGGGTTAAATTGTAAATTATTGCCGAAATAGGAGGGGTTAATTACAACACTACCACCTTGGAAGAAGATGTTATAATCTACAGGGTCACCAAAATGGGTGGGGTTAAATTCTACAGGCTCATAAAACTGGGGAAGGTTAGAATCTACAGGGTCACCAAAATGGGAGGGGTTAAATTCTACAGGCTCATAAAACTGGAGAAGGTTAGAATCTACAGGGTCACCAAAATGGGAGGGGTTAAATTCTACAGTCTCATAAAACTGGGGAAGGTTATAATCTACAGGGTCACCAAAATGGGAGGGGTTAAATTCTACAGGCTCATAAAACTGGGGAAGGTTAGAATCTACAGGGTCACCAAAATGGGAGGGGTTAAATTCTACAGTCTTATAAAAGTGGGGAAGGTTATAATCTACAGGGTCACCAAAATGGGAGGGGTTAAATTCTACATTCTCATAAAACTGGGGAAGGTTATAATCTACAGGGTCACCAAAATGGGAGGGGCTAAATTCTACATTCTCATAAAACTGGGGAAGGTTATAATCTACAGGGTCACCAAAATGGGAGGGGTTAAATTCTACATTCTCATAAAACTGGGGAAGGTTATAATCTACAGGGTCACCAAAATGGGAGGGGTTAAATTCTACATTCTCATAAAACTGGGGAAGGTTATAATCTACAGGGTCACCTAAATGGGAGGGGTTAAATTCTACATTCTCATAAAACTGGGGAAGGTTATAATCTACAGGGTCACCAAAATGGGAGGGGTTAAATTCTACATTCTCATAAAACTGGGGAAGGTTAGAATCTACAGGGTCACCAAAATGGGAGGGGTTAAATTCTACAGTCTCATAAAACTGGGGAAGGTTATAATCTACAGGGTCACCAAAATGGGAGGGGTTAAATTCTACAGGCTCATAAAACTGGGGAAGGTTAGAATCTACAGGGTCACCAAAATGGGAGGGGTTAAATTCTACATTCTCATAAAACTGGGGAAGGTTATAATCTACAGGGTCACCTAAATGGGAGTGGCTAAGTGAGAGGGATTATAAAGTACAGTGTCAACAAAGTGGGAGGGGCTATATCATCTCCATCATATTTTATGAAGAACATAAAGTCACATATTTTTTTCTATTTAGATGAAATAATAGTAATAATCATAAAGATGGAGCAACAGTGAGAGCCTTGCAGTGAAGGCGGGCAGTGCTAGAAGCTACATTGTAGCTGAAGTGGCCAGCAACAACATTCCCAAACTCTTTGTGTCTTGTAACAATGAAGCGAGGGATCTCGTCTCACTGACTGATCTTGCGAAGTGACAGTGAGAGATATTCACAAAGGAGGCCTCAGACCCGTTCTCTCAATCACACTCTTTCATCCTCCTTCGTCACTCATTCGTGTAAGGCGCTTTCTCTTCTTGATTATGAAACGGAGCCAAGCTTTGTCATCAGAATGTCTTGTTTTGTACCTTTCTGGACTTGCTCCCCAACGGCTTCCACTCTCCACTTACTCACTCTCACTCTCACTTACTCTGTCTTATGCACAACCCCCTGAATCAGCTGCTGACTCAGCGACGATTCTCTTTGCACAAACACTTTTCCCTAAGCTGTCAACACAGTAGAATCAGAGGTGAAAAGGAGAAGACTGACCCTGCCCATTAGATAGTGAATGGCGAATACAGTGGATGAGTGTGCATGTGTGTGCGCGCGTGTGTGCACGTGTTCCTGCATATTCGCTATGTGTTCTCCATCAGTGTAATCTAATTTCTCCCCAGAGAACGGAGGTGGATCCATCAGACGCTAAATGCCTGAGCTCAAATGTGATGAGGAGATAACAAACCTAATGGCATTATGAAGCATCATTCTGGAGGCTTCTTGGCCCCTCTGACTTCCCGTACATTCTCTCATCCGTGCTGGTCAAACCTTGTTTATTCTTAGTCATAGATGCAGGGCTGTGGTCAGACTGATGCTGGTATTGTAATGAAGTATGACATTGGCTGTAAGTACAGCTCTAGGGTAGTGGTGCATGATATTAACTTTAATATATATCACAGTATTTTCACAACTTCTTTAAACTGTGATAGTATTGCAACAGTACATACAGTACATGCTGTCCAAGAGCATAATAATCTATGTCAACAGTGTAAATAATTCTGTAAATGTGTGAACTGGGGTTTGAATGTAGGTACATACAGACCTGGGGTCAGTGTGATGCTGTTGTAATGATGCAGATCAAATTTAACTGTAGGTACAAATGAAGGTAAATCAGATTTAGATGTAGGTGCAGAACTGGGGTCAGTCTGATGCTACCGTTCTGATGATATAAATTTGATTTAGCTGTAGGCGTAGATCAGGGTAGGTCTGAGGGTGTAGGTATGCTGCTGTTGTAATGATGTGGATCCAGTTAAGCTGTAGATATGGGTCTGGGGTCAGTGTGATGCTTCTTTTGCAATGATGTAGATCAGATTTGGCTGTAGATATGGGTCTGGGGTCAGTGTGATGCTTCTTTTGCAATGATGTAGATCACATTTGGCTGTAGATATGGGTCTGGGGTCAGTGTGATGCTTCTTTTGCAATGATGTAGATCAGATATGGCTGTAGATATGGGTCTGGGGTCAGTGTGATGCTTCTTTTGCAATGATGTAGATCAGATTTGGCTGTAGATATGGGTCTGGGGTCAGTGTGATGCTTCTTTTGCAATGATGTAGATCAGATTTGGCTGTAGATATGGGTCTGGGGTCAGTGTGATGCTTCTTTTGCAATGATGTAGATCACATTTGGCTGTAGATATGGGTCTGGGTCAGTGTGATGCTTCTTTTGCAATGATGTAGATCAGATATGGCTGTAGATATGGGTCTGGGGTCAGTGTGATGCTTCTTTTGCAATGATGTAGATCAGATTTGGCTGTAGATATGGGTCTGGGGTCAGTGTGATGCTTCTTTTGCAATTATGTTGATCAGATTTGGCTGTAGATATGGGTCTGGGGTCAGTGTGATGCTTCTTTTGCAATGATGTAGATCAGATTTGGCTTTAGATATGTGTCTGGGTTCAGTATGATGCTTCTTTAGCAATGATGTAGATCAGATTTGGCTGTAGATATGGGTCTAAGGTCAGTGTGATGCTTCTTTAGCAATGATGTAGATCAGATTTGGCTGTAGATGTGGGTCTGGGGTCAGTGTGATGCTTCTTTTGGAATGATGTAGATCAGATTTGGCTGTAGATATGGGTCTGGGTTCAGTGTGATGCTTCTTTTGCAATGATGTAGATCAGATTTGGTTGTAGATATGGGTCTGGGGTCAGTGTGATGCTTCTTTAGCAATGATGTAGATCAGATTTGGCTGTAGATATGGGTCTGGGATCAGTGTGATGCTTCTTTTGGAATGATGTAGATCAGATTTGGCTGTAGATATGGGTCTGGGGTCAGTGTGATGCTTCTTTTGCAATAATGTAGATCAGATTTGGCTGTAGATATGGGTCTGGGTCAGTGTGATGCTTCTTTTGTAATGATGTACATCAGATTTGGCTGTAGATATGGGTCTGGGGTCAGTGTAATGCTTCTTTTTCAATGATGTAGATCAGATTTGGCTGTAGATATGGGTCTGTGGTCAGTGTGATGCTTCTATTGCAGCAATGTAGATCTGCTTTGGCTGTAGGTACAGGTCTGTGGTCAGCCGGATCGTACTGTTGCAATGAAATGACTTGTATTTGACTGTAGTTGCATGTCTGGGGTCAGTGTGATGCAACTGTTGTAATAATGTAGACTAGAGTCGCTGTGGGCACAAGTTTGGAGTCAGCATAAGATATGGTATATGGTGTAGTGGCCGGTTTACAGTATATCTGTAATTAGTGCACACTGGAGTAGAAACAATGCAGGTTCTTTTTAGGAAGAATAAGCAGAGCTAGTACAAGGACTCTACTGAAACACACACACACACACACACACACACACACACTCATTCCCATTCTCTAGTCAGTGTAATGGAACTTCTGTTGTGTATGTGCGCGTGTGTGTGCAGTGACATTTAGGAATTATTCAGGTCTTCACGCTGGCAAACTTTTCAGAAATATTACTGTGAGCTATTACTGTATTACCATAGCGACCAATTTATAGCTATTCTCCTTGGCAACTTGAGGATGCGGAGACATTGGGAACAGTTATACAGTCTCACACACACACACACATGCACAGCATGAGTTTGATAACAGAATTGCCCAAATTACACTCAATTTACTGAATTAATTATACCTGTATTTGATGGCGATTAATCGAGTTATCATGGCCACAGACTCCAGTGACGGTACAATGTCTTATGATGCATTTACAAGCTTGTGTGGAGAAAAAAAAACATCAGCCATTAACCTTAAAGCGAAATGCCACCATAGTCTGTGTAAAAACATCAACAGTAAACATTGGCATGATGACTGGATGCTTTTATCAGTGAAGGGTGAGGAAGATAGAAGGGCGCTCTGTACTTGTTTGTTTTTGTTGTATAAGATGGGGATCGTCTGGAATTTAGCAGTGGGAGGTTTGGCGTTCAATGCTTAAATGCGTAAATTCTTATCGGAACGTTTACTTACCACTGAGGTAATGTCTGTGAAATGTTTCTACTTAAGGTGGCAGAATTTTTGTTTGTGTCTTATTTGGAAATAATGGAATATCAGGTTTTCCATCATCTGTCTACTAAAAACATTTGAAAGCAGCTTTACTGAACAAAAACATTGGTTACAAGTTTATTTCATACAGTGGGCACTATGCATTCACTTAAATATTGTTCTCCTGGCATCTGCCAAACCCAGATTCATTCTTCAGACTT
Organism: Megaleporinus macrocephalus; assembly: GCA_021613375.1. Classification (NCBI taxonomy): domain Eukaryota; kingdom Metazoa; phylum Chordata; class Actinopteri; order Characiformes; family Anostomidae; genus Megaleporinus; species Megaleporinus macrocephalus. The sequence continues at coordinate 31,670,651 of CM038713.1, forward strand.
CCAGATAGTTCTTGTGTTAAAGCAGCAGTGAGTGATACAACAGACGTGATTTTTGCCAGCTATGCTACTCTCAAAACAGCAGCCCTGCTCTGTGAGTTTGTATGGTCTACTGCTTGCCTGCTAAGCTATTGTGGCTCCTACACACTTTTATTTCACAATAATAGCACTTACAGTTGGCCAGGGCAGATCTAACGAGAGAGAGATTTTATAAACTACTGCCAGTGTTTATCTACAGAGATTACAAGATTGCACTTGAACTCAACAATTAGGAAAGATATATAGTTTACTACAACTACAACATTTACTGAACTGCATGCTTATGATATTATTTTATTTAACAAAGATTAAGCTTCAACTTCGCTAATTTTGCTGCGTGGGGGAGGGGCATGCCAAGCTTGCCGGTAGATAAGGATTGTGTTATGAGATGATGTCACCTTGTAACAAAGAAAAGGACAAGAAATCCAACAAGTTTTGGCTTTATAACTGACTGTTTACATACAATAAACTACTACAGGAACCAGTAAAGGATACAGGAAAACCAGAAAATCAACACAGGTCCCCTTTAATAATAATAGCAACGCTTAGTCTTCCAGTAAGCTTAAGACGGTTTCTGAGAAGACATGGCTATTCAAATAGGAGGATGCATCTCTGCAAGGAATTCTCCAATGGAAGAAAGTAATTACTCATTAGTGTCTTCTTGAACTGTCGTGAGTGTTTTAGGCTCCAGACTCCTTTCTGTGGAAGTTCAGCCAACACCTTAATGATGATCTGATGGACCTTGTGTGTGTGTGTGTTGTTTTGATTGCAGCTCTTTTAGCTGTTTACTAAGAACGGATTAGCGCTGATGGCTTTTAATGCCTTTTAGCAGTGTGTGTGTATGTCTGGGTTACTGAATAAGTGAGTCTAGTGCATTAGGCTGCTTTGTTTGTGCTCCGTTTCCTTTCTGCGTTGCTTTTTTTCTATTTTTTAATTCAGCAGAGGGGGATGATTGTTATGGCGCATTTGATAATTGAGTTATTATAATGGCTTTAGGAATACTTATGCACTTGTTTGAGCTGATTGCTATTGTGATGTTTCTGCCGCCGCTGGTGATGGTGGTAAGGCTGAGCATAGGACAATGTTATTCCTGTTGTTGTTGTTGACGATGATGAGGATGAGTGGGGGTGGTGGGGGGGGGTGTTTCTAGGCCTGCCGTAAGCTGCATGATGACTCCATTGTTTCTGTGCTAATGTTTGTTTCAGTGCTGATGATGCCGATTATAGATTACATTTATAATGACGATGAGGATGATTATGGAGCTGGTGATGATAATTGGGACGGTTATAATAATGAGGGAAATATCATGTGTGCTGCAGTAGAACACCATTAGGTGTGTGTGTGTGTCTGCAGAGATTTAAATGGCACAACTTTTTATTTCTATTAGAATTGTCCAGCTTCCTGAAATCTCAGCTACAGGTCCACTAGACACGTCTCTCTCTGGCGTAGACACTTGGCCCCACATAAAAGACAACTTCATCAAAGGGATCCAGATATGTTTGACAAAAGTAACACACTTCATTAGTTCATTCCCACTCTTCCACTCTGTGGGTAAACGAATCATCATCTGTTCTAAACATGCCCATGATGCCTGTGATGTATGACTAAGACAGAGCAGTACACTTCCAAGTAGCTTTTGCTCCTCAGACACCTGCAATCTGCAGTATAGTTCTGTGAATATGTGATCATACCCAAAGCTGGCAAACCTAAAAATAGTACGTTTATTATACATTTTTGAATAATAACAAATATATCAGTTGGATGAAATTTTGGGCGATATTGATGACCCACAGTTTTATCAGTCAGCAACAATATCACTGATAGTGTCTTCATCAGAGGTGTTAAGTAATGAAGTCCAAATACTTTGTTACCTTACTTAGGTAGAAATTTTGGTTGTTTATACTTTACTGTAATTATTATTTTTTTAGATGACTTTTAACTTCTACTCCTTACATTAACACTCCATTATCAGTACTTTCTACTCCTTACATTTACACTCCATTATCTGTACTTTCTACTCCTTACATTTACACTCCATTATCAGTACTTTCTACTCCTTACATTAACACTCCATTATCAGTACTTTCTACTCCTTACATTAACACTCCATTATCTGTACTTTCTACTCCTTACATTTACACTCCATTATCTGTACTTTCTACTCCTTACATTTACACTCCATTATCTGTACTTTCTACTCCTTACATTTACACTCCATTATCTGTACTTTCTACTCCTCGTTACTCCTATTTTATTTTGACTTGTTTTCATTCATGTACATTTACATTCCAATAAAGATTATTGATAACATGCCTTTGACTTTTTGCACCATTACACATTATACTTATGGGTAACTATTCATCATATCTTCTGCTCCATGAAACACATGTTAATGCTCGGTAGTACACAGATATGCTTCTTTAATATATTTACATTGTACTAAAGTGCATTCATTTTCAATTGGCATATAAGCAGCTGAAACAGGAAGCCTAGCACATCCCAATTTTATCAACATTAACATTTTAATATAACATTACAGTCATTATGGCTTTTAGAAGAATGTTGGCAACCTAAGCTTTTGTTCTTAATGGCATATTTTTCCCCTTACATTACTTTTACTTTTATACTTTAAGTAGTTCTGAAAGCAGTACTTTTACACTTTTACTGGAGTAAAACGCTTGAGTTGATACTTCAACTTCTACAGAAGTATTTTTAAACCCTAGTATCTATACTTCTACCGGAGTAATGAATGTGAATACTTTTGACACATTTGGTCTTTATCAATAAATGTGATGTATTGTACCCCCTTTTCACAAGTAAGCACGGTTCCTTGGGGTCTTAATAAAATGTCTGTGACATGCGTTGGTGAAAATATCACAAGGATCAGGCACCACAGTTCCATTCTACACAGCCCTGTTCAGAACAGTTGGTTTGAGTGCCCGTACCTTTGAATGATAATAAGCCTTTAGCTAACAAACTAACAGCACTAATGTTATCGTGGATGCTGTAGCAAGTAATAGCATGAACTTTCTAGAAAAATCTCTGTATTTCCTGAGCTGTTAGCGCTGGCTAGTGCTAAATGGCTAAAGGAACAGTAGTATTATTCTAATGAGCTAAAAGGCAGCTGAATCTAAATGGCTTGTGGAATTTCATGTTTTCTGATCTAGACAGCTCACAATAATCCAACTAGGTTGTCTTGTTTTAGAGTTTGTCGATCAGCTGGCACTTCAGATACCCAAATGTATGTGCTCAAAAACAGAAACAGGAGTTTTTCATAATAGATCCCCTTTAATGGTGACATATTTCTGTTCAGAAACAGTTGTGCCACTCTGGAACTCACTATGAGTCACCTCCTGTTGAAATATATAACAGCAATAAAGGTTAAAATCAAAAGTAAATAAAAAATGTAAACATGCATATTCAAACCTGACCTTTGGTATGGGAATAACAAAGAAAGGTGAAGAGAATTGATGATAAAATATGGTCATAAAAAGTGCATAGAAAATATATTTATATTATTTAATATTTATGTTGCTGCTTTTTCACATTTAAACTGAAAACTGGCAACCACATCAGTCAGTAAACCATGTTTAAACAAACTATTTGAACATAGTTGTTTTTATACAATTCAGTGGGTCTTAATCTTAATGTCAAGTCTCATATTATGTATTATCAAACACACTAGTAGTGTAAAAATACATCAGTGTATCTTTATTTCTTAATCTAAAGCTATCAGTTCAGCTGAATGAATGTAGGTATGACAGTATTATTTATAATTACAATAAAAATACTCAGTTTTGGCCAACATATTCAATTATTAAGGCTGTTTATAAACACAAGCCCCCAATCGTTTCAATGATTATTTAAATAGCAGTTATTTAAATTCCTCTGTGCTGAACAGTACCTTGCCTTGAGCCAAAAGACTGAATCTGTTCATGTTTTCCACTTTGCACTGTACTTCACTGCACATATCACACTGACAGAAGCTTAATCTCTGTCAAATTAAAGAGTATGATAAACGTGCAGTTCAGTAACAGCTGTGCTTGTAGTATACTGTCATACTGCTGTGTCTCTCCTGATGTTGAAAAAGCAGACTGACTCTTAGATAAAGTACTAGTGTGGTGTCGCAGATGCCCCACTATTCTCTACCTTATTCTTTACCTTGACAGGGATTTTCTTAAAAAGGCAGTAAATGGCCTTCTCCGCATTTTCTCTTTCTCCTCCATCGTTCACTTTGGAACCAAAATCGTTCCAGATGGCTGCAGTGGCGTTATGTTTTGAAACCAACTCCACACTGGCCTTATTTTTCTGCTCTTCCAACCAAACAATCAGACACGGACTAAAAACAGACAAATATGAACACAGTTTTATAATGTGGTATTTTTTTACATCGTATTATACTGGTACAGATGTGGCTCATATAAACTAGGCCAATTAGACCATAGCAGACATAATATCTATGGCTTTACTGCGTCATTCTAGTTGTGGCAATAAAAACGTGGCATTCATTAATTGAATGATCACTTCATACTATGTGTTTGAAACTCATGCCAGCATTGTTCCAAATGTTGTTTTAATAGTAAAGAAACTCAGTGAAAAGTCTACGTTATGTTATAGTAAATAAAGAGCTCTCCTGTTATGCTGAAGGATTTCGTCTTTTCTAGTTTTAGACCTCAGAGTTATGAAAATAGCATCATGATCTTATATTTTTGCCATATCAGCCAACATGACACACACTGTAAATGCTCTTTTCTTCACCTACCAACCCACATTCTGTCATATCATCTCCGCAGCCCCTCCCCCACTTCACCCGCAGTCTGCTGGCCTGTGCTCTCTCAAATGGAGACGGTCCACTTCATGAGATATGCATGTTTTATTCATCTGTACATGCACATCTGCTTCTGACTGATCTTAGGTCAGAGCTCACTGATCTCCACTCTCACTCTCTCTCTCTCTCCCTCTCTCTCTCACTCTATTGCTTGGCGTTATACTCGGCTTGTCAGTCAGTTCAGTAAATTCCTCGACTAAAACATTAAGCGGGGGGGAAACCTTCTGCGTGTTTTGACAGCTTTTGTGTAATGTTTGCGTCAACTTTTCAACTATCGCTGACAGGCGTCTCTGAAGGGCCAGAAAATATGCCAGGAAAAAAAACCCTGTTTTTTAAAAGAGCTGAAGTAATCCATGCTCGAGTTAATGTAAAAATACAGTAGTACGTTTGTAAGAATCAAAAAGTTAGCTGTGCTCTGTTCAGCAGATCGTGTACATTTGTCAAGCTTGGAGGCAAAGAAGAGAGGCAGGATGGACGGGGAGTGGACACAAACCCAAGCTCTAACAGAGTTTTAATAAAACAAAACCAAAGACTAAACATTAAGTACATCAACACAAAATACATACAAACAAGGCAGGAACCAGGAGCAGACGGGACCCTCTACGTAACAGCCAAAATGAGCCACAGCGTAGGGAGACCGAGGGAATATAAACACAGGCTAACAATAGGAAACGAGTAACACCTGGGGACAGTAGGCGGGGCCACAGATGGGAAACAGGTGAGGGGCGGAGACGCAGGAGCACATGACAAAACATACATAAACAGAAACACATGGCTAAGACAGGGGATGAAGACAGGATGTAGACAGGGAGAACACACAGGGCCTGAATGTTTATGAGAGAGGGGTATTTTAAGTGTATTTTTAGATTTGAGCTACAGCGCTGTGCAAATGTCAGAGACCACACTTTTATTTCCTTTTAACACGGTCTTCAAGTTTTGTTTTTTTTTTTTTACCTGACCCCACGTTTCCTTTATTATGGCCTACGTTATTTCTGGAATATTTCTGCAGGGATATTTTTCCACAACTACAAAATTCAGTCTTAGAAGCTGGTTGTGTTTTCTGCTTCTCGTGGTTCAGGTGATTAAAAACACATTGAACTCTGGGGTGGTCCGTCCATTGTTCTAAACACACCAGCAGCTTTTTTTCAGTAACAACTTCTTAACAGCTACACATCCTTTCAGACCCATGGCATTAAACACCTCTCGATTTTATCAGATGTGAGGCGAGAGAGGAGCTTGATTTTATCCCCTCTGTTAAAAATGAAAACACTGTTTATGTGATGATGACAGCTTTGGTGGTCTGCCAGGTCTAGCACAGTTGTTAGGAGTTTTAGTTTCTCTGTATCTTTAAATAATTAGCTTAAATTTCTGTGACTTATGTCAGGGTGTTTTTTTTATGTCTGGTGTCCTCAAAAAAATCTCCTGAAAAATGAATAACTTGTATTTACTTCCCATTTTATTGTGTGACAAAGCCAAACTGGAGATACAGACCCTGGAAATTCACAAATTTGTATCCAGATTAGATGTTCCCTGTATGGCCTTGCCAAGACGCTCGCCCATGGCAGAGGTCCAGAGAGCCAGGGGGATTCAGATTACTGTAAGTCAGCATAAGTTAGAGTAACTGATTTGTTTGTAGATCAGTAGATAAATGTTAGGACAAAGCCAATCAGTAGGGTGTGACAAGCCCTTTCCATCAAGCCCTAATGTTTATATTACCAGCATACAGGAAACCAGAGACATGAACCTCAAAATAACCAGGCTCCTCACCTGTGGTCTTCTCTGAAGCATCCATGTTGTTAATGTCATAATTACATGATCATCAACTAGTCAACATCAAGCTTAAGCGTCATCAGATAAGATTACTTTAAAGTAAATGTGGACTGATTCAGCCTTGCAGTTTACACCGTGTGCAATAACTGGATAAGATAACCTGCAGCATAAGTGACACTCTTGTTAGCAATGTTAGCTTCATAACTTTAGTAAAAAATTAAGAAAACATACTTTACATACGTGGCTGATGGGCTTGATTTGGGATAAGGGCATATGGCGGTGGTAGTGGCCATTGGCTGAGATCAAATTAGACTTTGACGTTTGAATCATAGCCAGCGTTTATGAGTGGCAACCTTCTAGCAGCACTCTGTTAGTGGTTAGCGAGTGGTTGTCTGTAAATATATCTGCTGTGGATGTTATAGGACCCCCGTCTCCTGGGCTTTTTTACTGCTCGCTGCATGAGGCCTCTCCAGAGACTGAGGCACAGCACAGCAATTACCCAGCAGACTAAAGGACACGACATTATCCTGTCGTTTGTTTCCGCCGTCATCTTTGATTTGATTAATTGTACATACGCTTTTTGGAACGCTGCTTTAAAAGACCATATTTGGGGCAGTTATGCAAATCTGAGGCACTTGTATGCAAATTCGGATTCTGTGGCAAGAAACCAGTTCATCAAAGCAGTGTATGGGAGTATGTGCTTTAAGGCTGTGCAAGCACGGTGATTTAATTCATTAAATAGTCCGACGTTTGGATGCTGCATGGTTTCCATTATGCTGCAGACCGGCCACTTTAGTAAGTGCGTTTTCTTGTATCTACACTCTTTGTCCATATTATTAGCTCCACATCATATAGGTGCACTTTGTAGTTCTACAATTACAGGCTGTAGTCCATCTGTTTCTCTGCATACATTGTTAACCCACTTTCACCCTGTTCTTCAAAGATTAGGACCCCACAGGACCACCACAGAGCAGGTATTATTTGAGTTGGATCACTCTCAGCCCTACAGTGACACTGACGTCATGGTGGCATGTTAGACACACCTACTTTGTTGATTCACCTTGCAGATGTAAAGTCAGAGACGGTAGCTTATCTGTGGCTTGGTCATCCTCTGCTCCCTCTGTTTGCTGTGGATATTTTGGGTTGGTGGGTCTGATCCACTTGTACCAGCGCAACCATACTTTCTATCAATGCTCTGCCTTCATTTCACCTGTGTCTTTCTCATTCTCTAAGAGCTTTCAGACACTGATGGAAATGTTGGAAATGTTTGGCCCTCTAGTGTATGCATTAGCATCCATGCCAGCATAAAGGACGTATGGCAGTATATGTACTGTTACGGTTACAGCGTTTGAATCAGACATATTTGTTTCTGTAAGTAATTTAATGAGCCTGTATAAAGGCCTCAGACAGCAACAAGAGCACTGCCACACTACTTGTCGCTCTAATCTAATCTAGTTTCCTGAAGCTGTTAACTTGTCTTCAGTCATCTTTTGGCATTTCGGTGGAAGATTGCTCTCAAGTTTCTTTAGGAATACTTTAGCCAGTGTGATAATTAAAGCAGATAAAGTCTTTGAGATCATTTGATGTTAAAAAGTTAATTAAGCGTCAGCACAGTGAAAACCATGGAAAAGATAATGAGCTTTCGTTTATCTTTGAAAGCAACATATTTGATCAGCCAAGAGGATTTTCTTTGGCATAAACTCATGTGTTAATGGTTTATGCCACACTGTGGGGACCTTTCATCCTTGTGGGGACCACAAGCTGACAGCTCTTGATGTAAATCATTACATTTTAGGGACAGGCTTAGGTTAAGGTTAGTGTTAAGTTAAGGTTAAGGTTAAGGTTTCCAGTAGTTGTTGTTAAGGTTTGGGTAAGGCGCTAGGACGTGAAGGGAAGTCTATATAATGGCCTCACAATTCACAGAAACAGACGTGTGTGTGTTTGCGTGTATGTTTGTTTGAGGGGGTAGTTGCTGATGTTTGAAAGTGAAGATTAAAATTGTTTATTACTTCTATATGTCTCCTCCAAATTTTGATTGATGGAGCATAACAGAGAGAGAGAATACAGCTGTTGTTAATGCGGATCTCCCCTCGGGGTGTTGAGTCAGAAACACCACTGCGTTTGAGTGTTTGTGAATGTGTGATAAAGGCCGTCCTGCGTGCTGGGACCAACTGATTTGTCACCCTTGCTGTCACAAGACTTCGGAGGACATGTGAGAGGAACACTCCCCAAGCAAAGAGTCAAAGGTCAACTTGCTGAAGCATGACTAGGATTAGTTTCAGTTTTGTCCCCTGTCGACCACAGGCTTCCACAGCAACTTTGTATTTATTATTTTTATGTATTCCACATCACTAGCTCAGCTCCCTTCTCTATAGACAGCAAAGAGTGAGTTGTCTTAGTCAATTTTCAGTAGCTTGACGCAAATGGCATATTTAAGCCTAATCAGTTTGAGGAAAACACTATCACACATGTATTTCATCCATCATATGAAATTTTTAGCTTTGTTTCTCTTCCGTTCCACCTCGTGCAGTGCCTGAACATTACATGATAAATGTACCAGTAAAACAATATCATTACCATTTCATACAGTACAAGTCAAAGCTAGGCACCTACTTTTGATCTTACTGTTTACTTAAGCGTAAAATAACACATATGGAACACGCATTTACCACCCAGTCTTGATATTCTCACAGCCTCTTCGTTTGGAATGCTTCTCGAGCATGACTAAAGATGCTCCAGACAATCCTTGCTGATTGCTTGAAACTAGGTGGGGTTGGTGATGGTGGTAGTGGCAGGGGTAGTCGAAAAAGATAGCAATCTTTCATTTTCATCTTGGAAATACATTCATACATAGTTATAAGCTGCCTTGTTTAAATCTGTTTGGGTAACAGCCTTTTGCATTTAAGCGTAAGCTTCCAGATCAAAATGCCTATAGAGTTCGAAAAATATGCATTCGGTCACATCTGTGAACATCAGTGTGACAGTACACGTTAACAGTAAATATGTTTTTTTCTGTCTATAGTTCTATGCAGTTGTGACAGCAGTGATGTATTCGCCAATGTAGTTTAGGAGTTGTAACTGCTGCTCACATGTCTGCCATTCATAAGATAGGTCTCCCAACTTTGTGGAGCTGGCTGCCCACCTCTCTAGAACGATTCCATCCAACTCCTCCCACAGCATCTCCATTGGGTTAATCCTCACAAGAGCCCTTTTACTCTCCAACTGAGAAATTGAATGGAATGACTAATAATGAACTTTTCTTAATTATTTTTTCAGTTGAGTTGTTTTTGTTTAACCTACTTAAAACCCTGTAGACAGAAATGTTGGCAAGTTCAGTTCTTCCTATTTCCAAAATAGTTGATTTGTAAATGACCACAGAACATTAATATAGACAGAATATTTGAAGGTAATATACACTTAACCTGAGCAATGCGTAATCACATTTCAAAGGAAAACATGGAGCCCTCTTTTAAAAATGTTTTAAACCCATTAGCTGCTATTTACATTGTGTGAGCTAATGCTCCAGAATTGCTTAGGTTAAAATCTTTGTTTATTAACTGTACAGTTAACAAGTTTTGGCCTTCTCCTGTAAACTAACACTTTGTTGATGTTTGCTTTTCTTTGAACTGAGAAGATATGCATATATTTCGTTTACCATAGAACCAAGATTATTATATGTTATAGTATTATGTAATATTGGATAATAGTATGTATTTAAAAGTCTGGGCAACCCTAGTTAAATGCGTGGGCAACCCTATTGAAACACAAGCTCTTTAGAGAACACACTTCTGCACAACATTTCAGTGCTGGACTAGTGTTAATTTAATATACTGGGGAAAAAACTGAGCTGTGCAACAGCTGTGACACATTTATCTGTGTTTAATTTTTTTTCAGTAAAACAAACTATAAGCAAATAAACAGAAAATATATTCTCTGTAGATGATGTTTTAATCCTTTCTCAGTTGTAGGTGAAGCCTTGAATGACATTTTGTCATTTTTCTATGTAATAATATGAATATATTATAAATCTTAAAGGTTATTCTGAGTAGATGAAAGACAGCATCAAGTAACGTTGATGATGATAAGCATCTCTCATAAAGTTACCAAACGTCTTTAAGGATCAAGCTTGTCCAACGCAAAAAGAACTTTCAAAGAAGATGGCTTGTCCCCAAACTTTTGAGGGCCAGTGTCATTTCCAGTGGGTTCCATAGAAATTGGCGACCTGTTGAGCAGGTGTGGGGCCATAATGCGCTCAATAGAGGGATTAAAGTGCAAAGTCAGGATTGTTAAGATCTGACTACACGCTCGTTATTTTCTCATGCTCTCTCTCTCTCTGTCTCTTTCTCGCTCCCTCTTTCTCTCTTCTTTATTAGCTCCTCACAGTGTGTGTGCAGTGTCGGGGCGACAGCACAGCTAGGCAAGATGTCATGCCTGTCTTAACTCTTCACTTTTAATAAGCCCCCAGCCAAGCACGGCTCTTCTGACGGGGAGAAGAGGGGCTGTTTCCGTGAAGCATGCATACGCACACACACACACACACACACACACACCCATGTTTGTACTCCTGTCTTTGTGGGGCATTTCCATGTCCTGTGACTGTAGTTAAATGCTTTTCTGCTCCACCCAAACCTTACACTTGCAAAAATAAAGGTGGTAAGAACAGAATCTTGGAGTGATATCACATGAAGTCTTTCAAATTTAAAGATTCGTCCCCATAATGTGAAGGATTTTTTCCAATAAGGTTGAAATTTTAGTTTCCAGTTAAGTGGTATACATACCGTTGCAGTGAACAATTACAATTTTTTGTTTTGTTTTTTAATAATTTATTAAAATTATTAAATTATTTATTGAAATTAATTTTATTTCACATGCATACACATACACACATCAATGCATAGCTTTGATTAGCATAAGACATTATCAAATCTATAGAAATCATTGTGTCTTCTTTTCTTTTTTTATAGTTCTTCAGCTATTAAAGTACAGATCCTTCATTATTTCTAGCAGCCGCCTTGACTGCATAGTCCAAGGTGCTGACTTGAGTCCCGTCTGCAAAGAGAACCGTTTCCACGCTCTGACACACATGCACTTGCCATCCGTATTAATATCAATCAGGCAGCGCATTGTTCCACATGTCATGGGCAAACACATACTTATACAGTATTACATATCCACAGGTTTAACATGCATAGACAGATCATCTAAAGCAGCTTCCATTCACCTCACATACCACCTGGTCAGCCCACCCATACACTAAGCCCATGCTGGTTGTGTAGATGTCATTGTTAGATTATTGAGCTGTCCAGGGTAGCGTGTGTTCTCGTGCTGAGGCGTGGTTTGGATTGCGCCGGTGTAGTGCAATGTAATTACAGATTACACCAGGGATTTGGGTCCTGATGGCATCAGAGGGAGTGTATATGTGTGTTAATGTGTTTTCTCTCTCTTGTCTTACACTGAGAGAACTGTGTGTGCTGGAATTGGGACGTTATCCTGGAATAAAAAAAAAAGACGAAAGCCTGATTGCTCAGGATTAGCCTCTGAAACACAAATCCCCCTCATTCACTCTACTTTTTATCACAGAGCTTTGAGACCCCTCTGTGCCAAATAGAGAAACTGATAGCGAATGACAAGAAGCAAACAAGACGAGTCAGCTTTAGGAAAGCATCTGTAAGCACCTTGTTTTAAACGTCTGCTTCACACTTCTTGACTAAAGCCTGATCAATATTTTGCTGGGCAAATATTATCAGCCAATATTTTGATGGATCCATAGATTTATAATGTCAGGTATAAGTCCTGCTGATAAAACAGTGTTAGTGTCTCTTTATGTGATGCTATTTGAACAATATCCAATCAGACAGTAGTATGCAAATATTTGCCGCCATAATCAAATGATAGGTTCTGTTCATTTTAAGTGGAAAACATAATCTACACTTTTTGAAGCAGAACTGCTGTTTATTTGCTGAATGTAACATGCTAGAAAATTAAAACATATCAAATGTGGCTTGTGAAAAAGTTATGGCACATATTTATATCGTCCCTGTCTCCATTTTTGTCCATTTAAAATTTTCTACATAGTTTAAACACATCAATAGTCGTTTACATAGTGTGACAATTTCATGATGAATGGACCAATAGAAATGCTCTAAAACAACTTGTGAAAAATTCTGGTTCCTTTGACTTATATTGAAAGTAAAGTATGTTTTTGCAATTTTAGAGATACTTTAGAGATACTTGCAATTTTAGAGATACTTGTTTTTTACGTTTTATTTGTTTATATGTGTATGCATTTCATTTTTCTAATATGCTTAACTCCGCAAACAAGTAGGAACTGTACTATCACACTGTTTTTCAAAACATGTACATTATTAATTGGATAAGATGTAAACAAAGGTGCTCAGAGTGGTTTGATATAAAGTGCTCTGTACTAAAAACGATTCAGACCTGTTCACAGTGTTGATGATAGAAACCAGAAATCTCTGAAGAGTTCAATACCTTTGAACACTCGCAGTAAGTTATAACACGAAAAGGTTAAATATACGCTGCCAGATGTCTGATACATTGTTCTGTGATAGTTTTGATAAACCCTCAGCCTAAAATATATTTTAATCCGTTTATTTTAATCCTTTCGTGGTGGAGAGATACATGCTGGGCATTGTAAGGAAACATAGCTCCAAAGGAAATATATTTTGTATTGTTTTGACTAGTTTACCATCATTAACATTACATGTATAGTTCAGAATACACATGTAGATTCACTTGTGGTTTTTGATAGTAAATAAATGGCTGTATTTTTGTTTCTATCACCATAAAGAAATCAGGGTCTGTAAGTTTCTCTCCAGTAAATAATTGTGTCAGACGACTCTTTATGACTTTATTTACATCTCAAGAACTGAAATACTCAGAAATGACTTGTTTAGGGGATGTTTTAATTATTTGCAGCTAAACCTCAACAAAGCATGCAATTTCTTGTGAATGTAATACTTTGTGTTTATTTTAGACATCAGACAGTAATTAATTATCATAATTGTAAACAATGCTATCTTAAACTGCTTAAACTGCTATTAGGTTTTGTAAAGCTTATCAGACCTCATAGTTTCTGCTGCGATAACATTACAATCATGCCAGTATAGGAAGATAATTGCGTTATGACACTTAATGGCATAAAAAAATTTTGATTTGACTGATATTTTAAACCAGTATTTGATTAAATGTTTATTATTAACTACACTTTAGAAGAGGTGAGCGTTTATGTTGTGCCAAGTGTTAAATAAGTGTTTTACTGTATTTGTAACAATATGTGCTATGTGTTATATTTGTCTGTAATGCCAATTCAGGTAGATGTATTCTACACTTCCACCTTATTATTGGTGAATAAACAAACACCGGATATCGAACCATAATTCCCCCATCTGTGCTTTCCTAGTCGCTATGAACGAATGTATTTTCTGGCAGAACATGGAGAGGTTGATTTAATGAACTCTCTCTGATTTCTTGCTGTATTGAGCAGAGGTCCATTAATAAGAGAAGATGGTGAAAAATTTAACCATCTCCAGAACATAGCAGTGATAATGACTACGTTCAATTAGCTCCACCACTGTTTTTACTTTTAATTGTGTTGGGCAGGTGTGATCTCTCTATCCCATCATGTGTGGTGTATATATATATATATACAGTTAGACGGACCTCATGAAGGCATCAGTAAATTAGACGTATACAGTATTTTAGGTGTTTCTAATAGTGACGGGTTACAGGCCTAGAAAATGCTGATTATTGAATCTGTGATTTGATGGTTGGTCTGTATTCTTTTACAATATGTTTACTGTCACGCTCATGCTTTTGCCAGAACGCTGTGATGAATAACGCCTAAGCAGATTCATTCATTAGAGCTCTGATGCTCAGCTTTGACATTGCCAAACCCTCTTCCTGGATGATGGCCAGTCAGCGTCACAAATCTAGTCAGTTCATCCAAACAGATGCCTTGAATATGCGCTATAAAAGGGCTTAGCGGCACTAGTTACATTCGTCAGAATCTACACGCTGCAACACACAAAACAGCTAAAAAACCAAAGTCAAATTTAAAGGAGAACTTCACCAATGTTTTAAAAATGTCTAAATAATTAAAGGGTTGAGACGTTAAGAAAGTTGTTCAGAGCGGTTCGAAAGTGGTAAAAAATGGAGAAACTCAGTGACTAATATTTTTTACAATGGTGGTGATAGGAACCAGACATCTGTAGAGTTGAAAGCCTGATTTGCATAGAAATATTCATATATATATATATATATATATATATATATATATATATATATATATATATATATATATATATATATATATAATTAATTAAAATATATTATATATATAAGCTGTATTTGTGTTGACCCCGCAGTTTTTATCAACACCACTGTAAATAAATTTGAATAGGATAAAATGAGCCATTTCATTTCAAATCAACCTGAGTAACCTTGTTCACATCTCCACTACTAAACTATGCAGAATTTTTGAAAAGGCAATGGAATTTCCCTTTTAAATTGAGTTGAGTCAATTTGTTTTGCAGGCTGGATGTGATTTGCAGGCTGATACTTGGAGACCCCTGGTCTAAAACCATTCAGCTACATTTTTGTTTTGCAGTGTTAGTTGCTGGCTCATTTGCAGAATTTCATTGCTTTGAAGGAGCCGGAATTATGCCGGAAGTCCCCATGCCCCATGCTAAGCCTTAGCTAGAGGGGTACAGAGCCCCCCAGCATTGGGTATGGAGCAGTGTAACTATGTTCTGTGGAGCAATGGAGCTCCATGTGATTCCATTAGGATGAGCTGGAGTGGCATTTGTGATCCAGACCTTGTCATCCAACATCAGTACCTGACCCCACTGATGCTCGTGTGGCTAAGTGCAATCGAATCCTCACAGCAGTGTTGCAACATCAACTGTAGCGCCTTTCCAGAAGAGAAGCAAAAGTAGGACAGACTCTCTATGCACGATCCTGAGAAGATATCTACAGACTTTTGGACTGTATGTGGTTCTCCAGGCACGTTGGCATATTTAAAAATATAATAATTCCACATCCAAAAGAATTCAATTGAATGGTGGTGAAATGTGATATTTCGCAGTGGACTGAGACATTTCCTTAAAGATTCGTAATTAAATTGACATCAACAGTTGACCTTTACTGCAGCTGCATGGAGCGCCGCTCTGGTTCTTTTTTACAGCTTTTTGTATTCTCACGGCTGTTTGAGTGTGTAAGCCTCATCCACAGAGGGGTATGACTCAAGCTCAACGATTGATATCGACCAGTCTGTAGGGGAGGCACATGGATCAGCCTGTTAAGGAGGGCAGTGGGTGGAGAAGCAGCAGAAATGGGAGGCGCAGGAGAAGGATGGATGGAAGATTCATGCTCTTGCTCTCTCTCTCTCTTTCCATCTGCCTCTTCTGGATGAAAACAGCCTCTCTAAATGTAAACGAGTGCAGCCTCAGTCCTTTAAAGGGCAGAAAGAAAGAGAGAGAGGGAGAGAGGGGCTCAGAATATCTTGTGTTCTTTCCCCGGCTCATTCTAATGACTGGGTCTTTATGAAGGCCTCGTTCAAAGCTCCTGTTAAATAATTTAGCTTTATTTATTGGTATAATGTTAAAGACCTGGGCCTAAATTATTGATCAGTGTTAGCATGAATTATGAAACCTGATAAAAAAATACCTTTAAGCTTCAGTGTTTCTCTGCAGGTGTACTGAAATCCTATTACAATTAAAACTCTCTCTCTCTCTCTCTCTCTCTCTCTCTCTCTCTCTCCTCTCTCTCTCTTTTTGTTCTGTGTGTGTAGGTAATGTGGTTGATATCTACCAGAGGGAGTTCTTGGCTCTGAGAGATCGGCTCCACTCGGCTGAGCAGGAGAACCTGAAACGTTCGAAGGAGCTCAACCTGGTGCTGGACGAGATCAAGCGAGCCATCGCCGAGAAACAAGCGCTGCGGGACATCAACCGCACATGGAGCAGCCTGTCCGGTGAGAGAGAGAGAGAGAGAAACACAGCCTTAAATTCAGTCTGAATCATTACACAAACCTATCTCATGGCTCCTAAATGGGTGGGCAGTTACAGGCTGTTTGTCAGGCGGCCCTCATCCTCATTCATTATTTGTCAAATTCTAAACACAAGGTCACGATAAGGGTGGGGGGTCATTCTCGGCATGGCAGAGACACGGATTTTCAAAGCCTGCAGTAGCTGTGAACTGTTTAATCTAACCCTGCATTTTCAGTACAGTGAGCCAAATCACTTCCCTCGACAGCTGCTGGCCTCTTTGAGTGTGCGCCGCTTAAACACGCGCAGGTGGCGTTGTGAAGAGGGAAAGCGTGTACGGAGTTATAGGCCAATTCAGAAAAGACTGTACTGTTAAAGAACAATATTTAAAAAAAAAAAATATATATATATATATATATATATATATATATATATATATATATATATATATATATATATCACATTAACGTAATGATGTTTTTATGTAATATTGTATTTCCTACTCAGGGTGCCTTCCAGTGTTCATATTGTGACACTGTGGGCATGACACAGTCGATTACCATGCCATCTGATTGGTCGCTGCTCAGTTAATAAAGTTTGTCCAGAACAAGAGGGAGCAGAGAGACATTAATGTGCGTTAATGACCTGACAATGACCTGAAGTCAAATACATATATTGGAGTTTGCATGTTCTACCTGTGCTTGAGTGGGTTTCCTCCCAAACGCATGCATGTTGGGTTGACTCTAAATTGCCCATTGGTGTAAATGTTGGCCATGCGGTGGACTGGCAAACTGTCCATGGTGTACCCCGCCTTCATCTGATGGCGCTGTGACCCCGACTAGCAGGATAAAGTGGAAGATAATGGATGGATGGATGTTTAACAAACATGGCATCATTATTCACATGACAAATATCCTGCTTCAAATTTCAGCACTCCCACCTTAAAACACCTTCTCTAAAACACAAGTCCCTGTCCATAGACAACCATGAAAAATGTGAGTGGGAACAAACTGAGTATTTTTTGGAACCAGTTCCTGGAACCAGTTCCTGGAACCAGTTCCTGGTGCAGGGTAGTGATTCATCTGTTTCTTGTGCATCATTTACACTTTTTTTAAATGGAACTTCATTGCTCATGAAAAGGAAACTCCTGGCACTTTGGTGGCCCTTTGTTGTTGGTGGTCCTTTGTCCTTTTTCTTTGAAGGAACTCTGGTGAAATGAATCCCCTCACATAACATTTTCATCCTCTTAACATGCTTGTACAATCTAGACACATCACTCTGGTTTAAAACTGGAGTACATTAAAGCCTGAGCGCATCTTAAACTGTTTAGAAACTTCATCAACAGCTGTTCAAACAGAGACAATACATGCTGTTCCCAGTTCTGAGATATTTTTTAATAGCAAAGATTATTCCTAAGCAATGATTTTACACTAGCCTCATGAATTTGCATCATGCAGGGACATGTTTATCTGGCAAACTGAACTTAACACTTCTACCTGGTAATACTTATAAAAAACTTTCAGTGTGTAAGTAAAATACAGGGTGAAAATATAATATATTGGTCACCACATAGACAGACTTTTCACCAAACGGCTTACACAGCATGATATCGTATAGTTGACAGTAAAGAGTTAGGCAGGAGATGTCATTTCTATGCCATCTGTGAGTTGTGTATGTCATTAGTCAGGATTTAAGGTGGCACGCTGGTGTAGTGGTTAGCACTGTCGTCTCACAGCAATTCAATTCAGTTCAATTCCTGGTCCAGGTTGTTCTGTGTGGAGTTTACATGTTCTCCCTGTGCTCGAGGGGGTTTCCTCCAGATACTCTGGTTTCCTCCCACATGCATGTTGGGTTAATTGGTCACTCTACATTGCCGGTAGGTGTGAGTGTGTGATTGTGTGTTGGCCATGCAATGGACTGGTGACCTGTCCATGGTATACCCCACCTTCGCCTGATGGAGCTGGGATTGGCTCCAGCCCCCCTGTGACCCCAACTAGCTGGATAAAGATTAAGATAATGGATGGATGGATTAGTCAGCATTTAGATTTATTTCACACACACACACACACACACACACACACACACACACACACACACACACACTACACCTTGTATGTGTAGTTTCTGTCTATATGACTTAGTTCTTTGGATTTACATTTGTTGGAATAGATACTACTGAAGTAATTTGATGGATGCAGCCATATGTACACATTTAGCCCATGTTTAGTTCCACCTTCCGACAGGTCCAGTTCTCAAACCATACCATCTGTTATCTGGCTGGTTCTGCTTGGTGTTGATTGTATTCTGGATAATAAAAAAGCACTGACAATAAGAGGATGAGGGTGGGTTTTAAAGAGAGCATACCTTTTTTTGCAGCAGATTTCTCTACATTCTAGCACAGCATGAAGATGCTTTAAATGTAATGTTTCTCCGATCCCACAAACACTGACTTATTTGCATACATACACCCTTTTAGTCTACAACTGTTTAACCCCCCTCTTATTATTGAGTGCTGTTTTAATGAGTTGCAATACAAAGCAGCCCATCAGAACAGAGCTATTTTACACATATCAGTCTTAAAGCCACAAAGTGACAAAAACAGGCAAGTTTAATAAAACCATAAAAAATTAAATTGGCCCTTTAATACATTTTAGCAGGGGAAATTTAACCCTTTGTGCCTGTGCTTGTATACAAGGAGAACCAAACAGCGGCCTGGACACACATGTGCTGTGTACGTGACAGCAGAGGGTGTCAGGTGGCACACCGTGTTCAGCGTGCAGGCCTCAAGCCAGAAAAATGTGATCTGTTGGTTTCATTGTCCAGACCTTTATTGTCTGGACCTTCAGTTCTAGATAATAAGAATCACATTTTACAATATTGATCATAAAATTAACTTTTCCCAAATCGATCAGCCTTACAGGCTTCAGAATGATTATCTCAAACAGTACACCAGCAGATGGGCTGCAGCTTCTGACTGTACACAAACGAGGTGGAGTAAAAACTGTGTCATAATGTGTACATGAGATTGACAGTCAGACTGATAGATCAAAGTTAAGCATTTCAGATGTGACTCTTTGTGTAAAGTGACATTGATGTTGATGTGGCTCACTGTTAAATTAGGAGATGAGAGTTACAGTGCAGTATGATGTGAGCTAATGCTGAACATTGTCCTCTGTTCTCTTTCAGATGAGACTAAGCTGAAACTGTGGAACGTCACCAGCAGTAAGAATGTGTTGCAGCTGCCCAGCATTTTTCACCACCTGCCCCATCTCCTGGCCAAGGAGACCAGCCTGCAGCCCGCTGTGCATATCGGCCAAGGCCGCACCGGAGGTACGTGTTTTTGTGTGCCATCCTTGTCTCAGAGTCTTGATCTTATTATCTCTATCTGTCTTTCGCTTTCATCTCTATTTCACTTTGCACTCAGCTTTTTTCTTTCTCTTTCTGTGTCTCTAAGTGTTTCCAGTACTTTACAAAAATTAGAAATTAATAGTTATTTTAAAGCTAATTAAGCTAATATTTATAATTAGTATTGTTTTTATGTATGTCAGTGTTTTTTGTTTAACCGCTTCCAATTCTGTCTTCATGGGAGCTCAGTATTTTCGTAGTACTCATCCAATACCTTGTTTATGGAATCAGCCTTTCATTAATGATGGAATTCTACAAATCTTTGTAACATCTGGAAGCTTTAGAGAGACATTTGGACCAAATGTGTTTTTCTAACTGACACACAACTTCTTTTTTGAAAACAATATAATAATTTTGTACATTTTTTTATTCTTTACTGCAGTACTTTTTGCTTTTATTCTGGTGTTTGTCCTGATTTGTCTTGGCATTAAGACGTTTAATACCAGAATAAGTGGTTTGATGTCTATGACATTTGCACAGGCAATATATCAGCACTGTCAAAAAAAAAATAGTATCTCCAAACTGGTAACTTTACAGGAGAGGACAAAAACAGTCTACTTTTATTGTAAGTCAATAGAACCAGCATTTTCAAGCTATTTTGGAGTGTTTCTAATGGGCTATTCATCATGAAATCTTCACACAATGTAAATAACAGCTTATTTAAATTATGTAGAAACATCATTTACCAAGAAACTTACCAAGAGTGGAGATGCTTTTCTTTGGGGAGTAACCATATACAATACTGCTCAAACATAGTCATATTAAAAGTTATTGTTTTCTAGCTTTAATTTTGACTAATTCAGTGTGGATACCGGAGGATGTTTTAGATAAAGCTGCACTATTCCTCCAGCAGTTGAATCTGATGATTGCAAGTGCATTGATAAAGTACTGGACGAGAGCTTACTCAAAACTTGAAGGATGTGTGTTATGAGAATGTTAGTGCATAATCTTGTCATCATCAGTCAAAGGTGATTTTGCAGTCATAAGGCTGTGCGTGTGACTTCAATATGTAAAGATATAAGACATGGTCCGAAAACTCCTGCCAACTCTGACCTGAAGCCTCTGACTGTTAATGGACTGTTTCAGGCTTTACAGCGCAACTCGCAGCACAACAGAGCATCATATTTTAATAGAATTTTATTCTCCGGACTAAGTAGTGCTACTCCTTTGAGTTTAAACAAACAAAGATTACAAAGTGCAGCCTTAATATTTTAGTTTTCAGAGAACAGCAAAAGGCAATTTTTGGAAAAGTTGAGTTTTTTTGTAAAATGCTATAAATACAAGAATCTGCGATTTGTTAACAGTTCTAAATACAAATGATAATACAAGACAGTCTGTGTCATTGTTTGATTCTAAACTTCATGATGCCATATAAACTTTAAACATGAGACAGGCAGGCCAGTCAAGCACACACACACTCTGTGTCTACAAAGCAACACTGGTGTAGCACTTGCTGCAATAACCATAGACTTCTGGGAAAAAGATGTTGCCTTGAAGGAGCGTATGTCTCTCTACTATCCCGCTATACACCCCCCATGTCAATAGTCCCTTCACACACATGCAAATCACCTTCATACCGTAACAGATGTTGGTCCCTTTAGTCTTTGGCACCAAGAACTCCACATGCATTTTTCCCTAAAACAAGCTGAAATGTGGGCTCATCTGACCACAGCAGACAATTCTGTTTTCTTTCAGGCCATCTGGGATGAGCTTGGGCCCAAAGAACTTGGCAGCATTTCTGCATAGGAGTGATGTATGGCTTTCTCCTTTCATTTCTCGGTGCAGCGGCAGACTCTGTTAGATGACAGGTTTTTTTTTTTGCAGTCCTTACTTTTGCATCTTTTTAAACTTGTTTTGACTGAACCTCCTTTTTTACCCACTCTTGCCCTCGATGCCCTTACCAGTTACCTGTTCAGCTGCTTATTTTGGAATTTGAAACAGCATAACTTGAATATTCTATACACCTTTCACTCATTTTTGTTCCTCTACTGATTATTTTAAGTGTGATGCAGGCATCAAATTCAAAATTTGTTTATATTTACAAAATACAGTCAAGCTGGTCAACCAAAACATTAAAACTCCATTTGTACTTTTGTCAGTTAAACAAGGCTCAAGAGAATGAAGCAATCACTGATTCTTATTTTTCTTCTGTTTCTTTTTACTAAATGTCCTACCATTTCCTAAAGTTGAGGAACGACCACAGTTTTTTTTATTAATTTGCTGTAACGTGTGAAGTACAGAAGTTGCGTCATAACATTTCATGCTTCTCTGTGTTGTTTATTTGTATTTTAACTGAAAACAATTTAAAAGTGATTTCACACTTTGAAATTGTCTTTCCTAGCCTTCTCACTCCCCCTCTCTGGGTCGATGCCCTGCCAGTTCTGGGTCTTTACCCTTGCTAGAGTGGACGTTAGCCATGTAGAAACTGTGCTGGGTCTCTGGGGTCCAGAGGCCCTGCTGTCCCTATGACCCTGCCCCGAGCCCAACACTGCCGCAGCTCCAGCCAAGATCATGTTCCAACTGCTCAGAGCCTGAGATAGTTAGCTGCAGTTCCTTACTGAGCCACGGATGTGTGTATATTAGACCGCTGGGAGGTAGTTATGTGGTGGTGGTTTGAACATAGACCCACCAGGGGGCTGATTAGAGAGCCCAGCTTGGCAGTTTCTGAACCTCAATTGGGGCTGCGCTACAGCACCTCATATGCATCTATAGACATACACAGATTTATATGACTTACAAAGTTATGGTCCTGTATGAAAGTTTCAACAGCTCTGGTCAAATTAAAGTTTAGTGCGCAATTTCTGATTATTTGCTGAGTTTAACATACTGTGGAGGCATAAAATATAAAAAATTAAATTATTAAATGGTAACACTTCCTAAGAATTCAGTATTTACAACACTTTATAAATAACAATATAATATGTATTTTTTAAACAAGAATATGGTAATGACAATATGGCATGTTTTTGGTATGTTTCCTGTATAACACTGAGACACATTACAACAATGGCCTACAACAAAGCTAAAGTAAAGCAGCACTTCAGCAAGTTTTGTAACATTAATAAACGTTTAAATGTAGTGTGAATTTGACAGATGTCAAAAATTTGCTAGCCAGTAACTGAACAGATACTATTATGCGTTATGAAACCTGACCTTATAAAGTCATATAGCGAGGTACATTCATAAAATCCTGCACATGTAATTATATAAACTTAAGAGCAATTATACATACTTACGCTCTGCATTACAAGGTGATATATATGCTATCAAATGCCTTACAAATGCAGTTATGAAGGATTATCAATACAGGATTTATAGTTACCCAGTAAATAACAATAATTGTGCAATAAAACATGCAGGATGTGTTTAACTTATTTTCACCTAGAGAAGCACCAAAACATGTTATTTGCTCGAGGTGCCCAAACTTTTGCATGCAACTGGATGTTATGTATAAAAGCATATACTATAAAACAAAAGTATAGAAGCAAACAGTGATGATAAAGTTAGGGTTAGGTAAAGTTAGGGTTAGAATTAAAGTAAGGTCAGCATTAGAATTAGGGTAAGGTTAGGGTAAAGTTAGGGTTAGGGCAGTAGTAGTTCTGCTTTGGTAAGGTTAGGGTTAGGGTTAGGGTTAGGGTTAGGGTTAGGGTTAGGGTTAGGGTTATAATTAGGGTAAGGTTAGGGTTAGGGCAGTAGTAGTTCTGGTTTGGGTAAGGTTAGGGTTATAATTAGGGTAAGGTTAGGGTAAAGTTAGGGTTTGGGCAGTAGTAGTTCTGGTTTGGGTAAGGTTAGGGTTATAATTAGGGTAAGGTTAGGGTAAAGTTAGGGTTAGGGCAGTAGTAGTTCTGGTTTGGTAAGGTTAGGGTTATAATTAGGGTAAAGTTAGGGTTAGGGCAGTAGTAGTTCTGGTTTGGTAAGGTTAGGGTTATAATTAGGGTAAGGTTAGGGTAAAGTTAGGGTTAGGGCAGTAGTAGTTCTGGTTTGGGTAAGGTTAGGGTTGTAATTAGGGTAAAGGTAGGTTTAGGGTAGTAGTAGTTCCGGTTTGGTAGGGTTAGGGGTTGGAATCAGGGTAAAGGTAGGGTTAGGGTAGTAGTAGTTCTGGGTAAGGGTTAGGGTACCTTAAAGAAAAAGCTACAGCCTTTCTAAACTGAAAGTTCTTCCACATGATGATATGATGAAGTGCTATTTCTACTAATAATGAAAATAAATAAAGTTTCCTTATTACAGCATTTTTCTGCAGGAAGTGATGTAATTCCTTAAATCATTTTCTCTGAGTTTGATGGAAGTAAACTGACGGGCCACAAAAACTGTGCATTTTTCTGAGCAAATTATCCAGGTCCGC
This sequence comes from Megaleporinus macrocephalus, assembly GCA_021613375.1. Lineage (NCBI taxonomy): Eukaryota > Metazoa > Chordata > Actinopteri > Characiformes > Anostomidae > Megaleporinus > Megaleporinus macrocephalus. The sequence continues at coordinate 31,695,036 of CM038713.1, forward strand.
TGATGTCTCTGAATGCTCGGACTGGCTTGTGAGTTACTTTAAACAGTGCTTTATTCATTTTCCTGTTTGTCTTTCAGTGTCGATAGTGATGGGTGTTCCCAGCGTGAAGAGGGAGGTACATTCATATTTAACAGATACGCTCAGCTCTCTGATGTCGGAACTGAGTCAGGCTGAGAAAGAGGACTGTGTCATTGTGGTCTTCATCGCTGAGGTAAGACTACAACTCCCATGATGCATAGCTCTTTCGATAACTGTAAAGGATTCTAGCAGGATCTTAAAAAGAAGGAGCAGAGACACAGGAAGTGGGAGTGCTGAGGGAGTGCCTGTGTCCCTGCTCCTCCTTTAAAGATCCTGCCAGAATTCAGTGGCGGTTAACAGCAACTGCTAAACATAAAAAAAGACCGAAACTTAAAACTAATTTGATTGAAGGTCCTGTATATGCTTGTTAGAGTGAGATTAGCATTTTTCTCTTTATTTTTATATTTATATTTTTAAATCCTCCAGTAGTCATGTGCTGTTTACATAACAATGTATGTTCTTTAAAGTGAGCTAAATCGCTTTCCTTGCACGCTGCTGGCTGCTTTTGGGACTCCTATTTACATCATTTTCTCCTCTTACCTCAAACGTACTCAATCAGCCAAGACACGTTTGGTGTCCAAAGGTTGTTTGTTTAGTTTAGTGCTCAAGCTTCGAGCACTAATGAAACCAACAAGTATTCCCCATCAATTAGCACTGTGCAAACTGAATACATAAATCATCACACATTTGCCTCGAATTAAAATGAATAGACTTGCTTATGTGGTTTGTGACACTGTGCGGCTTTCAGTTATTTATGACAAAGACAAAAGTACAAGATCGCTGGGACTTCTGTTTTTAGCTGTGTGACCTACATTTTTAAAGGGGATCATTTTTATGTTAATTTTCAGTGTTGATAATTTGGGGTCTGCTATAATAGATTTACGAGCTTCAATTTCCCAAAAAAAACAATATTTTTGTTTACATCTATGTTCACCCTCTGTCTAAAATACTCTTTTGAGAGCGCCTGTGTGTTTAAACCCCGCCTCCCTATGAGCTCACTGTGCTCTGATTGGTTAGCTCCACCATACATGTCAGTATAGGTTCTGACCATGCCTTTGCAGTCTGCCGAAAGATGCTTCTCTGCTTCTCTCGCGTAGCCTGTTTATAACGTAAGTTATGTTGATTGGACTGCATGCATTTCTGCAGGTGAAATCATTTGCAAGGTTTCTTTTTAGGTGCAATTTATCTTCCAGCTGGACTTTGCCGCATTACATTGTCCAGTGATTTCCAAGCTGTCTGTGGTTCAGCGAACGGACACGCAGTTCTCTGCCAGTGGGCAGAACTTGGCAAAATACGTGTTGAAAAAAAACATTAGAAACTTGGCTAGCTGGTTAACAGAAGCCTACAATGGATTGTGACTTCAACATTACAGCTTGAAATCATAAATCTGCCTCCACACATGAGCGCCGTTTGACGTCTAGTGATTAAAAAAATACCCTCGCCATGTTTCCACACCAAGTGGGCTAGTTTCTCCCCTCACAACAACACAGACACATTGTCTTCTCAACATGGCTACAGAACCCAACAAAGTTATCCCCGCCTCCAGTGGTTGCTGTGCATTGTATGAGGGTGTACCCAGCCTACCTGTAGGTGGGCAGAGTGACGAGATGACATCACCATGGTACAGAGATAGGGCTGAAATTTCTAGCTATATCAGGCAGCTGAGAAAAGTTTTTTTCTTTGGGGGAGAGTTTCTCCCTCCGGGAAGTATTTTGAGCTTTAAGACTTTGTAGACAATTTACTGTCACGTCCTGCACTGCTTTTCCTGCCTGGCTGTCTTTGTTTACGTTCTCCTGTCCTTTGTCACGTGTCTCTACGTCTGCCATGTGGTTCTGTTTATGTTTTTGTCATGTGCTCCTTGTCTCCACCCCTCACCTGTTTTCCCTCTGTGGCCCATCTGTATTTTCTGTACTCCTGTGTAATTCCGTTTATGATTCCTGTTCGTTCTCTGATTTCCGTTTTGTTTATATATTTCATGTCCGTTTATGTACTTTGTGTTTCGTTTGTTTATTAAAAGTATTTTCCTTAAAACTTGCGTTTGTGTTCGCCCTTAACGTCTTCGGTCTCCTCGCTCCCCTCATGATATTTACACACACAAAAAACTCCATAACTCACTGCAGGCACTGAAGGAAGTGGAGAAAACAGAAAAAATTAAGGACTCCTTTACTCTGAGGAATGAAATGTTATTAAAGAAACAAACTCTGGACACAAGGCATGTGTTTACTAATCAGCTGCTGTTGTATGCAGAAGTCAGATTACATGTGGTCTTCGAAAATAAGTTTCCATAAATAAATGCAAACTGAACTGTACTGTATAATTTGTATGTGAATCAGCAGAACATGTAATTTAATAAGGAGTATTTATTTATAACCTACTTATATTGTCTAAACACAGTAAATTCTTAATGCTGTCAATGTATTAGACCCTTCTAAACCCAGATCATTTCGTGTTTAGTTGTTTCTTGTGGCTATGACTCTTCAAAGACACCTCTTAAATGGCAAGTTCTGTTATTTCCAGCTACTGCCATGCTGTGAATGTGTTTAGCACTAAAGATCATCAAGTCTGACGTGTCATCTACAATGAAAACACAGTGCTGATGCAGCAATTTCAGTAACATCAGTAAAGTTAACAGCGGAGGACTTCTTCAGCCGACTCTAATGTGCAGTGCTCGTGGGAGAGAAACTAATAAAAGCTATAGCAAAATAGAAAAAAGCTCCAGTTCCCCTCAAAACAAAACATACCATAGCAATATGAGAGCTAGAGACTGCACGCCCACAGAAGTTGGAACATCCAGTCACAGCTAGTGGTTATTGATGACTCTGCGTTCACCTTATTTTCATGTTTCATGATCAAGCGGGACGAATTGAGCAAACAAAACAAATGGGATTAATCATGTCTCATTATTTTTAACAGCTCTGGTAAATTGGATTTTTGGCTGTTGCTGGTGTTTTTGAACATTCATTTTTTCATATGCCTCTTGTATGTGTCCGTATGTACCACACAGTGTATAGACACAGTGTTTGTTCATATCTGTGTCTGCACACTTGTCTGTGTGTGTTGGCCTATATCAGTAGGTCAGCAAGTTCTCTCCTTCAGGAGTGAATATTTGCATTAGTGTGTGCATGCATGTGTTTGTGTGTGCTGTTAGTGGGTCAATGCGCTCATCTCTGCTTGAGGAGAAGGTCAGTGCACTCGCAAATCTAACAAGAGACCTTGTTACCACCCACAGCGATTCCGCCAGCTCCCACTAACTCACAGCATAATATTGCGCTAATGGCCAGCCCACTAACGCCAGCCGCTAACTGCCCTGACCCTTGATGATAAATCCCCCACTGCTGAGCCGCGCTGCAAAATTCAACCATTAAGAAGATGTGCTCAGGCCAATTAGTACACAAAGCAGGCGGATGCACAGCATGGCAATGCATACAACCTAATGGTGGGTGATATGACCAGCATTAACATTAAAGATGTTTTCACATGATATGCCTCACAATGTTTAGTTTTTCTGAAAAGTGCATGAGCATGATCAATTATGAGTATGAGTGTGATGAAAGAGGCCTTCTATAACAGTTCAGTGTCATTTTTTCTATATAATAAATTGTTTATGCCAATAATTTTTATGCAGTTCAAGCATTTTCCTGGTTTCCTTGGCCCTTCCTTTTTCCCTTTGATGTTTGGAGTGTGCTCCTTTTTTAGGGTTAAAAATGAAGTCCACTTTGTCATGAAGTGAAATGTAAAGCCACTGGATATAAATTCATTTTTCATATTCTTTTGGTCTTCTCCATTCGAGTGACCCTGAAAATGCAACAGCATAGTGAAAAGCTCCCCTTAAGAGCTTTTACTATAACAACAGTCCACAAGCTCAAGAGGACTTCAGTCACAAGGAAGTAGCTATTGACTGGAAAAGAGGTTCACACCACCTCACACCATTTTTTTTTTTACAAAATACTCAATGCACAACACGCAATTAGGATTTTCAAATTTAACATATTACAAAACAAAACAAGACCCTTAACAAAGGCGCAACAAAGTGTTCTGTATGTCAGATTTTGACTTCTGTGGTGAGATCACAGTCCATGTAGATGTTTGTCCAACAACACTGCACGTTGGGCTGGTGCATCAGGATTCCCATACTGACCAAACCTTCCTGCAGGTCCTTGGCAGTAATGTGGGGGCAGTGAACAATGCAAACAGAAAATGTTTAGGTGTCTTTTAGGTCTTTTTCTTGCTTGTAAGAATCAGTTATCTCTGGTTTCAGATCCTCAGTCGGCCACTTCAGAATATATTATGCCTGGGAATTGTCCACACCTGACTTGAATGAAGGCCTAATAAGAGTTCAAATGAGCTCTAGCATAAAAAGGAAAAAAGCCAACCCAACTGAAACTTTTGCACATGACACATTTTATTTTATGTTTTTATTATGTTTCATATATATATATATATATATATATATATATATATATATATATATATATTTATTTTATTTTTTCTTATATATACTTATTTTCTACACAATGTAAATGGCAGCACATTCAGATAATGCAGAAAACTTAAAACCAGAACTAGAGATACATGATTTACTTTGGACAGCAACGATATAAACACACACACACATGCACACACATATATACATATAAATCTGTCATCCTAAGTGTATTTGACACTGATATTGTAATAACTTAGGGAACATGTCACATACAACTCTGTACACACTAATTGGTCAGAACATGCAGCCACTGTTGCTTTCACTTCATTGATAAAAAAAATTATTTTAACATGAATTGATTTTCATGTCCAGGTTGATGCTCAGGTTAATTCTAATTAAGCTTATTTTGTTTACTCATATAGCTAAAAACACTGCTTAAATAAAAACTATTGTTTAGAGTGAAATTTGAGCAAATTAGACAAATGTAATTAATCATGATTAACTACACCAAACATGATTTATCACAATTACATTGTTTGAAGGCCCTAATATGTACGTGTCTGTGTGAATACATACAGCACACTTCTGTCATGTAGAACAGATTGTATGATACAGTGAGCAGATTGCCTCCCAGAAAGGTCAGTGCTAAGTGATCTTGGCTGGTGTGTGTGTGTGTGTGTATGTATGCGCGCGCGTGTGCTTGTTTATGTGGGAGGATGGAGTGTGTGTCCTCTTCCTGTTGTGATTAGAGATTCTCTCCATACATTAACTCATTACACACATAATGGGCTTTTTAAGATGCAGCCACTTCCTCAGACCCCACCCACAACCATCTGTTTGTTTGTGTCCACGTCTGGAAATATATGTGTGTGTGTATTTGTTGGGCAGAGGGTTGTGGTTATACAGTGTTGGAGGTTAATTACTAGCATTATGATACTGATCATTGCCCTCTTATGTTATATGTATGATTGTGGGAAATGCCTTAAGACGTACAGTGACTTTTTTTGGGTCATTGCGATGGCATCTCTACAGAGACTGTAATTTATACAGTTCCCACCCTTACTCTACCAGTACGCGATTAGCTAAGGATAGGATTTTCTAAAACTTTATATCATTTAGAACCGCCAAAAGAGGCACTTTACTGAATACTGGTAGTGAAATTGGTTAATTTTATTGTTAGTTGTAAATTTTTCAAGATCTGTTAGATCTTTAAGATATTTATGAGGGGCTAACTTCTGAGAAACAATACAAGGCATACCATTTTTGTATTTTTCTATTTAAAAGTTAAGTTTACAAATGTACCTGTAGTTTATCATATGCCTTTCCACATTGTTTGATCTTTTGTTGGTCACACTGCCTTCATTTGGCCATTCATTTTCCAAGATGCTGGTGTTGCACTATAAATGAACCCTAACTGTTGTATCTCTTTCTTGCTGTACTCGTCTCACATTAAAAATTAACTTGTAACAGAAAACATAGTGAAACATGCTGACAGGGTAGTGAATCTGTTACATTGCTATCTAGTGTATAAGGAGCTTAAAGTCTAGGAAAGTTTTCACAAAATAAAAGAAACTGCAGCTATCGCTCCCTATGGTTATGAAAAATGGTCCACTCCTGATATGTTCGGTTCTGCATGCCTTGTTCTATTGAGAGTCACTGCATTTGTTAAGTAATGCAGTTGTTTAGCAGTCAGTATATGAAAATTGGAATTGCAGTTTAATCAATAGCAAGCTAAGCTGTGCATTGAAAGGACATTGCTCCTGGTCCGATCATTTAGAAGCAACAATGATTAAAACTTTTGGCATGCGCCCTTTATAATGACCACCACCGGCCACTTGGCAGCAAACAAAACAAATTATATTAAATAGAAGCAAAACAAGAATTAACATTGACATTGCTTTCCACCACTAGAGGCGCTCTTGGTGAGGAACAGAATAAAGTTTGATGTCTGAACTCACAACGGTTCTTCTAGATTGGTAAGAAGTGAAGAGTAAGAAAAAAAGGAACTGTGAATTTGACAAGTTGCTCCGTTAAAAGATATAGATCAAGGAGAACTGTTTGTAGACTGATCAGGAATGCAAAGCAAAACCCCCACATCACTGCCAAGAACCTACAGGAGGGTTTGAGATGCCCAGCCCACTGTGCAGGGTTGTTGTTGTTCTTCTGCCACACAAAATAAGCATACAAACACACACGTTATTTATTTAATTTTCATTTTCATTCATTTTTTGCTATTATTTATTATTTATACTCTACTCTGAGATAACCAAGGTGGCTAATGATGAAATAAAAACTGCCGAAAACTCACAAACAAATGGTGATGCTAATGCTAGCTAGTTAAATTCTTACAGCACACTGCTCAGAAATCTGCTCCTCATTAGTATTCTTCTTGTGCCTCCTTGGGTTTTTCCAGCTGTTGCTATCAATCTTCACATGATTCATGTATGAAAACTGCTACATCGATAACACAAAAAAAAACTGAGATCAGTAGAGCACTGCCGGTTGTGTCAGTCAGTACCAGAATCACTCTGTCGCTCTGAATTTGACAAGCTGATCTCTCAGGCTGCTTTAAATTCTTATTCAAATTTCTGTTACACCTTAAATAGCTGATAGGTACATGCTAACATCCATACAGGCATCTAAATGCAACTAACACATATTTTAAAGGCGGAACAGGAAACGAGAATAAGAACTTCTTCAGCTTCTTCTAACGTCTAGTCCACTGTACAAGATGTAACTCCAGTTAAAACACTACACACTGTCTTATAGTTTAGGTTTATCTAGAGTTCAGGTTTATCTAGAGTTCTGATTTATCTAGATTGGTGTTCTTGGATTTATATGTATGAGTTTATAAATCAGCTCACAGTAACTGCACCAAAACGCTACTGACCTACTGGGACTTCTTTTCAAGGCTTTTGTTTCAGAATAGTTCCGGTGATTTAGTAGTCACAGTGTTTTTATGAGTCTTAGAGAGAAGAAGGGAAAAACACAGAGTACTCTGAGGGCAGCCCGCATTTACTCATTAGAATGAATTTATTCACAAGGACAGCACAGGCGAGACACCCGCGGCTCCACCCTGACACAGGCTCGAGTGTGTATGTGCAAGAGTTCACATTAATTAACACACTGGGTGGAGTTAATGGAAGTGTATTTACCCCAAACCCACTGTGTGTGTGTGTGTGTAAGCACACACATACTCTAAGCTCAGTCTGAGCTCATGCCATCTTTCATCTTTATTATGGGCCACAATTTAAAAGGGCACTGGAATAGCAAGTCCCCTCAAACCTTCCCCTTGTCTCATTCTCTCTCTCTCTCTCTCTCTTTTCCTTTTTCTGTCCCTCCTTTTTATGGTCTGTATCTTGCCCCCCCCTCTCTCTATGCTGCTCTTTCTTTTCTCCCTCTCTTCCCCTCTCTCTATCTTGCTCTTTCTGTGTTTATTTTAAACAGTGCATTTGCATATACATAAACAAATAAGACACATGCAAATTGATTTCATTGATGCGCAGCACAGTTGCTCTGTCTGTGTGTGTGTGTGTGTGTGCGTGAGAGAGAGAGAGAGAGAGAAAAAGAATCAGGCACAGACCATAAATGTGTGTATGTGTGATGCAAAATAGCATTGAATGGCTGGTTGTTTGTGAAAAGGCAGTGTGACTCACTGCTTTACTTTTAGATGGGCCTCAGAGCCTGTCTGATTAATAACGGGGGGATTTGTGTCGTTTTTCACTATCACAGCAGCTGTAATGAAAAGTGGGTTTAAGCTGTTGCCATTTGCCCTCCGTCCCTCGGCGAAACGTGACCATGTGACCCTGTAATTGCTTGATGATTTATTCATCGGTTAATGGCTCTGTTAAACACAATGCTTTTGTTGACGGAGAAGAATTTATGGGCCGGGCTGGCCCACCTCAGAGCTGCTCAGGACGTCTCTGGGGGTCAGGAGAACCCGGGCCTGGAGAAGAACTTGGAGGACCAATGCAATGTTCAGAAGAACTTACTGATAATAAAGTTTGGCTTTAGTTGTTCTGTTTTACTGAGTTTAGAGTAACGATAGTCAATAAAGCTGTGAAGTAACGTGAAATTTCTAGAGATGCTTCAAACTGTCTGCAACAACAAGTGTCCACATAAAAAACATTACAATTGAACTTCGTAGGTTCACATGTGGTTAAAATAATATTTACTCTGCTGTCCTGCACCGGCCATAACTGGTTCTCTAAGCAGCACCAACAATATGTACCTCTTTGACTATTTTGTTGTGGCGGCTGGTCATATTGAACATTAGCATTATGTTTAACAAAGCCATTAATAAATCATCAAGCAATTATCATTTAAAAGTTAAAAAATATATTTTCCTAAATCCATTTTTTTACTGCCTCTAAATAGTCTAGTGTGTTTTACTGTGCCCCAGCAGGCGAGGAGGAAAAACCTCCCCTGATGTTTCATTTGGAAATACGTCACGATACATAGGAACTGTACACAGTACAGAGGGATTTGTGTAATGACTTCCTGTTCACATGAAAAATGAAATGAGCCAAAAAGCATTCTCATGAACTGTGCTATTGAAGAGACATTCCTGGTATCCTAAAAGCCTTTTAATGGATGATTCTTTGAAAAAAAACTATTAGAAGAATGCCTCCACTATGTAATCACAGCAAAGAACCCAGTGTCCTGTTTACTCCAGTAACTACAGTGGTTTTATTGTTTAAGTTGTATCCTGAATTTGGGTTTCACCTAGAAAGAAAGTTTCACTAGAGCGGAAATGAGAAAATGCTGCCATCCAAACTCTAGATGCTCAATCAGGCACACCTAGACTTCCTGTCCAGAATGGCCTCTGATGAAGTTTGTTAGATGCATTATCTCGAAACGGACCAACGATGTCCAAATGGGTGGAAAAGAGAACAAATCGTGAACCTTTTAATGTGAACACACTGCTGTAACAATAACCCCACATGAATGAACTGTGGGTATCATGAACACCAAACTAACTAACCAGCAAAACAAACCTCAGTGCAGAGATAATTAGCTCTAAACAGCTTCCAGCTGTTATTTATTAGAACAAGACGAAGGGGAGAAGGGTCAGATACATTACCTTTGGACTTACTGGCTCTAACTTTAATTAGGTGTTGCACAGTGAAACACATTAAATCCAATCTGAACAAGGTTTCTTGGCCATGAATCGGAAATCTATCTGATCTAGGACCACAGATTTGAAAAGATCAGATTTGATAGTTAAAAAAAAACAAAAACAAAAAATCTGGTTTGTGCCACTTCAGTCTGGTAATGTTAGCGAAGCCTAAGTTTCCCATTCGTGATCAATCACGTGTTGACACCTATGAATATTGGCCTTCCAGCAGATTGAGCTGTTTAAACACGCTGTACATTAGAACACGGCTGATTGGCTAACGAGGGCAGATATGTCACCGATGAATTTTAACAAGCCATTCGCAGTAATTAGGATGAAAGAATGATTGTGATTCAGAATGTTCCAGCAAGTTCTAAATGAAATGTCAAACTTTTTGTGATTGTAAAATATTTTTTGTAAGTTTTTTTATAGTTGGGTTTCCCTCCCTATCTCTCTCTCTCTCTATCTCTCTCTATCTATCTCTCTCTCCTTCTCACTCTCCCCCTATCTCTCTCTTACTTTGTCTATCATTATCTCTCTCCCTATCTCTCTCTCTTTCTCTCTCCCTATCTCTCTCTTACCTTCTCTATCCTTATCTCTTTCGCTCTCTCTCTCTGCCTCTCTCTCTTTTTCTCTCCTTGTCTCTCTCCCTATCCCTCTCTCTCTTTCTCTCTCTCTTCCCCATCTCTCTTTCTTTCTCTCTCCCTATCTCTCTCTCCCTATCTCTTTCTCTCTCTCTTCCCCATCTCTCTCTCTTTCTCTCTCCCTATCTCTCTCTCTCCCTATCTCTTTCTCTCTCTCTTCCCCATCTCTCTCTCTTTCTCTCTCCCTATCTCTCTCTCTTACTTTCTCTATCCTTATCTCTTTCACTTTCTCTCTCTCTGCCTCGCTCTCTTTTTCTCTCCTTGTCTCTCTCCCTATCCCTCTCTCTATCTTTCTCTCTCTCTTCCCCATCTCTCTTTCTTTCTCCCTCCCTATCTCTCTCTCCCTATCTTTTTCTCTCTTTCTCTCTCTCTCTCTTCCCCATCCCTCTTTCTTTCTCTCTCCCTATCTCTCTCTCTCCCTATCTCTTTCTCTTTTTCACTCTCCTTATCTTTCTGTTACTTTTTCTATCCTAATCTCCGTATTTCTCTCTTTATTTATCCTTCCTCCGTATTTATCCTTATCTCTTTCACTCGCTCTCTCTCTCTCTGTGTCTCTCTCTCCTTCTCTCTCCCTTTCTCTCTCTCTCTCTCCCTATCACTCCCTCTCGTTCTTTCTCTTTTTTTTCTCTCTCTCTCTCCCTCTTTTTTCTCTCTTCCTCTCTCACACACATTTTTCTATTCTTCCAGTGCTTTACTTGTCCTTCTAAAGCTGTCTCTCTCTTTTCCTCTCATCTCTGAGTTCAATGTTATTCTGAGGTGTGTTTTGTCTCCTGCCTGTTTGGTGCTCTAAACATGGCTAAAATTAATCTCTCTCTCTCTCTCTCTTCCCCATCTCTCTTTCTTTCTCTCTCCCTATCTTTTTCTCTCTTTCTCTCTCTCTCTTCCCCATCCCTCTTTCTTTCTCTCTCCCTATCTCTCTCTCTCCCTTTCTCTTTCTTTCTCTCTCTCTCTCTCTCTCTCTTTCTCTCTTTCTCTCTCTCTCTCTCTCTTTCTCAGACTTGTGTCTGGGGAACGCTGCCTTTTCAGTTTAGTGACAAAACTGTTATTTGTAACAGCAGAGCTGCCTTTTTTATCCTCTCCTGCGACAAATACCTTTTTCTCTCACTCAATCTTTATATCTTTATATTTTCTTTTTTTTTCTCCATGAAAAAGGCAGATTTGATCAAAGTGGCTCCAGGTGTTTCCTGTCCTTCCTGTGTCGTTTTCTCTTTTCTGTCTTTCTGGACTTTCTCTGGCCGACCACAAAACAATGGCTTATTCAATCTGAGTGCTTTGGGGAAAGGCTGATGATGTGATGTGGCCGGAGGGTCATGGTCGGCTTTGGTCAGCCTGGAATTTGCATGGCCTTGTGGTCCTGTTTTGTATCCTCTGTGTGTGTCTGTGTGTGTCTATGTGTGTGTCTATGTGTGTGTGTGTTAACTCATTACATTGCATCTTCAAATACAGTCATTATTATTGCAGACTAAAGTAGAGCTGGACTGGTCAGGTTTTGTGAGGGTGATCTAATTTCTGATTTTCAGAGAGGAGGCTCAGCCGAAACTGATCCTTTAAAGCCTTCTTCACACATATTCACATATTACCTCTCTGATGATTCGCTTTTGATTCCAGCGCTCGTGTGAACAGGTCAGACAGGCTGCATAGTGGCACAGCGTCCCAGACAGTGGGCTGAAGCGGTTCAGTATTTAGAGATTAGATGAGGAGCCGCTGGAATAAGCAATTAAAATCAATCAAAATGAAACAAAATGCAAAAATACAAAAGCTCCATTCATTATTACAGCAGTGACATTCTATTAGCTACTTAGCTACATTACAATGAACACATTATTGTACTATAAGGTTGAACAAGGACACATACTGCCACAGATGTTAAGCACTGTTCTTATAAAAAAGATATTCGACTGCTAATAGCACCCCCTTGTGGAGAATTGGTGGCCTGTGAAATGTGAGTGAGTTCCAGGTGGGGTTTCAGTCTGAAAACAGTGAGTAATGCAGTCAGCTGAATAGATGTTTCTGCCCTAATAAATATTTATGTTCTGTTTTAGGTGTTAGGCCTACAAAAGCAAATAAATGTATATATAATTCCTTTATAAGATTTCTTATGATGATGCATATCCGTATTGCTGTCCAATGAAAAACAAGTATCTCCAAAATTGCAACTTTACAGGAGAGACCAAATACATACTTTACTTTCAATGTAAGTCAATGGAACTAGAAGCCAAGCTATTTTGGAGCACTTCTATTGGTCCGTTCATCATGAAATTGTTACACAGTGTAAACGACCATTTGCTTGTTCAAAAAAATAAAAATTGACAAAAATGGGCACGCATGGTTTTCATTGGACAGCGACGATATTCGTTGTGACAGTAACATAAACATTTTACAGACAACCCTGCCACTGAGTGAGAATAGTTGTCACATTTGAAGTATTTTTAGGAGTAGTTTAGGTGTAGTATAGGAGTAGTTTAGTAGTAGTATAGGAGTAGTTCAGGAGTAGTTTAGGAGAAGTTTAGGAGTAGTTTAGGAGTAGTTTAGGAGTAGTTCAGGAGTAGTTTAGGAGAAGTTTAGGAGTAGTTTAGGAGTAGTTTAGGAGTAGTTTAGGAGTAGTTTAGAGGTAGTTTTGGAGTTTTTAGTTTTTATTGTGTTATTCTCGTAAGGTTAAATTGGGAGGTGAAGCAGAGAAGTACTTGTTGGGCTTCTTACACTGAGTTCCTACGATCTAATTATGTCACTTTGGTGCTGCGTGTCTGAGCTAATTTAATCCGTTTTGTCATTGTAGCCCGTAAGGATGTGTTTATCACAGTAACTCTTATCAAGATGACAATAAAAATACAGTTTATTATGCAGCTCTCCTCAAATGTCATCAGCACTGAGTGTAGCTCTGACACCGTCTGATAGTCACTGTACTCAGTCTGGTCGTGCACTCGTATCCTCTATTTTAAAGCCATTTTTAAAAACCCTTTGTTGACTCGTCCCCTCAGGATCATCTCTGACATCTTAAAGGTCATTCCCTGCTGAATTGTTAGATCAGCCCTTCAAAGAGTGAAGGACTGAGTCAACATTAATTTAGCATCAAAACTTTCCCAAAAATCACTGCAGTCTGACACAGTTCTCTTTGCAATCCTGAAAAAAGATGAACAAAGCAGTTTAAAAGTCATAGCAATAAACCTCTGAGTATAGTATACATATGCTGTATATACTGTGCTATGCTATATACTGTGCTTGCTTGGAAACAAGAGCAAATATTTACAGGTTTTGAAATACAAAGCTGACTTTAGCAAAATAGTGTAACTAAGAACAAATGCTTTCCTGTTAACAAAACTGCTCTGCATTGTTTTTTTGCTGGTAAGAATTATGGTTTAAAAGTTTTGAATTGAGTTTTGTATTGCATGTATGATTCGGTTATGATGCTAATATTATAGGTATTAAACAACTAGTAGGTAACTGATCAAAAAATCTTATTCATCAAATAGCAAGTCATGGTAAATTTTTTTGAACAAGAACTTTTAATGTATAATTAGAATTTCTATAATTACTAGATAAATGTAATTATGCATTAATAATAATCTGTTATGTAAAACAACATAAAATGTTAAAATGTCTTACTGAAATACTACATTGTAAATGAACCACTGATTTACATTTTTTATGTTTTATATCATGCTACATAAATAAGTTCAGTCCACACGTTATTGTTTTATAACAGTTTTAATACAACAGTAATTCCATACTTTAATAATGTGTATACATAATTTTTTAATTGATATCCAATGCAAGTGGCTTAGTTATCTGTCAAGTGAATAGAGCATCATTTAATTTCTGAATTTAACAGAATTTGTATTTTGGCCTGTAGTTGATTGGTCCTTTCAGGTGAATGTTATAATTTGAGTAGAGTAATAATTGGGGTATGGTTTGACCTGAAGAGGACAACTGGTCATTAAAATGGGTTGAGTTTTTGACATTTGCACTGAAACATTACCTTAATTACTGGAAAAGAAAGTGCTGGTTCAGTTGAATTGTGCTCTTATTGTGTTTTTTTTGTTTTGTTTTGCAGACAGACCAGCAGTACGCCAACAGCGTGGCTGAGAACCTCAAGCGCCTGTGAGTAAACTCAGTCATTACTTTCACCCTGGAATTGTGTTTTACAGTACCAGTTAAAGGTTTAACACACCTCCCCATAAAAGACTTTTTGTGAGCTAACTTTCACTATTGTGTTAATAGTCAAGAAATTAAAACTAAGGAATGAATACAGTTTTGAATATTTTCATTCTACCAGCTATTTAGATCCACCACACTACACAGTTTAGTTTCAAATGTAAGACTCTAAGACAAAAAATCTAAGACAAATATTACAAATGACTGAGAGTAATTTAAGGACTAGATCTGATATAAATTAAGAACATTTTGTTGCAGTTGTTTATAAAATTACATATAACAAAAGGATAACAAAAGTATGACATAAAGTAGGACTAAGTTAATTGGATCTGATAAATCTGATAATTGCACATAAATCTGAACTGCTCTTTTTCATAACTGAGCTTAAAAGTATGGATGCGTTCTCTTTTACCACAGATACAAGAGAACTAACTAATATTACTATTTATGCTTTACCCAGCTGTGGTATGTGTTCATTAGCTATTTAAGCCTCAACTCTGTTAGATATCTATTTAGGCAAAGTTACATGAGAACACTTTATATGGGTTGGGTTTAAGAAAGGAGACAGATGGGAAGTACTGGGAATTAGGAAACTGGACACAGACATTAGTGGCTAGGTTAACAATAGTGTAGTCTGGTCTGTCAAACAATAGACGATGAACTCTGAAGCAAAATTACACTGTTAGTGAATTAGCCAGCTAACATATCTTAAGTTTTCCAGAGAACAAACTCTGAATTCAAAAAAGACACAGTTAGTCAAGTAATCAGCCGATATTAGAGAAATAGCAACTAACAAGTATTCGTTTTCCAAAAAGAGGACAAACTCTGAAGCCAATATTAGCAAATCACTAGTTACGCAGCTCTACTTCACAATCACAAGGGTACATTCATGTAATGCACTTACGCTACAAGATCAATATTAAATTAAGCAGTTAAACAGTTATGATCTGTCTACTTCCAGTTACTAGCTAGCAAACAACCAACTTAACTTTACCTCTCTAGCAGTAAAAGGCCAATTCAGCTTTACTCCTAAATCCATCCAAAATCCAGTCTTGATTCTGCTGTAGTCCGTCTGTTTCTCTGTATACTTTGTCAGCCCCCTTTTACCTTCTTCATCAGTGGTCAGGACCTGACCATTAAACAACAGGTGGATGGGGTCAAACAATGTATGCAGAGATGGACTACAGTCTGTAATTGCAGAAGTACAAAGTACTTCTATATCTATATGGTAAGTGGAGTGTAGATATAAGGGGGGGGGGGGGGGGGCCTAATAAAGTGGCTGGTGGGTGTATATGCAATTGTACTTGCTTTGCACTTTCCAACTAATTAGTATAAAAAGAAATGTTAGATGTGTCTGGAATGGTGAACAGAAGTGCTGATGATTATACTGACATACATACTGATAATGAAATATGTCTTGTGTCTGTTTGTCTGTAGAAGACGTACTTCAGCTTTCAGATCCAAGTTTCTTATAAATGCTTAAAAAAACATACATTCAGTCAGTTGTGTCTAAAGCGTTACATGTATAGCGTAGTGTGGGTGCAAGTAAGTGTCATTTCCCTCTTAACGCTTGTACACACGCTCACACGCGCACACACACACACACACACACACACACACACACACACACACACACAAACACAAATACAGATGCGCTGTTTATTATCCATTACATGTCACCCCTCTGTATGATCTGTTACTGTTTAATTATAGTCCTTGTCTTGTTTAACCCCGTAGCCCATCTGTTTAATTTCTGCTGTAAGTGGACGTGACAGTATCACACACTTACACACACACACACACACACATACATACAAAACAGAGTCCATGTGCGTTAAAACTTTCCAGCATGGGCCGTTGGGAGTGAGTGCAGAAAATGGAGCGTTGTGAGGGGAGACAGAGGGGGAGGGTGTTGCTCCTCTGGGTGTGGAGACGCTCCCTCTTCACTCTGCTACAGCTCCGAAACAGCTTCTGACCTCACAGCCCAGAGCTGTCTGTGTGTTAACTTCTCACACTGTTTTCAACATATTTGTACACTTATGTGTTCTGTTTTCCAGATGTGAATACTACAACATCTGTTACAAACACAACACAAGCACACACGCACGTTTGTTATTGTGAATTGTGGGGACATGACTTTTTCATTTTCATTTACTGCCTGGAGACTTAACCAAACCTTAACCAGAACTGCTACCAGCCTAACCTTAACTTAATCTAACTCTAACCCTAACTTTACCCTCATCTTAAAATTAACATCAAAATTAAATGGTTTACATTGTGATACAAGCTGTGGTCACCATACGGATGAAAGGTCTGCACAACATAAGTATATGAACATGAACACCATATAGCATAAACCTGAGCCACATATACACACCCACACACCCACACCCACACACACCCACACACACACACACACACACACACACAATACTTAGGTTTCGGCTGTTTGTTATGTTAAAGTAAATGATGTATGTTCATTTCTTGGTAAACAAATCTGGGAACTCCTTTTTCAGATTTGTTATTACTCTGTGTGTGTGTGTGTGTGTGTGTGTGTGTGTGTGTGTGTGTGTGTGTGTGTGTGTTTACTGCTCAATCATGGCGTGTGTGTAAGTAGGAAAATGCTCTGTCACTTCTAGTTCAATAGATGCGCCTGTTGCCCCAGCAACCAAGCATCCCTAGAGGATCCTGAATACAGTATTTCTCTTTCTTTCTCTCTCTCTAAGGTTTCCAGGAGAGATTCAGTCAGGTTTGTTGGAGATCATCTCTCCATCAGTCCATTTTTACCCGGACTTCTCCAACCTCAAAGAGTCGTTCGGTGACCCCAAAGAACGTGTCAGGTAAAGAAAACAGCACCTGCTGGTGTGTGTGTGTTTGTGTTGTCTGGATCTCTGTGTTTTGTCCTTGGCCAATGCTGTGACATCAGCATGTGTGATCTGCTCTCCTGCTTGATTTAATGCCCTGTTGTGCACCGGGTCACGTCAGAAAAACAGACACATATACACACACACACACACACACACACACACACACACACACACACACACAGAGACATACACACACACAAAGGAACATACACATGCATACTTGTAGGTTTCCACTCATTTTAAAGCAGTTATATAATGGCATGTTTAGTTACTGGTTAAACTTGGTATCTGACATACGTATGACTTCACATGTTGATATTGTACAGAAACCTGTGGGAATATGTGAGTGTGAGAAGAATGCTCCCCGATGGTGGAGCTGCTCATGTTTTTTTCATGAAGAAACCCAAAAGCAGGCAGCAGCCCCACGCTGCCAGAGCTGTTTAACTTTCTGTCTGCTTCACGCACATATAGAAGCACACTTGCTTCTGCACACTCACAGTGGGATTGCACAGAGGGTGAGTGAGAAACAGAGGCTCACACACAACAGCACAAGCTCAACAGAATGAAGTAATAGTAGTTTCAGCAGTTTCTCCTGAACCACATAGAGAAAACTTTTAGACACTGTGGAGCTGTATGTATGAAATTCTGAATTAAATCTGCCTTAAATCGTGAAATCAGATTGATTGATAAATTGACAGTTAGATTGATTTATTACATATACAGTACAAGAGTCTGTCTCAAAACCTAGTGAGTGTCTACATAAGACAGCATTTTACGTCATAGTATTCGCTCCCGACATGTAGGCTGTCCAAATTCTTAGAAGCCTTAAACATGATGTTTACTAAGGCACCTTATTTTGGCCTGATTTTATTGAAGCGTAGAACTCTTGCTCAGCCGCTAAGGCAACCCCATGATGCAACGCAGGCAAATCTACAGTGAAGTGGTTTTAAAATGTAAGTTATTTTGATTCTCTCTGGTGTTTTAATGTGTTTCTTGTCATATAATAACACAAAACGGTATTTTATTAGCAACTTTGTAACGAGTCGCTGACCATTTTGCAGTTTTATACTTGAGCCATTAGCATTTATGCTAGCGGATTTTTAAGCCTCAGGCTATTCATGCTTTTCATTCATTTCCATGACAACACTTGGGGGGGGGGCATCTTTGTTTACTTTGTGTTAGAACTTCCGGTGCGCCCGTGGATACATTGATACTAATTACAAGCAAAACGACAATAAACATATAAAATAACCAGCTTAACATGTTCAAATAGAGGGAGTCAGTAATTGGAAGAAGAGGAAAACTTGGCTTGAACAACAGAGTTACGAACACAGCACATAAAGATCAGAGTGTTGTAAAGCCGCCTTCCAAAGAAGAGGACCTGCGTCTGTGGCTGAAGGCGCTAAATTTAAAACATCCACCGAAACCTCCGTATGTCTGTTCATACCATTCTGTGGAGGTTTCTCTCGCTTATGAAGCTCCGAGGAAGCAGACGCGTCAGGTGCTAGCAAGTTAAGTAACTGTTTTTGATCAGTGTCCACCGCGCTGGGCTATCTGGGCTGTAGCTAACACCCACGCAGAGTGGCTCGGGCAGCTGGCTTGACTTGGGTTTAACCGGCTTTCAGAAATATAAACTCACCGTCTTTGTGTAGGAGTACACTGCCGACCTTCTCACTATGCGGGTACTGAAACGCTTCAGTACAGTTTTTCATTGCCGTCTACACCTTCCGAGAGTACAGAGTAATTAAAAACGTCGTCATAGGTAACCTCAGGCCACCTTTTCATATAATCCACCCACTGTGTTATTAACCTCAGATTAAACAGTGTTGTCCCATTCGAAATTCTTATTGCCTCTCTGGTCTCCTCCCATGTAACTGTATTCATTTTTGTTAGCTGAGCAGAAGTTCTACCACAAAGGCAGGAGAAACATACGCTTGAAAGTGGGTGTGGTGAAATACAGTTGTTTTGGATAGCCTTTTGGATAGCCTTGGATAGCAACCAGCCAAACCACCTATCGCATGCAGCAGTGGGTGGGAACAAGCCGTGACGCAGCTGCTCTCTAACTAGAGCGTCTCAGTAATCTGTTTTATGAGGAGAGATGTCAGACAGAACGCTGCTACCTAAACAGCTGCCTGCGTAGTCAGTGCCTACTTAGACACTCACTAGGTTTTGAGACAGATCCAGTGTGTGAAGTATCCGCTGCGTCCCTTTCTCAAAGATACAAGATCGAAGTCTAGGCAACCCCAACATTGACTGTTTACTTTCAAAGATTTTCAAGGATTCAAGGATTCAAGGATTCAAGGAGACTTTATTGTCATTCGCATCACATGTGGTACATGGGGTGGAACGAAATTGTGGTACCCAAGGACCCAGTTTTACCCAGACAGCAGTACTTAAATAAATAAAATAAACATAAATATATAAAATATATGAAAATAAAATAAACAGGAATGGAGAAGGTAGCAGCAGAGTGTATTAAAGTGACTGGTGTCGTAAAAGTGTCAGTGCAGTAAAAGTGTCAGTGCAGTGGTTCCACTAAGTGGCGTTTAAAAGTCTTACAGCTTCCGGAATGAAGCTGTTCCTCAGTCTGTTCGTTCTACACTTAACGCTCCGCAGCCTCCTGCCTGAGGGGAGCGGGACAAACAGTGAGTGTGCTGGATGAGTGGGGTCCTTCATGATGCAGGTGGCCCTCTTCCTGCATCTGGAGGTGTATATGTCCGTGGTGGTGGGGAGGCTGACTCCGACAGACCTCTGTGCAGCCTTCACCACCCTCTGCAGAGCTTTCCTGTCTGCAGCAGAGCAGCTTCCGTGCCACACGTTGATGCTGGAGCATAGAACGCTCTCCACCACACATCTGTAGAAGGAGGTGAGGACCGAGCTCCCGAGCCCAGCTCGCCTCAACCGCCTGAGGAAGTAGAGCCGCTGATGTGCCTTCCTGACCAGGCTGGAAGTGTTGTTGCTCCAGGTGAGGTTGTTGCTCAGGTGAACACCCAAGTACCTGTGGCTGGAGACCACTTCCACCGCAGACCCTCCGACATGCAGGGGGAGGTGGGCATGTCTGCCCCTTCTGAAGTCCACAATCATCTCCTTCGTCTTCTTTATGTTGATGCAGAGGTTGTTCTTTCTGCACCAACCCTCCAGGTGTTCTACCTCCCGTCTGTAGCCAGACTCATCACTGTTTGTGATGCATCCGACCACTGCCGTGTCGTCCGCAAACTTCACAATATGACAGCCTGGGTGGATGGGTGAGCAGTCATATGTGAGCAGCGTGAACAAAAGGGGGCTCAACACACAGCCCTGAGGGGAGCCAGTGCTGAGGATTGTGGTGGAGGAGGAGAGGTTGTGGATCCTCACAGACTGCGGCCTGTTGGTCAGGAAGTCCAGGACCCAGTTGCAAAGAGAAGAGCGCAGACCAAGTGAGGAGAGCTTATCTGTCAGTGTCTGGGGTATCATGGTGTTAAAGGCGGAAGTGAAGTCCACAAAGAGTCCTTCTGCTCCAGGTGGGTGAGGGCAGTGTGGACCACAGAGGAAATGGCATCGTCTGTGGATCGGTTCCTCCTGTAGGCGTACTGGTGTGGGTCCACAGTGACGTCGATGGTGGCTTTGATGTGGGTCATAACCAGTCTTTCAAAGCATTTAGTGACTATCGGCGTGAGAGCTATCGGCCGGTAGTCATTCAGACCTGTCACTGTGGAGCTCTTGGGGACCGGGATGATGGTGGCGGTCTTCAGGCAGGTGGGAACAGCTGCCTGGGTGAGGGAGACATTGAAAATGTCTGCCAGGACCTCGGAGATCTGATCAGCGCACTCCCGTAGTACTCGTCCGGGTATATTATCCGGACCAGCACTTTTCCGGGGGTTGATCCTCCTGAGGGTCCTCCTTACCTCTGCTGGTGTCACACAGAGGGGTACTTCTCCAGGTGGAGGGGTGAGTCTTATGCTGGGCGGGGTGTCAGGGTCCTCAAAGCGGGCATAGAATTTGTTGAGAGCCTCAGGCAGGGAGGGGTCTTTGGAACATTGTGCATCTCTGGTTTTATAGTCTGTGATGCACTTAATTCCCCTCCACATGCTCCTAGGATCCTGGGAGGAGAAGTGTCCCTGGATTTTCAGAGCATATGCAGCTTTGGCCCTCTTAACACCTGCGGTCAGCTCTCTTCTAGCCCTCCTGAGTTCCTGTGCGTCGCCAGACCTGAAGGCAGCATCCCTGGCTTTCAGTAGAGAACGCACCTCTCCATTCAGCCAGGGTTTCTGGTTCGGGTAGCAGGTCACTGTCTTTGTGGTGGTGACATCCTCCACACACTTGCTGATGTACCCGAGGACAGCAGATGTGTAATCCTCCAGATCCAGCTCCCCCTCACTCTCAGCAGCCTCCCTAAAGACATGTTTCACCAGTGCACTTAAATTTATTCAGATTATAGAATAAGACTGATTTGTTTGTATGCACTCTTTTCAAGAAACCAATGAAAATCTTTGTTTACATGACACGCTCTTAGAGTACCGTCCCGTGTGGACATTTCCATAACAGCAAGCATCACTTGAGTCCAGTCAGAGTGAGATGAGCAGTGTGAGTTACGTGAGCTTTGCTCCAGCTTTGAAATACGCCGATTTGAAGAAATTCCGTCTGTTTTTAATCTGCTGTACAGTTGGTCTAAACCCGCTGTAGTTTATTTGCTCATATACTTTTCTGAACAGCTTGTTATTGCGACCTTTACGATGGTCCATCCTGCTAACTATTTTTAAACCTTTTAAAGTTTGCACCATAAACATCGTCTCCTCTGCAGTCCAGTTTCTGGCTCCTGCCGTGCTGAACAGTATAAACTTCTGTTTGACGCAAATGCACATGTACTGAACATATATAAACTTTCTGATGGGGAATATAATCAGATTCAGGTGTTTACAAGGCTATTATTCTTATATTTAATAGATTATTAACAGGATAGATACTATAGCCTTAATTGGACTAGTCTTTTTTGATTGAGGGGTATACAGGAACGTTTTCTGTTCTGATTAATCTATTAGTCAAATTATTCATAAAATATCAGGCTGCATGTAAACATGGCTACTGCTTTTATTCCGACAGCAACAGTGTATGTACTGTCATGCTTTTTGAACGCAAAGGTCATTCTCACAAAAGAGACTTATCTCTTTCTGAGTTTACTGAGTCCTGAGTTCCTTTTGTGATGGACCTGATAAAAAAGCCTTTTTTTTAGAAATTGTTGGGGTACCGGGAGAGCTGAAGTAGCTTTTTACATGATTTCAAATTACATAGGAAACTAGAAAACACAGTGTGGTTAGCCAGGGTCACCAGCTGAGTGTATCAGTACTGATGGAGTTTAGAAAGGAGGCTCTGTCTTTCACGTGTACCATTTAGTCAATAAAAGACTGCATACGCTGTTTGTTTATGCTGGTTGCTGTTCCTTTAAAACATGGTTTGCTTGGTGACACAGTTCAGTTCAACAAGCTGACTGTCTGAGTGATTTTATAACTTGCCACCTGCGCAGGATAATGTGGGAGAAAATCAGTTTTTTAAAACTAATATGATGCTCTACCAAATTGTATTAGAATAATTGTAGCACACCTTTAGTTAAATCCCAGCCCTGACTACCGGCTGTCCAGTGGTATTTTACGCATCTACTCATAAGTACCAAAACTCCACACACATCATTTTATACACTTACTGGTACAGGAAAAGCACAGCTGTCCATACATGTCCTTTACATGGATTTTGATGGAGGTTTTTCTCTCTAATGACAGGCTTTAACCTTTATTGTTATCCTTTTAGTGCTATTTGGCTGCTGTCTGTGACTTTGGAGATGAACTGCGTTTGGATGCTTTGACCTGAAGATTATTATAAATGTACAGAATAAATTGTCTACATTTGTCTACCTTTGTAAACCCCATGATTGAAATGATACACTCAGTAGCTAGTAACCAAGACAGCTGGCAGTAGCCTCACAGCTACAATGTTGTGAAACAGATTGAACTGGACCGTGTACCAGTGCAGTTTTTTTTCGTCTGGGTTGTGTGACTTGCTTAGCTAGAAAAGTGAACTTGATAAATAGGTCTTTAACCAACATGCAAGAGTGGCAGAAGCAGTAGAATCTCTTCTGAATGTTTAAAATGATTTTCTTTACTAAATAGGAAATTCTGCAGCCACACAGTTCTTAACAGAAATGTTCATCAAAATAATAATATAGTTATTATATAATACAGTGGCAGAGAGGGATGCTTATAATGAAATTATTATCTTGGATTAGGGTTAGGGATAGGGTTAAGAACGAGGTTAGGGTTATCTTGGATCAAATTATTTGACCCTCAACCAGCAGCAGACTGGTTTTATTTATTTAAGGACTGTCTTCTTTTGTTTATTGCTATTTAATATTGCTAGAAAACAGAGACAATGCTGAGCCCTGTAGTGTGGGAATCTGGGAAATATCAACTTGTTAAATTGCTCTTTAGCAGAAGTCACATTTACAGCTAGTACATTCGGGATTCTAGATGGTTCATGAGTGTACAAGTGATATTTAACCTTTCATGCAAGTGTAAAATGCTAAGTTTGTGGTGAATGTGCAAAATTATTTACCTAATTTGTTTTCATGTGCTGGGCGTATCTGTGAGCAAGCACCTGAACCGAGCGAAGTTATACTTACTTTCTAAAACCCGAATGCAGCAGTAGTTCAGAGAGAAGCTACTTTGAGGTTACAGTTTAGCTTTCAGAGATCGGAGTGTCTTACCCCAGCGTCCACCTTACATACAAACAGTAGCTACAATAATTCACTTTAACTTAAATAGAAACATAAATAGAGAATTTCTCCTTTTACTCAAATAATATTTTACAAAGCATACCTTTACTTTTTCTTAGTGACAGAATTTATGCACTTTGTCTCCTATATTTAAAATAATTATAATAATATACCTAAATTTATCATATTTAAATGTTCAGTGTCATTCAATGGCAGACGTTTGCAAATCCTTAGCACTGTTTAAATGATCAACACATATACAAATAACAAAGATATCACTATTGCCCGACATATCAATATTGAGTTACTATAGCGATTGGTCTGCCAATGTTTCTTAAATAGTCTACCAACGTTTTAACTAGTAAGGAGTGAAGAAGAAGGAAGGATTGTATGTTTCTTTGTTTTTTTTACAGTAGGGGTAATTCTCATTCTGCTACTATGTTCCATTTATTTGGAATTCGTGAATTGGAATTGTATGAATTCAATAGAAATTGACCCTTTAAATCTTATGTGAGTGTCTTGTATAAATATAGCTTTAAAGCTGTCTGTGTGTGTTTGTGTGTGTGTGTGTGTGTGTGTGTTTGTGTGTGCCACGATGGTATTTGAGACTAATCAAGTTACTATTTTGAATACAGAGCACACACCTGTGCCTTATTAATCTAAATATTTCACCACCAGCTTAAGATTCATTTATTCTTTTTTAGATTGTGTCCCACTTTACAAATGGTCTAAGAAGTTGCAAAGACTGATAAAAGTAAAATATTTTTATATTTTTATATGACTCCCTTGTTGAAACAAAGCCTGACTGGATGGTGCCAGGCCAACGAGTCCAGCCAAGAGAGCACTGATGAGCAAATCAGTCCTATGCTTCTATGCAGGCCAGGCAGACCAATCAATCACCCGTCAAGCAGACAGACAAATCAATAGCAAATCAGGCAAGACGGGCAGAAATCCATTTTGGATGAGCGCAGACTTCTCTTTTCTTTTCACATCCAGCCTTCGCTTTTTCTCTTTTGGGTTTGTAGTTGCTGTTTTTCGCTGCACTCGTTATCTGCTGTTTTCCATATTGATGATGTCAGCACATTTGGAGCAATTAGGAAAATTAAAGTGGTTGAGTTTGATTTGGTTTGTTGGGTGTGATTGCGCTGACAGGGGTGTCACTGCTGTTACGTTAGATTAATGACCAGCCGAGTTAGGATGATAATTATGTTTAGCTGGATTACTGTGAAGTTTGGAACTCCTCAGTTGTTTTAATGATACAAATAACTATGCTGTCTGTAAAAGGATATGTGTTTGTAGCAGAGCTTCAATATGTGCCACTATTATTTGTTAACATGAATATATATATATACTGTCAGTTGCTTATTTAGTTTGTCATCATTTGCTTGGTATAATATATATATATATATATATATATATATATATATATATATATATATATATATATATATATATACGTTTTTGAGGCAGATTCCGATCAGCGCGATCGGACGATATCCGATACCGATCAAGGGCGGGGTATATGCCACGGCAGGGCTACATG
Source organism: Megaleporinus macrocephalus (assembly GCA_021613375.1). NCBI lineage: Eukaryota > Metazoa > Chordata > Actinopteri > Characiformes > Anostomidae > Megaleporinus > Megaleporinus macrocephalus. The sequence goes on from CM038713.1 coordinate 31,720,604, forward strand.
TAGTTATTAGCGCAAGCAAGTCATGACACATGGTTGAAACTGGTTTATTATCATTTTTAACAAGCTCATATGAAACAGCATAATATTTTTAACAAAATGAACAGTAAATAAACAAAGTCAATCAAACAAATATCCCCAATACTGCAATCATTACATTTAGACCCTTAATTTAAAACAAAAAAAGCTAATTAAATAAATGCAGTAAAAACTGCAGTCATTAAACGCAGACTCTGGTTATTTTAAACGACAATCTGCAATTATTAAATGTAGATCTTGAATTGTTGCTACTGTTCTGTTCGTACCGGTCAGATCTGGTCTGCACTGGGTTATTATCTGTTCTGGGTTGTTTGTTTTGTGCTAGCTGCCACTCGCAGTGTCGTATCAGATTAGTAATGTTAAATGTCTTTGTTTCCCCCACGAGACACGCAGATTTTACACATTTTAAAAACGTCCTGGATGAGTCTGCGTCACATACGGTAAAACGCTGCCAGACGGACATGCTTTCTATAAGCGCATATTTTTCTCGCTGCTGCTTTAGTCAGTCTGTGGAAAATGAAAGGGTATGTATTTCTACCAAGTGGTTAAGATAGGAATTGCAGGGAGCTGGCCGGAGGGCTCCTCTTCCTGGATGAAACGCTAGCTGGAAATACAGAAATTAGGCTCATTTGTTTAACGCCATTGATCGGCTCTCGAGATCGGCTAAACTGGAGACATATCGGCTGATCACATATTTTGATTAAAAGTCGGCCGATCGATCCTTCCATCTCTAATATATATATAGTGCTCAAAACTTATCAGGTATTTCAAACCTCTACTGCAGGCAAGCATTTGGGAAGGCTGCCTAAGATGCGCCAATATCATATACAAATTGAAGTGGACTTCATCAAATCTGAAATAGTGAAGGTGAAATAACTTATGCATTATTTTAACAGAACTGAACGGGCTAGCATCTCACATGAGAGAAAGATTACAGTGGGCAGGATTGTGAACCAACCCAGGAAATGTATCTTAGCTAGTGGCATATCACTTAGCCAAATTATAACACAGCTTGTACAGCACAGTATAAATCAGTACAGTGTAAGTCAGCGCAGTGTAAATCAGCACAATAGATCATCACTGTGTAAATTTGCTTTATATCTTGACACAGTATAAATAAGCACTGTGTAAATCAGGAAACCTTTTACTTAAAATCAGCACATGAAAAAAATCAACACACTATATATCAGCACACTAAATAAGCACAGTGTAAATCTGTGTACGTCAGCACAGTACATATTAACACAGTATAAATCAGCACACTAAATAAGCACAGTGTAAATCTGTGTACGTCAGCACAGTACATATTAACACAGTATAAATCAGCACACTAAATAAGCACAGTGTAAATCTGTGTACTTCAGCACAGTACATATTAACACAGTATAAATCAGCACACTAAATAAGCACAGTGTAAATCTGTGTACTTCAGCACAGTACATATTAACACAGTATAAATCAGCACACTAAATAAGCACAGTGTAAATCTGTGTACGTCAGCACAGTACATATTAACACAGTATAAATCAGCACACTAAATAAGCACAGTGTAAATCTGTGTACGTCAGCACAGTACATATTAACACAGTATAAATCAGCACACTAAATAAGCACAGTGTAAATCTGTGTACGTCAGCACAGTACATATTAACACAGTATAAATCAGTACACTAAATAAGCACAGTGTAAATCTGTGTACTTCAGCACAGTACATATTAACACAGTATAAATCAGCACACTAAATAAGCACAGTGTAAATCTGTGTACTTCAGCACAGTACATATTAACACAGTATAAATCAGCACACTAAACAAGCACAGTGTAAATCTGTGTACGTCAGCACAGTACATATTAACACAGTATAAATCAGCACACTAAATAAGCACAGTGTAAAATCTGTGTACTTCAGCACAGTACATATTAACACAGTATAAATCAGCACACTAAATAAGCACAGTGTAAATCTGTGTACTTCAGCACAGTACATATTAACACAGTATAAATCAGCACACTAAATAAGCACAGTGTAAATCTGTGTACTTCAGCACAGTACATATTAACACAGTATAAATCAGCACACTAAATAAGCACAGTGTAAATCTGTGTACGTCAGCACAGTACATATTAACACAGTATAAATCAGCACACTAAATAAGCACAGTGTAAATCTGTGTACTTCAGCACAGTACATATTAACACAGTATAAATCAGCACACTAAATAAGCACAGTGTAAATCTGTGTACTTCAGCACAGTACATATTAACACAGTATAAATCAGCACACTAAATAAGCACAGTGTAAATCTGTGTACTTCAGCACAGTACATATTAACACAGTATAAATCAGTACACTAAATAAGCACAGTGTAAATCTGTGTACTTCAGCACAGTACATATTAACACAGTATAAATCAGCACACTAAATAAGCACAGTGTAAATCTGTGTACTTCAGCACAGTACATATTAACACAGTATAAATCAGCACACTAAATAAGCACAGTGTAAATCTGTGTACTTCAGCACAGTACATATTAACACAGTATAAATCAGCACACTAAATAAGCACAGTGTAAATCTGTGTACGTCAGCACAGTACATATTAACACAGTATAAATCAGTACACTAAATTAGCACAGTGTAAATCTGTGTACTTCAGCACAGTACATATTAACACAGTATAAATCAGTACACTAAATTAGCACAGTGTAAATCTGTGTACTTCAGCACAGTACATATTAACACAGTATAAATCAGTACACTAAATTAGCACAGTGTAAATCTGTGTACTTCAGCACAGTACATATTAACACAGTATAAATCAGCACACTAAATAAGCACAGTGTAAATCTGTGTACTTCAGCACAGTACATATTAACACAGTATAAATCAGTACACTAAATAAGCACAGTGTAAATCTGTGTACGTCAGCACAGTACATATTAACACAGTATAAATCAGTACACTAAATAAGCACAGTGTAAATCTGTGTACTTCAGCACAGTACATATTAACACAGTATAAATCAGCACACTAAATAAGCACAGTGTAAATCTGTGTACGTCAGCACAGTACATATTAACACAGTATAAATCAGCACACTAAATAAGCACAGTGTAAATCTGTGTACTTCAGCACAGTACATATTAACACAGTATAAATCAGCACACTAAATAAGCACAGTGTAAATCTGTGTACGTCAGCACAGTACATATTAACACAGTATAAATCAGCACACTAAATAAGCACAGTGTAAATCTGTGTACTTCAGCACAGTACATATTAACACAGTATAAATCAGCACACTAAATAAGCACAGTGTAAATCTGTGTACGTCAGCACAGTACATATTAACACAGTATAAATCAGCACACTAAATTAGCACAGTGTAAATCTGTGTACTTCAGCACAGTACATATTAACCACAGTATAAATCAGTACACTAAATTAGCACAGTGTAAATCTGTGTACTTCAGCACAGTACATATTAACACAGTATAAATCAGCACACTAAATAAGCACAGTGTAAATCTGTGTACGTCAGCACAGTACATATTAACACAGTATAAATCAGTACACTAAATAAGCACAGTGTAAATCTGTGTACTTCAGCACAGTACACACCAACATAGTGTAAATCAGCACACTAAATAAGCACAGTGTAAATCTGTGTACTTCAGCACAGTACATATTAACACAGTATAAATCAGCACACTAAATAAGCACAGTGTAAATCTGTGTACGTCAGCACAGTACATATTAACACAGTATAAATCAGTACACTAAATTAGCACAGTGTAAATCTGTGTACTTCAGCACAGTACATATTAACACAGTATAAATCAGTACACTAAATTAGCACAGTGTAAATCTGTGTACTTCAGCACAGTACATATTAACACAGTATAAATCAGTACACTAAATTAGCACAGTGTAAATCTGTGTACTTCAGCACAGTACATATTAACACAGTATAAATCAGCACACTAAATAAGCACAGTGTAAATCTGTGTACTTCAGCACAGTACATATTAACACAGTATAAATCAGCACACTAAATAAGCACAGTGTAAATCTGTGTACGTCAGCACAGTACATATTAACACAGTATAAGTCAGTACACTAAATAAGCACAGTGTAAATCTGTGTACTTCAGCACAGTACATATTAACACAGTATAAATCAGCACACTAAATAAGCACAGTGTAAATCTGTGTACGTCAGCACAGTACATATTAACACAGTATAAATCAGTACACTAAATAAGCACAGTGTAAATCTGTGTACTTCAGCACAGTACATATTAACACAGTATAAATCAGCACACTAAATAAGCACAGTGTAAATCTGTGTACGTCAGCACAGTACATATTAACACAGTATAAATCAGCACACTAAATAAGCACAGTGTAAATCTGTGTACTTCAGCACAGTACATATTAACACAGTATAAATCAGCACACTAAATAAGCACAGTGTAAATCTGTGTACTTCAGCACAGTACATATTAACACAGTATAAATCAGCACACTAAATAAGCACAGTGTAAATCTGTGTACTTCAGCACAGTACACACCAACATAGTGTAAATCAGCCCAGTGTTAATCTGCACAGTATGTTAGCACAGTGTCTGTCAGCACTGTGTAAATTAACGCAGTGTCTATCAGCACAGTATAAATGATTTCAGTGAAGTAGTCTTGTGTGTTAAACTGCTTTATGGTGTTCATCTGTACAGCACTGCTTCTCTGCTGTTCTCCTTCAGCGTTGAATGGCTCTTGCAGCGATAAAGCAAGTTTGTGAGAGTAGGTGTATGTGCGAAAGATGAGAGCAATAGTGTGTGTGTGTGTGTGTCCGTGTGTGAATGAATGAGGGACATAGGCCGTGTGTAACAGCGAGTGAGTGATGACACTGTGTCTACAGAGATTAAATGCAGCTCTCCACACTTCTGTAAATCAGAGCTGGTGATAGGGGCCGTGTCTTACTCACCTTACCCACCTCAACCTGCACCATCATTCCACAATACACAGAGATGGAGAGAGAACGAGGGAGGAGCTTTCTGAGAGATGGAGGTAGAGGCAGAGAGAGTGAGAGAAGATAGAAGAGATGGAAAAAGAGAGAGATAAGGAGGAAAGGAATAGAGAGAGAGAGAGAGATGGCAGGAGAGGGAAGGTTATGTATATTGATCTGATGCCCCAGCCCAGCTTCAGACAGGAAGTGGGCAGATAAAGCTGTGCTGCTGAAGACCATTTCTCACCACATACATTACCATTTAAGAGATAGCATGTGGATTAGATACAAAGAGGAGTGAGAGTCAGTATGGCTGTGGATTAGAGTCATAGAGGAGTGAGGGTCAGTATGGCTTTCATTAGAGTCATAGAGGAGTGAGGGTCAGTATGGCTTTCATTAGAGTCATAGAGGAGTGTGGGTCAGTATGGCTGTGGATTAGAGTCATAGAGGAGTGAGGGTCAGTATGGCTGTGGATTAGAGTCATAGAGGACTGAGGGTCAGTATGGCTGTGGATTAGAGTCATAGAGGAGTGAGGCTCAGTATGGCTGTGGATTAGAGTCATAGAGGACTGTGGGTCAGTATGGCTGTGGATTAGAGTCATGGAGGACTGTGGGTCAGTATGGCTATGGATTAGAGTCATGGAGGACTGTGGGTCTGTATGGCTGTGGATTAGAGTCATAAAGGAGTGTGGGTCTGTATGGCTGTGGATTAGAGTCATAAAGGAGTGAGGGTCAGTATGGCTGTGGATTAGATACAAAGAGGAGTGAGGGTCAGTATGGCTGTGGATTAGAGTCATAGAGGACTGTGGGTCAGTATGGTTGTGGATTAGAGTCATGGAGGACTGTGGCTCAGTATGTCTGGATTAGAGTCATAAAGTAGTGTGTGTCAGTATGGCTGTGGATTAGAGTCATAGTGAGAGTATGTATGGTTGCGGATTAGAGTCATAGTGAGAGAATGCATGGTTGCGGATTAGAGTCATAGTGAGAGTATGTATGGTTGCGGATTAGAGTCATAGTGAGAGTATGCATGGTTGCGGATTAGAGTCATAGTGAGAGTATGTATGGTTGCGGATTAGAGTCATAGTGAGAGTATGTATGGTTGCGGATTAGAGTCATAGTGAGAGAATGCATGGTTGCGGATTAGAGTCATAGTGAGAGTATGTATGGTTGCGGATTAGAGTCATAGTGAGAGTATGTATGGCTGTGGATTAGAGTCATAGTGAGAGAATGTATGGTTGCGGATTAGAGTCATAGTGAGAGTATGTATGGCTGTGGATTAGAGTCATAGTGAGAGAATGTATGGTTGCGGATTAGAGTCATAGTGAGAGTATGTATGGTTGCGGATTAGAGTCATAGTGAGAGAATGCATGGTTGCGGATTAGAGTCATAGTGAGAGAATGCATGGTTGCGGATTAGAGTCATAGTGAGAGTATGTATGGTTGCGGATTAGAGTCATAGTGAGAGTATGTATGGTTGCGGATTAGAGTCATAGTGAGAGTATGTATGGTTGTGGATTAGAGTCATAGTGAGAGTATGTATGGCTGTGGATTAGAGTCATAGTGAGAGAATGCATGGTTGCGGATTAGAGTCATAGTGAGAGTATGTATGGCTGTGGATTAGAGTCATAGTGAGAGTATGTATGGCTGTGGATTAGAGTCATAGTGAGAGTATGTATGGCTGTGGATTAGAGTCATAGTGAGAGTATGTATGGCTGTGGATTAGAGTCATAGTGAGAGTATGTATGGCTGTGGATTAGAGTCATAGTGAGAGTATGTATGGTTGTGGATTAGAGTCATAGTGAGAGTATGTATGGCTGTGGATTAGAGTCATAGTGAGAGTATGTATGGTTGTGGATTAGAGTCATAGTGAGAGTATGTATGGCTGTGGATTAGAGTCATAGTGAGAGTATGTATGGTTGTGGATTAGAGTCATAGTGAGAGTATGTATGGCTGTGGATTAGAGTCATAGTGAGAGTATGTATGGCTGTGGATTAGAGTCATAGTGAGAGAATGCATGGTTGCGGATTAGAGTCATAGTGAGAGTATGTATGGTTGTGGATTAGAGTCATAGTGAGAGAATGCATGGTTGCGGATTAGAGTCATAGTGAGAGTATGTATGGTTGCGGATTAGAGTCATAGTGAGAGTATGTATGGTTGCGGATTAGAGTCATAGTGAGAGTATGTATGGTTGCGGATTAGAGTCATAGTGAGAGTATGTATGGTTGCGGATTAGAGTCATAGTGAGAGTATGTATGGCTGTGGATTAGAGTCATAGTGAGAGAATGCATGGTTGCGGATTAGAGTCATAGTGAGAGTATGTATGGCTGTGGATTAGAGTAATAGTGAGAGTATGTATGGCTGTGGATTAGAGTCATAGTGAGAGTATGTATGGCTGTGGATTAGAGTCATAGTGAGAGAATGCATGGTTGCGGATTAGAGTCATAGTGAGAGTATGTATGGTTGCGGATTAGAGTCATAGTGAGAGAATGCATGGTTGCGGATTAGAGTAATAGTGAGAGTATGTATGGCTGTGGATTAGAGTAATAGTGAGAGTATGTATGGCTGTGGATTAGAGTAATAGTGAGAGTATGTATGGCTGTGGATTAGAGTCATAGTGAGAGTATGTATGGCTGTGGATTAGAGTCATAGTGAGAGAATGCATGGTTGCGGATTAGAGTCATAGTGAGAGTATGTATGGTTGCGGATTAGAGTCATAGTGAGAGAATGCATGGTTGCGGATTAGAGTCATAGTGAGAGTATGTATGGTTGCGGATTAGAGTCATAGTGAGAGTATGTATGGTTGCGGATTAGAGTCATAGTGAGAGTATGTATGGTTGTGGATTAGAGTCATAGTGAGAGTATGTATGGTTGCGGATTAGAGTCATAGTGAGAGTATGTATGGCTGTGGATTAGAGTCATAGTGAGAGAATGCATGGTTGCGGATTAGAGTCATAGTGAGAGTATGTATGGCTGTGGATTAGAGTCATAGTGAGAGAATGCATGGTTGCGGATTAGAGTAATAGTGAGAGTATGTATGGCTGTGGATTAGAGTCATAGTGAGAGTATGTATGGCTGTGGATTAGAGTCATAGTGAGAGTATGTATGGCTGTGGATTAGAGTAATAGTGAGAGTATGTATGGCTGTGGATTAGAGTAATAGTGAGAGAATGTATGGCTGTGGATTAGAGTAATAGTGAGAGTATGTATGGTTGCGGATTAGAGTCATAGTGAGAGTGTGCATGGTTGCGGATTAGAGTAATAGTGAGAGTATGTATGGCTGTGGATTAGAGTCATAGTGAGAGTGTGTATGGCTGTGGATTAGAGTAATAGTGAGAGTATGTATGGCTGTGGATTAGAGTCATAGAGTAGTGAGGGTCAGTGCGACTGTGAATTAGACACATAGGGGACTGTGGGTCAGTACGACTGTGGATGACATACATGGATGAGTGCAGGTCAGTAAGACTGTGGATTAGTCAGAACAGGACTCTATGTGAGGTAAGAGGTATGAAAAATCAGCACGTAATGGAATACAGTTCCAAATAACATAAAATTCAACCTCGAGTCTGCTCTAGGAACCAGTCTTTTGTTGAGTGTTGTAGATGGATGTGCTATAAAAAATAAATGGGATCCTATGGGGGGGCGGGGTGTATATAAGGTGGAGGAGTGCACTTTTTCAAAAAGCTGTACACAAACACATAGTTCGGGTATAGACACACACATCAAAGTTTGTTTGAAGTCTCTCTCTCCAGAACGGCATGAGAAGAAGGTCAGGCAAAAACCGTGTGGATTAAAGGCACAGTATCTAATTCTAACTCAGTACACTTTTCCTCAAATTCAAATCAGTGATATTATCTCATGATCCACTAGTTGTCTGTGTGCACGCTAAAACAATCTGCTGTTCCTTCACAGCTCTGGCTCTATAAATGGGAAATAAACAAATAAACAAACACAACACTTCTCCAGGATGTCAGTGACAGGGAGTAGGGGAGTAAGGGGAGAGGCTACATCCTGAATTCCAAGTGCTATCAAGAAAGAGTAATGACTTAGAAGCAGTTAAAGAGTAGAAGATCTGAAGAACAAAGGTCTTAGATCAGGCAGGGGCAAAGAGCCATGTTAACTGTAGCTGTGGAGAGATCTTTGAGAGTTCACAATGCTGAAGATGGCTTGCTGTTCGCCACCCTAAATGGTGCTGCAGTTACATTCTGGCACCTAAGGTCAGCAAATGATGTCTGGTCCAGTAAAAGTCAGAACTTGCCAAACCATGATACTGCCACCACCGTGTTTCACAGTTCAAGTATGGTTCTTTTACTGGAATGCAGGAAACTGTAGGAAGCTTTAAACATGCATCAGTGCTGTAGTGAACTCCTCCATGCTATCATGATCACTGACATTAACTAGTGCAGGAGAGACCTGCAGATCCTTACGTTACTCTGGGGTGAATATTATATGCTTTACTCTTGCTGTGATTTTTCTTAGATGACCACTCCAGGGAAGGTACTGATGGAACTGAATTTCTTTAGTTTGTCCAACAGTGGATCAGTGAAGTTGATACACTTTAGACATTGTTTTGGAAACTCATCCAGCCTAATGAGCACTGACAAATGTTCTTCTGCGGTCTCTTTAGAGATCTCATTTAACTGAGAAATGGCAGAGGTGTGTGTAAAAGACCAGACTGTGATGGTGAAGACGCAGGTTGATATTTTTTAAATAGTGTAGGTTGAGCCACACTTGAACACTTGATTGAATCTCTTGACCCTCATTATCACCCTTAACATTTTGGAGATACCCATGTGACATTTAACAGTGGATTTATGGTTTTCATTTCTGCCTGTGTCTTCTTTTTTTTCATTAGTTTCTTTTTTAAAGAGATCTATTTTAGAACTGAAGGTAAATACAGGTTATAAATTGTAATAAATTTGACATGTTTTTATTATTTTTACCATGATGGTGCTTTGTGTTCATACTCTCCAGTTCAGCCTGTGTTGCTGTAAACAGTTAAACAGGAGGTGACTCATAGTGTGTTCCCTAGTGGCATCATTGTATAAGGTTTTTCCTTAATGCTGGGAGGAGACGGGAAGTTTATTGGTGTGTTATTGGCAAATCGTGCCATATACTGATAAAACCGCAGGTCATCAAAAATTGACCATTGTGTTTATGAGCTTGTGTGTGTGTTTGTGTGTGTATTTATCCTTGTTCTGTTGTTGCAGCTCCACTTTGTGACTACTTTATGCATTAAACCACACATAAACTACAGCGGCGCTTACTCCAGCAGAGGTTCTGCTGTGTTGAGTTTTCTCCTCTCCTCTAGTCTTTGCTTCTATTAAGAAAATGACTGATTATGGAGAGAAAACGAACCATAAACATAGAGTAAATGCAGAGTTACAAACAATAGAACCATTGTTGACTGTGTTCATCTGTGTGTAAGAGCAGCATATGTCTTTTTGATATGTGTGTTTTAATGTCTCTGTGTGTGTGTGTGTGTGTGTGTGTGTGTGTGTGTGTGTGTGTGTGTGTGTGTGTGTGTGTGTGTGTGTGTGTTTGTTTATGTGTGTCTAGAAATGGGGAGAATCAGGTTTCTGGCACATTGTGGGGAACAAAATCTGTTCATAACAAACTGTTAAGATTACCCTTAGATTAAGGTTTGGTTTCAGTTAGTCTTAGGGTTAGGTTTAAGGTCTGAGTTAAGATTATGTTTAATGTTTGAGCTAAGGTGAGAATTAGGTTTACAGTCAGAGTTAAGGTTAAGTTTAAGGTCTGAGTTAAGGTTAGGTTTAGGGTCTGAGTTAAGATTAGGTTTAATGTCTAAGTTAGGGTTAGGTTTAAGGTCTGAGTTAAGGTTGGGTTTAAGGTCTGAGTTAGGGGTAAGTTTATGGTCTAATTTAGGGTTAGGTTTAAGGTCTGAGTTAAGATTGGGTTTAAGGTCTGGGTTAAGGTTAAGTTTAAGGTCTGAGTTAAGGTTAGGTTTAAGGTATGAGTTAAGGTTAAGGGTTTTTTTTGGTTTGAGGTAAGGTTAGGTTCAAGGTCTGGGTTAAGGTTAGAAATAGTTTTAAGGTCTGAGTGTGTGTGTGTGTGTGTGTGTCCCTACACATGTTTAAATCTTTCTTCTGGGTTTCTCCTGCAGATGGAGAACAAAACAGAACTTGGACTACTGCTTTTTGATGATGTACGCTCAGTCCAAAGGAACTTACTACGTGCAGGTGAGGCGTCATCTATATGCTTATATTACTTACTTAACTAGTCATAAAAATATTTCAAACAAAACATTTCTAATTATATCACAGATACTGAAGGTAATAAAAATACTGACCTACATGTTCCATGTATTGTATGTAAAGGTGAAAATGTCTTTAGATATTGTAATTTTTATCATATCGGATTCCCATATACCCATATAAGTTTATTAGACATAATAGATTTTTTAATGGTCTACATACAACTTGCACTGAACATTTTATATATATATATATATATATATATATATATATATATATATATATATATGAGAGAGAGAGAGAGATTACTGTTACATACATATATAATACATATACCAAAAAAAAAAAAAAAAAAAAAAAATATATATATATATATATATATATATATATATATATATATATATATATATATATATATATATATATATATATATATATATATATAACAACGTAATATAATATTCCTCTTCCAGAAATGTGTCAAATTAGTCAATGTGCCAAAAACAGTAATAGTCTTATTATGGCTTCTAAAGTCTGTGTAATAAATAGTGACAGTTCATTTTAAATTTTTAATAAAATAAGTTTTATGGAGGCGCAGAATGTGTATAATCAAATATTCAGCATGCAAATTTGTTATTATATATATATATGCAGACTCATTATAAACCTAAATCTTTCAATGTTTAAAGTTTCCTATGCGTTCTTATAATTATAATATTATTAACTTAATTGATCCGTTAGGTTTAAATGAATCATAACATAATCCGTGTAAATATTTAAGTACTTTGTTGTGTTTTAATAGTTTTTCACTGCTGGGACTACAGTTTGAACTATTTCAGTACCGATGCATATTTAATTAATCATATCCATCTCTGATCAGGGCTGCAGCATTGCTGCATTAGTACTCATCTCTAAAGTGGCAGGCTGTAGCTGGAGCTTCCATTAAAATGATATTAAGTTCAATTCAAAGGCCCCAAATGGGACATGTGTTTATATGAGAGTCTTTGATGACATCTTGATTACATCAAAGTCTCAGTATAACACAGCTCATAGAAGAATACTTTGCTGTTGTAGAAGCAGTAAAAAAAGAGCTGTATGTTAATTCCAGCTGCGGCGTCACTCAGACACTCGCTGGCTCGCACACACATGCACTCCAACATACTTACAGGGACTCAGTTATAGATTTAAGGCTGCAGTAATGACTTCCAGTCTATTTCCAAAGGAAGTCGCTGATATGGAGAGTCAGATGTTAACTGAAGAGGATTAGCAAAACTTTTTTTTCCCTCCCTGACGTACCCGTTCTTTGCCTTTATGTGAACTTGCTTTGTAGCTGCTCGTGTAACAGCCGCCTCGTGTCTCCACTCGGTGATTTGTTGACCGAGGCTGCCTTTTAGCGAGAAAAATCTTCAAAGTGAAATGTAATGAAAGAGAACGGAATAGAGCTTGGCACCGAGGTTATGTTCTTCACTCCGGTCTGTCCTAGTGAGTTGCCTAAAGCAAACAGTTCAGTCTTTAAAGAGAGAGTCACACACACACACACACACACAGACGCAATCGTTCATGCAGGATGTGTGTAAACATGCACACTGTCAATCTCAGACTCATAAAGCAAATCACAAACACGAGCACATGCAGTTGCACAGTGTGAACACTCCCGGTCAAGTGTCATGTTTGGTTGATTTTCTGAGTAAAAAGAAGTCTTCAGAGAACGCACTTCAGTTCGACTTCTTTCTGCTAGTTTTGGTGCAAAATCTGAAATGCATTACAACATTTTGTGCATTTTCTGTTTTATTTTTGTTCCAAATGGTTTAAATCGCATGGAACACAGAGTGAAACACTAAACATGTTTGTATGATACTGAGCATTAAACACTAAGCAGAGCTCGAGTGAAAAATAACATAAAAATATAATAAAATACAGCTTAAAACCGCTGTTCAGACCTAGCTGAGAACAGTGTGGGCGTGGCTAATGAGCAACTTGATTGACAGCTGTGACACTGGATGACGAGGCGAGAGAGGCGGATGCACATGTGTAGTCCTTTTAATAATAAAAATAATAAAGATAAACAAAAGAAAAGAATGAATTACAAAACAAACGGACACCAGAAAGACAGAGACGAAGACGTACTAAACGGAAACGACTGGAATACAGGGGCACAGAAACACAAAACCAACAACAGGTCAGAAAAGTAAACAAAGGTTATATATAGACAGATTAACAAGAGGGAACGAGAAACGCCTGTTAACAATGGGGTGAGACGCAGACTAGGAGCAGGTGGGGGGCGGAGACACGGATCACATGACAAAACATAACCACATGACTGGGAACATAAACAATAGCACATGGGTGGAAACGAGGTAAATGTAAACAAATGGATGAAGGCAGACGGAACGAGGCAGGAAAACAGGGCAGGATGTGACAACAGCTCTCTGTCCAAAACTCCTAGCCTGCTCCGCCCATCATACAGAGCTGACATCATTATCCAGCTTTTATGTGACACTAACTGGACAAAACAGGTCACAGACGAACAGATGTGCTGCTGGACAGATGAACGAATAAATGAACAAACAAATGGAGAAAGCAACGTGCCAAGGAATGGATGAACAGATGTGCAGATGGATAGATGAACAAATCAATGAACAAACATAGCAATGTGTAAATGAAAGAATGGACACATAAGCGTGATGGACGAAGCAACGTGCAAAAGAGCGGACAAACGTGCAAACGGATGGACTGACAAAGCAAAATGTAAAAAAAAAAGATGACAGTGTTGGTGTATGAATAAGAAAATAATTGGATGACTGGCAGCTACAGGCAGGTGGTCTGCTGAGATTTAGCTTGCTAAGTTTCTCGGAATCTGAGACTGTTTGTGTGGGCGGGGGCAGAAACATCAGCCTGGTGCTAGGTTAGCAAACGCTTACTAAAGCGTTGCTCAAGATTAAGACCAACCAGTTTACATAGAGAGGAGAGAAATGACTCTGAGAAGGTGTTCATAGGACATACTTCTTAGATCTTATGAATATACATGTATATTGTCTCTTATAGGAACTTAGACAAATATTTATACAAGGCTGTAATGCTCTGTGATAAGATTCTATTAAACCATTAATTTAATATATATATATATAAAATGTCAGTCTGATAGTTCTGTGCTAATATATCCACTTGCACACTTTATATATACACTTTATGTGATCTCTACACATTGCACCTACTTTTATGGCATCCCATTCTAAATCTATTAAAATAGAGTTGGCCCCCCTTTTACAGCTTTAACACGGTCCCCATCTTCTGGGGAGGCCCATTCATGCAGAGGAGAATTTGTGAGGTCAGACACTGATGTTGGACGAGAGGGCCTGGCTCGTAAACTCCGTTCTAGTTCATCCCAAAGGTGTTTGATGGGGTTTAGGTTTAGGTTAGGACTCTGTGCGGGCCAGTCAAGTTATCCTTTATCCACCAAACTTTATAGTCAGTACAGTACAGTCAGGCAGGTGATGTTCTCCTGGCATTTACCAAACCCAGTCTCATACTGACAGACAGAAAAGCATCATCAGTCCACAGAACACGTTTCCAGAGACCAGTGGTGGCGCTTGGTACCACTCCATTCAGTGCTTGGCATTGTGTTTGGTGATGTAAAGCTTGTGGCTGAGATGCTGTGGTTCCTAATGCTTCCACTTTTCAATATTGAGGAGGAAAGAAATTTCACAAACTGACAGTTTAGAATGACTCACTTTTTCACATATGTTTCACAGATGTTTGTAAATTTGGACTGCCTGGCTAAGTGCTTAATTTTATGAACCTGTGGTAATAGAACTGAATGAAACACCTGAATTGGCTGATTAAGAGATGACCCAGTACTTTTGTACATGTAGTGTATATCCTAACTACTTTGGCTGTTGATAATGGTATAAAAGACTAATATGAGAGTTCTGTGCTAATATGCTCTGTGAGTATCTAAAGCTTGTTCTGTGTTAGTTCTGTTTCAAACTATTTGCTCGTATATATAATGCTAATATGCTTATTTAGATACCTCTAGAATGAGCAGAGCTGTATACAGGTCTAAAATATCTAAGTGCACGTAGTGAATGAAAGTTTTATTGCCTCGTTATGGTGGTAATAAAATAAGATGTAAATGGATAATTACAGTATGTTATTTACAGTTTCCTAACATACCTATTGAAACCTTCAATTTTATGACTACTATATTTAAGTCTGAATTGTAAATAACAAATTCTACAGTTATTGTTGCATATCAAATAGCAAACAGTATTTATATGAAAAGTGAACTTTTGAAGGGTAGTGTGCAAATTCCTGAGCTGCACTGCACCGGCCTCGTCCTAAACAGTAGGCAGTTATTTCCATAAGTGCCATCTGTTATTCCCTGCACGGTGTCATATCACTCTGTAAGTCAGCGGTTATGAGTCCACCAAACATATGGCTGATGTTGGGCGATCGCAGCAACGTGGGGGAAACATCCTGCTTTTGTTCTGCATTCACCCTTACATTCATCCCTCCATCGCTTCATCTCTCCAGCGAGACGCTGTAAGCATTTTACTCTCCCACGCATCCCTCTGTCTCTTGTTTTATGGTCCTCATTCTTCCAGCACTGTGCAGCGTGTGCCGTTCTCTCAATGGCTGAATTACAACTATTGTTCAGTCATTTAGTCATCATAAGCCCGGACTAAGGACGAATATAAAAGAATGTGCTTGACTAGATGACGATGATGATTTTTCAAATAATTGAGTCAGATGCTCTTTTCAATAGCCTGCATTCTTATTAACATCTCTCTCTCCATCTCCCCCTCTCTCTCTCTCTCTCTATCCCCCTCAGCTAGAGGATGACATTGTTGCTCGGCCGAATTACTTCACCACAATGAAGAACTTTGCCCTACAGCAGCCTTCAGAGGAGTGGATGATTCTAGAATTTTCCCAGCTTGGCTTCATCGGTGAGTGGGAGCCCATCTTGCTGATGTTAATGGTTCTGAACACAAGGGTGGTCTTACAGGAGTGGTGCCACATTTCCAAAAGTGATGGAGCAATAATTAATTATAAAACATTTTTTGGGTTTAGAAAAAGCTGGCAGAGTTTTATCTTTTATGTCATGCTAAAAACATAAATTTTCATAAATCTATTCATGAACTTTGTCAATGTTTGTTTAATGAATGTTAGCACTTTACTGGGTTCAGCTTTGCATAGCAAATGCTGCTAACTATCATCTCTGAAGAACATCAGGGTCTTTTCATATCCAGTTCATTTTCTGAAGTCTGCATCAATTTTGCAAACTCTCCGTTCTCATATGTGCCTCACTGAAAATGGAAAAGAGACGCTTATTATCTAAGTGTACAGCAATCATGGCAACAGTAATAAATCAAACTTAATATCTGCTTCTATATAATTGGTTTGCCAATTTCAATGTAATCAATGTGGTCACTGATGCTTGGCCAAGGATACACTCCACAACCCATGTGTAAAAAAATCAAACCCATTTTTTGGCTACAATTTTATTGTTCATTCAGTAGCAGCTCAAGCTGCATGAACGTTATGAGCCTCTATAAAGCGTACTCTGTTAAAAGCGTTGAATTCTGTTGCAAATTATTTCTTTGGTGCGGACCTAAATGCAGGTGAGCTGCAGCTCTTCTCTCTGAACACGAACTCTGAAAGTTCTACTGTCTGGGAAATGTCCCAACCTAAAAGCTGACATTCGTTTCTAATGGTCAGCACTCCATGCAGTCTAGTGGAAAGCTCTTTTTGTTCTAGTCATTGTGAACTCAATCAGAAAGTGGTTGGTTGTTGCCCCAGTACTTTAAAAAGTGGTGGGTCACCACCGGCTCACCACCGTGGTTCTGGCGGCCCTGGTCTCTTATTAAAAGCATGAGTTTGTATCCTGTAACAACAGCTTAAGACCTGAATCTCATTTGCTAACATGGCTTTGTTATGGAATGTCCGAAACCACATAGACAAGTCTGTTTAGGATTATTTAGTTTGAGGCGGGTGTGTGAAGACCAAGGTGTGCAGCGAGGGAGGTAGAAACTTGTCTTATTTGTTGTTACATTAGTCAGTGCAAAATTACAGGAGGAGATACCAGACACCAGACACCAGACAACTTGCCTCTAATTATGTCTCCTCCTCCTAGTTGTGTTTTCATATTTGGGACAAATTACAGTAATGAGTGACTGTTAATGGTGGGCAAATACGATATCGGCCAAATGTACAAAACTTTATAATAGTTATCTGTTGAAAGAAGGATATAAACCCATTTCTTCTTGCCTTTTGAAATATTTTTGAAAGACTTTCTTCAGTCTGTATAGTACGTAAAGGGAAACTAAGATGCAAAGATGGCTCATGTCCAGTTTTTTATTTTTTTATGTTATGACAACCAGTGCATATACATATATGTGGTATGAACATAACGTCACAGCTGGTGGGAGTCACTGCAGTTCAGTCCGCTGAGTGGTGGAAAGACTTACTGAGTGGTGAATTTGCTTTTCAGTGAGAATGCTACAAAAACATAAAAAATTTAAAAAGCTGTTGTGTGATTGTATAAATAGATTCAGCGAGCATTTAGAGTTGTCTTTTTACAGACTGCAACACAGCAGAAGGCTCACATGAGGCAGAGTTAAGCTTTCTATTCGACAGCTTCTGCTTCAGATTTTTCCATTCCACCTTAAATGATGCTGCAGTATGGGCCCAGGTCAGATTGGAATTGCTTCACCATTTGAAATTGGGACAGGAAGCTGGCGAATAGGGAGTTGACTTCAGCTTAATACTGATTGCTGCAGTTCCAGGCACCAAATCCTAGATTTGGCGTTGCCAAGTTGTATAAGGAGTGTAATATTTTTGGTTAAATCATAAGTTATATACTGTATTGACAACTTATCAAGTATTTAGCATGATTTCTATTTACATTCTGTGTAACCGTAACATTTTTGTGACCATTTATTAAGAACCATCCATGATGCCTTGTGTTCTACAAACAAAAGAGGTAATGATTAGATAGTGTTCACAGCCAAACCCCATGTTTGACAGACGGTCAGCTAACTTTGTAGATTTAGAAGTTAGCTGGACAGGAGAAGAATTAAAGATCACAATAATTTATATTTTATATTTTAGTCCAACTGCCTTAAATTTAAGCACATAATCGTCTGTTTAATTCCTACTTATGTGGCTTCTACTAATAAATGCAGCCTTATAGCAGATTGTTTCGCTACCCAACCTCAGAATATCTAATCTGGCAGGATTCCAAGTGATGTCACAATGCTTTTCCACCTGTTAAGCCTGTGTTGGGTATTAGTCTTATAGGCGCAATAGCGAAAACAGTCTGTTTAATTCTAAGAGCTAAAGAGAGGATGAAACATGTTCTTGGAAGAATAAGTTATAACTACATGTATGGTCCTGTTAAAAGATACAAATGTAAATAGGCTCATGCTACACTCGCTCAAGAGGCTGACGCTGAGAGTACAACTGTGTCCAGACCAGAACGTTAGCAGCAACGGCCTCCACCTTGACTTCACCACTCCTGTGCCCAAGACAAAACCCTTCTGTCAAGCAGCTGCTCTTTTGAAACTGTGAAACCGAGTTTGATGGGGGGGGAATAAGAAGCAGGGTCGCTGCTCTTTTCATTTAAACAAAGGAGCTCTGCTGGCTTGGCTGATGTGTTAGCCTCATGTTAATGGGTGTTTGAATGTCTGGCTTAATTACATGACCTTATTAGTCAGCGTAGAGCTGTACAGTGAGCCAATACCTCCTGGCTCGATAAACCAGTGGATCATTCTAGCATAGCTGCACTGATATTGCAGCCACAGGCAAGATACAGTACATTTCCACAGTGACTCACTCTTATGAAAGGACTAACTGTCGAAATAAACCTTTTCTGAGGAAGCAACAGTCAGTCTACTGATCGACAAAGGAATCGTAGCAGACCTGAGTTCCTAAAGCGTTCCAACTTAACTTTTGTGGCGCGTCCTTCATTAGCAGACAGGCAACCGAACTAATTGATTCATCATGCGTTCTGTCTGATATGAGGACTAATTATCTTGATGAGAGTGATCAATGCTGGATCTGCGGGCAGTGTAAACTGATGAGAAGGGCTGGCTGGGAGCTGTTGGAGATTGGATTTAAGGTGGCATTGATTGGGAGTTGTGGGAAAACTGAGCTTTGATTCAGCGGAGTGGAAACTATCCACTAGGCCTGTCAGAGGCTGGGTTAGCTTACAGAGGGAGCAGAGACCACACGGGTTTATGTTTGTGTGTGGTGAGAGGAGAACAAACCCTGGTTTCTATTTGTGGGTGTGTGTTCTGTTCCTGTATTTGTGCACTGGTAGTCTTATGTAGCTTACTTGCACTTGTTTGGATCAGATTTTTGACAGCCGAAAGCCTACAGCATCCCCAAACAAGCAGCACCGGTTAGCTAGCTTCCCTCTGCTACTTTGGCCATCACTCAAGCCTTGTACTTCCAACTAACCGTCTGACTTTAATTTCTTTACATTTGACTGCTCCTCTTCAGTTACAAAGGAGAAAAACAGAATCCATTTTTGACAACCTGCTACAAACACACACAAAGATGTAATATGGTCTTTGCTGCCTGATTAAAGTTAAATAAACCACTCTGACATTGTAGCTAGCCTCAGGAGCCAAGAGACAAACCAAGCCAGTTTGCATTGGCTCTCTTTTAGTAGTTCATGCTTTGACTTCTAATAGATTCTCATTGGCCTAATGTGGCCTTTTGACTCTCCTCGAAGAAGAGACTGAGTCTCATGGTTGGTAAACAGCATGTAGAAGTTGCCTACAGCGTTGCTAATGTCTGTTTGTTCTTTTAAAAATGAGTAAGAGATGGTTAAAGAAAGCGATTCAATCTTAGTGGCTGCTTCTTTGGACACACATAAAACAATGTCTGGAAATAAATTGCATTGTCAATGAGGATTGACTATTGAAAATGGTTTACTCATTTTGGACCAGACTTAATACATGTCCCGAAAATAACAGGCTTAAGAGTTATTTGGCTGGAGTTGCCATGCAGATTTCTCATATAAAAATACAATTGTATAAGTCCGCAATACACAATTATATAGTTTTATAAAGTAGAAAATGCCATGTGTTTGAACATATGCTTGGGGATGTACCTTGTATACCCTAACCAGTAACTATGGCCACGAATACTACAATCCATAAGTAAGTAAGTAGACAATGACAGTTTGGCCCAGAACTCCATCACACTGGATTTCAACAAAAACACTGATTATGGCTGTGTTCATATATCTTGGGTGAGGATACATGCGTCAGGCTTGGCTAAAGACGTGGAGGCATATACATATTAAAAAGAAGATTTGGAAACAAGCAAAATAGGTTAAACCAGGCAAAGAAAAAAAAAACAAGCTAGGCCAGGCAAGTCAACACAAAGACAACTGGGGCAAGGAGTTTGACTAGCAAACCTAGTTTAAACTTGTGAATGGCAAAGCAGATACTGTCAGGACCACAATTTTTGTAGTTTTGTTTGAATGGATTAGAAATCAGTCAAGATTTGATTGAAGTGCAGACTTTCAGCTTTAGTTGATGGTGGTTAACAAAATTATTGCTTTAACCATTTATTAATTACAGGCCATTTTCACAGGCTCAAAAGTAACTGCAGAAACTATGAAAAGAATTAGATACTAGGTTACCTCTCCTGAGATTTGCCAGACTTTTGCTGCAACCACCTATAGTTACTGCTTGCTTTTAGTTTTGTCAGTGAGTGAAATGCATGCTCAGTTGGGTTGAGGTCAGGTGACTGACTCAGCAATTTAAGATTTAAGACTCCATTCCTCTGCTTTATGATGCTCCTGGGTTGCTTTCACTGTATATTTTGGGTCACTATCCATCTGTACTGTGAAGCACTGTTTCATGTGATTTGCCTGAATGTGAGCAGAAATATAAAAAGTATAGCTTTATATCTTTGAAATTCACCCTGCTGCACCTATCTGCAGTTATATCATCAATAAAGACCATTCATTCAGTTCCTTTGTCAGCCATACATGGCCATGCCATAACACGGACCCTATCTGCATTCTATGCTCTTCCCATCATTCTGATACAAGCTGGTACAAGTTGGTACAATCTTGGTTTTCATCTGTTCAATCAATCTTGTTTAACTGGGAATGCCTGTTTTTAGATTCTAGGCCTCTCTGTTTTTGAGTATTCTTAAACATGGCTAGAAAAGTATGCTAGCATCAGTGGCTTCCAATCTTACTGTTACCCTTTTGTGCCCAAGAACCTTTTTGCCTACGCTATTGCAATGGAAAAACAAGCAAGGGCACTTCTGTTTTTACTAAAACAAAGAGGTTCCACTAGCTTGGCTAATGTGCTAGCTTAATGCTAATGGCCATTTAAATGTCTGGCATAATTACACAACCCTATTAGTCAGCGTAGAGCTGAACAGTAAGCCAATACCTCCTGGTTCAATAAACCAGTGGAACATTCTAGTATAGCTGCGCCAATTGAGGCAAGAAGAAGCACAGAGGCTGTGTGGAGTGGGTTGCATAGTGGTCTTCATCAAATTGTGGATTTAGCCATTCCTGAAGTTTCTGCTAACTCACTGATGATATTTTTGTAGCCTAATGTTGAACCCCTTCATTTGCACCAAGAAATCTTGTGACCGTATATTAAGAGTTCCCATAAGCAGCCACCAAATGCATGTCCAACACTTGAAATCAACTATACACGTTAGCTTCTAAGATATCAAGGGAACAGACAACAGCTTGCCAGAAAACTGCTTATCAGTCAACTTCGTTTGTCCAGTTTCTTTTTGTAAAGCCCCTTGAGCTAAATCTGAGATTACACACTTCAGTTGAATCTTGATTGCTTAACTTCATATCCTTTGTGCTGGTGTAATTGCAAATTTGTGTCATTAACATAACGGTAAAGCAAAAACATCGCCAGGGTGGCTAGACAGAAACTTCACAAGTAAAGAACAAACACAACGAGCTTGTATACACAGTCACAGGTGAATCAGAATTCAAGTGGAATTGGCTGCATAGGAAGCAGGAGTCTGAGAAGTGGCTTCTGTTGAGGGGTAATAGGAATTGAAGTCCATGGAGAAGTGTTAGTAAACAACTGGGCCCTCTGGTGGTCCTTGAGCCTGCACTGCGATTGGGCCAGTGGTCCGTAGCAGGCCTGTGATGACTCTTTATCATATAAATCGATGGAAAAATAAATTACTTAATGAAAAGAAAGAAACATCAAATGTTTTCAAACAGTAACAATATTAATACAAACCATGCAACAACAGTGCACACAGCAGCTTCATCTATATTTTACCCCTTGCCTCTAGAAACACAATTCTCTGCCCCAAACTTTCAGCCCTTATTTATTTATTAACACTAGTCTTCCTGCTCTCTGTATTATGAAGTGTTTGCACGTATCTGTGCGCACCCACACACAAGCTTATTCATTTACTTTTATTTATTTCTTTTTTTGCAGTCTGTGCTTTTGCTGTAGTCTTGGTCCCAGTGCGACGTTGAAGCTGAAACATAACACTGATTGATTCTCCCCCTACACACACACACACACACACACACAGGCTCGCAGCTACATGCACCAACTTGCATGTATATGCATTCACATCTCTAATTATGTCCTCCTAGGGCCTGACACGAATGCTAAAATCTCTTCAGCGGACTCCTAGCGTCTCTTGTCTTCCTGAGACTAGCTGCAAATCAGCCTGGATGGATCTCTCCTGCCTCCTGCGCTGTCACTTAGCGTAGGGGTTAGCATTGCGCGCTTAGCGCCGTGGCTAACGCATCCTCTCCCTGCTGCCAGACACAATCACGCCTCATGCTGCCTGCCTCCACTAGCTGTTAATTGGAGTGGCAACAGGGTGACAGCCATGACTGAGCTGTTCTCACACACACACACACACATACATACACACACACACACTCCTGCTTTCCTCAGCTCAGAGGCACATATTCTATCTACAGAGCCGGGATTTATTCCACTGAACTGGGATTAGCTATGGAGAACTGGCACCATGCGTTTATTCCCATCTGGAGAATTTTCACCGGCAGTAAGAATCTCTGACCATGCATAGCAGCCATTAATGAAACACTGTATTTACACTGTCGTAGTTAAATGAGGAGAGTTTGGAGCATGGAACTGATATAGCATTAACCTCAAGCACTGGCTTCTCCTTAAAACACAAAGCCTGCATTTACAATAGACGGCAGTAAAACAGGAAAGTTCCAAAATTCCTAAACTGTTACGTAACAGTCTTAACTCGTTTTTAATCCCCCCAAAAATGTATCTACATCAACTCATGTTCTAGCTCAGCAGAGTAGCTAAAACGAAAACAGCAGACCGTGCAGACATCTGATGTTCTTGGTTGTGAAGTGGACGTGGGCGCTTTTCATACCGTTCCAGAGGAACCAAACATTACAGATGTTCATCTTTAAATGAGTCTGAAGTTGCTTCCTGTTCATCAGCTTCTAAATCACAAGTTCCGCTCCACCTTAAATACTGCAGCTTGTACAGATGCCATAACGTAACCATTGAAGGTGAAACAGGAAATACGGAAGCCAACTTCATCTCCTGCATCTTAAACAGGATGCTGGACAGCTTGTTGTTAGCTTGCTCAGCACATTTCACTCCGGACAGTTTTTCCAACCTTGGACAATATTGAGCAGTTCTACTCGTTCTCATCCTAACCTGAAAGTTTCATCATAAGTAACAACTTTCATTTCTCTTTGTCCACTAGAAGACCTCAACTAACTAACTTAACAGTGTTATGACCCAGCTTATTCATGGTGAAGGATGATTTATGGTAAATTTTTATGATTAATCATCATAAACATTGCTAGATCACCCAATTGCTATTACTTGATAGTGACAATCTCATTTCTAAAATTTCAAACTGATGTTTTAGATGTATTATGATGCTCTGTAGCATTTTTATACCCCTTTTCAACACACACACACACCTATACACACACATCATCCATAAGTTTCTATTGATCTTTGTTTTACTATAACTAAATAGTACTACACCTACACCTAAACCTAACCCTAACCTTAACCTTAGTACCCAAAAGACTTTTTAAAAAAACTTGATTTTTGGAGAAAATGACGTGCTAAAGTGAGGACCAGCAAAATGTCCTCACTTTACCAAAAGAATCAGACTGTACTATACTAGTGAGGACATGTGGTCCTCGCAAATATACCTCTACAAGAACACACACACACACACACAGACACACAGATACACACACACACACACACACACACACTGTTCGGCTTCTCCCATATGGCCTTTTAAATTTCAGTGTAACGCCCCAGTGTTATAGAACTTGTGTTGGAGAAGCTGATAGCAGACATTACGCTAAGTTTGCAGAAGGTTGTGAGTTTTCTGGGGTTTTATTTGTACCTGCGTGTAGTTGTGGGGTTGGTCTGAGTCTGGTATGACTGCTTCTGAGTTCAAGCAGGGCTGATGCTGAGAGAATGAGAGAAAGATTGATTGAAAGACTGATTGATTAAGAATAGACACCAGTGAGAATGACCAGTCAACATATAGTGGAAGGGGGTGGGTGTGTGGGGGGCGTAGTTGAAAAATTCAGATTAATTGTATGATCTGTGGATCTTTGTTAAAACATCTTTATAGAAAGTTGTTGATGGTTATGCCAATAGAAGTCATTAAAACTAATACAGAATAGAATGAGAGAACGAGAGAAGAATCAAATATTATGAGAAGGAGATTAAAAGTCAATTTCTAATTTGAATTTGTAAGATAAACAAGTCCGCAGCCATTTTAATGATTATTACTGTGCGGTGATTAACAGTGGGACTACAAGGAAGAGAGAGCACGAGAGAAGAAAGAGGGAGGGAGAAATGAGAAGAGGAGAAAACGAAAGAAAAGGAGAGAGAGAGGGGGGAGAGAGAGGGAGAAGGGGAGAGAGGGAGAGGGAGAAGGTCATGTGGCATCAGTAGTCCGTGAGTGAGTGTGGTGGTGAATACTGATGGAAGTTTCCCTGATAAGGCCTGCTTCACTTCAGTGACTGTGTGTGTGTGTGTGTGTGTGTGTGTGTGTGTGTGTGTGTGTGTGTGTGTGTGTGTGTGTGTGTGTGTATATGTGTGTGTGTGTGTGTGTGTGTGTGTGTGTGTTTGTTTTCATATATTTTGAGGACAAACATGTCTTATTTGTTTAGAATCATGATGGTAAACAATTTCTTTTTGGTTACTAAGGTTACGGTCAGATTTAGTGTTATATCCTTGTTACCTATGGATACTAATTTATTTAACAGCGTGTCTTTGGACTGTGGAAGGAATCCAGAGCACCCCAGGGAAACTGACACAGACACTGTGAGAACATGCAAACTCCACATGGAAAGGACCCCGGTTGCCCGGCTGGGGAATTGAACCTACAGTGCTGCCCACTGTCCCACCGTGCCACCCCACCTCTAATATTGTATATGCACATATATGTACTTTATAAAATATAGGTTAGGATTTTTATACATAAGTACTACAGGCACCTATATAGACTGTCTGGCTATCACACTATTATGGAACATCACAATATTAATTTTATTATTGAGGAGCGTCTAACCACTCCATAAAGCCCGGTCCAGCTCATCCCAAATACAGTGTGCTTAAGGTCAGGATTTTGTGGTGGCCTGGTCACGTAAAAGTCGATTTCTCACACTCCCTGAATCACTCTTTCACAGTCTGAGCTCTTATCTTAGCTATGTGTCTAAGCATTGTTGTCCTGAAATATGCACCTGTCATTAAAGAAGTAAAAGTCCAGCAATGTGAAAAACTAATCATTCAGTACATTCAGGTGGTCAGCTGATTTTCACAGAACATAGCTGAGCCTCGAATTGACCAGCTAAAGCCCCCATATCAGCCCTGGATCATAACACTGCCTCCAGAGGTTTATACAGGGGGCGCTGTGCATGATGGGTAAATTACTTCATGCACTCGCCTTCCTACTTTGATGCCTCATCACTCTGGAATAGGGTCAATTTGGACTCATCACCATTTGTCCATTACTGCCGAGTCGACTCAGTAATAAGTAAACTTATTGATTTTCCTATGTCCAGCTGTTTAGTCTTAGTCCTGTATGTTCTCATCACAGTTTGCGTGTGAAAATGTTCACTTTCACTATTAAATATAGCCGTAAGTCCTGCTGTTGATTTTCACCAAGCGTTTAAATAACCTCTGATCACAGTAGTTCAAGAATTTCAAAACATTTCTTCAGAGAAGCGCATGGTTCAACACTGACATTTACAGGTTTTAATAATGCATTGGTCAGTTCTTAACCCAGTTCCAGTCATTTTAGCAATCCATTAATGCACATTTACTGAGCCTCACATACTGAAGATTAGTGATTCAGTGTCTAGTCCTGGCAGGAACACAACTAAAAGAGTTACTCTGCATTAGACTTCTAGCACTGCCTTCTCCAGCCACTGCGAGCTTAATGTATTATACACACACACACACACACACACATATATACACAGGGGCTGGACAATGAAACTGAAACACCTGTCATTTTAGTGTGGGAGGTTTCATGGCTAAATTGGACCAGTCTGGTGGCCAATCTTCATTAACTGCACATTGCACCAGTAACAGAGTGTGAAGGTTCAATTAGCAGGTAAGAGCACAGTTTAGCTCAAAATATTGCAATAACACAACATTATGGGACATACCAGAGTTCAAAAGAGGACAAATTGTTGGTGCACATCTTGCTGGCGCATCTGTGACCAAGACACCAAGTCTTTGTGATGTATTAAGAGCCACGGTATCCAGGGTAAGGTCAGCATACCACCAAGAAGGACGAACCACATCCAACAGGATTAACTGTGGACGCAAGAGGAAGCTGTCTGAAAGGGATGTTGGGGCGCTAACCCGGATTGTATCCAAAAAACATAAAACTACGGCTGCCCAAATCACAGCAGAATTAAATGTGGACCTCAACTTTCCTGTTTCCACCAGAACTGTCCGTCAGGAGCTCCACAGGGTCAGTATACACGGCCGGGCTGCTATAGCCAAATCTTTGGTCACTCGTGCCAATGCCAAACGTTGGTTTCAATGGTACAAGGAGCGCAAATCTTGGGCTGTGGACAATGTGAAGTGTGTTTTGTTCTCTGATGAGTCCACCTTTACTGTTTTGCCCACATCCGGAAGAGTTGCGGTGTGGAGAAGCCCCAAAGATGCGTACCACCTAGACTATTGCATGCCCAGAGTGAAGCATGGGGGTGGATCAGTGATGGTTTGGGCTGCCATATCATGGCATTCCCTTGGCCGTATACTTGTGCTAGATGGGTGCGTCACTGCCAAGGACGACCGAACCATTCTGGAGGACCATGTGCATCCAATGGTTCAAACATGGTATCCTGAAGGCGGTGCCGTGTATCAGGATGACAATGCACCAATACACACAGCAGGACTGGTGAAAGATTGGTTTGATGAACATGAAAGTGAAGTTGAACATCTCCCATGGCCTGCACAGTCAACAGATCTAAATATTATTAAGCTACTTTGGGGTGTTTTGGAGGAGCGAGTCAGGAAACGTTTTCCTCCACCAGCATCATAAGTGACCTGGTCACTATCCTGCAAGAGAAATGGCTTAAAATCCCTCTGACCACTGTGCAGGACTTGTATATGTCATTCATATAAAACAAACTGACGCTGTATTGGCCGCAAAAGGAGGCCCTACGCCATACTAATAAATGATTGTGGTCTAAAACCAGGTGTTTCAGTTTCATTGTCCAACCCCTGTATATATTGTATTATACATATATATCGTAATAATTTTATTGTTATTATTGTATTTTATTTGAACTCATTTGAAACTACAATTCATTTTATTAGTATATTAATTCCATATTTGGTGCATCGCTAGTCTCTTTGTATGTCTGTGTGTGTTTAAGGGAGTAGAACCTCTCCTCGCTCTGATTGTGCGGAGGTGAAAGGTGCACAAACACATTTCTGTGGCTGTTGATTGGTGGAGCGTTTATTTTGCACACAGTATGTGTGTATGTAGGCGACCTTGAATGGGAGCCAGCCTGGGTGAGATGCAGAGGAGACGCTATTAAACCCCCACTAAAAGCAGAGGTTGTGGGGAATCGATTACGCACTGCTTACTCTAAAAGACCAATTAAGCGTTTATTCTCACGGCTGTGCATTCTTTTATAGATACATTGATGTGTTTTTCGTGTGTTATGCCTTTATTTGTTGACTAATATTTATCTGCGTTTACTGTAAAGCGTATGTTTGGAATGGTGTTTGCGTGTGTGGGTGTGGAAAGATAAGTTTGCAGTCTTTTAAGACTTTTCCAATTTACTTATTAACCCATATGTTAACTGTTGTCTTATAGACATTCCAAATTTCTGCATAATTCTGTCGTTCGGAATCAATACAGAGTAATCTGATGTGATATTGTTTGTAGTAGAGAATCTTACGCACTTTCTGTTCAATGGCAGTGATAGGAACCAGGAGTTGGTATGTCTACAATACAAACAAATTTATTTACTACCAGTCATCCTATATGTCTTCTGGATGTATTGTTGATAATGATACCGTAGTAGTAAATCTAAAATAACTGTCTGTACGATTTTGCACTACAACTTCCTTAACATTTTAAAAATGTGTTGATCAAAACTATCATACAACAAATGTAATAAAGAAGGACTGCCTCGATTGTATATTTTGTTTTGTAATTTCTGTTATTTAATTTCTTTGCCATTTTGAAAAAACGGAACATGTTGTTTAACACATTTCCTTTATTGTTAACTGTAGTTATAGTATAATTGTATACTGTCTCTTTAAGACAACCAGTAAGAATGTTCTGGATCCTTTTGCTCACTAGGGGGTGATTCAGAACAGTTAAGCTTTAGATAGAAAATAGAGCACACGGTTTTTTGACTGTAGTATAACTTAGAAGTTTTCCTTTAGTGGATATTTGGTGGAAGTATTTTTAATTTATTGTTTGTAAGGCGAAACTTTTTCTTAGTAAACATTTTTAATACCTACATGTGGAGTTTGTGGTTAGTGGGAGGGATGCTACGTGTCAGCCATGCTCCACCAGCTGAAGCCAACTGCCTACAACATCATTTAGGCAACTTCAGAAGCTCTCAAGTTTTTTTTTAAATGTGGCACTGCATATAAAACTTGTGATGGTTGAACAGGTGAGGGAGGTGAATACATGTACTTAACATTGCCAGTAGTCAGAGTGCAGGCAGTGGCGGTGAGAGCAGGAGGGTCCATGACTAACAAATGCTAAGACTACGGTAAATAATAAAAAAATTAAAGACAAAGGTACAGAGAAAACAAGAACTGAGAACACAGAGAAAGTGACCAGAATAAAGCCTCTTACGTTAGATGTTAACAAATACATTCAGGACCCTGATACTATCATTAATCCACAAATGCCAACAAAGACTTGGCAAGAGGGCAGAGACAGGGAGGAGCTTGGAACCAAAAACAAACAGAAGCACATGGGAATGACAGGAGGGCAAACAAAGGCAGAGACAGACAGGCAGAGAAACAGGGCAAGCGTGACAAACTTACTCTGATTTATTTGTTAGTTCTTTAATTGTGAACAAATTTTAAAAGATTGGTGGAATAAGGCACGACTTGTGCTTATATGCTTCACACCTGTTTCCACAGCTCGACTGGGAGTGACCGCAGTGATCCCCTTCCCCTGTAGCTGGTTAGCTAGCCAGTTAAACTTGGCCCTTCTGTATTCTGGCCCTGAATGCAGCAGACTACTAACATGTCTAGATATGTACAAGCCAGTATTTGCCCGGTACATGCAAAGTGTAATTTTCTGTAGTGCTGCGTTAGAAACGACCATGCATTTCTGTCTTTCTGCCTCTGTCGGCGCCCCACCCACATAGGGGCCCACTAGGAATTGTTCTAGTCTGATGGTAAGTTCATTCATTCCTGTCTGCTTCATAGACAAATATAAATATAAAAAAATAAATTATGGTTTTTAGTATATATATATATATATATATATATATATATATATATATATATATATATATATATATATATATATATATATATATATATATGTCCAACTCTTTATTCAATGCTCTTGCCAGCAGTCACTTCAGTGTCCAGGTCTTGGAACTTCTTTCAGTCTAGTTGGAAAAACATCCCAAGTTTGTCTTAACGAAGCTGCTTGAGGGAATGCCAGGAGTATGTAAATGAGCATCAAGGGGTTACTTTGAAGAATCTAAAATAGAAGAATAGAAGATCCCCACTTAAACATGCTGAGGACAGCACATTATGGATAACAACACACATGCAGTAATGAAGGTGACACTTTAATAAAGGGCAGCATTCATAATTCAAAATGATACATGATTAAGCATTTCAAAGTTATTGATACCTTGTGAACTGATCAGAAGAAAGCAGATTTCTCCGTGATACATGCAGCCATTGCCTTTGTTAAAATCTAGGGTTCAGATAGCACCTAGTAGTAAATAGATTTAATATAATGCGCTGTCTAATATGTATTGTTGATTAGCCAAGCTAGGTATGGGTCAGTAACTATAAATGAAATTGAGCTTGAAATTCTACAGGTTTGGAAATGTTTATGATTTTACCTTAAAATAACAACTTCAAAATGATTGTCATGGTTCACAAACTTAATATTTTAATTATTTAAATATTTTAAAAAGCTAATAAGCGGTTATATCACAGTTAAATATGTTTTCAAGTGGAATTTCTCTCAGATGCCTAAAACCTTTGCACAGTGTATATATATATATATATATATATATCACAAAAGTTATTGTACTTTAAATGTTCTGTATATAATGCCAGGCTAACAGTGGTACTTACATATATGTAATACATAAGAAGAACTGACAGAAGCTTATATTGATATTGACAGACCTACTCCAGCAAGCGTTAATTGTCATAACACTGTGATGAATTACATCAAAATGGACAAAAACAGACTTGGATGCTAGTTGACATAAACACCTTATGTAGGTGTCATACTGCCATTCAGGACTGAGTTCCCATGATGATAATAAGTGTCTTGTCACTTATTACACTTATTCTTTGATAACAAAGCTGATATACAGCATTTCTATCAGCCATAGTGTTTTTAGTGTTTCCTCTGAGCTATTCTTTTCACCTTTTCATCTCTCTTCCTCTCTTTCCTGCCGTTTTCTTCCTTTTTCCACTGTGAGCCAGATCAGAGCCAGCGAGTGTGTTTGGACCTTATACCACGCTGCTTACTCCCTTTAATAAGCCAGGTTAAAGCCATATCTCGCTATAACCGTCTTTATCAAAGGCTGGGGCCTCCTGCAGAGCCACTCCAAATAGAGCCTGCCCCGTGTCCAGCGGTGCAGTCTGGGTCATCCTGCCAGAGTCTGGCGTTATCCAGCAGAAACTACACAAACACACTGATCCGGGATCAGACCTCATGCTGGCACTCAGCTCCTTGGTGGAGATTAGCCGGCCCTACTGAAAGTCGAGAGAGAGAGAGAGAGAGAGAGAGAGAGAAATGAAGCCAGGGAGGCAGAACGGAAGAATCAGTCAAGAGGAAAAACAGAACAAAAATGAAATATTTGATGTCAGTCCACAGTGCTCAAACATGACAGACAGACAGATGTTAGAGACAGAGAGGGTGGAGGAAAGAGTATGTTATGTCTAATGGAAGTGAGCTGTTTGCTTGTGCTTGAATTAACACGAAACAACAGCTTTATTCTCCAAATGCCAAGCTCAAGTGAAATATTTAGTAGTACTGCAGTAAAACCATATACAGTATGTATGTATATATATATATATATATATATATATATATATATATATATATATATATATATATATATATATATATATATATATATGACTGTTCAGGTGGACAGCTTACTGCAGAGATGTTTAAGTATTGAGGCTCCAGTTGAAGTTCAGTGTGTGGTGTGTATACAATTAGCTCTTGTGTGTAGAAATGCTGTCTATCAGGTTTAAATAATAACTGTGCATAGTGTTTGTATTCATGTTCTGGTTGATGTTATTGGTGTGACCACATTACCAGCTTGTAGCTAAAAACTGTTCTTGAACCTGGTGGTTCTGGCAAATTAACTAGACATTAACTAGACAAAACAACAAAAATGTGTTACTGTTTACTGTATTTATGTTTGTTTTCTGTTTACATACACTCTTTGGCAATGACATTAATAGAGTCGGGTGGGTTGCAATTCAATATACTGTGATACTATAAGCATGCTTATATGGCGATTATTATTATTTTTTAATCCTCCTGCCCCAGGTGGAGGCAGGAGGCTGCCTCTTGCTCCATATCTGCTCCGGTTCTTGGTCTAGTGTTTGTGCTTTGTGGACGTGAGGTTTGTTTTGTGTGTTGTGAATGCCGTCAGGTGTATGTAAATAGCCTGCTTAGTTTGTGTTTGCTCTGTATTCTTAGTTTTGGTTTCTCCTTCTCCCGTGTCTTAGTTTTTGTTATCTTAGGCTAGTTTTAATCTCAGTGTTTGTTTATGCTGGACTCCCCTGCTCTCAGTAACATGCAGGCTAGTGGATCCAGTCATTAGTGGACGGTGCTAAAAACATGTATTTAATAGAAAATTACAATGATAGCAATGTTTAGTATTCATTGTGTCCACCCTTTACCACAGCTTCCATTCCTCCTTTATCAGAACCTTTGGTCTCTTCTGTGGTGGTGAACACCAGCAGCATCTTTGTTTGATGTATCTCTGTTTCTCAGTAATAGCTACACATTGTTTCAGATCTATTGACAGTGGAAGGATGGACAGAACACCTGTAGATGTTTTCAGATCTGAAGAAAGAGTGAAGCTTGATGTTATCCTCTCTCTCGAAGACGAAAGTTGTAATTGCTGTTTATCTGATAGTGGCAGTTTTGGTGGTCCAGCAGGTCTTACATGGTCAGATCTCTTCATAAATACTTGACGGCCGTTTTGAGTGAATGAAAGAAGAGAGGGTGGTCTCTAACTTCTGCAGAGTACTGTAGCTATGTAAAATCTTTGCATATAGAGGCCTACCTTGCAGTACAATTGGGAGTCAGCGCAGTTGCCATGGCGACAGAGCGTGGTCATCCTCCTTTCCCAACAGATCTAACTTCATTACCTTCCTTTTAAGGCGTGATGTCATGCGCGGTTTGTGATTTAAGTTGAAACATTTCGAGCTGCTTTCTGTTGCACGTCTCGAGAGCATCTTGAAAAGTATTAATGTGAAAATTAAATTACTAGTTGAGCTCCAGGGGTGAGGAGCTTTGCTCCTTCTCTCTCGCTCGCTGCAATTTTTATTAAATTCTGGATTTCTTTCCTTCAGTGCCGCTTGCTCAGGGCCTGGCGAGAGTTGAGAAGCAGGGCACATATAGTCTCTGTGTTTCTTTGCGCCCTCTGTACGTTGCGATCCCGTTCGCTGTCGATATAACATGAGTACACACTTTAGGGCAAAAGAAATTTGCCGGTTTATTGTCAAAACTCCTCTTTGCTTGTTATTTTTCTCTGCTCTCATTATCCTGGTTTGGAGATTTAGGGCATGCACAGATTTTGATCTGAAGCATTATGAGCTCTGCTGCGATGTGTGGATCCGCCGCACTGAGATTTAGAGCAGCCTGGAGCGAACGTGCTTAACTGAATTAGAAAAATGTTTGAATGCGCCTCCATTGATTTTTTTTGGGTCCCACCTGTGCGCGTCTGCATTTTGTTAGATGAAAAGGGAGAAATTTGTATTCAAATTGCCATTGAAACAGCCTCTTTCAGAGCACATCTCCAGGATTTATTCTAGCATTCAAGCCTCTATGAACATTGTCAACACAGCATAGAAAGCAAAAATGGGAAGGAATTGAGGAAGACATCCGCAGATGAAACTCGAAAACGCTCATTATGAACCTTTCTGGCAGGAGGGTTAGGGGGTTAGGGGGGATATTGGGAGTGAACTTCTTTATGTTTGAAAGTTGACCTTGGAAATAGGCTGCGGTCTGCCAAAACCTATCCAGTCTAACACGTCCATTAAATGGTGTTGTTGGAGGCTAGACTGGACTTCACCAGACTAGACTAAACTAATGGTTAAAATGGCTTTTGAACTGTTAGCTGGTAACAACCTGAACAGTCCTGTTCTTTTTCCACAAACAATCTACAAGGATAACTTTTGTTATTACAGCACAAGTTTCCATTGTGCATCAATCCTAAAAGGTCTCCAGCATTCCTGGACGTTGGTAACATCCGCTGTGCATAGTCTGGTATCAACTTGCATTTGTGGAAAAAGTGATAAACAGTGTTGACTGACTAAAACCTTTCCAATCTCATGTGGTGTTAACCATGGCAGTTTTTAATCTACTGTTATCTGAGGGGTCAAAAGTAATGGGCATTCCGTCGTGGCTGTTGGCCTTGCCCTTTGCTTGCAGAGATTTTTCTAGATTCTCTAAATATTTGAATGATATGCTCAGAGAGTCTAATATCTGAAATCCTTGCAGTCATTTGTTAAGCAACCTTGTGCTTAAACTGTTGAATCATTTGCTGTTATAAGAGGCCCTAGAATGCATTTATTCAGTTGTCTGATGTCTACATAGAAGATTTGCGACTTGGATTGGGAAAAATGTGGTTTTACACATCGTTTACAGCCCTGCAGTGATCCTCAGTGTAAACAGAAATGATATATAGGGCTTTATGTATTTACTTTTAGTTGACACTACCTGTACTAGCTACTTGCTTTCAATCCCAACTTCAACACATTCAGCCTAATTCGTGGCGCAGTTACATTCTGACCTGTACAGGCTGTGGCATTTAAGGTGTGACAGAACATTTGATTAAGAAGCTGAAGAAAAAGAAAACAACTTTAGCCTTGTTTGAAGATGAGCAGGGGATGCCCATTGGCAGTTTGGATCCTTGGAAGGAAATCAAAGGGCCAACATCTAGTTCAAAGCCTGCATATCCGCACATAGTCCGGTGTATTTATTGCATCAAGACTGAATCGTTACAGATGAGGTTTTTGGAATTGGCTTGTTTTCCGCTCTCTTTAGTAATTGTGTGATTTGTGTTTGTAGGTGGAAACAACAGTGTGTTAGGTTTATATCAGTTCTGTGTATCAAACTCTTCTTATTTCACAATGCAGAAGGAAATGTAGTAGTTTTCTACGGCGGCTTTAAGATGTTTTCAACTTTTCACAATGCCCTAGATTGTTCCTGCCCCAACTTTTTTTGAGTGTATGAATGAGTGTATATAGACAAAAAAACATTCAAGCTGATGAGGTATAACTGTACATTTATTGTTTTGTACTGTTTTTATTTAAATACAGGTTATGCATTGGCTTTCTGTATTACTGGTTTCTGTTTTTATCTGCAGTTATAAGCTGAATAGTTTGGAATTAAAGTTGGTATGTTCCCACTTCAAAATGGTAACTTTGAACAGCAGCAGTTCTATTTTCAGAAAGGATGAGTCACTCTCTGGTGATAATATTTGGGCCGCCTGTTTCATGTAGATGACATCATGCTCTGTATGGTGACCGTGTGTGCCTGGTTTCTGTCGTTGCAGGTAAGATGTTCAAGTCGCTGGACCTGTCTCTCATAGTGGAGTTCATGCTAATGTTCTATAAGGACAAGCCTATTGACTGGCTGCTGGATCACATCATGTGGGTGAAGGTGTGCAACCCAGAGAAGGATGCGGTATGTTCTCTCTCTCTCCCTCTCAAATGTGCATACACAGTCTATCTCTCTCTCTGGCTCTCTCCCTGTCCTCACTGAGTCACTCTTTTACTGAATTATTCTCGTGATCATTAGTCATTATTAGGCATAATGTTATAATTACTGGAGTCTAGACTGATTTCTCATTACAGTCACTCTCTATCACATCTCCTGCTGTCTCATTCTCTTGAAGCCCCTGTCTCGGACTTCCACTCACTGATCACTTCATGAGCTCCACTAAGCTTACAGATCACTATATATTTTATATGTGTTCCAAAAGTATGTGGACATGTGCCCATCACACCTAAATAAATTTGTTGGGCATCCTGTTTCACAGCCATGGGTTCTGTTTAATAACCTCCAGTCTTCTTGCCATAGATGTTTGGTGAGAAGGCCTGGCCCATAACTGATGCTCCGATTTGTCCTAAAGGTGTTCAGTAGGGTTGTGGTCAGGGATCTGTGCAGGCCACTATGGTTCCTCCTCACCAGACTATTTTGGAACATGAAAGGGTTCTCCCCCAAACTGTTGCCACAAAGGTGGAAACATATAATTGTGTAAACTGTCTTTGCATGCTATAGCATTAACATTACCCCTCTCTGAATAACAGCCCCAGACCTTGTTATCCTTCCTCCACCAACTTTACTGTTAGTATTCTGGTAGACAGCGTCATCCTGTCATCCTACAAACCCACTTTAGTCCATCAGACTGCCAAATAGTGAAGCATGATTCATCACTCCAGAGAATGATGTTGCTTTCAGAGGCAGTTTAGAACTCAGTTTGTAGTAAGTGTTCCAAAAGAGGTCTTTACATAGCACTTACATAGTGCTTCAGCTCTCGACAAGGTGTAGAATTAGCATGGAGAGAGGTGACGCATACCCACCAATATCCAGTGATTATTGAATTGTCCCCACTGATAATTTGACCCCTCCAAAAAGTTCCCATCTGTCAACGTCTCATTTACCTAGAGGTGCAGAAAGGGCAGGGCTTGGGGTATATTCATAGGTCCCCAACGATATCAAGAGCAAATCTACGCCCTTGGCTCTTGACTACTCTGAGTTTGACTTTGCGTGATCTACCACTTCATGGCTGAGCTGTTGTTACTGCAACATGCTTCCATTTCCCAGTTATAGCACTTACATCTAACCGGGGCAGATCTAGCAGGGTAGAAATTTCACAAGCCGACTTGTAGCAAAAGTGGTGTCCTATGACAGTGCCGTGTTTGAAGTCCTTGAGCTCTCTGGTACAACTTTGTCTACTGCCAATATGAACATCTAAACTCATGCATTAGGAGGCATGTTCACATATTTTTGGCCATATTATTTGTGTGTGCCGTCAAATCACTAGACAATGTTCCAGCCCTGCTTTACACCACTCAACATTAGCAGACCCATACAGTGCTCGGTGAGACAAATAGTCAACATGTTTTAAACATAATTTAATTAACTAGATAGATAGATAGTTTTAGTTGTTATATCTGCCATTTTCTCCAGTATGAAGGTAATTAGCTTTCTCTTTAGCATATTAGCCATTGTGGGATTGGTTGTCACCCCTATGATGGAGATGGACAGTTTTTTAGATCAGTGATTTAACACCCTTAAACAGGTTTTAATACATAAATGTAGATGTCTGGAGATTTTTAGAACAACACTTTTCATCAAATTAAACCAATCAATTAAATCCAATTCATGGATAAATTAAATTTCAATCTCTATATAGACATAAGTTATGGCAATTGTGACCGCCAGCCCTGCTGTGCTTACTTTATAAATGTATTCTTTTACAGATTACCTGTTAATACCTCATTGCTGTCTAATGAAAAACAATCTCCAAAATGGCAAATGTAGTATTTACTTTCTATGTAAGTCAATGGAACCAGATGATATTTTTAAGTATTTCTATTGGATCATTCATCATTACATTTTTATACAATGTAAATGGCAAAACATTTTTTTCCTTGGACAGTGACGGTATATAATCTAATACAAAGAATGACTATAAATAATTTGAATAAT
This sequence comes from Megaleporinus macrocephalus, assembly GCA_021613375.1. Lineage (NCBI taxonomy): Eukaryota > Metazoa > Chordata > Actinopteri > Characiformes > Anostomidae > Megaleporinus > Megaleporinus macrocephalus. The sequence goes on from CM038713.1 coordinate 31,758,515, forward strand.
TAAAGCCTAATGACTGTCTTAAAATATTACTTTCCAGTATTACTTTCTCTTACTTCTGCTTATTTTTATATTTCGGTTCAGTTTAGAGAAAATAATTTCAACCTTTTGGTGTTTTTTTTGTTTTGTTTTTTATCTTATCGTAATTTATCTTAAGACCGGACACAGACTTTCTTCACATTATAAAACAGGATGACAGATTCTGGGTGACGCAAATCACTAAAAGAGACACTGATCTCGCATTTAGCAAAGCAGAGACCTAAGAGGAGCAACTTACGGCAGTATTTCAGAAATAAAGACAACAGATTTACACAGTATGATTTGTACTGTCGTGAGCAGCACAAAAAATAACAACTTCAGATTTCAAAGCAAAGCTTTCCTGGAAAACATCTCATGTGATTTTAACATGAAGCAGCCTTCTTTTCACATTTCAAAGCTGTTAATGTTAGTTCACTTAAGAATTTGCCCAAATTTGATTTACAGCCAGTCAAACTGTAGAATAATGTGTCGCCCCCAACAAGAATAACAGAGCTGACTTAAAGATCAGTTTGCTGCTGTAGAATCAAACGATATATACAACGTTTGCATGTCTTTAAGTAAATGCTGCAGATGTTTGTTCTGTCAGTCAGAATAATAATAAAAAAGTGAATTATTACTAACAATTATACCAAATAAGAACATTGAGAACAGCTGATGGAGAGGCGGATTCTTCAGGAATCTCTTCAGGGAAACTCTCTTTCCCCCACATCCCTCAAATTAATCTACACGACTCAGGGGACATATTTATTATTAAAATGAGGCGATGGTATGCAGTTTGGATGGAATCCTGCTGGTAATCACCCTGTTTTTATAGTGTACTTATAATCTGATTACTGTCTAACTGTAATGGACTATATTCCGTTCCTACTGAACCCTGGTCGTCACAAATGAATCTGTTCAAAGCCTAGTTTCTCGTTATGCCAATTAAGCCTATAATGTTCCACCAGGTTTGCACTGATGTAACGTATTTAGTTTACAAGATGAGCGAACAGAGTGAAATGTGTTCCCTAAAGCTGGGATAGTGCCCAGTCACCATGGTTGCACAGCAGGTGCAGGTGTTTGGCTTTCTCATCCAAGCGTGTTGAGGTGCTTCACAGCTCTGTGTGGGTGGTAATTGGACAAGATGTAGTTGCAGGTTTTGTGCACTTCGAAGCAGGTGTGGAGGAGATGCACTACGCTTATCAGTAGCGAGGCTGTGGAAGACAACACCTGTACAGATTAATAATTAAAAACACCTTTAGAAAAGAATCTGTTTACCAGAATGCTGCTGCTGGGCTCCTGAGAGATCTCATAGAGAGAGTGTGTTGTTTTTTTTTGTTTTTGTTTTTTACAGAAACACTGTGACAGGCAGAAGGCGAACCTCCGGATCCGCTTCAAGCCCTCACTCTTCCAGCATGTGGGAACACACTCCTCTCTCGCTGGGAAGATCCAGAAGCTGAAGGTGCGCTTGTGTGTATGTGTGTGCAAGTTTAAGGACATTTTCAAGACAAATCCAAACTGATAGATGTATAGAGATGAAACGAGTGTGAAAGCCAGAGACCACCCTTCATTTGCTAATATTCCAGTCAAAACAGCCAATAAATGGAGTCACTAAAGTTTCAGGAGAGGACGTTCATCTAATTTAATACCCTAAAAATTCCATATTTCTCTTCCTTCTGTTTCCTATGACAAGCTTTTGGATGCCCAATCTCCTCTGTATTCCTCAGTTCTAACACTCAATGGTTCCCCCATCTATCAAACAGGGGTCTTTCAGTGTTTTAGCTCCATGTGGAAGCCATGGAGGTCTCAGAGTTATCTCTCAGCCACGCCTCAGTCTGTCCTCATACTAAAAACAAATATTTATCAGAAAATTACACAGAAGCCTCAAAAATGATTTATTATCATTTTTTATTAATTTTTTTACTTTTAAATGCTCTGACCACCTGAGGCCATCTTTTCACACGTCCAAACAACTTTAATTCTGGTTACATTTTTGCTTCTCACGACAAGAGTGTTGAGGTCAAATTTCTATATTAGCAAGTAAAATAATCTTAAATCTTATATTTAGTTGATGTATCTTAATATGTGATATGATTTCTTATAATAAGATTGTTGTAAATCATGTAACTAATTTTAGTGTTTTTTATTTAGTAAATAAATCATTTGTCAAACAAGCCTAATTAGAGGAAATGATCTCTTAATGAATGAGATTTGTGATTCTGTGGATTTGTGCAGAGCTGAAGTGAGAGTGGAGCGTGAACTCCAGTTTTTAAAACACTTAGTTTTGAATTATAGAGATATCTCCATTAAAAATTTTAAAACTTAATGGCCATTTTGTCAGGAATTAAAACGAAACGAGTGGTCTCTGACTTTTGCACAATGTTGTGTATATGACGCCACATCCTAATACTGCATAAAACACATATATGTGTGTGTGAACACTTCAGCCAAGGAGCCCTGCTGGGCGCTGTGATTGCCACAGGCCTACTTTGGGAGAAAGATAAAAAGACACTGATGCATTATTTGTTCACTATATCCTCCTCTTGCTTGGCTGAGAGAATCACTGTGGCGGTCAGTGCTGAATGACCCTGCCCGCTCTATGTAATATTGATTTCCCTTTCCTCTGTGGGCTGCCTGCTGATCACGAATCTTAACCTGAGGGTAAAGCTTACCATATACCACCCTCCCTTCCCCTCCCCACCCACCCCTCTCCACTCATGCTCGCTCTGTTATTCTGTTCTTATTTACTCTTCTCATCTCTGGCTCGATATTTACCCACTGTGTCTTTCTCATCCGCTGTTTTGGTTTTATGTCTTATGCTACAGGTATTTCTCAAACGTTCCTGTCTCCACTTCACTGTCTCGTCCACAAAACTTGAAAAATATTTATTTGTGACACTCCCTTCCTCTCTCTCTCTTTCTCTGTCTCTCTGTCTCTCCATCTCTCCGTCTCACGCTCTCTCTAGGATAAAGACTTTGGGAAGCAGACGCTCCATAAAGGTCATGCAAACCCGTTAGCGGAGGTCACCACCAGTCTGAAGACGTACCAGCACTTTACCCTGGAGAAGGCCTACCTTGGTGAAGACTTCTTCTGGGCGTTCACGCCAGTGGCTGGAGACTTCATACGTATTCGCTTCTTTACCCCTGTCCGCATAGAGAGGTGCACTGAAACCCTACACACACACACACACACACACACACACACTTTTTTATACTAATTTCTGTGTAATTTAAAAGTTGAGATGTGAACAAAGCTATTTAGAGTGGTTTGATTGGGTAATGCTAAGTTCTAGAGAAGCTGGCCAAGTTGCATTTCTTTACAGTGGTGGTGATAGGAGCCAGGGGTTACCATGTCTACAACACAATCTAATAAAATAAGCAGCACGGTAGTGTAGTGGTTAGCACTATCGCCTCACAGCATAGTTCGATTCCTGGGTTCGATTCCCGGTCCGGGCCGTTCTGTGTGGAATCTGCATGTTCTCCTTGTGCTTGAGTGGGTTTACTCCAGTACTCTGGGTACTCTGGTTTCCTCCCACACCTCCAAAGACATGCATGTTAGGTTGATTGGTCACTCTAAATTGCCTGTAGGCCATGTTGCCATGTGATGGACTGGCGATCTGTCCATGGTGTACCCCGCCTTCGCCCAATGTCACTAGGATTGGCTCCAGCTGATGGATGGAGGGTTTTAGACCAGATCAGATCTCAAACTATCAAAACTATAAAGATCTCAAAACTATATCTCAGACAAGCATAACACATTCGATGTGATACATTTCTGTGAGGGAACTTTTAGTGTTCAGACCATCTCCACATTTCTGACCCTACATCCACCTTCGTTTCTCTAGAACTTATCAACTTCACATCAAACCACTCTGAATGACTTCAGATTCTGGAATACCCAAGGTGACCAGAACAAGCTCCCAGTGAGGTCTATCTTTCAGGGGTTTCCTCAAGCACATACTGTATAAAACTACATAAGAATAAATTAGTGGGAAATAAAATGTGCACAATTTTGAATTATGTTATTATTATAGATGTTATTATTTTTATCATTAGAGATAGGAACTGGAGTTAGCAACTCAGACTTATATTGTAGGTTGAGAGTTGCATCACATTTTTGGAATTGTGGAGTTCTTCCTGAGAAAGAAACACAAGCAAGACTGGTTAAGACCTGCAACCTTTCATGTCCAACATTACGTGGGTGATTATGTAAATGTGTATGTTGGTGAATGTGGGTGTATGTTTTTCCTGTAGTCATGTGCAAGCTTGTTTCTAGTTTCGTGCACAGTCCTTACTGCAGTACCAATCTCACCGCTCGCAGTAGCATTAGGTTCAATATGACTTTAAATATAGAGACTGTACTTTTACTTTTAACTTATGGAGTCCATATCATGAAACATCTTTTGTTCACTTTTTGGCAGTAAAGCAGTTTGATGCAGTTTGAAAATTCTGAGTTTCAAAATATACAGTACTGTGCAAGTTTTAGCCACTTGGGGACAAAATATTTAAAAAGCTGTTTTTTCCAGACAGAAAGTTTTATTTGCTCAGCAAAACACTTTCTCTCACTCTCTTTTCTCTCAGTCCATACAGTTCATTCATGGAAGCTAAGCTGCAGTTATTTGCTACTGTGTACAGCCAGTACATTTACAGTATTTTTGCCTACTCAGTTTACATCAGTTTAGACTCGTCTATTCTTGCCAAATCCACAGAAACCACAATTCTCAGCTGCCTAAAACAGGTTTTATTATCTGGTAACACAATCCTTATTGCCCACCTGCTGGCACTGCCCTCATAAAATGAAGTGTTTAGGGAAATGTCAGGCATCTATCCTAATGGACCCCAAAAATAAAAATATTAAGAAGCTGAAAATAGTCATGTTAAAATGAATAATGTCTGCTTTAGGAACTTTTACTGGGATGGTGCTCAGAGACATTGAGCAGTGCTGGAAGTCACTGGTTTTGTTGTTAGAATTAGCCACATGTGTTTTGCACACGCAGAAGTTGACCTCAGCATTTAAGCCATCCATGCAGTGAAGCACCCACATACACACACTAGGGGCAGTGAGCACATGTGGGCAGCACTATCCACGGCGCCCTTAGAGCAGTTGTGGGTTAGGTGCCTTGCTCAAGGGCACTTCAGTCTTGACCTGCTGGTCCCAGGGTAACTAAATGATGACAATTTATTCCCTACAAATCACAAGGTTTTGTTTGTTTTTATAGTTAGATTGTTTGCGGAATTTAGAAATTGTCGAATCTTTGTATCTGCCATTGTCTCATTCATATATACACGCGTGCATACATACACACGCATGCATTCGAGCAATAAACACCCCCTCACTCACTGTCTATTGTACTGTGACTCACTCAAGCAGCCTGCTACATGTTTGACCCGTTGCTCAGCCTCATTTGAACAGAGCCTACAGCATTAAAACATACACTGTGCTCCATTTAGAACCGTGCGGCGCACACATGCCTTTTTAAATGGAAAGTTTAGATACATTTCAGGCTTAATGGAGGAGTGATTGAAGCCAGCGAGAATAGAAACATCCCTCGATCACTCTAGCAGTGATTCTCGGAGGTCAGTGGAGAGTCTAGCTCTCAGTGTGATTACGGAAAAGTGATATTGCAGCTGTGGAGAAAAAGCCCAGCTGTGGTCTTGGAAGGAGAGATGGGTATCTGTCTGAGACAGGAGACTATATGAGAGATATTTCTAAGAGCTAAATGCAGTGTTGGTCTAATGGCTTATTCATCATCTTCTTCGCAGATCGGTGCCAAGGTTTAAAAGAATAATGAATATTCCCAAGGATAGAAAAGATTAGCTGGACTTACTAGCCCTACTGAAGCTGCGTCCGTACTACCTGGGGACGAGCTGTAATTGAAATGATTGCTGGCAAGATCTTTGATTTTTAGCGAGCTCATGTTTGTGTGGTTTTATGAGTAAAAGTAGACATAATTCACTTCCCGGTCTCGTCTTATACATTGCAATTAAAGGTGTTTATGTTGGCGTACGTTGAAGACTGAAATGCTATCTGTTCTGATTGTCTTCTTCTTTGTGTTGTGCCTTATTTAAATAAAATCGTCCAATTGAAATCACTGTATATAATTTCATTGTGAATGGATGGAATAAACCTCCAGCCCACAACTGCCCCCAAATAACACAGCACTAGCAAAGTTATGCCAATGCCCAAAAGCCATATGGACCACAGATTGAATGCTTTGAAAAAAGTAATATTTTCTGTGATATGGGCTCTTTAATCCAGTGCATAGTCTTCACAGGCACTAATTGTGGAGCTCCCTCAGTAGTAGTAGTGGCCCTGTTCATATCCGCCGCACGCTAATGGAATAACAAAACCTGCTAATAGACAGCCGTGTGGCGAGTCTCGCGCCTGTCGTGTAACACTAAAATGAACATCTGGGCTCTGACCTTTCAGTTTGGGGAAATTACACTGGTACTTTATGCTGTACAAATCAGCCAATCAAATTCCTACAAATGACATTCTAGAAGCTTTCCCAGTAAACAAATCCAGCCTGTGTAGTTCTTATGCTCCATCACTGCTGTATTCTAACCCTGCTGCTTTTGCTCTTTGCTTTGTGTGTGTGTGTGTGTGTGTGTGTGTGTGTGGGGTACAGGTATTTCTTCCGCAGTGGGAACATTGAGCACCCTGGAGACAAACTCTTCAACACTACAGTGGAGGTGCTGCCGTTTGATGTGAGTATGCGCGTGTGTGTGTGTGTCTCCGTCCGATCTCACGCACAAGCAGCAAACTCACACACACACCTGCAGTACAAATGGCCTCAGGGCAGCCTCGGCCTGCTTCAGGGAGCTTCTCCTAACTCCAGACTTTTCAACACTCGCTCTAATCTGTAAAACCCCCTGGCATGGCAGACAGGCCTTGTTTGTCGGTGTGGGCAGGTTAACCTTGTAAGACCTGAGCCTAAAAGTGGCCACCTGGGCATATCTGTATCTTCTCTGTATGAATGTAAGACTTTACTTGAGCTCTTCTACACAACACTAACACAACCACATCATTAACATGTCATGGCAGATGTCGTATGTTGTCATGTGTTGTTCAGTATAGGTTCAGCAATTGCAATAATAACAGCACTGTGTTACCAGGAAATGTCACAACACTTGCTGTAATGTTTGACGTTATGATGGCCAACATTGAATTAACAGGAAGGCTAAGCTGTGACAAAAGCTGTCATTACATCAAATGTTAAAGCATCTTTCATGACGGTTACTGGTAACAGTAATATGGCACTGTTCTATTGATGCCATGATCTGTGAATGCTATGTAGCAGAGTTTAAGTAGTGTCTTTATTGTCTATATATATATATATATATATATATATATATATATATATATATATATATATATATATATATATATATAACAATAAAGACATTACTTTTTGTTTTATATATATATATATATATATATATATATATATATATATATATATATATATATATATATATATATATATATATATAAAATATATATATATATATATATATATATAAAACACTACTTTTTGAGCCCAGCCCTATCCCAGAAAAACAAGAAAGAAATGTGTTTTATGCTGTATTTTTAATCCCAGGTTGGCTGAGATTCATGTAAGGACGCATTCAATAAGGTGATCTGTGCTTTCACTCCGTCTGGATGTGAAATTATTTTAAATCTAGATTAAATTTATATATTTAATAAGTTTTATTTATTACATTTATTTATTTCTCATCTTGAGATTGTTGTAAAAATATTTTAAGATAATTTCAGATTAGTGGGCATTTTTACTTGATTTTAAATAATCTCAGTATATTGGCAGGTAAGTTGTCTAGTTTTAAGCATGTTTCTTAAAAAGAGCAACAATATCTTCCAATATAGTACAGAATTTGACTTCCTAAGATTTCCTGTAAATGTGTATAATAAATAATCTCACAGATTAAAACAATCTCAAAATGAGAAATAAATGAGAAATACTCATTAATTAATTAATCAATTAATCTTACTGTAGTTCCAAAAAGATTAGTCTCTGTTCAGCACAGTCAGTGTAATTGTAGAGAAATGTAAAAAAGAAAAACAAAAGAATTTAAATATATTGATTTAAATTTTTACATAATCGACTCAATAAATGGTTGATTGGAAGTTGGAACACCTGCTTAGGTGAGCCACTGTAGCCTATACTATAGGAATGATTTGTGCCCTCGAGGATCAAAGTAGTTTTAACTTTGAGGCAGTGGAGTTGGTTGGGCTGTGGAGGCAGTACAGAGAGAAATAAGCAGATAAAGGGTTATTTATTTCTATTATAACCAAAAGTATCAAAATTGGAGACCAAAAACAGTTTGCTTGTGAGGCTTTTAGAGACTCCTCATCATGGACTCCCAGTAAAAGCAGGGTCAGGACCACTATTACCCATGTTATGGTTCTGTGGTCAGTAACAATGTAACAGGAGTCCATGAGGGTATAACTGGCCTTGTTCTCTCTGGATGGGAGGGATGGGAAGAGGGCTGTATAGGACAGATACAGTGTAGATGGATCTTGTAATTCATCAGCAAGCTGTTTCTGTAGGTTAGTGTAGAATCTGAATTGGTGAAGTGGTTGTAGGATGTAAAACAAGAAAAGCATGCAAGTAACTAGAAAGACATTAGTAGACGTCGACTCAGAATGTAAATGCTACTCAATACAAAACTATTTATGTAATTATGTAAACGCATTGAAAGAACTATGTGCAGTAAATGTATTACTGTTTAGCAAGAGGTCACTGATCACCACAGACTTGTAAAAGCTAAAGAAGCAAATGAAGCACATGTAATCAGCCGCTACACCTCCTGCCAGCTTTCACAGATCGGTGTTGTGGGTGAGGGGGAGCTAATATTAGCGCACAGTGTGATGTTAGTTCAGTGTTAGCATCCTACCTGAGCAGTGAGTCATGAGGCAGAGTGGCATGTTCCTCAGGGGAAGAACCACAGGCTGCGGTCACTGCAGAGATATCAGCACTGACCAGCCTGTCCACTACACCCACTGCCCACTCCATTCCTTCATCCCTGACGTCCTTAACACTGATACAGAACTCAGATGGAGAGACGTGAGGGAGCAGAGAGGAAAGGAGGGCTTGGAGATAAAGGCGTTTTTTTTGTGTTTTATGAAGTGGTGAAATTGTCCTGTGGTTCAGTGGTCGGGGGGCTGTCTCGCTCTGCGTGTGTGTGTGTGTGTGTGTGTGTGTGTGTGTGTGTGTGTGTGTGTGTGTGTGTGTGTGTGTGTGTGTGTGTGTGTGTGTGTGTGTGTTTTATCGTGGAGGCGAAGAGGAAGCAGTCATTGTGGTGATTTAAGATTATAGACGGAAACAAGCGCTCCCCAGTGAGATTAATAGCAGGATTTTCACGGAACAAGCACAGTTTTTACCACTGATGTCTCTCTCTCTCTCTCTCTCTCTCTCTGCCTTCTCTGTCTATTCTCTTTCTCTCTCTCTCTCTCTCTGCCTTCTCTGTCTATTCTCTCTCTCTCTCTCTCTCTCTCTCTGCCTTCTCTGTCTATTCTCTCTCTTTCTCTGTCTCTCTCTCTCTCTCTCTCTGCCTTCTCTGTCTATTCTCTCTCTCTCTCTCTCTCTCTCTCTCTCTCTCTCTCTCTCTCTCTCTCTGCCTTCTCTGTCTATTCTCTTTCTCTCTCTCTCTCTCTCTCTCTCTGCCTTCTCTGTCTATTCTCTTTCTCTCTCTCTCTCTCTCTCTCTCTCTCTGCCTTCTCTGTCTATTCTCTTTCTCTCTCTCTCTCTCTCTGCCTTCTCTGTCTATTCTCTCTCTTTCTCTGTCTCTCTCTCACTCTCTCTCTCTCTCTCTGCCTTCTCTGTCTATTCTCTCTCTCTCTCTCTCTCTCTCTGCCTTCTCTGTCTATTCTCTCTCTCTCTCTCTCTCTCTCTGCCTTCTCTGTCTATTCTCTCTCTTTCTCTGTCTCTCTCTCACTCTCTCTCTCTCTCTCTGCCTTCTCTGTCTATTCTCTCTCTCTCTCTCTCTCTCTCTGCCTTCTCTGTCTATTCTCTCTCTCTCTCTCTCTCTCTCTGCCTTCTCTGTCTATTCTCTTTCTCTCTCTCTCTCTCTGCCTTCTCTGTCTATTCTCTCTCTTTCTCTGTCTCTCTCTCACTCTCTCTCTCTCTCTGCCTTCTCTGTCTATCCTCTCTCTCTCTCTCTCTCTCTGCCTTCTCTGTCTATTCTCTCTCTTTCTCTGTCTCTCTCTCACTCTCTCTCTCTCTCTGCCTTCTCTGTCTATCCTCTCTCTCTCTCTCTCTCTCTCTCTCTGCCTTCTCTGTCTATTCTCTCTCTCCTTCTCTCTGTCTATTCTCTCTCTCTCTCTCTCTGTCTATTCTCTCTCTCTCTCTGTCTCTCTCACTCTCTCTGTCTTCTCTGTCTATCCTCTCTCTGTCTCTGCCTTCTCTGTCTATTCTCTCTCTCTCTCTCTCTCTCTCTCTCTCTCTCTCTCTCTCTCTCTCTCTCTGTCTCTCTCTCTCTCTCTCTGCCCTCTCTGTCTATTCTCTCTCTCTCTCTCTCTCTCACTCTCTCTCTCTCTCTCTGCCCTCTCTGTCTATTCTCTCTCTCTCTCTCTCTCTCTCTCTCTCTCTCTCTCTCTCTCTCTCTCTGCCCTCTCTGTCTATTCTCTCTCTCCTTCTCTCTGTCTATCTCTCTCTCTCTCCTTCTCTGTCTATTCTCTCTCTCTGTCTCTCTCTCACTCTCTCTCTCTCTCTCTCTCTCTCTCTCTCTCTCTCTCTCTCTCTACCTTCTCTGTCTATCCTCTCTCTCTCTCTCTCTCTCTCTGTCTTCTCTGTATATCCTCTCTCTCTGCCTTTTCTGTCTATTCTCTCTCTCTCTCTCTCTCTCTCTCTCTCTCTCTCTCTCTCTCTCTCTCTCTCTCTCTCTGTCTTCTCTGTATATCCTCTCTCTCTCTCTGCCTTTTCTGTCTATTCTCTCTCTCTCTCTCTCTCTCTCTCTGTCTTCTCTGTATATCCTCTCTCTCTCTCTCTCTCTCTCTCTCTCTCTGTCTTCTCTGTATATCCTCTCTCTCTCTGCCTTTTCTGTCTATTCCCTCTCTCTCTCTGTCTCTCTCTGTCTTCTCTGTCTATTCCCTCTCTCCATCTCTCTCTTTCTCTCTCTGCCTTTTCTGTCTATTCTCTCTATTTCTGTCTATCTTTCTGTCTTCTCTGTCTATTCCCTCTTTCTCTCTGTCTCTCCCTGTCTTCTCTGTCTATTCCCTCTCTCTATCTCTCTCTCTGTCTTCTCTGTCTATTCAGTCTCTCTCTGTCTCTCTCTCTGCCTTCTCTGTCTATTCCCTCCCTCTCTCTTTCTCTTTTCTTTCTCCCCGTCGCCCTCTCATTTATCTGTCATCATCTGTCTTTCTCTCACTCCCCTTGTCTTTCTTCTCTCTTTTCTCTTTTCTTTCTCCCTTTCTCGCCACTCTCACTTCATCTCTTACTTTTTTCTTTACTTCCCCCCTCTTTCCCTCTCCTCATCTCTTATCTTTTTCTTTCTCTTCTCTCGCTCTTTTTTAGCTGTTCTCTCTCTCTTTCCCCCATTCTCTCTCAATCTCTCACACTCTTTCTCTTATCTTTCTTGTTTTGATCTCCTTTCTCCTTACTCACTCTCTTTCTCTCTTGCTCTCTCTGCCTGTCACCATACCCTCTCTTTTTCCCCCAGCTTATCTTGTTCTTTTTTCCTCTATATCTGTCGCTCTTCATCTTCTTCTCCTACCCTCTTTCCCTTCATCCCTCCGTCTGCTCCCTGGAGAGACATTTAGATTTAGTGGAATTTTGCCGGAAAGCCTAAATTAGCAGGGCGAGTCCAGTGGGGGCGTGTAAGTGTTGAGAGAGCGAGAGAGAGAGAGAGAGAAAAGAGGGAGAAAAAAGAGAGAGAGGAAATACAGATAAGAGAGTCTAAGAGAGAGAGAGAGAGAGAGTGGTATTAGTCAGGGGTTTGTTTTTTCGTGGCATCTATTTGTCCAGTAACAGACAGTTTTGAGTGAATAGACACCCCTTTGTGGTCACTCAGGAGAAATTACACACACGTACACATGCAATCACACAGGTCAGCAGTTAAAGCAGACATGGAAGTGCCAGCAAACACACACCTTTGCTGCAGTCTCTGGGAGGCGTTTGGCCTTTGACTGCTGGTTGGATTGGTGTTTGATAGAGCTGGGTGAAGATTACTCTCCCAAAGGTCAGGCTGCTTTTTTTCTGGCTTTGAGTGGCAGTAATGCAATCAGAGGAACCTGTCAGCATTAGAGCCTGACTTATATAAAAAGCTGTAGACTTTCCAGTCTATATTACTGCTGTACTTCTGCTTTTTTATTTCTTTTGAGAGCTGTTAGTTATGCTACAATGTAATTTAACCAGAATTATTATCAGAACTATTAGGTTTCGTTCAGCATGCTGAGTGACGATGGTCTGGTTTAGATCTGGTTTTAGAAACTGATAAGTTTCCAAATTTTGTTTCACCTGGGTCAGAAACTTGATGATGTGGGTCACGGTAATTCTTTTTACAGAATTTCTGTTTTTGTTAGACTCGAGTCAGTTTTGCATTTAGAAAATGAAACTCTATGTCAGGCTTGGACCGAATGTTCTCACACCTGTGGCCGGGAGTCCAAGACCCCAGGTACACATGGTCACTTGATGTGTCTTGAGGATCAGAATCACATTTAAGCCACATAAAGCAAGCGCACCCTAAACACATTTAAAGCAGATACAAATCCAATCACTCGGACCACTTCAAAAGTTGGTCATTATTAAACTATATCTTATATGTAAACATATCTATTTCTTCAAGCCTCAACCCAGTCCCCTTCCAGTACAACCCAGACTCCTACCAGTACAACCAAGGCTTGCATGTGATCCATGTCTGTAAAAAAAATTATCATATGGTCAGGAATCAGACGTAACAACACGCTTAACAGCGGTGTGGAAGGACGCCACAGTGCAAAACAAACCTCAGACAATAGAGACAGAATAGATAAACAGTTGGTAATTGGTTGTTGTGTAACAAGCGGATTTACATATTTTGTCCCACACAGTAATCCCGTTTCAGTCCTACTAACTGGAGGCGCATTTGACCTCCAACTGTAAATGCATGTGTTCTAAATGTTATCAGGATACACTTCAGGTACTAGTCACATGATGTGCCAGGTGTAAATGAAAAGAGAATAACTTGCCTTGCTTTCTTCAGCTGGGTAGGATGGGGTCCCTCTCCCCTCATCTAGCTAACACTGGTATCTGTTAATTGATGTAACAGAATTAGTTCACTTTTTTCCCTGACCGCATACACACTATCTATCTATCTATCTATCTATCTATCTATCTATCTATCTATCTATCTATCTATCTATCTATCTATCTATCTATCTATCTATCTATCTATCTATCTCCTTCATTAAGCTCTTGTGTAGACTAGTTGGATGAACACTACATACTGTGTAAAATGGAACACATTTGTGTTACATGTACATTGTATTGTAAATACTGTTTTGGAATGAAGAACCCTTCCCTTCACAAATATGAGAACAAAAATGGAATTTCCACACGTTTATATGCATTTGAATATGTAACATGGTCTTATTAAGGAAAAGCATACATATACACATTTGATGGTAGTGTTTTGAATGTATCATATCAGTGTATATTTGATACTCTGTAAGAGCATATAATGGCTGTGTGTAAGCGTGCTGCTACTTTATCCTCATTTAGAAAATACACAGTACACAGATACAGAAGCACGAGCTAACTTTACCCTCCTATGCTTGGTAGCTCTGTTTAACGGTTGGAGACCAAGCAAGGCTAGTAGCACTGGCCTTGGTTAAATTGATGTTTCTGTAGACTGTATTTTTTAGGGGTTTAATGATTTCAGTGCCAGAAAAATAAGTGTTGTAACAGCATTTATAAGTTTAAAACTCAGTACCCGATATGCCATGCAGTGTCTCTGTCCTACTGATAGTTAAAACCACGTACAATGTGCAAAACTAGACTAAAAGTATGTGGAAGAAGAGAGGGCGGGGCTAATGCTCTGCATGCACACTTATGACACGCCTTTTTTTGAAAGTTGTTTGTTAATTTCTAGGGTTTTTTTAGAACGCTGGTGAATCAAATCAGTCGGTTTAGTTTACAGCTGTTTGCAAAAGACCAAACGACATATCCTGTGGGTTTTTGTTAAGTGATAAGTGGTGAAAACAATATCCTTACTGCCTATCTACTGGCAACCTCACACAACGCAGTGGGGGCGCTGACCAAGCAGAGCACGCTGGGGGCTTTTTTCAAACATTTTAGATAGAGGGTAAATACTGAGGTAGAGTAAAAGGGAAAAAATGAGTTTTGGAAAATTGAATCAATACAATATAAGTTCCCCTAAAAGATACACTTTGCACATAATATTAAAGTCAAGACCGTTAGTAGTTCATAATGAATTTTAAGGTTTATTTTGTGTCATTGGCCTGTCGTTGCAGGTTCTGTGCTGTCATATAGGGGTTTTGCTGTGCTTTTGCTCAGTATATGAGCAGAGAGAGTTTTCCTGGTCTTACAGATTTTGCCTTTATAACTACAGTCCTGCCACAGTAACTGCCATTTCCTAATGACATTGGAAACCCTGGAAACTGAGAGCTGATATTTTATAGCCTTTGCAGACATCAGTCATCTTTTTTCAGATCCTCGACCAGCTGCTCAGAGAAGCCTCTTTTGGTTGAGTGTTAGCGTGTAAGGTTCAAAGAGACAGAGAATGTATTGTACTCTGTAATTGTCAACTGACAGCTTCTAATGACAGGTCTTGACCTCCACTTACAAGTCCTAATGAGCCAATTAATGCCTAACAAGTCAAGTAATAAAATCTAAACTATTCATTTTTAAACTGAGAACACAACTGCTAAGGTTGTGTTTCCATTTTACTCCAAAAATCACTGTTAAAAGTTAAAATGGAAGCAGGGAAAAAATGTATCAAACCTAAAAAATATCATTAAAACTCTAGTATTTGTACCACTCTGTTGTCTCAGTGTTGCACAGCGTATAATACAGGATGCCACATTCTATTCTACTTAGTTTTCACCTCTGCTATCAGGTAGGAGGTGTTGCAATGTTCTGACTTAATCCACAAGGTGGGTTCAAGGGCAGGTTTTCCCCTCAGGTTATCAGGCTTCTAAATGCTAAAAGCTGTCATGTTTGATGCTTGTTTCGTGCATGAACTGTGGGTTGTTATGCTGACGCTGAGAGACAAATCTATGAATAAAGGCTTTAGAACCACTTGCCTTTGAACATGTAATAACAAAAGTAGCTTACTGACTCTCTACATAGGGACAACTGAAGCATACCATAAGCTTCTCACACGCCCCTATATATCATTGGTGTCTATAGAAAAACATCTCTATTTTTGTCTATTTGTATCATTTGAACACAACTGCTGTTGATTTGAAACATTAATGAATAGCTTAATGGAAAGATATCCTGGTTCCATTGATTTACATTGAAAAAGAAAGAGTAAAGAGTGTTTTTGTCCTCTCTTTGGTGATACTAGTTTTTCATTGGACAGCAACTATATATAGTTATCAGAAGACTAAAGAAGCACTTTAAAGTAGTCGCATGGCTAGATGATGGCTGAGGATCATGTGAGTTTTGAGGATTACAGTAATTTAACCTGTTTTTTTTCTCTTTCTCAGAATATTCAGTCAGAAAAAGAGGCCTTGAAGGAGGAAAGGGAGAGAACACCTAAGTACCAGCGCACAGAGGATGGCTTCATTAGAATAGGTGAGAAACAGCCTCTGGAAATAGCTAATAGTATAAATCTAAATGTCAATGTGTTTATGTCTTTGGGGTGTTTGTAGTGTCTATTTGTGATCCATCGTTTAAGCCTTCAGTCATTTGTAACTCATCAGCTACTGTAATCTAGAGCTATTAGTGACTGTTCTTTGCAACGCAATCCGATTTACATTTTTTGTGTTTCCCAATGAAATAAATCACCAGCTTAAATCATGATGATACAAGTCCAATAGAAACCATACAGCAACATACAATGCTATATAAAATATTCACCCCTTTTCTGACTTCTTCTACTTTTATATAACATATATGATATTACATTCTTCATATATATATATATGATATCTACAATCTCAATATAACATATATGATATTACATTCTTCATATATATATATGATATCTACAATCTCAATATAACATATATGATATTACATTCTTCATATATATATGATATCTACAATCTCAATATAACATATATGATATTACATTCTTCATATATATATGATATCTACAATCTCAATATAACATATATGATATTACATTCTTCATATATATATGATATCTACAATCTCAATATAACATATATGATATTACATTCTTCATATATATATGATATCTGCAATCTCAATATAACATATATGATATTACATTCTTCATATATATATATATATATATATATATATATATATATATATATGATATCTACAATCTCAATATAACATATTACAATCTTCATATAAATATATGATATCTACAATCTCAATATAACATATATTATATTACAATCTTCATACATATGATATCTACAATCTCGATATAACATGTATGGTTTTACAGTCATCATATATATATATATATGATATCTACAATCTCAGTATAACATATATATGTTACAATCTTCAGTCAAAATGTCAAAAGAGACAAAGAAAATCTGAGAAAAACATAAAATGCAAATGATTATTTAATTTAAAAGAAGATTTACAATATCTACTGACCCTGCTTGGAAAAAATTCAGTCAGGTAACCTAATTTAGTTGATAATTAAACTAGACACGCCCAGACATGATTACTGCCAGCTCTGTTGAACATTACTTAAATAGATCCCTCAATGTGAAGTAGGTTACAAGGTCTCAGCAAGCAGCACACTATGCCACGCTCGAAAGAAATTGTAGACGGAATGAGAAATAAAGTGATATATCAATCTGGAAAGGGTTACAAAGCCATCTCTCAAGTTCTGAGACTCCAGCAAACCAAAGTGAGAGCCATTATCTTTCTCCAAATGGAGAAAACTTGGAGCAGTGTTGAATCTTCCCATAAGTGACTAGCTTACTAAATTTTCTTGAAGAGCACAGCTCTTCTTGGAGAAGAAAATAAAGAACAAAAAAACAGACGAACATAAAAGGAGCAGGTAAAAGCTGTATTTATGGAAGAGTTGCGAGGTGAAAAGGCCAAAGGTAACCAAGAAGAACATGTAGGTTCGTCTCACATTTTCAAACCTAAAAAAAAACCAGTCCTGTTACCTCATTATAACAACAGATATATGTAGGTGGTAGTAGTATGATGAGTAATATGGTTTTGGAAACTTGACTTCAACTCCATTGAGATGCTGTAGCAGAGCCTTAAACAGGCATTTTGTGTTCAAAAGCCGTCCTGCGAGGCTACAATAAAGAGCTCCTCCACCGCGATGTGAAAGACTGACCTTCAGTTACAGGAAGCATTTGGTTGCTGCTTGTAGGTGGTACAACGTTTTTCCTTCAGAAAATGAAATGCTAATTCGTTTTATCTTGTTGTCCTTTTATAATATTACATTTTAGATGTGCATCTCAACACAAAGTTTATTTGTCCAAGAAATTCGGGACAATTTTTAAAATGGCAAATATGCTTGTGTGACTTCTTCCACAGAGGAAATATATAATACTGTGCAAAGGTTTTAGGCACTCGGGGACATCATTATATTTTTAAAAAGCTATTGTTGCATACACAAAGCTTTTATTTGCTCAGCAAAACACTTTGTTTTAAATATTCAAATAGTATTGTGGTATTGTATTGTAGAGTAGTGGTTTTACACAGGTCAGTGTGTTTATCCAGTATCCTTTCCATGCTTCTTCTTGTGGAAACAACCCAGTGTTATTTATAGTTCTCATTTAATACCTGCTTTGACTACTCAGTTCTTCATTAAGCCAAATCAAGATTGCTGCTGAAGGCATTTCATACATTTGTGCAATGTCTGGAGCATCCAGAAGAAATAAACTAAACTTTCTTCTTCATGGCACACAAGATCTTATCCACTTCTTTCAAAATAAGATATTCTTGCTACCTTTACATCTTTTCTAATGAAATCTAGTGTCCTAAATGGTGATAATACACTTATTGATAATATAAAGGATTTAAAACAGAGAGCTCAGGTGTCTAAGACTTAGACGTATATATATGCAGGTGTGCAGAAGAAAAGGAGAGTGAGGAAAACAAAAGCACCTGGCGTAGTCATGTGCAGGAGCGCACAGGCTCAAGGAAGCAAGTTCATATGCCGATCTTTTTTTTTTGTTCAGGATTGTTTTGCCATGTGTGTATATATACATATCACTTATGATTAAATATCACTGAGAGCTATTTTTATTTGTTTGCTATCTTAAAGATAACTTACATTTTTTTAATAACTTTTTTCTGCAGCCTATGCTGTTTAAGCTCAAATCACTTTATTTTATTTTAGTGTTCTTATGGTCATTTAATGTAAGTGGAGTTAGAGTAATGAAGGGGATATAAATATCATCCCCCAAATTACTAGGGCTGTGTATTGGCAATAACCTGGCGATACAATACGTATTGTGATACAACGGTCACGATTCAATATATCATGATACATTGCGATACTACAAACAAAGTGATATATTGCATATTTTTCAAATCCTACTATTAAAACACACCACTGTATGAACAGGTTTGTCAATGCTTACAATAGCACTGCACCCTTGTGCTGCTTGTTAATGTTGGAGTGGAGCTGAAAATGGATTACAACACTGCCATCTAGTGGTCAGAGGTTTTAACACAACACACAGTGAGTCACTGTCTGCCAGGAATCAGTGTATCATACAGTATCATCAAAAAAAAATCCCAATATTCAGTATTTTCAATATTTTCTTACACCCCTACAAATTACTAATAATTGGTATTGACCCTAAAAAGACCTCATTGATAGACCACTAGTTTTTACTGATGGTTTTGACCTGGTCAGAGTTCAGTTTTAAATCTATAGAGTATATTTTTCTTTGCATTGAACAAAAAATAATTTAACAAACTGTTTGAAGCCGTCAGGGCTGAATGGAACAATACTGACTTCCTTGTAAAAAGGAATGCATACAAGTTTACCCACAAAACTTTATTGTGAAAAAGAAAAATATATCCCATACTTTGTCTGTTTGTTTAATGATTAGCTGTTAAGACCGTTAAAAAACATTTATTCATTGTAAATATCTAGACCCCTGGTTTTAATCACCATCATTATAAAGAAGTGTGAAAGTAAAGTTCCTCTATAATACACCATTTCACTTCAAAACACTCTCAATGACTTGGTTTACATCACAGTCTCACTTGGCAGTTGATGAGACCTCTGCCGTGTGAAAAAATATATTTTGCAGAAGCACAGGCTTTGCCCTCAGACACATTGTTGTGCAGCATATAATCTATACAAATGTTTATGACCACTGCCACGGACTGTGGCCAGTCCTTGAACGCATTATAAATCATTAATGTAAAGAGAGTTAGCCGGGGTGAGGACTCACACTGCCAGTCCTCTCTGCAGCGTAGGTATGGCCGCCTACGTCTATACATATTTCTGCCTATATACATCAAAGGCATGTGTCATATGCAAATACATCAAATACAAGTGTTATATTAAAACTTTGAATAGCGTGTGGTAGGCTTTAGCCTTTAAATTAAGAGACTTCTCCTGACATCATAAATTACAATAGGCACTCAGTCCCATTCATAAATTTGTCTCTGGGTCAGGATCAATATTACGCTGGCAATGGTTCATTTTTCGACACAATCAATTAATATGAGGATCTATGGGCCAGCGGGGTCTGGCACAGTCTCCTATCCGCCCGTCCTCATCAGAAATGCGATAGTTTCAACTCTTGTGCAACCGCAAGCCTTTATCACCTTTTACTGTTTATGCAGGACCAGTCAAAAGTTTGGACACACCTGCCTGAAGACATTTAAAGGCCTAAATTAAAAAAAATTAATAATAAAATGCACATATTTCTGCTTATCGATGTACTTAATAAATGTTCTTAAAGGCTGTAATTACATTTACTTTGATATGAAAAAGACATAAAATGACCAAACTAGAGTCATAGTTGGTTTTTTTTACATTTTCAACAAGCAAACCTAGAAATGTCAATACACTTTTGACTTTAATCGATTACTCAGATGAAGCTAATCAATAAGTAGCCTTTAGCAATCTGAATTCCTTTCAGAATGTGTGAAGAAGCTCACTTAGACCTCAGAACTCTCAGTGCATCCAACAATAAAAGCAGCACACGTTTTTGTTTAGTGAAACAGAACACTGTAGCACACAGAACTCCATGTGCTGATGTATTTTGCTGTGGCCAGTGTACATGACCTGACTACTCTTGCAGCACAATATAATGAGGGGCAGTAACTATAGTCTCACAGTGTTTCTGAATGTGTTCACTGTTGTCTGAATATATTCTAGTAAGTATTGGCCACTTCATCAGGTACACCTCCTTGTATCTTTACTCATTGTCCATTATGTCAGTGCCATTTACCATATAGGTGCACATTATAGTTCTATAATAGTAGATCATATTTTGTTATCTCACATTTACCCCTCCCCCCACCGTAAGACCAGCACAAACCAGGTATTATTTAGATGCTGGATCATTCTCAGCACTGCAGTGACACTGATGTGGTGGTGTGTTAGTGTGTGGTGTGCTGGTATGAGTGGATCAGACACAGCAGAGTGGATCAGTGTCACTACTGGACTGAGAATAGTCCACCAGCCAAAAATATCCAGCCAACCGTGTCCTGTGGGCAGCATCCTGTGACCACTGATGCAGGACCAGACGATGGTCAATTCAAACTGTGCAGCAACAGACGAGCTGCTGTCTCTAACTTCATCTTTGCAGCTAAGATCCACCACCTAAAAAAAATCTGCTCTGTGGTGGTCCTTTGTGGGTCCTTCTGAAGAAACAGAGTGAAAGAGGTATTAAAGTATACAGACAAACGGATGGACTATAGTCTGTCACTGTAGCACTACAATGTGCACCTGTATGATAAGTAGAGCTGGTAAGATGGACAATGAGTGCAGATGTAAGGTAGGTGTTCCTAATACACTGGCCAGTAAGTACAGTTCTCAAACCAAGCTGAGTCCTGTTGGGAAGGTATCTGAGGTTCTGGCTGTTCATGAAGGTGCTTGAGAGAAAATTAGAGAAAGGGGGAGCTAAACTATAAGATCATTTTGATTTATTAATATCTAAGGGTCTATATAAATCATTTGGATGAGTATGAGAGAGGTTTTAGACAATTTGATTTCCTTTTTTCACTTCATTTAAACCAGTGGGCCCCAGTCCTGAGGACCCTTGCACTATATATAATAGTGGCTTGCCCACTCTGACAAACAAAGTATACAGACAAACACATGGACTATATATAATCTGTCACTGTAGCACTACAGTGTGTACCAATATGATAAGTAGAGCTGGTAAGATGGACAATGAGTGCAGATATAAGGTAGCTGTTCCTAATAAACTGGCCAGCAAGTGCAGTTCATGTGCAGGCTTTTAAAGTTGAAATCAGTTTCCAAGCTGAGTCCTGTTGGGAAGGTATCTGAGGTTCTGGCTGTTCATAAAGGTGCTTGAGAGAAAACCAGAGCAAAGGGGAGCTAAGCTCTAAGATCGATTTGAATTCTTTGATGTCTTGTTTTATAAAACAAGTACGAGTAGGTGTGTCAAAATGTTTGTCTTGCACGCCATGCACAAGTGGCGTATACTAAAACAGTCTTGTTCTTGTTATGGGAAAAAATGTGTCTCCTGGAGATTTTTTTCCAATGAAGTTGGAAATGGGAGCGTTCATGTTTTCTGCTTTCACTGTAGGAAAGTTCCAGAATGGGATAGCGGAGGGGGAAGTGGACCCCTCTTTCGGGCCACTGGAGGCCATGAGGCTCTCAGTGATGACTGACTCACCTGTGTGGGTCATTCTTAGCGAGGTAGGCATAACCACCACCACGTTGCCTGTTCTCACTGTCAGCATAGCACCAACTACGCCAGGACACACTGCAGATAAATACAATACTTTTATTTTTATTAAATAGGAATTCCACTGATTTTCCAAATTAATCTGTAATTTCATAGGATGTACAGTGTTTCAGAATGGTATGATGAAATGGTTTGATATAATGAAACCTACCTACTTTTTTACTGTGATATGATATAGGCGTATGCAAGAATGAGCTGATTTTAATGTTTTTTCTTCAAGCAGAAATTTAAATTCAGATTTTAACTTTTAAGAAGCCTGTTTTAGGCCAAAACCTTTCATAAAACAATGTTTTAGGCATTAGGTCGTATATTCATAATGTGAGGGATCTTTTAGAGACTTTAACCTCTTTGGGCTTAGAGTTCTTAATGTGTAATAATATTTTGAAAAAGCTCTTAATATCTAAGGGCCAATCAAGAGCTTAAAAGTAAGTTTGATTCATAAGCCTGTGTTTTAAATGGTTAATATGAATCATATAGATGAGTATGAGAGAAGTTTTAGAAAGTTTGATTCATTTTTTAATTAAACCAGTAGGCCCCAGTCCTGGAGGACCCTTGCACTATATATAACAGTGTCTTGCCCGCTCTAACACATCTGATCCAACTAATTAACTAATTGATGACCCCTCCTCTTTTGTACTCCTGTGAAAGCATTAAACTGTACTCCAGGACTGCATGAATCTTATCGTCTCTTCTTTTATCCACAGATTTTCATCAAGAAAGCCGAGTGAAGGGCGTGTACCACAATACCTCACCATTTCGTTGGGCCTTTCGGTGCAGGATGGTGTCTCTTCAGCACCTCCACCTGAGCATCGGACCGAGTTTCTTTAGCTTGGTGCAAGAGCGGCACCCGCTGGCGCCACGCTGACATTGCAGGGTAAAAGTAGAGAAGGCCAGCTGTAATCCTGACTAGTCGAGCGGAGGAGGGATGAAAACGCGGCGGACAGACACCGGGGCTGTCTTTTGTAATTTATGTGTATATACGCTCATGGTTCAGTGACTTTAATTACACTGGTATATTGTCAGCGGGCTCTGTCTGGATGATCTTGCCCTTTTTGACAATGGCAAATTTCCTGACTTTCAACAAATGCTGCTTTTCTTCTTTTGGAATGGGGGGCTCTTTCTTTTTCCTGTACCAGATGATGATTTTTGCCAACTTTGCGTTATGATTTAGTGAGTGACTGATTTTCGGTGGCGGGTTTGCTATTCCAAATCGAACGTAGTTATCACGATGCTACGAATACACACAGATATAATCGTAATAAATGTGCGTTTGTATGTGCAGACGTCTAGAGTGAAGTCCCTTCCCCACCGCCTAGTACCCCCCCCCCCACCCCACCCCAAAAAAAAAAAAAAAAACACACACCCTTACACCGAATTCTGAAGAATTATAGCGATAAGCTATAAGGGGGAACAGAGAAATTGTGGAAATGTAAACGACCCCCTCATGCGAGTAAACAAAAAGCGTACATGCAGGCAAATCAGATTTTGTCAGAAGGGTCATGTACGACTGCTCTTTTCCGCTCTCTCCGCTATCAGTTTGCTTTAGAGTGAAGTAAAGTGAAGCAGAACATGGTGAGCTGCCAGTAGATTGGGTTAGAAATGTCAGTGTAAACAGACACAGGCTCCATGATCGAATTAGACGAGGCTAACGTCCCACCAGAAACAGATAATAAAGTTACGTCTATGCAGTTTGGGCCGATACTGGTTCATCACTGACCATGGCCTACGTGGACCCCTTAAAGGCTTCTGGGCAGAACAAGTTTTCACCAGCCTGTGCAGTGAGAATCCTATTCTTTTCAGTTTGACATTATGTTCTTCATGCCTTAAAGTGATCCTTCTTTCAGGTTCAGTTCACAGCGTGTATCTGCTACTTTGATCACTACTTTTGAGTCTTTTTCCATAATGCAGAAGACTGGAGGATGTATGAAACGCTGAAACATTTCAATCTGGCTGTTTCAGAGTACGATGAAAACTTAGAACGGTGTCCAGGTGAGAAATCTAAACTAAACTAAACTAAACTAAGCTAACCGGAACTCCTTTACTAGTATGTATTCAGCACCCCTGGATTATGTATTAAGTGCTAAAATGAGGTAGAGGTCAAGGAACCAGCCACAAATAAGCTGGAAGATCTCAGGGTCAGAGAGGCTTTTCCTTGGTGAGCATTCCACAGAGCAAGATTTCTTTAGGCTTTTTCAGTCTAATCATCTGCATCTGTAGCATGAGCAGCCATTTCTCAGGCAAAAAAGAGCAGAAATCTCATCGACTCAAAACATACTTCTAATAAGCCAGCAGGCTGGTGCTTCAGCATCTGTCCATTAGCTTCCTTATAAACATGTTTAAGTCAATGATGTTACTGTTCTCTCACTAAGTGCAGGTAAATGCATCAAAATGATTGTCTGTGGTAATTGGCCATATGCTACTGATGTCGCAGACAGAAATTAAGGTACCACTTTGCAATTAGACAACCCTCACATAACATGGTTAATGAATAGAACATGTTTTTATTAATGCATACGAGTCTATTCCATATGTAATTAACACTGAGTCCACATTCATCTGTTCCTGGAGTGTTCTATCTTGTCTGCCAAGGGCCGATGTGGCTGCAGGTTCTCATTTCAAAACAGGCAGGAGTGATTTTGCTTGTTTAATCAAGTGGTCAGTATTCAAATGACCATCATGTGAGCTTCTGTCTTGTTGAAATGCAAACCTGGAGTCGCGGCGTCTCTTTGTAGATAAGATTGGACGCCTCTGATCTATACTGTTAAATCTCAGATCTTATTTATACTTATTAAACCTGTCAGCTCCTTAAAATATTCAAATTCACCAGATGTAATAGGTCACTGTTGTTTTCTTTATGTATGTGTTATAACTGGTTTTTAATTATTTTATTTAGGTGTTTATGAGCTAATAAATAACCATGAACAAACAAATTTGAAACCCTTTATAAAAGTAGTCTTATTGTGGTAAGTGGTTCCAGAATTAGGTAGAAATCCACTACCGCATTCCTTCAAGCCTGAAATCAAGGCTGCCCAATGGGAGAAGACATATAGAACATTTTTACTTGATATCTTTGACTGTAAGGACACATATCCTACTGCTTTGTACATGATTGTTTCCTTGCGGTCCAATCACGACATTGATGTGGGCTTATGTAAAAAAAAAAATAGTAATTTCAAATTCATTTTAGCCTCTCTCTTTATTCCTTAGAATTAATTATGCTGTTTTTTTACACAATTAAATGCTTCAAATGTAGACTCAGAGCAGTCTGATGTGAAATGTTCCATTGTAGAGAAACTTGCCGAGTCAGTATTGTTTACAGTGGTGGTGATAGGAATCAGACATCTAAGTTTAATTATCAACATTACATACTAAAATGATACATATAATACAAATAAATACACTATTAATACAATAGTATTGTGTATGTAGTGTGATCCCATCAGCACCACTGTACAGAAATCTGAGTCAGCATTTCACTCAGTTATGCAGAAATCTTGAAAAATCTGTAATTCCCCTTTAAGACTGTTTAGCTGCCCTGTATTGTGCCTCAATCCAAAAGCAGTAAAAGTGTAAACACTCTTTATAGCTATGGACATATGTATGGACTAGACTTTGTATGCTTTTAAATGTTTGCAATGTTTACATACCATCAGAGTAGAAAATTCAAGTTTTCTGTGATATGGGCCCTTTAAGTTCCTCTGATTTACTGAGAAATCCTGCTCTGTTAAATGAAAAAAACAACAACTCCAGCCTAACGTAACCTTTGCTGGAAGCCTCGCCCTTTAAGACTCACCCATCTGAACCTACAGTGAAGAGGTCAAAAGCTCAATCAGGATGCTTTCGTTTTTTTTTGTCTATGTACACTCAGACTTCCTTCCAGCAGGACACACAGTTCAGTCTGTCATTTCATTACAAGCCCCGCTCTCGCAGTACTGAGACAAAGCGCCTGCATATTCACTTAATATGCATTTGAAAGTGAACACAAACATTTGCTCACTCTCAACAGGGCTCGTGCCAAAGCAGTTGGTTGTCGCAGCACTACTGTTGCCACAGAGATGGCTGACAGGTGCCTGAGAGCTGAAGAGATTAGCGCAAGCCAAACAAAATATACTAAACTACCCCCTTACAAAGCAGACCGACACGACAGACATCGTTTACCCCCTTGTAAGATTGTAAAATGCACTGGAATGCATTGCTATTGTGTTGTATTTTGTATCATTTAGATAAACTATATTTAATGATGTTCTCTTCTATTCAATCTGTGAATTGTAATAAAGCCAAAATTGAAACATACTGAGGAAGTTGTCTTTTTAAAAAAAACAATGGCGTCAACACTGAATGTTGTGCCGAAAGTTTTTTACACTCAAAAAGAAAAGATTCTGTTCAGTTTTTTTCTTTCACCAAAGTACAAAACAATGCAGCTGTACACTCGAAGGTATGACAGCGGTTGGCCAGGGGGAGCATACATATTTGTTTCGTTTCTTAGCCTGACATTTTAAAATAGGACAATGAAATAAAAAGCTGACAGGATGCATACAGTCAGAACAACAACAAAGAAACATTTCAGTGAAATATAGTAGAATTAAATTCTCTCAGTAAAGGTACTGAAGATGTAGCTTTATGAGAACCACCCCGGTGATAGTTTAGTACCTGTTGATTGTGTTTCAACTTGGCCTCTTTCAGTATCTACGCTTGGTTAAATAATGTACAGGCAGGAAGACCTGCTTTTACGTTCATTGCTGGAGTGATGTGTATCATGATACAATACTTTTAGTACTGGTATTAACCAAATTACTTATAGTCTTTAATACCAAATTTCAACACCTAAAAATAGCAGTCAATCTTATCAGCATTAGTGAGCCAGCAAGTGTGCTTGTTCTACAGTCAGAAATGGTTATTATAGTGTTGATATTTTCATTAGGTTTTCAATTTTATTTTTCTTAAAGAAAAGTTTTAGTTAGCTTTTATTTAACTCCACTCTTGGTTATGGTTTTCAGTATTATGGTAACTATGTTTTCTGAAACTGGGGCCTAATTCCATAACTGTTGTCTACTTCTGACAAATTTAGCAAGGATAGTTTTACAGTAAATTAACAGTAGACTATGTTCTCCTGTCTTTAGTCAAAGATCTTCATCTCCTGGCTGTCAAAGGTTTCATGCATGATATCCATTACAGAAACATGCTGGTTTGTAATGCAGTGTCATCTGAGAAGTTGAAGGTCATAAACATTCAGTTTTGGTTTTCGATTTTTTCTTTCTTTGAGAATCTTTGATCATCTTCTGATGATATCATGCGCTCCTTGAAACCCTTACGGTTGCTACCTGAGGAAAATTATTGTTGTTGCATTTTTGGCAGAGCGGCAAGCTTGACCTGGCCTTCATGCTTGATTGCATCACCTGTTTAAGACGTTTTGTCCACATTTCACAATGTTCCTAGTCTTAAATGTTCCTGCCTCAACACTTTTCAAATATGTTGCAGACATCAATTTCAGAATGTTTATACTATTATTAACTACGATGTTGATCTGATAAAACATTACTTTTACTGTTTTTGTACAGTTTTTGTTCAAAAACAGCTTAAAATAGATTTATGAAGCACTGCTGTCTGGTTTTATTTGTATTTTATCTACAGTCCTACTATTTTTTTGGAATTAGGTTTGTAGCACTAGTTTAATACTATTTAGAGAGCACAGTAGTTAAAATTTTGTTTTTTTGCATTTTTTTAGAAAAAGTTTATGCCTTGTTAACTTTCTGTTGCTGTTATATCCTTAACACTGTGTGGTACAGTTTATTGTTAACCTCCCAGAAATTAGCTGCATTATTACAGAAAGCTGAGATGATTACAGTAAAATGATAAATACAGTTTAAACAGTTATGTTAACTACAACCCCAAATAAAAAAGGTGGGTACTCAAAATTAAATCTTAAAACAGTGATTTGTAAATAATTTTTGAGCCATATTTCATTAGAAGTAATGCAACTGCACATTATTTGAGTTTTTTTCTCATGAATTCGATAGCTTTATTAATTTGACCACAGTCCACTGAACAATGGTCCATCTGCTTCTGGCGCATTTAACGTAAGGCTTCCTTTTGGCACAGTAAGGTTTTAACTGAATTTATGGATGTAATTATGTGCTGATTATATGGTTTATGGTTTGTAGATGACTGCTGGTACCTGACGCAGAGATGTTAATCAGCTAAGGTGTGCACTTTTGGCCGTTATGCACTGAACTTCCTCCAGATTCCTTTTAATTCATCTTTTAATGATGTTATGCACTGTAGATAGTTTCAATAATTTCAATAATTTTCTTACACATTTGTAGTACCTCAATCCATCTTTTCTCCTAACAGGCTAGGCCTATAATGGGTGCCTATAATTTTGAACCAAATCACAGTCTCCTGTTTAAATCACCTGTTTCAAATCACATGTTTGTTTAATTAAATTTAATTTAATTTATTCTTTTTTTCATTTTACCTAATTTTTTGCTCTAAATTGTCTCTAACTCATTCTTTTTAAATGTTTCAAAGGCCTGAATGGCAGCAGTGGATGGACAATTACACATGAAATTAAGCTGACTGGACAAAATGTGAAATATCTGCTATAAAAATATATGCCAATGTAATCACTGCTTTCTTTGTACATTTTTCATACCATCCTAACCTCCTCTGGTTTGGGGTTGTAGTGTGTAACCTTGACAATAAATGCTAGTGTAGTTTTAGAAGTGATTTTAGTCTTTTTAGTATTAAGTTGTTTTTAATGATAACCCTGAACTGATAAAAGACTAAATTACATCCTGCATGTATGTTATTAACGTACGCAGTAGTCTGTTATCCATTGTGGTTAGTAATACTTACTTCCTTTAACTGACACTTTACTGGTTTAAGCCACACCCACTTTGGGATTGCACTTTAAAAGAGTTTATGGCTGAGAAGCTGGTATCAGAGTAAAGGTAGCAGGTATCGGTATTGGTAACAAACAATTACACCCCTTACAACATATCATCTTGTTGCATTACCATTTGAGCCTATTGTACTATACATACATACAACTGGACCTTTGACCTCCTCGAGCTGTAAATGACAGTTCACTCTTCTCTTGTTTGAGGTTTCTCCGCAGTGTGTTGTGTTGACACCCCTGCTGGGTGGGGGAGCTCTGTTCAGTTCTTGCAGGCTTGGTGTTACCCTCCCCCTGGATTCCATGCCTTCTCATGAAAGCTGCTTCAATCTACTACGTTTTGATAGACATTCTTTATTCTATGCATGAATCAGGAGTTATAATGTTATAATGTTCTTTCTGGTTACTTCCTTTCAGTTTATTCTCCCTGCTTATGTCTCAAATTCTTATTCTCTCCAGTATCTCTTCTTATATGATATGCAGGAGAACTGGGCCCAACTTGAATTAACGTAGATTTCTAATGTAGATTAAAAGTTTCACATTTACATGTGACATTTACAGCTAAGACTTTTACAGCTAAAAGAAACTGCATAGGATTCACTCCGGAGACACTGATTCACCTTTTTGATCACTTATTATTAAATATTAGTATTTGTGATTACTGAGCTGTTGAAGTAAGAAATTTCTCTCCTGTACTGTTTCACCAACTGCTTGTTGCTGGTAATGCAGCGCTGTATTTCAAAACAGCAAGAGTTAACCAGGCTAAAGTACGATCTCTACACACCACACAATGGTGTTAGTTTTAACAGGCTGTTACAACCGAGACCCCCAAAGATGAATAAAGAAAGAGCGACTTTTATTTGCCAAAAATTGACTATAGATTTTATAAATGTTATTTTTCAGTGAGGACAAAAACCTGGTAGCTTTGTAGGAGAAGAAAAACATGTACTACTTTTATTTAATGTACTACTTTTAATTTTGGGCCAGTTGTTTTGGTTCATCAGAGGATTTAAATGGACTGTAAAAACAACAGATATTTTCTTTTTCAAATTATGCCAATAACTAAAAACTGACAAAAATGAATATACAAAATGTATTTTGCTGTTTGTGTTAATGCAACTAATTTGAAAAGCTCATTTGGCTTAAAACAGGATACTTTTGGCTGAAACAGTTACATCACATTTTATGTTTTGAAGTAGATATTTGTGTTCTTATGTACGATTGATGTAGTTATTAATATTTGCCAAAGAACGTTTATTAAAAAGCTAAAACATTAAGATGGTGTCCTGCTCTCCTTACATCAAACCTCAAAGTAAGGCTGTGGGAAAATGACTGTGGAACACCTGGAGTAGAGTTTTGCCTATATCGACACTCAGAGACACTGCCTGGGTGTAAATGTAGGCAAAACCTGACAGACCTTATCTGCTTCCCTGATCTGAGCCTTCCAGTTCACCCAGTGATACCAGCTCTTTCCCACAGGAAGGGGGTGGAATCAGGGTTGGGCTAAGTGTGAAGAATACCTGCATTCAAGAAAGGACAATAAGCAAAGTGTGACCTTAAGCACTAATTAATCCTGTGCGAATTGCTGGGTCCTAGCAGAAGTATTTCTTAGAAACTAATATGCTAATCAGGTGCACACAGGCTTTTTCAGTATGCTAAGTGGCCTTTTACTAAAGTTGACCACTCCTGTTGGATAATAATGAGCTTTTAAATGTGAAACCTACAGTTTAAGAATGGGGGTAGGAGAGTAAAACAATGACTGAACCTCTAAACGAGAGCACATGTGTGTTATTTTGGATGTTACTAGCTTTAGCTAGCAAATATTAGGCTGTAGCTAACGCAGCTTGTGAGCTAACTGCATGACAGAGATTTTGAGCTAATGTTGACCACATTAAAAAGTAATGCGGTGTGTCTGTGGGATGTTATGATTAAATTGGCATTATAGATCTTAGGTGAATTAAATTATTTGCTCTTAGAAGACAAATGCAAGTTTTTGTTTTGAATGTTTGAAGTGATTCAGCGCTCTTTGTCCTTTTACAGTCAATAGCTTGTTTTTGGTCGCGAAGTTGTGAACTATAGCTAAGGCTGTTCAGACTGCAGGCAAATTGGATTTTAATTTGATGGTACGCACTGTGTACGCAAGTGATCAGATCAGATTTGTGTGTCCAGACAGCCTTTTTGCAGTGGTGAATATGGATAAATATGGATTTTGTTTGCCACCAAAAAGCACAAGTAATATCCACACATCTTCTGAGTTTTTTTTTTTACATGTAATGTTGATGATAGAAACGGTGAAGGAGTTATAATTTCCACCACAAACATTAAAATAATAAAAAATAATGAATAATACATTTTCTTTTTTGTGACTACTTTTCATTAAGGGGCAAAGATTACAAGACATTAATCTTCTCTCAAACTAACATAAAACCATGTTAACATAAATTTATAACCTTATTAAGTGATATAACCACAACACCTGAGAACAATTCTGACCTTTTCTAGAATAGCTTGTTTCACATCAAACCACTTATTCTATGACTTATTCTATTATATAGAAAATTGGGAAAATGAATACATCCCCCTCTAAGCCGCGTTATAACTTCTAAATGACTGTAAAATCAACCAATATCTTTATTTAACTATAGTTTTATAGCGAATGTTACTTTAGGATTTTTTCTTGACTCCCATCAAACAGGCTTTGATTCAGGGCCATCCGCGTCTCCTCCCGTCAACCATCCAATAAGGGCGCACTTCCCAGTTCTGGTGGCCCAATCACAGCCGTCCACGAGGTTCAGGTCGGAGGTGGGGACAATTTTTTTTGATTGACGTATAATCTGACCATTCAGCATCTGACAGTTCTCTGGAGGCGTGTACAAACGGGTCACGATAGCCAATCAGAGGCGGCGTAGGGGTGGCACTACAATAACGGCCATCGCGCTGCTTAGCCACACGTGATGCGCTGTAGTTGCAGGCGGTTTGCTACATGAGAGAGCAGCGGTGAGTAAAACTCGAGCGGTCACAATTACAGCTTTAAAGCCTGTCGGTGCACTGCCGTTATATCTTGACGGTGAATTCATTTTATCTGTAGGTTTTGCCTCTGTGTGTGTATTAGTACGTAGCGTAAGTGAGTTCAGCGAGTTTGAGGATCTGCGTGGCTCTCAGGCCGGTTGTCTTGCTAACAGCGGTGTCGGACTCGGTTCCTTTGAATCGGTTCTTTTCAGTCACCCAGTTGAACCAGTTCTGGAATTTAACATTGTTATGCGAAATATGTAAAATCTGGGTCCTCGTTGTAGGCTGGGGTGGGATGTCATGAAGCTCGACTGCTTAAAATCTCCAAATCAAATGTCTTATTATGTCATATTAAGAAAAGTTTCTTTGAATCGGTTGACATCCGATTCATTGAAACTGCCAGTTTGATAGAATCGTTTCGGCAAATTGAATCGGACTTTCCATCATTACTAGCTTGCTTGTTAGCTAAACTAGCTAGCTGGCTAGCTAGCTGTGTTAAACATGCAGGTGTCAGGAGAGCTCGGTTACAGGTTCTCAGAGTATATATATATATATATATATCACAGCTGCGAATAACATCGTCTATAAATTCTGTGAAGTCGCTTTAGTGTACCAATGTGCCCTGTTATCTAATTTTGCGGGAGGGCTAACGATGAATGGGAGAGATTGCGTACAGATTTGACTGAATTCTAACCACGAGTCGGTGAAGTCATTGAAACAAGAACTGCGAGTGTTTCCTACTTAATTAAAGCTATTTTGCCGCATTTTTGTAGTCGAACAGTTTGGTAAAAGACTTCTGTCCGTTGGATTGAGTTCCTGCTCCACGACCATAGGGGTGTTTAAAGGGGGGGGGGGCAAAGCCGTGGGGTTAAACCAGCCCGACCAGTGTGGTAGAAGTCATTTATGTTAATTTAGATATAGAAAATATCCAGATATGGAGGTCATATACAATAAAAAGACTTTTTTGTGACGTTTGTGTGGCGTCGTGTGCATGAACATATGATCTGTAATGAATGGTTTCCAGCTCAGTTTGTGTGTTCTTGTGAAGGAGTCATGACACAGGAAATCAGGACAATGGTGGTCGCTTCCCACCGCTTGTACGTCGTTACAGTGTAACTTTGGTAATAATTGTCAGCCTTTTTTCCCCCACTCGTACCACTCAAGCTGGAAAAGTAGAGCCAAGACACAAGAGAGTACGTCTAGGGAAGCATATTCTCCCATGAACACGTTTTTAGCTTTCAGTCTCTGAACATCACAACTGTTGATACTCTGGCAAACTAGGTCAGGACATCTTATCATTCGCTGCTTTATACCTCACTTCACAACTTGAAGGAGAATTTCACCCATCTTTCAAAATTCCTGCACAGTAAAGTCGTTAGGGTAAAGATGAAGGTCATTTGGAGTGGCTATATAGGAAATGGTGAGATTGTTCACAGCAGTGTTTATAGGAGCCATAGTAGTTTTATGCTTTTAAAAAAGTGACCTCTCATGAAGTTATTACATTACATGGCTGTTAATGCACTGCCAGCTTTTGTGATAGTTCTGAGATTTAGTCCGAACATGTATTTTTAAAAGTCATTGGTGGTAGAGAGGCTGTAAGAAAAACAACCCCTAAAGGAAACACTAGTACAGATTTACCACTATTTTACCATCAGTGTTGCATATACAAAGTCAGATAGAGGTTAATGGATTAAATAGTGAATAAATTGGCTATATTTGCAACATTGTGACCCATTTCAAACACTACCACTTTAAAGAAATGCAGTTTTCACTTTGTGACCTTATTTGCATCTCAGTTAATTAAGTTTGCAGAAATTTTCAAAGATCAGTGGATTTCCCTTGCAAGTTACACTGACAGCTGCTATAGCCTGCTTATGTGTTACTTAACTGCCTAGATTCATGTGTAGTCTTGAGGCCCGCTTACCCTCCCCCTTCCCTAAATCTTGGGCCTGGATGAATCCTAGGGCAGGCAGCGTGTGAAGACTTTAACCCAGAGTGGTAGAATGAGGTAATATCAGGGTTATATGAAGTAGTTTTTTTCCCTCCTTCTGTCCTGAACAACGTGTGCTGCTTCATGATGCAGCGTATCAAACTGAAAGTGATAGTTAGCATTTAGGATTCTCAATGACTGCTATGCCAGTGTGAGTCATTTTAACTGAAAGCTAAGTTTCCTTCTATCTGTTCAGATAAAAGTGGAACTGTCTGGGGTTCATAGGCATGGTTGCTGGTTTTGGGGTGTTGGGCTGTAGTAGATTAGACACCTTTCTCATCGGATTGATGGCTGTATCCCGTCTTAATCTGCAAACCAGATCTCCCCCATTCTTGCTGGTCTCTCTGTGGGGTCTTGAAACACAACTCAGCAGGAAAAACCTGGCCCATGCTATTCACTGTAGACTCCCCCACTGTTTTGGGTCACAACAGGCCTAGCAGATTCTTGCATATGTAAACAAATAAGCATACTTAAGGTGGACCGTATTGTGGTGGAACAGCTTGTACTCATATTTAAAGGAATGGGTCCCTAAAAAGATGTAGTTGATCAGCAAAGACATGCTTGGCGTTGAAGTTTTTACTGAAGCTATTACACTGTTGTAGCTAGTAAATAATAAAAGTTAGTGTAACCCAATATATTTTTGAACAGCTTAGACTATATTAGACTAAATTAGTTTTATAACAGCACAGCTCAAAAACTTCTAACAGTAAACTTGCATTTCAAGTAATTATACAAACATTGCTAAGTTTTAAAACATGCTGTTCACTCTCAGGCCACCACAGTCATGTGTTGAATTTGTGATGTCACAAAAACCTGCACATTTACATGTAGTCAGCCTAGAGCAGCTTAGCTTTGCCCAGGGCTGCTTTCTAAATGAGACACAATACAGTGCAATTGGAGCTCATTTATATAAATAGGTCTTACAAACACTATAACAGAAACTGCCTATTTAGGGATAAACAGAGTTTGGAAAACATTATGTTTATAAATTAGAATGTAGGCTCTTTAATTATGTGATCTATATGTGTGGATCCGTCTTTACTTGAAGATGCATCAGGTTTCCGCGCATGTTATAAAGATGCTATGGTGTCTGAAAGCTGGATCTAGAGACACATCAGTCACTGTTTGCAAATAGCACCACAGCGCTGGACGCGGGCAGCAGCTGCGGGGAAATGCCCTCTGGTCTTACGCATGGGCACTCTGCTGCTCCGCAGAGCTGAAAATGTGTCACACTTGGCACTATAGCTAGCCAGTCAGAGCCAGCAGTGATTCCGCCACAAGAAACGACACAGTTTCTGTAGTATATAGTATTATGGTGCGTCATGGGTTTAACTTGAGAGCTTCTGAAGACATGACCATAAATAATTACAGTATATGATTTGTCATTAGATAAGTTATTGATTATAAGTGATAAAAGACAGTGATATATTGTCCTAGTGTTAGTTTAGAGCTGGGTAATATGGCAATATTTATTGTTATCATAATAAATCACACATACATCACAATATAACTTTATTTTGAAATTGTGACTATCATCAGTACTTAAACACTTCTTAACTGTATGTTTGATTAAAGAAAGCATAATTGGTTGTGTTGAATTGTCGTGTTGCAGCTCAATGCATGAAATGTTAAATACAAATAATTTGGTTTATAGATTTTGATGTGACATACCATGTATTATTAAAAAGCATCTTAAATTATGGATGTATCCCATTTTGCCATATTGCCCACCTCCATTAAAATAGTATAGATTTACAGCAATTATCAACATGACAGGTGACTCCAAATGTTTGAACAGCTGTGAATACAACCACATGCAAATGTTTGGGTGGCCCTGGTCGAATGACAAGTTTTGTTAATTTTCTGAAAATGTGTTAACACATCCACTGAGAGTACCTTTCCTGCACAGTTACCTTCATGTTCTTATGTTATTTCCAATGTTTTAAACCTGGTCAATAAACTGAAGTTGCACACGAAAATTTGCAGAAAGATGGAACTAAAGTTTGCTCGACATGAAACATGTTTACTTATTTTCACTCAAAATCTTAACAAAACATGTAAGAAGGTGTTCAGAAGTTTGCGTATGATTGTGTCTAGTACGTCATAGTTTGAACTGTTGATGATTTTAAATGTGTGGTAATTAGAATACTGTTTTTTATTTGTGTATCTTTTCCAGTGCTGTTGGCCCCACTCTCCTTTCAAGCCTGAACACTGCGAGTGTAAAGGGGGTTCATTAGTTAATTTCAGGGACAGATGGGTGTCCCTTGGGAGAGTATATATCATGCCCCCCCCCCTCCCCCCTCTCCTTAATAATACTCTTTCTCTTTGACAAACATGCGTGCACACACACAAAAGCCACTTGTGCTGTAGCGTACCCTGTATGGTTACTAATCCAAGTAGCCAACTCCTAAAGCTCAGCATCTCATTGAGCTAGCGAACACCTCTCAGTGGGGTACTATTTACTCTTTTTTTTTTTCTTTTTTTCTGAATGTAACGTTAGAGTCGGAACGTCTAATGGAGCTGAAACTGACTGTATACCTTCTTCTTGGCTGTGTTCTTCTCATATGCACCCTAAGCAAATACACGTTTGAACACGTAACCAACAGCGTTTTGAAGTCCCTGGTTACATACAAGTTTCCCTTTTCTCTTTGCTCAGCAAAGCTGTGTGTTGTCTAGAAGTTGGGCTTTGTTTAGCTGGGCTACTATGGCGATTCGTTGCTAGCGTACACTGTTGGCACCTCTGGCTCAACTCAGCTAATCCTGAGCGTCTTAAGCTCATTAGAGGAACATTCAGTGGGATGCGCTGGTGCCGCTTAAGTGTATGTTTGCTTTAGAATTAT
This sequence comes from Megaleporinus macrocephalus, assembly GCA_021613375.1. Classification (NCBI taxonomy): domain Eukaryota; kingdom Metazoa; phylum Chordata; class Actinopteri; order Characiformes; family Anostomidae; genus Megaleporinus; species Megaleporinus macrocephalus. The sequence continues at coordinate 31,795,308 of CM038713.1, forward strand.
CAAGGGTGGTAGCTGTGTAGGTGTTTGCCGAGACCCCTTAGGACTCCTCGCAGTGGTCTTTCCAGACTTCCTGGGCCCCTTAGGAGACTGGAGTAATGGTGGACTTTAAATAAGAATTTGTTTGTAAATGGCCTTCTCCTTCCTGCCTGAGATGGAAATGAAATTGTGTTTTTGCCCTCCTTCAGGGCACAGCACTCAGTTCTCTCTGGTTAATGTCACATGAGTTTACATGGAAGAGCAGAGGCAGAGTGAACTGTGATATTTGTAGTGAGCAGATTGAAGGAGACTTGATTTCACAAGCTCTGCTAGCCACTTCCCTGTTTCCGAAAGGTCCATTATGTTAGCGATATCATTTTCAAATGCTGATTTCAATTGAAGTTAGGTTAGCCTCAAGAGTCTGTTCCACCAACAGCTGAGTTTACATCATGTGTCTATGCTGTTTCGGTTACAGTCTTAATTTTGAATTATTAAGTCATTTAGAGCAGCTTAATGTGAAATGATGCTTCATAGAGATGTGTATTGTATTGTTAATAAAATAGGGTTTTCTTTGGGGGCTGTTTTGCCTATAGTATCACGTCTGCCTCGCATATCAGAAAACATATTTAGACACATTAAACTCTTGAGATGTCAGTTATGTTGTAAATTATGACTAGAAATATTTCTCTACAATTAACTGTAAACTACTCTGAATTCTACAGAATGTTCTTTTAATTGGTGCAGTTCTCATTTATCCTTTAAATTAGGGATGTAAGAAAATATTAAATATCAGGATATGTTTAGTGATACTGTATTGATTCTCAAAAACACAGTATCGATACACAGATTCCTGGCAGACAGTGAATCGTTGTGTGTGGTCTTTAAACCTGTGACCACTAGATGGCAGTGCTGTAATCCTTTTTTAGCTCCTCTCCAACAATAACAAGCAGCATAAGGGCGCAATGCTATTGTAAGCATTGATAAACCTGTTCATATAGTGGTGTTTTTTGATAGTAGGATTTGAAAACTCTCAACATATCACTTTGCTTGCAGTATCGCACTATATTGCGATATATTAAATCGTGACCACTGTATCATGATGCGAACTGTATTGCCAGGTTCTTGCTAATACACAGCCTCACTTTAAATGCTGTGGTGTTCAAAGTATGACATGGACCCTTTATGGTGTTTCTTAAGGGCAATGAAGGAAAATTTACCATTTGGTGACTGAATAAGTATACTATCACTACACTGTGTTCTTACAAGTGTTCTTATGCATAGAGCCAGATATAAATACAGTAGATCTGTGCATTGAACATGTATTTTAAGTTGTAATTTAAGGAAGATTGATGAGCATGTAAGTAGTGATTGTGCTTATGTGGCACAATGATGCTGAGATTTAATCTCATTGGGTTAAATCTCCTTAGGGGGAAAAAGGCTGAGGCTGTGAAACCAGTCTCTTGTCGCCATGACGATCTGAGTTAAGACAGTGCTGGGATGGTACTGTCCACTGTGTGACTAGGAGCCACCCAGCGGTGTTGACATTAGACTAGGCTCGTAAATATGTCTGCTGCCTGTGTACTTTCAACTGGCTTCGGGTCTCTCACCCCTGTAATTAAGCCTGGTTGTGGGACACTTGTGATCTGTAATTTGTTAGTAAATGTAAAATTATCTACCTACAGATGCTAATGCAGTGTTCTGTGTCTTAATGCCGGCTCATCTCTCTTCTCTGTGCTTTCCTGTCTCTCAGACTATGGACCTGAAGGCGCAGTTGTGTGTGCTGCTGCTGGCGCTGGGCCTGTGCGTGACCCTGCAGGTGAGGGCTCAGGAGGAGGACCTGGATGTGGACGTGGAAGATGACGTGGGTAACTTGGGAGACGATGAGCTGCTGGACGGAGAAACTGAAGAAGATGAGAAGCCGTCCCCTGCACCCGCCCCTACTCCCACTGTAAGGCTCGTCATCCTATACAAGAGTGCCTTGGCGTATGCCACAGTAGTATACATAGAAAACCAGAAATGGAATATATTGGAGGATACTTGATTGCACTTTTTCAAGTTCTCCTAGGCACATGAGCATGTCACCAAGACGTGTTGTTCAGGACTGAGAAGGCGGTGGTGTTAGCCACAGTTTTTAGCAGGTCCTACCTGACTACATGATCATCAAATTTCTAAATATTCTAAAAAACAGGCTGTTCATATATAAACAACGTAAGGAGTTAGAGGTGTAATGATCAGCAAATTTGATCAAGACTTTGGCTCATGCCGCTGATGTCAAGAGGTGTTAGTTAGATATTTTTAATTTTCAATAATTAAAATTTGCCAAGATGCGATTCAGTTGGATACCGGGGTCTGCAGTTGATATGAAATGATATGGTGGACTTTTCAGGTAAGGTTACAACCACACTAAAATTATTCCCATATACAGCATATTTATTTGGTGGTGTTCTGAGATGTTGCCACCATGTTGTTTTTGCTGGTGGTTTTCATGGGGATAACTTTGTAGAATCATAGATGGTAGTTGGAACTAAATATTAAATATCTAAAAATATATTTATATAATAAGACTTTTCCACAAAATCGCTCAGCGTGATGGTATTTCATTGTATTTGGACAGGGTCCCTTAGAACACTGTGTGTATGTGGTAGTTGTGTGTGTTATATTATCGACTAGCAATGCAACATGAGTTTACAGATGTGGAGTGCAGAGCTAGACTACTAGTGTTATCATGTAATGGATGGAAAGTGACAGAGGTTGTGATTTAAAAAAGTAATTGACGTAAAATCATTGGTAAGGTTATTTGCCATGACACTATAACGGGCGAGCTCATACGCTGTATTAGCCCAGGCTTGCACTAAAGGTTCATAGTAGTTAAAGGTGATACACTGGTTCATCTGGTGTAACAGTTGTACCAGTTGAGTTTTGTTACAACTGATAAGTCACAAATAAGCACAGATATCATACAAAACTATGCACACCACACTAATGTCAGCCTAGTTGTCATGCTTGTTTAAGTTTCATTGCAAATGAAAAAGAAGCGGACTCTTAATTACCATTCGCTGTTGATTATGAAGTGAAGACACAGACACATCATAACCACCTGACTTATTCGAATGGTTTTATTTGTAAATATGTCAACTTCCTAATGGATATCCTGAAACCTTCAAATTGTGATGTGATGTAATGTACTGTACAGTATGTGTTTGGTCATTGCTGACTCATAGGTATAGTACAGAGAAGGGCTCAGTCATGTGGACTGAAATGAAAAGGTACAGTAGTTTGCCTATGGTGACCGTTTTACCAGCTGAATGGGAAGAGAGGTTTTATGGGTGTAGCTTTTCATATCTGCTGGATAAAGCTGCACTTAAGCCAACAGTCACTGGTTTATTGTTCCAAATTAAGATAATGCAAACAATTCAAAGGAAATAGTTCAGTCAAGATCTTTATAGGAAAGTCTGTCTGCTCAGTGCCTGCCTTCACAGCACCCCCGGGCAGTCATTTCTAGTAATGCAAGCCAAGCCCAGGCTCTTATCTCTTGTATAAAGCGCAAAAGCCTCAATTAATGTGTGTGTATATACACACACACACACACACACACACACACACACACATATATACTGTCCAAAGAAAACATCTCCTTTTTTTCTATTTTCTGTGAAAGTTAATGCATGGACCAATAGGAATGTTTTGAGGTCCATTGGAATAAAACCTCTTTACCTTAATTTACATTTAAGGTAAAGACTGTTTTGCCTCTTCTGTAAAGTTAGTATTTTATATAAGTTGTGTGTGTGTGTGTGTGTATATATATATATATATATATATATATATATATATATATATATATATATATATATATATATATATATATATATATATATATATATTAGTTTTTTGGATAGTGTAAGAATGTGTTTTAATGTGTGTTTTCAGCTTAATCTGGCTACTGCACTAATCTGGCTAATGTCCTCAGTGTTACCAAGAAATCTTTTTTTTTTTTGTTTTCTTTTAGTGAAGGACAGGGCTTTCCTCGAAAAAAGAACATTGAATATTATGAGCTATCCTGTTTCTTTTTTAAACTGTTTCCTCTTTTGTAATGTCTCTGACTCCAACCTTGTCTGATTGTAGTACAGCACCTACAATCACATATTAAGCTCAGCTCTACACTAAATGACGCCCTGCAAAGCAGAGCAGAGTGACTATTTCTTGCCATCTAGTGGTAAAGTTCATGTGACCCTGACTTCTGAATTAGCCTACTGACCCAGTTACCAACTTAGAACCTGTCTGATCAGCTACCTCAGAGTTACAGATCCAGCCATGGCTTCATTTAAGTGGCTTGTGGGTTGACATTAGTGAGAATTGAGGTGCTGTAATTACAGACAAAAGTGAAATCCCCAACAACTAAAGCTGAAGTTGGTGCATTTAAGGGATTTTTTTTTTCTGAGAAAGTTTAAGGTGTCTCATTTTTAATGTAGTGTATTGCTATGCCTGGTCTGTTTTATAACAGAAGGTTCAAAACATAATTACATGAGGTTCAGCTCCAAAGGTTTCACTGATTGTGCCTTTAATGCGCCAATTACCTAATTCAACTGTCTGTCTGTTCTAGGTGACCTATAAAGCTCCTGAGCCGAAGGGAGAACACTTCTTTGCAGAGTCATTCGATAAAGGAACACTGGAAGGGTACGTTTTTAACCCCTTTGCTGGAAAACCGCACATAACAGTCCTCTGAAGTGTTTGTGTTGGTGTGAACTGCTTTTACTTGCTTTTTCTAGGTGGGTCTTATCCCAGGCAAAGAAGGAAGACATTGATGAGGAAATTGCTAAATACGATGGTAAGCATGTGTTCATAACTGTATTCAGACATTTATTAGTGGATAGTTTCTTTTACTGCATGGCAGGTTAAGTGTTTATCAGTGGGCCCAACCTCATAATGTGTGTGTGTACACAGGAAAATGGGAGGTTGAAGAGATGAAAGACACAAAGCTTCCTGGTGACAAAGGCCTGGTGCTCAAATCCAGAGCCAAACATCATGCCATCTCCGCTCTGCTGCTGCGGCCTTTCACCTTTGACACTAAACCCCTCATTGTCCAGTAAATATATTCTCTTATTTTGATTCATGTTCACAAATAAATAGTACTGGTCAATAATGATGACCTGCAGTACTGACAACTGATGAAAAGCATTTCTGTTTGAGTTTAAGAAGTGTGGCAGTTGAGAACTGGTAATCTTAGTCAGTGCAGCACTGTTTAACTAGTTTCCGCCCAGCTTAAATGAGATGCAAATATTGGGATATACTGTTTGCTTTCTAGTGTTTGTTTTTTTGTGTAATGTGTACTCATTTTGGAACAAAAGGAACAGTTTATTTTCAGGTTGTACGGTAATGTATCAAATTCAGACCATAAGCCAGTGATATAGCAGTGTGTGGTAGAAGCAGTCTGGCTTGTGCCAGAAGAGCAACATCTAGTTTTAGTCTCTCAGATGTACATGTACCGTTGGCTTTAATCTTTAGTTATGAGAAAACCAGTTCAAGCTGGTTTTGGAAACAAGCAACCAACTTCGTTACTTAAAGTTTTCCAAGAGCTGATTAATTTGCACTTAAAGAATATAAAATATTTAATATTTTCTTAAAACCCCATTGAACCTAAATTTAATTTCTAATAATGTTCCAGAGTAGATGTAGAAAGTAGGTTTTATGAATATCTTTCTAATAAATGTCGGCTGTATTTATGTAAACTGGGCGGTCAGCTGACAGGCTAGCTCTCTATAGCTGCCTGTCGCCCATTCATTAGTTTAAACATATACCAATGTTGTCCAATCATTAGTTTGCACGTTGTCATACTTTGCCTTCCATCTGTCTGTCTGCACATCTGTTCAGTTGTTCTTTTGCACATTGTTCCATCCGTCTGTCAGTCTGTTCTTCTAGGGGTTTTTTTTCTGGGTCCAGTTAGGGTCCCATAAAAGCTGAATTAGTTCTGTATGATTGGCAAAGCAGGCAAGAGTGTTGGACAGAGTGCTGTCAATCAGTCTGCTCCTTAGCCACGTCTACACAATTCTCATATCAGAGCTGCAACAAAATAACAACACTTTCTGCCAAAAGCCACCAGCAATAAACAAACTTATTTGTGTTGATTTTCAGGTATGAAGTGAACTTCCAGAATGGAATCGACTGTGGCGGTGCCTACGTCAAACTGCTCTCTCAAACCCCAGACCTTGATCTGGTAAGAACGCTTTGTGTGTTGGAGAGTAAAAAGTAACCAGTATTTGGTCTAAAGTAGTAACCAGTGCTTGGTCACGAGTAGAAAGTAACCAGTATTTGGTCGCGAGTAAAAAGTAACCAGTGCTTGGTCGAGAGTAGAAAGTAACCAGTGCTTGATCGAGAGTAGAAGGTAACCAGTGCTTGGTCGAGAGTAGAAAGTTACCAGTGCTTGATCGAGAGTAGAAGGTAACCAGTGCTTGGTAGACAGTAGAAAGTAAACAGTATTTGGTCGACAGTAGAATGTAAACAGTATTTGGTAGACAGTAAAAAGTAACCAGTGCTTGGTCAAGAGTAAAAAGTAACCAGTGCTTGGTCAAGAGTAAAAAGTAACCAGTGCTTGGTCGAGAGTAGAAGGTAACCAGTGCTTGGTCGAGAGTAGAAGGTAACCAGTGCTTGGTCGAGAGTAGAAGGTAACCAGTGCTTGGTCGAGAGTAGAAGGTAACCAGTGCTCGGTCAAGAGTAAAAAGTAACCAGTGCTTGGTCAAGAGTAAAAAGTAACCAGTGCTTGGTCAAGAGTAAAAAGTAACCAGTGCTTGGTCGAGAGTAGAAGGTAACCAGTGCTTGGTCGAGAGTAGAAGGTAACCAGTGCTTGGTCGAGAGTAGAAGGTAACCAGTGCTTGGTAGACAGTAGAAAGTAAACAGTATTTGGTAGACAGTAGAAAGTAAACAGTGCTTGGTCAAGAGTAAAAAGTAACCAGTGCTTGGTCAAGAGTAAAAAGTAACCAGTGCTTGGTCGAGAGTAGAAGGTAACCAGTGCTTGGTAGACAGTAGAAAGTAAACAGTATTTGGTAGACAGTAGAAAGTAAACAGTATTTGGTAGACAGTAGAAAGTAAACAGTATTTGGTCGAAAATAGAAGGTAACCAGTGTTTGGGTGAGAGTAGAAGGTAACCAGTGTTTGGGTGAGAGTAGAAGGTAACCAGTGTTTGGGTGAGAGTAGAAGGTAACCAGTGCTTGGTCGAGAGTAGAAGGTAACCAGTGCTTGGTCAAGAGTAAAAAGTAACCAGTGCTTGGTCAAGAGTAAAAAGTAACCAGTGCTTGGTCGAGAGTAGAAGGTAACCAGTGCTTGGTCGAGAGTAGAAGGTAACCAGTGCTTGGTCGAGAGTAGAAGGTAACCAGTGCTCGGTCAAGAGTAAAAAGTAACCAGTGCTTGGTCAAGAGTAAAAAGTAACCAGTGCTTGGTCAAGAGTAAAAAGTAACCAGTGCTTGGTCGAGAGTAGAAGGTAACCAGTGCTTGGTCGAGAGTAGAAGGTAACCAGTGCTTGGTCGAGAGTAGAAGGTAACCAGTGCTTGGTCGAGAGTAGAAGGTAACCAGTGTTTGGTTGAGAGTAGAAGGTAACCACTCTTAGCCTATCCAGTTCCTCTAGTTAATTCTCTTCCAACATGTATGCCACCACTTGAAAAGCGTTGTCCATACATCACCTCAACAGGCTTGAGAATGCTTAATGCTCCGCTCTGCTGTCCAGATACTAAACTGGTTGTTCCATTGCATAGTGATAGTGAGGGAACCCTAAAAATAGACACTGGTGGAACAAACCTTAGTGGCTCCGTAAATACCTGTCCAGATAAAAATGCTATCCCAAAGCTGTTCAGTGCAAAATGAACAGCAGTTTATTCCCAATATTACCGGCTCATTAAGACACTGTGATCTGGAATTTCAGATGGGAGACTGCTCTATTGCTATTAATAGGTAGGTAATAGGTAGTGTAAATAGTTGAATAGTTTTTTATCTTGCTGTTCAATTAAAGTAAAAAGAAAAGCAGAAGAGAATATTACTTTTACAAATGATTTATTTGCTTGTGTATATGTATTTATACCCATATTGTAGAATGCAGGACACAGGGTAGAATATGGAGTAGGCCAGTGTCCCATCATGGGCCAAAGAATAAGATGGTACATGAGCTGCTCCCTTCTCACAAATTCACAAAGTCTTTCCTTTCTTTTCACTCTTTAGGATCAGTTTGTAGACAAGACCCCCTACACCATCATGTTCGGGCCTGATAAGTGTGGTGAGGACTACAAACTGCACTTCATCTTCCGTCACAAAAACCCCAAAACTGGCGCGTACGAGGAGAAGCATGCAAAGAAGCCAGAATCTGACCTCCGCACTTACTACACTGACAAGAAGACCCACCTTTACACACTCGGTAAGGATAACTGCTTATCTGGTGTATATTTCTCTGTCGTGATTCTCTAGATTTACCTAAAGTGTATTTTTCACTCACCAGTTAGAATTTGAAGTCTTTTTGTGCTTTATTTAGTTGTTGTAAGTGAAGGAAGCGAAAATACTCAGTCGAGGTGGAATATGAGATGAGATGCAGTCGAAAAAATATGATCAGAAATGCCGGCTGTAGTTAGCTAGACTGCTGCAATTTTAAAAAAAACATGATAAGAACTGGACTGTAACCTTAATCAAAAACACCCTCATCCTGCTGTCTAACTGTCCATGTAGAGGTGGTGGTAATAATAATAATAATAATAATAATAATAATAATAATAATAATAAATTAAAACCTCAATAAAAAAGAAAAAATACAGATTTGCAATATGAATTAATGGTATACTGTACTAGTTAATGCTAGTAAACTATAACATTCTGTTTCTGCTATAGAAAAGCTGGAAAAAAGAATTTAGGGCAGCCTTTCATTTTTGCCATGTGCAACAGAACGAAAATAACAGTAGAAACAAAGTTTTAAACTGATGGTTGTTTTAGGAGTTAGGGTATGTAATACAGTATGTAATACCCTTATCTGAAAATAAATTTGCAAACCATTATTCTGTAATAAATGTAGACCTTTCTCGCAGTCCTGTCCTGTCACACCTGGCTGTGAATAGTAACATTCAAAATGTTCATTTAGCTTCAGCACCAGAAGAGCAATAGGCATGTCTGGATTTTTCTCCAACATGGACGAAGGGCTTGTTTGACTCGCCCGAAGTGTGTTGCACAAAAAAATTCAAAACATTTACATATATGCCAAGCATTTTAATCACAAAAATGATCAAGTCTGTCCCATAATTCAACCCTGTATTCACTTTCCAGTGTAGATAAAAGCAACACATCGAACATTTTAACTGATGTTAAAGTTCTTAATTGAATTATTAGTGCGTTTAAGAACAGACAGTAGTCTCCGACATGGTTTGCATCGCCAGAAACCATTTAACGCTACTGTTAAAACACGGAAGTGTGAGAATGATCTATTGCTCTAAATTCAGGCCTGTCTAAAGCTGTCATGGTAAATAGACAGATAAGATGGGGTTTTAGAGTTATGATGTTTCGTTAGACAGCCCATGGTTGTTATCTACATGACTAGTCAAGCTTACCAAATACCGGTGTCCTGATAAATTGTACTTGACTGTTCACATTAATCAAAGTGAAGAAACGAGTGGGTCTGAGTACTTGACTGATTAAGTGAATGAATGCTTACAGTCTCATTAATAATAATAATGCTTACAATCTCATTAATAATAATTATCTCCAAATAAATGGAAGCCGATATTTCAAAAAGATTGAGTACTTCAGTTTGTATGAAATAATGATTACTGGAGTGAATGGTTCTCAATGAACACCCACAACTCAATATAAATAAATAAATCTGTTTACTTCAACATGACTTTCATATAAACCAGTAAGTAAGCTAGTGTATATATCTGAGAAGAATAAAATGTGTAAATTAAGCTATACATGGGTTTAGCTTCTTTTCTATTTCATTGGAAGGTGTGATGTATTGAGATTGTAGTTTGCAGTGCATTAACATTGTTACGCAAGGCATGGATGTGATGGATTTGTTGTTGTATTACTGCCGTAGTGGCCGTCATTTATTTTGATTAATTAATGGTTTCATTTGGGGGCGTGTTTTTTTTTTGGCCTATATTTGTGCTTCACGAGGCAAACATGCTGACTATAGGAGTACTCTTAATTTCCTCCTCTGGATGTTTCTTACGCTGCTTCTGATGTTCTGTTCGTTGCAGTGCTGAACCCTGACAACAGCTTTGAGATCCTGATTGACCAGACTGTTGTGAACAGTGGAAATCTGCTGAATGACATGAGCCCTCCAGTCAACCCCCCTGCGGAGATCGAGGATCCTGATGACCATAAACCTGAAGACTGGGATGAGAGGCCTAAGATCCAGGATCCTGATGCAGTCAAGCCAGAAGACTGGTCAGTGCATGTGTCCTTTGATTAAAGGGATTTTTTAACCTCTGGTATAGGTGCCAGTATATGTTTGAAGGTCTTTAGTTTTATGCTGGCGTTGTGAGGCTGATGGATAACAAGCTTCCACTACTTGTTAGTGACATGTTGCTTGCATTTTATGACTGTGATTCCTGAAGTTAAGAGACCACATGTTCCACACATTTGTTTTCCCTACTCCATCACAACTGACCTAGCCCATGATGAGCTGTTAATTAGATAATGAGCTAAAGGAGGTGTGCTAGAGTAGCATTTCCTTCTGCTTCACACATTGTAAAGTCCAGCTGATATCACACTACACCTTAATAAGTTTGTGAACTCAGTCATAGTAAGCACGATCAAGTGTATCATATCATTTAAAGAGACTTAATACAGATTCTTTGTAACGTTTAAATAAAGGAAAGTAGGGCTGTGTATTGGCAAGAACCTGGCGATACAATATGTATACAGCGGTCACGATTCAATACATTGTGATATATTGCGATATTGCAAGCAAAGTGATCTATTGCGAGTTTTCAAATCTTATTAAAACACACCACTACGTATACAGGTTTGCCAATGCTTACGATACACCCTTGTGCTTCTTGTTAATGTTGGAGAGGAGCTGAAAATGCATTACAACACTGCCATCTGGTGGTCAGAGGTTTAAGCACAACACACAATTATTCACTGTCTCCCAGGAATCTATGTATGGATACTGTGTTTTTGAGAATCAGTACAGTATCACGAAACATAACATCCTGATATTCGGTATTTCAAGATTTTCTTACACCCATGAAGGGTAGCTTTTTTTTCACCTGCCTCTAGACGCATGTTTATTTTTTATCCAACTCTCCTGTTTAAATGCATTCTGATTTCCGATTCACATTCACTTTCTATACTCTAACACACCTGAGCCCACTGATCAGCTCCGTTACAATAGCTTACTGGTTTTAAGTGGGTGTATTAGAATAGAGAGCAGAACAGAAACATACGCCACTTGGCAGCCAGAACCACAGTTGAAACATAAAAGAAAATAATCTGTCCAAATGCTACCGCACTTAGTGTAACCTAGAAGCCCTATCAGCTTTCCTTTCTGGTGTTGAGGTGGGCTTACATCATCTATTTAATAAACTTACTGGATAGATTACTTAACTCTGCACTGTATCTGCTTTTTTTACACTGCTTACTATTCAGTCAAACTGGCTATATATTGAATATAATGGAAATGCCATGACTGGCCAGCGTAGATAATTGATTGTTTTTGAAAACTGAACTGGTACACCACATAGACATATCCAAAGCTGATGAGTAACAAATCACAACCTCCACTCTGACACTTCATTGGTACATTCACTGATTCACAAAATTCAGTGACAACCAAAAGTCTGACAATCCTTAAAAATGTAGAATTGTTTAAATTTAGTTCTGCAAATAAACAAACATTTTACATTTTTGAAAACATTAAAACAAAAAAGTTGCTCTATTTACACTATTCAATTTTAAGCTAATTTGTGAATAGACAATTTTGAGACCTTGTACAAAATTCTTTCATCACAATTTGTGTTTAGACACCTCAGTTAGCTTTGATCTTCTCATCAGATGCTTTTTTTTTACTGCTGGGGAATTTTATGTAAATATTTTAAACATTCTGCTCTTCACTTAGATTGTTATATAGTTTTCTTTTTAAGTTAGAGTAGCATAGAAGCATTTTCACTAATGTTCTCAGACTTTTGGACCCCCTTGTATATCTGTAAAAGAAGTTGAATTGGTTGCTAAGCAATGGACTGGAGGGCTAAAGAACATGTATGGAAATGAGTCTTGAGATGAATCAGCTACTTATACTGCCGGTCTAGTTGTGGCCCCACCCTGTAAAACAGCACATGGCTTTTGTATCACACTAGATGCTATACCTTTCACTACTATGTAGAGTAGCTTGCAGTATTGAATATACTGTGACATAGAATACTCTTTTGAACATAGACACTGTGCCAGATGATGAAAGACAAAAATATGCATAGTGTGTGATCTCCAGAATAAAAGAATAAAATTCACTTTTCATCCACTAGTGTCAGAAACCTCATTAGCAAGTCTGTTTGAGATGTCTTGGCTCACAATCATGTCATGATTAAGGGTTTTGCTTGCTGGCTGCTCTAGATTCCTAGCTTTAATAAAGAAGAAGAAACTTGTCTTCGCTGACCGACTACATTTAGGAGGATTGTGCATGCTGGTTGCTGGCTGGGCTTCTCTCTAACTATTTCTCTTTCTTTACCATATACCTGGGGTCTTCTTTATAGCTCTTAATGTTTGGGCTATATTTGAGTTTATTTTTAATTATGCCTTCAATCCTCCCTTTTCTCTGATAGGGATGAGGATGCTCCTGCCAAGATCCCTGATGAGGATGCAGTGAAGCCTGATGGCTGGCTAGATGAGGAGCCAGACTACATCGCTGACCCAGACGCCATCAAACCAGAGGACTGGTCAGTCACCCCTCCAATTCTATTTACAGTCAGAAATGAAATAAAATGTATCGATAACTCTTGGTCTGCGCCCAGTCACTAAGCTTAGGAGGCAGACACAGTTATGAAGTAATATTTTAATATTTTGTAGTGCACATTTCATATTTATTTAAAGCAGTATGGAGTTATTAGGACTGCACATATTGTTTGTTCAACACACACACACACACATATATATATATATATATATATATATATATATATATATATGTGTGTGTGTATGTATGTGTATGTAAATGTGTATGTAAAATATGTAAATGCAATCAGCTGATATTATTGGTTACCTGTTATTACTTTGTAACAACTAATATATATATATATATATATATATATATATATATATATATATATATATATATATATATATATATATATATATATATATTAGTTGTTACAAAGTAATAACAGCTAATAACAGGTAGCCAATAATATCAGCTGATTGCATTTTGTATAGACAAATGATAAACAGACTACCAGTAGTTTTAGGTAAATATCAAAGGATGTCCAATACTGAATTACATGATATGTGAATTAAGTGTAACTTCAATACTTAATCAAATATCCGGCGTTATTTTTGGTATACTGATTAGGGCTGGGGCAACGCGTCAACGAAATTACGTCGATTAGCATAGCGTGTGTCGCAAAGATGGTCTACTGAAAGCATGGATTTATCCGGAGCGCAAGCTGCAGCTACAAACAATCACTCGCGTACATCTAAAGTTGTACAGCCGTACTATAGGATGTGGTGTGGAACAGCAAACTGTTCCTACTTAAATGCCCTTAATCTGAGTGCTTTAGTGTATGACCTGAGGACTCGAGGGCCGTGTGCCACTCCAGATTCATGTCTAAATTCAATTAGTCATCTCCTCCAGTGCAGGCGCAAACGAGAGCAAGAATACGATTTTGGAAGAGTGTGTGTGTGTGTGTGTGTGTGTGTGTGTGTGTGTGTGTTTTGAAGTCTGTGCTGCAGGCATGTGCGTGGGTGCGCCCTATCTGCTTCCTTCCAGCGTCTTGTGTCTCCTGTGAAAGGATCATACTCATTCATTTTCTTTCTTTCTCTGTCTGCCCCCCACCCCTCTCTTTTTCTCTCTCACCATAGGGATGAGGATATGGATGGTGAATGGGAGGCACCCCAGGTTCCAAACCCCGCCTGCGAGTCTGCCCCTGGTTGTGGGAAATGGGAAAGGCCTATGATTGATAACCCCAACTACAAGGGCAAATGGAAGCCACCCATGATTGACAACCCCAACTATCAGGTAACAGGCCAGACTCTCTTTTCCTTGATCTTGATGTTCACCATTATTTTTGCAATCAAAGAATCATATAGTTTCAGTCTCAAATGAAGTTAGCTTCATATTTGACAGTTTTGTTATTAAATTAAATTACTTTTTTTTCATTGCAAAGCTGCAACATTTAAGGTGGAGCATGAAGTGGAATAAGAAGCCGACCTTTGCCCTCCTACCGTTTACAACTCTTACATGCAAAGTTACTATTTACTTTGCTATCTTTATATCAGGGATCATGGAAGTGAAAGTATATCAAAGAAACTGTTCTTTCCAGCCGTTGATATAAAGGGAGGATATGGAGAAAACATGACATGCATGCTGCACTTCTGCAAAACTCACTTTTGCTGCTCTGCGCTGTCGTCATCGTGAGCTGAACGACTTTCTTGCGGTTGGCTAGGTGGAGGCGTTCCGCCAGTAACGTGACAGGAAGTTTAGGCTGGCCAACCAGATTTTCTGTGCCACCCCTGCCACCTACATTCTTACCAAGCAAAAGTTAAAATGTGCTTTCCTGGACAGTTCTCAGGTCTGTTCTCATTCTCATACTAGCAGCTAGCATCTTGAAGTTTGTATTCTATACTTTCATCTGATCCTTTAACAGACAACATGGTCATACAGCGTCAGAACTCATGGAGATCACTTACCAGGTTAATTAGCATGGCACAAGCTCCCATTACTTGTTAGCTACAGCAGTGGTTTACCGCCTATTGCCTATACAGTTTTAAGTATTTCCTGCCTACAGTCCCACCGGTCCAGCTCATTAAAGACTTGATAGTTACCTGGATTAGATGTGTTTGGGTGGCGAATAGCTGAAACTGTCCAGGGCTACTATTAAAAACCCTTGTGCTACAGCTTCAGCTCCAGCTCCACTGCAAAACAAAGTCGCATACTTTAAATTCTGAACATATCTTGGCTGATCGATTGCATTTGGGGTAAAGGAAGAACAGATTTAAGACCTTTAATCATCAGTTCCTGAAGTTGTAAGTTGCTTGTTTAAAGAAATAGCTTCTTGTTTTCTGTAGGGAGTGTGGAAGCCCAGGAAGATCCCCAACCCTGACTTCTTCGAGGATCTGCATCCATTCCGCATGACCCCCTTCAGCGCTGTGGGCCTGGAGCTGTGGTCCATGTCCTCTGACATCTTCTTCGACAACTTCTTCATCACGTCTGACCGCAACACAGCCGAACGCTGGGCTGACGATGGCTGGGGACTGAAGAAAACTGCAGAGGGAGCCGCTGAGGTGCGTAACTAATATTCCTCATGTACCAGGCTGTGTTTACCTTTGTGTCGTTAGTGCAAACACACCCACTTGTACACACATTTTATCAAGCTGCACAGGCTCGTTAGTTGCTGCCGACACACTGACCATGATGAATGATGACCACAGCAATATGCACGTGTGTCCAGTATTAACAGTATATAACCGTAATAAGCGGTATTTAAAACTAAAGCTGAGAATTTCTCAGTCAGGCGATGAAAACAAAACAAACAGCCCAAATGTCTTTTAACTGTAAATAAGACACTGGGCTACTTTCCATTTTGGGAAAATGAAGGTAGCATGGAGAGCTTTATAGTGTTTTTCAGTAGCTGAAACTTTCTTCCACGTTAAACTCTAATGTTTGTAGCCCTGTTTTGAGCCCTGTTTGTGAAAACAGACCAGTGGCTGGAGCAAGGCTGTCACATTCTGTCACTCCGGCACCTCTAACTTGACTTTTGCTCTCTCAGACATTAATTTTTATAATCTAGACTAGGGGTGTAAGAAAATATCAAATATCGGGATATTATGTTTAGTGATACTGTATCAAATCTCAAAAACACAATATCGATACACATTCCTGGCAGACAGTGAACCATTGTGTGTTGTGTTTAAACCTCTGACCACCAGATGGCAGTGTTGTAATCCATTTTCAGCTCCCCTGCAACATTAACAAGCAGCACAAGGGCGCATATAGTGGTATGTTTTAATAGTAGGATTGGAAAAATCGCAGGATATTGCGATATACTGAATCGTGACCGCTGTATCACAATACGTATTGTATCGCCAGGTTCTTGCCAAGACACAGCCCTAATCTAGACCCATGTCAGCAGAGCACCCATTACTCAGTACCTTGACATTTGAATAGTTTTGCTTGGTGACTTGCTCACTAAACTAAAATGACGTTTTACAAACACCATAGAGCAGCTTTGATTTCACCGCCCTCTAGGGCTTGGTATTATTGGGGGAATAAAAAAAATCTTGATTTCTTTTTTCACATTTATGACCAATTCTCGATTCTCACATAACAACAAAAAAAGCGAGTTTAATTCTTTAATTTTTTATTGAAATTGGAAATTTGCATGTGCCAAAACAGCACCATCTTGAACTTACCTTTTAGATTTATTTTTGAGGGATCTGTCTTTTGCAATATGAAAAGCCACCGCCTTCGTTATTGCTTTCCACCGGTCTCTACTTTTGTCGTACTGGGCAGCACTGGAAAACGAAGCGGCTAACAGTAGCAGTCTTTTAGCGGGAGCCTTGGGATTGTCATTGTTTCAGGCACTGCTTCCACTCCACGGGGTGTTTGTGTCGTAAGTGCGGGAACAAATTTGTTGTGCTGCTACTTTTAGTAGCAACAGACTTTCGACACAGTTTACACATTACATGGTTTTATTCAACATCTGACTTCTCAAAACCGTACCCTTTCCACAAGGGCGTAGAATTAGCATGGACGGAAGTGACATGTCCCCACCAATATCCAGCGACTATTGAATTGTCCCCACCAATAATTTGATCCCCTCCAAAAAAAACAATTTGTCAATATCATTAACCTAGAGGTGCAGAAAGGGTTAAATCACGTTCTCTACTCGAGTCCTACCTCCCCGTAACACATATAGCCAGTGTGATTGGCTGTGCCTTTCCCTGCTGTCACATGTAGCTACATTTGGTTGTTAGCAGCTCCAAAACTGGAAAGGAAATGAGACTCACTGTGCAAGAATCAGGTGCAGCGTGGGTGACACGTGTCAAAAGCGAGTGAGGATGGCAGCAAAAAAGCTGTTTTTCAAAGAAATGTGTGAGTCACTTAAAGTCTTGTTCACTAATGAAATGAGTCCATCATTATAATGCACAGTACAGCATACAGCAGGCTAACATCGTCTGTAGCTATGAATAACAAGCAGCGTTCCTACTTTTATTAATGCTAAAGTATAAGAGATGTCAGCTACACTATGAAGTAATGTTGATAAGTCTTTAGATGTAAATTCACTGTTTACTGAGTTGAAACTGGATTAACGTTATTCTGAGTAGATGTAAAGCACGTAGAATATTATATATAGTATGTCAGTCCGTAATCGTGTTATCATGGAGCTAAGCTAAACAAAGTGGCGGTAGATTCATAGGTCCCCACAAATGTCTAGAGCAAATCTATGCCTAGTTCCACACCACCTTTTTTTTTTTGGGTACAAGCTTAGTCCTTGGGCGAAGTATCTTCTGCATCCGTTCTGGCTTGCTGTCTTGTTTTGAAAATGTTTGTGCCTTGGTCTGTGAGATGGCCGGTAAGAAGGTTTGTTTTTGAGTTTGTATCACTAGAGATGTTTGTTTTTGCGTTCGTATCACTAGAAATGAGCAGCATTTTCAGATATTTTTGATTAAAAAGATAAAAAGTATGTAAAGATGTAAAATCTCGATTGCACCGTTTTAAGACTCGTGTTTAAACTGTAATTCAAATTAACCAAATTAATCGTGAAAATCTCCCAGCACTGCTGCCCTCCCGTTAACTTCTGTTGGTGCTTTATTTAGCCAGAACTAAACATGCTCTGTGACGAGCTTATCATGCTGGCTGCTCTAATGTTAACCAGCTCCTCTCTCCTAGTTACCAGCATCGTTTTAAAGCTGTGTTCAGTTACGTGTGACTCCAGGGGAAACGTTTACATCACTGACCACCTTTTTGCTGTTCAGCCGGGTGGTTCGTGTCATGCAGCCTCAGGTTGTGAACTGTGACCTGCTCTGTGGGTGCAAAACTCGAGTAAAGGAAAGAGAGGTACGTGGGCGTGTGTACATGGGAGTGCGTGTGACCCAACTCGGCGAGGCTGTGATGAGAGTCTGTTTCCATTTAGCCCTGAGGCTTTCCCACACGCGACACAGTGCAGCCAGCCCAGAACAGCACGTTCCTCTGCAGGGCGTGGGGCTCTGCTCCTGTCCCCACACACATGCACCCGCGCACAGATCCACACAGCGCTTGGCCCTCGCACTCACATACTCAGAGCCCTGCTGCCATCACGATCAGTGGTTTTATTATTGGTTACTGATGTCATCATATCATCCTGTGATACCACCACTCAATAAGCTACTTTGCTGGAATCAGCTCCCCAATTTTTGGTTTAAACCCCATCATGTTCACATTTGGAAATGATAGATAATAGCTAGAGTGTTTGTCAATTAGATTGTTGATGTAGACGCCTTGTTTGAATTCTTTTGTCGCACCAGTTACAGTTGCAAGTTGATAAATTTGTCTACGCCTAGCCGTTTCACTTCAGTACACCCTGAACGACTGTTTATTCCTCAACAACTGTATCATGCAGTGAAGAACTTTGCAGTGCTCCTTTAATTAGCTGACCCCTCAAACCCCATGTTATTTGCTCCTCTGTTTTTGGCGGTCAAAATCGTTTGAGTTGCTCTGTGAAAATTTTCAAAAACCTATTGAAGAACTTCAGTCGCAGTACCCCGTAATATTGCCCTCCTACACGCCCACACTTACGCAGACCACAGCTCCACTTCCCTGCGTGCCACATTCCCTTAATACAGCCCATTCACTTTGCCAGAGGAAGCTGCACCATGGGAAAGACACTAAATAGCTTAATATAGCTTGCCTTAATCTGCTGATGGAACAAATGACAAGTGCTTTGCTCCAGAAGTTCTGGGAGCATTCGGGAATGATTTTTCCTGATCATAGCAGGTCATAAAAAGCAGACAGGTCTAGACTGTGGCTGTAGTTGACCATAGTGACCTGTGTTGAGCTGTAAGCTGAGGGCTTGGTTCCTTTATTTCTGTATTCTGCAGACTTTCGTAATGACAGCTTGTGGAGCAGCTGCTGTGTTTACATCAGAAATCATTTTCAGATTTGCTAATATTTGGTTCTGTTTTGTCTGCTGCGTTGTTTGTGTTCTCTGGTGCCGTGCAACAGTCTGTGGCCATGGGTTTTAGCTTTTCTCACAGAGATTACTAATAAGCGTGACTTT
Source organism: Megaleporinus macrocephalus (assembly GCA_021613375.1). Lineage (NCBI taxonomy): Eukaryota > Metazoa > Chordata > Actinopteri > Characiformes > Anostomidae > Megaleporinus > Megaleporinus macrocephalus. The sequence goes on from CM038713.1 coordinate 31,814,714, forward strand.
TAATGTTATAACAATTCTCCAGCCAATAGCCACCCACAGTTTTTATAAATACATGCCCTCAACCTGCTCAGTCCACATTCAGGTCTTAATTCAGATTAAGCTTAAAACTTAGTCATTGTAAAAAAAAAAAAAGATTTGTGTAGCTAAAAGATGGGGCAGTCATTTACAATAAACAGAATCACTTCTTTTATGAATATAATTTCATTTTATTCCACACAAGATATGAGAAAGGACCGTACTAAATATAACTCAGTGTTGAGTAATACAGATACAAAAGGTAAATGAATGTAATCAGAAAACAAAACCAGTCACAAGCCAGATAATGAGTTCATAGACATTTACTGTGCACATGAGCTTCCACCATATATGTCTGAACCTGAATATCTTCGCCGTCCAATAAAAAAAGTATCTCCAAAATGGCAACTTTACAGTCTTCACTTTCAGTAGAAGTTAATGGAACCAGAATTTTGTTTCCAATCTGGAGCATTTCTATTGATCCATTCATTGTGAAATTTTCCCACAATGTAAACAGTAGTTGCTGCACGTAATTGAGTAGATGTAGATAAATAGAAATAAACAAAAATGGAGATTGGACAACGGTGATATACAGATAAAGAAATGGGTAATATTGGTACTGGACCCACCAGTGACCCAACTCTTGGATCTGCTGAAGGTAGCTACTTTGACACTAGCTTCTTATTAAAAAGAGGCCCCACTGTGTAACTACAGGACGACTTAATTTAAATTAAACTGATTTTTTTGCTTTTAAATGAGTTTATAAAGGTTTAGGTATGCATTGGTGGAAACAGTTTATGTGACTATTTGCGTCCAGTGTTTGGTAGCATTGTTGGCTCCAAATCTGAACTAAACAAGCAAACGTTGGACGCCAAATATTTTATGGCTGATCAGCTACATTTGGAGTTTTTGAAATGTTAAGAATTTCAAAGAATTTTACTGAACTATTTCTATAATGGATCAGTGGTAACTAAGTAGCAGTAACGCTTTTACCTAGTGTGTCGAATAAAGAACAGCTTTTAAGACGTATTAGGAGTGAGCACATTTGTTTCATTCTTTTGTCATGTAGAATTAATAGGAATGTGCCCGGGGGGGGGGGGGGTTTGTATGAGAGACACAGCAGTAGATCAACAGAAGCACGCCACAACTTAGTTTATAACAGGAAGCACTCAGAGAAAGTCGTTCTTTCTCACAATGCCTCCTTTGTGTTGCATTGTAAAAATGGTGGCCATGCAGAGGTGGAAGGCAAGTACAGGGCGGGTGGGGGTTGTGGTTATGGGAGGTAGTGTGGATTATAAGAGTTAGTGGAGTTCTCATTCATTGGTGGTATGTGTGTCGGTCAGGGGGGGTGGTGAGTGCGAACTCTGGGATTCGCAGAGTCGTGGCCAGCTTTCATGAGAATTCCTGCTGCTCCAATGCGTTTTTCTCAAAGGTGAATTCCAAACGTGCCAGACGTGACGAGCTCGAAGTCCGGTTCTGTACTGCGAGAGCTGAGGTGTGCGTGTGTTTGGTTTGTCCCAAGTTGTGGAGAAAGCTTTGTCAGAGGTGTGCTTGCGAATACATAAAAGCCACCTGCTGGTTAGGTCAAGAATAACTTCCATTTTTCTTTCCTGGTGATAGTGTGCAGGGTTTAATCAGCCATGATGACCTTGCTCTTTGTATTTTGGCTCTGTTGTTATAATACAGACACACAGTGATTAGTAGGCAGCGTTTGCATCTGTACACCCGCCCTCCCGCTCCCTCTCAACCCTCATTCTGTAATGAATGTTTTGTTGTGCCAAACCTTGCCCTGCTCTACTGAGAGTGCACGTTACTTTTTGCTTGAAATACACAAGAGAGCTTCTGCCTTATTCATTCGGTAGGTGTTCAGGAGGACAGAGCATGTTCTCAAATCAAGACGTTGGGTGAATTGCAACAGCCCCAACATATATGGGCATTAGAAACTGATCAGTTTTATGGTTTTATTTGCTGGAACAGCATTTATTCTCAAATCTGCTCTCATGGCATTATGCGTGTTCATTTACTGAAGGTTATAGCATTGAGTTAATAATCAGGCTAAAGTCCAGCTGTTAACAGCTTTGCAGTGTTTTGTAGAGTCACTGCATTTGAATCATATTTGAGTCATGTGTTTGTCATTGACACGTCAAGGGTGTCTTAAAGTTAGACTTATCGTTATTGGTTTTATTTAGTTGGTTTGATTTACTTTTTTTCTTTGGTCATCATTGAAAGCAGCACCTAAGGCAACGTTCAGCTCGGTCAAACGCTCCCACGTGAGATTTCTCATGTATCTTTCTGCTTCCCAAGCCACATAAAAAGCAATGCACTTATCTGCGTGGCTAAGTGATGTGAACGCTTGACATGAATGTATCATGCATTGGCTAAAGTAGCTAAAACTCATTTTTAACACGTTCCATATTTCAACAATAACTGTTCTATTGAAAAATACTGTGTGAGAATAAGCTACTAGTCTTGTGGCTTAAGAAAAGATTACATTTTTAGGTACCTCTATGGAGAAGTGCCAGCACAACCGATGAATGCTTGAGTATTTAAATGACTCGGGGACAGCTCTTGTTTTTTGGCTGTACAAGGTCAGCTTTTGCTCGTGTACAGATTTGTGTGTGTGTGTAATTTAACTGTTTGTTGCTCTAACAGTTACTTCTCTTCTTTCTTTACAGTCTGGCCTGCTGAATCAGATGATTTCTGCTGCAGAAGAGAAGCCCTGGCTCTGGGTTGTTTACGTCCTGACTGTGGCTCTTCCCCTGGTTCTTATCATTGTCTTCTGCTGCACGGGAAAGGTACGTGTGCATGTGTGCATTCGGACTAACCCTCATAAACAGGATGTGTCCATCAGCCTCAGTGTTTTTACTGTAAGACAGACTGGTAGGAGAATATAAAATGCATGTTTACTGTAGGGCTGCAACAGGGCTACTACAATTAGATGCTTTTGATAGTCAAAGTATCAATAATAACAAAATCCCCCCTGCTGTGAATATCTAGCTAACTTGCAAGCTCTCAGTTACATTTCTTACCGAGTATAAATGAGAGGGTGCTGGTGAGCCGGCATGAGTTTGGCAGAAGCTCCGGTTGTGAGCGGTTACTCTGCTGTTCACTGTCAGTTGTTTTTGCTCTTAAGATGATGTTTTAAATGCTGCTCCTGCTGTCTTACACCACTTGCTGTTCAAACAGCCAGCAATCAGCCAGCCTGTTCAGGGTTGCCAGATTGGGAAGGATCCTTGGCTCTAATTTTCTGTATTGTAATTATAGTTTGATTGCATAAAATGACCTCAGTGTGTGACTCCAGGCTAGCATATGGTCATGGTCAGTTAAGCACTTTTCATCATTAGCTGAACAAAAAACCCTCTGCTGTGTAATTTGCAGAAGAAGGCAGCCCCGTCTGCCGCAGAGTACAAGAAGACAGACGAGCCGCAGCCTGACGTGAAGGATGATGCGGAGGAGGAGGAGGAGGAGGAGGAGAAGGACGAGGAAGAGGAGGATAAAGCTAAAGAGCCAGGTATGAATGTCGTTGCAGTGCGTTGCCGTGGCACAATGCAGTTCAAACAGTTAGAAGATGTTCTCGAGATACAGGACAACATTCGTATTTTGGCCCTTTTGGTGTGTGAAGTGTGGCTGTGAGGAAAAAGAGAGGGAAGATGTTTGCAGGTTAATCTTCTGTGGGTGTGAACTTACTGTTTTTAATCTTTTAGTGTTCAGTGTGTGGAGTAAACGTTTCTTTTTTTAAGACATCAGCCAGTAGGTGCTTAAAGTTTGTGCATGACTAGCTTGTCTATTCACTGTAAATGGTGGACCATTTAACTAAACGGGCCTCCAAATACTGAAATGTAATTTTAGATCCATTACCAGTGTATTCAATTATTTGGCAAGTTTTGCCAGCCCCCCCAAAAAAATCCCCCGTGCTAGATGGCTAATGGGAACAGTGTTTATAAACCATCATATGGACTGCTCTCTTAAAAATATATTAATTGTTTATTGTTTCTTTTATTTGGATCCCCAATAGCTCCTATAATGATAGCAGCTATTCTTCCTGGGCTCCATCAGACATAAAACACACATAAGCATTATACATACACAACAAAAAAGATAGAGGAAAAACATACTCTGTGTATATTCCATATGTATACAAAAGAAGAAATAAACCTAGATAAGTAAAATCAAGTAAAAAGTAGAAAGTTTAAAATAAAATGTGATTATAATTCTGATAACATCACTATTGCCCCTGAAACAAATTTCCCTAATCTACTTTTAACTTGTATTTTCTTAGTTTAACGGTCTAGGAATCAGTTAGATTATGTCTTTTTAGTAGTTTTTTATCATCAGCTTTGAGCAGTGAGTCAGTTGAGGTGTTCCACTGTTTAATAGCTCTGTAAATGACTGTTCTGCACATGTGGTTAGTCCTTGTTCTCAGTAATTTAAAGTAATTTGTTGTTGAATATCTTGTCATATTGGTTTTTCTCTCTTTTATATGTTGTAAACGATCATAAAGGCTCAATGGATATTTTAACTTGTGTATTCTTTGAGTCCCACTAGGGTCGTCTGCAACCTTTAGCCAATCCTAATGCATTTTGTCTATGCTGGTCCTGTACGGGCATCGCAAATTCAATACCTTATTCTTAGTTTCTTTAGGTATTTTTATTTATTTTATTGTTTTGCTGTATTCGACCACATTGCTGTGCAGTACTCTAGATTAGACAATTATAATGACTGTGTTACTAGTTTTTAAGCTTTCTGTGGAAAATATGCAAATGTATTAGATATTTGTGGTCAGTTCAATAGTCCAGAGCTTTCAGCTTTATTCTTTACATAGAGCTAGGTTTTATATACTGTATGTATTATATTTAATAATACTTAGAGACACCATGCTACCTTGACATCTGTTCCACAGGAGTGTTTTGACCTGGTTATTAGAGACTGTACAGCAGTGGGTCTGTAATTTAATTTAATTTTATTTTTTTTATACTGTTTAATTCTCAGTCTATATCTATAGTCTGATCTAAAAGCGGTTCAGTACAAAGACACTAGTTTTGTAATGCATTTTTATTCCAGGTAATAAGCAGGTGCAGGTAGTTTTTTCAGTACGTGCAGCTTCTCTTCTCCGCTGAATGGCAGCAGAGCTAAAAGCAATATTCGCTGTCTGGTTATTTTGCGGCTGGGACAGTAGAACATGTTCAGAAACATTGCTAAATGAGCCAAATGTGTCTTTTCGTTATCAGAGGAGACTAAGGATGATGCAGAGGACGGTGATGCAGAAGCAGGTGAAGAAGAAGTAGAGAAACAGGAAGAAGCAGAAGATAAATCGGATGAGGTAAGGTCTTTGCAGATTGTCTCTTCTTTGTTTTAATCAGTGTTAAACAGAAAATCAACAATTACAAATCAAATGAAGCGACAAACCAATAAAACAAAACATATAATAAAAGAAAAAATGATGAAAAGGCTAATTAACAAGAGCAAACGAGTGTGTAATTAGTTGGTGTCACGGTGGGACTGTGCTGCTGTTTAGTTTTTTTCATGGTCAGTATGTTTAAGGCTATGGTGCCTCTGTTAAAGAGGACACTCAGTATTTTCTTTTTCTCCTCTTTTCTTCAGAAACAAGAAGACGACGTTCTGAGAAGGTCCCCTAGAAGCAAAGGGAGACCTAGAAAGGAGTGATGGACCTTTTTTTGTTTTCCTTTGTTTTTTGCTTCCTGGATCTGTTCCAACTGCAGCCCATCTCCTCTGTGTCCTGTATCCCACCCTGCCCGCTGGACCTGCTCATTTTGTCCCTCCCTTATACTCTTCTCCTTGCCCCCCATTCCCTCCTTCCCTGGTTCTCTGATCCATCCTCGCAAAAGCGACGACAGACAGCGAGAAAACCGAAAAGTCTGTGGCACGATTGATTGATTGAAAAAAAAAGAAAAAACAACCCCATAAAAGCAGCACACAGTTCACCGTCTCGGACCAGGTTGAGGAAGTTGACGTTGAAGACAACGGCGACGAATAGAGTAGAAACTTGTTTTTTTGTTTTGTTTTTTTTGTTTTTTACTAAAAAGGAAAGAAAGAAACTTTCACCATTCCTTAACTATGCCGATGCTAACGTTAAAGATCTCTTTCTCTCTCTCTCTCTCTCTCCTTTACCCGACCCAAACAAAACACACCTTGCCAGCCTCCAGCCGGCACCTTGCTACTCCGGACAGTATTCATAAACCATCGTAAGTGGCGACACTACAGCCCTCTGCTTCATAGTAGGAGTCGAAGCAGACATCGGTATGTGTGTACATGTATGCGAGTGGAGAGGCGGTGGAATCTAGAGATGTGCTGACTCCCCACTTTAAAAGATGAATACAGATAGAGTCAGTTCAGTAGTCTTGAAATATCTGGTTGATGCTTTACATGCAGCTAGGTTTTAAACAGTAAACGATTATCAAAGAGACCTTTGCATCCATTCCACAAGGGTCTTTTTTATTTTTATCATCTTTTTTTTTTTTTGGTCATGATGTCATCTAGAGGACCCCCAAGACACCCTGGTTGCACCAAAACCTGCGCATTTCAGTGTGGGATGTCTACTGCACACGCTCAGTTAGGTCCAAGGAGAAAGGCCGGTTAGGCTTTAGGTTCTAGCAAGCTGCCTTATTTCGTAGGATGAGGTCTGGTCGATTTTATTTCTGTGAATGTACTGTGAGGAGTTTTTTCCTTGTTGTTCTTGTTGTTGTAACTAATATATATATTGTTCAAATTTTTTTTTCTCACCAGAAATTTCTTTTTACTAAATCATGGAGTTTCATACACCTTTTTATTATTTTTTGTTTGCTTTTCTGGTCTCAAACTTGCGTAGCAGTAAAGTAAAATGTAGAAGGAGGACAAACAAACAAACCTGACCATCCACAGTGGGATAGCTTGAGATGTTTAGTTAGCGAAGGAGAGATTGACCACGAGGAGGAGAGCGCTTCCACGCTGATCACGGAGGATGAAACGGCCAAGCGGGAGGGCTCGCATCCTTTCCCCAGGGGGTGACTCACGAGTGTATTTCTGCTCGGCGTCTGCCGTCTTTCCATTGGCTCCCTGAGTCAGTCGTCTGACACTTTATTGGCGGATGACTCAGCTCCTCTGACGCTTCCTGTGATGTAATATCCTGTCGCGGCAGCAGCAGCAATAACAGCGTTTTATTGGAGTAATTGAGATTTGACTTATTTTGTGTCATAACATCTCCACTTGTACTCTTTGGGAACATGTTCATAATTGTTGAAGATTTTTTGTAGTTGTTTTTTTTTATTATTATGTCACTCATGTATCTAAAATCTGGGAACGACGTTCCCGGAGCATACAATAAGCTGCCATCTAGAAGTCTTTCTTTAACGTTTCACACAAACTCCGCCCCTTAAAGTTTTACCCCGAAGACATGGAGAAAAGGCACTAATGGGGACGACCCCCGCGCTCTGGAGTGGACTAATGCAACACATCCTGCTTGTTCACTCCAGCTAGCCTTGGTTACTGATTTTTGCTTTTAATGCGGCTCATCCACCTCCGCTGCTCACGCGCCATCCAGAGCGGCGGGGGGTGGAGGGTGCTGCGACTTGAGTTCTGCCCCGAGTTTGAAAAAAGTTGGCACTTTTAAAAGTAACTAAGTCTAACAGCATACAAAATTCATAGACACATGCTGCTAGGTAACAGCTCGCTTCAGCATCTCCCACAAGCTAGCATCATCTCTCTGTTCCTGAATGTCCTCCCTGTTGCATCAGAGGTTAGTTTCATTAGCTTTGTTTTGTTTTCCTTCACCATTTTGCATTTGTTGTGTTGGCAATGAATGGCCTGGATTGATGAATACGTGAAAAACGATGATTATCCTTGGTAGAGTAGTAAGGTTGAGAATATCGATGTGATCAATGACTCTGAGTCGGTATGTTTGAGGGAAGGATGTGGGTTAAGGCTGGGGGGGGAGGGGGGAGAAACCCATCATGTTACTCACAAAACTAAAATAAACGGATTTGATGAAAGCGAATGTCTTTTTCAATCTGGGTGTTGTGTGTTGTCGTGTCGTGAGATTTCTTGAATACAGTTAAGAGGTTTAGCAAGCAGTTGCTAATGAAGCGCAGCAGATGGGCCCCTGGAGTGATGTATTTTTCAAACATGGCTTTCTCTAACTTCCTGTCTGATGATTTAAAATTCTGTTTTGTTTAGTTTTTCCAGTTAAGCGTGATCTGCACTGAGGGTTTATATGAACTACTGTGCACTGTTGTTGATTTTTAACTGCTGTTTTGCCTTTTCTCTGCTTTTTCAGAGGAGAAAATTCCCTAATGTGTTAAATCTGTTCTTACGATTACACATTGGAGTAAAGTGACTTCTGATCAGAGTTAGAAAGAAAAGCTGGAAGGTTTACATTATAAATTGAGTTTTTAGAGGAACAGTTTTATGCCTATGCATTTTCAAATATATGCATAAGTTATAGCCAACCAAGATTTTTCACTTCTGGCTGCTTTCATGCATTCATACTGCACAGCCTCAGTCTCACTGTGTTTAACCTTTTCAGAACAACATCAGCTGTACATTTGATCAAAATGGCATTTGATGTAGAAACTGACTAATGTTTACTGTCTCTGACATGCTGGTTGAATGTAGATCGTTCTGATGAAAGGAAATAAATGATTCAATGTGAAGAATCTTTTGTATACAAGCATATGGAGCACCTGTGGATGCTCTATCTGAGCGTAAGGAAAAAAATTAAGACATTGGGATGTAAACCAAATAATTGTGAGTGGTTTGATGTGAAACTCTCTGACTTGATTTCTTCACTCTGGTGGTGATGGGAACCAGGGGTTGTGATGTTTAGACATCAAAAATTGGATTTAGATTAACTGACCAAAATGACCAGTAAGCCTTCACTGCTTTAGAGTTTTAAATGTAATGTTGATGCTATTTACTTTCTTTGGGGACTCTCTTTGCTCTACAGTGGCCTGCATGGTTTTTAAAAGGGAAAAAAAGCGAAATGTTATTGAATCAGTACTCGCAACCATTTTTTTTAAGATCTTTAAGATCAGCTATTGGTATAAAAAAAAACATAGAAACAGGTAGCAATATGAAATATTCTGATATCCCTGAAGCTGTTCACTCACACTCAATGTGCAGAGTGCTTTTGTGCACTCACAGAGCAATCACATGACAAATGAACACGGCTGGCTCTGATTTACTCAATGGTTTAAAAATAGCTCCAAGTGTAGCAAATATTCCACTTCAGATGGCTATTTTTGGGAACGGCACGAAACGAGCATATTTGAGTTGCATAATTCAATTTTACATAATCTGGGTCAGGCAGGGCTCTGGCCGAGGCCTTGTAGAGAGTCAACACATGGGCAGCAGACGTCCTGTCATAACACGAAAACCTTCTATCCTGTTTCTCTGAACCTCTCCGAAGAAAAAAATAATGAAGCTAGGAGAACAGCATTCATATATCCATAAAACAAGGGAATCACTTGTATGTACACAAAAAATATTTGGACACATTAAAGGAGCAGTTTGTAACCTACATATTGTAGTCTACTGAACCCCCAGCCCTCTTTTCCCTGAGAGACCACAGTGGCTGTCAGGTTTTCTACCCTGGTTTTGTTTGGCTTTATCAAGCTTTCTCTTCTTTGAGAGCAGGGTTTCATGCTGTCTTGTGTTTGTGTGTGCTTAATTAGGATGATCCTCCATTTGTTAAACATTTAGATTTTTAAATGTCTCAACACAAAATGGGCCTTCAGCACTGGTGGTCTAGCGAACTAATTCTAGCCAGAGAGCGGTCGTACTGATCATGCTTGTTTTATCAGTATAGTGTTGTAACTCATTGCTTTAAACTTTTTATTGCATTTTTAATGTTAATGTTAATTCAGCGTAATAGCACTACTTTCCCTTGATAAGCTGTAAAAAAGTATCCCATAAGTTCATGCGGCAGCTTTTCTGTTCCACCTTTAATGGTGCTGTTGCTACATTACAGTTCCTGAGGTATTATAATAACTGCTGCACCATTTAAGGTGGAACAAGAAAGAAATTTGAACAAACTCTGGCAAATAATTTAAAAGCTGGTAGTATTTTTGATTAGATTTAAGTAGAGTACTCCATACCTGGACTTTTATGATGTTGAGCTACTGTTATGTATGCATTTCAACTGGTGTTTCAATGTAACTGCACGAAAGGTGCTCTACAGCCATTTTAGTAGTTAAAGGAGCAGTATGTATAATTTAATGAGGTCTAGCAGAAATATACATCAACATGAGCTGGTCTTTCAACGTAAGATGCCATGTAGAGCAGCAAAGCTGCTAAAGTAGTTTGTTCTTTGCAGCTCTACATGGCAGCTTACATTGAAAGAGGGCCCACCTCATGTAGATAGGCTTTCTGTTTCTGCTAGACCTCATTCATTTTTACATACTGTTCCTTTAACTACTAAAGTCTTCTTCTTCTTTCGGTTTTTCCCTTTTCAGGGGTTGCCACAGCGATGACTCCTCTATCTCACTCTGTCCTCTGCGTCCTCTGTCCTCACACCAACTACTTCCATGTCCTCTCTAACTGCATCCATATATCTCCTCCTTGGTCTTCCTCTTTGTCTTTTTCCTGGCAGCTGCATTTCTAGCATCCTTCTACCAACATACCCGCTGTCCCTCCTCTGGACATGTCCAGACCATCTCAGTCTGGCCTCTCTAGCTTTATCCCCTAGTTGTTTAACCTGTGCTGTACCTCTGATAGTCTCATTCCTAACCTTATCCATCCCTGTCACTCCCAAGGAGAACCTCAGCATCTTCAGCTCGGCCACTTCCAGTTCTTTCTCCTGTCTTTTTGTCAATGCTCCTGTCTCCAAACCATACAACATAGCAGGTCTCACCACTGTCTTGTAAACATTTCCTTTGACCTTTGCTGCCACCCTTTTGTCACAAATCACTCCTGAAACTTTCCTCCATGCACTCCATCCTGCCTGGACTCTCTTCTTATCCTCTTCACCACACTCTCCATTTTCCTGGACAGTCGGCCCTAAGTATTTGGAGTGTTGCACCTTTGTGACCTCTGCTCCTTGTAGCCTCACTGTTCCACCTGTCTCGCTCCCATTCACACACATTTCCTTTAACTACTAAAGTGGTCTATTTACAATAACTGTGTACTGGGATTTTGTTTTCTATTACAAGTAACTGAACTTAGCACAAAAGTACAAATACTTTTCGAAAATGTAAAAGAAAATCTGAGTTTTACGCTATTATCAGAAAAAAGCTCACTGTGTTGAGTTAAAAACAGGTCGGTATATATTGTGCATGTTAGACGTTTTTAAATGAATCACTGGCGGTGACTTCTCAGGCGTTTTCTGCACAGCGGCGTAGTGGAATGTGTGTGTGTTTTTTTTCAACACTACACGTCGGTACCGTAGCGCTCTCTGATTGGCTGCGCTGGCTGCCAATCATAAATAGAGGGCGGGGCGAGAGGCCGCACGGCTCGTGACGCGATTCTGTGATGCAAAGGTTAGAAAAGGAGAGAAAAAAAAGAAAGAAAAAAACTTGTTACAAGATGGCGACGACGAACTGCCAGTACACTGGAAAACAATAGAAACAGCAGCGACGGAGCGGAGTTTTATCCTGTTCGGCGCTGCGTTTTTCTTTCCGTTGCTCGCCGAGGACCGGCCGCCGCGGCCCGCGGAGCGACTGACTTCGGAGAGGCGCTGACCGGCCGAGACTGATTTTCATCCCGCTTTTGTTATGAGGCGAGTTAGCTTAGCACGCTAGCCCGCTACATCCGTAGCTTCACATAGCGCCGTCCAACTATCTGAGGTTCAGCACAGCAGATCAGCTGTTAGCCAGCTAGCTATTTAAAAAGTTTCTAAAAGTCAGCAAGCGTGTGTTTTAATCCGAGCGGCTATGATATACGAGGCTTTTTTGCTTCCCGGGATTTCTTTCAGCGTAGGCACCATTTTTGCCTCAAAATGTCCATCGCCTCAAAGTTTTGTTTGAAAGTCCATTCGCGACTGAGTGGCTAGCTTAGCTCGCCGAGGTAAGTTTTTACAAACGTAGTTTATCGTCCGTTAAACGTAAAACTGAAGAGGCGAGAACACTATAGTATTTTTCTTTGTTTTTTTTTTCTAAGCCACGTGTGCCCACTGTGGTGATTTTTGCTGGCTGAATATATGGAGGATACCGCTATTTCGTGGCTAGCTGGTTAGATATAAAACATCGAAGTTTAATCCTTGCTGACCAAGTTTACTAAAGCTGTGAGTGAAAGTTTTTGGAAGTCCAGCTGTGATAAACGGTGGTTTTGGGTATACACATAGTGCCGTTCGCTTATATTAGCCAGCAAGTAGTACTCACTGCTGTGTTATTGTCTTTTTAAACATTTTTAAGAGAGTCGCGTACATTTATGCATAGAATGGCTGGTGAGTTAACGTCTACCATCGTTACGTCCTGGTTTGCTATGAAGTTGGTCCTGGGCCCTTTTTGCTTTGCGCCTCATTATTTGCTTTCCAAGTAGGCTGACTTGCTAAGTCACTTTTTGGCTCTTCACCTCTTGAATCAAGGCTGCTGTTAAAAATTCTGCGTGGTTGATGGAAAAAACACGACAACTTTGATTTGCGGTTTTGTTTCACGTACGGACCGTGATTTGTATAGATAACACGCCGAGGTGCCTGTAACTAAACTGGGGAATATTTAACGCCGGCCCGCTAAACTGTGTTCGGGGCTCTTTTGCTGTGGTAAAGCACTGGTCGGCAAATATTGACAAAAATGGAGGCTGTCGAGTGTGTTTTGTAAAGGCAGAGTAGGAGGGGGGTGTAGAGTCGCCCACACAGCGAAGAAAGCAGCAGAATCAGCAGTACAAGTTGCTTGTATCCGGAGCTCTGCTGACTTTAGAGAAGAGAAAAGGCTCCACGCTGCTGCTTCGTAACGATGGCGGATTTCGTCGTACCGCGACACAGCGCGGTGATGGAGCGGCTCCGAAGGCGCATCGAGCTCTTCAGGCGGCACCACAACAGCTGCGAGAACCGCTACGAGAGCACGACCATGGAGCGCATGGAGCTGGAGAGACAGCAGACTTTCGCCCTACACCAACGCTGCTTACAGACTAAGGCCAAGCGCTCCAACAAGCACCGGCAGCAGGGGCCGGCGGCGGCGGCCAGCGAGCAGGCGGGGCAGAGAGCACCTGGCACAGGGGGGACGAACTCTGAGTTGCCGGAGGGCGGCGGGGCGCCTGGAGAACAGAGCAGGAACAGCACTCTGATCGCGGTAAGTACACTGTACATTATTCTTGCACGTCAGTTATTCCACATCCTAGCCCTGGAGTACCCTGTCCTAACGCGAGGATTTCCCAAGGAGATTGTTGATGACCCTGAGCTTACCATTCAGCTACTTAACAAGATTTTTTTTAAATAAAAGTGGCTGTGGTAAAACACAAACACTAAAGTGTGCAAGGCAGAGCTGTCCTAGCACCAGGAGCCCTGAAACCACAGATGTACACAGACTGTGGAAATAGATCAGACTTGGCCAGTGAAAGCAACAGGTCCTTGCAAGCAGCAGCCCCCCAACGTGTAGAAGGACTCAGGCAGGCGTGCTTGGTGACCGTAGAGTCACATGACCTCAGCGTTGTTGACCATGCAGGAATACTGGTTGCTGGATCAGAGCAGTGGTCGCACGCTGTGTCTTACGCTGAAGGCTCTTGTTTAGCTTATTAATGTGTCATTTCAAGTTTTGTTTGGAAAACCACAAATAGCATTAGCAGTGCCTTGCATTTTAATGTACAAAAAAACAATAAAATAATAACACAGCCAGCAAATCCATGTAAAATGTGCATTAGCATTGAAAATGCCGTCAGTTTCTAACATGCGAGCATTTTAAATGTTATTTCAATACAGCCTTAGCTTAATATTACTTCTTACCCATGATACACTGATTTTGGTTAGCAGAGCATCTTAATTATTCTTTTAGTACTGGTAACTTTTTTGGCCAGGACATCACACTCCCTATGCTTTTATTAAAGGGGGCGTAAGTTGGTTCGCCAACATCTTGTTCCATCTTAAATGGGGCTGCAGTACCCTTTTGGTAAATATTGTCCCCTTCCTTTATGCATCTTCTGCTGACAGTGTGACCATCTTCAATCAGGTTTCCCTCTGCACTCTTATGCGTATTTTTAATACAACCTCATTTCAGACTTGCTTCTCTTAGACGGCTAAAGGCTTTGGAGCACCATCACTAACATATGCCATGCTCCTCCGGACACCAAAACTACACATCAAAACTATTGTGCTTTAATAAATCATGGTTTTATTGATCAATTAAAATTTTAATCAGTGATAGTAGCAGTTAGAAAGTTTACTGTAAAAACGGTAACTGTTTTATCACTAGTAGCTCTTGTGTCCTGTGTAGTACAGCAGAGGAGGTGTAGAGTACGTATTAATGTCCTGTTCTGATTATTTTGAATCTTTCATCAAGTCAGCAGGGTGTCTTCACATGTCGAGCTTGATCTTTCTGCCCTGCTTAATCTTCAGGCTGCTCAACTAGCCATGAGAAAACATCAGAATGCCTTTCTGTGAGCAGTGTTGAGTAATTCTATTAGAATAAACTACAAGCTAGAAAGTGATGTGGTTCCTAAAGATAAGTGTATTGGTAATATGTGTTGGAACCTAATGAATAGTTTCTAGTGAATAGACCATGTTGGAAGGTTCTGAGGGCCTTTCTTCCTAGAATCTAGTCATCTGTTCTGTAAACTCTACTTTGAGCGGTTAATCAGGCGATCTGTCAGGCACGTTTTAAAGATGTACGAATACTCACCTAACTGAATACCTGTCATGTAATACAGTCTGCTACTAAAGTTTTGGACTATTATTGCATTGCCAGTGCCTAAGTTGGAAAAAATGAGACATGGCATGATGGCATGATTTTCCACTAATATTGAAATCTTGCGTATTGGCCAAAACAGTCTTGATACTTAGCTTTTATTGAAGCATTTTACTTAAAGTGCTCATCTAAAACTAGGCTGTCATGCTCTAAGAAAGACTCTGATACTACCTAGAAGAAATATACAGCTGATGTCAGACAGATAGTGTGTGTGCTATTTTTGGCTAGATTTGATACAGGATTATATCAGATTCATTCTTTATAGAGCCTGGTAGTGCCTCAGCAGGAAAAGGCCATTTGACTAACGTACAAACCAACCAACCATAAAACAAAGTTGTTTACAGTGGCCAGGAAGTTATGTGCCTGCGTTAAATAAAACTCTTGAATAGCTTTCAAAGATGAGACTTGTTTAATTAATTGACTGTATTTTGCTCCTTAAAGGCTTCTTATTGTCACTGTGTGCAAGGACCACACTGCATGCTGATAGTAACAAGCTAACTTAAAAATATTTACCACAAAGTAAATTTCATGTAGCTTTGAGGTTGTTCCTTTTGAGTAATCAAATACTTCTTGTTCTTTTGATTATTTGTTATTTTTACGTCCAATGCTCAGAAAAAAAAGATGTAAATTATGTTATAATATTTAAAATTTTGCCAGTAACTTTTCACATTGCTCTTATTTAGACACTTATGGATGTTTCTAGATCAGCTGAACACTGCAGGCTAGTCTGTAGACCATAAACCTAATTCATCTTTCATCTACACCACTGCCATCATAACCAACATTTGTTGTATTGTAGCATATGAAAGAGGCAAGCTATGTAAAGCTACAGAATTAAGGGATGTGAATGTTAACTGTTTACATTTACATAAACAGTGCACGATGACCCGTTGTTAAAACTGAATTTATTGTGAGAAGTCCCCACACTGTATAGCGCATACTTATTTAAACTCTTTTGTGGTTTAACAGTTTGTAAACAGCTGTGCTGGTCTCTCTTTAACAAGCTAAATCTTTTAACAGTTGGCCAGTTTTTTAAACACTACGTTTGATTTTTTGACTGCATTATCCAGCTTGTAACAGTACACCTGACCTCTACTTGGCAGTGAGCTACAAAACCTCTATTACGTTTGCAATACAAATTATTCTTAGCTTGTGCGATAATAATAATTATAATAATTTTGCCTAAAAACAGACTTTTGGTCATCATACCTGACCTCAGGGTGCAGTTTAAATGGACCATAAATTTTTTTTTGCATTTGTTCAGTATGCTGCAACTGAAATTAAACAGTGACATTGAAATTAAAGTGCCTGCTTTAATTTTAAGTTTTTAAAATCTATTTTGCATGAAATTCAGTAATCGTTGACAATTTTATACATTTTAAAATTTGTTTTAAAATCTGTAGCATTGAGTGGAAAGTGAAAAACAGGTTATCTGCAGTATACACATGCTTTAGCAGGTGTTTGAACACAGTTGGCAACATCTCAAATTAGTTTGCTGCAGATACACTAAATTGCTGCTGGTTTATTGGCCAATACACAATATGTAATGACTCTGATTACAATGTAGACAGAACATATATAACTGCCTGTAAAACGCTGTCAAAAGATGAAATATCAGGATAAATTGATCAAAGCCAAAACATTGTTAAAACTGATCAATTCAGCAACAGTGAATAACCTGGTCCACGAACGAAAAACCACAGTACCAGATGACATGGATTAAAACAAAAACAAACAGAGCTCCACAACCTCAGAGGGTTTACCACAAGACAGAAACGTTTTGCAAAGCCTCAAGAACAGAAAGACCAGGTAGCAGCTTGTTGAAAAGAACATGAGGCTGGTAGAGTTCTGGGACAAGCTCCTATTGAGAGGCAGAGCATTACCATAGAAAATGCCCAGCATCTAGTGAGTCACAGACTTTGGGTATTCATCCAGAGCGGCATTAGATTAGTTTATTGTGGATTTTATTGACCTGAAATCTTGTTTCGTAAAACAAGATTCACGACTGAGATTCCCCAATTCTGACATCAGAACCAAGCACTGACCCAATTGTTCATACAGGTTCAACAGATCCTAATGATCCTTAAAGTGAAGACAGTCATACCCTTAAATTCAATTTCAGTTGTGCTGTTAAAAGTTTACAATGACCATAATTGGCAAACAGTGTGATTACTCACACAGTTTTTTTTTTTTGTTTGTTTTTGGTTTTTTTTGGGCTGAACTGCTATATCAACTGCTTCAACATGCTTAGAGCAGAGTACCTATGGATGTACCGCAGACGTTTACTTGCCTGGTACTTTAGATGTGTCTTCCTGCTCACTTGTGAGCCAGGTATCCATGGCTTTCCTTTTATAGTGCAGGGAAAGGCATGGGAAAATATTTAAAAAGCCTTCTCCAGTTGTCACCATCTCTGTTTAATATCTGAAAGTTGTTAGCACCATGTGAATCGGTCAGTGGCTGCTGTAGGGTAGAAAGGCTGTAGTAAGAAAGGAGGTGATTCCAAAGGGTGTTTAGGATGACTCAGGACTCAACTCACCCCTCCCCCAGCTCACCCACACAGTTGACTCACCATTGTTCCCAGTGCCCCAGGACAGCTGTGTATGTGTATGCATGTGTACCTAAATGTCGCCATACTAGACCCTTAGCATAAAATAGGGAATATTTGTACGCTGCATACAACTTGGTCAAAGCTCATAGTTTGTGTGTTGTTTACTGTGTCCTGTAGCTCTAATTCACCATAATGCAGAGTGTGTTCTGTGCTCTCAGCATCTTAATAATTTTACAAGGAAACTGGAAAATCAGTTTAGATATGTCCTTTTGGTCCATTACTATAATGCATAGACTTTAGGCCCAGCATGACAGTCGCAGTGCAGGCTGTCCCCTCCCTCTGAGAATGACTCAGTGTAACTCATCTGCCCTTTTAGGCGTTTGGCCTGCATTCTGTCTTTGTCGGCTACCGTTTCGTTGATACAGTATCTGTATAAGCACCATAACTGGCATGTCGCTAGTTTTTACAGTGTGAGGAAACTTAAAGGGTGTTTCCAATGTTTCCTGCTTAACAGTTAAATGAGAACTTCCAGAGAGAACTTTTATTTTGAGTAATGAAACTCGTTTTCTCAATTTGTAATTACAGGTCAGCTGTTAACCACACTGTCAGTAGAGGTTTGTAGGTCATTATCGTGTACCACTAAAACTTGGGTTCTTGCTTTATGTTAGCCCCTGCTGGTGACTTTTGGCTGGGGGTAGGCAGCTCTTGCTTGGCCCCTGGGCTGAAGCCATCGCTCCTTGGCCATGGGGCTGGAGCAAGCCCATTGTGCCAATGGGGGCTTCAAAGGCAAGCTGCGCCTGGGCAGGAATTCGGCACGCTCTCGCAACCCTCTGCAGCCGCAGTGCTGCCTCTTTTGTTGTGGTCTGTACATCCATACACATGTTAATTAGTCTCATGTGGCTCGGGCCTGTGGTGATGGTGGTTGTGAAGAGGGGGAGTCATGAAGGCAGAGAGGGAAGGGGGGGCTTAAAAAAGGGGAAGTGAGAGAAAGGGGAAAGGAGGGGCTCAAGTGAGAGAGATTAAGAGACGCAAAGAGGCAGAGAAATGGTTTGGGTAAAGTTTGAGCCTATTTGGGTGTGTGAGAGAGAGTACATGTGGGTGTGCATGCGTAACTCAAAGGACAGGGTGCTAGAGAAAGAGAGTGCGAAAAGAGAGACAGGTTTTTCAGGTTTCGGAAAGCCCTGCAGTAACTCATGTCTCTCATTGGTAATGTGTGTGTGTGTTTAGGAGGGTGTTAAGATCAGACGAGCCGCCTTGCTTTACCCATAGCAAGCCCCTAGTTCAGCTCAGCTCAGTTCAGCTCAGCTCTGCCTGTTAAGATGAAACTGCCGCCTCAGCTCACCATTGTTAATGTGGTAAAAAGAGCAGACTAAATATGCACTTGTTCTGTATGCTACAGTGAGAATACAGTTGCTATGCTGTGTAATTCAATGTACCTAATTGTAATTAAGTAATTGAAATTCGTTGGGCCTTCTTGATCAGACCAGCTACTTCTAAAGTCTGTAGCCGGCAGAATGCTTTAAACAGAAATGCTCATTTGGAACAAACCATCATAGTGGTTTGAGTTTGTTTGATGCGGCGTGCGCTGCTTGCTGAACAGCAGCCCTAATCACTATCGTTTGTTGTAAGCCCTCCCGTTTAGTACTTTTGGTCCTTACAGAAAATCTGTTCACTCAGTGGCTGTCTTTGTACTACCGCTGGACTGTTACTCACAGTCATAAAAGACCAGAATCCTATTTACTAATTTATCTTATCGCTGTCCAATCAAAAACAAGTCCAAAAAAACTTTACAAGCGAGACCCAAAACTTACTTTACTTTTAATGTAAGTCAATGGAACCAGAATTATTTCGAAGTTATTTTGGAGGACTTCTATTGGTCCATTCATCGTGAAATTTTTCACGATATAAACAACCGTTGGCTTGTTCAAATGATGTAGAAAAAAAATCAAAATCGCCAAAAAAAGGTATTATTTATGTATTTATTTATTTTCTTGAAAGATTCGACTTTTCATGTGAACAGATATCATGTTTAACTTCTATAGCCTTCCTGTTTAAACGTCAACCACCTCTATCACAGCATCCCTCACGTCGTGGTTCTTTCAGAGACCTCCCCTGACATAGATTGGTCCACTGTACAGAGTAGGCATCTAGCTATTCTTTTGAAGTATATTTACAAAGTTGTGTTCACCCATAGTTTAGAATAATCACATGTCTTGTTGAGAACAGCACAAATGTAATTTCCCTGTGCTTGCCATCTCTGGGTTCGGTCTACTGCTGGACCTCTGTTTTCATTTACATTCAGTACTGTTCACTTGGTTTGAGATGGACCGGGAACACTAAAGTTGTTTTGGTGCACAAATTATTCAAGGTATTATGTGGTGTTGAAGTGTTATACTAATTTATTTTCCCTGTATCTCCATCAGTTGCAAGAAACTGTGAAGAGGAAGCTGGAGAATGCAGGCTCTCCGCTGGGCCGTGACCAGGTCAATGGTTTCAGTGATGGCTATCCTCCTTCCAAGAAGTCTTGTTTAGAAGATGCTTTGGGTGGACTCAATGGGGCCTCAAATGGTGCAGTGCCTCCTCTCTCGCCAATGGACACCAAGCATGGTGTGGTCAATGACTCTCTAGTACTGAACGGCACGCATGCGTCGGGCAGCACAGAGCAGAATGGACTGACAGACGGGTGCGTGGTGCGGGGCGCCGAATCGGACATTCGCCTGAAAGAGATGAAACAAGAGCCCATGGACGACATCCTGCCCACAGGAGGAGGCAATGGCAACATCATCCTCCCTGACCTCAACCTGAATGAACAGGAATGGACCGAGCTCATGGAGGAGTTTAACCGCTCTGTTCCCTACGAGGAGATCCAGGAGCTCTTTAACGATGGCTTTGAGGACCGGAAGGACCCTGACCTGACTTCTGGTGGTGCACCTCCTAACCTCCTGCCTCCGGACCTTGTTAGCACAGTTAAAGCAGAGTTTTCTCCGGCCCCGGCTTCATCCTCCTCCGCTTTTGAACAAGATTCCCGCACTGGCTCCCCTCATGTTCCACCTTCCTCATCTGGGCCTCTGCTGCACACTGGCTCCCCAGTAACAGCTCCCTCCGCTGCCTCATCTCCAGCACTGCCTGGGCCCCAGCATTCTCAGCAGCAGCAGCCAGGCCAGCCATCCAGACCCCTCCAGAACCACCTGCTTCCTGGGCCGCCCAAGGACCTCTCTCCGGCTCAACAGCTGCAGCAGTTAGCTGCGAGAGAGCAGCAGAGGGCGCAGCTAATGCAGAACCAGCAGCACCAATCACAGAAACAGCAGCAACAAAAACAACAGCAGCAGCAGCAGCAACAACAGCAGCAGCAGCAGCAAGCGCCCAAGTTTCACCAACAGCCCAATCACCCCTCCACCTGGCCTCAGAACACTCCCAACCAAAGTCCACTGGGAGGCACTTTTGGACTTGAAAAGCCCACCAGCCCATCTCTTTATCCCCCAGATTTTCAAAACAGCAAGTCTCTGCTCATGCCTGGTCAGCAGCCCAACAAAGGCTCACCCAAAGCAGGCGCTCCTGGCGGGTACATTCAGTCCAGCGCACATCCAATGCTTGGTCACCCTGTAGCACCTTCGGGCAACCTCAACCATCCCTCTAGTGCAGGGGGTCAGGCCATGTTGGACTATAGGAACACAAAGCCACTGAGCCACTTCGAAGCCAGTGCGTCTGGGCCACCCAGAGGCCCTCCGACCTCGCAGACGCAGAACAAAGCGGCACTCTTTAACCTTATACGGCAGCAGCATCAACAACAACAGCAGCAGCAGCAGCAGCAAATGAAGCAAAGGCCAGGAGGCATGCCCTTCATGCCACCAACACATCTACCACTAACCCAGGTATGGCACAGCCACCCAACTTCACACAGCCAATCAAAACAGCTGTACCCATTACATAAGCAACTTCCCATACATTTTACTTATTTTATACAATGTGTGCATTACTGTTGCTCTGTCTGGTTTTATAAAAGAGAAATAGTTGTTGTAGTTGTTCAGGCTTGTAGATGAGGAATCTGTTATCTAGGGGACGGCAGGTAATTGATTCCGATGCCTGAATATAAGGCGATACCAAGTACCGGTCTGATGGGTTTTTAAAATCTGAATCTCATGTACTGAGTTGTTAAAATTGAGGTCATTCTAAGATGCAGTGCATATTTTTATACATTATGTTGTGTTCTTCAAATTTGGTGTCTTTGTTAACATCTGTGAACTGTGATCTTATCTCAAAACCTAGAGATAGAAGGATCGATCGGCCATGTATCGGTATCGGCCGATTTTTAATCAAAATATGTGATCGGTGATCGGCCGTTATTTCTCCGATTTAGCCAATCTCGAGAGCCGATCGATGGCGTTAATCAAATGAGCCTAATTTCTGTATTTCCAGCTAGCGTTTTAATCCAGGAGGAGGAGCCCTCCAGCCAGCTCCCTGCAATTCCTATCTAAACCACTAGGTGGAAATACACACCCTTTCATTTTCTACAGACTGACTAAAGCAGCAGCTTTGCGAGAACAGTTTAAGCGTTCACCGCATGTGCGTAAAGAAAACATTGTCTGTCTGGCAGTTTGTTACCGTATGTGACTCAGACTCATCCAGGGCAGTTTGTAACATCTGTAAAATTAGCTAAATCAGCGTCTCTCGAGAGGGAACCAAGACAAAGACATTTAACACTACTAATCTGATATGGCACTTCAGAGTACACCACGCAGCTGAATACAGTGAGTATCAACAAACAGCAGAGCTAGCACGCACAACTAGCACAAAACAAATAACCCAGAGACCCGTGCAGACCAGATCTGACCGGTACAAACAGTACAGCAGAGTGATTGACTTTATAGCGCTAGATAACCTCCTGTATATTCCACCTTGATCCACGCTATGCCGTTCCTAGTAGGAAATACTTTTTATTTCCTTACCTAGTAGGAAATACCAATTGAGGGCGCCTATAGCCCCGCCCTCAATCGGTATCTGCTATCAGCCGTTCGCGCTGAAACGTGATCGGAATCGGCCTCAAAAACGTTGATCGGTCCATTTCTATTCAAAACCATCCAAAAATCTGCCAGTCTGACAATTTAGATGTTCAGCCTGCATTAGAGTGCTCAGTGTGAAAGTGTAAAGTAGTTACTTACTGCTGTGAAGTAGAACAGAATTAACATGTCCTCAACTGCTCTCCTTATTCTGATGCTTTGATTGCCGGAGCGTTTATTTTTATTACATGCTGCGGCACTTTGTAGACAAACATGGTGCTGTTTATGTTTGCATAGAAAAGCTCATTTCATCTCCCTAAACAAGCTTGCTTTTAATGTAGTTGTAGTTATTAGCTGTGTGTACAGCTTTCAGTTGCATTAATAAAAGCACAAAGTGAGTTTGATGGGGGCTTCACAATATATCATTTCAGCAGTCATTGTGAGATGCACATTATTCATAGGTGCATTGTCAATTAAAACACAAATCAAACGAATGTGTTTTTTTTTTTTTTTTTTTGTTGCTTCATCCAAACTTCCTGTATTTTTTTCACACCGCAGATGTTTGACATGCTTCACGTTTTAGAATTATACTCCTTTAGGAGTGCAGCATTATCTGCAGTAGATTGGTTACATCTGTCTTGTAGCTGATCAATTTAATAATGTTGATTATTACTTAATAGCCGTTATGAGAATCTGCTCTTCGATCTTTTGAAAATGTAAAGAAACCTTGGCTACTTTATGGTTGTTATTTGATGTTTTTGTGCGCTGTTGATTCGTGTTAGTTTGTGTTTTGGTGTTTGTATGTGTTTGGGGGGGTTGTCTCTGTGTCTGGCAGCAGGCCTCTTCAGCCCTGGGGATGAACACAGTTTGTCTGGGTCAGGCAGCTGGTTGCTAAGGAGCAGAGCGCTGGCAGGCACTTGCTCTCTCTGTTTCTGTTTCTCTCTCTCTGTCTGTCTCTCTGTCTGTCTCTCTGTCTGTCTCTCTCACTGTCTCTCTCATATACACATGCTCAGGCACAGGGATGGGGGCTGGGATGGGCCATGAGGTTGCAGCCCTGTGACAGAGAAGTTAGTAGAGAAAGGCAGAGACAGAGAAAGCGGGTGGGAGAGTGGGAAACACAGGGAGAGGGAGGGACAGAAAGAGACGACAAAGCAGTCTTTCATGCGTTGGTCCTCCCCCTCCTCTGGCTTTCGTCCCTCTAAGAGTATTTTGGGATCAGCCCCCCCTTCTCTTTTGCTGCTGTCCCTATTTAAATATAGCTGCTTAACCCACTTGGGTTTTTTCCTCTCCTGCAAAATGAACTTTTTGCTCTTTCCTTATATCCTTTCTGAATGTATTTCTTTGCATTTATTTTTTTCTTGTTCAGCTCATCTGAATGTCTTGCTGTAGACACTGTTTGCCTGCTTCTACTTTTCTACGTAGAGATGAGAGAGAGGGAGAGAGAATGTCCATGTGTGGAAAGTGGCCAGTGATGACATCCTAAGTTTATTTTTAAAGCTGAACAGTGCTGTGCCCGGCTATCTGTGGTTAATTCAAAATGCTGATTTAGCACTTTGGTTGTCCAGTACTGAAAGCTTTGGCTGTAGAATGAAGGCCAGATCATGAATTAAATTGTGTGCTGTTTGTTCTCCTCTAATAAAGTGAGATTGTTGCCTTATATATATATATATATATATATATATATATATATATATATATATATATATATATATATATATATATATATATATATATATATATATATATTCCTGATATTCTGTAGAGTTGTGCAGTGTTATTTTAGACAATCTACCTTATTGTCTGTTTTCTAACATTGCTAGGTCCACTTTTCAGTCCTCATTAGCTGTTATTGCATAGAAAACAAAAATATCATTATTGCTTATATTGAGAACCAAAGAATAGTTTTTTTTCTGTGTTAAGATTGGTGGATGTATTAGTGCAAAGTATTTTCACTTTATGTGCAAAAACCTTTTATTTATTTATGTATTTCTTTAAATTTGGGGTTAATCTCACAACTGAACTACAGCAGATAATCTGTGTTTTCTAATACGCTGCCTCCTAGTGAAAAAAACATCTGCTACCGTTCTACCGCCTCTTAATTCTTCAGCACTTTAAGGTATATGTATCAAGAATTACTGCAACCCTGTATGCTAATGTGCTATTTTTCTCCCTGCTATCTATCTCTCTCAGCAGGAACCAGGTACTTACCCTTCAGGTCCCCATGTCCCGGGTCCTGGTGGCGCCATGGCAACGCAGCCGGGTGGCAGTGGCATGGCCGCTAACCACAGCAACGTGCCCTATCTGAGTAGCCTGCAGAAACAACAGCAGCCGCAGATACAGATGATGAGTTCACAGCAAAAACAGTTCCTCATTGGACAGCAGAGACTGATGGCTGAGCAGGTCAGAGCTCGACAGGCAAAAGTGAATTCTTTAATTGTTTCATCATTTTCTTTCCATACATTTCTTTCCTGTTCCTTTGCTTCTCCCTCTTTCTCTGAGAATACAAACTAAAGTGGATGGATAGGAGGAATCAATGGCAAGCAAATACACCAATGATATGCCCTTGCTCACATAGTGTTTAACAGTGCCTTGTATTACCATATTCTAAGACTTTCCATGGACATGTTTTGCTAAAATAAAACCACATGACATTTAACTTTAGTTCATAGCTTTCCATCCTGAACCCATGCAGTGATAATGTTGGGTGGTGGTAGACACGTTGGTGTACATCACACACCACAATAAAGCATTCCTTGTAGGATGCACCTGTGAATCCATGCTCTGAAATCCTTCACTTTTCTGACTTTCTCAGAGCACCAAGGAAACCTACCCGCCCACACAACTGCAAAGTGTGAGAAATTTGGCAACCAAAAGTTAGCAAGCCAGACCACCTGTCCTTAGTTGCCTGTGTGCCATTCGTTTGTCTATCCATCCACAAACCTTGTTTATTAATGTGTTGCTTCATCTGTTTATTTGTCAAGCCATTTGTCTGGACATATTTTTGTCCATGACGAATCAAATCCTTTTTTCCATTTAGTTACCATGACACAAAAAAAAATTAGTAGTTATATAAGGCCACCTGTTAGAGTAATGAGAGACACTCATTGTTTGGCGTAAAGGGTAAATGTTTGTTTGTTTTTTATTGAATTAATTTATTTTTACTTTAAAATGTAAATAAACTGGTATGAAGTTGCAAATGAGCATGAACAGATGTGTTGCTTTGCTTGCCCTCTGGGAGGCGCCAGCTTCCTGAGGAAAGGGATATTGCTGTTCCATTTGCCCCATTCATTATAAGTTAAGGTTTAGCGCTGCCTGTAGGTTTCTTTTAAAGTAAGAGGGCATGTTTGTGTGTCTTGCTCAGGAGAAGCAGCGGCAGCAGGAACAGCAACTGCAGAGGCACCTGACCCGTCCGCCACCTCAGTATTCGGACCAACAGAACCCCTCTGCCCAGCAGAACCCGTTCCAGCAGCAGCCACAGGTTTCACAGTTTCCAGGTAACTGTCCCAGCCTCAAAATCCTGTGGTCTTGTAAAAATCTGCGATTTCTTCAAAAACGTGCATCCGTACGTGCATCTTTCTTAAAGGGCCTGTGTGTGAAAGGCCTGTGTGCTAGTCTTCCCATACAGGCACAGCTTTGTTCGTTGTAAGCTTTCGGCCCACCTGATATGCAAAGTGTGCTTACTGTGACTGAGTCATTTGAATCGCAAACAAACAGTACGGTTAGTGAGTGGGCACTGCTGCTGTTGGAAGTGTAATAGTTAGTCATTAGATCTGGGACATTGCTAGTTTCAACTTGTCACGGTTGTCATTTTTACTAAAATGCAGACGGAGCCCAAGAGATGCACTGAATTAAATTGCTCTTGTGTTTTGAGCCTTCTGTGTTAAGTGGTTCCACAGGTTAGGCCGTTTAGTTAAACAGGAATCTTCCTAATCCCACACTGACCCCTAGTGGTTAAGTGTTATAACTTTAGTATCTTCCAACAACCTTTTGGTGAGGCCCAAACTTTTACAACTACTAGTCAGTGGATAGAGATTTTATTCTAATTCATTTTCGGCCATTTCTATTGGTTCATTCATATTGAAAGAAAGGGCAGTTGCTGTATTGAACGATGCAGAAACATAAAATTGTAGGTACATGTTTTCCATTTGACTGTGATGATATACAATTGCCTGTTACTTTTAAGTTCTCATGTCATGCAGACCCAGTCATAGTTTTATGTGTTTCAGAGTGAGAGGTTAAGTCTGAATAGTCCCTTGAAAATAAACAACATTCTCAGTCTAGTCTGTTATGCTAAAATACCCAACTTAATAGGAAAAATGTATTTACCTTGAATACATATAAAAATATATACTGAAATCTCTACTTAGGTGAACTATCTCTCCAAAATGTTGGTTTGTGATGTTTGATTGAATGAATGATGAAGTCTTCCTCTCTGTCTAGTGAATGAAAGATGCAGCATACCCTTTAATGTGATTATGTAGCAGTTTAACAAACCTCATGCATTTGCCTCAAGACAATTGTGGTGTAGCCTGGCCAGTGATTTTAAAGACCTCTGTTCAAAGGCTTAAGTCTTAAGTAACAGAAGTATATACGGTTTATCTGAAATTTCTCGATTACTAATCCAGTTTTCATAATTAACTTCAACGTCACTCAATTCTTGTGCGTAGCATTTAATAAAGTTAATTCTCTTTTTCTGCTTTACTCTTTGTTCGTTAGGATCCTCTCAGCCTATGGGCAGCGTGAACTCTCTTGGTGGCCCTGCCCCCACTGCACAGCGTATGTTCCCACAAACTCCAGGTATGATGGGAATGGGTCAGGGCGGAGGACCCACCCCTGGTGCTCCTCCATCAGCTAGTCAAGCAGACCTCTCATCCTGTGCAGGTGGACTTGATGTGCAGCAGGTTCTGTATGGCAACATGCCTATGCACCCATCGCACCCTACTCAGCAGAGACTGCCTGTGTCGGCCATGCCGGCAGCCTACAGACAGACTGCTTTGGCCCAGCAACATGCCCATTTGAAGAGTCAGCCCAATGCAGCCTTGTTGAAACAGCAGCAGCAGCAGTTGGCTCGTCTACCCAATAGCATGCCCAACGCACTGGCTAACAGCATGAATTCAGCCATGTCCAGCTCCATGCCCAGCAGTATCCCAGGTGCAATGCAACCACAAGCCCAGTCCTGGCAGCAGCAGCAACAGCAGCAGCCTCACCCCAGTCTCCAGCAGGGCATGGCAGGCCAGCCTAACCCCAGCAACGGTGGCATGCCCTCTGGCTTCCCCAATTCTGGATTCCACATGCAGCCACGGATGCCGAAGCTGCCTGGCAGTGCCCAATTTTCTCAGGCCAGCATGGGAAACGGTGCGGCCAGCAGGGCCATGACTGGCATGAACCCTGGGCAGATGATGCCCAACATGGCCCAGCAAAGGACCAACAGTGCTGGCATGGGCCAACAGTTGCCTCCTCCCAACCAGCAACAGCAGCCCCAGCAAGGACAGCAAGCGCCGCCTCAGTCCCAGCAAGTGCTTCCTGACTTGGGAGCCTTCGGGCAGCCACAGGGTGCTCAGGTGCCCAACCGCACTGCAGGCATGCCGTGTAACCAGGCCTACCAGGTCAACCGATCAGCTGGTCAGCAGATGCAGTTTGGCTACAGCACCCAGCCAGGTGGCAGTTTATCCAGCTTTCCTGGGGAGAGTGACCTGGTTGACTCACTTCTAAAGAACCAGACAACACAGGAGTGGATGGATGATCTGGACGAGCTGTTGGCTAATCATCAGTGATTATTTTTGTTTTATTGGTCACACCAATCACAAGCTTGCACGTTTCAGTCAAGAGGTGCGCTTTCGGATATAACGCCATCTGTGAGGTTGTCCAGATAATTGTCAGCGAGTAGGGTAAAATTACTGGCTGCACTATTGTCAGAACTGCTGTTTAGTTTTGTTTTTATTGCTTATGCATATGTGATATGTATATAATATAAGGAGTGTGGGGCACAGGACCAAAAAGCCTGTGTATATTGTGTATTCCCAGGGCTGGAATGAAAATGTTGTAGTGACAAAAAAACAAAACTAAAAAAAAACATCCTACTACTGAACCTGTGGCTCAGTACTAAAACCACTGAATCGTACCCAAATGTGATGGTTCAACACACATACACACTCACTGCTTTTTTGCCTTGTTTTGCTGTTAAGCTGCAGCCAGACTACCTACTTTTGCCTGAATCTGTTTGTTTCATGTGCCCTCTTCCAGCCTAGGCCAGACTGGGAGAAATCTGAATATTCCCTGATTTTTGTTACAGACATGGACTATATTTGATGTCATAGCCTCTTATTACTTATATAAGAGATACTTGGACCCTTTACATATAGTCCCACAAGCCTTAGTCCTGAATCAGTGGCCTTGAGTTAAATATTTGAAGTACACTTCTACATTCAATTTAAAGATATTGAAGCGGTGAAGAAGAGGAAGGGAGGATTTTTTTTGTTTTTTATTTTGGTTACCATTCTGTGTTTTGGCTTGTCAGCAGAATCTCAACAGTTGCTTACTGAACGTGGCAAGTTGCTGTTTGTTCTGTGTATGAGCAGTGAGGCTCAGGCTGGCAAATAACTGATATAATAAGTTGAGGGTCCGCAGACGTAAGCATTACACTACAACACTAACGAGAAAACGCGTAGAAGGCTGACTCATCGTTTGTTTAACATGTTACACTAAAGCAAAGCCTGTTCTTCTCAGTGTTTCCAAATGATAAGGCAGAAGCTTGCAAATTGAAATGGTGACCTTCCCCTTACCCCCCCCCCCCTTTCTCCCCCCTTTTCCTGTGTGTTACATTGGGGTAGATAAGCTGTTCCAATCTGATAAATGAGTGTGTTTTTGGGTTTCAGCTGACTGTCTGCATCTAAGAAGCGTGCTCGTTTCAGTATCTGACAGGGCTTCTTGTTTATTTATATATATTTTTTGTATGTATGCGTTTCCTAATGTTCCGGAGAAGATAGATCTTATTTTTATATGTACATTGTTGCAAATTTTTGTAAGTATTTTATACTTTTTATTATTGTTCTCTGCAAAAACAAGAGTATTATGTAAATATAGTTCTTTAGAAACACGTGTGTGGTGTCTGGATTTATTTTTTTTCTGGTGGATTGAAAGATGACATTAGCGCTATTCTGAGTTGGCTCATTACAGCCGTTCTGCATTTGTGTTTCAAAGACTCACAGATAGAGATGGACCGATCAGCGTGTTTGAGGCCGATTCCGATCACCTTTCAGCACGATACCGATCGAAGGTGGGGCTATGTGCCACGGCAGGGCTACATGTAGTTATAAGCGCAGCAAGTCATGAAACATGGTCTAAACTGGTTTATTACTATTTTTAATGAGCTCATATGAAACATATTTTTAACAAAATTAAAAGTAAATAAACAAATATCCCCAATACTGCAATTATTTAATTTAGACCCTTAATTTAAAATGAAAAAATCTAATTAAATAAATACAGTCACAACTGCAGTCATTGAACACAGCGAAAAACTAATCATTAAATGTAGATCTTGGATTGTTGCTGCTGTTCTGTTCGTACCGGTCAGATCTGGTCTGCATGGTGTTCTGGGTTATTTGTTTTGCTCTAGCTGCCCGTGCTAGCTCTGCTGTTTGCTGATACTGTGTTCAGCCGCCTGTAGTGCCGTTTCAGAATGTCTTTGTCTTGGTTTGCCCACAAGACGTGTTGATTTTACAAATTTTAAAACGTCCTGAATGAGTCTGTCACAGACGGTGAACAACTGGCAGACGAGTGACATTTTTAACGCCGTAAACTGCCGTAAACTGTTCTGCCAATGCCGCTGCTGTAGTCAGTCTGTGGAACAAGAAAGGGTATGTATTTCCACCTAGTGGTTCAGATAGGAATTGCAGGGAGCTGGCCGGAGGGGGTTTCAAGGAGGTCTCCTCTACCTGGATGAAACGCTAGCTGTAAATACAGAAATTTGGCTTATTTGTTTAACACTATCGATCGACTCTGGATCGGCTAAATTGGAGAAATATCGGTGGATCACTGATCACATATTTTGATTTTACATAGCCGATCAATCCTTCCTTCTCTACTCGCAGATAGTCACAGATTTTGTAACACGGTGACATTCAACCTATGGTAGTATAATGGACACTTTGAAAAGGAGCCCTGACATACAGGCCTCAATATGGTGTACGTGTCCAGTTCAGTTTAAATATGTTGTATGAACGAAGTAAAATGCTTTATTTATTATTTCTAGTAGGCAACCTTCATTTTTTAGAAGGCTGCCTTCTTTGTTACCACTAATTGATTGATCCCTGTCATCCAGTGAGCAAGGAACAGCAAGCTAAACGTCTTATTTAACTCCTAAAGTATAATTCATATCATGTCTAGCTTCAGCTAAAGTGTGACCCATTCAATAGGCACTTGTTAGAGTGTCTACTGTAGGATTGAGTCCAGTGCATGTGGAGGAATTTGGCTTGTTTTTGTTCCTTTGTAATAAACATTCCTATTTGGTTTGTCATATTTATATAGTATTGGACATGTACACCGGTTTAAGGCGTTCTTGTATTAACAGTGTTTCCGTTTATAGAGATCTATTATATTGTTCCAGTGTTCCCCTGTTCTCTAGTGTGTTGTAGCTTTTTGTGCATGGTAACATCCTGCAAACGTTAAAAGCAAAAAAGTACAGTGGGAGAAAATCTCTCCCCCAGAAACCACTTTTCTCAGCTGTTTAAATGCCTTTTTCTCTGTTACAGGGTGATGTCATTTTGTAACACAATCCTTATTGCCTGCCTATCAGCAAGTTTGGTGCTCTCTCACATAGTGCACCGGGCTAAAACAGAGGGGTAAGGTGGATGTCGAGGTCATGAAGTTGGATCTACCAACTTGATCTACTGTTCTAACTGACTTTCAGGACCGGACTTAGCCGAACATGTAGGGTAAATACAGATGTAGACTATTGGGTGGGGGGATCTGTTCTGGGGGAAAACTGAAGCATGTTAATGTATGCTAGTATTCCCCAAAAATAAAATTATGAATACTGAACAGGAGCATTATAGGTCCCCTGTAAAGTACAGGTACTGTGTTTCATACAGGTAGTATTACATATACCAAGTAAGCTAACAAAAACACTCATTTGTAGTTGCAAGTAGCTGCTCCTTTACTCAATGTTTTGAGGGATGTGCATTACACACTGGGAAGAAGGTACTTTTAGATTTCAAGGTGAGCTACAGCAATTAATATTAAACCTATTTAGGGGAATTAATGTAAACCCCTTGTAGTCTGGTGTCAACAATGGAAAGCCCTTAGGGGAACTAGCAGCAATAAGCGTCGTCATTGGTGTTGTATTTGGGGAAAAAAGGGTCTACTTTCAGCGTAACAGGTATATTTAATATGTAGTGATATGCAGCACTGGCTTATCTGCATGGTTGGCCAGTTCTGGAATGTGCCGTGCTTATATATTTTTACAGTATGTTATCAATCTAAGCATTCTGCAGGAGTAGAAAAGTCCAAACAAAGCACTAGGCAGAACCGTGTGGCTTAATACCATTTTTTACGTGTCCAATTCGTATACTTACACAACAACCTCGAGTATCTGCTGATAACGATACAAATGTGATTCAGTCTCTTTCCCTCTCTCAAACAGCCAAGCTGTCAATAATACATTAGTATAAATCCACATAATCATCTAAATAACATCATCAACTGTGAAAGAGATATTTTACATTAGGGGTGTAACAAAAAATGGAAATATTGAATATTGGAATATTATGTTTAGTTATATTGTATCGATTCTCAACAAATAAACAGTATTGATGCACAGATTCCTGGCAGACAGTGAATCATTGTGAGCTGAGTTTGAACCACTGACCACTAGATGGCAGTGTTGTAATCCATTTTCAGCTTCACTCCAACATTAACAAGCAGCACAAGGGCGCAATGCTATTGTAAACATTGGCAAACTTGTTTATACAGTGGTGTGTTGAAGAACGTAGCTCCTTTTTAGCTGATTTTCATAT
Organism: Megaleporinus macrocephalus; assembly: GCA_021613375.1. Classification (NCBI taxonomy): domain Eukaryota; kingdom Metazoa; phylum Chordata; class Actinopteri; order Characiformes; family Anostomidae; genus Megaleporinus; species Megaleporinus macrocephalus. Next base: position 31,847,115 of record CM038713.1, read on the forward strand.
ATCTATATGTCTATATTATTTGAAGATGCCAGCAGATTGGATTCTTTATATGCTGAATGGACCAATAGTAATGCTCCAAAATCCCTTAGAATAAAACCTCTGCATGAACTTACATTGAAAGTAAAGAACATTTTTGGACATCTGCTATTTTGGAGATGCTTGTTTTTCTTTGGACAGTCAACAACAGGACTGGTGTTATTTTTTTATATAAACTTTTTCACTCATGGAACTTTTAGCAGCATTTTAATTGGTCAGTACCATGAATCATGAAAAATCATATTTGAAGTGCATCTTAATCCAGTAATTTAGTTAAGCACTAAAGTGAGTGTTAAAGCAACTGAAGCCCATCAGATTATCTTTATTTTCTTTTTCTGGCTTTTTGTCAGTTTCTATATCTAGGAGCGGCACGGCGGTGCAGCGGTCAGCACTGTCGCCTCACAGCAAGGGTTCGATTCCTGGTCCTGTGGGGTGTGTGCATGTTCTCCCTGTTCTTGAGTGGGTTTCCTCCGGGTTGCTCCGGTTTCCTCCCACAGTCCAAAGACCTGTGATAGGCTAATTGGTTACTCTAAATTGCCCGTAGGTGTGAGTGTGTGCTGTCCCAAGCCCGGGTGCGTGGCGAGGATTGTGTCAGGAAGGGCATCCAACGTAAAACACTAGCCAAATCTAGTATGTGAGTTGACTCGCTGTGGCGACCCCGTAGAAGGGAATAGGCTAAAAGAAGAAGAAGAATCAGTATCTATACCAATACTGAGTATCATGTAACCAACACAGTGCTATTAAAAGTGTTGTTTTTTTTTTTTTACTAATGCAGTCTGGTGATACTGTAACGCTTCATAAAAGGCTCAGTGTTTTAGCATCATATATATCGTCGCTATCCAGAGAAAAATTCTCCTTATCTCTGAAATGGCAACTTTACTTTAATGCAAGTCAGTGGAACCAGATATTTTTCAGGCTATTTTGGATCATGTCTATTGGTCCATTCATCACAATGTTTTCCTACAATGTCGTGTTCAAGTGATGTAGAAAAATAAAAATGATATATTATTTTTCAGCCCAGCACTCTAATAATTTATAGGCTTTACTACAAGCCCCTAATAATAAAGACTACTTAATAAACAAGACTCCTATCTTTAGCTGCTCTTCCCTTTAACACCCTCAACCTATTTAGAAACCTTTATTTGATTACCTCTGAGCTTCTTCCTCATCAGGACAGTGTTCTTTGTGTTTGTGTTTGTGCTTGCTCACAACTTTCATTTGACATACAGCCTGCTGTGCTCCGCCTACATCAAGATGAGGGAGGATAGGGAGACTGGTGTGGTTAGTTCACTGCTAGTTCAATTAGAAAAGAAGTCATATTGAGGCAGTGGTGTGTGATTGTGTTCCTGCTAAACGATGCTTGATCAGGTGGTGTGTGTTGCCGCGGTCACTGTGCTTGGGGTGCTGGAGCAAGGTAGGAAACTTGAGTATCCGCTTTCCTGTGAATTGAACTGTTTTATAGGTTTCATGATGGTCAGGTCTTGGACAGGGTTTAGGACTAGTTCTGGACCGTGCTTGGTTTCATAGGAGACTCTCCATTCAGAATGCTGTCTAGTCCAGCACTAGGCTTAATCCCTGTCCAAAGTTGTGAACAAGGTCATTCTGAATGCCTTGATGTGAAATGCTGGTGATGGAAACCAGACATCCGAGAAGTTGAATGCCTCTAAAAGCTGCCCCACAGGAAGTTGCTGCCAGAAACATTTATTTGCAATAGTTTTGCAAAAGTTTTTTGGCCTGATACGTACATACAGGATGTTACCAGATTCATTATTTAATTATTATCTCAGTATTAGATATGAAATGTGTGTAGATTAGGTAGAAGACCTGGTGACGAGTTATCTCAACAATTTAAACCCCTTAATCTGAGTTTTCTTTTTAATGAAGTTGATCTTGTTCCTTTTGACCCCCAGTATACATGTAGACAGGAAGTCTTGCAAATACCTTCCCACAGCGTAGTAAAGGTCTGCTGTGCTCCCGTCAATGTAAAGTGGGTGGTCCTGAAGGTGGTCAGACTACTGTCATTGCATAACCCTGTGTGCGCTGCCACCTTTGTGTGATAAATGAGGAAGAGTCAATGGAGTAAAGTCAGTAATGGAGGCAGAGTCAGTGATGGAGGGCTAAGAGAAAAAAAGTCAGTGAAAGAGGCAGAGTCACAACGACGGTAGAGTCAGTAAAAGAGCGAGAATCAGTCATGGAGGGCAAGTCAGTGATAGAGGGAGAGTCAGTGATGGATGCAGAGACAGTGATAGAAAGAGAGTCAGTCATGGAGGGCAAGTCAGTGATAGAGGGAGAGTCAGTGATGGATGCAGAGACAGTGATAGAAAGAGGGTGAGAGTCACTAAGAGAGAAAAAGTCAGTGAAAGAGGCAGAGTCACAATGACAGTAGAGTCAGTAAAAGAGCGAGAATCAATCATGGAGGGCAAGTCAGTGATAGAGGGAGAGTCAGTGATGGATGCAGAGACAGTGATAGAGGGAGAGTCAGTGATGGATGCAGAGACAGTGATAGAAGGAGAGTCAGTGATGGAGGGCAAGTCAGTAATGGAGGGAGAGTCTGTGATGGAGGCAGAGACAGTAATAGAAGGAGAGTCAGTGATGGAGGGTGAGAGTCACTAAGAGAGAAAAAGTCAGTGAAAGAGGCAGAGTCACAATGACGGTAGAGTCAGTAAAAGAGCGAGAATCAGTCATGGAGGGCAAGTCAGTGATAGAGGGAGAGTCTGTGATGGATGCAGAGACAGTGATAGAAAGAGAGTCAGTGATGGAGGCAAGTCAGTGATAGAGGGAGAGTCAGTGATGGATGCAGAGACAGTGATAGAAAGAGAGTCAGTGATGGAGGGCAAGTCAGTGATAGAGGGAGAGTCAGTGATGGATGCAGAGACAGTGATAGAAAGAGAGTCAGTGATGGAGGGCAAGTCAGTAATGGAGGGAGAGTCTGTGATGGAGGCAGAGACAGTGATAGAAGGAGAGTCAGTGATGGAGGGTGAGAGTCACTAAGAGAGAAAAAGTCAGTGAAAGAGGCAGAGTCACAATGACAGTAGAGTCAGTAAAAGAGCGAGAATCAGTCATGGAGGGCAAGTCAGTGATAGAGGGAGAGTCAGTGATGATGCAGAGACAGTGATAGAAGGAGAGTCAGTGACAGAGGGAGAATCAGTGACACAGGGACAGTCGATGATAGAGGCAGAGTCGGTCATAGAGGGAGAGTCAGTGATGGAGGCAGAGTCGGTCATAGAGGGAGAGTCAGTGATGGAGGCAGAGTCGGTCATAGAGGGAGAGTCAGTGATGGAGGCAGAGTCGGTCGTAGAGGGAGAGTCAGTGATGGAGGCAGAGTCGGTCGTAGAGGGAGAGTCAGTGATGGAGGCAGAGTCGGTCATAGAGGGAGAGTCAGTGATGGAGGCAGAGTCGGTCATAGAGGGAGAGTCAGTGATGAAGGCAGAGTCGGTCATAGAGGGAGAGTCAGTGATGAAGGCAGAGTCGGTCATAGAGGGAGAGTCAGTGATGGAGGGAGAGTCAGTGATGAAGGCAGAGTCGGTCATAGAGGGAGAGTCAGTGATGGAGGCAGAGTCGGTCATAGAGGGAGAGTCAGTGATGGAGGCAGAGTTGGTCATAGAGGGAGAGTCAGTGATGGAGGCAGAGTCGGTCATAGAGGGAGAGTCAGTGATGGAGGCAGAGTCGGTCATAGAGGGAGAGTCAGTGATAAAGGGAGAGTGTGTTTTATAATGTTTCTGTTTTTTCCCCATTTAAACTTCTCTGAATATTTAACACAACATTGATGTTTAGTATTATGTGAAACGTGTTCAGGAATTTTAATTATGTAGATTTTTAACAAAACTGTTGGAACTCTTAGACGAGCAATTTCGATACACACTGAGCGGAATTGGATTCCCTCTGATGCCCCCTTTGCTTTGGAATAGAGTCAGTCAGACCACATGACCGTTTTTCATTACTCCAGAGTCCAAACCGTATGCAGTCAAGCAAGTCCTTTATTCCCAGACTACTAACAGGTGGTCTTCTTGTGTCCACACAGCTCAATCCTATAAAGTAGTGTAGAAATGCTCTCACTATGAAATATAGTTGTAAGTTATACTGACCATTTGTTACTGTTCAAATTCACCAAGAGTTTAAGTGGTCTCTGACGTTGACACTTCACCACTATTACGCATTAATAAAGTGCTGGACAGTTCTGAAGCCAGTTCCAGTCAGTTTTCTGTGCTTGATGCGGGACAATAATGTGACCTCTCTGAACCACAGTAAGATACGTCTACCCACATGACAGTTTAAGACGTGAGACGCTGCTCACTGTACCAGGAAGAGTTAAAAGAACTGTTGCCAGCCAAACTAATGCAGTCTCAATCACAAGCTCTTCATAATATGTGTGTATGAATCCAAATGGCAACTGGTTTTGATCAGGCAGTGCATACTGACACAGTTATTTAAGAGAAAGCAGAAAATCTTTATGAAACCTCTTCTGAGGTCTGAGTGCAAATTTTTTCAATCATGTTTTGCCTCTTCCTGCCAGCCTACTTCTCCCTGCAGGTGATCTACGCTCGACGGAAATATTCTGTCCCCCCACCAGCCACAACGGGACCCCCTGAGTTCGAGAGGGTCTTCAGAGCACAGTAAGTTTTTACATGGACCTCAAAACATCTAACATATATACGTCGATCGCAAGCTCAACCCCGCTATCCCTGCTAGTCTAAGCTGGATTAGTTGATCACCCTACAAGCTTATGCTGGTTGACCAACATACCAGCATCTAAAACGTGAGCTGGTTTTGGTGGTGTCAAGCATAACAGCCTAATAACAGCATAATTGCTGCTTATGAGCATCAAAACACATTATGGTGGTTTTGCTGGTCTGAGCTCAGTTCAGTTAGTCCATCATCACCCGACCTCAGTTGTTCAAGCTAAACCACAGTTATTATCTTTCACAATCATATGTTTGCATCATAAATAACAGGATATGTGTTTTCACGAGTTTGATGTAAGGAAAGAAAGCAGAAATGCATTTATGAAGGCAGCTGAGTATCGCCACTCCAGGCTTAGACTTCAGTAATTGTATGCAATAAACAGTAAAACCATACCATTGCTAATGACAATTGTTTGTACTGTTATTAATCGTCAGCTAATATTTCATGATTGTAACAGGCCTAATCCTACTACACTTCTTTATGTGCATGATCTGACTTGTGATTGGCTACAGGCAGATATAAGCTAAATCAATAGACAAAAAACAGAACATATATTCCACGTGAGGACTGAATGTTATGCATGCTCCTCACTGCTTGTCATACTTTTTTTTTTATTTGCCAGAGCAAACTGTTCTGAGTACTTCCCTTTGTTCGTCATTACACTCTGGGTGGCCGGACTTTTCTTCAGTCAAGGTGAGCACCCGTAAACGCAGGGCCAAAGGAGCGGACTCCAGCATGTTACCTCATATCACATATTTACATACAAACAAAACTGTGTGTGAGAAATGCAAAGCACTACAGCCTTTACTGAGCTGCCCAGGCTGCAAACTTTTAAAAAAGCTTGTCAGTGATGAGCAGCATTCGATCTAAATATCTTCTCTGACACTCTTCATGAACTTTTGTTAGCCCACTCAGTGTAGTTATTATAGGTGGAAAGTTTATGAAGAGTATCAGTGAAGGTTCAAACCCTTAGATATTTTGATCGAATGCTACTCATCACTGATAAGCTTTTGAAAAGTACAGGAGGAAATGGTTTTGGGTGTTGCAGCAATGCAGAGATGATAAACCGTAATTTAGGGACTGATAGATCTGTATCGTCTTTAACACAAGCATTTAGAAATCATGTTGTCATTATATTTAGTAACTACAGTAACACCTTATCTTAAGCCATTAGCAAACAATGATTAATACCATCGTGAATCACAACAAGCTCAGAAAGGTTAAATGTTTGTTTATTATAATCTGTCAGTTAAAAAAATCTTCTTTTGACATCTTAATCAAGGAATGTGATATCTGAATGCACAGTGACCCAATGCAGTAGTGAATGCTAGTGAAAACTTACATTGCATTTGCATGTGTTATGAATATGTTTGCATACCCTGTCATAAACAACTGTCAGCTTCTATGACTAGTAGACCAGTGTGCTTGTATGTAAGAATAAAACACACAATGCTTGTAAGAGTATTTAAAAGCAATTCAAATAGGCTGAAGATGATGTTTGTTAGCATTTAAAGGCAACTCTGACTATTAATACATATTAGACCCTAATATGGTGCACATCTCCAGTACTATTACATATACTATAAAATACTATAAAATATATTCTTTTTGTGTCTCACTCACTAGGTGAGGAACAACAAGCTAAATATCTTAGTTAACTCATGTTCTATATGTGAGTTTATGTTATATATATTCGCTGTCCAATGAATGAAATGATTTCTATTTTTCTACATCAATTAAATGTGGCAGCTGCCATGTACACCACCGCTCAAAAGTTTAGGATCACTTTAGAATTTCATTTCATGCAATTTTCATTCAATTCACAAACAATATTGTCCATTTTGCAATTGATGTAAGTGTATCAGTGTATATTTGCATATAGTCCTATTATCAGCAATTCTCAGTCCTCTGTCTAAATCTCCTGGTACAGCCGCCAATCCAAGTTAAGGATGTTATTGGACTAATTGGTTACTAGGACACTCTTGCTCAATTGTGATGAACAGCTGAAAAACATTCTACTAATAAGTGAGTATAAAAGGGAGAACAACATTCTAGGTTAGTTTAGTATCTGAAGCATCAGCAGTTGATGGCTTGCTGACCGACTCACAATGACCAGAAATAAACAACTTTCTTTGGAGACCCATCAGTCCATTGTTGTGTTAAGGAAGGAAGATACTCCATTGAAAACAAGAACATTTCACTGTGATCCCAAACTTTTGAGCAGTAGTGTACATTGTGGGAAAATTTCATGATGAATGGTCCAATAGAAATGCTCCAAAATAGTTTGGAAAAAACTCTGGTTCCATTGACTGATTGAAAGTGAAGACAGTTTTTGGCTTCTTCTGTAAAGTTGCCATTTTGAAGATACCTGGTTTTCATTGGACAGTGACAATATATTATATATCATTCAGCCTTTCCAACTTAAGCTTGAGTGTGACAGTACTCAAGTGAAAACATTCATGTTTAGTTTATGTCATATTCTTATAATCCTAGACATTTGTACACTGTTTAAAGGCATACATGTCTTAACAGTCAGAGTTCCTCTTTAAAGTTACATAGTTTGTGCAACTTGTCTAGTAGTAATGGCCTGACATCATCTTTCCTTGCAAAATCCTTGCACATTTGCAAATGATCAAATACATTTCAAAGACTGTTTCTTAAAGAGTTTCAAAAACATTTATTCTTCTTACACCACTTTTGTCCCATTATTAATTATTAATTGTTTTAATAATATTTCCATTAACTGTTAAAAACAGACATGAGCTCCTAGACATTATAACAAAGTTCATTGAATCACTGTAATGTTTGAAAACAGTTTGTTTTTGTAACTTATATTGGAAGTTACTTAATTACAGTTACTGAAGCTTTACTGGTTATCATGGATAGTCAGTGTGAAAAATGCCCAGCTGTGGTTTTAAACTCCCAATTACACCCTATCATGTGGTCCTAGAATTAAACAAGGTGTTTATCCTTTTTGTGGTGAGCTCACAAATTTGATGAGCTCTGCTCTGATTGGCTGGTTTACTGTAAGACGCCACAGTGATTACACAGAGGCAGCATGTTGGAATAGACACAGGCTTAAAAGGAACCTCAGTATAAGCAAAGAGTGTCCACTCTGGTGTAAATAAACTAAGTTATCATACTAGTTATCATCACACATCTTGGCTGCTACCTACAGGTTGCTATTGGGGTTGTGAGGCTAATAATGGTGGAACTGCTTCAAACATGGAGTGAAGATGCTAAATATTGCAAAAGGTTTGAGAAACTGGCTGGAGTGAAATGTGCAGAGCAAACTAACCACTCTGAATTAAGGTTGTCCAGGTTCCTGGATGTGGGAGCTGAAGTTTGGCTTTGCCAGCAAGTTTGTGAATTTTCTACTCCACCTTAAATGGTGCTACAGTTACATTCTGGTACTGTATACATTGTAGCACTTGAGGTGGAGCAGAAGGCCAATTTCAGCCCGTTTAAATATGAACACCACCCGAACAGGCTGGATTGGTAGATTTCTTCACAAACTCCCCCATTTTTGTAGCTGTTACTCAGTTGTTGTACTTATAACAGGCTGTACACGACTGTTACATAACAGTCTAAGATTTTGGAATTGGCCCATTTACTGACCTCTTTTCTAAAAGTTGGATTTGTATTAGAACAGTGTTTGAGGTTTACGGTATGTCAGTTCTAAGTACTGAGCTGTCCGTATTCAATTTCAATATTTAATATTTATGCCAGTTGTTAACACGCTGCTTTTCCTCCTTAAGCTCTGTCTGTGGTTCTTGGACTCCTGTACCTTCATGGACGCTATCGCTACTTTCATGGATATGCCCAGTCAGCACTGGGAAGGTAGGGGGCGCTAGTCCACTCTGCTCAGAGTTCATGACAGATGTCTGCTGTTTAAATAAAAAAAATTATAAAAAAACACTATTTAGGGAAAATAATCTTATATTTAATCAGTTACACCATATAAGATAATCTTACTGCAGTACTGGACGTATTGTGTTCCATCAGTCACAGTGGGTGACCATACACTAGTGTATATGCCATGTTAGCATAGGATTAATGATCTCAGATCAACTTATTAAAATAATGATAATGGACCAGTTAAAGATTATGTATACCAAATATAATATCTATAACAGTATTTTTATAACAGTAAGTTTTATTAACTTGCTGTAATGCAGACATGCTTTCTCAGATGCATGCTTAAATTAAACAGCTATATAGACAACCTATGCAATAATTTATATTTCTCTTTCTGTCTCTCTCTCTTTCTCTCTCTCTCTCTCTCTCTCTCTCTCTCTCTCTCTCTCTCTCTCTCTCAGGTTGGCTCCTTTGTATTTCAGTGCTAAGGTGCTGTGGGCGCTGATAGCTGTGGGTGGGCTGGGTGTGCTGTGCCATATGAGTCGTCTGTATGTCGGGTTTGATCCACTCACTTCTCTCTGTCACGTTCTGGGTCTGGAGTTTGAGTGAAGCTTCAGGATCAGCTAAAGCCTGACATTAGCATTTCCGCTTTCTGTTTACGGGTCAGTTGAGGCTGAAATATTTTTTTTGCCACTTGCTCACTCCTTGCTCACTTTCTGTATCATAATATGTTGCAGTGAATAAAGAATAACAAAATATGCTGTTATACTGTTTCTGTGGTATACTGTATATTACATTTTCTACATTTCTGTGTGATTCAGTTCTTAGGATGTAAAAAAACAGAATTCAGAATGGCTTGAAATGCTCTGTTTAAAAAAAAAAGTTAAAAAAATGGAAATTAGTACACAGAATTATTATGAATAGGATGCCTGACAAATAATCTATTTATGGTGAAAAAAAAATCTATTTATGGTAGAGTCGTACATGCTGGGAGTTAAAATAGTACCTAAAAAAAAAAAAAAAAAAAAAAAAAAAAAAAAAAATATATATATATATATATATATATATATATATATATATATATATATATATATATTATCACTTATCATTATAAACATATACATTATATATATATATATATATATATATATATATATATATATATATATATATATATATATATATATATATATATATATATATATATATATATAATTTCCACTGTAACTTGGGTCAACCCTGCCTGCATGACATTACATCTCAGTGACAGAATCATGCAAATTAAAAAATTCAAAAAAAATTGGTGTGATTCCCCTTTAAGGTCTTTTAGAATTATTTATCAAATAATTTCTGGTGAGGGCAGAGAGTCACACTGCAAGCTGTTCTGTTTGGGGTTTGCATGTTTTCCCCGTGCTTGAGTGGGTTTCTTCCGGGTACTCCGGTTTCCTCCCACAGTCCAAACACATGCATGTTATGTTGATCAGTCTCTTTAAACTGACCATAGGTGTGAGTGTGTGTTGGCCATGTGATGGACTGGCGACCTGTTCATAGTGTACCCCACCTTTGCCTGATGTTGCTGGGATTGGATCCAGCGTCCCCGGTGGATGGAGAATTTCTTGACAATCTATTGACAACATTAGTAATCTACATGTGTCTGTTTGCCAAACATCTAAATAAAAGGTTTTCAAATTTTAAGCGTGTTACGATAGTTAAGTTCATTAAAGTCAATCAGTGTTAAATGGCATTTTAATTTAAATCTGTACAGTGTACACATTTTACTGTTAACTGAACGAGGATATAAGCCTATTTAACTGCACATATTTAACTAGGATTATATTAATCCTGTTATTACTAATCTGCACAAACTGGAATTCAAATATGAGCTGCTTTGAATTTTAAATGAGGTTTGTTTTCCTGTTTGTGTGAAAAGAATGTTTTATAGAAAGCTAGTGAAGCCTTTCACCATTTTTTCTTAATTTCTCCACAATATACTTGCTCACATTCAAGCAAAGACTGTCGGAGTGGTGTGATATAAAATGATGTGTTCTAGCCAATCTTGCACAGTGACAGTTTTTCACAGTGGTGCTCTGAAGAGTTTAACACCTCAAAAAATTATCTCACAGGAAGTAACTATGCTGCTGGAGACACTGTGTTACAAACGGTTCTAAAATGTATTTTATCTATACATTTGCTGTGGAGGGGTACATGTAAGGCAAATCTAGTCCCCAAAGAAAGCATTTTTTTAGATTCATCTCTATTTAACTATTATCACTACATAATGTTGCTGTGCAAAGAATGTCATGTCTCTCTATTTTTATTTTTCTGCATCGTTTAAAGAAATGAAAATGTAATGATGGATGGACCAATGGAAATGCTTCAAACTAGCTTGGAACAAAGTCTGGTTCTATTGACTTACATTTAAAGTAAAGTCTTTGCCTCTCCTGTAAAGCTGCCATTTTAAAGATACTTGTACACATATTCGTTTACTGGAGGTTTTGTATAGTAAATAAAATGGCTATATTTATGTTGTAGGCTTGGTTCCCCTGGTTCCTATTAGCATCACTGTAAAGAACTCCGGGTCCGGAAGTTTCTCTACAATGAACCATCTCACATCAAGCCACATTAAATGAGTTTCTCAACCACTGAATGATTTCTGAATATAACATTTTAAAAGATTGGTGGTATTCCCCTTTAAGGCCTCTAAAACCTCTAAAACTAACTACAGGAAATTACTTCACAGGAAATTACTTACAAAAGTACTTACGAAAACCTGATGCCTTAGAGATAGTTTTGCGAGAGTTGTAGATAAGATTTTAGCCTAAAACATCATTTTTGATACAAGATGTTGTAAAGCAAAATAATCCCAAACAAAAACAAAATGTTCTTAAATTTTCTTTTTCATTATTTTACTATCAGCAACATAACATATACATTACATTACATATAGCTTAGAAGACATGTGTCAGTTTACAGGTCATAGATAGTAAATACAATAGTTACAATAATAGATTAATAGATTTTTAAACTAGTATATTTTCCCATTGTCTCCTTGAGCTTTTATCCTTAAATACTTCTTCACCACTAAGGGGCACCACAGCCCACTGCAATAAACTCCACATCTTTTTTCTTAATTTGATGGCGGGTGTTTAATTAGTCCTTACCACATCATTTCACTCTGGAATTCTGAAGGTTTTTTGGTTTTCTGAGTGAAATCCACTGAATGTATGGAACAGGTTTGTGGTGGATGGCATTATGTACTAAACGTCTTCTTGTTGTCTGTTTAGACTTAGACTTTACTAAATGTTTGCATTAGGCAAAGGAACCCACTGCTTCCCAGAAATACAAAACACAGAGACATGAAGGTAAATTTGAATGTGATATGAACTACACTGAACGGAAAGACGCTATAGCTTTCCCTTCACTGCATAAATGTCGTCTCCAGGAAGTGGGCCTTTCTCCAATAGTTCTTTCAGGTTTCATCTCTATCCAAGTAAGTGAGGCACTTGCACATCTTGTGCACGTCTGCTCATGGTAGGCGATTTGTGTAAAAAGTGGAACATCTGGCTGTTTTTGAGGGGAAACTGAGGGGGGAAATAAGGGCTTCCACATGGGATAAAAGGACAGAAAGAGCTCCGCATATGTGACTCGATTGGCACCGTCTAAACTTACACAAGAACACTTGCGTGTCATCAATTCCAGGTCATTAGTGTGTGGAATATGAGGGTGTTCCGTGATGGTCGTTGTAGAATATGGACTCGTTTATGATGATCTTAAATGTTCTCTGTTACCATGGTAACATAAAGCAAAAGAACTTTAAGATGATGTTGTAAAACCAACAGGTAACGTTGACTGAGCAACATCAACATTTGTAGGTACCTATATACTTAGCATTTCTTCTGAAATATTTTATCCAACTTTGATGCACTAATAGCCTCGTGGTCTTCTGGGAAGGCCTTACCCTAGATGCTGGAACATTGCTGTGAGGATGTTGAATGGTTAGTTCTTCAAGCCAAAATTTGGCACTATCTATGGTGACCTTATTGCCCCAGAGTATCTCATTCTATGGGCAAGTCTTAAATCTATGTGTTTGGACATCTAGTTTATTTCATTGGTTAGTTTTAAATGCTATGGCATTCATACTGCTAAAGTTAGAACCTACTGACGTCCGACTTTATTTCCAGACTTCTGCCAGCTGTCACAGCTGAAACTCCCTGCTTTAAGTTAGTATGGAGGAAATTAAAATCTGAGGGATTTGAACTGACTCCACAACAAAGAACCCAGCCAAGAGAGGGAACCAGACATAACCAAGTGAGCCCTGATGTATTTAATCCATAGAGTAAAAGGTTAAAATGCTAGTAAGGCTTCACCACCACAATATATCTCAACCAAGCAATTTGTGTTTTTTTTTAATTGATTTTTTATCTAACCATCATCAGCACAGGAGCTTACCTTTATGGAAAATGTCCCTCCTTCAAGACATATGGAACAGGCTGAAAGCACAGCTCCGTAAACAACTTACCCGGAACCCCTGGAACCCTGACATGATCCCTGTCCGCCGAAATGCTTCTCTGTCCTCCCTCTACAACTTAGACTTCAACTCCTATATCTGTGAGCTGGGCCTCCACTCTGGACCTCCAACCCTCAGACTGGGCGATTACACCATGACCTTCAGGCATGGCCAGTGGGTGAGGCACGGTGGAACCCGGGAGAAGGTCAGGCTTCAAGGCCTACGCCGGAGAGTGCAGAAGCTAGAGGAGGAGAACCGTGAGCTGAAGTTGAGGCTGGAGATCCTGACTGACATGCTGGTAGACACCACAGTCCATATGCACACCCTAGAGAAGGAAGCAGAAGTGATGGGTCAATGAGTCAGACAGGTCAGAGACTCTGAGAAAAAATTACCCATCAGTATCTGGATAACTGTGGTCAAATTGGAGAGGGTACTTCAACCTGGTGGAACCAGCTAAGCAACTGGTTCAAACCCATTAAACAAAATCCCATTTGAAAGCAACTAAAAGCGTCTTTTGAGTTTTTTTCAGTGATATGATGTGTAAATGACAGTACACTGTACAGCTAAAACACCAGTAGTACCTTGAAGCCTGTATTTGTCCATACTTCTGTCCACTTGTATAGTCAATCTAAAAATATGCGGTAGCTGAGGTTGAGGTTTAAGGAAAGTTTGTCATTTTGGCATGAGGTACTAACTGGTAAGGTTCAAACTTTCACTGATTGTTGCATTTGTTGCATCTTTTTGAGGAACTGTTCAAAGTAACCTGCACTAATATTTTTGTCCATACCTACAAAGTTCAGTCTTAGAATTTCTGTTTTTTGCTTCTCACCATTCAAGTAATACCACAGGTTCTCAGTGATCTTGAGGTCTGGACTCAGGATCAGGTCTGGGGTGGTCAGTTCATTGTTCTGAGAATGCCAGCAACGTCTTTCTCTTTGTCTAATTCCTTTTCTCATTACCAGCTTCTTGACAGATACACTTTTTTTAGACTTGTAGCGTTGACTTGCTTGACGTTCTCTTCTCTCTATGATGAAAGGTTTAGGTTATGTTTATCTGCTGATGACAGTTTTGATAGACTACCAGTTCTTGCATGGTTGTCAGGAGTCCTGTTTTCTTTTTAGTGATTTACTGAAGTATAACATAAGAGTTAATAACCTAATGACTGAGTATTGGTTTGCTGCATGCACTAAAACTGACTGCTACTACAAGAAAAGGACTGACACACAAAACAACCGGTCATAGGCCTGATATTTTCCATGATGCATTCAGACAGCTGATCCAGTGATCTAGATTACACAGTAATAATGAACATGCAGTATGAGTAGTATGATATGGTCAGTTTGATGGGAGAAAGAACAACAGTGTGACGAACACAACACAAACCAATCTGAGTGCTGTGGTGTTCTTGTTTTTCAACAGCTTGTTTTTTTTTTAAATGTTTAAAACCCTTTTAAAGACCCCTTCAAAGTACTAGTAGATAATAGAGCTCTTCTTTCTGCTGAAATGTAATACCAATCTGGAAGACACAAGTGAGAAGAGCATTAACATTAATAATAAATGCTTTTTATTTAAGAGTTAATATGTTGTCGTTTTTGTACTAGGAGTATAAAATACACATGTGAGTTCAGGTCTTATTTAAAGAAGTATCAGGGAAATTCAGAAGACATTCCAGTCTGGCTTATCACCTCCATAGATGCTATGAAGTCCTCCGTTAGCTTAGACTTACTTAAATCTAATCTTGGACATGTGGAAATGAGTTAGAATAGATAGTCTGTCTTCGATGGGATGAAGAAAGTGTAGCCTAGAATGAGTCAATTTACCTGGAATGTAGTCTTGCATAGCTTCAAGAATGGGACTTCCCCAATTCTCTCTCTCTCTCTCTCTCTCCTCTCTCTTACAGGAGCCAATTTCAAACAGGATTAAGATTCTTTGAAGTACTCATCCTCAAACTCATGTCTGTATCTTTCAGTTGACCTCTTCTCTACATTTGCACTGACTGGTCACTTATTTGGTACACATCCTTGTATCTACACTTATTGTCCATAGTATCAGCTCCACGTACCGTATAGGATCACTCTGTAGTTCTACAATTACAGACTGTAGTTCATCTGATTCTCTGCATACTTTGTTACCCCATTCTGTTACCCTGGTCAGGACCCCCACAGGACCACCACAGAACAGTTATTATTTAGGAGGTGGGTTGTTCTCAGCACTGCAGTGACACCAATGTGTATTAATGTGTGTTGCGCTGGTATGAATAGATCAGACACTTGCTGTCCACTCTGTTAGACACTCTCACCTTGCTGATCCATCTTGTAGATGATAACTCATCTGTTACTGCATAGTTTGTGTTGGTCATTTTCTGGTCCTTCATCATTGGTCACATATAGATTTTTCTGGACTATTCTCAGTCTAGCAGTGACACTGAGCTGTTTAAAAACTCCAGCAGTAGCCTTGTGTCTGATCCACACGTACCAGCACAACATGCACTAACACACCACCACAAACGTCCCTGTCGCTGGAGTGATGAGAACCACCAAAATAACACCTGCTTTGTGGTGGTCGTGTGGGGGCCCTGGTCACTGAATCACAGGTTAAGGGCCCTGAAAGGGTATACAGAGAAACAGATAGACTACAGTCTGTAACTGTAGAACTACAAAGTGCTGCTATACGTTCTATAGTCTACTTAAGGAAGCGGCCAGTCAGTCTGCACCGCTTTTCAAGCTGCTTTTAATACAGATTAGAATGTTCAATTCACTGCTTTGCAAGAACTCCATATATTAAACACTGTGTATTCATGACTATATTTCAGAATAATGCATAGATATAAGCATTTGCAAAAGTTAGGGCATCTCTAGCCAAATTTAGTTTATTTGTAAATAAGTTGTAGGATTTTTTTTTATGTTTGAAAATGTATTAAAAGTTAAGAACTGCTACACAGAATGTGCACATTTTAATGCACCGATTCTATTTATTGGCTGAATTTAAAGTATTATGCCTGTGCAACAGTTATTTTGTTTATTGTTTTTTGAATATGTTAAGAATGTTCTCTGTAGTGGATGTGTTATTATCGTTTTTTGGGGCTTTTTTTGTCTCTAGTATTGGTTTTTGACTGGACATACTCACACTTTTTTTATATAAGTTCATGTAAAGATGTTTTTTTATTTTAAATAATTTTGGAGCATTTCTATTGGTCCATTCATCATAATCTTTTCACAGGATATAAAGAGCAGTGCTCATGTTCATATGAATATATGAATATATGAATGAATAAATATGATTTTTTTTCTTTGGACAGCATCAATATAGTAAGGTGTGCAGCACGTGGCCAAAATTTATGTAAACACCGATCTAAATGAATTGAGTTTATATGTTTTAGCCACGTCTATTGCTAACAGGTGTATAAACAAGCACTGGCAGTAGAATGGGTCGCACTCAGAAGCTCCATTTAAACGTGGCACTGTCAGAGCATTTCAGTTTCTTAAATTCCTAAATTCCTAGTAGTCTATCAGTGTTATTGTGAAAGGGAAGTGTGTGGGAGCAACAGCAGCTTAGCCACAAAGTGCTAGGCCATGCAAACTCAGAGCAGTGCTGTTGATGTTAAAGCGTATAGAGGGTAAAAACTGCCTGTCCTCTGTTGCATCAATCACTGCAAAGTTCCAAACTCCCTCTAGAAGCAACATGGGCAGAAGATTTGTGTGTGGGAAGCTTCATGAAACGAGTTTCCATGGCTGAGCGGTCACACATAAGTCTAGGTTCATTATGTGAAATGCCGAACATCTGCTGGAGTGATGTAAAGCACACTGCCACTGGACTGTTTAGTAGCATAAACAAGTTCTCTGAGGTGAGATATCATGCGTCACTATCTGATAGATGAATCTGGATTTCACTGATACCAGAGGAACTCTACCTTGCCAAACACCAGTTGACCTCACAAATGCTTTTTTGGCTGAATAGATACAAATTCACACTCCAAAATCTTGTAGAGCTCTTATAGACCCAATTAGATATGATAGTCCATACCTGATACCTACAGACAGACCCTGACTTGTGAAGAGTCCCAGAGTACAAGAGGAAAACTATGGAGGAAGTTTGTACTTCTTTTTAACTAAACCTCAAAAGATTAAGTCACTTATTCACTTTCAGAGTCAGCTCATATCTGGGCTGCTATAAAAGGCTTCTTATATGTAATTGCATGAAGCCTTTGCAGACAAGTGGAGACTTATAGACTTAATTAGGTTTGGTAGTCCATGTTGTCCACATACTTTTGACCACATGGTGTAGATAGTGTATCATGTTCCTGATCACGTTAAGCAAGATTCAAGATACAATTTATAAGACCAAATTCATCTTTTTAGTTTTTTGATTTTTGGTTACATCATGGTGTACTGGGCAGAGACAAATAAAATAGGAATGATGATGTATTGTATAGTCCCCACACAAATGTCCAGTTGGGTCAGAGACCCACCCTGAAATCATTTTTTGATTAGAAATGCAGGTGGGAGAAAAACGCATTCTGATTCCAGTTCAGGATGACCTTTGGGTAGAAATGGGCTTTTAGCAATAGTTTGTGAAGAAAACGAAATCATTATTTAGGTAAATCTACTATATCAGAAGATGCTTTATTACAAAATATGCTACTTTTATGCTAATTAATATGTTATTCAAACTTTTGCAGTTATTTCTGTAAATTACTAAGTAGTTCTATGTTATAACAGCACAGAACCTTCATTGATGAGACCAGTTAGAGGTTAGTTATTAATGGCCTGCAGGAAATATTAATCGTGATGTCCAGTGTGCAGGTTTCCACGTACACTGTCTCTGTCAGGGCTTCCGCATGTATACGTGTAGCTGACTGTCGACTGTTAACTATCTGTTGGCTAATCTACAGATAGAGCCTCACTTTCCTAAGTGAAGCTTCCCAGAGCACAAGAGGAAAACACTGGAGGAAGTTTGTGCTTCCTCTTCACTGAACCTCTAAAAGGATCACTTCTTCTGAGTCAGCTCATATCTGGGCTGCTATAAAAGGCTTCTTATATCTTGCTGCACTGTGTGCCAAGGTTCTGTATCCTCCTGTATGCAGTTTGACCTTGTCTCGTGTATAAAGAGGGGAGCTGGTTTAGAGGTGGTTTTCTTAGCACACTGCTGGTATTGTTCTCCTCAAGGATGAGCTATCTGGGTCAGCTATGCTGGCATGTATCAGATTAACTCTGTGCCGGTTGACTAATTTGATGTTAGACGTTAAAGTCTGTAGGTGTGTTTGTGGTTTTGGTGGCATGTTTGTGTTCAGTCTCCAGTCAAGGGTGTTTATCCCTCAAACTGAAAGGAAACCTGATGATTAACTCAGGATAAAACCGGAGCTTGGGACGAATTAGAACACTGTATTATAAGAACCTGGACACGTTATCAAAGGTGAAGATGGTGAATCTAAATCTTCAAAAATCATCCACATGTTAAAATCTTCTAAATCCTCAAAATACATCCTGTACATCTTCCAGAATTACCAACAATTTAATCTTCAAACTCTTCAACATTTTATAAAATATCATAAATCTTTTTTTTTAAAGAATCAGCCAAATATTTAAAAAACCTTAATAATATCCAGATCTTCTCAAATGTAATCTTTAAATCATCAGGGAATTCATTTTTAATAGCTTCAAACACCAACAATCTTGAAAAGCTTAATCTTCTGATTATGAATTTTCTAAATGATCAAAATCCCTAAACTCTTCAAAATTATTGAGATCTTTTGATGTGTTACAACCAATTTGTCAAAAATCAGCCAAATCTAAAAAAAAACTTTTGAATCCTAAATTTCTCTTAAAGCTTATTTAAAAAAATCCTAAATCATCACAAATCTTCTGGGTTTTTAAAAATGATCAAAATAATACAATTATTTAAAAAATATTTCCAAATATATTTAGATGATGTTGCTTCCATTTTTATCTTAAAAGTCAAAATCTAGGGTTAGGGTTAGGGTTAGGGTATGTGTTTGAGTTTTTTAATGTCTAATTCTTTAGATTTTGCATCATTTCTGTTTAATCTCCAAAATCCTGAACTCCCCAAGTCTTGGGAGATTTGGAGACCTCTCTGGTGGAAATGTGTAATTGCACACATTGTATGATAGAACATTTTGTAGTATTGGTGGAGCTTCGGACCCCTTCCCCCAGCGGATGAGGGACACATCCTCTGAGGATATGAGTGGATGATTGCTACTATTGCCTTTTCTTCATCAGTATAATTTAGATTTTGCATTTGAGACCTTTAGATTGAACCTGACCTTCAGTCTGTTTGTGTGACTTCAGTCCTGTTTTAAAAGAGCTGCACTGACAACCTGTATCTTTTAGAACAGACTTTAAACTTCTGTACTCATCTATAAAGCTCTAAATAATCTAGAAACAGTTTACATCACAGACTGTGTCTCTGTTTATGTTCCAACTCGAGGCCTTAGATCTGCAGATACTGACCTTCTGCACATCCTTCTGTTTAAAACAGAGAGACCTCTTTCAGTTAGTCTGCTTCTAAACTGTGGAACTCAATTCTGATTTTCATTAGCCAGTCGAGCTCAGAGCTCACCTTTAAGAAACAATTAAAAACGTACTTCTTTAGCTTAATTAAACCTTTAAAACTTTATTTTTGGTTAATTAAGTTTGTTATTAAAGATAAAAAACTGTCTGTGAAGCACTTTGAGCTGCCACTGGTGTATGAAAAGTTATCTATAAATGTATGTTATTATTATTATTATTATTCTATATGTAAAGACATGTGATGTGGTCTGAAACACTCCAATCTGATGACCAAGTATTTTAGGCCTTGCAGCAAAACACAGATATAATATTTTAGTGTTGTTTTTTCTTCCTCTCTTCATTCAGTACTGCTTTGTGTTTTGACCAGCAAATCTTTATGTTTACATTTACCCAATATTTAATCCTCAAAGCCTTAACAATTAAAGCTTTTTAAAGTTTTTTATATAACTGTGTTGATAATACAGGCTGATAAAGTCATAACATCATGTTTTTATCTAAAAACTTCCATTTGTTACTCAAGTAAATCATAGCCCTCCCTGTTCCCACAAGCTATGACCAGCAAACACTGAACCTGCTTTCTCAGCAAAATAAATAATGATCAATAACAAATGTGGGGAGATAAAACAACACAGGTTTTGCTGACTCTCTCTCTCTCTCTCTCTCTCTCTCTCTCTCTCTCTCTCTCTCTCTCTCTCTCTCTCTCTCTCTCTCTCTCTCTCTCTCTCTCTCTCTCTCTCTCTCTCTCTCTCTCTCTCTCTCTACAGTACACTCGCATACTCCAGGTCTATCACTTTCTCTCCTCCCTCTTCCCCTCACCATCGCTCTTTTACTTACTTTGCTCTGATCATTCGTGTTGTGATTTTGGAGGGTACATTATAATGACGCTCCAGGGTCTGAGTGTGTGTGTTTGTGGGATGGTGTCTGTTCAGTGTGCAGAGTGAGTGTGAGTGAGGGGTAAATGTTTCTCTTGGCGGGCTGTTATCAGAGGCAGGATGCAGAGAGCAGCTTGTTAAAGGTGGTGTGTCGGCACTCTGTGACGCTGAAAGGCTTTATTTCCTCTCAGGAGGCTGGATTGCTGCCTGTAATGACCTGTAATGCTGAGCGATAGAGCCAGCATCTGCAGATCAGAAATCAGCCTCCCTGATTGTAATCAGAAGGCTCAAACTGATTCTAGACCTGCATTTGCCACAAATTTGACACTAGGCTTTCAGTCTTGCTTTTCCGGCTTTTTACTCAGAAGTACTCCGTCTTTTTCCGGGCTGTTTAGCTGTTAATGCTAATGTCATTTGCTGTCTTGGTCTAGGGGACGTAGACATACTGTGCACAGTATGTGTTTTAAGAAGGTATGGAAGCGGTTAGAATATGCAGTTGGTATAAATGAGGGATGTGGTGCAAGTCATGTTACTTTACACCCTTATGTAAAACTAATTATGTCTGATTCTTCGTAAAGCTCCTGTAAAAGAAAAGAAGCTTTCTTGACTTAAAACAAACATACAATTCAGATTTGGATTTAATGGATTTGTTACTGTTGGCGGTACAGTGGTGTAGTGGTTAGCACTGTCGCCACACAGCAAGACGATCCAGGTTTAATTCCCGGTCCGGGCTGTTCTGTGTGGAGTGTGTATGTTCTCCCCGTGCTTGAGTGGGTTTCCTCTGGGTCCTCCGGTTTCCTCCCACAGTCCAAACACATGCATATTAGGTTGATCAGTCACTTTAAATTGCCTGTAGGTGTGAGTGTGTGTTGGTTATCCAATGGACTGGCGACCTGTCCATGGTGTAGCTCACCTTCGCCCGATGATGCTGGGATTTGCTGTGGCCCCAACTAGTAGGATAAAGCAATAGATAATGGATGGATGGATTTGTCACTGTCGTTTTCAAATCATGTGGAACCAACATAACTGAACATACTAAATAGAGCAAATGGAGATTGAACAATGCTGAAACATCCTTTGGGCTAGACGTAGGCTGAAGATCTGGTCTTGTGACTGGAAGGTCACCAGTTCGAGCCCCTGGACCAACAGCACACAACTGAAGTGCCCTTGATCAAGGAACCTAACCCCCAACTTCCCTGGGGAAGTGTGCTCACTTAGTTCTAACTCCTAATAACTAGAAAACGAATATGTATTTAAGAGAGTCAAGTTCCAGATGAGGAGCTTTAGCATGTAAGAGAATAAAGGCAGATCATGTGACTGGTTGTATTAATTTTTATTTCTTACATCATTTTATCATGGCTTAATAAAGAGGTGCAGAGCTGCTGATACAGCTTGAAAATGTAAATCATTATTTAATCATAAATACACTAAATATGTAATTGTGTAGAAGTATTATAGTAAGTTAGGAAGTTAGTAGATTGTGTGACTGGATTTACGAAGGATGATAAACTGAACTCAGCACTGAATACAGCTAAATCATTGGATTTCTTTCCATATGATGATTGACTTACCATATATTTAATTTCCTATATGAACCAAAAGTCGTATCAGTTCAAAGTAAAGTTCTATACTTCACAAATTCGGAAAACTAAATTAAAATAGTACAGTTTAACTAATCACTACACATAACACTATATTTCTATACAATTACAGACTGTAGCTCATCTGTCAGGCACAACTAGTCAGCTGCCTTCTTCTCACTGATTAGTTTCTGACCACAAGTGACTCGTCTACATTATGGTCAGCTCAGTTTGTCTCACGTTATGAAAGTAAAGTGCTGCGCAAACGTCTCAAAAAATGATGTGTAAAGCTCTTTATCTGGCCAGAAGGCATTGCACCAACATTAACCATATGGTTATGATACAGTTATGATAATTACATATAATAACAAATACCCAGTTCTGCTAATAAGTCTTTCATTAAATCAAATCAGGTTCTGCTGATAGGACTTAACAAAAGCATACAATGCATTTGATTACTGCTGAGATAAAAGGTAGACTGTTTTGTATTTGTTGATGTTATTGGTATCCGGGGAAAAACAAAAGGGGTTTTACGCTGTCCAGTGGGGTCCAAGCAGGTCAGATATCCAAGAGAGTGATATGAATAGAAAGTCTCAGACTTCATTGTCCTGCTCGCTCACTCAGTCACTCACTCAGCCACTCACTCCCTCACTCAGTTGCTCACTCCCTCACTCATTCGCTCCCTCACTCACCCACTAACACTTGACATTGATTTCAACACCGACCTGCACTGGACAGGAAATCGCGCTCAGAAAGAAAGACCATATGGGTTTTTCTCTTCCTGCTACAGGAAACTTGTTCAAGGATGCAGAAGGGTGTGTGTGGGGGGTGTGGAGAGGGAGAGCACAGTGTGTATGTGTGTAGATTTTTGGAGTCAGAGGTCAATAAACATCCCTGGAGATTGAGGGACAATGCACGTGCGGCTCAGTTAGGTCAGTTTAGCAGCATACTGCAGGGCTGTTGTCTGTAAACCTTAAACCATCAACACCTCTTGTTAAGCTCCTATAGTGTCAGTGTTGGCACAGAACATTGCAAAGGAGACAGCATCATTAGGAGTTTAGGTAGGGTCACCTTTGGGTCACTCAGGTAGCGCTGATGAGCAGGTACAGACATTTGGGGGGGGGTCAGGGCTCAAGAAGTAATGTATATTTACAATTTATGGTATATTGTGACCACTGTTTTCAGGAGACACCAGCAAAACAGTAACATAACTATCAATGAAGTGATCATTCAGCAGCATGCAAAGCCACTCACTAGGCTATCTAGTCATCATGTGGCTTTAGGTCTGTGTGAGAGCTCCACAGAGTGTCTCATATGAATAAATAAATAAAAAAAAGCAACAAAGCACAGGTGTGACAGATGCGGCCATATAGGACAGTGAGAAATATAATGACAAGAAAGTCCTGGATGCCCTGGGTACAACTTCTCAGCAAACACATACAGTACACACAGTTAGAATGTATAATATCATATGATGTGATAATATCATATTCCTTCACAAGTTATTAAGAACCCTTCCATTCAGCATCATGTTCAGCTATTCAAAATAGACATGCTGTCTTAAAGGAGCAATATGTAAGATTTGTAGATTTAAACATTCAAACTTATTAAAAGAACACAAAGAAACATCCGTTTTCATGGTATGTCAAAGATGTGTATGTGTTTGCACTTTGTACCTCAAGAGGCGATAGTGAGTCACTGAGGCATCAAGTCAAATCAGCCCAACATGAGAGGATAAAGAAGTAGTGCTGCATTTAATGCATATTAGACCCTCCTGTTAATTATTTTGAAGGTGCTGCTCCTGGTTAGATCGTTTAGGAATTAAACTTGTGTCAGAAAACTTGGAAATCTGGAAAATATAAAAAGAGTGATATAAATAGAAGCAAAAGCAGAGGAGCTGTGCAAGTTCTGGTGATATGTTATTCGGAGTATAAATTCGAGAGGTCGTGTCATGCTCCTTTAAAGAATTATAAGCCTTACCAGCACTGTGGCGATTAGGTTAGAGTTATGGAGGAGAAGCACAGACGGCCCAAGAGCAATGAATCTCGTAGAGCCCAAGATCTATTCTCGGAGCAACACTAAGCCTATCACTGATTTTTTTACACTTCTGCATAATTAAATAGTTAAGATTTAAAATAATAATTCACACGGATATGATGTGAAATATATCATTCCACAGAAACTTGCAGAGTCTGAACCCCACAGACAGATCCTACATGCAATCATTTATGAATATGTTGCTGTCTAATATATGATATTCATGGTGGAGCCTGTAGTTGTTATACAGCATATTAGTACCAAAAAATGTACCTATTTTACTGTTATCAATACTTAATATAAAAAAATGTAGGTTCACTTTCATTTTCAATAGTTATTGTCATGGCTAGGTTTGTGCTGTAGACATAGTGAGCCCTACTTCATATCACCACCATTGTAAAAACTTACAAAGTTCTTTTCATATGGAAAATGATCACGCTTGGTGGTCTTGCTACCTTTTGTTAGGAACCTTGCAGCAGGTACAATGGATTTTTGATCCGTCTACAGCCAATTCCAGATGACATTTCTGGTGAGTGGCTTCAAAGGCTTATGGTAAATGTGCGTCTGATGTGTTTCATTAGTGGTGTGCATGTGTACGGCTTCCAGGCTGATTATAGTGGTAAAGCTCAGTGAAACAAATGAATGGTTTGAAGATAAATAGGAAAAGTGGAACCGTATGTTTTGCTGTGTCTGTCACCCCCATGCTTTCTCTCTTTCTCTCTCTCTCTCTCTCTCTCTCTCTCTCTGTCTCTCTCTCCCTCCCTCCCTCCCTCCCTCTCTCTGTGGTGATCCGTCATCCTGTAGCTGACCTGATCTTTATCTGGCCATTAACACACAGGTCAGTGGTCCAGCCATATCCTTCCCTCACAAACACCCTCACATGTCCGTACCCCCCACCACACACACACACACACACACACAAACACACACATACACACTTGCTTCCTTCTACACATCCCACACTGGCTGCAGCAGAAATGCAATAACCATCTACACTTCAATATTTCTTAACTTAGACTTAATGCTTAAAGGGAAATCCACCTATTTTGTTGAATTTAGGTAAATTGGCAAGATGTAATCAAAATCATTTACAGTGGTTTGCAGTGAAATGTATCCATTCTAGAGAGTCAGAACTGTACACAGTGGTGGGGAATCGAACCAGAAGCCTGAAGAGTTTCATGCTGATTCCCGATATGTTGTTTTATGATGGTTTTGAGATGTACATACACACATTATGAGACAAAATAGTCCCCAGATAGCCTCACATTTACCACTGGTTTACCCTCATATAGAAAATTATCGACTCATGTAGGTCACTGTGTAAATCATGTAGGTTAAATAGTGGTTTTGAATTAGTGAATAAAATGCCTTTGCTAGTGTTGTAGACCCTGTGATCCCTGGTTACCTTCACTACCATTGTGAATAAATCTGCTCTGTCATATGCTATTTGATAGAATGAGCTATTTCATGTCTAACCACTTTCAATGACTTTGTTTACATCTCAATGACTGAAATGTGCAGAAAAACTCTGTGGAATTCCTCTTTTGCTTAAAATTTGTTTCAGAAAAGACATTTATATAGTCCAGTGCACTGTTTACTACACCTAACACAAATAACGCTGCAGAGGCTAAGATCTCCAGGGCCCATGCTTTAGGGGTGCTCAGTACTCAGTGAAGGGAAACATAGAGGCTGATTTCTAAATGAGGTGAAGATGGTTGAAAATGAGGTGAAGATGGTTGAAAATGAGGTGAAGATGGTTGAAAATGAGGTGAAGACAGCCCTATTTACATTTTATGAGGCTGGACACACACACATGCACACACACAAAGTATGGGAGAGGCATTTAAGTGGTCTTGCTGTTGTCTTCGCAGCTAGGGTTCCTTAGCAGACAAAAGGATTGCAGTAGTTGTGTGTGAGGGTCAATCTTCACCCAAAGAGGGAAGAGAAAGGTCAACCCACAGCTTCTGACCACAAGTTAAGACTTTTCATGCTATTTTTTCAATGGCTATTATCTCTGAATGCCTTGTTGGGTCTGCTTGTCGTTTAAAGCATCGGTCAGATTGAAATCTGGAAAATTAGAGGCTGGGCAAAGCCTTGATCTCTTCATCATGTTACTCAACCCCTTTGCGAACAGTGTGTAGTGTGGCAGTGTCTGTTATCCTGCTGAAAGAATCCTCTGCAATCTGGGAATTGGCATCTGATTGACTGAACCTAGATTTTCTTGCTACTGCATCACTTTTCCTCCTCCAATTGTCCACAGTGTATCCTGGTGCCATCATGTCCTCAGGTAAGAGCCCTCGCTTACATAGCCATCCAGGTGCCGTGCCCATGCTTACAGCTGTCCACTGTCGAAAATGCTTATAATGGGCATGTGAGCATCAGAATTGGACCTTGGAGTAATGAAAGATGGCTGCCTGGTCCAATTAGTCTCCATTTTCTCTTACACAGACGCATTTGCAGCAGATACACTCTGGGTCTGTCTCAAAACCTAGTGAGCTCCTACATAGACAGCATTTTACATCATAGTATGCGCTCCCGACATGTAGGCTGCCCCAGTTCTTAGATACCTTGAACATGCTGTTTATTGAGGCACCTTAGTTTGACCTGGTCTTGAACACTTCCTCAGCCGCTGAGGCAATCCCATGATGCAATGCAGGCAAATCTACGAGGAGTGAGGTTGTTTTAAAATGTAAGTTATTTTGATTTTCTCTGGTGTTTTAATGTGTTTCTTGTCATATAATCACACAGAACAGTATTTTATTTGCACCTTTGTAACGAGTCGTTAACCATTTTGCAGTTTTATACTCGAGCCATTAGCATTTATGCTAGCAAATTTATTTTCAAGCCTTGGGCTTTTGTTTTGAATGACGGCCGGTAGCTTAGTAACCAGCTACACCACATCTCGCGTGCTGCAGTGGGCGGGAACAAGCCGTGACGCAGTTGCTCCCTAACTAGAGCGTCTCAATAATCTTATGAGGAGAGATGTCAGACAAAACGGTGCTACTTAAACAATTGCCAATGTAGTCAGTGCACTACATAGACTGTTTACTTGGCTTTGAGACACACCCTATGTGTTGTGATACGTTATTTTGTAGTCATCAGTAAAAAAGTCAATGATTGTGCCACAACAGTGAATTCGGACTAGCCAGCTTAGCCTTGCTCTTGCGCATCCTTGAACTTTGGGTTCCGAAAACTAGTCTGCTGTTTGTCCCTCCTTGGATGACTGTTAGTAGGTGGTCATTACTGCTGACCTTGCTGAGATGTGCTACGACTCTTGGTGGTTATCTGACCATTATGATCAGGCCCTTGTAAAAGGCTGCTTGTATCCAGACTGAGAGGCATCTGTAAAAATCAGATTGTAATCACATTTCAAACCAGCTTTAAATGTGCTTTGGATCTGATTGACAAAATTGGATTTTATGTGTTTTGTTTTTGTTTTTTGGCCGTCCAGGCTATCGAAACTCAATCTAGATACAATCTGGATATGCCAAAAATCAAATTTGGGCTGAACATAGCCACAGCTGCTCATTTCTCCCAAATCTGACACAAGAGGCAGTTATTCATTCACTGTCTAACATATCCCAGACCTTGTCATGTGCTGTTTATATGAGATAATCAACATGTTTTGGCTCATGGGAGTATAAACTGCTTTGCTATGTTATCATATACATTCCTCATACCAGGTTGAGTTTTTAGGTGGTCTCAGGTAGAATGGCCTGTGTGATTTTTTAACACTGTGGGACTGTTAACATAGCTAAAGCAGTACCATCTGAAAGCCCCCTGTAGTTTATTTGTTCTCTATAATTAATTTGCCTCATCAACTTTCTTTCTCCTACTCACTCCTTCACTCTTCGTTCTTTCTTTAAGTATAACAGGACTCGTTCATTACAGCGTGTCATCACATCGTTCCCCATCAAGGCACTGTGGCTATAAATCTAAATAGGGGTTGGAGAGAAAATGAGTAAGTTCATCCTGAGGAAAAGGACAGGGCGTGTGTGTATGTGTGTGTGCATGTGCTGTACCTATCCTGCACAGCTGCTAGAGTGTAAATCTCGAATGTGGTCTTACTCATTACCGGCAGAAAGAAATGAGTTAGAAAGAGGGATCACTCCACCTACGAGTGGTACTAGCCCTTCAGGAAAACTGTCATTTCCACTGAAATGGGTTGGAACTGAATGTGTTGGGAGGGAGATTTTGTGTGTTCTAGCCATATAACAAAATACACCACCCTGAAATAACATGTTTAAATGTACATACAGAGACACTGAATAGGATTTGAAGACGTAGTGGAAGAATGTTGGGTGAGGATAGATAATTCAAAAAATGGTTAATTTATAAAAAATTGGAACTCTGCTAGGAAGAGGTAAGAGTTTGAAGTTTTGGGTTAAAAATAGTGTTGGTAAAGTCATGGTTTAGGGTTAGGGTAAATTAAAGTAAGTGTAATAGATAATTAATATGATGAAAGCCAATCACTGAAAGCATTTAGAGTACAATCCAAATAAAGTGTTACTAAACATTCTGTGACGTCGGTTATGCTTCAGACCACTTCCCCCACAGGATGAATCTGATGATTAATGTGCATTTATAAAGAACTCCTTCAAAAATCTTTCAAGGATGTAAGGAATGATTCACCTGTGTACATGATGACGCATAACATGCTTTAAATAATTATTTCAGGTGTTAAAGGATGACTCACACCAGCATATCTTAAGCATGTTTTTCAGTTATGCTTCTTTCAGTTTTACCAAAAAGAAATCTCACAGTAGGTACATAATACAATGGATCATCAGGTGGAAAAGTGCTTCTGTGTATCACAGTATAAAATTTGTATTAGCGTTCAGATACATTCAAAAATGGAATTCAGATCATGGAGAGTTTATTATTTGGTATAACTTCTTGAAATCCCAGCTTTATTACATACTATGGCTTCTTTTTCAGTACAACTACAGTGCAAACTGACTTTTGAGTTATTTTAAGGATATAGAAGTATATATAGTAAAACCTTAGGGGTTCATTAGCAATTGAAGCAATTGAAAGTGACTTCTACTAACTGCTATAAGATCTGGAAGACAATAAAGAATAGAAGTGTTGGCCATGTATGTTGGGTTCTTATGATGTTAAAACATATAATTCCATGGCTCATAGTGGTACGCTATCAACATCGGCATGCAGTCATAAAAGAGATGTGATGGCGACAGTACAACTCTTGAAAATATATGATTGCTAGAAGAGAGCTTTGACAATTTAGTTTGTTTATTGAAGGTGGAAGATTTTCTGCACTCTTTCTTGTATACCTTTGTTTTCTTGTCTAACAACCACTGAACTTCCAAATTGACATATTTGGCATCCGTAGCTCCTTCAAAACATTTACTAAAAACTGTAACATGCAAAGTAGAAATATTTTTCCAGCATGTCTTACAAGCTTTAGAAGTGTTTAAGTGAGAGCTGTGTAATCGCTGCGTGTTTCGTTAACAGATGTTAATGCAGCTTGGCTAGCTCTTAAATAATGGAAAACTGAATAACAATTATTAACTTGCAATGAAAATTTATTTTTGGAACCAATTTTTTACATTAAAGTTGACATAAAATAACATCTTTAGTCAGTTTGTGAAATTTCCGTCCTGCTAGAGCTGCCCTGATCAACTGTAAGTGCTATTATTTTGAAATGGAAGCATCTAGAGCAGCTCAAACCACACACACTCACAGAGATGGCCCACCTATCCTTTATTGGGTTATTCTCTTCAAAGTTCAGGTCCACCTCTGAAAACAACTAGGACTGTACATCGGGAGCTTCTTAAAACAGGTTTCCTGAGCATAGAGTCATTATGTACTACAGAGTGTTGGCAGTAGTGGTAAAGAACATGTTCTCTGGAGTAATGAATAATGCATCACTATCTGGTAATACAATGGATAAAATCGATTTTGGCAAATGCCATGAGAACACTACCTACTGGAATCTATATACTCTTGTGCAATGTTTTTACTGGTCAGAGTCCAGATTTAAACCCTATAGAGGATACTTTGTCTCACATTAAACACAAACTAACTTAGCCTGGTTTGTGAACTGTTAGAAGCCTGCAGTGTTGGATGGAACAATGCTGACTCTTCAACAAACATACACACTAATCTTTAAAACAAATCTTTGTTGTTAAGAACATAAAAAAATTATTGCTCTGTCATTTTGGGTTTGGCCTATTGTTTTTTTGAGTGTGTAGTTCAAACAGTAAAGTTTGGTGGAGGAGGACTAATAGTCTGGAGCTGTTTTTCAGGATTTGGGCTCCTCAGTTCCAGTGAAGGGTGATGTTAATATGCTGGCATACAAAGACATTTTAGCCAATTATATGCCTCCAGCATTGTGGCAGTAATGTGGGGAAGAACCTTTTCCTTTTCCAGCATTGACGAGTTTAACAACTCAGTAGTCTCCACAAAGCCTTGACCTCAACCCTGCCGAACACTTTTGGGATGAATTGGAACGCTGATTGTGAGCCAACATCAGCGCTTGACCTCACAAATACTCTGTTGACTTAATGAGCAGGAATTCCCACAGACACACTCCAGAATTGTGTGGAACGTCGACCCAGAAGAGAAGAGCTCCAAGTTATAGCTACAAAGGACACAAAGCGGTCTCCATAACGCACTTTGTGAATACTGGAAAATGTAAAAAAAAAAAAAAACCTGATTAAAAAAATATATTGGTAAAAATACTTTTTATAGTGGGGCTGGAAAACTTCAGCCCTCATTACATGAGCCACTGCTCGTCCTGCTCGGCGTCAAGCTACAAACATGGTGGCCTATGTCCAGTTTTTTTGGTGCAGTGGACGTAGACTTAATTCCCATTTTATTCCTGCTGAAATTTAATATGTGCATAAGGTTTGGGAAACGTTTAAATGGAAAACCAGATAATGTTAAAAAGTATTATTACGTCTCTACTTATTACAGTGCCCAGGATGCATTATGCAAATACATTACACAACCATTGGGAACCATTGCTGGTGGTGTCAACCTATCCTGATTGCTAGCCACTGATCTAGGACAATAAATGGATCTTCTAGCTGGAGTGGAACAATGTTGACTCCACTTTCTGTAAAAGACTTCTGCAAACATACACACAGATCTCCAAACAAAGCTTTGTTTTTAAGACCATAAAAAATGTATTGTTGCATTTTGGGATTGGCCTATTTTTGCCTGGATGTGTAGTTCTAACAGTCAAGATTTGTAATAATCTAATAGTCTAATAGTCTAATAGTCTGGGGCAGTTTTTCAGGATTTGGGCTCCTTAGTTCCAGGATTTGTGGCCTTAGTGACTGAGACTAACCTTCAAAAAAACATTTAAACAACTCACACCAAATATAAACCCCAACTCATTTGTAATCTTCTGAAGTTTACTTTCACCTTCAGCTTACATCATCAAAACTGTAAAATCTTTATCTTTAAAGCAGGAAACCTCACTTTATATGCTAGCAGCTATCAGAGCTGAGTTGGCACGTTTACAACAGATGTAGTGTGATGGTCTCTTAAGGAGTGGTCATTATTATACATTAGTAGTATTGTACTAGATGAAGTCATCTCATGCTGTCTTCACACAACTGAACTGTTTATATTGTGTAAAGATTTGAAACTGTATTATTATTTATTTTCAGTGCAGCTGTTTGTGTATATGAAGAGTGTTTCGTTGTTGCAGTCTTTCCACGCTGCCGTGCTAGCGATAGCACTGCTTGTTTATCAGATGTGCATAGTTTGGGTCAGTATCTGTTTGGAGATAAGCGTTTGGGGTTTGTGAGGAACGCAGTGTGTGTTTTTTCCTCAGTGGCTTCTCGCTGTCTGAGGCGAGACAGATCTGTGGGCTGTGAGCGAAAGTACTGTTTACACCCGTCTCTGTTTCCTCTCCCTGCGACAACAACACAAGTAAACAATGTTCAGAAATAGCAAGATTCACCTGTGAGCCGCACTCTGCCGTTTTTTTAGTGTTGCAGTCTATTGTTCAGGCAGCACAATGATGTTTAGATGGTCTAACTCTGTCCAGTTGGAAAAGGAGAGGATGGAAGTAGTTGCAGGGGAGGGGGATGGGGGTTAATAGGGTGAGGGATGTGGGGGTGGGTTTTTAGGGAGGTAGATGAAACGCAACCCACAGGCTTTGTGTCTGGACTGCAGTGCAATTTAAGCTCACACATGTAGTTTTAAAGGCAACCTCAGAAATGTGGCAAACAGACCCCGGAGATGGTCTCAAAAGTTTGGGACCACCTTGTTTGCTTATGCAATATCTGCATTTTAGAATTTTCACTGTTTATTTCTTAATGAATGAATAAAGCAATTTCAGCTTTAGGCATATTTGGCCTCACATTTCGGCTTTTTGCCACCCTTGGTGAAATGCATGCTGGTTTTCGCAATGAACAAGA
The DNA here is from genome assembly GCA_021613375.1 of Megaleporinus macrocephalus. Classification (NCBI taxonomy): domain Eukaryota; kingdom Metazoa; phylum Chordata; class Actinopteri; order Characiformes; family Anostomidae; genus Megaleporinus; species Megaleporinus macrocephalus. The sequence goes on from CM038713.1 coordinate 31,879,611, forward strand.
AGTGTGTAGTAGCTGCACAGCTTATTATTATTTTATTGATTTCAACTGATTTCACAAATATATATATATATATATATATATATATATATATATATATATATATATATATATATATATATATATATATATATAGCTGTATGTTTGCAGCCTATGTATATGTAAAGCATAAACATAACACTACATACTTTTTACTTTACATAACACTACATCATGATACTATATATTTTTTGACAGTATATGATATGCTTATATATATATATATATATATATATATATATATATATATATATATATATATATATATATATACTGTACTAAGTTCTTTTGAGCTTTGATATGTTAAAAAACTATAAGTGCAGCAAGAGTTCAGTGCTTTTAAGTTTTATTTATAATCACGATATAATCATAAAAGCATATAGTGGTGTAATTTATCATGAAACTAATATGTATCGCAATATAACCCACCCTAACTTAATACTGTGTTATCATCCATCTTGAGAAGTACTGTGGTGTTATGTTTTTGCTCAGGTTGTTCTCAGGAGAAGAGAGAGCTAATCATACAACAAATAAAGCTCAGTTTCACATTTAGAGCTCGTAACACGGCCTACTTGGCTTAGTATGCCACTTCTAGGAAGCACTATGGATTTTTTAGGACTGGGCCGCCGGTATTTTAATTGCTTTAACTCAGTGCAAGAGTTGCATTGTGAAACAAATTTGGTCCCTGCAAAGTCTTCAGGGCCTCCTTTCCCCATCGCATGAAGGAAAGCACTCCAGGCCTAATTCAGTGTAATACTGCATCATTTGAAATGGAGCACTCTGTTCTTCATCCAGTGGTTACGTGCTCTGTGTCTTAAAAAACAAGTGAAACTTCCACTCTGTAAGAAGTTTAGCTAGTTCTCAGTCATCTTGTGGTAGCTGACCTGTGTCTTCTCAAGCGGAGTGTTTTTTTTTTCTTCGTCTGCTTGAGATCACCTCAGGCCTGCTAAGTGTCCTCTCTTTAGAGTTCCTGCCAAACCAAAGGATTCTTTTTCAAGGAGTTATGGTCTAACACAGCGTCTGACTTTTACAGACAAGAGATAGAACTTTGATTAGTGATGTTCCTTAAGGTAATGAATCTAAATCTCTTTAACCCTTAAGGCCACAGCAGTCTGACCCAGCATTCTCTAATAATCACTTACATTCCATTCTTAGCACCTGGCTTTGCACTGCATCAGAATAAGAACTGACAAGCCAAATGAACTAATGTGAATTAGGGAGACTCCTTTGTTGGTGAACATGCTCTCGACTGTGGATTGTTACCAAGATGTAATCCAATTTTCATCTCAAACAATATATTATAGTTACTGTTCACCCTTAAGGGCAAACTGAACTACAATCACTTTTTAATAAAATTGTATGCTATTATTAATAATCATGACACGATTTCTGCTACCTAATGTTGTTAATAGTAGTTTATGGTTACCATGCAATATATAGATCAATAATAATTACATTAACAGCAATGTTTTTGATTAATTTGGTTTATTAATACAGATTTCAGCTTTTTGGTGGCTACAAACAAAGCTAAGACAATGTCAGACGCGCTGTGTCAAAAATTGTGGTACCACAAAACATGTGATACATACAGACAATACATGTCATGCCTACAGCTTCGTTGAGGTCATTACTGTCATCACCACAGTTTTTCTCCTTATCACACCATAGATAAGCTGATAGAAGGAAAGGGATAATCAGAGCCAGGAAACTAAAAACTAAGCCTGATAAGCAGCGCAGCCACAGCATGGCTAAATATATCAGAACTACTTACTAGAATAATGTTCAGGCTACAGATCAAATACCACAGATCTAAACTGGTGTCAGTGTTTTAGTTAGCTAGAATTCAAATGACCAACTACCACAATTGGCAAAGCTTACTGGCACTGTGTGGCAAAATGTATGTGTGGTGAAACATAGCAGGTTTGGAACCTTGTTGTTCATCACAGCATGCGATAACAGATAACACTGTGATAACATAGTTTCTAATCTGTCTTTGACTGTAGAATGATAGTTTCAGTGATCTATAGCTCTGAATGTTCTCTTTGCGATTCTGTCTCTCAAGATTTTGCTGGTATCATGTCATGATGCAAGAACCATTTAGCCATCGATTTTGAGTTTTCTACATTATTTGAACACGCCAATGGTCGTTTAGACTGGAAATAGAAGTGCTGCATTAGGCCTTCATTTGGCCATGTAAAATTAATCAGTTATGATACCTTATCTAAAAATGGCAATAGGAACAGGGGTAGATCTACTACAGTACAGTACAGATACTGTAGGAGAAATGCAACGATCGAGCAGAGGAAGGAGAAAGAGAAATGCCACAAGAGTATGCAAGTGAGTGACCTCCTACAGTTCTTCCCAAATGGAGTTAATTAGAGGGAGGCTTTGTGTGAAAAGGAACCGGTGTTTGTTTTGAAGATTGAACCTGATCGCATGGACTGACCTCTGCCCTCTGAAACATGCGCTCACACACAGCGTCTTTGTAAAGTAAAGAAAACTATTCCATTATCCAATTTATGACCACCAGTCAACACAAAGCATCTTACCTTTCATAAGACAGGTCCTATGATCTTCCACCTATCTCTTTAATCACAGACACATAGAGGCTTGGCAAAAGTTTGCTATCAGGGTCATCACCTCCTCAAGTTGTGGCCCTGCCCTGTTATCAGTCTGAGAAAACTTTTATTGGCCCCTGGGTTAATAGGAGCGTTTATGTTAACTGACCCCTACTTAGGGAAGGAAGTTGAAGTTGCTCAGTTTTTCCTTCCAGCCTATAGTAATTGGCTCAAGGACTTTAACAACTATACTAACTACTCCGTACAACTTTAGCCAGTCAAAATCACAGGCAGCTGCTCTGGTATACATCCCCTACAGTTTATTGGGCAAAATAGTTATGAGTTTGAATGAAAATATGACATAAAACTCTTATACATACTAAAGCAGATGGAATGTTATCTATTCCATTGTGTTAAGCATTGGAATCCTTAACAGGCTGCTTTCCTGGATGTGGATTCCTAGTCTTGGGTTGCCACTGGTATTTTACCATTACAGCTTAACCTGGGTTTACAGTTAATCTGGGAGTATGAATCTGGCCAAAAACACCCCTTTACCTCTGTTCAATGTTAACATCCTTATGTCTGTTACTCACTAAACTTAATTAATTGATAAATTAAAAGGGACAAAATAAATAATGACCAAATAAAAAATCTTTTAACCATTTCAACTCATCTGTTATAACCATACTGCCATTCTAGAGCTGGGCCACAGTAGGGACTAGAGTAAGATTTTTTTGGATTAAAGACTAGAAAAACAGCCTTTCCATGAAGTGTGGTTTAGGGGGCGTACACTTTTTTTTGTAATGATTAAAATAAAAAATATATTTTTTCAGGGAGGAATCTAATCCATATATCTAATATTTCTCATTCTGTGAGTGTTTTAATGTTACTGTAAGACTATTCAACTTATTTATTTTAGCTAATTCTATCACTATAATTTTTCTAGGTGGTTTAATTGACTGTCTACACTGTTATTTGCAAGTACTCAGATTGAATTTGTGTGCAGATGTCACCAACCTATTAGCATCGGATGGTGTGTTAAGGAAGGTGTAATTACAAAGCAATTCCCAGCACTTCCGTCACTCTGGGCTTCACATCGTCATCAATTGTCACAATGTAAGTAATACAAAAGCATCCGTAAAAATACATTTGGAATCGCATTTTCTCCAAATTTTCTTCAGATGTTTTTTGTTCGTGTCCAGACTATTAAAAATCCATCAGGATACAGTAGAGGGATTCCCCATGGGTTTGTGATGTATTTGTTTAATGCTTGCTGTGTATTGTAGATTTGACATGAAAATTATGTAAGGTCATCAATTTTGTCAAACCGATAAGGCTGGCGGATATCAATACTGTGCTAAATGCTGCATAACATAAGAAATGTCCTATTAAACTCTAGTTTCAGGATGTAACACCCCTTCAAGCCATAGTAATGAGGAATGGATGTCTGGACCTGTCGACAGCCCTGTGAATGGTCAGGGGTTAAATCCCAGGAGTTAAAGATTTACTTGTAATTGCTTTACTCATTTTCTCTAGCAGAGCAGACAGCGTAGGTGAGAGGATCCACCTCAAACACAAAGACCTCTCACATTTCTGCATTTCAGAGTGTGACAGAAACAGCTGACAAACTGTGAAAGTGGCATGTCACAAGTTGCCCATGTGGGTATCAGTGATGGCTATCTGTGTTTGTGATAACAGCAGCAGGTCCAGACAATACGTCAGCTCTTATAGTGGATCAAGGTTCGGGTCAGGCTCTGGTTTCAGTCCTCGGGAGTCCCTCAGGGTTCTACTTTAGGCACAACTGTGATCTCTGCTGACAGGAGCCACAGACCGCTGATCTTAATGTGTTTATTTAGACAAAGGGGTGGGGAAAGGGGGAAAATGCAAAGATGCATGAAGAGCTGGAGGCAGTGAGTGAGAAAGGAGGGATCATATTTCTTTAAAAGCGCAGTGCTGTTTTTTTTTTAACTCCTGTCCAACTTCCTCAGGGTATGCTTTTTTTTCCTTCAAATGGGCGGAGTTTTTGTGGCCCACACTCTTCCTTCATTTCATGCGATTGGCTCAAGGCCTGCCCCCTCGAATCATCATCCCAGCCCCTAACTTCCACACTTCCACACTTGTGCAAACTTTGTGGAGCCTGGAAGCTGGAGCTGTGTGTGAGTGAGTAATGCTTTTGGAGAGTGCTGCTTAACTGAGGGAGGCTGTTAGATAGTGGCAAACCTGAGCTACCCAGAATTATTGGTGCAGTTTATAGATATTTCTAATAGAATTTTTTTTTATATATATGATTGGACTGTATTAGAAACTGTACTGTGGATACTGGTGATGTACTTTAGGTTTGTCCACTGATAATGAAGAGAATAATTTTGTCTATTAATATATGAAGGAAAAGAAAACCTTTTTTTTAGTCATTAGTGATTTTTCATTTAATTTTTTTAAATCTAAAATCTTACAAATCCATATATTTTTCATTATTTCCATTCTGTACTGTATTTCTTTAAGCTGTAATTTTATTTAAACTATTATATATATAGTCCAACTTTGCTTGAAAGTAATTAGTACTTGATTTTATTTGTGTACATTTAATGTGGCAACTTGGTGCTACGCAAAATCTGATCTAGTTAATGGTTTATAGGTGTTAAATGGCTTGGTTTTAAATTCATGTTTGGATATTAGAATGCTCATCTGAGAACTAATATAGCTAGAACGAAGCTCACACACAGCCATGCTTCGACTTTGGGTTCCGTTAGTGGCTGTTCTAACTGTTTGTGAGAGCCTGTATCTGGACCACGATCCCTTCAATATCCAGTATCAAGTCTTGGAGGAGCAGCCAGCCGGCACAAGGGTGGGCCGCCTGTTGGACAACCTACGTCAGAGCGGGGAGACTGGGTCACTGGAGGACTTCCGGGTTGTTGAGCATGGTCGGGCCCTGCAATTCTCAGTGACCACAAGAGATGGGGTGGTGTCAACACTGGGACAGCTGGACCGGGAGATGCTTTGTCGTGGAGCTGACCACTGTGAACTAGACTTTAGTGTCCTCTATAGGAAAGGTGGAGCTGTGCATTTCCTGCGTGTAAGAGTGGAGGTGATGGATCTGAACGATCACAGCCCTGTCTTCCCCAACCCTGTGCAGGAGGTGGAGATCTCAGAAACAGTGGGCCTGAGGACGCGAATTCCACTAGACCGTGCCATGGATCCAGATGCAGGTCCCAATGGCCTGCAGACCTACATGCTTTCACCCAATCAGCACTTTGCCCTAGATGTTCGTCCCTCTGGAGGTACCAAACAGGCAGAGCTGGTGGTTATTAAAGAACTGGACAGAGAGACACAAGGCTCCTTTGAGTTAACACTGGAGGCCTGGGATAAAGGCAGTCCACCCAGGTCGGGTAGCACAAAAATCAAAGTCATTATCTTAGACTCCAATGACAACAGCCCTGTGTTTGAGGAAACTACCCCAGTAGTGGAGCTCCCAGAGGACACCTTGCAAGGCACAGTAGTTATCAACCTTCATGCTACAGACCCTGATCAGGGTGCTAATGGAGAAGTGGAGTATTCTCTGAGCAAACATACTCCATCAGACGTGCAAAGACTTTTTAGTGTTGATCCTCAAACAGGTGCTGTGGTATTAAAGGGCCCCCTGGACTTTGAGGAGAAGAGATCCTATGAGATAGATATTCAAGCTAAGGATCGGGGGCACAATGCTGTTCCATCACATTGCAAGCTGCAAATCAGACTTCAGGACATCAATGACAATGCACCCCGGATACACGTTACATGGACACCTCCTGATTCCTCTATGGCAACTGTATCAGAGGGAGCATCAAATGAGACCTTTTTGGCTCTTGTGATGGTCTCTGATGCTGATTTTGGTCCAAACGGGAAAGTTCGAGCCCGCATTCAGGATGGGTCAGGCCCATTCCGTCTCAAGCAAATCCATGGAGACAACTACATGATTGTTACTAATGGAAGCCTAGATCGGGAACGACAGATGAAGTACAATCTGACCCTTCTAGCGCAAGATAGTGGTGTCCCATCTCTGTCTTGTGTGAAGCACCTCACCGTCTATATACTGGACGAGAATGACAATGCACCAGTGTTTTCCAAGACTCACTACAAGGGTGTCCTGAAGGAGAATAATGTACCTGGATTGCAGGTTTTGACGTTGGAAGCACATGATGTTGACCTGGATCTCAGTGGTAAGGTGTCATACTCCATTAGAGAGTCTAATGAACTGGGGACACCGACTGCTTCCTTCTCTGTGCATCCAACCAATGGTGCTGTCACTGTCCAGCAATCATTAGACTATGAAGAATCACCCATATACTCATTCATTGTGGAAGCAATAGATCATGGCTTTCCTCCATTGACCAGCAGTGCCACTGTGCTTATTGAGGTTGAGGATGTTAATGACAACTATCCTATCATCAAGGAACCACGTCCCAAGAAAGGAGTTGCAGTCATTAGTGTCCCTGTTAATACAGAAAGGGGAGAGGTTGTAACTGAACTTGGAAACAAAGTACATGAAAGGCTGCATCCACTGAGCAATCATTCTTCCCACTATAGACCTGAAGGTTTTTTGGCCACAACCATTGTGGCCAGTGATCCTGATACGGGTCTCAACGGAAAGCTTCAGTTCAGAATAATAGATGGACACCCCTCAGGGCTGTTCTGGATTGATGATACCACAGGTCAGTTATATGTGAACAGTACCAACGCCACAGAATTAATAGGCAAAGTATTTAAAGTGGCCATTGAAGTGTCAGACATGGGAACACCTGCACTTGTCACACGAACAATACTTGAGGTGTCATTTATCAACCTTCGTGACCATCTCAAGAACTCTTCTCCTGGCCATCAGGCTCAGTTCGGTTTTACAATGCTTTTGGCTATCTGTATTGGGGGAACCTGCTTGCTGTTGATTTTCGCTGTTGCTTTGATTACTACATTTTGTCGCCCAGAAAAACGAGACAACCATGCTTACAACTGTAGAGAAGCTGAGTCTACCTATGCTAGCCACCCACGCAGACCACAAAAACACATTCGCAAAGCCGACATACAATTAGTGCCAGTCCTAAGGGGCCGTAGAGATGACCCACCTGAAGAAGAGGCCCAGCCACTCTCACCTGGGTCACATCTTCCAGAAGATCCCCACCCTCAGGGGCAGCTCAGTCTCTCTCCAACACTTGCTCGCATGGCAAGAAGCCAAGCTTATCCAGAGAACGATAGGATCCTTCCACTCACACAGAGCAAAACACTTAGGAAACCTGGGAATATAGAGTTAGACAGTGCCCATAGCCCTACAATGTCCTACAGAACCTTGCGTAAGGCCCGGAACCCTTCCTCGTCTTCATCCTTATACTCACAGACCAATACACTTAGACGTCACAAGCATGAAGAGGTCATCACACCCACTGACTCCTCAGAGGTTGTAGCTGAGGAACCTTTCACACAAGCTACTCTTCGGAGGCAGAAGAACTCAGAAAGGTCTGGAAGGATGGAGGAACAAGAACGCAGACAGATACTGAGAAACCTGGTGCGGCTGTCCATGGCTGCCTTCGGAGATAACTCAATTGAGCTGTCTTCTGCTTCACCTGAAGTTCAGGTAGGACATAGTCATTTAAATCTAAAGGTTTTTTGTGTTTTTTTTTTATTCATTTAGTTTCATTGCTTACAGACTTACAAATTCAGTTCCATGGGAGTCTGGTATCATATATTTTCCCACTGCTGCTGTGTTACTGTGGGACTGGTCTATATCTATGGCAGCCTGAGGGGACAGCTGACAGATGATGTTGGAAATAAGGCATTGAAGTTATTCAGGCATGTCCCAGTCACACACTGTAACCTGAACCTCAAAATTGCTTCAGGAAAAAAATTATAACAGGCCTCAATAATATCACATGACACACACTTATTGAATGAAGGGGGGAGGGGGTGTTCAGACAAGGTCTGTCAGCTAAGGGGGAAGTTCTACTTTACCTTAACTCAGATAGGTCTGCACAGTAAGACTTTATTGTTTTGATATGCTGAACAAGTACACACTAGACAGCTGCTGTTTAAAAAAAATGCTACTCAACAGTTCTTATTTCAAAAGACTGAAAGTGCTGCGCTGGTCAAACAGTGCATCCTCTGGGCCTTGGTCCACCCAGACACATTTCATGCAATTAGCAGAACAAAAGGGCCTGGCATGGGTCTGCCGCCTCACGTGAACATTGTAGCCAGACAGGAAGAGTGTGGATCCTGTCCCCCCCTTATCCATTTTCCCCTCTCTCTTGACCCCCCCCCAATTGGCCTACTTGGCCCACTTGGCAGTTTGACTTAAGGAGAGACTTGGATAGGAAGGGGGAGCTGAAATGTCGCAGGTTCTCTATCCCCTTGGCTTAGACTAGTTTTCTAAGGTGCATCCTGGAAGGAAGCGGCCTGTAGAAGAATAGGCCCTGCGTATTAATGGCTTCCCGTCTCCCCCTCGTTCGCCCAAGCTCGACTCAGAGACTCTCTCTGCCCCCATCGACACTTCTCAGCTCACAATAGTCCGGTGTTTCCTCCCCGTCCTCCATCTTGTGCTATTTCCGCTCCAATAACAAGGACATGTAAATTTTACTCAGGTTTATCAATGTGAAATAGCACGACAGGGCAGCATGTGATAATATATGGTACAGTCAAGTTCAGTGGCGGCACACCCCACAACACCTTAGAAGTAGTTTTGATGGTAGAATCACTTTCCATATTTTTCTTCCATTTACCAACCAGTACAGAGAAGAAAGGCCCAATTCAGCACAATTAACATCATATTCTTTTAATTTCACAGCAAGTGTCTCAGCTGTTGTCTCTGCTGCATCAGGGCCAGCTTCAGCCTCGACCAAACTTCCGTGGCAACAAATATTCGCACCGAGCTGGCCGGTAAGTCCTTGAGTTCTATTTAATACAAATATTTACAATGACTGTACTTTGATTTACATTCACCATGTGGGCTTACCATACAAAGTGTGTTAAGTTTCAGAAACGGTGGTTTATTAAGACAGTTGACAACCTGCTCTGTTAAGCCAGGTATTGATATTCAAGTTCCCGGATTTGTTCTTGTTTGGTTCAAGAGCTGCTCATGAACTGAAAACATACTTTAAACTTAAATTTTGTGGAGTCGGCCAAAGTGATGTAGCCTGCTAAAACGGGACCCACCATTGTGGGACAAGAGAGCTAGGGTTAGATCTGACTAGCTGGTTTTGTTAGAAATCTTGCTTTGAGACAAGATTAAGATAATACATATTGGCATAACAAATACCTATATAATGTATCCAAATGTAAGTCTTTAGCATTAGGCGAACATTAACTCAAAATTAACTTTATTTGAGAATAAGAGCTATTAAATACAAACCAACGAATGCTGTGGAGTCAAAAGTAGATTCCCAAATTGGGCAGCGGTTTAAGCGTTGGCCCTGTTATACATGTTCAGGTGTCCCAGAGAGCGGACTTGGCCTTGGCCTTGATAAATAGGACTTAAACATCTCTTATCTCACATAGTAGAATTGGTAATTACCGTTCTTTTCAATGACATTGAGTTTGCGGCAGCTTGGAATAATGTGGTGGTGCTTCACATGTATCAAAGGTAGCCTTAACCATCCATCCAAAGCCCCCACCAACCTTACTAGCATTGTGTGATGGGGAATCCTAGCTAGCAGGTGGAAATTAGTCATTAATAAATTGGGAAAAAATTGGGTATACAAAAAAGATATTGCTAGTTTCACAAACTCAAAAAGGAAGAATTGGTATAAGGATAACTGGTGGCTGTTTTTCATATTCTCTCTACATAATGTAGCATCGTAAAAATCCAAAAGAGAATTCATAATAACACTTAAGCTCAAGTTTTTTCCAGTCTTTGATTGCAAACTACATGAAATTCAGTAGGGCAGCAGGGGCAATATGAAGGTTGTTGGCTAGTAAACAGGAAATGCCAGTCATCAGGTTCCAGAAAACGGTGTCTCATTGCCCTCAGTGGTCACCTTGGCACCAGTGAATTATGGGCAAGACATGCTACAGCAGGACCCAAAGCCTACCTTACTCACCTGACAAACACGGTAGCGTCAGTGAAAGAGACAGTCACCATGATATTCATCCTCCAACCATTTTGTGGCTTTGATTTGAGTCCATTCCAGTGAGCTCACCAACAATATCTATGCTGATCTCGAACAGAATCAGCAGACTCATTGAAAGGCAGGACTTTACCAGAATAAAGACCACACAATCATAACAACGAGCCCATATAGTCAGCATTTTACTACCACAAGAAAGAAACCATAGACAGTTTTAGAAGATACAGTGACTGTAAAGTGATTCATATAATAACAATGAAGAACATGTAGATGATTATAAGGTTAGGATTACATCAGAGATGCTAATATCAAAAACCTATGAATCCCTTTTATCATTGAGGTTTGTACAGGACTACAGATTTGCTTCTGTTTAAAGTGTACTGTATGTAAGGCCCTATCCTTGCTTAGCTTGTGTGTGTAATGCTGGTTTGTATGCATGTCATTAACCTTGATCCATGGCATCACTTGCTGATTAAGGAGCTGTCGTTCACCTCTGCACCTTCTGTCTAACCCTGCTGTTGATTATACGCTCACAGAACTCACTGCTGAACAAACCTAATCAATCTTAGCACCGCTAAACTAAGAGATGTTGACAGTCTGTCCCAGAACTGTGCTTCTGCTCTATGCATTGTTTTTGAAACGCCTCGCTTAAGCTATACGTGACCTCAATCCTAATCCACTCACTTGTCGATTTTAGCGCAGTAGCAAAAGTCCTGTGTTCTCATGTTTCTGCTCTTCATGGTTGCACTCAAGGTCAGGCATACAGGACGCTGATTGGCTGAGTACTAAGGACAGTGGGCACGGGGAGAGCGAACCTGGAGATGTGGACTGGGAGGCAGGCAGAGACTCTCCTGTTGACCATTTACTGGAAGAAGGCCTCAATAACCCTGGTGAGAAAGTTGCACTGTTTATCCCTGATGGTAGAACATCTCCATTTTTGTCAACTTTTGACATAATTTAAAAATGTGTGTAAATTTCATGACGAATAGGAAAAACTTGGATAAACTCTGGTCCCGTTGACTTACATTGAAAGCAAAGTAGGTCTTTTCCTTCTACTGTAAAGTGATCATTTTGGAGAGATAAGATTTTGTTCTGACAACAGCATCATGTTTAGCATGATAACTGCCAGCCTTGGGATCATACTCGTAATTCATCTCCTGAAATGAAACCCTTGAACGCATGGGTGTTCATACACACCTTGGGCTGTTAGCAACATGGGAGTAACACAAAGCGACCACCGTCAGAGACACAGTGGAATCTGATCGCTCAAAGTACCTCGATGACTCAGTTGACTCTATAATATCTGCAGTATGAACACTACAGTGCCTTGATTATCCCATGTACATTCTGAATTACAAGGTCACTTAACATTTAAAATATTTACTATTAATTACTGTTCATGACCAGCCACCAGCTACTCCAGCTGTAGGTCACACGCTACCACACCAGCATATTGTTTTTTGTTGGGTTGCCAAGTCAGTTCAGTGCACGGCAGTGACAGCTTGCATGTGGCAGTATCACTATTTAGACTACTTAGCCTCGTAATTCAGAGAATAATTATATGTACGGCAAAACGTATCAGACTTTTGACTCGTAAATGGTGGCAATATTTAGATCTTCCCCCTTTGAGCGTTCTATGATGCTGGTTCTTGTTTCTAGCTGCCAAATTTGTCTGGCTTCCAGTTTTAACATGTCTGTCTTAACTAATTCAACTTATTAAGCCTGACATAATGAGTTCAGGTGTGCTGAAGCCAGCAAAAAGTGCAGAGGACCGGACCTCCAGGGCTGGAATCATAAACCACTGGCATACAGGATTGGAGCATTGAGGCCAGTTATTTCAGAATTATACTTTGTACTGAACCCTATAATTCAAAGAGTTGCCAATGTTATTTCTAAGAAGGTCTACTCCCAAGAGCACAACAATGAGACTGAAAACTGAGAGCTGTTAGCTTTCAGCTTAATCTCATTCCCAAATATCCAGACAGAGCTCCATGAAACCAAATACTTGTCTGGCTTTCACTGTCCTAATAGCATGTGAAGGAATGTCACTGCGTAGGAATTAGAAGGAATTTGTAATGAACAGTAAAGTATTTTGTTGACAGTTACTGTTAGCAAACAACTCAGGGAGGAAATACTGATTCAGTCTAGCTTCGGCTTACTGTATGAAAACACTATGTGGCCTTTTCCTGTTGTTTAGTGTGGCCATTGTTTCAGGTCAAGACGAAGATGATGAATAGCGATGTTCATTATCAGCCATATTGAGCTTTTGAGACTTACAGCTTTCATTTTCCAGTTTAAGAAATAACAGCAAATATCTTAACATTATTGTTTTTCATGTTTGAGAGTGTTGTTTATAGGAAATGTAAGAAATAATAAGATAAATAGGATTTTAGACTATTACTACTGTAAACTATGCCTTTACTGAACTACAAAGAACGTTTTGGAACACACACACACACACACACACACACACACACACACACACACATTTATATTTATATCCTTCTTTAAAGCTTTTCATATTCCTGTATTAAATCCTTGTACGAATCCTGGATATGTTAATAGGCACCTTCCACTTTAACTCTTTGTATATACAGTATTATGCAAAATTTCAGGGCACTTGGGGAAATTATTATATTTAAAAAGCCTGTTTTTTTTATATATTTTTAAGAATAATTTTTTAAATTTTTAAATCAGCAAAACACTTTATTTTTTAAATATTTAAACGGCATTTAACCCTTTCCAAGCTGTTTTCTTAAGAAAACCTAGTTTTATTCGCATATCATCTAATCATCTAATACCTTTGAGTACTCAGCACTTCATTAAGCTAAATCAGGATTGCTGGTGAATAAATTCATCCAGTGTCTGGGGTGTCAGGAGAAATCTGGAACTAAACTTTCTTCTTCAAACTGATACTATCTATAAGATACTTTCTACGTCTTTTAAAACGTGTAAAATATGTTTGGTGCTCCTATTGCTGAGATAAAAGGTTTTAAACAATCAGCTTAGGTGCCTTAGACGTTTGCACAGTAGTGTACATAAAACCTGTAGGTGGACTGTTTATCTTCACCCCCACACTGTCGTATGTATGGAGCGTTTGTAAATGTCGGTATGGGGTTCCTTCCGTGTATTGTTCAGCATTTCATCACATTCTGACTTTACGGGCCTTCCTTTGTTCTTCCGAATCAAAGACGCCTGGCTTGTTTTCTCCCTTTTTCGCTTGGTAGACTCGGGGCACCTTCAGGTCAGAGGGGGGATCTGTGTCTTTAGTCTGAGCATGATTGCACTGTGTGGTGCTTATAGGTGCTGTGATCTCAGAAAGGTGCGTGTGTAAGGCTTGAGTCACGCTTCCTCCGGGCTAAAATCTGTTAGCAGTGTTACTCACCCTGATGAACAGTGACGGTCAGATGTGCTGCTCCTTGGGGAGCGAGAATGTTTTTTATTGTACAGGTGGATTTCTGTGTCCTGCAGGCATACATTCAGTCCCTATTCAGCTCTCTTTGCCTTTATTAAGCTCTCACTCGCATGTGCTTTAAGGTGGTAATATCATCCTGTCGATTTTGGGACTTCCCTATATTTCTACACACATACACACACAAACACACAGTCCTTATAGGGACTTCGGTATGTTTTTATTTTTTCTTGTATTACTGTAGCTACATAATACTACACCTATTCCTAAACATAATCCTAACCTTAGGCTCAGTATCTAAAAGGTTATTTCTTTTATTTATTTTTTCCAAAAATGTGATTTGTGATGAAAACATCAGCAAAATGCCCCTTATTTGATTAAAAGTCATATAGTCCTCACAAGTATAGCTAAACATATACACACAAACACACACCCTCTCTCTCAATTGCAAATATATGCATACACTAATGCACAAATACACACACACACACACACACATTTCTGCTATTTGTAGTTCTACAACTACAGACTGTAGTCCATCTGTTTTTCTCCATACTTTATTATCCTCTGTTCTTCAACGGTCAGGATCCCCACAGGACCACCACACAGCAGATAGTATTTGGATGGTGGATCATTCTCAGCATTACAGTGACACTGACATGGTGGTGGTGTGTTAGTGTGTGTTGTTCTAGTGTGAGTGGATCAGATACAGCAGTGCTGTGGGGGTTCTGAACATTGAATAACAGGGTGGCAAAGTTACTACAGTCTGCAATTGTAGAACTACAAAGTACACCTATATGGACTGAGTAGATACGAAGAGGTGTGACCAGCCCCCCATACCCTCAACCCTTTAGGGGTTGAGGGTAATACAGGCGTGTGTGTGTGTGAGCGTGTTTATGTCTTCAGGACATTGCTTTGAACACAGTGAGTTCATGGTGTCTGTATCTCCCCTGGAGATGTTTTCTCTTCTTCTCTTTCAAGATTATATTCTCCTCCTGGCTCTCACAGTCACAGGGTTGACCACACACAACCCCCGTCAGTCTGATAGGCCAGGAGAGAAGAGAAGAGCACGTTTGCTTCCCGCACTGCGGCCTGCTTTTCAGTACACCATATAGTTACGCATGCAGTCATAGCTCCTTACTGACTGATTGTCAGTGTCTACAAAAACACACATATGTCCATTTTTGTCAACCGTTTCCAGTGAAATTTTCAGAAAGACCAATAGAATTGCTCCAAAATCACTTAGGATCTCCATAAATGTACTTGCTAGAGAAAGTATTTATCGTAGAGGGACAAACCTGCTCAACTGTAATGAAAATAAATGTAATGAGATTTTTACTCTCGGTAATGTTGAACATTTCTATTGATCCATTCCTCATTTCATTTGAGCTGGAGTTGACTGTGAGAAAGTATCAAACAGCTGCTCCTGCAGTGGAAAGCCTGTGTTGTGGTGACTGTGTGGTTGTGGTCAGACTCTGTAGGTGAGATTGAGAGGCGAGTCTGGTTCTAATCATACCAGAATTGTTTTTTGAGAGATTAACGAGGACCCTGCTGTTTCCCCCTGTAATTAACTATTAACAAGGTAGGAGTGCAGTCATAGAGAGACAATTAGAGAGAGGGAGAGAGAGAGAGAGAGAGAGAGAGAAAGACAGAGAGAATGATGGAAAATGAAAGAGAGAAAAGGAGAGAAAGGGATCATTAAAGAGAAGGAGACAGAGATCGGGAGAAAAGACGAGAGAAAAAAATGAGAGAGATAGAGACAGACAGTGTAAAGGAGAGGGTGACAGAGAAAGAAAGAAAGAAAGAAAGAAAGAAAGAAAGCGGGAGATGATAGAAAACAAAAGAGAGAAGCTGACATGAAGTGATGGAGAGAAACAGGAGAGAAAGGGGAAATTAAAGAGAAAGAACAGGAGAAAAAAATTAGAGAGATATAAAGTTAAATAGAGACAGACAGTGTAAAGGAGTGAGTGACAGGGAAAGAAAGAAAGAAAGAAAGAAAGAAAGAAAGAAAGAAAGAAAGAAAGAAAGAAAGAAAGAAAGAAAGAAAGGGCTAACAGAGAAAGGACAGACTGGCAGAGAAAGAATAAGGGACAACTAGAAGAAAGAAAGAGTAAAACACTGAGAGAGAGAGAGAGAGAGAGAGAGAGAGAGAGTGAAAGAGAAAGAGAGAACAACATACAATACAGATGAGCAGAACACAGAGAAAAATACGGAAAGCGGTAGAGAGAAGGAGAGAAACAGGGATGGACAGAACGAGAGAAAGAGAGCAAGAGTAAAGAAGACAGAGTGAGTGAGGGGAAAAATAGTGTGAGAGAGAGAAAGTAAGGAAACAAAGAAGAGTAGAGAGAGAGAGAGAGAGAGAAAGCAGTGACTAAAAAAGGAGAGAAACTGAGTGAGTGAGGGAAAAATAAAGAAAGAAAATAAGGAGAAAGGGACAGAACGAATAAGGGAGAAGGAGGAGATGGGGTGAAGGGACAGAGAGAGATGGAGTGTCAGAAAAAAGAAAGAGAGCAAGAGCGAGAGCTGTGTCTGCTTCACTGATGTGAGGAAACTCAAGTGTTTAGAGGTTGCGAGTGTGTTCATTGATGTGGGCTGTGTGGGTTTTGTTTGATCACAGCCCACCGCACACACGCACACACACACACACACACACACACACACACACACACACACACACAAACACACACTACAGCAACTCCTGTGCAAATCCATCCATCCTTTCCTTTGTTTTCTAACCGGCTTTAATCTGGACGGCTACTCCTCTGACCCAACTCTCAGTTGTGAGATGCTTTCATAAAAAAGGAAAAACATGAAAGTCGTCTGCGTGAGCGGTTGAGAGAGCGTCATGGCAGCTGCCTGGCTCGGCAATCGGCCGTTTGATGATTCACGTGTGGTTGGAAGCCACAGGAATCTCACTAGCGTCTCCGCTAACCACTAGCAGCCTGCAGTGGCCTCTTCCTCCCATTCAAAAACAAACAGGCCAGGAGCTCAAGTGAAACAAACAGGGAGCTGTGCAGGCCACGCTACCTTTAATGGGGATTAACTCCTGTTTAGCTCATGTAATTGGAAGCCGGTGAGGGATGTTTGGGGTTTGTTTGTAAATGCAGGCTGGAATGATAGGAATAGGATTGAAGACTGTTTGGCTTATATGGCATTAGAATTCCCACATACGGTAGAAAGCTATGGGCGAAGGGCTCCGTGTTTATGTTTGTGTGGTGGGTGACGGGGGCCGGCGGTGATTAGATTAGTGCAGGTGGGCCGCAAGTCTCCACAGGCCATGATCCCTCATTACCTCTGCAGTGAGGAAAGCAGTTAGCACAGTCCAGCTGCTACGAGCCCCCCATACGCCCATGTCGCTTCCGCTAGCTAAGGTCACAGCACAGCTGCATTAAACTCATTCACCTTATACAAGACATTTCTTTTGTTTGTTCAGATCAGTTGCTGACTGATTTGCATTGATTTTCCAGATTTAACACTAGTTGACCATATAAAAACACTCATGTAGGCTTACTGGCCAACTTGGATAAAATAAAATGGCTATAATTGTGCTGTCGGCATTGTTCCACATCAAACTACTCAGTCTGATCTTCTTTACATTAAAAAATTTAGAACAGCTGAGTGTAGTCTAGCAAACAGTCTGAAGTAGCAAGATTCTCCTAACTGCTTTACTCCAAATGATCTCAAAGATAAGGAGAAACTTTTTTTTATGGTTTTTATGGGTTTATTATGGGTTTTTATGTAGTCGAGATGCATTTTTGAGGGAACATTTATGACAAATTGTGCCAAAGAATGGTTTCCTTCTGAACTCTGCACCACTTGTTTGTGTGAAACCTCAGTAAACCGCAGTAAACAGGCAAAGACTGAGGGAATCAGTGGCCGAAGGAAATGCCTTCTAACTAAATTAAGATAAATGCACTCCTCCTCTCGCCATTTCCTCTCATCCTGTTATTCCTCCATGTGTGCACGTTTGTTTCGAGGGGGAAGAGGATGAATATTTTAGCCATTGTGATTCACAGCTTTAAATAGTTTTCGTATACACACAAACCGGCTTTGAATGAAAGTCTACACTTTCATTCGTCCCACACTTATCCACCACGTAGAAAAATAATGGCACCATTTGGACAGCACATCGAGATCCTGAGTCCTCCAAAAGGAGTGGTAGACCACAGTGAAAACAAGTTTTATGTCTCAGCATTCATCAGCCTAAAAAAACCCAATGAAATCTAAGGCAACTAACTGTAACCCCACTGCGGGATCAGATCTATTAAAACTCTGTAAACTAAGAGTTTGGTTTTCTTTTTTTGGTCCTGGAGAGTCAGAGTCCACCACAGTTTGCACAAACTCACCAAATAAACCTGGTGACCAAGTGTTGCTTAAGCGTGTTCTCTTGTCCACTCTTTTCCAGATGATGTTTTCTCCGATTTTCCCGACCCTGCGTGGATGGCTCGGCTGTCCCTCCCTCTGACCAGCGACTATCATGAAAACCTTTACGTTCCTGATGGGCTGCCTCCTCCAGACTGCCCAACATCCACCTCGGGTGGACTTGACGACTCCACCTCCTTTTCCACCTTTGGGAAGACCCCCGAGAAGTCCGGCAGCTTGGGAGGTGAAGCCCTGTTGTCGGAAGTGAGCACGCTGTTTGAAATGCTCCTGACGCAGAAGGCCGATGCTCAGCCACGTATGCCGGCTGATGTGCTCTACAGACTTTCCGCTGCCTACCGACGCTCCATGGGCATGGAAGCACCATCGGTGGCCAAATGAACAATAGCGTGTGTTTCCCACAGTGCATTGTGCCACTCCAAGTCCTAACTGATGTTTTAGCCATGAACCCCTAAATCCATTCCTCTCCACCATTCCTGAACTTTGCATTTGTGAATAAATATGTATCACTTGTACTCACTGGGGCCAGTAAGTATAAAAATGGAGTGGACTAATCCTCCGGACACTTGAAAACATCCAATGTCTGGACAGATTATCGCCTGGTGGATGGCAGGCTAACGGCTAATGTCAGCTTAGTTACAATTAGCTAACTAACAGACTTAACTACTGTACATGAGACAACAGGTGAGTTACTCTTGGTTAACTAGCAGACTGCTATTAGGCTAAGCTGAACCAACATTAGTTAATGTTAGTCAGAGTTTAGCTTCAAGAGACTGTGTTTTGCTCAAGTAATCAGACATAGCTAACTAACATTAGCTGACATCAGCAGTATGGCTATATCTTGTGTGGATGATGGGGGTAGCTTTTCAACACAGGGCTGTGACGAATGCATCTCGGGGATACGACATTGCCTAAACTCTACAGTTTTGTGGACCCCTTCCAGCAGTGATTGGAGGGCTTGCAGCAAGAGACATCTCTCAACTGTTTTGAGAATCAAAATGTCCTTGGGAGAGTTGGTGGGGGACAGGAATTCCCCTTAATGCAAATGTGGATGGCCAGTGAAGGACTGCCTTACTGTTCCAGAATCAGGACACAGCAAAGAATCAGTGCATTTTGTGTCCACTTCATTGCTAAACAGTGTTGGCTTTAAGCAACTGTGTCATATCACCACCTTTTGCCTGGTCTGTCTGGCACAGGCCAAAAGCGCATGAGGCAAAACACACTAATCTGTTTCATATAGACTGGGAGCAGCTCTGTGTAGTTTTTGCAACAGAGACAGAAACTTTGATAAGATAGCATTGCTTCAGCTTTATGTTGTAACCCAGCCGTTTCATCATTTTGCTAGAAAGTCGTTTTTCTGTACAGTGTTTTCAGTGCTGCTTTTCTTACGAAGCAGTTTATGGGACGTGGTTTATGATTCTGTAAGGGCCTGCAGAAGGAAACAGCTCTTTGTCTTCTTTAAAGACTAAACATTAACAGAACCGTCCTGTCTCTAAGGAGGAATGTGTGAAATTTTCTACCACAATAGATGGCGAGTAGCACCACTTCCTCTCAGCGACTCCCACTGCTGATCATTATTTCCCACTTCTCTACTGTAAATACTATACTGACTGAAAAGTACAATATTTTCAGAGTCCTGAAAGACTCTAAACAGTGTAAACACAGACATAATGCCAGATTGTAAGATTGTGACTGAACACTGCTAGACTAAAAGGTGATGATAATTTGCATAAATAAAGAAATAAAACGTAAGAAGCACATTTCCACTCCAGGTGATGTGTAAGCGATAGATAGGAAATTTGCCATAAGTTATTGATTCTGAAAGTCGAGTTGTAGATTTTTTTGTTTCGTTGTGTCTCATTAGGTAATATTTGGTGCTTTTTATACGTGAATAACTGGCAGCACTTTGTATATACATTTTTGTATACCATAAGAATGAAATAAAGGTTTCTGAAAAGTCTTTCATTTTAAACATTTCTGAAAAATCTTTAAAATCACTGAAAGCAACAGCTGTAAACCTGAAATGGAAAATATAAAGTAGGTTTGTGAGATAACTGCTGAAAAGACTCAAGAAAATATAAATATTCACTGTCCAAAAAAAGAATCTAATTTTGTTTGACTGCCTTAAGCTTTGATTATGACACGCAGACACTGTGCCATTGTTTCAGTAACCTTATTCCGCATCACAACATTTATTTTCATCCAGAGTCCAGAGTGTAGAGATGGGAGAGTCTAACCACTTAATAGTTCTTTCTCCATCCCAAAGACGTACAATGGGGTTCGGGTCAGGACTCTGTGGTGGCGAGTTCATGTTCATGTGTGAAGATACTCCCTGAACCTCTCTTTCTGAACAATCTGAGCCCTGTTGTCCTGGTATATGCCCGTACCATTAAGGAAGAAAAAATCCATTGATAAAATAACCTGGTCATTCAGTATATTCAGGTGGTCAGCTGACTTTTATTGTCACATGACATTGCTGAACCTTGACCTGACCAACTGAAGCAACCCAGATCATAACACTGCCTCAAGAGACTTATACAGTGGGCTCTATGCATGATGAGTTCATCAACTCATGCGCTCCCCTTCTTACCCTGACGCTCCATTGCTCTGGAAAAGAGTAAATCTAGACTCATCAGACCGCATGACCATTTTTCCATCACCAGTCCAATCTATATGATTTTTAAAAAAAGAATTCGTCATGTCCACACAGCTGTTTAGTCCCAAATTTGTGAGTTCTCATTGCACTTACATGTGGAAATACTCTTTCTTTCACTATTAAACATACAGCTGTAAGTTCTTACCAATTATCTTCATCAAGCGTTTAAGTGACCTTCACTGTCCTTCCAGGGTTAAGTCATGTGTTGGACAGTTCTTAAGTGGTTTTCTTTGCTTGAAGCAGGACAATAATTTAATAATCTCTTCTGAAACACAGTAAGATCTTCTCCACTTCCTTTTTTTGACCTCTAGTCTGGGTCACGGGGGACCGGAGTCAATCCCAGTGTCGTCGGGCAAAGGCGGGGTACACCATGGACAGGTCAGCAGTCCATTGCATGACCAACACACACTCTTACCTATGGGCAGTTTAGAGTGACCAATCAATCTAACATGCATGTGTTTGGACGTGTGGGAGGAAACCGGAGTACCCAGAGGAAACCCACTCAAGCACGAGAGTACATGCACGCTCCACACAGAATGGCTGGGAATCCAACCTGGATCGTCTTGCTGTGAGTGCTCACCACCATGCCACCATCACTGTATGTATCATGTATGGTTAAAGGAATTGTTTACAGCTGAAACACATTAATCACTGCAGTAATGATCCAGTCAAGGATTCTTAAATATTTACCAGTTAAAGTCCAAACAGAGGCTTTTGTTTGGCCAGTCTGGGTATAAAGCACACATCTGCCACACAGGGAAAGAGTTAATACTTTTTTGAAGAGGAAACATCCACAGTCTGCACTCTAGTGGTAGAAATGGGTACTGCAACTTAATCAACTCCACTGAACCAAAATAGATGCGCAACAGTTTTTTGAAGATTCCACCACTTGTGTGTAATTTGTGTCCTACTGACATTATGTGAAAGTAACTAAAGGTACAAAGAAACACAGAAGACAATCTAGTTCACTTTACCTTGAATCCCACTCATTCAAGTATTTAACAAATCATACTATTTTTGCATTAGTGTGTTAATCTATTCAGAATCTTGCATTTGCAATGACATTTTTCATGAGTTATTCATCAGAGGTTTAGAAAATCACGCATGGGTGTCCTATTCTCTCATCCCTGTTACCTGGATACCTATATGGAATATTCCACAAGTCATATTTTCAGCAGCAGTTTGAATTGTCTGAACTTCCTAACCATTATAATAAGAAGAAAAGTATGTGTTTCCACTCTCTTTTTCTTTGTTTTCAATTCTGATATTATGATGATACTTTGCTACTTAAATATACTTACTCATCTTCTAAAGTGCTCATCCTTCTGGGTGGCTGGGGTGCAGGAGCCTATCCTAGCGATCACTGGGCAGAGGGCAGAAATGACCCTGAACAGGTTATTAGTCCATCACAGGACAGACACACAAACACACTCACATCTAGGGGCAGTTTAAAATATTCAACTCACCGTTAATGCATGTCTTTGGACTGTTTATGGAAACAGGGCACCCACAGAACATCCATGAAGACACAGACAGAACATGCAAACTCTATACAGAAAGGACTCAAATCCTTATTCCTGTCCCACCCATTACTTAATTCATAGACTGTAAATAGTAACAAGTACATTTAAACCAATAATGCCTAGATATAATTAAATCTTCTTTTAATTACATGTAAGCTCAAATCCTGCTACTTATTTAAGGCATTGATCAGCAGAGGAACCGTGTATTTGATATAGTGTTCCTGTGAAGACACTTTTTAATGCATGTTTTTCAGATTCATGTTAACAGAGCCTGAATAGCTCTCCAGCGGTGGAATCACTCTAAAGAACAACTAACATGTTAAGTACAGTTACCTAGAGCCTGTGGTGGGTTTACTGTAAGAGCAGGCCTCAGCCCCTGGGCACCAATGTTTGATGGACCCCTTTCTCCGGTGAGCAGTGACATTTTTATGATGTCAGAGCAGGTTACACAAAACCTTTCCAGCACCCCTCAGCATACAACCCACAGTGTTGTGCACAAGACAAAGCAAAAGCATGACTGCACATACATAAACAACAATACATGTTGATATAAACCCAACAACCAATGCAACACTTCCCTGTTCGTTATAGGTCTGATCTACACAAGCAACACATTTTCCACTGAAGATGATTAATTATAACCGGTCAGGTGAAATGTACATAATTACAATAAAAACCAACACCAAAAAAACCCATATCGTCAAGAATACCAGCCATATAGCCATATGTAAGTATGTTACAGCTACAGCAGGTGCGGGACATATCCATTTATATCTACTTTTGCTGACAGCTCACAGATAACTGCTGACAAGACAAGGATGATGCAACTTATTTCTTTAACTCAGGCAACATTTTATATCAAGCTTTGCAAATGGGCATCCTGTACTCAAGGTCTGGACAAAGTATGATGTCTGTCCCCCTGGCATGTTTTAGAATATCTGGCTCTTCAAATTCATAGTACATTCAAAGAAACACAATAACAAATGAATTAGATTTCCTCAAAATTGCTCAGGAGAGCTCTTAGTTGTTTGGGCCCCTGGGCATGCACCCTTAAAACACAGTGAATGATCTTCTATCAAGGTCTTGTGTGCGGTGGATGTTAGTGCCAAATAGTAATAGTCATAGTAATTTAAATGTTTTTAGTTTCACAAAATTCATTTTTGTCCTCTATAGTTTAAAAGATTTTCTGACCTCAGTAAAGTTTTCTGTTAGATACTTTGTTAAATACACTGGAAAATCCTGAACCTGATCCAGGGGAAGCTTATGGGCTGCTTTGCTCCCTGGTAACCTTTGAATATCTGTTTTCAACAATTTTGTTAACTATCCAACTTCTGAATTTAGTTTCTCTGAATTTACATTGTCACCCAAAGAAAATAGTATATTATTTTCATGGCAAAATAAGCGGGCGCAGCGGGATGAAGGCAAAACACAAGGACTCAGATAATTGTTTATTTAAATTAGATTTTATGCTAAAAAACATTTTTTTTATTTAATAACAATTGAGATGGCATGTTTTGCAGACTACATGTGTACAGACAAGTAAAAAGTTTTTTTTTACTTTTTACTTACATTCAAAATATCTGATACACTACATTGACAAAGACAAAATTAATAAAAAGTCATTTTCTAGAATTTTTTTGTCCATTATACATGGCATCATATGGCATACATAAACTCAGATGGCATTCTTAATGAAATTACTCTGTAATGTTAATTTTACTACACATACAGAATCACTATATCAATATACTGGAAGTAAGAGTAAACCTAAATTCCACAAGCAGGCCATTTCTCCATGTATCTTGTATCTATATAACTGAAATATAGAATGAAAGACATCCTTAGGTTGAGGTGACACGAACAAAACATAGATTTTCTGAGTATATTCAGAACTAAAATCACTGAAATCCATGACTCTCCATAGTGCTAACTCTCTTCTCTCTGGAAATGTGTGGATATATGATAGTGGATCTCCACCATCTCTTTAATTTGCTGGCCTACAACGTAGTGCTGAGGCCTGGCAGTGACATACTCCAGCAAGGCCTGAGCTCCAGGATGCAGTGTCCCGTTGAGCAGAAGGACGCAGCGGGGAGACATAAGCTTTCCTCTCTGCAGGGCCAGCAGGTCTGGCAGGTACTGCTCAGGGTCATGGTCCATGACAACCAGGTCTAAACAGCTCTCACCAAGGTGAGACGCTAAGTTGGAGATTGCTTCAGCTGAGGAGCAGGTCAGCACCTGGAACTGCAGAAGGTGGACGACTGTTAAGTTGGTATTAGCGCCAGTGAGGTCTGTGTATGTGGATGTTCATAGTGTTATTGTTATTTTAGCTGTTTACAACAGCATATTGGAGCTGAAATTAAATAATGACAATTAGCCCAAAGTGTAAACGTTTAGGGTTAGTTTGAGGGTATTTACATTTAAATTCAAGCAAACAGTGTAGAAATTACATTTTATACATAATCTATACCCCCCATCTTCAGGTGCTCAAAAGTAACTGTGGAAAACTAGCATAATCATAAATGAAACTGACTTCAAATTCTTTTTTTTGGAACCCATAGACATCACAAAATCCTGGTGATGCTCTGCTTTCTTATTTTTTAGGAGTTTACCTTTAGTTTTTCCTGTTATGTGAAATCCATGCTTGATTTGGTAATTGCACAACAAGTTCTCTTGTTTGGCCGCTTTTACAGTATAATTTTATATATGCATTATCTATCTGTACTGTGACGTGCCATCCAATGATTTTGAAAATATTTGGCTGAATCTGAGAATGTAATAAGCTTTATATACTCTAAGATTCATTTTAATGCTTTTGTCAACAGTCACATCATCATTTAACACAAGGAAACTAGTTCCACTGGCATCCATACATGCCCATGTCATAACACTACCTCCACCATGCTTCACAGAAAAAGTGGTATACTTTGGATCATGCACAGTTTCCTGCTTACACTTCTTTCTTTTTTAGACGTTTTTAGCAAACTTTTTTACCAAGTAGTTCATTTGGCCACATCTATTGTTTCTGCGATCTCTCTGATGGGTTAGGCAAACAATTAATGCCTTGCTTAATTGGCAATGACTTTGGACTTTATATTGGGGTTAACATTTGTGCCACCCTTTGCATCACCTCTAGACCTTTATCTGCTTTCTTGTTAGTGAAATAATAACAACAACAATAAAACATAACAATTTGGCCATGAAACAGCTGATGGACAGTTGTATAAATACTTATAAGCCCCTAGAAATAGGTGTTACTATGTAAAAAAATGATTGCAATTTGTATTCTGTTGACTTAATTCGGATGTCAATATCCCCAGATAGCATTTAAGCTTATATACATCATTTACTTTCAACCCCAATGTCCAAATATTTATGGACATGACTGTATATTATGTACAAGTACATAACACGAAAATTGGGGTAACTACTATGCAACTGATAAGTAGGTTAAGTGATAAGGAATCGAGACTCACTTATGAGCCTTTACAATTTAAGAGGATTGAGTAAAAGCTTTCAAATGTTCCACAAACCTGTGGGCTTTTGAAACCGGCGACCAGTATGATCTCCTCTCCTTTCTCAGCTGTGAGGGGGTCCAGCTCTACAGTCAGCAGCCTGCCAGAGGGGGGCATCTGCCGCAGTATTCTGATGGAGGTGTAGGCACAGTGCATGCCCAACTCCAAAACCCTGAGAGGAGCCTCACGCTTCACCACCTCATCCACAAACTCACCTGCAGTAGGACCACATGACATACACGCCTTGAAACGCCTCTTCTCAAAGCTCATTGCAACAAGCAGGTAAATACATACAAATAAACGGGTTGTATAAATTCAGTGCATGGCAAACAACAGCACAAACTCAGGTTTCAAGGAGAGAGGTGATTTGTTGCAAGGTTTATAAGACCAGAGTGATCAAAACCTAAAGGTTCAGAAATAAGAATTTGACAATGACATACAAAAGCTCCTCTTCAGTTCTTACGACTGCACGTTTAAGGGGACCTGAGCAGGCTGTACTGAAATATCATGGCTTATTGACATAGATATGTTTAAATTTTATATTTACAACTTACATCTGTATTTTTACTGCTGCACAGTAAGGATTGTAGATAACCAAACCTTTCAAAGGGTGCAATTCTCAGCTGCACCAAATGGGATAGTCTGTAGAAACATAATGGCTGAGAAATACAGCTCTGAATACAGCTAGTCTGTGGCTTAGGTGGACTATATTGTTCTTATCAAAAGGCTTCAGCCCACATTTACGTGTTTTCAAGGGCACTACTAGAGTATCCTTGACATCCTTGAACTACTAAATGCTTAAAATTATGCTGTAAAATGTGCAGTAAATACTGTACAATGTTTTGCAATAGGCTTGAGGAGGCAGGGCGTGATTGAGCATTCTTTACTAATTAATATTTAAGAAATTAGTATTTCTTAAAAAAAAAAAGTGAACCAGGAGCAGGAGTCACAACGTTATCAAACAACACAGCCATTTTACATACAATTGAATCTGTACAGTGAACTGGTGTCTGTCTTTTTTTAATATGTGTTTTGATATGTAACATTGTTGATGTGAAAACAGTGGTGAATCTGAATAAAAAGGTTGGTATACTATAGCATTATAACACCCAGTATGTACATGGCTGTTATGATTTGTTTATGATTTGAGTTTCAGACCAAAACCTCATCAGAACTATCATGAAACAATGTTTTAAGACATCAGGGAGTGTATTCATAACCATTTTATATAATAACTTATCAGACGTCTGATTCTCATCACCAGCATTGTGAACAATTCTCTGAGTTTCTCTAAAAAGGAGCATTTCACCTAAACTCTGAAAGACTGTGTTAACATTTAATTTGTAGACCATTTGAAAAATCTGTGAGATTCAGCTTTAACAATGCCTTATAAGTCCTCTAACTGGTTAAAGTAGGATTCTGACTGATGATATTCCAGATATAGATTTGTAGGGCATGCATTTTCATTTCCCCCACCTTTTGGTCATTTATTATTTAAGATTAAGACTTTAAAACTGTACAGTCACTTTGGGTGGGTCGGTAATAAAAGTGGGTTGGCTTAGGCCAGCTGAGCCCAATCATAGTGCTGTCATGACCAGGGCTGAGTGTAGAGTGGTACAGGGGGTGACAGTGTATTATGAAAAATGTGGTGTAGTAATGTGAGGAAGAGGAATGAGACATACAAATACACATACAGACACACAAGTACACGCAGCAGTGGCTGCATCTTTAACCTTTCTCTGGCCCGATGCTCAACGAGGCGTGTGTCCTGGCGTACAGGTGGAACGTGTCCAGCACGCTGACAGCCTGACCGTGGGTGCACTCAGAGAAGATGTAGGCATGCGTACTGCTCACGCACACTTTCCCACGAAAGAACCTCAGCACCTTCGCGCACACATGGCGACAAAGAGCCAGCAGCCGTGAGTGGCAAAGTGTGGTAGCCATGACGACCACGGGGAGCAGAGGGAGTGAGATGAGCAGCAGTGACACCATTTCTTAGACCTGAGAAGAAAAAAACAGCAGCAAAACATTTTCAGTCTAGATTTTACAACCACGCTCAAGATCTACAGTTAAAATTATATGAAAGAACTACAGTACACACTCTATTGGGTACACCTCCCTGTATCTACACTCAGTGCCCCCCCCCCTTTTTACACTCTTTGTTACCCTTTTCTTTAATGGTCAGGACTAATAGAGTGGACCAAGAGTGGACACCGTGTATAAAAACTCCAGAAGCACTGGTGCGTCTGATCAACCAACACCAGCACAACACAGACCAACACTCTACCACAACGTCAGTATCACTGCAGTGGTGAGAATGATCCACCACCCAGATAATAGGGCCTCCTGACCATTGAAGAAAAGGGTGAAAGGGGGATAATAAATTATACAGATAAACAGATGGACTACAGTTTGTATTTGCAGGGCTCCAGTAGGTGCAGCTGATATGGACAATGAGTGTAGATACAAAGAGTAGTTTTAATCTTATTGCTGATTTGAGTATGTATATGAACTCTGCTCTGATTGGATGTCATTATTAAAAAAAAAGCACACCTTATAACTTCAGCATGAATGGGTGGGGCCAAACTGCTGTAGGCTGAACAGGTAGATAAATGTCAAAGTGTTGGTTTTAATTACCTCACCAAAATACATTAAATAAAATGTTAGTTGCTTAAAGAACAAAGAAGATGATTCAAACCTTTATCATAAAAAAACAATAACAACAACAAAAACAAGATATGGACCCAGATATGAAACCACACCACTATGGTCGTAAAGCTGTTCATTGCATTTTACAGAAGACTATTCTTAGATAAATCACAAGTATATGTCAAAACAGCTGAAGGGGAACTCCACAGATTATTAAAATTTTCTGTATTATTTAGTCATTGAGAGCAAACGTCACTTAGAGTGGTTTAATGTGAAATCACTTGTTGTAAAGAAAGTCCAATTGCTTTACTGTGGTGATGGCAGGAACCAGGGGTCACGTAGTTTACAAGACAATTATGTGAATTGTATGTAGTTTATATGTAATATTGGTCATGGTACAGTAGCGGTTAATCTAGAGCAATACATTTCTTCGGCGACAAATAGCTCTCTGCCATGAATGGCTTTTAAAATAGACGCTTTAGTGCTACTGCCTTACCTGAGAACTTCAGGCAGGACATTCTGAATTGTATGACATACTATCACTACCACTTTGAACATGGCCGACAATTCTGCAAGTTTCTCCAAACGAACCATTAAAAAACATTTGAATTGTACAGAAATTTAAAAAAACAGCTGAAGTTTCCCTTTGAAGGTCTCAGCCAGCAACGTTGATTGCTTGATTGATGAAGGCTTGATTTTTACCTCAAGTTGCTTCTTTTCATTTACAGCACATTTGAGTGCCCAAAACGGACTCAAACCAAATTACAACTGCAGTGTGTGTCAGTTGAGGAGATGAAGAAACAAGAAAGAGCAAGAAAGTCACCGAACTGTAAGTAAATCCTACAAAACAAAAACAGAACACTGACTGAAAAAAACCTCTCACGCCGTAGACGTTATAGTTTGGCGCCATCTGTTGGTAGTGGAGTAACTATTATCTGTCTGTACACAAACTCGTTTAAAATGTGGAGAAAACACTGACAGACCTGTTTCTTTTTGCATAACCTGTAACTTTTTGCATACTGCTTTTATTGTGGTTAATTATTATTTTATTATTTTTTGACAAAATCAGACTTGCTAGACGAGACAAAGTTAAAGTTAAGCTTATTTGAATTTTCCAGTTCCACCTTAAATGTTGCAGCAGGTATTCTGGCGCCTCAGGCCTGAGGGGGGTGGAATGGGACTGCTGCAACTTTTAAGGTGGAACGGGAAAATTCGAAGAAAGAGCCAGCGAATATTGCTGACTCAGAAGCTGACTCAAACCTCGTATAGATGAGAGCTGAAATCAAAACTTACCAGGCAAAAGACGTAGAGGACGAGAATGAGTCCGTCTTGAGGCAGAGAGAGTGAGAGTGAGAGCTGTATTAACGCCCTAGTAAAGACAAAGGAGGAGCTGTCACCCACACCTGCCGGCGAAACGTCCAGTTCACCTGTTTTGGATGACATGACGTTCGCTTGGTCGAGTATATATGGGCCGACTTAGGTGCTTAGGTGGCACAAGAAACGAGCAAAACCATCTTTAACTGCTTATGTGCTAAAGTGCAAGTGTACTTCTGTCATAGCAGCTTTAAAGGAGCAGTACAGCAATTGTGGGACGAAGCTCCTAATTCAAAAGTTCTGTTCCACCTTAAATTGCCACAATCTGGCGTATGCTCAGGTGCCAGCGCCTGCACCGTTTAAGGTGGAACGGAAAATTAAAAAAATATAATATGGAGTATGATATGCAAACTCCAGCTTCCTGGTAGTGTTGGCAGAAAAAGTCTCCAGTCTCCACTAGAGGGCAGTAAATCGTGATCATATATTAAGGACTGCAAGTTTTGGCCTGCTGTAATGGTGTAGTCCTTCAGGCAGATGTTAGTTTTAAAGATCTTGGGTTGTAAATCGACTTATATTTGATTTAGGTCCGCTTCAAATTGCTCATTGAAGCACCACCTTGATATAATCAATTTACATGTGCAAATATCTATACCAGTCATGCTGCTGTAATTTATCTTTACTGCATTTGAGTATGTGCACCTGTGTACAAAGATGCTTCTGTTGGTGGACTGTCCCCGGCTGGAGCTATCCCTGGAAATGTTCCTGTTTTTGATCTTGAATCATTCAACCGCTTTTATTCCAAACAGACCTAAAAGCTTATTTCAGTTCGTTATCACCGTTAACTCTTACAGATGCAGTATAGATGCAGTAAAAGATACATTTTCTAAGGTGCCTAATGTTCCAAAAATAGAACCATTCACATGCTGTTTCAGTTTGCATACACTATGTCACACACTATTCCATGTGTGTGACAGAATATAAAACTAAATAGAAGTAATGAATTGTAAGACTAAGCAGTTAGGCTATAAGCAACCAGAGTACTTTAAGAGTCTGCAGATGATGCAGCAGTTTTGTCTTAATGGCCTGGCTTTGCAGAACTTGAGTCGTCTAGAATCAATACAAACTAAGGCAGTTACTTCATTAACAGTGATTTACACTGGTGGTTTACTAAAGACTCAAGCCTATCACACTTGACCCTAAGGAAAGCATCACTGATGATGATGAGGATGGTGATTATTACTGTGATTTTAATACTGCTACAACTAATAAAAATGTGATTAATAATTACATGATGTGGTTTATCCTCACAACCAAGGAGGTTAAGTGGGTTAGATTATCAATGAAATGAATAATGTGGTTTATTTTTTAAAATAAATGATTTATTTAGTAGGATTGTAAATTACCAATGGCCTTACAATATTATATTGTCATAATTTTTCAATTACATTTCAATATTTTATGTCCATGTATTTATACAATATTGCAACACAAAATATTGTGATATTATGCTAGTATTATACCTCGCTAGTATTTTATGAATTACTCATTGCTTGCAAATGAAATAAATAATTTTATTATTGGATATATATGAATATTTGATATAAATATTATAATTATTCATTTACAAAGAAAAACAAAATGGCATGTATTGGTCCACACATCATGGAACGTAATAATAATAATAATATTAATAATAATAATAATAATCATAATCACATTATTACAATTATAAGACCATTATATAACACGTGTTTTAATTAGTAGGTTCATTTTCCCATAGGACAAACTTTAAACCCTAGTAATAATTATTATATTATAATATTTAAACAGTTTTATTTATCGATTGAACGTCCTAAGAGTGAAGCAGAATAATAATATAACTGACCTGTTCTATGAATCCAAAGCTGGGAGTGGGCGTGTCGTAGGCCGCCGATCTCGCCTCTGATAGGCTGCCTCTCGCGCTCCTCTCCCTCGTTTATTTTTAGCCATTGGTTCGATTCAGAAGGCAGCGCGAGCAGGTTGGCGGAGCTCGCGCTCCCTGCGATTGAGAAAAGTGGGTGTGTGTGTGTCTGTGGTGTGTGTGCGTGCGCGCGCGTGTGTGTGTGCGTGCGTGTGTGGAGGGGAGGAGGGGACGCGTCTCAGCTCATCTGCAAAGTGCAGTGCAGGTCTGCGGCACGGAGGCAGCGAGGCAGCGACACTGAAGTGCTGGAAGAGAACTTTATCTAGCGGTGGGACTTTCACAGCCGGGCCGCTCATCCGTCGACCAGTTAGGCCAGAGCAGGCGATCTAAATGGCCAGTCCAGGGTCAGGGGCGGGACGGCATCTACAGCTGCAGCACCAGACCGCCGAGTCAGTCTCAGAGCCGGCCGTCCGCGAGGCTCAGAAATGGATCGAGGTAGGTGCTGTTTTTACTCCTGCTGCTAAGCGCTAACCTGCGACACCTCAGCCTCCAGCGTTAGCCGAGTCAGGCTTCCTCTAACAGCCGCACCAGCCTCTGTACCAGTGCGCAGAGAGAGAGAGAGAGAGCAGCTCTCAGTGCCGAGACCTGTTCAGGGCTACAGGCTGAGCGGTGGAAGGGCTTTTGCAGTCACCTGTTGAGGCTGTCCAGGGTCAGTCCGATACCCCAGCAGTCCATTCCTACTAGAGTGGGCTCAGAATGTGTGTTGGACAAAAGATGACCTCAACTGGAATGTGCTTTGCATCATTTTTTGGGGGGAAGAGTTGAAGGGGTAGCATGGTTTTCATGTGTGATGACCACACTGGTCAGGCAACTCACCACCATTAGTTGCCCATTTTCAGCCAACACTAGTGCCCAGCACTACTGCCCTTCTGTTTTGCATTGAATGGTCACTTATATAAAGGTATGTTAGTGAAGGCCGCTTTTGAAATGAATGTGCATTCAAAACATACTTAAAGGGAAACTCCACCAGTTCTTCAAAATGACTGTGTAATGCAGCGGTTGAGATGTAAACAAAGTCTTTCAGATCTTTTTGGATGCGAAACGGTTCATTTGCAGAGAAACGCCGATTTCTTTGCAGTGGTGGTTATACCACAAAACTATCATGTGTCAGACATCAGGCAGTCCATTCATAACCATTTTATGTAATACCTTTCTGCGACAAAGCTCCTAGAGCCATTTAACCACTCAGAAGTCTGGTTCCTATCACCACCACTATAAAGAATTCTGAATCTAGGTTTCTCTCGAACATAGCATTTCATACCAAACCAATGTAAATAGATCTCATGTTCATTAAATGTAATTATTAGAAAATTGAAATAATCAGTGTATTTCTCCTTTAAAGATGGGCTCAGCTGAAATGGGATTTGCTTCATTTCTGTCAGGGAGAGTCGTAGAGGCAACAGTTTTATATAAAAGATAATTCTGCCAAATTGTTAATATTTAAACCATAAGTCATTTACAGAGGTTTGGTCTGAAACTTGACTAATCACGGTTGTTCACTGTGGGTGTGATGAGATCCAGGCTTCTAAAAGCTCCCCTAAAGGAAGTAATTACCTTTTCATTTTATTAGATTTTATTTTCTGATAGTTTTGAAATAAAGTTTTGGCCTGCAAAATCCACTTATGGTGGAGAGATCCATTTAGGATAACACCCAAAGAAAATTTCAGATTTATCAGAATTATATCATTATCAACGTTGCCTATCACCTGTCAGAAGACATTCACTGGCCATTATTTTGAGTTTAAGACTTTCTGACTCCTATTATAACCATTGTAAAGAGTAAGTTTTGGGCAATGAACCATTTTTAAATCAAACCGCTCTGAATGGCTTTGTTTATCTGTGAAATATAATTATGGAGTTTTAAAAGTTGTTCTTTAAGTGACTGTGCGTTTTAAGCAGCTGGTCACCATCAAATGCCAGTTTTCAGACAAATTTTGTTCATCACCGCTGTGGTTCTGTATTCCAGTGTGATGCTCAGGGCAAGGTAGGTTAGACTCATACAAACTAAAGCTAAGATGTTCAACGACTGGATGCCTTAGAATTTCATTTACATGAGGGTTTTTCTTGAGCCAGTTGTTGAGAGATGTTCCAGGTTCCTGATGACCTCATTAGACTGATTTTTGTACTCAGCGACCAGAAGAATGGGGAGCGCAACTTGCTGTCCCGAAGGCCCTAGCCTGCCCGCTGTGACTATATCTGGCTACTGCTGACTGTAAAGTTCAGCTGCTATAAAGAAACAGATTACATCATCAAGTGATTTCACTTAAGAAGTCCTGATATTTCATCTTTTAGCACATCCCGTAGCACCACTAGGGTTCATCTTCAAATATTTGAAGAAGAACCTTTACATTTTTATAGAGTAAGAAAAAACAACTATTTGTTTATTAATTTTCTGCAGTCATTTTAAACCTTATTCTTTCTACAGCTTTGAGCTAGAACCATGGAACTGTGCTTGTTCGTAGAGCTTATATCTGTATATATCTGTTGACCCCTTTTTCACTACAGCTACATTCACTACATTTATTCTTTAGCCAAATGTTTTTATGTCATCATCATATAAGTTTACTAGCAACTACCTGGGATAACATGGCAACCATTTAGCAGCAACCTAGCAATCACCTTAGACACTACAGCAAATAATTAGCAACATCCTAGTATCCACCTGGGAAACTATAGCAAAGGCCTCACAAAACTCTTTAGCAGCAGCTTAGTGCATCGCCTGGGAGAGCAAAGGCCAAGCAGACTCCTTCACAACCACCTGGGATGTTATAGCAACAGCATAGCAACACTTTAGCAACCACCCAACAACCATCAAGCATCATTCTAACAGCACAATCAACAATTATTAGCATGCTTTCACTGTGAAGTGCTATTAGCTGACGTTGTCAAGCTTACTTAAAGGTGCAATAGAATGGAAAACTGTGTATACGTTGTGTACACTGAAGGAACGTTTGGTACATAGAACTGACTTACTGTCAACCTCAAACACTGTTGTTCCTCCTTTAAGTCCAGTCCCTCATTTACAAAAGAGGACCGTAAAACAAGTCGATTCCAAAATCCTAAACTGTTACCTAACAGTCCCGAGTCCCGGCGAGAGGTGTATGTAATGATATTTACATACACCAGCTCATTTTCTAGACCCAATGACACCAAAACAAGATATGGTGGACTATACATACAGAAAGGTTGTCGGTACTTTTCATACCTGTCCCAGGGAACTGTCAGTCTGCATGCTAGATGTTCATCTTTAAATAAAAAATTAAGACTGAAATTGGCTTCCTACTCACCAGTTTCTTAATCGAATGTTGCATTCCACCTTAATTGCTACGGCTTATACAGCGGCAGAATGTAGGTCCAACACCATTTAAGGTGGACCAGAAATTCTGCAAAACCAGCGGGCAAATGTGAAGCCAACTTCATCTCCCACATTTTTACAACATCCTGGATGACTTGAATTCAGAACTGTTAGTTTGCTTTGTTTCTCAAACTCTGGACAATATCAAGCAGCTTCACTCAGAGTTTGAGACTGAAGAGAGAAGCAGTTCCACCTTTATTAGCATCACAACCCCAACAGTAACCTGTAAGTAGCAGCCATGCTGTGTGATTTTATCACTGCCAGTTGAAGCATTTTGAAGGAATTTTGCTTCTGTGTGGTCATCACGGTGTCTTAATATAAACCAGTCAGTCAGAGAATCCATCCATTATCATCTGCTTTATCCCACTAGTTGGGGTCTCGGGGGGGGGCAATCCCAATGACAAGTTGCCAGTCCATCACGTGGCCAACACACACTGAGGCACAGAGTGAGCGATCAACCTAATGTGCATGTGTTTGGACTGTGGGAGGAAACCAGAGCTACTGGAGGAAACCCACTCAAGCACGAGGTAGAACATAGAACGGCCAGGAATCGAACCCGGATTGTCTTGCTATGAGGCAGTGCTAACAACTACACCACCGTGCTGCCGCCAGTCAGAGAAGAGCTCATCCAGTTATTCATGAGCTCACTAAAAAGGGCAACCTGCTCATTTCAATCTAGGACCAAATTACAGGGTGTAAATGGGTGTGTAAAACCACATCTGGGCATTTTTCACCAATGTTACATACCTTCTGTGTGGACATCAATAAACAACTTAATATACAGAATAAATGCATTTTATGACACCTTTAAAGTTAGTTTTTTTCTAGTTCTTTCAACAGCATATTTATTATGTTATTTGTTAAGTTAATGTAACGCCATTCTAGAGCTTTTTAGTCATTTTAGAGCTTTTCTATGGATCCATTTATTGTGAAATACAATGTTCATACAAGGTAAAGCGTTTAAATGATTAAGAAAAATACAAATTAAAGCAAATGGTATTACTGGACTTTAATATGACAGCAAGGATTTGGCATATGATGTGCTCTGCATTCAGCTGTTGGCAGACCTGATGAGTTCAGTTGACCTTGCCTGCCCAAATGCTCCAAATAACTGTTTATTGAAAAAGCACCCACGCAGCTGGAGGCCATGTTTAAAGCTTTTGTAAGGGAGGCTCAATGTAGCAAAGCCAGTGGCTTTTGTGTCCATTGTGCTTGGCTATTGTGAATTTGGCTTGAAGTTGAGAGAGATCGTGCTGTTCTGGGTGGAGTCGTGGCTCTTCGAAAGTATGTTTATTTTTTTATATTTGCCTGCTGCCTTTTCTCTCCTGCAAACATGTATAAGCAGATGCTGTATCCCATGATCCTGAGACACTTCTGCAGTGGTTTGTCTTTCATGAGGGTAATTGTAGCGTTCCTCAGTGTAAGAGTAAACATGGTCGTCCTCCTACTTGGGCTACTAAAAACATCTTTCGCAGAAACTTCTTATTTTTGCTGTCAGCAGACATCACATGATCCCTTGACAAAGCTGTTCCGCAATTATCAGATCCCTCCTGAGGCAAACAGAAGATTCCTTTAAGATTAAGAAGATAACCAAAAACAACACCTACGATGTGGTTTAAACTCATATCAACTGCGTTCCACTCCTGAAAACCCTGCAAGTGGTCCGATCCAGACAATCAGGAACTTCTGAAGAAGTTAATTTGCTGGAGCAAGTGTAGAAGATTGCGGTTGAAATGGTACACTGCAGAAAGACAGCTCTTCAGAATCAGGGCTTGAGACCACTGATGTACTGGTATTTATTGTTTGCTGGATACCTATGGTAGATCCAGAGAATATTCTGAACTTGATGCATCTCGTGCCAACAGTTGTGTACTAACCTCTTGAACTGATTTTGTTAGCTATTAAACATTTTGTTCAGTAGTTCCTATTAATTATTGGGTAACGTCTAAAAAACTGTGATCATGTTGTCCGTGATTTCTTTCTTCTAAATGCAATGCCTGCTAATTAAGATTGTCTACACAGTTAGCTGTGGTTGAGCACTCATTGTTCACCTGTAAGTCCGTTGATCTGTAACGTGATGTCGCATAATTAGCAACTCATGAATGAAGCACTTCCAGTTTATCAGGCAGTAAAAAAAAATTTAATTACGATAGGAATTGGATGTGGGGATACATTCTAAAATGTTGTAGGTAAGTGATATTCTCACTACAGAGTCACTAAAAATGTATGAAACATGATTGTCTTGAGAAGTGACTGTGTTGATCTTTTGATGAATCATAGACCATTTACTAGGTTTTAAAGTTCAATTATATAATCATAAAAAATACTTTGAAAATAATAGTAACTTTACAGCATTTTACATACAGAACAGTACTGTTCCAGGCAGTGAAAGGGATGTTGGCATTTTTCATTCCCGTCCCTGGGAACTGTCAACAGGCATGGTTGATGATCATCTTTAAATGAAACTAAAATTGGCTTCCTATTCACCAGCTGCTTATTCTTAACTGCTACAGCTTATACAGCGGCAGAATGTAACTGCAACACCATTTAAGGTGGACGGAAATTCTAAAAAACCAAGCTGGTGAATATGAAGCCAACTTCAGCTCCCACACCTTTAACAAGATCCTGGACAACTTTAATTCAGATTTGTTAGTTTGTTCTGCACACAAAGTATGTTTTATAGACCTTCGCTTTAGCAGTCCCTATAGCACAGTTACAACAGGAATCATATCCAAGGCTTACGCATCTGACGAGCTCACATTTCGAGTTAAAGTCTGTTTGGCTGGTTGAGCTCTGGTTGAATGTTCTCTAAGTCTGGAAACTCTTTGTGACTTCAGGAATGTCATACTTTGCGGACTCACAAGTTTAGTTTATGCTAACTCATAAAGACGACTCAATCAAAGTCGTTTTATTTAAAATAATGTGCTGCGCACTGAGTACTGAGCAGCTCGGCTAACCACACTATACACATACACAATAGGACAGTACGATCACTCTACAGCCTTTTTTACTAAGACAGAAGAAAAAAATATTACCGTTGCACTATATATATATATATATATATATATATATATATATATATATATATATATATATATATATATATATATATATATATCCACTAACTACACCTACCTGTTCTTCTGTGGTCAGGACCCGAAGAGGACCTGATATCACATCATACATACTGTATTCTGTTCAGTAATGCAAAAGCAAGCGCGCTAAAGCTAATGCCAATGCCAATGCTAATGTGAATGAGGCATTTGAAATCTTCAGGACCTGATGTAGAAACACTGGTTTAGGCTGGACCAAGCTTTGTGTATTCACTTCTGCTTGTTTGCTCCCATCCCATCTCACCACAGTTCAATGCACCGAGTTTTTTGATTATTAAGACTATTTTAATTGGTCTTATGAGGGCATGATGTTTGTGTTGTGCTTACTTCTGTATGCTTGGACAGTGATTGCTCTGCACTTAGCAACTGATGAACTTGATGGTTCATTTGTATGCAGTTTGCAGATAAACACCGGATGAAAAAATGTATATGCCCAAACGTTTGTTGACAAAAGAGCATTAATAGGAGTTTGATCTTCTTTTGTTGCAGAGACAGCTTTTATTCTGCTGGAAAAGGCTTTACACTATATGTTTGAACATTGCTGTGAGGATTTGATTGCATTTGTTCACTAGAGCATTGGTGCTGTTAGATGATTAGTTCTGGTGTACCATTATTGACAGCTTATGCTTAAACACAGCTTTGTTTCCAATATTTTTTTTAATAGTAACGTTTATGCCTACATATAAGGTCCACATGTGTTATTTTATATTTTTTTATATCACGGCTTTGCTATTATTTTAAAATGTGGAGCACCGTGAAAATAAAGAAAACTCAATGAGTAGGTATGTCTGTACTTTTGACTGGTACTGTATATCTGAGCATGTTTCAATGTATTAGTCCAAAACAAAGAGCCACACATGGTGCGATTGAAGGTTTGCCCATTTTGGAAGTGTGCCCATCCCATAGAGCTGAGTAGCTCGTGGAGTGTGTCATGAGAGTTGGTGTTGGTTGTGCGTGTGTGGGGGTTTACACTGGGTGTTTGTGATGGCATGGGAAGGGAGTTGGGGTTGGTTGTGTGTGTGTGTTGGGGGTTTACACTGGGTGTTTGTGGTGACATGGGAAGGGAGTTGGGGTTGGTTGTGTGTGTGTTGGGGGGTTTACACTGGGTGTTTGTGATGGCATGGGAAGGGAGTTGGGGTTGGTTGTGTGTGTGTTGGGGGGTTTACACTGGGTGTTTGTGGTGACATGGGAAGGGAGTTGGGGTTGTATTTGAGTGACAGGCATAGAGACAACCCCAGGGTTTGTTCTGGAGTGTGGGATGTTCTTCCCTTGTCCCCTTGAGAATCAAACAAGCATAAATGTGTATGTGCAGGTACAGGGACCAAATATACCCACCATAATAGAAAAATCTGGTTAATGTAGGGAGCAGATATTTGCCTGTTCTGAATAAAAGAAGGAAGGGAGGCATTTTTAGAACAAAAAAATTTAAAAACGGGTTACGAGTGAGCTTTCAGTGGAAGCATATCATTGTTCACCCATAGTATTACAGAGTCAACACAAAGATGTGTGTGCATGATTCTCAATAGACGACAGATGGTAGGTCTGATGGAAAGGTTAAAGGGGCCTTAGCCTGAAAAAACTCATTTCCATTTGTTGTTTTGAACACCTGAAAACTCATGAGCAATTAGAGAAATCTGGAACTAAACTTTGTTCATCAAACTGGAGCTCAAGATATGATCTACTTCTTTCACAATAAGATTTTCATGTTACTTTGTACTGTATTTATAATTTTTAACTTCTGTTCTAATGATATCTGGTGTTCATACTGGTGAAAGTGCACTTGCTGCACAGTAGAGACTTTTGCACAGTAGTGTATTTCTGTGATAAACTTGTATATTGGCACATAGGACAAACCCTGTGTAGAAGATGACGCATCCACCAGCATCCAGTATGATATTTAGATCTGTTAACTTGCTGGTGATCTTTGGCAGCCTTATCTGACGTTTTACATTTTACTGGTCTTGAATAATAAAACTGAAAAAAACATGTTCCTCTGGATGCTGGTAATTTTTTTTGTCCCCTAAAAAAGTAAGCATACAGCCGTGCATTATCTTTAGCTGAAGACACATATCGCCCACTGTTTCATTTCCAAAAAAAAGCTGGTATTCCTATTCCTGCAATTAAGCGATTGTCCACTCACTGAGTCTTACAAATGCTTGAGTCAGTCAACGAAAGAAAAGAAAGCCGCAAAATATCCTGTTTTTATTATTTTTCTTGATTTCACAAGGATTTTCAGTATATCTGTTCAGCCTACAACAATTTAGCCCTACTCATTCTCTCAGAAGTTATGAAGGCCCACTACACTGCAGCCATTCAGAAGAGGGGTCTAATACATATGTAAATCGTAAAGGTGCAGATGGAAAATTAACTTGGTTGGAAAATGGTAATAATAACATATTCTCACCTTTCTAGAGACACGAAACCACCTAAATGGCATAAGAGGACCCCTATGGGATAAATACACACAGATGAAAGATATAAGCTTTTTTTAAGACTGTATTGTTGTACAAGTACTGTAGGTGTAAGCAGAGACATGCACAACTGTAAACTGGCTGATCCACGTTGTTTATTTATGTTGGTCATTATTATATTATTATATGTTATTATGAGAAATCTGGAATTGAACTTTGTTCTTTAAACTGGCGCCCAAGATATTATCTACTTCTTTTAAAATAAGATAGTCATGCTACTCTGTGTTGTATTTATGATTATTTACATCTGTTCTAATGATCTCTGGTGTTCCTACAGGTGAACATACAAATACACAAATACTAAGATAAAGGGTTTTAAAAAAAGTTTAGGTGCCTAAGACATTTCACAGTAGTGTATTTCTTTGACAAACTTTTATATTGGCACATAGGACAAACCCTGTGTAGAAGATGACACCAGCATCCAGTATGATATTCAGCTTTGTTAACTTGGTGATCTTAAGCAGCCTCATCTGGCATTTCACTAGAGGCACAAAACCACCCAAATTATGTAAAAGGACATCTATTTTTCTCGTCTTCTTGCAGTGTATTGTTGTACAAGTACTGTAGGTGTTAGCACACACAGAGACTCCCATGCACAACTGAAAACTGGACAATCCAGGTTGGTTATTTATGTGTCCATCATAAAGACAGGCCACAACTGAAAACTTGTATGCCAGTGGAAAATCTCTTTGATAAAGGTGCTCTCAAGTCTCCAGGCCTG
Organism: Megaleporinus macrocephalus; assembly: GCA_021613375.1. Lineage (NCBI taxonomy): Eukaryota > Metazoa > Chordata > Actinopteri > Characiformes > Anostomidae > Megaleporinus > Megaleporinus macrocephalus. The sequence goes on from CM038713.1 coordinate 31,921,355, forward strand.
ACTTGAGTTTACACATTCTTCACTTGACATGTACTGCCTGGCTGTGTCTGTTTAAATACCTGCCTTAGGACTGATGACATGTTTAAGACAGAGTATAGTATTGTGTAAAAACAGAATTTAGAGATGTCCAGTAAGTAGTCGGATGGTGGAAAGATGATTTATGAAACATCAGTGGGCGGAATGGTCTCACTTTGACTGACTCCTGCCAGTGATGGAAAAGTCTTTGAGACTAACAGCGCTCCGCTGCACTGATTAGTAAGTGGTCCAGATGGTTGGTAGATTAGCGGAAGTGGGGTGAACAGGTGGAGGAGGCTTTGAGATAAGACCCCCTTTCCCCTGAGCTTAACTCTTTGCTACACTTGTAGTAAACATGTGAATTTCCCACTTTACCCCAAAGAAGCTGGACTTCAGTCATAAACATAAGCAAGTTATATCTTAGCATATGTCAATCAAACCAACTTGTATGAAACTGGTAAACAGTGTAGTCAGTGTTAATCACATCACTGTTATTAATATAAATGTTAAGTCTTATGAATATACGGGCCTTATCAGTGAGCAACCAACTAATAAGTTTATAGATTGAGTTGACATAGTATCTTAAAAATAACAAGTTACTTCCTTGAAATATTTGCTTTTGACTAGTTTAAAATATGACTTATCTTTGAAAAATTCAGAAATTGACTTTTAATTGACCTGCTCCGTCAACTTCATTGCGTATTTAAAATTTTGACTTTGTACTTCATAATAATTATTTATTTCCTTAAATTTTGTGTTACTATGCCAAAATAATGACTTGACTTGAACTTTTTTAGAATATGTTTGAAATGTAAAAAGTACATGACATGGCGGTAAAATATGTAATTATTTTGAAGAAAAAGTAATGATTCTTCTCAAACATTCGAGTCTTCTGTGAAAATAATTCATTATTTTGAGGAAAATGTATTTTTGAGTTGCATACATAAAATATTATTTTGTGAAAATAAGTTGTTTTCACATACTGTTTAAAAAATAGGATGTTATTTTGAAAACATTTGGAGAAAGTAAAACATTAATTTCAGATACTCATCAGTATTTTGTAGTCAAAATATATTATATTAAGATATTTAGGATTTTGTTAAAATTATTTGTTATTTAAGGGAAAAAAGTAACTATATTTTGATAAAAAATAAATTTTAAGATACTGAGTCACCAATTTGAGTTATTTCTATCCTTGAGTAAAAGATAAATAATTTGACATACTGTTGCCAGGCACATAAAGACACAGGTAGTTATTGTTCTTCTTTACCTGACAGGTATGGGCTTCCATACAGACGCAATCAGGAGTAGTTCTGATTTGGTGATGGGTTGTGTTTGAACAGAGCTCCTCTAAAATCTGCCCCTAAACACTGGACTCATCTTGTGAAGGACTGGCTGAGGACTTGAATGAGGTGTGTTTTTAGGGCATTACATTCTGAACACCAAGCAGTTTGTGGTATTTAACAGTAGTTACTATGTGAGAGGCGAGTGGCTAGTTACCCTTGCTGATCCTTTGCTATGAGGGGATCGACTCTGTCTTGTGTGGCACCTTCATCATCCCGTAACATAAGTTCTTCCTGAAACTGTAAGTGGGACATGATGTGTGTAAGTGGGACATTACCCATCTCTGAAAATCTGAAAGTGTGAGAGTGTTTGAGAGAGGATATGGGAGTAAGTGGGACATGGTGGCAAGAGATGGACTCCTGGGAGCTGGACTCTTTTTGCTTATCAGGGGAAACAGCTAGCTGCATGCTACACACACACACACACACACACCGCCCTTACCTACTGACCTGCACCGTGCCACACTTAAACCGTCATATCCTCCCACTGTTTAGCACACTTTGCCTCCAGTCATCACCCTCGGTTGCCCCGCCCACTTTGTCCTCCAAGGTTTACTCAGTATTTGACTGTAAAATGAGAAGAGTGTGCCAGCAGTGGCAACAGAGAGCTAAGAGAACAAGAGGGCTTAGAAAGAACCTGAGCGACCTGTGTGGAATTTTCTAGAGCAGGGATCAGCAGGCCTCCTCCTCAAGTGCCACCTGCAGGATTGAGTGCTAACGCTAATCTGACACATGTGTCTAATCTTCTGTTACTGTTAACTGAGGTAGGTGTGTCTGTGTAAAGCTGGCATAGCCTGTGGCACTAACTTGTGTAACACTGTCCTAGAGATTACCCAATGAAAACACAAGATTCCTGCCAGTGGGTGTAATAGTGACTGTTCTCTGTGTTTATTGAGCTGTAATACTTTGTTATTAATGCTGGTGGTAGTAATTAGTATAAAAACATAAACAGCTGTAATATGATGATTATAAAATGCTAATCATGCACAGGCACCTCCGTGGTTGAGGTGTATTGTCATCTTTAATTTGGCAACAACACTGTAATGAGCCAACTCTAATATGTATTAAAGTGCTGGACGATATGGGCAAAATTCATATTGAGATATATTCCTTAATTCCTTAAAAAAGGCTTCAGAAAAACTGCCAAGAATCCCAAATAATGGATGTCTGTATCTACTTTATCAATATAAATAACTGACTTTAAATTACAACAGAGGCCGAGTTTCTTATACTCTTGTAAACAGATTAAACAGATTAAAACTGTTGTGCGTCAGCCCAGATAAAGAACATAAAAAATCTTCATACACATAAAAGGAACGTGACATCCCTGTCAAATAAGCAATCCTCTAGATCAGGAGCCAGATTGGACAATATGAAAATACTAAAGGGCCGGTCTCTCTTTCCAAAAGTATTATTCATACATTATATGTATATGTGTGTGTTTGTGTATAAACGCAAGCACATGATATAATTTAACTACGCAAGGAGCACCATTTGTTAATATGCGGCCAGCTGAAGCGGGGAAGTGCGTTCACGTCGCTTGACAGGAGCAGTGTAAATGCAGCGTTAGCGCTTATTTGACGTAGCCATTACTGCATGCAGTTCTGTCAATTCAGGACATTCAGTCAGAAAAATAGCTCAAAGGCTCATTCATACTCAACATTAATTATGGATACGCATGGAACTTTCTGTCCGTACTTGGTGTTTATTTTGTGCGTAATTTGCACGTTTTCGCAAAACTTACTGAAACGGAAGTGACGGAGCAATACTGCTGCAGCCACCACTTCAGTACAAACGCAGTGAAGAAGAAACGGCGGGACTTTTTTGGTTGTGCGAGTTGGACAAATAAAGAACTACAAGCTCATCCACTGTCGCCATGCTTGATTTACTCCGAACTGCCCGCTGCTAAAAGTGTTGCTTAGCAACCATGTAAACGGAGCTGATGCTGAAGTATGTGGCAGTGATGGTCATATCGCTTGAAACGCACGCAGACATTTCCGCACATAGCGGGAGTAAAAATGAGCCTTAAATCAGCCATTTATTTAACTTTACAATACAATACATTGATGTACTGCTGCCACCGTCAGGTGAAAGGAACAATTGCAACGTACCGATGGCCCATTAAGGGTGATTCCGTGGCTACCCTGCCGTAAATACTACATATCAAAATACCGCAAAAATTATATCACCGTTATTGACACATATCACGGTAAATACCGTTATCAAATTATTGTCCAGGCCTATATGTACATATATCTAGAGGATATTATAAGTGCAGTATGTGATTCCAATTGAATACACTGGAATTATCTTCTCTTGGCCCGCTAGCACTGGAAATATCATCAGGTGTCGCTACACAGCCCTAGCTCTGGAATTTGGAAATAGACAAAGTGACTCAGGTAGAGCAACACTATTCCAGCCAGTCAGCAACACAAAGCATTTGTGCTTGTGCACAGGGAAAGGGGAGGGGCTACGTGCTGAACTACATGCATTGTCAAGAAGGAGAAATGGCTGAAAAACAGTCAAAGAGGAGAACAAACACTGAGAGAGATGTTTGTAGTTCTGAGGCCAAGACGAACAGCCATGTTAACATTAGTAAGGCAAGTCCTGGAGAGTCCTCTAGAAGTAGACAAGGCCCATGAATGTAACTGCTGCACCATTTTTTGGGGATTTGGAAAGTTCAAACAAGAAGCTGGGCAGGAAGACTGAGGTGCCAGCATGGAACCACCTCATCATTTAAAGGGCAACAGAAAATCGCATACTACGCCTTTAAATACAAACTAGCTTTTAAATGTTTGTTCATCTGTTTAAGAAGCTTTCCCAAAAGCTTCACTATTTAAAGAAAGAGAAAAAAGTAATATATATATCTACTAAAGGCATAATACAATGTGTGTGTGAGATTAGCTGTGTGGTTGAGAGAATGTTCTCATGGTTTTGTATTCGGCTCGGTCAGTAAAGGTCTCAGCTGTCATCAGATTACTGATCCTGACGTCTCAATCAGAGAGGTGCCCACACACACACACACACACACACACACACACACACACACACACACACACACACACACACACACACCGAAGAGGGAAGATTTCAGATTCAGGACTGTTGTATAGTTAGACCTCACTAGGAACAATGGCGTTCACGAGCATGAATGGAGCCATTCAGAGAGGGGCACACTCACAAAAACACACACTCACTCACACTCATGCACACACGCACATGCACTCACATTCGGGCACACAAATATACTGTTTCTGCACAGACAGATGGTGTTTTCTCAGTATGACAGACAGACAGACAGAGAAACATACACGCAACCTGACCTCTTACTGGATGTTCTACTAAAATAAACTTGACAGGACTTTATTTTTCTTCTTTTTTTCTTTCTAATACCTGACTGTAGAAATGGTGTTTCTCTTGTTTAGAATTAGTTTTGCTTCATCACTTTAATTTAAAATATTGAAAACGTTGTTAAGTCTTAGAGGAACATTAAAGATCGTGTTTAATAGAAATTAAGCAGGCCACTTTCAAAAAGTTGGTCAGGTTTACGTTCATCACACAAGTGCAAATATCACCACAAATACCAACAAAAATCGCTATAAAATCAAGTAATTTACGCTGAAACATTACAAGAAAGGTCGTGAGATCCTGGTGGGAGTGACAAGTACCCCACACATTGCCGTGCTCCCCATGCCTACTGAATTCCAGCGTGTCTGAATGCTTTTCTCTCGCTCTCAACACACACACACAGAGCTGACAGTGTGCTGCATTTCTGCTGTTCGAACATGACACAATAAACCCTCAGCTGACTGGCATGTGCCTGCTTATCCTTTCTGCAGCGTCCATACCTAATAGATGTTTTATCTCATATTTTCAAAGCGAGGATTCGGCCAGAAAATTAAGCTACACCACAAATATCGTCCGCCAAAGTTTAAATCTTTATTTTTTTTTTTTACTAGACTTAGCTAAATCTAATTAAATAAAAGTGGCAAATTACAAATAAGTTTGTCAGGTTTAAAAATATGATAAAAGCTGAACATATGCGAGTTTCACAGTGCTGAATTCGATTAAACAGGCCTAATTATGTCTCTTTGTAATGAAGCACTCTCTTAAATATGCACAATATCCATATTACATACTTAAAAACATGTTGTGATGTAATTATCGTCATAAAAATAAACAGAGGTGATGTTCCTCATCCCTAAAAGACCAGTTTTCAGTTTTTTAATCTAAGCCTGGTCATACTTGCTTAAGCTGGCTTGGTGCTGGTTAGCTGGTCACCCAGGCTGGTTACACCAGCATCCAAACCACAACATATATTGGTGATCAGCATAACCAGTTGCTGCTGAGCAGCCTTTTTGTTTCAAAAGACTGTTGATGTAAGAAGTTAATGTAAATTTTCACAATGTTTTTTTCCAAACTTGTTTCTGTATGACATAAAATTCAGGCATCAACAAGGCTGCTGCTTCTGTTTTTAGCTTCACATCATACTTTTATCACTGTTGCTTTTTAGTTGCGTTAGCCTTGAGCTTGAGCGTAAGTCTGAAGAAGCAAACTTCAGACAATAAATATGGGAGATTGGCGTTTGAGGTTAAGAAAAATGGCAAATGGTATTTATTTTTGGCCGAACCTTCGCCTAAACATATTTCTGTCTTTACTTACTTGCTTTATCAAACCTTAGGAGACATCTATATCTGCTCTCCTTAGACAAGAAGGAGCAGAAGAATCAGTTTAGATGGCCCTGAGGGCCTTTCCTCACAGCACAAACATTAGCACATATGCTAACCTCATCCTGTTCAGCGTTTAGCACAGTGCTAACCAGCGTATCGGCTTTTCAGTCAGCGCTCTTTACTTGTTTGTGCAGTCCTGCGCCATTTAGCTTTAAGATCTGTGATCCAACCTGTTGCTTTGTTCTCTTCAGCTGAAAATTAGCACAGATGCTAACCATTTAAGCTGCTCTCTTTGTTTGGATGGAAAACTCTTTTGTCTTGTTTGTCTGGAGACATTTTTGCTCTTATTAGCAACCACTGTGACGGTCCTGGCTTCAGCAACAGTGTCATTTCCCAGTGGACCCTCAGTGGAATGGGGTGGGAGAACAGACGCGAGAGGAGAAAAATCCACCGCCTTGCCAACTTTTAGTGTTTTAGTGGTCTTTTCCCTCCGCCGCTCCTGGATTCTGTCAGTGCTTGTTTTCTCAAGGCCTTGTTCCTTTTAGTCAAATACATTAGAAATTATTACCATGAGAATAAGAACCCCCCCTCTTTTTGTTTCTGTCTTTCCTGATCTCTTTCTCTCATGTCTGCTGTTGCTCTGTCTAGTTTCATGTCTTACTGTGTTCATGCACATGTACGTGTGTGTGTGTGGGTGTACGTGTGGGTGTTTGTGTGTGTGTTTGTGTGTGTGTGTATGTGTGTGTGTGCGTGTGTGAAATCAACACTGGGCTTTTAGGATACTACCCTGTGGTAGTAAGGCAGCCGCAGTTTCAGTCTCAGTAACAGGATTAGGCTCCAGCATCTCTGAGTCGAGGTCCGTGACAAAAGCATTGTAACAATTCTTGGGCACTTAGACTGTAATTGGATTGGATTAACAGGGAGTGAAATAGAAGATTAAGCCTAGTTTGCACCTTTTACATTTAGTGTCTGTTCCCACAGAGCGCTGAACGTTTACTAGCCATTGCTAAGTTAGCAAGCAGCTTTCCACAAGAATAGACTGGTTAAGTTCTGTCAGTTTGTAGTTGATGCCCATACTAGCAGTTCTACAGGTCTCAGTTCTTTTTCTCTGTGGGAAAAACAAATGGAGTTTTTGAAAATAGCCACTGTTGTGTCTGTGGTAGATTGTTCCAAATCCAATACAAACTCAATACAATTTACCATATGTAGGTTGTTAAGTAGTCGAGTAGACGAACTCTGCTACATGCAAGTTAAAGCTGATAAGTAGCCACAGAAGTAAACTTCACACAAACCAGTAAGTTTTGTCAAATGCAGTAGCTAAGTTGGTTTGGCCGTTGTATTGCTTATAGCTGGTGGCGTTCAACTTATCTTATTCAGTAGTTTAATTCTAGGCCTAGTGGGGCATAATGGCCACTATCAATATAGTTTCATATATTTATGTAAAATCAATTTTGTTGCAATAGTAAAAATATGCTGCAGATAAATTGTTTATTCTAGACCGAGTCTAGAGTCTATTCTAGAGTCATATTCTAGACATATATGTGTAAATCAAAGCTATTAAATCTAATAGTAGCTCAATGTCGAAAAGTGATGCCTGGACATAACTGTGTGGGTGCGTCAGAATGCATATTGATTGACAGCGCATCCCCTGGGCAACGCAAACAACCCTAATCCAGTGGCAGTGGTGAGTGACAACATTGGTCAGCTGATTACCATGAAAAAACACCAGCAGTGTCAAAGAGTCGAGTCTTTTGACTCTTAGAGTCATTGGCCAAGAGTCGACTGCCAGACAACCTGGAATCGAAGAATTGACTCTGTTGGAATCGAGTCCTCATTGCCAGCCGTCACTTTCGGGAAAGGACGGGAAAGCTGTTGACAAGGACGGGAAAGCTGTTGACAAGGACGGGAAAACTGTTGACAAGGACGGGAAAGCTGTTCATATATGCATATCTGCAGTCTGGCTGAACTGGTGTAAGCTATGCTAAATTAAGTCCTGCCCAATTCAGATCCCATCAAAGAAAAGAAGTTTCAAAAACCTCTTGAGAAATGGCCAACATTATACATTCTCTGCCTGGTTATTGTAAAAACATCAACATGACTGTATATACGAGTTAGAAGAAAAGCATAAACATGAGTAGGCAGGGGCTTTAATAGATCAATCAAATTTGAAGCAAGTCCCTGCAAGGCTCACTACAGTTTCCACACATCTCCATCATCAGAATTTCTCATTCAGATCTGATGATTCACAGTACTGTAGCTGGAGGCGATGGATCCCTTTTGCACTCATGATTTGGCTACAGATGTTTGGCTGTAAAATTGAACCTGTATTGTGAGTGAGTGTGTATTTATCCTGAATTGCGGGAAGTCTAGTTTCTGGCACGTTTTCACAGGGAAATCATTGACAGAGATTAAGTGGTGGAAACTCCCAGCATCTCTATATTGAGAAGTTGATAGCTGCAGTTATGAACACTGTTATCTATAAAAGGGAACCACTCAAAAATCAGAGAACACACATATATTTAATTTCTGGTCAAAGCACCTTTAGGTACGATGTAATTTTTAGCTTCCTGAAAAAAGCTTCAAACACATTTAATAAAAAAAAAAACCAACCCAGAAGCCTCAAGAACTAAATGTAATATCAAGTTTATCTGGTTTTAGTGCTCTTTGGCTTTATTACAGCTCTTTTTTGGTTGACTTGTTTTCAGTTTTGTCTGCTTCTCACAATCAAAATAATCCCAGACACATTTGGTGATACAGCGCCCTCCACAATTATTGGCACCCCTCGTTAAGATGTGTTAAATGCCTTAAAATAAATTCAGTTTTTATTGCAGAAGCATATCTCACATTGACAATTGTAGAGTAATGTAATCTTTAACTCAAGTAAATTAAAAAAATCCCAGACTAAGAAATCATTATTTTTCAAAAAATCACCTGTTCCACAATTATTGGGACCCCTAACAATTCCTATAAAATAAATGTAACTGAAGAATTTCTATCAATTCTACTGTAGTTTATAAAGTTGATCAGAGTATCTAGGAACCTTTAATTAGTAATTCATCACTTCCTGTTTCCCTGGGCTATAAATATGACGTGACACAGTGGCCTATTTCTCTTATCCACTCTTCAACATGGAAAAGACAAAATGAACACATCATTCAAGTAAGGCAGATGTGTGTCAACCCTTATAAATCAGGCGATGGCTACAAGACAGTAGCCACTTGTGTACACCTGCCCTTATCTATAGTTAGAAAAACCATCAAGAAGTTTAAAACAACTGAAACAGTGGCAAACACGCCTGGACGAGGATGCAAGCTTATCTTGCCACCACGGATGGTGAGGTGGACAGTAAGAGAAGTAAAAAGTTCTCCAAAGCTCACTGTTAGAGAATTGCAGCAAATAGTAACATCTTGGGGTCATAAAGTCTCCATAACAACCATTAGGCACTATTTACATACCAACAAGCTGTTTAGGAGACATGCACTTACAAGCATGAATGTAAACGTCTGGAGTTCGCTAAGCTGTACTAGGATTTCAACTGGGACCGTGTGCTTTGGTCGGATGAGACCAAGATAGAGCTGTTTGGCAACAAACACTCCAAGCGGGTCTGGCTTAACACCCAACAAGAGTATACGGAAAAGCACCTCATGGCCACTGTGAAGTATGGGGGAGGATTTATGATGCTGTGGCCTGTTTCTCTTTCAAAGGCCTCAGGAACTTTGTTAGGGTGCATAGCATCATGAATGGAATACCAGGACATTTTAAATCAAAATCTGGTGTCCTCTGCCCGAAAGCTGAAGATGGGTCATCACTGGGTCTTTCAGCAAGATAATGACCCTAAACATGCGGCCAAATCTACACAAAAATGGTTGACCAGACAAAAAAATCAAGCTCCTTCTGTTGCCCCCTCAGACCTCAACCCAATTTAAACCTTGTGGGATGAGCTGATGAGGAGAGTGCAAAGGAGAGGACCCAGGACTCTGGACAATTTAGAGAAACTGTGCAAAGAGGAATGGTCGAAGATCCCTCTCTCTGTATTCTCTCATATTGTGAAATGTCATAGGAGAAGATTAAGTGCTATCTTGTTGGCAAGAGGTTGTACAATGTATTAACATCAGGGGTGCATCACAATGATTGTGGCACAGATGATTTCATTTAAAAAAATACTTATTAATGTTTTTTATATTTTTCCCACGAAATAAATGCACTTAAATTACAGGTTTTTAGAAAAGATTTTTTCTAAGAACACTTCTTAAAGAGGGTGCCAAAAATGTTTTCTTTCTTGGCTGAGGACCTTCGCATCCTTTCAGGCCCAAAGCATTGGGTTGTCTTCTCAAAGTGGAGGGATGGACAGAAACACCTGAAGCAAGAGTGGAGCACGATTTTCTCCTCACTGTCAAAGATGAAAGTTTGGCTGATCTGATGGGGACAATTTTGATGGCCTACCTGACCTCATGGTTGTTTGGAGTCACAGTATCTCTATGGCATCAAGCGATTTCTGAACTCCAGTTTGGAATCTCCTGTGTTTTTTCATGTTATCTATCCACAAAGAATAAGTTAATGGCTGGAAAGTTAATAAATGAAGTGTGATCTGATAAATGAGGGCCTCTGATCTTTTGCATGAGATCAACACGATTTCTTGCCTTGTGGACAGTTTTCAAGACTTCTAGTTTGAGTCAAGAGGGTGAATGCGGGTGTACAGTGTGGGGAAAAATGCTGTGCTTTTGCAGTATTGAAGCCTGTAAATCTGTTATTGTAGCCCCCACAAGGAACTCTACAAGCAGACAGCATGACATAATAGACACTGTACAACACACCACCTTATAGAGTCTTCTAGAAGATTTCCACAAGTATGGAACTTCTCAAGGTCCTGTCTATTGTTATTGTAAGGGGTTTCCGGCAACGACTAAAAAAAGCAAGGTGGAATGTCATATATTATTATTATTACTTATAACTCATTGAAACGAGCGGAAAAAATCCTGACAAAAGCAAGAATTTGAACTTGGAGTCAGTACCACATTTGTGTTGATAAGTAGCAGACGAGGTTATTTATTGTTATTAGAATTTAATACAAGTTACTGTTGTGCATGTAGTCTTTGTTTGTGTGGAAAGAACAAAGACACCATCCTCGATGTTTTACTATATTTTCCGTCACGTTTGAGATCATAGTTAATGGAAAAAAAAGTTGCAGACATGAACCTGATAATATATAATGTAAATCAGAAACAGTAAAACAGAAAAATTAACTCCAGCCTTTTAAGAATTAATACAGCACTTCTTTATTATATTTTCTTAACTGATAAGAAAAATTTGCCCTGCTTACTGAACCTGGTCATGATAGTGGAGTCCACTTCTCCAGAAACTGTAGCTTACTGGTGTACTCAGTTTCCTTACCAGTTATGCAACCTGTTTCTGAGTGGAAAGCTCTGATTTCAGCCATTCAGTCATAATTAGCTCTTATGAAACTCCCTGCATATCTAGGTGCTGGTGTTACTGTATCCTCGTCTTTGTAAACTTTGTTCCGCAGCCTCTTTGGAACAGGCTGGTATCGCTTTATTCTATCACAATGCTCGTGAATCAGAGCCCTGAGTCTGTGAGATTCCTTAGGGATGAAATTTGAGCATGGATCTGTGAAGGGAATCATTTTCAGCGTCTCCACCAGGAGTCCAGAGTTCATGACCTTTTACTAAAGCAGCTCAAGGCTTTGGATCAGGGCTGCAGGGGGCTCCACTGTGATGAGGGTTGGTGATAGTTGGAGTTATTTATTTATTTTTTTTAAATAGCTGTTTCGGTCTGCAAACCTGTCGACCTGCAATTTTAACTACAAGTTGAAAAGTTGTATTTGATTGACTGGGAATGTATACAGGTGCTGTGTGCAACAACAAGTAGAGCTATGACATAACTAAGGTGGAGAACCATGACTGAACGATCACCCGCCTCTTTTTTTTTTTTTTTTTGCAAAACCCACCACCACCACCACCACTACTACCATTTCCTCCCTGTTCCTAAGACCTGTATTAGTCCTACCACAGTTTATATAAAAGGGGTCCCAGCCTTATAGCTCCAGGCAGAAACCAGCCAGAACTCAATCTGTCTTCTCTCAACCAGTCTTCCCTCAATCTGTCTTCCCTCAATCTATCTTCGCTCAACCAGTCTTCCCTCAATCTGTCTTCCCTCAATCGGTCTTCCCTCAATCTGTCTTCCCTCAACCAGTCTTCCTTCAATCTATCTTCCTTCAACCAGTCTTCCTTCAACCAGTCTTCCCTCAATCGGTCTTCCCTCAATCTATCTTCCCTCAACCAGTCTTCCCTCAATCGGTCTTCCCTCAATCTATCTTCCCTCAACCAGTCTTCCCTCAACCTGTCATCACTCAACCAGTCTTCCTTCAACCAGTCTTCCTTCAACCAGTCTTCCCTCAATCGGTCTTCCCTCAATCTATTTTCCCTCAACCTGTCATCACTCAACCAGTCTTCCTTCAATCTATCTTCCTTCAACCAGTCTTCATTCAACCAGTCTTTCCTCAATCTGTCTTTTCTCAACCATTTTTGCTTTAATCAGTCTTCCCTCAAAAAACAAGCTGGCACTAAAAAGAAACTGTACACATTCACAGATCATCAGTTTCAAACTTGTTGCGAAGACATCATGAATACACTCAAATATTTGCTATTTTCTTTGTTAAAATCAGACTCTAAATTCTGTTGAAAGTAGATGTTTTACACTTTGATTGATTCCATATTTGTGTTTGTAAGTAGAAGTGGAAGTTATTTTGATTTGAATTTGATGAAATGTGCAAAAGTGATTTTTGGGAAAGCATTTTTTCCATGTTTGTCATTTATCAATAGTAGTGCAGACTTGAACCAGTTGACACGGAGCCGGCATGTAAATCAGTTGCAGATGTAGTTTATTATGCTACAGTGCTGTCTAGAAATGCTTAAACTGTTTCTACAATGATTTATATTTAAATGAAATATATTTACATGTGTGAGCAACAACACATGTAAATATAAAAATATTTTTCTTTATTCAAGTATTGCTTAAAAATATATACTTGAATAATTAAGTGTATACTCAATTCATTTGGATTCCTGATACCAGATTAAGTAATTGTTATTCACACATGATTTTAAACCATTAATTATATGTGTTTATATTATTTAACCACAAATTATACATGTATTTATTGTTAAACCACTAATTACATATGTATATATTGTTACACCTATAATTGTTGGATTCTAAAGCATGTGACTTTTGTTTTTATAATAGCTACTTGCCAAAAGCCTCAGCCAATGTTACGTTTACTGATCTTTTTATTTGGCTACCTGTCCCTAAATGATCTAACGGGGAGCAGAAATTTGATTGACAAGAGGTTAAAATATGCTGTTGGGGCATCATCCTCTCATGTTGGACTGATTGGATTAATCGCTACAGTGACACATTATTACCTCTTGTGGTACAAAGTGGTATTACAAGACAGGATGGCTAGCTGGTTAGGTCTGGTTAGGTCTCTGTAATGCTATGTGTAGGCATCTTTGATATCTCATCAAAAGTTTTGATTTCTTCAAGGAAACACTGACTGGTAAGACTTATAACTGACTGTTACCCTATGACTTTTAAACCAAATGGGAATGTTTTGTCTATTATTAAAAACTTGAAAAATTCAAACAAACAAAATTCCTTTGCTAGTAAACCACCATAGTTGTGATATGATGATGTCATATGTAGGGCTGTGTATTGGCAAGAACCTGAGGAAACAGTACATATTGTGATACAGATGTCACGATTCAATATATTGCAATGAATTACGATATGGCAAGCAAAGTGATATACTGCTATAAAAACACACCACTGTTTGAACAGGTGTGCCAATGCTTATAATAGCATTACACCCTTGTGCTGCTTGTTAATGTTGGAGTGGAGCTGAAAATAGATTACAGCACTGCCATCCAGTGGTCAGAGGTTTAAAGACAACACACAAGGATTCACTGTCTGTCAGGAATCATTGCATGTATACTGTTAATTAATAATCAATACTTTGTTTTTAAAAATAAATACAGTACCACTATACATATCATGATATTCAATATTTTGATATTTTCCTATGTCATATGGCTGCAGTGGAGTCAGTCATACAGAAAATAAGACAATCTAAAAAGCTTTTCTCTGGAGTAAAGTCACACTCCAGATTAAGCCTGATAAGAAGAATGATATAGTAGATATAAATTAGATATTTATCTCTGTTCCTTGCTCAGTGGATGAGAGAAAGAGACACTATTTCATGATGTACACCCATATGTCCTAGCAGTCAGAGTTCCCTTTCATATTCTGCTGATAATTTTAGTTAATTTAAGTGTTTTAAACTAAAACCTTCCAGACATTTTTTCAATCAAGTTTCAATCTTGTATATGGCTCATTCACTGTGTTCAATCAATTGTCCCAAAGAAAAGTGTGTTCTCTATGGAGGACGTGCTCTCAGGTGGAGAATCAACACAACTTGTCATTCGACCGGGGGCGCCTAAACTTTCGCACTTTTGCTCGCAGCCCCAGAAATCCCACACAAACGCACACCTGCGTATAAAGCGCGTCTGTCTGCCGGTCTCTCTGCTTTCTCTTTGACCCTGCAAACCTGCGCTCGTCGATCCCGTCAACATGAATTGGATGCTGATCCCCCATCATTAATCTCGTCATTCTTCCATTCTCCTCGTCTTTCCTTTCTTTTCTTCCTTTCTCTTCCTCTCCATATGAAAGTGGTCTTTCATTCGTTTCTTCTGGCCGGTGCCTCTCCCTTTCCTGCTCTCAAAGCCGTATTCTTAACACAAGGGCGAAATCATAACAGCCTGCAGGCCTGGGTGGGGTGGGGGGACGGTGGTGGGGGGGTTATTGCGGTGGTGCAGGTGGGGGGCAGGCTCTATGTGTGCACTGCTCAGCACATTGTGCTGAGTTCATAATAACCTGCAAGTGGAGTATTAGTGGAAGTGAGCTAATCATCTCCAAATACACAGGCAAACACAAGGCGCCTTGTTTGTAGGGCTTTCATTGTTGTTATAAAATGGCAATGCTTCCACCCCCTAAGCAGGAAGCGCTCTAGAACACAGCTGATTGGCTAGATGGGTGCTGCCTAAGTGAGTTGTCTTTACTGCAAACAAACATTTCAGCTTGTTGTTGTTCTAGGCTCTGTCAATGTGATGTGTCTCCAAGCAGTTGTTTTGGCTCCCGGGCTTTGTTTGGTCTTGTGTTTAATGTGTTTGGGGGGTGAAGACTGGACTTGTTGCTCCACACATCCTTGCACTGATAGTGGCTTTCGTTCTTCGTCTTGTGGATGGCAGAGAGTTCCACGCTCGCTGTTATTTTATAATCCTGCTATTCTTAAAGCTTTGGTAAGGAGAACTAGAGTGTGCACTGATATACAGGCTCACTGAAGTGCCCTTGATAGGCTGCCTATTTGGGGTTGCATAGATGGGTCAAACTGCTATGTCCACCAGTCGGCGCTGTGGGTAGGTTTTAATAGAGTTTAGTAATGTAAAAGCAGCACTCGACATGCTGAAGCGGGATCTGGAAAGCCGCTAAGCTTTAAAGCCAAGAATCTGAAAATATGTCAAAAACAGATGGAACCAAATCCCATATAGTCAGTGTGTTAGGGAAGCAGTTGTCTTAATGCAAATGAGGTTATGCCCACTGGTAACTATTAGAAAACATTAAAAGTCAGCACTGTTTGTATAGTTGGGTGTAGCAGATATAAAGGCCTGTTTGGAAAGAGCAGCTGTGCTAAGTGTCTTCAGATGCAGCCTTTGAGGCGGATCCCCACTCCAGCAGTGCTGGCTATGTATCACTTGGCCTGTTGACAGACAAGATCATAACGTGTACACCATCTTGTAGTTGACGTATCGGGGTGTTAAGTCCATGGGATGGTGGGCTGAGTCAGCCAGTGTCAAAGAACTTTCTCATTTTATCCATGTGCAACCAGTTGACACATTTGAATCACAGCGGAGCAACATGTTTTTTTCTTTCAGTGTTGATTATCAGCTGGTTTAGCTTGATGTCCACAACCTGCTATTTACTATTAGCAGCACTATGTTTGGTTAAGCTATTCTAACACTCTTACCAATGAAGGTCACCAAGCGGTTCTTGGATCGATTATATAGTTGTAGGAAACACCTTTAATTGGTATGGAACAGTAATACCATTGTAATATGGCTTATGCCCCTGTAGACCACTGTTCCCGAACTGTGGTACATGTATCCCCAGGAGGACACCAAATAACAGTGGGGTATGTGAAAACATCTAACGTTTATGCTTCATTTAATCCAAGTGGATCTTAGAGTTTAACCTTAAGCCAGTGCCAGATTTTTGAAATGCACTGTGTACTGTTATACAGGGCTTGTATGCAATGATGAGTGAGTATGATATTTGTGATAACAAGCACTAAGGTGCTCGAATATTCATACATTTGCTCTTTATTTGTTACTGTTTGTATACAAGACTGTATGGAAAAGAAAGTGTTGCTCTTTGGCATTTACTGAGCATCACATGTTCAGGAGACACGTGCGACACAAGAGGTCGAGGGGACCTATTATGCTTTATTATGCCTACTGTGCTCCCTTTCCTTTAGTGTGTTGTAGCTTTTTGTTCTTGTAAACAGTCTACAAAGTTATAAAACCCAAAATACGTGCCTGAGAGAGAAACTCACATAAACTTTCCCACATAAACCGCTTTTCTCAACCGTCTGAAATGTCTAGTGGAATTCCAGCTCTTTTCTCTGTTACAAGGTGATGTCATCTCATAACACAATCCTTATTGCCCACCTACCGGGAAGCTAGGCACGCCCTCACACAAAGTGCAGACAGCAAGAAAGTAAAAATCTACCACTCTAAAACTTCCTGTTCCAGTCTAGATTGCGACGGTGAATCAGGTCTGCCTGACTTGCAGAATCAGACTCTGGCTCAAACTGATATGGTAGAACCAACACCGTAGTAACAGTAGCTGCAGCAGAGTGGGAGCAAAGCCTGTAGCTGGATGCCTCTTTGGCAGTTTGACCAATCAAAACAGTGGGCAGACTGACCAGTCAGAGCAAACTGGGCGTATCGGGAGGCAGGCCTTAAAGACACAGGAGCTTCAACAGAGCTTTCCAGATGGAGCGTGAATAAAAATAAAAAAATTAAATATCGTGTTTTGGGGAAAATTAAAGCATGTATTCTAGTATGCATTCTAGTAAACCCCAAAATTAAAATTTGAAATGATTTCTTGTAGCATATCTCCAGCTTTGGGCCTGATTTGGATTGTGGGGAGCGAGGAGATGCCCAGCAATACTCGATGAAAAGTCTAGTATACTTTTTTGTATTGAGAAAAAGTCTAGCATTCTGTCTAGTTTGACGTCCCACTACATACTCCTTGATGTTGACCAATAGGAGGACGGAGTTTCTCTCTGGCACAAATATATAAACATGGCAATAAGAAAGAGTGATGCTGTTGCTGGAACTGTCAGGTGGAACTTCAAGCCACAGATCACATATATGACAATACCATGTGCTCAGACTTTAACAAGAAGAAGCATTAAGCAATGTAACACTTTAACAAAATGCTAACAGCTAAGTGCTAATCACAGTAGCTACAAACTAATAGAGCTCTTTTGAATCTCTTCTGTTAAAGTGATATGGTTCTTTACCTTTACTGTTCCCATTTGTTACCCAAAGTTCTCTTTGAAGGACACTCACACTGTACTGTCCCCTTCATGACACCCAGGAACGAGTCCACAATCAATTTTTCTTTTCTTTTTTTTTTCCCCGAACACAAACTGTCTGTATCACAGCAGCTCTTCTGTAGCCATGATTGACAGTTTTTATGAACTCGCACAAGTGTGTGAACAATGATTGGTTGGCACAAAATGTGTTTTTTTGGCAAATTAGAATTTACGCTGCTAATCTGAAAGACAAAAATGTTGTAGTCTGATCCTGGCATAACAAAACATGAGCAAAACTTTCACCTGTTCCAGTTCAGTGAACATGTGAAAGTTTCATTGAATTGCTGGTCTTTTATATTTTCTCCATCTTCTGTTATGAAACACAACAAATACCAGACAAAGCATTTTAGTGTTGTAATACTGACAGTACCTGTGCATAGTACTAGCTGTTCTGGAATTCTGTTGGGGTCTAAAAAGACCATCTTGGCCCTTTTTTGTACCTGTCGAAAGTTTACACTCATTTAACCTAAAGTTTTTGGTTTGTTTGTTTTGCATATACGTGTTTATGTGTACTCTGAACTAGCCCTACCAAACCCAGCCTCCCTGGGAAGCCGCACAATGGCAGGATTTCTGAACACGAGACCCAAGGAAACGGCTCTAGAAGAGCAAGGGCTCCCCAGCAGCCTTGAAGACCCAAGCCAGGCCTGCCTATCGGGATAAAGGTCTGGAGCGAAAACCCTGGGAACCTGTCCCAGAGACACTGAGCATTGTGCACTGCCAGACAGAGCTTGCAACATGAGATGCAGGAAGAGTGGAACTGCAGAAATGCCTCAGACAGGCTTGCTGAGCCGACATGTTCGGTGCACCTCCATCTGCAGAGCTACTGTGCTCGTTTTACGTCAGATGTTGCGGCGGAATCTCAGAAATCCAAAAATGCACCTTTATTAACGGGATGAGGAAGATTAGAGCACTTAGCACATTTTTTGGAACGGCTCACGAGTCACGCTCGCTCAAAAAGTACCGGCTCCCCTCCCTTCTCGCTCCACCTCCACCCACCATGAACAGCTCCGTGGCCTGATGAAAGACTTCTTGGGAAGACTTGCTTTAGGGAGGACGTGTGAAGTATCTGTTTTCATAGCTCGCACAGAACACGTGCAGGTGCTTTCAAGTGTCTTTTCCTGGTGAATTCTTGTCGAGGTCGTGTGAAACAGATTGCATTGAACTGACTGAATGAGATTTTAACTGAGTAGGAGTTTGTTGGCTTGCCAGGTTTTAGACTTCAACTAAATCCTCACAAGCTCAGAATCTCAATAAGAAAAATCACTGCCTGTTTAGATGGACAGGTACATTTTTAACGCTCTGAATGTTGGACATTGTCCAGTAACATTGTCATGATGTTACTAGAATGAGTTATTTGCATGATATTGTCAGCTTAGCCAGCAGGCTAAAGAAAAAGTGCTATTCTAACCCAAACCCTAGAGTACAGGCATAATTATGACAAATGTTTGAATCAGTGAGCTCATGTGTATATATATGTATGTTTATTTGGCCATTTAAATAAGGAATAAGAAAATGTTATCATTCTAAAATACTGGCATCATTTGTAAATACAGCAGTATAACTTACACTGTAAAAAAATCACTGTAAATTAAGAGATGTCAGTATTTTACTGTTATTTATTATTATTTATCTACTGTAATTTATTTTAACAGTATTGTACTGTAATTTGAATTACAGTATATGACAGTAATATAACTACGTATTTATAGTGCTAACCAACTAGCCAGATAGCTAGCTAGCTAACTAGTTAACACCTTTCAAGCTACAGTTTCTTTGCTAAATTTAGTCACTAAAGGAAACAGACCTAACTAACAACATCTTATATCTTAAAAGTTTCATGATTATACTGGCAAAACCATATCGCGCAAACATTAGGAGATGCAATGTTGACAGCTACTTTTTTTTTAGCTTCACAAGGACGAAGCTGCAGTCCAAACGTGCCAGTTGTAAATGGACCAGCTCACGTGTCCTCGTCTAAGAACCGATTTAGATTATCTTTCTTTATTTTACGAATGAACACAATACAAGCTGCCCGGCACTTCCTGCACTGACTGAAGGAGCTGAAAGAATCTTAACTCAACTGAGCCAAATAGGCTGGCCCCGCCCACTGCATATATTTTGTCACTTAAATGAGTAGAAGCAGTTTGGACAGTTTAATAAAAAAGGGTTATCATTAAAAAGAAACATTAGTCTGTAATCTCCAGTACGATTGAGATGGATAGTGACTGGACTGTAAAGGGATGATGGTGCATATTTCAAAAGGTTGACAGAAAATACTGTAATATCCTGATAAATTGGGCAACTGATTGCATTACTGTTAATTTACATACACTGTGTGATTATTTGACAGTATGTTACAATTATTATAAAAAACTGTAAGATACTGTTGTACTGTATATCCACAGTAAATTTACAGCAATACATTACAGTGTACGCCACCCAACCCTCTATATGACAGAGCAGACAGGTATGACAGCCTGACATAAATAATATCAGGGATAGCTTTTCTTTCTCAAAACAGAGAGTCTATGAGGTACAATAACTTTAGTGATGCACTCTTATGAAATTGGAATATGGAAAGGTCTCATAACATTTATCCAAAGTTTTTTTTTAAGCTATTATTCAAGCCATGAACCAACACTAGAAATATTCTCATGTTATCAAGCAAGTCAGTGATCAGAGCTCCTTAAGTGGTAGATTTGGCAAAAATATTATTTTACAATACTGAATGTTTTTAATACTTTATTCTTTCATGGTAAGCGATATGCATTTTAATGTATCATTTCATGGAGATTTACAAACATATAACCTGTAGTGCTACATATAATCCAACACTGTAGTAATAACAGAGTTTTTATAAGAAGAGACTGGTCACTGGTTGAAATAGGAATGGGGAAAGCTTGTAACTCTTAACATGATGTTCGTTTACAAAGAAGGTCCTAGATAAGGAGCCAGTTAGCTGATTATATCACAAGTGGGAAAGAGTTATCAATATAGTTGCATGTAATGTAATCAATGGTCCAATTACAATGTTTTGTGCGGGTGTGTCTGGTCTATTATAAGTGTATTTTTACCAAGAAGAGCACCAGATATCTTTACAACAGTAACTAAGTAGCATGGATAACTTTTTTTTAAAAGAAGTAGATAATATCTACTAAGATCTATTGAAGAACAAAGTGTGGTTCCAGACATTTCCTGGACGCCCCAGACATTGTATGAATGTATTCAGTTTCTTCAGCAGCAATTTTGATTTAGCTTAATGAAGTACTGAACAGTCAACGCAGGTATTAGATGAGAATTGTAAATAATACTTGGTTGTTTCCACAAGAGCTTGGAAAGGGTTAAATAAACACACTGACATATTTTGTATATTTCAATAAAAATATTTTTACAAATAATGTGTTTTGCTGAGAAAAAAAAAGCTTCCTGTCTGGAAAAGTACTGTATATATTGGACCAACTGAAACGTAGAGCTTGGAGCCAGGTGAGGAACGCTGTTGCTTTTTCTGTCGTGTGCCTCAATGAGGGCTTGTGTTGTGAGTTCAATGGGCAGGCATTGATGCTAAAGCTCACGCCTGAGTAGTGGGGTCAAGTAGAGGGCTTGCTGGGTCAGTTTTTGTTAGTGTCTCTGATTGGCCTCGGCCTGCAGGCATGCGCTGGGCAGGATATTGGGGTCTTCCAGAGGCACAACTCATTCAGGTGATTTCATGGCAGTTCACAGCGTGCTCTTAGCCGCACATCCGTGTGTACGACCGAATGGAGCCTGACTGTCTGCTTAGAACATTACGAGAATGAATATACACACTGCTTTAGATGTTTATCAGTTGAAAAGGTTGGGACACAGTGTGGTCCAGACTCTTATGTCAACAAATCATTGATTAAACAATCAATATTTTTTCATGGACTGTGTATATGAGCCTGATGTTTAGATATTATAACATGTAACTTATGACTAACGGCTCCTCTGGTGGCATTTTCTGCTAGTGGGCTAATATGTTATGTGGCTTACATGCTCCCCAGAGCTTATCAATAATAACGGCCCACTTTATACCTCATAACATGTGGAAAGGTAAACTTCGCACCATCTCTTGCCAGACAGAAGTAAATGTCAGGCAGAAGTAAATGCCACTTGGTATGCGTATGTTTGAATTCCTCAGACATTCCTTCATTCCGTTTCAGCTCTGTGTACACTTCCATTCAGTCAAATTACCTTTCATTCTGTATACAGTGCCATTACTTAGCTGACAACGTTTGGAATAGTGGGATAAGTAATAGTGTCTAACTAGCCTATGGCAGGCTGGTTTTGATAACTGTGTAAATTCTGTGTTTAGTGTGAATATTTCTGTATTTAGCCCTTTGTGAGGACCCACACATGTTTCTAATGTTTTGTAGATGTGAGAACTTTTGGCTCATTCTCACGAGCCCTCTTTGGGGGAGAAAATATCGATTTTTGGTTAGGATTACGTTTTGGTCTAGAATTAGTCCTAGATATAGTAATACAAACATGAGTTTATGTGTGTGTGTATTTATGTGTGTGCTGCTTTCTGGAGGTGTTTTTTAAATACCCTCTAATAAGTATCTCTGATTACACATGTGAGATTTCCTGCTGTGATGCCTGCTGTCACACATACACATGTTTTTTTCCCCCATATTACACTTTGAATCTTAACTCTTAACTTTTTCTTTTAGATTAACTTCTAGAAACTGATAGCTAATATTGATGTTTTACTATATTTTCTCAAAGTGGTGACAAAATCACAGCAGGCCTAATAAAAGTAGTACCAAGCATACAGTCTGATGTAGCTTTCATGTACCTTCTGTTTCTAGTTTTATAATATTACCTGTTTTAGTACTGAGTAACCCAGTGTCTATTGAAAACTGCAAGTAAGCATTTGTGAGATTCCTTCTCGTGTAGATTTATGGAGTTTTGGGTGTTAATAGCTCCCCTCACTGGAGAAGCCATGTCCACGCGCTTTACATATTTAAAAAGAGGTGTTTTCCAAGTTACAGTGGAGTTCAGCTATAGCAAATATCATATAGTATTATAATTCCAGAGTTTTTATAATTCATCTAACCTCTAGGATGCTTGGACGCTGCAGTTTGTACTCACACAGTAAGTCACGTGCAGCGAGATGGTGGGGAATAAACTCTACCATTGCTTAATGGCTTTTTAAGGCCTCATAACTCAATGTAAAAATAAAAGTAGACAAAACATTACGAGTGCTTGTTATTTGTTACCTTTTTCTGATATGATCTCTCATTCTTTCTTTTATGTATTTAACCCCTTTCTGCAGCCCTCCTAACACCAATTCTGTGTGCAGAATGCAAATCAATGTTTTGAAAAATGTATAATAAAATAATTTATTTCAGAACAAAAAACAGGCAAACATTTAAAATCTAATTAAAATATTAAAATCTCAAAAACAGGCTGATATTACACTTTATGACTGCTGTAAAAATGATTAAACAGTGAGGATAAGGATCTGTGAAAAGCTATATAATTACTTTTTGTTGTGAGTATGTAGTATAACACATTACAATATACACCAGTCAGCCGCAAGATAAAAACCTCCACCTTGTATCTACACTCATGTTTTATCAGCTCCACTTACCGTATAGGAGCACTTTGTAGTAGGGGTGGGCGATATGGCCCTACAATAATATCACGATATTTCATGGTATTTTTGTGATAACGATACTCTTGGCGATATGACAAAACACTGAATTAAAAAAATATATTTTAAGAATACACTACTGCAACAAAATGAAAATTACATTTTATTATTGCATATGATATGATATGGCACACCCCTAACTGAGATATTAAAAAAAACAAGAATTCATGAGATTGTAACAGAAGTCAATGATCCAGAATGTCATGATATACATAATACACTCCATATATCTCCATATACCCAGGACTGAAGTAAAATGAATGATACTGGACAGATAAACTCTGTCTCTAGTGGATATATAATGGGAAATGAGAAAAGTTAGAATTTTTATTTAGCTAAACACAGTAAAAGTAGTGCCCAGATGTGATAATTAGGGATGAGTGATATGGCACGATATTTCAGGGTATAATATCTTTCACGATACTCAAAAATGTTGGCGATATCATTGTGTACAATACGATATGGCACACCCATACTTTGTAGTTCTATAATTACGGGCTGTTGTTCATTCTCTATTGGTCAGGACCCCCACAGGACCACCACAGAGCAGGTATTATTTAGATGGTATATTATTCTCAGCACGGCGGTGACACTGACGTGGTGGTGGAGTGTTAGTCTGTGTTGTGATACTGATCCACTCGTACCAACGCACCACCACCACGTCAGTGTCACTGCAGAGCTGATATTATTCCATATTAAGAAACAACAATTACATGTACAAATGTGAAACATGTTTTTTAACCAGAAACGTATTTTGTTTTCTAGTTATGAATGTATTAGTGATTAAAAGTTGATTTTCTGTTGTTTCAGTAAGTTATAGTGAGAAAGAATTCTGTCCTTCCTTTCCTGGTCCTTGTCTGACAGAAGATGACTAGAAGATACAGTTTAGCACAGTACAGTATTAATCGACAGTTTCAGTGTTAGCCTGTAGTGTACAGCTCTACACACACACACACACAGTGCAGTGACTAGTCTGGTAGCGTCCCGCTGTGGCTCTGTTCTCTGTCCTGCTGTGATAGTTGGAGGATTATTGGGATAAATACAACACCAGGCCCAACACACCTCATACCCTACACAAACACGGTTAACCTTAATTTATCCTTTCCATTAGCCTTTCAGCTCTCCATCTTTCAGACCTCTCTGTGTTCACGTGTTCATCTGTCTGTTTAGCCACAGCAAACACCAACGCTTACTGTCTCATCCATCCATCTTCCCATTCATAGCTTCCGAATAAATGATAAGAATGAAATGTGGAGATCTGAATGTACAATATATAGTAAAATGGAAACTCAACTTCGAGCAACTCTCTGCCATTTGTAAAACAACTATTCTAACCATCCATCCATCTGTTCACACATCCATTCATCCATTTTCTCTTCAAAGCTTTTCGCTGGAACTGTCTTCCAACAACAACAACAACAACAACAACAACAACAACCATACTACTACTACTATTCCTACTACTACTACTACTACTACTAATTAATAATAATAATAATAATAATAATAATAATAATAATAATAATAACAATAATAATAATAATAATAATAATAATAATAATAATAATAATAATAATAATACTTTAAGGCACCACTCATACATAAAATAATTCAAGGTGCTTTACAAAGAAAAAAGGCCATACAAATGTGAAAATAACTTTTGGATAGTAAGCAAAATGTCTATATTTGAGTTGTAGATATTGTGACAGCTGTTTCCCATCAGTCTAGTGTTGCACCGATACCGATACAGCACACTATAATATATAGTGGATACTATAGTGGAATATATAGTGGAACACTATAAATATCAGGATTTATAGCTATATATCGAGCATTTAAGTCAGAGTTGGTATCGGTATCTGTACTCAGTATCGGCAGATACCTGAAAAGCTGGTATCAGTATTGGTATCGGTAAGGAAAAAATGGTATCGGTGCATCCCTAAATCAGTCTTTAAGTTTCTTTCAATTAACCATTTCATGTCACCCCTCGGAATGAAAGACAAACTGCCCTGTTGAATGACTCAACTGTTTCAGCAAACGAGCCATTTAAAACAAGTGGAAGGAGAGTGCACTCTCGTATCTCCTAGTACCGCAGTTAGTTAACCAGAGTGTCCTCCACATTCTGCTTTCGTACATGCTCTCTCCATTTACCATGTAATGTATTACACCTGTAGCCACCTACAGCTTGCTGGAGCCACACTTAAAGAGCGTCTTCTGCTGCATGGCGTCTCAGGCATCTCTGAAGGGTGAAAAAGGGTGAGAGTGTGCGTATGTGTGTGATCTGCCACTTGTGTGTGATGATTGATGCTTGTTCTAGCGTGCTAATCCTCGCTAATTCGTTTACAGACTCTCTCTGCACTGTTTGGACAGCCGCGTGTTACGAATTAGATGGATGTCCATGTGCGTATATGTGTGTTGAAGGCAAGCAGAGTATGTTAGGCATGTAGTCTAACACAGGGTGGTCTGTGGACGTATGTAGAAAGGCATGTAATACGCTACTCTACTAGGTGGGCTACCCCACAGTTCAAAATCACTTAATAGTAATGATTCTTCTTATTTTGTATGTAATAGGATATGTAGTGGCAGTGGACACTACAGCTAGTACAACCACTTTAGATGACTAAGTAAAGTATCTTTACTTGTAAATCACACTGGCCCCAGTGGTCATGACAAGAATGATGTTAAGTGTTGGTTCGCATTTTAATTTGTACAAGTCTTAGGTTCCCTTTTTTATTATTGTTTTCTCTTCAACCTCAAATGGAGCAGGAGTTACATTCTGGTATCTTTACAACTTTTTGGAAGACATGGATCCTGTTACATCTGCTGTGAAACTAGATACACCACAGCACATCACACCAACAGTAAAGCATGGTGGTGGTAGTGTGATGGTCTGGGGCTGCTTTGCTTCTGGACAACTTGCTATAATTGATGGAACCCTATGAATGTCCACCTGTCAGTTTTGTGACCTGAAGCTCAAGCACAGTTGGGTTACGCAGCTGGACAATGTTTTGAAGCACACAAGCACATCCGTCTCTTAATGCCTCAAAAGAAACAAAATAAACATCTTGGAGTGATAGAGTCAAAGTCCTGACATAGCAAAAAATAGAAGAATTCTAGGACAATTTTATTTACAGCACTGGACTAGCAAAAGTTGCTTTCTATAAAAAGGCTTTTTTGATATATTTATAGAAGTTTAAAAATAAATTGGTGGCTTACGAATGATGAATCTGCAGAGTACTAAGCTGTAAAACAAATACAAACATGAAAAACATACTTTTATTTGAGCGTTCATACTATACGGGCCAATTCTAAAAAATAGTGATTGGAAACTCTTATAATATGTAGGTAAAGTGAATATCAGTGGATTTCAGTGTCAGTCTGAGATAACTAGTGAATGTCCTCATCAGGCTATTATGTTACTGGTTTAAATCCCAGAACTGAACCTAAACTAGAAGAAATAAACTTACCACAAATCTTCTAACGTGTTACACCCCCGCCAGTTTCATCTAGTGTGAGTTATGAAGGAGTGCAGTGGTGTTGCTGTAAATGCCTTCATTGTAGCTGATGGTATTGATTTTATCGCTTGAAGTACTGGATCTGCTGGAAAGCACACTTGATATGGAGGTCTGACCTCTTGACCTTTGAGCACCAGCATTGGTGAAAGGTTTCTGTTCTGAAGGATTTTCATCCTTAAAAGCACATTTCCTATCTGTAGTTTCTCTACCTGCCACTGCAGATTACTCTCAGGGTTGTGTGTGTGTGTATGAGAGAGATCAGAGAGGAAGAGTATACTAAATGAGAAACAGAGGCCAAAACTTTTTATTACAGTTATTCCGGTTCTGGGGTCAAGTCGTGAGATCTCAGCAAATGATTGGAAAATAAATAGAAAATCAGGTCCAGATGAGCTCAGCTGAATATCCGTTTTCGTGTTCACATCTCATGTGTCAATGTTAATAGCTCATATCAGCATTCCAGTTGGTGAAGCCATTTTGCATACCTCAACAAAACGTCTATGGACCAGCTGTGCCTTTTGCATACGACTGTATCTTGAAAAGTACGGATGAACTTTGTAGAAGCTTGAGTGGCCTGTAGATTTTCTCTGGTATGCTACTGTCCATGCTGTTGCATACACCGATAGTTTTAGTTACACAGTGCACCACTGACCGACAGGAAGTATCCAGTCACTCATTCTAACTAGTGAATTCAGCACTTTTAGGTTCATCCAATACAGACTCATACATTCACTTGCACACCCGGATTTTATTATCTCCATAGACAAGCATTGCCAATACAATTGAACAGTCAGGAGCATTGCACATGAGCCTAAATTCAACATGCCCGATGCCAAGCGTGGATAGAGGAATATAAAGCCTCCAGCACTGGGCTGTGAGGAAGTTGAACGGCGTTCTTTGGCGTAATGGAGCATCATCCAGTACCTTCTGAATGAGTCGGAGTGGAGTTTTTGATACAGAACTAATCATCAACCATCAGTACCTGACCTGACTGAAGCAGAATGCTTCCAATCCATGCAACAATGTTTCAACTTGAACATTGAGATTTGTACTGTTAATGTAAATCCTTTTGGAACACTTCGATTGGTTTGCTTCTAATTAGATTCTAACAAAATGTAAAGGGATACAATGGAAAATATATGGAAAGGCAGGGTTTTTGCATGGCAGTTACAACATCTATATGGTTAAGGTTAAGGTTAGGGTAGGGTTATGGGTTAGATTATGGTATGGTTAGGGAAAGGTAAGCATTAGAATAAAGATTAGTTAAGGTAGGTTAATGTTAAAGTTAGGGTAAGGTTAGGATGAGATTAAGGGTAAGATTAGAGTTAGGGTAAGATTAGAGTTAGGGTAAGGTTACAGTTAGGGTATGGTTAGTATTAGGGTAAGGTTTGGGTAAGGGTTAGAGTTAGGGTAAGGTTAAGGTTAGAATTAGGGTAAGTTTAGAGTTAGGGTAAGGTTAGAGTTAGAGTAAAGTTAGAGTTAGGGTAAGGTTAGAGTTAGGGTAAGGTTAGGGTAAGTTTAGATTAGGGTAAGGTTAGAGTTAGGGTAAGGTTAGAGTTAGGGTAAGGTTAGAGTTAGGGTAAGGTTAGGGTAAGGTTAGAGTTAGGGTAAAGTTAGAGTTAGGGTAAGGTTAGGGTAAGGTTAGAGTTAGGGTAAGGTTAGAGTTAGGGTAAGGTTAGGGTAAGTTTAGAGTTAGGGTAAGGTTAGAGTTAGGGTAAGGTTAGAGTTAGGGTAAGGTTAGAGTAAGGGTAAAGTTAGGGTAAGTTTAGAGTTAAGGTAAGGTTAGAGTTAGGGTAAGGTTAGAGTTAAGGTAAGGTTAGAGTTAGGGTAAGGTTAGGGTAAGTTTAGAGTTAGGGTAAGGTTAGAGTTAGGGTAAGGTTAGAGTTAGGGTAAAGTTAGAGTTAGGGTAAGGTTAGAGTTAGGGTAAGGTTAGGGTAAGTTTAGAGTTAGGGTAAGGTTAGAGTTAGGGTAAGGTTAGGGTAAGTTTAGAGTTAGGGTAAGGTTAGAGTTAGGGTAAGGTTAGAGTTAGGGTAAAGTTAGAGTTAGGGTAAGGTTAGAGTTAGGGTAAGGTTAGGGTAAGTTTAGAGTTAGGGTAAGGTTAGAGTTAGGGTAAGGTTAGAGTAAGGGTAAAGTTAGGGTAAGTTTAGAGTTAAGGTAAGGTTAGAGTTAGGGTAAGGTTAGAGTTAAGGTAAGAGGTAAAGTTAGAATTAGGGTAAGGATTAGAGTTATGGTAAAGTTAGAGTTAAAAAAGTTTAGGAACAGCTGCTGTATTAAAAACATTATATCATATTAGAGCACCAAATCAGGCAATCCTTTTCAAACTCTGGGTTAATATCAGGCTGTGGTTAGAGCGTGTGTCAGGTGATTCTCTGTGGGAGAGACTCATCAGCTGTCTTGTGCTGTCATGCTGTTTCATTTGAGCAGAAGATCTTTGCATTGCAATGAGGCTGAGTAAGCTGTAAGTGTGGGTTTATGTAATGTGTGAGTGGTTACTGACAACACAGCTGATGCTCACTACGTATGTGTGTGTGGCTGGATTTGAAACAAGAACAAAACGCTTCTCAGATTGTGTCATCTGCATCTGTGGGGGACTGTTCAGTCGTTTTTATTCTCATTGTCTGATTATTGTGTCACTCAGAGCATGTTGGTGAGCGTGTGGCTTTCTGTGTGTATAAGCTGAAGAGTAAGAGAGTCTGTGTCTGAACAATAGCTGTGGTTTCTCTTTGCAGTATGTGTTGGTGTGTGGAGCTGTAGGTGGTTCTCCAGTGATGCTGTTTGTCTGTGGCTGTTGGCAGGATGGTGTGGGACAGTGCAGAGGCTGGAGGTGCCACGGGGTTTCTGAAAAGCTCTTACATAAACCCTCTTCATTTAGAAATCAGCCTCCTTCCTCTCCTCAGCTTTCTACACGCAGCGGTACTTATTATAGACCTGCTTAGAGAGGCTCTCAAGTAAAACTTTCTGGTAAAACCATAACAGTACATATCAGAAACAGTATTATTAAAATATTATTTAAGTATATAAATGGGTAATTCAGTTCTGGGTAATATTATTAGGAAACTGAAAATACTCTAGGGTGTGACATTTAGATCTATAAAATTTTGTTTGCCATTTGATTTGATATCTACCTGAACGTCTTGACAATTGATTGTCAAAATTGTTCTAAGTACAGAGCCCTAAGATCACAAAATCCTCGGCCTAGTATTAGCATTCAAAGATTAAACAAAACCTAATTTCTTCAAGAAATGTAACATTTTTTAGTAAATTGTCTATGGAAATTCAAAGAAATTATATATTCATTTTGGACCTTTTGATTGGTCCATTAATCTTAAAATTTCCACACATGTAATATATACATGTTTTAAATGAAATATATATGGGATGTATGAACATATTGAAATATTGAATATGGCGATATTATGTTTAGTGATACTGTATCAATTATCAAAAACACAGTGTTAATACACAGATGAACAGTGAACCATTGTGTGTTGTGTTTAAACCTCTGCTCTACTAGACATAGACCACTAGATGGCAGTGTTGTAATCCATTTTCAGCTGCACTCCAACATTAACAAGCAGCACAAGGTCGCAGTGTTATTGTAAGCACTAGTAAACCTGTTCATACAGTGGTGTGTTTTTATTGTAGGATATTAAAAATCGCAGTGTATTGTTTGCTAGCAATATCGCAATATATCGCAATTTCACGATACGTAGTGTTTTGCCAGGTTATACAGGTTGTATGTATATATATATATATATATATATATATATATATATATATATATATATATATATATATATATATATATATATATATATATATATACAGCTGTTATTAAATGATCTAACAAACTAAATAATGATGCAACGTTTTGTTCCAACATCACAGATTGAGTATGTATTGCATATAATGTACTTTATTATCATTGCCCAGCAGCAACCCAAAAACAAACAGCACACGTTCAGTTGATAGTCAAGATTCACCCACAGTGCAAGTGGATGATGGTGTTCCGCTCCATAACTTCTGCACTTTCAGTGTTGAGAAGACTTCTCTGCAGTACTGCACTGTATTATTTATGGAGCTCTTGCTCTCTCTCTCTCTCTCTCTCTCTCTCTCTCACTCTCTCCCTGCTATTCTTTCCCTCTTTCTTCTCCGCCACACATGTCGCCTGCATTTCTCATCAGCATCTCCTGATTCATGGTTGATGTGAATCTGGCATCTCCAGGGATGTTGTAAAATGTGTATCTGCTTCTGCTGGAATAATACAGCTGAACAGCGTGTAGGTAAGTGTGCAGTAAGTTGATGAATGATCTGGAAGCCTGTACTTTGATTTGGTTTGGACGGTTTCAGTGTTTCTGTGTTTATCTTCAGTGAGCAGATTCCTCGCGATCCGAAACCAGTGGAGCAAGTGACTGGAGTGTCTGTCAGAAACTATGCACATAGCGAAGATGCAGACGTCTTTGTTTCAGCGAGGAAGAATTGGGGCATGTAGCAATCTGTCGTTATCGTAGCACACACCATTGGCAGGTGGCTTTTTTCAATAAAATTAGCCTGAGATTTACGGTACTGATAAGGCTTCCTCTCTGGGCTGCCAGTGCCTTATAAAAGGTGGTTATAAATCATGCTAATTGAGCGCAAAGACATGGAGAGCTGGTGTTTGCCTAAACCCGTCGCTAACGCTTTGCTTGGCTCTGTGTTAACACAAGATCTGAGCTATCAGCTGTGCCAGATAGCCAGCTATAGTGCCTTCCAGACAAAACGTTACGCAATGATGAAACTGCATCTGGTGGTGTTGCTTGTTTGGAACCCTGGAGGAGGGAAAATACTTCCAAGAAACTGAAGCTCCAGTCTGGATTTGCTATCATGTTTTGCATGCTGCTAAATTAAAAACCTAATCCCCATAAAACCCCTCTATTCCAATAGAGTCGAGACAGTAGGTTACATGCACCAAGCTGGAAACTGTGTTTTACAGGTATTTAATTGAAAACAGATTTTTTCCCCACTCTAATTCTAAATATGATGCCTGCAATTTATTCCAGAAAAAGAGACTGGGACACGGGCAATGTATGATTAGAAAGTTTGTGGAATGACACTTGTTTTTACAAGTAAGCTGGTGAATAGGTAACAGGTAATGCTATCGTGATTGGCTACGAAAAGAACATCCAAAGACTAAGAGAATAACTGTGAGCAAATAGTTTCTCAATTCATAATTGCAATAAGTATAGACTCAAACCATCCACAGTCCATGACGTTATTAAGACTTTCAGAGAATCAGGAGATCTCTGTGTGTTAAGGGCAAGGCCCAATTTGAATGCACTTGACCTTTGATCCATCAGATGGTACAGTATTGTATTTAAATTCTGAAATGCTGCTTCTGAAAATTTTACAAGGGCTGGCAGTTAGTTATATGACAAATAGGGACAGACTAGGTGTTTGTAGAATACTTTGTTAAACATCTACACGTGCAAGTTACAACCCCACTACACAATCCCAAAACCATATACCAACATAATCCAGGAACGTCATCAACTTTATTGGGCTGAAGCTCAGCTGATGTGGACTGGCATAAAATAAAAATATTTTAAATTGTTTCTGGCAACAATGGATAAGAAATTCAACTGAGGACAAAAACCCTCCCAATTGTTACCAGTGTAAAGTTGAAAAGCAAGTATCATGGTATGGGAGTATGCTAGCTGTATGGAGTACAACACATGCTCCCTTCCAGGTAATGACTTTTTTAAGAGATGTCTTAGCAAGACAGTGCCGTGCCATACGAAATTATTGCAATGGTGCGGCTTTATATTCAAACAATGCAGGTGCTAAACTATCCTGCCTGCAGTCCAGGACTGTTACATCAAGCAAGAATGGGTAAAAAATTTAACTACTTCCATTTTAAACTACAACTCTTGGTGTCCTCTGTTCCCAAATGATTAGTAAACACTGTTAAACACAACAGTTAATGAACTCATTGAAACATTAAATATCTGTCTGTTTTGTTAAATGCTTATATATTTATATGTTTAACATATAAAACATTTAATATGGAAATTGCATTTCACTCTTAACACTGAAAAAGCACAGTTGCGGTACAAGGCCAGGCTTTCTGTCACTATAATGTCTGTCGCTAGAATGTTCAGAATGCAGCTGGCCCAGCTTGAAGTGTTTATGTTTGTGTCGCTAAGTTTCTGGCCTAAAACTTAACTGCTGAAATGAGAAGAAAGGTGCTGTTTATATCAAGCTGAGGTTGAATATTGAAACAGCCTAAGGCTATTATTCAGTAACATTGGCTACAGTGCAAATGGAGTTGTTTTTAGGTTCTGGATAATAAAAGTTATAAAATATGTATAATATGTATACATGTATAATAACAGTTGGGACTCGCGGTTCTGTGGTCATTTAAAAGGTTAAAAGAGCTATATGCTCTAGCTGAAGCCTGTTATTTAACATAGAGCAAGTTCTGTTCTAGCTGAACTACATTTTTCTAGAATTCTTAAGTAATGGAAACATGGCTATCCTCAAACATGAGTCCTGCAGTAGCAGCTTAAGGTTAGGCTAAGTAGTGTACAGTGTCTGTTCATTTTAAAGTAGGCATTTAGTACTATGAGTGTTTTTGCGTTGGTTTGGATGTCAAACAGTTCTTTAAGCAAGTTTCAGCTGATTGACAGTTACAACCTTGTTGTACATGTTTGTCTAGCAGAGTTGGTCTTGTTCTATGACGTAATTAGTGTCTAATACTCTTTTTGATATTATCTCACTGGAGAGCTAAGTTTTTTTGTTCTAGTCTTTCAGAGGCATAAAGAGTTTAGTTGATTTAAGCTTTCATAGCTTCCATTTCATTCAGCATGTTACCCTGAAAACACCATGAATACACTAACCAGCCACTTTATTAGAAACCTACATACAAGAAATTTGTCTTGGTGAGGCACACATGTATAACATGTAACAAGAACAATGCTACACTAAGAGAAACACCCAACACAATACAATGAATAGAATAAAGAATAAGAATAATAGGAGTAATAGAGAGACAGGAAAGGTGCTAATGAAGTATATGAAAATCTGTGCTTATACATGTACGGATATTCTACACATAAGTAAGTCTGAGTAGACATATATTGTATATTATAAGAGCTATTACTCTATCTACCGCAGTTAGAGACTGTAGCCCACCTGCTCAGAATCTGTTTGTGTTAAAGGGGCCATAGAATTGTCATACCGTTGTGAGAGTTCAGTACATGGAAATGACAAACAGTGAAACTCAAACACTGCTTTGCTTTACCTTCGAATACAAAACCTTTGGAGAAGAGGGCAGTAAAACGAGTCCAGTTTCCAAAATCCAATCGGAATTGTTGATGTTCGTTTTTAAACGAGGTTAAAATGGGCTTCCTATTCGCCAGCTCCTTAAATGTTCTGTTCCACCTTAAAATCCGCAGCACTAGTTAAGGTTCACCCCGCCAGCCAAATCAGCCAATCAGAGCAGAGCTCAGCAAAATATTAATGATCGCACCATAAGAGTAAAAGCAGCTCATTTTATGATAGGGCCATGTTATTGGCTGTACATGGTCTTATAAAAATGCATCCAGACATTTTTTATCCTGACCAAAGTCACATGCCTTCCATGCAGAACATCGGAGAACAATTAAAAATGCTGAGTATGTGCATTTTACAGCACATTTAACTGTCCTCTCGTCAATCAGTGGTCAGTTTCTGGCTGCAGAACTACTCTTGGCTGGATATTTTCTCTCTTAACCTAGCAGTGAAAAAACTCCCGCAGCATTGTTGGGTTAGATTTAATGAACCCAGCAACACACATACACATACACACACACATACACACTCTGCTATGTCAGTGTCACCGCTGTGCTGAGAAGGGCCCAGTACCAAAATAACACCTGGTCAGCAGCAGTACTGTGGCAACTGACCAATGATATTGTATTATGGGTGTTAATATTATGTCTAATGATAAATAACCCTGAACAATAATAAGACCAGTTGTACTAGCTAATGTTTTTAGCTTTTGTTATTGCTGTTGCAGCATAAGTTAGAATAAACTAGAGAGCTCACATTTACAAATAAAACATTATGTTTAAAAATTAATACCATGGTATTAACGTCAATGCACCAACAGCCATACAGCTCCTTCTTATGTAAGGCACCAACACTGCACTAGTACCCCACCAAACAGCCCCTTAGCCCAGCACAGAATAGCACAAGCAACACATTCACACATGCTTTAGCGTATGGTCCCCACTGCTTACATGTTCTTTTATTGCCGCTGTGGCACTCCTGGGGTACTCCATTCTCAATGCTCTGCATGGCCACGCCTCCTTTGTGTCCACTTATTGTGTCCAATAATGTACTAGTACGCCTGTTTTCCATAAGCAGGCTGTTTATTGCAACCAATGGTGAAATGCAATGAGCAATGTACTGGGATGGGCGATATCGTGACAACCAGCAAACCAGGGGAGCTCATACTGGAGATTCCAGGCGTTGGTTTTCTGCCAGAGCGGTGGTTAGGGCAGGTTTCCTCAGTGGAGTTAAGTTCCAGGAGATAACATCTCTTAAGAGCAGAAATAAAACAGAGACCCAAACGAAAGGGTCGAGTTAGTGAACAAGTTTGGCCGGGTGTGGCCCATCAGGCTGACGCTGGGGGTGGTGTGCTTGGGTAGATTTAGCTTAAACTGGCATGACTAGGGAAACCTGGACTTCGCCTGGCGTGGCTTAACTGGACTCGGTTGGGTTTGGCTTGGCTTCGACTTGGATTGGCGGGGTAAGATGTTACCCTAGCTTAGCCAAACAGGGATAACAAGAGGCTTGGTTTGCATGTACGGATGGTACAAACAATACCAGGCATAGTGGTGCTGGAGGGTTTTTTTTTGTATGGAGCTGGTAATGAAAGACAGGTGTAGTATGTTCTAGACTAATTAGTATTCAGGGGACAGGGACCTCTGCTGGCGCTGAGCAGGATTGCATGCAGTATACAACACCTCACACCTGTTACAATATGCACATCACTAGAATATCTACTACACATCTACTGCAAAACGTATGCCCTCTTATGTCTTACAGTATGAACATATTCTGTAGGTCCCTCTGGTTTAGATGCTGAGCATGTCTTAGCTGCGCTTCAAGTCAGCCATGTTTGCGTGAGGTCTATTTCTGTGGGCTGGAGAGTAGGAGTTCTTCTCAATGACTCTCAGGAAGACCACGCTTGAGCTGTGGGCGGTAATGTAGCGGAACACGGCTAATATGACTGGAGGAAGATCCGTGGAGAAAACGTTTTTTTCTTTCACATGGAGAGGAAAGTCCTGCAGTGAATGAGGAACGAGCAGGGAAGAACAAGAGTAACAACCATCCAGATTCTAATCAGGCTTATAAAGCAAAGGAAATACAACTGGCCAATATTGGAGCCTTTTACACTTTAAATCGTAACACGCTTTATCCATACAAATCACCATCTGGGATCAGTTTGACTCCAATTGTGAAATATTGCAGCAAGTCTCTCAGGAAACAATGTTTCATTCAAACTTGAATGTGGTATGTGGTTTGTGGGGCGCATGTGTATATTTTCACCACTAGTTAACACAGTGAACCTGTTGCTGTGAGCAAAACTGTTATATTTATATATTATGTATTATGTATGTATTATATATGTGTAAGAGAGATTTGACTGACTTCTCAAAATGTTTGGGTTGAAAAAACTCTAAAGAAATTTGCTGTTTTTTTCACAATGATAGGAATGATGTCTACAACACAAATTCACAATTTAATTATTGTTTCACATTATGAGTTACATAATGTAATAAGTTACAATATAAAAACAAAGTAGTATATTTAAGAAAAATAGGTTTTTATTTATCCTATAATGCCATGCATGTGCCTTTCCTCCATGGATGTACTGAAGAATACCCTTTAGTATTAAAATGCCTCTTAAAACGATTACAAAACCTTGTCTACAGCTATGTGTAAGAATGTTTTTGTCTTTTAGAGCCATACAATGCTTCAGATGTCTGGTTCCTGTAATCGACACCATGAACAATGTTGGGTTGGCAAATTTCTCTAGATTGGAGCATTTAAAAAAATTTTCTTCAGATTTCTGGAATGGAATAAGTTGAAAACCAAGTAATTCAGAGTAGTTCAATGTGAAATGGTAAGTCTTTACAGTGGTACTGATGGGAACCAGGGGTCGCAATGTTACTCTCCAAAACCAACCCACAGTGAGTTTGTGTATGTATTGTTAATAATAAGTTTTCCATGGGTACTGTCTTTCCTCACTGCTGCCTGCATGTACCCCCCAACATAGACAAAAAACCTTATTCCAGAACCATTGCAATGTTCCAGCGATTATTCGTAATCATTTCACGTATCTTTCTAAGAGGTAGTTCCTGAGGCATTGCACACTTCAAACATCTGGTTCCTCTCACCACAACTGGGAACAGTTCTGACACACTGTTCCAACAGCAAGTGACACGAGTGAGCAACAACAACAAAACCTAAACGCTCACATTGTAATGAAGCTGTCTACGCCAGCTGCGTGGGGACGTCCCGTTTCTGTTTTTGATGTATCACTTCGATCTGCTGTTCCACCTCAGAATGAATGAGGAGAAATGCAACCATGAAGCGATGAAAAGGAGGGATCTCTGCGACCCTTCCAGTAAACAAGTTACACTTACTGATAGGTTCATGGCTTGTTTACTGTTTGACTTGACACATGCACAGATTAATGCTTCCACTGTAGACATATTGAAAGCTTTGGGATGCCGTGAGATACAACACTCTGTTCGGACCTGGTTCAGCAAACCACTCCGAAGTGCTTTGTTTACATCTTTGGCATTTAATTACACAAAGCTTTGGAAAAATCTGTGGAATTCTCCTTAAATTATTTCTAACTAATAGCTTGTTGCAACAGACACTGACAATCTACGCCTTCAGTCTATACCCTTGTGTTTAGGAAACTATTTTTATTATGATCTTGTTGTGCCCTGTTTTTGTAGCTTTTTGACACTCAAACAGAAAAAAATTGTAAACTTCTTCCTAGAGAATGTAAACAGAATGTAAATGTAATTGCTTGCGTTTTTAATGTATTCTTTTTGTGCTTATTTTACAGCTTAAAAAACTTTTTGTACTGTTTTTGTAGCTTATTGACAATCAAGTGACGAATGTAATTGCTTGCATTATTTATAGAATGTTATTAACCATGTAACTGAATAATAAGCATTTATGCACTGAATAAAAAGCATTGCAAAGTAGAGGTGTAAGAAAATATCTAAATATCAAATATTGGGATATTATGTTTCGTGATACTGAATCGATACTCAAAAACACAGTATCAATACATAGATTCCAGGCAGAAAGTGAATCAGTGTGTGTTGTGTTTAAACCTTTGACCACTAGATGTCAGTGTTGTAATTCATTTTCAGCTCCACTGCAACATTAACAAACAGCACAAGGCCGCAATGCTATTGGACGCATTGGCAAACCTGTTCATACAGTGGTGTGTATATTGCAGTATATCACTTTGCTTGCAGTATCGCAGTATATGGCGATATATTGAATCGTGACCACTGTATCACAATACGTATTGTATCGCCAAGTTCTTGCCAATACACAGCCCTATTGCAAAGTAATAATAGGTGCAAAACTCATGCGGTTGATTTTGTACAGCATATAAAATGGATAGTTCTGCTTTCTGATTTTCTCCTTTCTGAATGGAAAAAACAGGCTCGTCTTCTCTGCTGGCCGTGATGTCGGCAGGTGTGGCTGCGTCTAAAAGCAGAAAGTAGAACAGAAGGTCTCTTGCCACCTCCAGCTCTGCTCCCATCAGCCTTTGAGAGCTCTCTGACTCCTCTGGCCTCTTTAAAACCTCTGCTTTTATACTCAGTCGCACGACATCCATTATTCAGATACGGCGAACAAAGCCTGCAAAACAACAGTACATCATCTAGTGGAGCTCAGGCTTAGTGCACTTAATGGTAACCTTGTCTGAGAAACGACCTGTTGATTGTATTGAATATGTTTTTGGCCGCCGTGGTTTAATTTTTAATGGAAACCTAAATCTACGATACACTAATCGGCACATACAGCTACAACAAGCAAGGGCCATAATACAGTATCATAGCACAAATACAGCATCTACAAATAACATTACACAAAATTAAATCAGTATGTCAGTAACATGCAGCCAAAAATAAATTAATTACTACATCATTGTAAATACCTACAGGACATAAACTTGAATGTGAAAGGAAAATGTGTGAAAGTAAGTAAATTGCTTAATAAATAATGGGTAGTTTTTAATGAAAGAAAAAATCAGAAAATGAATAAATACAAGCAACCAAATCCACAAATATATAAATACAAAATAATGAGAAGAATATATAAATAGTGCACTTAAATTAGTATTAGTAAAATATTATCATAGCCAAATGTAACCTGACAGAATTGTTTGAATTTTTGCGCACTAGTGTACACATGAACAGAAAAGTGATAGAAATATGTATATATTTAAAGCTTATAATACAGTACAGTTTGTTTACAGGGATACATATTATTATAAAATATTCATTGTGTATATTATATTTTTTCTATTTTGCCCACTCTGACTGTAATAAATATATATATATATATATATATATATATGCTGCCACTCCAGTTTTGCCATTGGGAGAATTGGGCTCGTCTCCAGTGCCATTCACGCCAAATGAACGCAGAGGGGGCACCACAGTGGCAGAGTGAGTGTGTGTGTGTGTGTTTTGGCTGTGACTGTGAGATGGATGCTGTCTTCAACCTTTGGCTGAACTGCAGGAGTCCTGCTGCTCCTCAGACTCTGAAGAGATGATTTTGAGAACTGTGATACATTGCTTAGCATTCAGACAAATTCAAATGTCTGTAAACATTATAGTGTTCCACCGTCATGCTGCGCTTTGCATGTGTGCTGAACTTTCCATCATAAACAGTGTGATCTCCCAAACTGCCATTAACATAAAACTCATTTGTGCTTAGCACACAACAGTGTAGATGTGTTTTAAAAATATATGCAAATACACTCGCCTCATTATGCACTCTTCTTGTTCACTTTAGCATTATTACTTTGTTTTTGAAAGTTTTCAGTCAAATGCTGAAACAATAGGAAAATGTCTACACTGAGTGTTTGCAGTAGGCCAGTCACTATTAATACATTATTGTCTAACTGCAATCTTTCGAGATTATCACAATTGTTTAAGCTGACTGCAGGTATTTTCCAAAGTCTTTTGATTTTGCAACCATATTATATCAGAACAAGCAAAATATGTGCTTGTGTGAGGCAAGTGAAGGAAAAAAAACAGTTCATGTGTGCGCTGAGAAACCATGAAAACATTCTTCCAACTTACTACACTATTTACAGAGCATTAGTTATTTATAACATATTTATATTTCATATTTTCATGCTAGCTTTGATTGACTCTCAAGACTCTGTAAGAGACTCAGGAACTGTAGATGTGTGTTTGAACAAACATTGTGGAAAGAAGCTGATCAGCTAATATGGCCACTTCAGGCTTGTACTAGGCCTAGTTGCGGAATGATGAGCTAAAAAATACAATTATGTTGTTAAACATCACCTAAAATTTCTCTAGTGTCAGCCCTAGTGTGCATGTAGCTTATGCCTGACAGTTTGCTGTACGACTCGGTAACAGCAGCACGCATGGGTCTGATGTACCACATTAATGGTTGATTCCATTGTAGCCTTCCATTGGTTTTGGTATCTAATGTGTGAAGCCTTCCAGGGTACCAACAGGATAAGATAGGATGATAGCAAATGGATAGCAAGGCACTCTGTTAAAAGATATATAGATTAATAAAGAGTACAGTATATACAATATAAATAATAAAAGTCAAACTGCACATTCAACTCTTAATTACATGCGGCCGAATGGAAAATAATTTACATTGCTATGTAACATTGAAAAACTGTGTAGAGTTTAAGTGTGTGTGCATGTGGTCCGCTGTGTGTATGTGGTCAGCTGTGAGCAGTGCTGGTTGTAGAGTGTAACAGCAGCAGAAAGAAAGGACCTGCGATACTACTCCTTAACACACTTGGGGTAAAGCAGCCTGTCGCTGAAAGAGCTGCCCAGTGCTGCCAGAGCTTTATGCATGGAAGTCATTCTCCAGCATGGATGCCAGCTTGGCTATTCTGTCTCCCACCACCTGTGCTGGGTCTAAGGAGCTTCCCAGCACACAGACGGCCCTCTTAATGAGTTTGTCCAGTCTCTTCTTGCCTGCTGTTGAGATGCTGCCACCCCAGCAGACCACTCTGTAAAAGATGGCAGATGTCACCACTGTGTCGAAGAAGGTCCTCAGGAGTTCTCTCTGTACTCTATAGCTAGCTTGGTAGTATGTTCCTATATACCTCAGGAAGAAAGCCAGATTTCTTTTGTTAGGGGATTGAGATCTTAATCCTTTGGTTTTCAACCTTACCTAAGTTACCGTAAAGTGTCCCAGTGCCATCACCCCCCACCACCCCGACATGCACACAGCACAAACATGTTTTTTCAGTGTGCAACGCTGCTGTTTCAGTGTGAAGGCCAAAATCAAGAAAAACAGATGCATTGGCAAAAATTATTTATCCATATTAGTCTGGGCAAAGCCTTAGACTAAACATTTCAGTGTCATGTCGTCCCCCAGACTTGCACGAGAATCAGGGTATGATTGTAGAAGATGATTCAGTGAGAAAAGTAGTCTGTAGACAGCCTCAGTCAATAATTCACTCAGAATCTCGCTCACTCTCTGCATGGACTAGCAGCTAGCCTAAATGCTAAATTTAGCAGCATGTTTAAAAATACAAAGAGAGTGGCTCAGTGCAACGACTTGCAGAACGAGAGGGGAACTACAGTAGATGCATCCAGTCCTCCTCAATTTAGAGGTCAGAGCAGGGTTTACTGGAGGGTTTAAAATGAGGGTTATTTATTCTAAAGCAGTGCTGAACTGAGCACCAGTCACTGCGGATGCACAATGTATCGTTTGTTAATATCATTTATAAATAAGGTGTTATGATCATAAACTTAATGTTTGCTTTTGTATCTTGGCCAATCACGACTCCAGAAGTTTCTCTGTGGGCGTTTGGACAACTCAAGATCCATAAAAGTATAATACATACCAAGGGTGAAGTAATACTGGGTTCTTAAGTTGCATTTATTTCTTTTTTTTGCAAATATGAACCACATTTTGAATTAGCGTGGGAAGCATACCACTGACTGGGCAAGAAAGGGCATGACAAGAAAGGATGCCATTGCACCAATGCCACAAGAAGCCTAAGAAACCTGCTAAATAACCGGCCTGCGTAGCTCTCACGTCTCATGGTTTACCAAAAACTGCTGGTTTACAGCAAAACCCCTGTACAACTCACAGCAGTGACTGTAAATCTTAAGGGTTAAAAGTTTATTTCATTGCATTTTCAGTGCTTCACAGGCATTTGAGTTCTGGTGGGAATTGACAATGGTATTGCCCAACATCATGAGCCAATGACTCCATCAAATGAAAGACAAGAGTCTTGTTTTTGACATTTAGTGTTGAAACAGGCTATTAAAATGAATGCTAAGCAAAACAACCAGCTGACGCACAGCAAACATCTTCTGAACAGAGCATGTAATTTGGCTGCATTGAGAAGTTTAAGACAGGGGAAACTGTTTGGACGTGCACAAGCAGCGCAGGCAGTGATGGGCATTCAGGCTTCTTTTACTGAGTGACATCAGATGATTCAGCTCATCATACTAAGATCTGCTGGAAGGGAAAAACTCAGTGTTTATTAGATTAGACTACAAGCAATGAACATAGAACCTGAATGGCTAAAACTCAAAGCTCCTAGTATTGTACTGTAAAGGTAAAGGCTTGGATAAAAAATCAGAACAGCCTGATTGCTGAATTAAACATCTCTTCTGACTAAGAGGTACTATAGAACCCAATTATTGATTTACCACTATGTTTATAATATAATGCAAGTTGATTTACCATCACAATCTTTAGCAGTATAATCTCAATGGCAGTAATTGTAGTGCAGTACTTACAGTCATCGCTGGAATTTAAGCATCACTCCTGAACTTCACCATCAACTCCCATGATGTAATTGCTGCATGGACATCTCTTCAGGGCGGAACGCTTACAGCCCCAGAGAAACTCAGTTGTGCTGTCTTTCTAGTTAGGCTAATCTTGTGGTTGTGGGCACATGTGCAAAGCACGTCCTGCGCCCAATAAATGGGCAAAGCGTTCTGCCAGCCTCTGAGTGGTAAACTGAGTGGTTCTGCTTTTGCATCATATGTACGTAAGTAGTAGGGGTGTAAGAAAATATCAAAATATCGAATATCGGGATACTATGTTTCCTGATACTGTATCAGTTCTCAAAAACACAGTATCAATACACAGATTCCTGGCAGACAGTAAATCATTGTGTGTTGAGGTTAAACCTCTGACCACTAGATGGCAGTGTTGCAATCCATTTTCAGCTCCACTCCAACATTAACAAGCAGCACAAGGGTGCAATGTTGTTGTAAGCACTGACAAACCTGTTCATATAGTGGTGTGTTTTAATAGTAGGATTTGAATAATCGCAACATATCACGTTGCTTGCAGTATCGCAATATATTGTGATATATTGAATCGTGACCTCTGGATCACTATGCGTATTATATTGCCAATAGGCAGCCCTAGTAAGCAGTGTCCTCACCAATCACAGGTTTGATGTGAGTTTGCAAACACTCAAGCAAAAGCAGAGCTAGTAGGCATAACTGAGCTGGTGTTCCTGTTGTCCGACTGTCCATTCGTCCAGCCGTGCCATCATTCCTGGAATTCGCACCCAGCAATCAAGTGGAAAAGAGCCTCACGTTCTTTAAACCATTTTTGTAGAAGTGCTGGATAATGTTTTTAGTGAGTCACTAACACAGAACATACTTTCACTTCTTTCTCTCCGCTTGTGCTTCATCATGTTTAGTTCTGCTCCAGTGGCGTAACAGGCTGGCAGTCATATGTGCGCGTTGGAATATCAGGACCATGCCCAGACAGCTCCTAGATAGTGTGAGCAGCATTGTTTAAGCCATGAGTTTTGCAATTCCATCTTGTTTCAGGTCAAATTTGCAGAAGTAGGATCACAAAATCATTCAAAACATTTCACACTGTGTTCTTTGGGACACTGAGGTTCAGCCTGGACTGTAAACATGCTCAGCTCTGTGTGCAGCATTAAATAGAAGATCAGCAGCTAATCACCAGGCTGAAGTGATTTATCTAGGTTCTAGGCTAGTGGCCATGAATTACGGTGCCGTTCGTGTTTGCCCTTTAAAACCTTCTGCAGGATTAGACGACATCTAGAAGCAGAAGGTAAACTCGAGTTGACCAGCATCTTCAGGTGTGAGCAGACTTCTGCCATGAGTTCTCCTGATGCTCGAGAAGCCACAGTGAGTTCCTATCCATGCCTGATCTCAGCACCTCCTAGCTTTGTGGGAAATGCACTGACTCCTGGATCTCTTAGGGATTTGTCCCTGAAACTTGCCGGGTAGGGCTGTTATTTTCGAGGCCTGTTGGCCTCAGAGGTAAGCCTTGGGAGATTACTGTGGCAGTGATCGGGATCTGTTTTCATTGGCCGAGCTCGGAGCGGTGCTGCTAAGTCCATTTTCAGTGGGACTAACAATCTGCTGTTGAACACACACAGGCCTCTCACTCATCCACTGCCCGTCTCTGATACTGCCCTGGGCATCGTGGAAGATCTCGGTACTGTAAGTCTCACTGTTCCTGAATTAACTTTTCTAGTATCATACCTTATTCTA
The DNA here is from genome assembly GCA_021613375.1 of Megaleporinus macrocephalus. Lineage (NCBI taxonomy): Eukaryota > Metazoa > Chordata > Actinopteri > Characiformes > Anostomidae > Megaleporinus > Megaleporinus macrocephalus. The sequence continues at coordinate 31,966,092 of CM038713.1, forward strand.
TAAGCAGGCATAGATGTATACAAGGGTATGTTCTACCCGTAGTAAGAGCTAAGACTGGGCGATATATGATATTGATAATATATGATATTTAAAGGCACACAGTTTTCACAGTGTTTTGCTGTTTCTTTATTACAGACGGGCAGCTCGCATATAAGGCTTATATAGGCATCTTATGATAACTGACATAAACCTGCACTGATAAAACGAGACCGGGGCACTTAGTTTTGCTTTGCGTTGTTTTGTTGTTTCTGTTGATTGAAACCAGTTGCTTGTTCTTACTTTTAGTTATTAGACTGAATTGACAGTCGACGAATTGACGAATAGATTGTTTATTACAGTGTACATAAACATTTATAAAGGCCTATTCCAGCAAGCATCAGTCAGAAAGGCTGCTTTTATCAGCTGAGACTTATTGGAATGAATTGTTGTAAATATTTTTATAGATATAAATCAGATGCCATTAAAAGGCTTGTGTATGTTGTGTATTATTCAAGCAAAATACTTTATTAAAGGTAAAATTGTTTTATTTTATGACAGACATTTTTTGTTGCTGCATTAAATGGTTTGCTCATCCACAAAGCAAGGAATAGTGAGAAAAAGAGCTTATTTAAGTCTTTTTAGATTTTTCTGTGGTCTGAACTTTGTAGTCTCCACTGACTTTGCCCTGGGGGTGCGACGGGCTGTACATTACATTGTGAATATTCTTTTTAGCCGTAAAACTTGTAAGACTGGGTTGGGTGTGTATATATGTATACACACACACATATTATTTATATATTTATATATATATGATGTTAGAAGAAACATGAGAACCATATAAGTAATTGATAATAATAAATAAATAACATCATCAACTGACATCCGTTCAACGTTTTTTTAATGTGAAGTTTATGAAGTCAGTACTCACCGGTTGTTGTTTACAAGTTATCTGTTATTTAATTTAATTGCTCTTTTTGTGGTACATGCAGGTGTTCAGTATTCAACATACAGATGTCCGATGCCCCAACTAAAACTTGATTATCAGCCGATACCGATACCTGTTCAATGCTATTTCTTCAAAAATGCTCATTTTTTAGATGTGTTTTTGTGCATACCTAAGTGTTTAGGCCATAGTCCAATCAGAGAGAGGAAAAAACATCACACACAAGTTTCACAATGCATAATGAGTTTAGTCAATTCCAACATTAATAAGAAGTTTTGATTGGTTAATTTTCTTCTGCCTCTATGGAGACATGTGCAGACAGACTTTTAAATTTTCTATGTTATGTCTTTCCAAAGTTGGATGGACAAGAGGAGACTGGTCACAGCAATAATATACTCAAAAAGAATATTGTGCTGTAATTTATTACTATACTGATAGCATATCGTCTCATTGCCGAGCTCTACTGATCTCCAGTGTGATCCCTGTTCTGGTGGAAAGAAAGTTGATGGCCTGCACGTAAGCAGACTCAGTTTGCAGTTTATGAACTTCACCTCACCAGTAATTTCTTTACTTTATGGGATACTGGGAAGGTATTGGTGGTGCGGGTTCTAATCTTGATGGCGTAAGCTTCTTGCTTCTTGGCTTCTTGGCCAGATTGCTGCATTTTCTGCTCGTTATTGATGCTCAGCTGACTGGTGCCTTTTAACTGTGTTTAGTCTCACAGGCAAGTGTTGATTTCAGCTGGACCATTCATGTGTAATTCACCATAGCAGGAGGGACACACACTCACCACATCTTCACCTCCCTTTCCTGCTGGACTGCTTCGGGCTCTTCCAGTATCTGAGACTGATTACACGTTTTAAAGCGGAACTATGTCGCACATTCCAAGATTGTTTGAAAGCCTTTATCGGACCTCTTAGGCTTCAGATCCTTCTGCTACTAACAATGCAAGCTCCCCGCGCTCGTCTCTCATGAGAAAATATGCGCTGTGTTTTTGCTTGCTTCAGTAGTGTGTTCCTTCTGTTGTGCTCGACTGGTGTCTCCTCCCCTCTCAGAGCACAACAAAGACAGGGAAGTGGTAAACTTGGACACGGAGCCATGAGAATGGGCTCTGTTATGTCATTAAAACATCCTGCTGGGAGCCTGCAGCCCGAGAAAAGGAAACATCTTTCGATTGTTTGCAGCAGCAGAGCGGACGCACACCGGGACCACATTCCACTTCGGACAACAAAAGCGACACATTCCACCGTCTAATTGAGTGGCCTGGGACGACCTGCGCTGGTGGTTAGGAGGAGAGACGGCGTGCGAGCCAGAAGCTACTGTCTTTTTCTTTTTTGGTTGTTTTTTTTTGGGCCTGTCGCCTCTGGAATGTTGGGGGCGGGCTTTTTGGCTTGTGACCTGACTCACTAATAGCTGGTTACTTCGTTAAAGCATCAGTGGTGCTTCAGGAAATCTTAGACTGAGGCAAATGTGTTTTGCCTGAGCTAGATCACTTCTTGCTATACTCTATAACAGGGCTCTCAACCCTTTCCACCTTAAAGCCCACCATGTTTATCACAAGAAAGTGCTGTCAAACCCACTAATGTCATAATGTCATAATTGACAGCCTTCATCTTCACTTTACAAGATATTTAAAAAAAAATCTTCAATAAATCTAAATATTATTTAACTTAATATTTAGGGGTTAGAGTCTTGATTGACCTTTGTCCAACAGAAAGTACCCAATGAAGGTTGACATTGTATATATTTAGCTTAATACTTTCTTAGTTAATATCTTTGATATAACAGATTATGACATAATCCTCGTAAATATCTTGGGTCTGAGTACATGGTTGCACTTATTATTATTATTATTATTATTATTATTATTATTATTATTATTATTATTATAAATTCTTTTTACTGTGGGGCTACAATTTGAACTAATTTGGTAAAATGATATATACATATACATATACATAAAAATATCTAATATCAGCATCTGCCCAAGATTTCCATATCGCTGCATCCCTACTTTTTAATTATACATTCTGGTTTGATAAAGATTGAACATCCCTCAAGAAATACTGATATACAGTCAGATATGGGGTCATACACAAAAGCTTTCAAATGATGTTTTAATAATATTACATAATGAGTATGCATTCGGCAGCACGGTGGTGTAATGTTTAGCGCTGTCCCCTCACAGCAAGATGATCTGGGTTTGATTCCCAGTCCGAGCCGTTCTGTGAGGAGTGTCCATGTTCTCCCCAGGCTTGAGTGGGTTTCCTCCGGGTACCCCGGTTTCCTCCCACAGTCCAAGCACATGCATGTTAGGTTGATCAGTCCCTCTAAACTGCCCGTATGAGTGTGTGTTGGTCCATGGTATCAATGGTGTACCCTGCCTTCGCCCGATGACGCTGGGATTGGATCCAACCCCCTCTGACCTCGAGTAGTGGGATAAAGCAGAGGATAATGGATGGATGGAGTATCTATCTTTATTACAAAGTTAACTTATTATATCAACAAATCAGGACATTTGACTAGGGGTACTCTTTAAACTTTTGAATGTAAATATATAAACATCTGTCACTATGGTATGTTACAACATGCCTCTGTAGTTTGCTGATCCTTAATACACTAAAGAAGAGAAGTCTTTGGCTTTGACCTGATTCCTCACCACAGCAGGTATTACACACTTCACTTTGCTGCAATATCTGCTCTATTTTTAGCCTTTTGCCCACAAGAGCCAGAGATATATGGCTCTGCAGAATAAGTGTGGGACATTGTGTGAAACAAAGTGTGTGTGAGAGAGTATGACTCAGCCAATTCTGCAGTAGTGCAGGTTCACAGGTTCACCACTTCACACATCACTGAGCTCAAATACTCAGATCCTGTAAATGCATGTATGAATGTAGGGACTGGTCACTGGTGGAAATATGAACTGGAAAAGCTCGTAACGCTCCATATGGTGTCTGTTTATGGAGAAAGTCCTGCCCTTTAAGAAAAAGAGACGGTCAGCTTGCTGCTTATGTTGCAAGCGGGGAAAGGTCAATGATATCGTGGCACTAGCAGACAATTCATTATGGAGATCTGTGCAAGTGCAGTAACCAGAACAAGCTGGAAAATCAGTGTGTAGTGTATTAATGAGCCAAACGCTGCAAACTGTTGATGTGGTTTTAAAAATGTTGATGTGGTTTCAGAAATTATTAGTGATTTCATATATGATTTTAAAAATGTAATTTGACCTTCAGTTTTGAGTAGTTTGTAATTTGACCTTCAGTTTTGAGTAGTTTGTAATTTGAACTTCAGTTTTGAGTAATTTGTAATTTGAACTTCAGTTTTGAGTAGTTTGTAATTTGAACTTCAGTTTTGAGTAGTTTGTAATTTGAACTTCAGTTTTGAGTAGTTTGTAATTTGAACTTCGGTTTTGAGTAGTTTGTAATTTGACCTTCAGTTTTGAGTAGTTTGTAATTTGACCTTCAGTTTTGAGTAGTTTGTAATTTGAACTTCAGTTTTGAGTAGTTTGTAATTTGAACTTCGGTTTTGAGTAGTTTGTAATTTGAACTTCGGTTTTGAGTAGTTTGTAATTTGACCTTCAGTTTTGAGTAGTTTGTAATTTGACCTTCAGTTTTGAGTAGTTTGTAATTTGAACTTCAGTTTTGAGTAGTTTGTAATTTGAACTTCAGTTTTGAGTAGTTTGTAATTTGAACTTCAGTTTTGAGTAGTTTGTAATTTGACCTTCAGTTTTGAGTAGTTTGTAATTTGAACTTCAGTTTTGAGTAATTTGTAATTTGAACTTCAGTTTTGAGTAGTTTGTAATTTGAACTTCAGTTTTGAGTAGTTTGTAATTTGAACTTCAGTTTTGAGTAGTTTGTAATTTGAACTTCGGTTTTGAGTAGTTTGTAATTTGACCTTCAGTTTTGAGTAGTTTGTAATTTGACCTTCAGTTTTGAGTAGTTTGTAATTTGAACTTCAGTTTTGAGTAGTTTGTAATTTGAACTTCGGTTTTGAGTAGTTTGTAATTTGAACTTCGGTTTTGAGTAGTTTGTAATTTGACCTTCAGTTTTGAGTAGTTTGTAATTTGACCTTCAGTTTTGAGTAGTTTAGTCTCTCCCCAGGTAAACTGCCCGGCAGATGGTGCAAATGGCAGATGTGATAGCCAAGTGAACAGGCATCCATATAAGAGCTTATTCTTTGTGCTAACCCTGCTCATCTAAGCTGGTTTATTCTGGTTTATATTGGTCTTGTATGGGTCCGGTGCTCACCCAGCTGGTTGACCCACATACGAGCATCCAAAACATGTTTGTTTGTTTGTTTTATTTTAAAAAAAAGATTGAATCAATCTAAATCTTTCAACTTCACTTTAAAAGAAATTTAAAACATGTTTAAACGGTGATCTAAGTTAATTCCTTTGGTTTAAATAGACTAGCATAATCCTCATATATGTCTAAAGTCTAAATAATGCAATTGTTTTAAATTGTTATTTATTTATTTATTTATGATTTTCGGTATACGGGTCCATATAGCTCCACTGTGTTGTCAGATTAACCCGCCATCCCTCTTCGTTCTTTGTTTTGTTTTTTTACAGTGTGAACACTGCAAATGAATACACAAGTGTTTGAGTTACTGTGACCAGCTGTACTGTTCCTGTAAGAGGGAGTATCTTGGTTTGTCTTTGATGTTGGCTGTAGTCTCAATTCCCACACTCACATGTTGCACCACACACGGCTTTTGCAACACATTCAGACACAGATATTTTCTTTTTTTTCTGGTCCCTTGTGGAGCTCAGCTGGACCTGTCTGGGTTCTTACTGACACACAGCAGTGGTTTGTTTTGTGCAACTTCCAGATGCTGACAAGGAACCTGTTGCTGCGTGTGTGTTTGTGTCTGTGTGCACGAGTGTGGGGTGCCACATCGCGCTCCCTCTCCACAGTTGCACAAAGACACACTGCTGTGCAGTCTCTGGCTGTCCAGTCTGCACTCATTACTCCAGCAGGCAGAAGATCTTCCCAGCATTAAAGTGCGTCCCTCATATCTCAGCGCAGAACTAAACGGTTTCTGAATCACTTTCCCACTCATTGCTCTCTCCAGAGAGTCTTTAGAGGAGTTTGCAGACGAGCACTGTGTTCGTCTGGCTGTGCATATGTACACGTCTGTGTGTAATTCGTACCTCTGGAGGTTCATTGACTTTAAGCGTGTGTAAATTTGCAAGACTGTACAGTCTTATGTACGGCCTGTTACATTATGAAAATTTAATAAAGGCTTACTGGTAATGATTCATTCTCTGAACAGATATTCTCCTGTAGGACTTTTCTGGTAGAAAACAGAATTCATGGTTCTGTCAATTATGGCAAGTTGTCCAGGCCCTGAAACAACAAGGCATCCTCACACCATCACACTACCAACACCATGCTTCACTGTTGGTATGAATTTCTATGAAATTCTTACTGTAAAATGCTGTGTTAGATTTATACCAGATGCACAAGAATCTCTGTCTCTCAAAATGTCCCACTTTTGACCCCTTAGTCCACTGAACATTGCTCCAAACAGTTTGGTGGTCTTTGAGGTGAGTTTGGCAAGTTGTTAAATTGTATAACTTTATTCATGTGTGTTAACATTCTGGTTTTTCAATTCAAATTGATCTACAATTGAGTGATCTGTTATCGATTTGTACAAAACCCAGATCACTCTTTAAAATTAGAATATTTTCCCCCTGTGTATGCGTAAAGTTTGATTAAGTGATCAGCCATTGTTTTTTGCACACATTGGATGTCTTACCCCCACCCTCAATTTAGCCTTGCGGGCAGCTCTCACAATTCCACCTGTTGTTCCACCTTGATATCACTGTCGCAGAAGATGTGGTGAAAGCTCTTGGCCCTCTGAAGGTAGCCACGCTGGTAATGTCGGAGGAGAAGTCCCCAACTCTATCCGTCATTGCACCTATGCATGCACAGTTGCTGGAGGAGATGAATATCTCTTTTCATATTTAAACTATTTTTTTTTATTGTAACTGAAATATCCCTAAATGAATCGATACTGAGTTGAACTGAATCAATTGGGACCTTGTGAATCAGAATCAAATCGATCTGGGAAATCAATGGTGATGCCCAGCCCTAGTTCTACTTTTGTTTTCACTTTGTTTGTATTTGTCAGTTGTGCAGCTGGTAGTAAGAGGTGATGTGGATATGACACAGAATACTGAATATTGAAAAATAAACCCTCCTGCAAACCTTTTGCAAAACAAAACTAGACAATTCCAGGAAATTGAAGTAAGAACTCATTAACAAACTTGTTTGGTCAAGTCACCATCAGGAATCCATCTGAAAATAAGGCCACTGGGAACCCAGTGTGAGTCTATAATTACATACCTGTATGCCAGTAATACAGACTGAACTGATGAAAGTGAACATCAAACACCATCATGGTAACTGTCACATATCCATGCAAAATATGCTCAGAACCACCATTTAGCATGAGAATGTTCTGTTATAACACAGATTAACATGTTATAGCTCTTATTCTGTCCACTCTCAGTGCTACAATACACATTGTTAAGCCAAAACATAATGACCCACTTGCCTAATGTGCTGTTGATCCTCTGCATGCTGCCAAAACTCCTTCCTGCTGAGGAATGGACTCTACAAGAGCTCTGAAAGTAGGTACCCTGTTGTATCTGGCACCAGAACATTAGCAGCAGATCCTTTAAGTCCTGTAAGTTGTGAGGTGGAGCTGCGCTGGATCGGACTTGTTCCAGCCTCTCCCACAGATGCTTGATCGGATTGAGTTGTGGGAAGTTTGAATGCCAGGCCAACACCTTAAAATCTTGCTCCTCAAGCCATTCCCAAACAATGTGTCCTGGGTGGGAGCCACTGCCATCAGAGAACACATTGCCCACAATGTTTAGGTAGGCGCCATGTGTCACATTGACATCCCATCAATGTGAATGCCCAGACCCACGGCTTCCCAGCAGAACTTTACCCACAGCGTTACACTCCTTCCATTGGCTTGTCAACAGTGTATCCAGGTGCCATCATTTCCCCAGGTAAATGGTGCACATGTACTTGTTCATCTATAAAAATGTGACTTATGAGATAAGGCAACCTTCTTTTATTGCTCCAAGTTCTGGTGCCTGCGTGTCTAATGTATGCACTTTTCATGGTGGACAGGTGGTGGCATGGGCACCCTGAGCGGTCTGCAGCTACTCAGTCCCATATGCAGCAGGATGCACTGTATGTTGGGACACACTCCGTCCATAACTATCATTAAAAGTTTCAGGACAGTCGTTTTTGCAGTAGTGCATCCATGACGCTTAGGTGCCCAACAGCTTTCCCCTTTGAACCACTGACGGCACGTACTCACCATTGCGGACCGGGAGCGCTCCACAAAACTAGCTGTTTCGGAGATGCTCCAACACAGTCATCTGGCAAAATGATTAGGCCCTTGTTGATGTCACTCTGTCCTACATGCTTGCCCAGTTCTCCCACATTCAACACATTAACTGTAAGAACCATCCAGCTAATGTATCCCAGTAACTTGAAATGAGAAACTGTTTCCACCACTAGTGTGTGTCCCTCGTATCTCAATGCAGAACTAAATAGTTTCTAAATCACTTCCCCACTTATTGCTCTCTCCAGAGAGTCTTCAGAGAAATTTGCAGACGGACGGTTTGTTCATCTGGTTGAGCATGTGTGCGTGTCTGTGGTAATTTATTCTTCTGGAGGTTCTTGGCTTTAAGAATGTGACAATTTGCAAGATTGTAGGGTCTTACTGATATGAAAATTGTACTAGTAATTCATTCTCTAACCAGATATTCTCCTGCGAGACTTTTCTGGCTGAAAGCAGAATTCATGGTTCTGTTAACCTCACATCATCATACTACCACCACCATGTTTCACTGTTGGTATGAAGTTCTTATTGTTAAAAACTTGGAATAAGAAACTTTTTTAGAACCAGCATATACTGTTATATATCTTAATAGTATATATTAATAATATACTGTGAGTTTCTTTTATACTGTGTGTAGTTATTGAAGTTATTGAATTGCAGGATTTTTAGATTATTTAAACTGGTATCGGCCACAAAGTCAGGCCTTCCTCAGGTAATCCTTAGCCATGATAATATTTCTACTTCTCTTTGTTGACAGTAGTCTCGTACTTAACCATACTCTTTAAAATGTAAAACTGTGGCCTTGTTCAAACTACTACAATGCGAGCTTGTGTGTAAAAGGTCCGTTTAATTATGTCATTGCTAAATCTAATATAAGCCTCCCAGCAGTGCTTTGTGGCAGCAGGAGGCTTTCCCTCAAGGGGAAACCCCTCATGTCACCAGCCATTATAGCCATTAACCCACATGCTAACATGAGAAGGAGATTAGGCTGGGATGAGAGCAGCTTAGACTCAGCTTGTTAGCTTTGCAGCAACTGAGAGAGACGGTGACTCCGCAGCCTCCTGACACCCCACCTCCCCCCCAAATCTCTGAAGTAGCTTTGTGTGAAAGAGTGATAGAAAAGTATTTGATTTTGTGCAGCATCATGTGAAGGTCATTTCCTGTTTCTCTCTCTTTGGACTTTCTTGGTTCTCTGGTTCAGCTTTCTCTGTTGTGATGCCAATGTGTAAATATTATGGAAACAGTGCAACTCTGCAAGGGGTACTGCACACACACACGCACGCACACACACACACACACAGCCTTTTTATACAATGTCAGGATACAGGTTTGTACAATGTCAGGATGTGTGGTCATATACATGTTCCATATTTATTATATATGTATGCAGGTACCTATATGTATTAATAATACACCACTTCATTAAGTTCACCACCTTGTCTACACTTATGTACACTCATTGTGCACTTTGTAGTTACTTACAGACTGTAGTCAGTCTGTTTCTTTGCATACTTTCTTAGCTCCATCAACTGTTATTCAGTAGTCAGGACCCTTACAAGCAGGTATTATTTGTGTGGTGGATCATTCTCAGCACTGCAGAGACAACAACATGGTGGTGTGTTAGTGTGTGCTGTGCTGGTACCACCCATTGAAGCCCCAAGACTCACATATTTCACACATACACTGCGCCCATACACAGAAACCCCATTCTAACCAAACAAGTGTAATGTTTGGGGCGGGGCTGGAGCTGCATGTACCAGCCACATGGGTTTGACTAGAGTGAGTGAAATTATATGCCTGAGTGTCGTTTGCTATTGTTTAACCTCTACATGTTCTTACTTTCCCTCTCATTGTGGGACCGAAACTGGCATCCTCCAAATCATTCCCTCACCAAATCCTCCAAATCATTCCCTCACCAAATCCTCCAAATCATTTTCTCACCAAATCCTCCAAATCATTCCCTCACCAAATCCTCCAAATCATTCCCTCACCAAATCCTCCAAATCATTCCCTCACCAAATCCTCCAAATCATTCCCTCAACAAATCCTCCAAATCATTCCCTCAACAAATCCTCCAAATCATTCCCTCACCAAATCCTCCAAATCATTCCCTCAACAAATCCTCCAAATCATTCCCTCACCAAATCCTCCAAATCATTCCCTCACCAAATCCTCCAAATCATTCCCTCACCAAATCCTCCAAATCATTCCCTCAACAAATCCTCCAAATCATTCCCTCAACAAATCCTCCAAATCATTCCCTCACCAAATCCTCCAAATCATTCCCTCACCAAATCCTCCAAATCATTCCCTCAACAAATCCTCCAAATCATTCCCTCACCAAATCCTCCAAATCATTCCCTCACCAAATCCTCCAAATCATTCCCTCACCAAATCCTCCAAATCATTCCCTCACCAAATCCTCCAAATCATTCCCTCACCAAATCCTCCAAATCATTCCCTCAACAAATCCTCCAAATCATTCCCTCAACAAATCCTCCAAATCATTCCCTCACCAAATCCTCCAAATCATTCCCTCAACAAATCCTCCAAATCATTTTCTCACCAAATCCTCCAAATCATTCCCTCACCAAATCCTCCAAATCATTCCCTCAACAAATCCTCCAAATCATTCCCTCACCAAATCCTCCAAATCATTCCCTCAACAAATCCTCCAAATCATTTTCTCACCAAATCCTCCAAATCATTCCCTCACCAAATCCTCCAAATCATTCCCTCAACAAATCCACCAAATCATTCCCTCAACAAATCCTCCAAATCATTCCCTCAACAAATCCTCCAAATCATTCCCTCACCAAATCCTCCAAATCATTCCCTCACCAAATCCTCCAAATCATTCCCTCACCAAATCCTCCAAATCATTCCCTCAACAAATCCTCCAAATCATTCCCTCAACAAATCCTCCAAATCATTTTCTCACCAAATCCTCCAAATCATTCCCTCACCAAATCCTCCAAATCATTCCCTCAACAAATCCTCCAAATCATTCCCTCAACAAATCCACCAAATCATTCCCTCAACAAATCCTCCAAATCATTCCCTCACCAAATCCTCCAAATCATTCCCTCACCAAATCCTCCAAATCATTCCCTCACCAAATCCTCCAAATCATTCCCTCAACAAATCCTCCAAATCATTCCCTCAACAAATCCTCCAAATCATTCCCTCACCAAATCCTCCAAATCATTCCCTCAACAAATCCTCCAAATCATTTTCTCACCAAATCCTCCAAATCATTCCCTCACCAAATCCTCCAAATCATTCCCTCACCAAATCCTCCAAATCATTCCCTCAACAAATCCTCCAAATCATTCCCTCAACAAATCCTCCAAATCATTCCCTCACCAAATCCCCCAAATCATTCCCTCACCAAATCCTCCAAATCATTCCCTCAACAAATCCTCCGAATCATTCCCTCAACAAATCCTCCGAATCATTCCCTCACCAAATCCTCCGAATCATTCCCTCAACAAATCCTCCAAATCATTCCCTCAACAAATCCTCCAAATCATTCCCTCACCAAATCCTCCAAATCATTCCCTCAACAAATCCTCCAAATCATTCCCTCAACAAATCCTCCAAATCATTTTCTCACCAAATCCTCCAAATCATTTTCTCACCAAATCCTCCAAATCATTCCCTCAACAAATCCTCCAAATCATTCCCTCACCAAATCCTCCAAATCATTTTCTCACCAAATCCTCCAAATCATTTTCTCACCAAATCCTCCAAATCATTCCCTCACCAAATCCTCCAAATCATTTTCTCACCAAATCCTCCAAATCATTCCCTCACCAAATCCTCCAAATCATTCCCTCACCAAATCCTCCAAATCATTTTCTCACCAAATCCTCCAAATCATTCCCTCACCAAATCCTCCAAATCATTTTCTCACCAAATCCTCCAAATCATTTTCTCACCAAATCCTCCAAATCATTTTCTCACCAAATCCTCCAAATCATTTTCTCACCAAATCCTCCAAATCATTTTCTCACCAAATCCTCCAAATCATTCCCTCAACAAATCCTCCAAATCATTCCCTCACCAAATCCTCCAAATCATTTTCTCACCAAATCCTCCAAATCATTCCCTCACCAAATCCTCCAAATCATTCCCTCACCAAATCCTCCAAATCATTCCCTCACCAAGGGGTTTGATTGAATTTACTCTGCACATGGTCGATATTTCTTTTTTGATGATATGATGGTATCTGGTATGTACATACAGAACAGAAAGTTCTTTTATCGACCAAAAAGCAAAATCTAGTGCAATTCCCACATTTGGAAACATGCTGAATAATGGATCCGATTATCAGTTTGGCTGATAATCATTCGACCCCGTACACATTTATAGCAGTGACAGTGTTTAGTGTGCTGCTATTGTGGAGCTGCATATGCCCGCTGTGATATTGTAAACTATACTTAAATAAATGTTTGTTCAAGCGATCATTATGTAATAAATCAGTCATTAGTAAGATGAAGAGAGTTCCAGTGTGAGGGGGTTTCTACAGAGTGCTGTACTGTCCACATCATCTGCCTGCTTTAATGTCTGACTCTCCACAGATAGTCAGATCGTTCTTGCTGCATGATCTGTTGCTAATAACAGCAGGGCAATCAAATAGCTGTCAAGCAGTGCCTTTAAATATGACACATGGTTTGTGGAACAATCATCCATTCATCCATCCATCCGTTCATTATCTTCTGCTATAATGGGGCCATGGGGGTGGCTGGAGTCAATCCCAGTGTCACTGGGCGAAGGCGGGGTACAGCATGGACAGGTCGCCAGTCCATGGCATGGCCAACACACACTCACACCTACAGGCAGTTTATCCACCTAACATGCATGTGTTTGGACTGTGGGAGGAAACCGGAGTACCCGGAGGAAACCCACTCAAGCACTGAGAGAACATACACACTCCACACAGAACGGCCTGGACAGGGAGTGCGGAACGATCAAATACATTTAAATTGGAAAGAAGCAGATATGAAATAATGTTTATTATTACTGTCTTGACTGCAAAACATTAGTGTCTGATTTTGAGTTTATCGGCTTGAAATCTCTGCAAAATTCAAATGTGAAACCAGCAAATCGAAACTAAAAAGATACAGCGTCTCTTGTTTAGAATTTAGAAAATAAACTAGATATAAAAACAACCTGAAAAACAAATATGAGATGCTTTTTATATTATGTTTACATTCCATGATAAATAGACTGTTAGAATAATACAAAGGTACTAAATAAAAGGGAATCACATGAACATAAATGAAAAGTTACATTCCCGACTTAATATGTCATGACAGCGTATGACATCTGACAGGTTTATGGTGCGGTCATGTCAGTGTTGTGTAGTTGGATTCAAGCAGTGTTACTGAATTTTCCAAGCCAAGTCCTGAGGCAAAACTTAACCTCAGTCTGACCACAACAATTTTTTTTTGAGCTTTACATTGTATGTGTATAATGTATATGCATGCATAAAATATTGTGTGTGCTGTAAGAATCAGCTTGATAACATACTTTGTGTTTGTGTGTTGTAGGCAGTCACTGGCAGAAGTTTTGGGGAGAAGGACTTTAGAGGCGGTCTGGACAACGGCATCCTGCTGTGCGAGTGAGTACACATCTGCGTACACACACACATACGTTTCTATGAAATGTGCGGCAATCACATGGCTTCAGTTAATATCCTGGAGACTTATCCAAACCTTAACCAGAACTCATACTACACAAATCCTAACCTTAACCTATCCTTTACTCAAGCCTTAACCTTACCCCGACCTTACAGAGTAATGATTTATATAGTTGGGACCAGCTTGTGTAGTATGTGTAGTTCATCCTGATTTCTTTGTACACTGTCTTTCATTACTAGTATCCTACAAATACCACTAATATTACTATTATTACTGTTACTACCACCATTACTGAGGGGTGACAGGGGCCGGTCTCTACCTGTAGATAATAATAATAATAATAATAATAATAATAATAATAATAATAATAATAATAATAATATCTTTACATGACATTATTATAGTTAATCAGCATTGAAAAGGGAATGCAGTAGTAGTAATAATAATAATAATAATAATAATAATAATAATAATAATAATAATAATAATAATAATAATAAAAAAATTACCTGCCATTATTATAATTGAATAGTATTGAAAAGGAAATGTGGCAACAGAGAGGTAATTGGGGCTGATCACAGACTGTGGATAATATTAATAATAATTATAGTAATAAAGAAAATAATAATAGTCATCATCATCATCAAATATTTGCTTGACATTATTAGAATTGAACAGTACTGAAAAGGGAATGTGTTAACAGAGGGGGGTATTGGGGTCCGGTTTCTGGCTGTGGATAAATCAAAGCAGCTCTTCCCGAGACTGTATGTTTCTACTGTACAGAGCACGTGTGTGTCTGAATGTCTGTGTGTGTTGTCTGCACTTACTGTATGGTATGTGTATGTGTGAAAGAGAGCATCTTGTATTTGTTAAGCATGTGCATTTTTTTCATTAGGGGGGACAGTAACATTCTGTCTTCACCTGCCGAGAGGTAAACCTGTCAGATTTATGAATCTTCAGCTCTCGCCAGTGTCTAGCCTGTCATCAGAACAGGGAGAACGTATGTGTGTGTGTGCGAGAGAGAGAGAGAGAGAGAAAGAGAGAGAGAGAGAGAGAGAGAGAGAGAGAGACCCTGGAGCTAAAACAGTTCAGCTCAGCAAAAAACAGTTCAGCAAAACAGATGGGTTCTGTATATTAATACTGAATGCAGTGCGATCACACACACACACACACACACACACAGCTCTGATAATATTGACTGTTGCAGCTTGTGACCACACCTCTGCCCCAACAGAAGACCTGTCATCAGTCATCTTAAAAACATCAGATGGAGCAAAACTGTTAGGACTGTATTTAAATGTGTGAGCCACCAGTTTCAGTTTATTGTTTATTGAAAACAATGAATTTTCAGTGAACAATAAGAGCAATAGGCCTGATTAATCATCCCTGCTTAAGAAGAACCTTTTTCTTAAAACTCACTTTCAGTTTCAACACCAGTTTCCTATTTAGGGTTTATTCTTAGGTAACAACAGAATTCATACAATGTTAACAATGCTCCACTTCCAGAAGACACCATGAATCTGACGTATACATCTTGTTAGGACCTTTCTAGGAAGGTATTGGTGAATATTAGTGATATTGATGAGGCCAGTTGTCTTTTCTTACCCCTAACAACCATCATCTTCTGGATTTTTATATCTGTCACACTCTATGGGTGCATGTCTGCTGTAAATGGATTTGGAAAATATGTGTTTTAAACCACAACCTTATCACAGAACCTTATTATGAAACTATGTCTCACATGTCAGGCAACCTGTTTATAACCATTAAGTGTTTAAGCTTCCAGAGGAATTAAATGTTGCTATCACAGTGAACAATTCTGAACCACTCTTATTGATTGTGTTAACATCTTAACCATTTAGTTACACCACCTTGAACTCAGCCAAGCACAAGTGTAGTGACTCCACAACCAAAAATACTGCATGTTTTATCTCAACTCAACTTTTAGCTAAGCTAAGAGGCTTGAGTTGGATGGGCTCCCCTCATGCAGTATAATAAGCAGGCTTATAATTTGAAATTAAGCTGAAAATCACTATATATTAAACATTTTTTATATGAGTTGCATGAGAAATACATGCTCATGAGCCTGATTGGGTCAGTTGTGAGTGCCACCATCTCTGACAGGACAGAGCCTTTTGACTGTCACACCAAATGACTGATCATTGAACTTGTAGTGCTATGTACTATATGTACTATATGTACTGTATGTACTATGTGCTATCGTCCATATAGGAGCACTATGTAGTTCAGCAGTTACAGACTGTAGTACATCTGATTTGCTGCTTACATTGTTTATTCCCAATTTACCCTGTTCTTTAATGGTCAGGACCCCCACAGGACCACCACAGAGCAGTACTATTAGGGAGGTGCATCATTCATCATTTCATCATTCTCAGCATTGCAGTGACACTGGTGGTGGTGTGTGGGAGTGTGTTGTGCTGGAATAGTTTTAAGGTTATGGCGGCTGTATATGCTACATAAAGTAACTCATACCGTGTGGAATAGGGGTGTATCGAAAATATTGAAAATATCGAATATCGGGATATTATATTTTGTGATACTGTATCAATTCTCAAAAACACAGTATCGATAAACAGATTCCTGGCAGACAGTCAATCATTGTGTGTTGTGTTTAAACCTGTGACCACTAGATGGCAGTGTTGTAATCCATTTTTAGCTCCACTCCAACATTAACAAGCAGCACAAGGGCGCAATGCTATTGTAAGCATTGGCTAAACTGTTCCTATAGTGGTGTGTTTTAATGGTAGGATTTGAAAAATCTCAATAAATAACTTTGCTTGCAGTATCGCAATATATCGCGATATATTAAATCGTAACCGCTGTATCACAATACGTATTGTATCGCCAGGTTCTTGCCAATACACAGCCCTAGTGTGGAATAGTGGAATACCAGTCTGTAAACATTCACTTGCTGCTGTTTTTTTTAAAAAATGTAGTGATCACAATTAGTTGACAGCTTTTTTAAATAACTAACTGACAGTTACAAATAAATAGTCATGCATTCCCTACATTACACCTGACTCTAAATTCTCTACAACAGATTGGCTTCAACTGTTTTCATGTATTCACAGTTGTATCCACATTTGTATTAAATAGAGTTGTGGAGGCATATTTAAGAAATGGTCATCCAAATCCTGCGCTTTGCTGAAACCACTTAGCGTCCATTAGTGGACTGGATAATACCGGTGTTTAAGGTTTTTTAGGAGACAGTGTAAATCAGATCTTCAAAGCAGAGCTAACTACACCTCATTACACGCCTACAGAGGAAACGCTCGGGTAATTACTGTGTCGTCATCGTTATTTGGGTGAACAAAGGCCAACGCACACACAGGCACAAGGAGAAGAGATGCTTATCGCTTCTGAGAAGGTCTTGTGAGGACAAGGCTGTAAACGTTCTAAGGAATCTAAAGAGATGAGTGGTTTGGATAGCTGTGGTCAAAGTTTAGTGCTGTGATTTGTTTTCAAGGTTAAGTTAAGCTGGAGGCTCATGGCTAAGGGTTATCGAGGTGTTTCAGCCTCACCCTTTACTAACTGCTGGCTAAAATAAAACACATAGCCATGCATGTCCATAGACAAACATTGGTAGCAAAATGGGTCGTGTTGAAGAGTCGTACCAAACGTTAAAATGCCATTTTAATAGGATGCCACCTTCGCCATTACTTGGTTTGTGAAATTGTGTATAGTGAAATTGTGCGTAGTGCTTGTTTTCTGTTGCATCATTCACTACAGAGTTCAAGCTAGGGAAGAACTGTTGGGAAATTCATGATATGCCAAGTGTCTGCTGGAGTGGTGTAAACCAGGCCACCACTGAGTGCTGGAAAAGTGATACATAGAGTGATACATCTGAGAGACTAATGTAATTTTGGTGGATGTCCAGAGATCTCTACCTTCAATAATGCCAACAGCAGTGCTAACAGTAAAGTTTGGTGGAGGAGGGCTAATAGTCTGGGGCTGTTTTAAAGAGATACAGTTTGGGCTTGGACCCTTAATTTAGTCTAAACGTTTAGGCCAGGGTCTTTCCGGCCTTCTCCCCAATGAGCGCTGGCATAGGTTTCAGGACCCAAAAGCATAAGCATTTAAGCAGACGACCAAGCAATGAATGTTATTTAGTAATAAAAGCGAATAGGGATTGGCCAGAATGAAAATATATGGATTGCTGATGATGTTGTAGAGCCAAAATCAGCATAGTATGACGAAGCAGCATAGACTTGAATAAAGAATTAGCCTCTCAGGCAGTAACGCACACTCACAAACACAGACATCGCACATTGTGTTAGGATTGTGAGTGCGCATTTCAGCAAGAGAGTGGAGTGTGTGTGTGTTCTGTGACAGTGGTTTTTCATGATTGTCCTCTTTTAAACTTTCTGCAGGAGCATTGAACACCATCAATTACTTCTCACAGGCTTAGTCATATAAAACACATGCACATACATACACACCTACATGCACACACACACATGCATGCACATACATTGTGTCTGTGACAAACAGAGTAAATGTTTCTATTTAGCATTTATGACTAATTAAAAGTTTTACATTACAAATGATAGTTATTAGCACAACAATCAGAATCTGTACATGAATTCCAGTATTTCTTGGTATTTGGTGTGCAAACAAAAAATAAGTTGCCTACAGCTTATCTTTTGTAATAGTGGTATAAAGGTATAAAGTAGTGGCACACATTGGCCAATAGTTCACATGGTCTGCATGTACATATCCTCAATATACACATTTGAAATACTACATTTTAGGCCAAAATCTGAGCTGGGAAGAATGTTATATTTATTTTTATATATATATATATATATATATATATATATATATATATATATATATATATATATATATATATATATATATATATATATATATTCTTTGTTTATTTGTTTTAAAATTGTTGTTTATTTAAAAAAAATATCCAGATGTTCAATATGATCTCAGACTTAAACAACCCAACAGTACACATACACTTTTATGCTGGCTTAAGGTGGAACTTCTCCCTGCCAAGCTCTTCTTGTTCTTTTTCTCATCATTTTATTGACATATATGTTTTTTATGGTTTTGTCTGTAAACTGGTGTAGCCTTAAAGCTCACTGCTTCTCTAAAGCAGTCGTGACCTGAAGGTTAGGGATCCGATCTTGTGATGGGAAGGTTGCCAGCTCGATCACCGGGACCAGCGGGACACGACTAAAGTGCCCTTGAGCAAGGCACCTAACCCCCAACTGCTCCCCGGGCGCCATAGATAGGGCTGCCCACTGCTCTGGGCATGTGTGCTCACTGTCCCCTAGTGTGTATATTCACTAGTGTGTGTATATGTGGGTGCTTTACTGCATAGATGGGTTGTAAACACAAGTGACAGAATAATTCTAAACTTAAACTTAAACTACTCTCATATGTACATTCTCTATTAGCAGACACAGACTAGACACTGTAAACACACTGTAAGGCTCTCATACAGTCCTCAACAACAAGGTAGAGATCTCATTTGATCTGAGGAGCTTAAATAAAACGTGATCATACCTAACATCCATCTATCCATTATCTGCCACTTAATCCCGCTAGTCGGGGAGGCAGGGGGGCTGGAGCCAATCCCAGCGTCAACGGGCGATGGCGGGGTACACCATGGACAGTTCGCCAGTCCATCGCATGGCCAACACTCACTCACACACTCACACCTACGGGCAATTTAGAGTGACCAATCAACCTAACATGCATGCCTTTGGAACCCACTCAAGCACTGGGACAACATGCAAACTCCCATACCATACAGTATCTGTCAGATATTCGGACATGCCTGATTACATGTAGGCTTTTAATCATGCTGAAAACATTTCATCAAGTGAGACTGCA
Source organism: Megaleporinus macrocephalus (assembly GCA_021613375.1). Taxonomy (NCBI): domain Eukaryota; kingdom Metazoa; phylum Chordata; class Actinopteri; order Characiformes; family Anostomidae; genus Megaleporinus; species Megaleporinus macrocephalus. The sequence continues at coordinate 31,985,898 of CM038713.1, forward strand.
TCTCTGTCCCTCGTGGGCACAATGTTTTGAAGTAAACTTGTCCCAGAGTCAGAAAATCCGTGTGTGACTTTGAGAATTGACTCATATTATATAAATGCTTCAGTTTTTTAAAAATATGAATTATATGTGTGTGCAGCTGTGTTTGCTAGACATGTACTGGCTAGTTAGTGTTTTGAGTTGTGCTCTCACTATTGAAACAGTCACTACTGAAACATTTTATAAAGTTTTGCAATTGGGATTGTTTTAATGGTGATAATAGAATGTCCAATCGTTTATTTTAATAAAAGCAAAATAGTTTTAGTGTAAAATCCAAGAATGAATATTAGAAAGACCAACTGTGGATCTGCTATGTAGATGTTAATTCTCTTTGCCTCTCTCTCTCTCTCTCTCTCTCTCTCTCTTTCTCAGGTTGCTCAGTTCCATTAAACCAGGTCTTGTGAAGAAGATAAACAGGTTGCCTACTCCGATAGCTGGACTGGTGAGCGTTCCTCTTTTTCTCTCGTCAGAATGTTTCTGACAGCAACGTGAGTGCTAAGAAAATATTTTGTCTGTGTTTCTGCGTGTGTTTCCATGTGAACGTCAATGAGTGAGAGAAACTGTCTATTAGGCAGGTGACTGGTGTTCTCCTCCTTTCTACTAACAATGACAGGTTATCAGTGACAGTGTGTATTACAGCGTGTATTAGCCATTCTTTAGTCCTGGGCTGGTCAGTCTTATCCACAAACAGCCACTGTCCCTGCCGGGTTTTCATTCTAACCAAGCATGAGTATTCAGTAAATCAGTATATAAAGAATACAAATCTAGACAGAGGCTAGGTCACTGGGAGCTGGAGCATAAGGACAATGATGACCATAAGTGCGTCCGAAATTGCCTACCAAGTTAGTAGGTGTTAGATTGGAACCAGTACTACTGCTCGAGAGGTAGAGTAGTAGGCAGATACTTCTCAGAGGGAAATTCAAGGCATCAAGTAGCTATTCCACACGTGCACAAGATAAGATAAAACAGGAGAGTTACAAATAATAAAGATAGAATATAAAATATACAAAATACAGATAGAAAAAGTCTCACAGTGTGTGTATGAGAGTGATGGCAGTGGAGCAGTTAACCAGTGTAAACAGTGTAGACTTTGCTAGTGCAAATACACAGTTATGCAGTTGGCAGAGCAAATATGCAATAAAAAGCAGCAGAACTATTTATATGTATGTATACTCTGCATACAGGATGTATAATATCATTTATACATAGTGTAATAATAACAGTATAGTCATTATTATATATAGATTACAGTAAAATATATACACCATAAAGTTATACAGATACATCTGTAAAATAAATATATAATATGATACAGTCTAATAACTGATGACTGATATCGAGGTCCAGAGTATAACAGTGTTACAGGATTATATTTTACTGTGCTGGGATGAGATAAACAGTCTGATGGCCTGAGGGACAAAAGACTGAATCTGTCAGTAGAGCAGGACTGGGACAGCAGTGTGCCAGTGAATAAGCTCCTCTGCCTGATGATGGCACTGTGCAGAGGGAGGTCAACATTGTCCATGATGGTCAGCAGTTCTCTGCCATATTGGCCAATAGTTGACATGGTCTGAACAGGTGTGTAGGTGTGTCTGAAATCGCCTACTAAGTCAGTAGGTACCAGGTTAAAGCCAGTATGTACGGCTCGAGTGGTAGGCAGTTTCAGTGCCTGAGTTTTTAGTATCCATGCAATCTCAGACATACTACGTCTGCCATCTTACCAACATTCTGTGATGCAAGGCGTCAGACCACTGCTGTGAAAATCCCGCTATTGATTTAAAAGCCCCGTTTACTGACAGATTTGTATATGTTTTGTGACACTGACCTGCGTTTTTATGTGAATATTGTCGCTGTCCAATGAAATACCAGTATCTCCAAAATTGCAACTTTACAGGAGAGACCAAAAACATACTTTACTTTCAATGGAAGTCAATAAAAAAAACAGAATTTTGTCCAAGTTATTTTGGAGCATTTCTATTGGTCCGTTCATAATTAAATTCTCGCACAATGTAAAAACCCACTGGTGTGTTCAAATTATGGAAAAAACTTAAAATCGACAAAATGGAGATACATGTTTTTCACTGGACAGCACCGATATGTACTCGCGGTGTCCGAGAAGACGAATCGGGAGGAATTTAATCAGTGTTACCTCAGAAGTAGCTCAAACTTCTGTAGCGGCAGTTCAGTAACAGTAGCTACACACACCATGCTCGCTTACTCATTTTCTCTACTGAGCAGTAGATTTGGACGCACCCTATATTTACTAATATTTACATAAGTTATAGAATGTGCTTCAATAATAAGTCAGTGCTGTGTGACTCGGGTAGCCTGCAGTTGCTTTACCTTTGGAATATGTATTAAAACCTTTGTGCTTTGATGTCTATTGATAATAACTTCATTGCAGTCTTTTGATGTAAGAGGTGCATTCATTTGCTGTGGCTCTCAGTGAGAAAGTGCTTATAGTTCTGTCTCCAGAATTGGCAGTTTTCGATGTTAAGTTTGTGCTGTAATGGTGGTGCTCAAGCTTTGGACACCCCTGGACTTCAGGGAGCCTGCGGATACAAATACAGATACACCATCGAGGAGAAGCAACATCTGCCACTGCCACATATTGGTTCAGCTCTCTGTTTATGTCTCTCTACTCTCTCTCTCTCTCTCTCTCTCTCTATAAAGTTGATCATATATCATATCAGGGAAAGGAAAAGGGAGGTAAAACATGGACGAAGCCAACTTCTCCTCAAATTCTCTTTCCATCCTTTGCTGCTGTTCTCCTTTGATCTCTATGGATCTATCACGCTTTCACTCTGTTTCACCTCTTCCCCTCTTTTCTTCCTTCTTATTCTTCTTTTTTAGCCATTGGCTATATGCAACCTCTTATAATAACTACTTTTACTGTGTACTCTGAATGAAAATGTAATACGTTGCTAAATGTCCTGCTTCTGTTTGTGAACTGAAGGTGATAATGTGTCTGGTGTGTAGTTTTTGTGCAGGTCATGTCACGGCATTTACTATATTTTTATAATACGCAACCAAAAGGCTACTAATAATCAGCTGGAAGCTAGCTACACTCAAAAAAAGCTGATTACAGGGGTCCAGAACATTATAACTGCAAATAAAACAAAAGTGATGTATCCTGGCAAGAAATTACTTTAATTTATTATTTACAATTTCATAACATATTGTCATTCCCAACACCACTCAAACTTTTATGGGATGTGGTCCAAATGCTTTAATTAGTGCATGTGCTTAAGTATTAATACTTCATTTCTGTACTTATCTAACGTTTTAATTCTATATAGGCGCTGCTCGTTACATAACAAAGATAAGAATAATTTTATTTTGCCAGTCAGTCATATTTTTAAGCATTTAATTGTTTTAAATTAAATTTTGTTTAAATTAATATTGTTGAAATTTTGTAAAGTTTGTAAAATAAAACTGTGATGTATCAAATTTTTTTTTTTCCTGCAGAGGTCCACTTATAACATCACAATTCATTTTATATGACCATCTCTGTATCCCTTAGAATTTAACCTGCTGCTTATGTTACTGCAACTTTAAGACTGGTATGTGCCTCATTCTCCCAGATTGGTTTAAAATCTGTGTTGATTTTAATGGCATGTAAAGCCCCTGTAGAGTTTACAGAGAGAGCATCTCCTTATCACGATGCTCCCACCGTCATGCTTCACTGTGATTATGGTATTCTAAGGTCAATCAATACTTGTTTCATTACTGTAGCGATATTCAGATGTATACAGTTTTATGGTAAGTCCCTGTAAAGCTACTAATACAAGTGTGTGCCCATGTGGAATCTGTGCACAACTGTGTATGTGTGTGTTTGTGTGTACAGTCTGCTGCTGTATACTTATTTAGCTGATGTCGAAATCCGCTCGAGTTGGCAGACTGAATGAGTATTTTCTGCGCACACCCCCCGCCCCCTGCCTTCACCCCCCCACGGCTGGCTTGCTTTTTGCTCATGAAACTGGCTTTGAGGATGACAAATCACTTTTATTACTTGGTTGTTGAAAGGACAGCAGAGCACAAAAATAGACGAGTAAAGGGATCATTTCAGCACAGGGGAGGAATTTTAATGTGCGGCTCCCTAGATTCCTCTTCCCCTCAGTTATTCTTATCCAAACCTCCCCTCAAATACTTCTTCATGCCTGCTCTAAGCATTTCTGTTTGATGGTCCCAAATGTAAGGCTAGCCATCGATATAAGGGAGATACAAAAGTACCTCTGGGGTGCATGTGTTACAATTTTAAAACGTCTTGAAAAATACATTCCAGTCACTACACGAGGAGATCCATGTTTTTTAATAGTATAATTACTTTCACTCACTGAGCATTTCAGTAGAAATACCTTATAGGCCGAACGTGTTGGCAAACCTGAAATGTTTCCAAAAAAGTATTTCTCCCAAAAAATTATTGCAATCACACATGTTTTGTTATGCACATGTTTATTTCCTTTGTGTGTATTGGGGCAACACAAAAAAACATTGAAAAAAGGCAAATTTTACACAATTTTACACAAAACTCTAAAAATGGGCTGTGGTGTAGGAAGCTCAGACACGGGAAGAGGATCCCTTAGGCAGGTTTTATTCACGAAAACAACAGCAATCAGAGAAAACTTGCAAGCCACAAGGTCCAGAAGAAAATACAAAAACAAAAACTCAGGAAGCTACTATGAAAGAGTCCATGAAGTTCTAGAATAGAATAGAAACATCTGAAACACGAAAGTCCAAAGGATTCATAAAGCAGAGGCCACAAGAAAATAAATAGTCAAAAACACAAAGCAGTCAACACAAGTTTACCTGAGCAGGGTGTGCGCAAGAACCAAAATGTCCAGTTACTTAATGCTCTATGAGGCTGAAGGGGAAGGTAATTGGCAGGGAATAGGATTCAGGTAAGAGGGACGGGAGTGGCGCATTAACTAAAACTCCAGTAGCCCTAACCTCTGGCGGCCGGAGCCTGTAGTGGCTCGATGTTTTCCTTCCTGAGGAACCCTGACATGGGCCAGACAAAGTTATTGGCACTTTTTCCAAGATTGTGGGTAAATAACTTTGTTTTAAGCATGTGTCAAGTAATGGGTGTGGGCAATAGGGGTGTGCCATATCAAATCGTACACAATAATATTGCCAACATTTTTGAATATCGTAAATGATATTATACCCTGATAATTATCACATCAGGGTACTACTTTTTACTGTTTTTAACAAAAGAAAAATTTACACTTTTCTTATTTCCCATTATATATCTACTAGAGACAGATTTTATCTGTCCAGTATCATTAATTTTACTTCAGTCTTGGATATATGGAGATATATGGAGTGTATTATTTAGTATCGTGACATTCTGGATCATTGACTTCTGTTACAATATGATGAAAATTCTTCTTTTTAATATCTCAGTTAGGGGTGTGCCATATCGTATCATATACAATAATACAATTTAATTTGAATTTTGTTGCAGTAGTGTATTCTTGAAATATGTTTTTTAAATTCAATGTTTTGTCATATCGCCAAGAGTATCATTATCGCAAAAATACCATGAAATATTGTGATATTATTGTAAGGCCATATTGCCCACCCCTAGTGGGCAATATAAAACTCACACCTAAAACCAGATAAAAGGAGAGAAGTTGTGTGTCTGTGTGTGTCACACCAAGCATGAAGAACATGAAGAGCAGACGAGAACAGAGGATCTGAGAACTAAAATTGTGGAAAAATATCAACGATCTCAAGGTTACAAGTCCATCTCCAGAGATCTTGATGTTCCGTTGTTCACGGTAAGCAACGAAATCAAGAAATTTACAACCCATGGCACTGTAGCTAATCTCCCTGGACGTGGACGGAGGAGAAAATTTATGAAAGGTTATGATGCAGGATTGTCCCGATGGTGGATAAGCAGCACAAATCAAGTCCCAAAGAAATTCAAGCTGTCCTGCAGGCTCAGGGTGCATCAGTGTCAGTGCGAACTGTCCGTCGACATTTGAATGAAATGAAACGCTATGGCAGGAGACCCAGGAGGACCCCACTGCTGACAGAGACATAAAAAAGACTGCATTTTGCCAAAATTTATGCAAGCAAGCCAAAATCCTTCTGGGAAATTATCTTGTGGACAGATGAGACCAAGATAGAGCTTTTTGGTAAAAAACACATTTTACTGTTTACTGAAAAACATGGTGTCAAACATGGTGGAGATACAAAGATGTTTTGGGGTTGGGTTGCTGCCTCTGTGTGCAAAGCATCATGAAATTTGAAGATTACCAAAGGATTTTGCATTGCAATGTAGGGCCCAGTGTTAAAAAGGTGTGTTTGAGTGCTAGGTCATGGGTCTCCCAGCAGGATAATGACCCCAAACATACTTAAAAGCCCCCAGAAATAGATGGAAACAAAGCACTGGAGAGTTCTGAAGTAGCCAGCTATGAGTTCGGATCTAAATCCTATTGAACACCTGTGGAGAGATCTTAATATCGCTGTTGGGAGAAGGCACTTTTGAAATAGAGACCTGGAGCTATTTGCAGAAGAAGAGTGGTCCAGAATTCAGGTTCTGGAGGTTCATGGTTTGAGGTTCATGAGGTTGAAGCTAAGCTAATATAAATTCTTTGGCACATGTAATATGTATAGTCCTGAATTAAGAACTTACTAACTTAAAAAGCTCTTGCAGTCTTGTTCTGTTGAAATTTGTGTTGTTAGACTTCCAAGGGCTAATCTTGGTTTCTGGGCTTGTTGCAGTGGTTCTTAGGCCTGGTTCTTCCCCTCATACCACAGTGAATCCTCCTTGTGTTTCCTTTCAGGGGTGCTTTTTTCTTTCTTCCGCTTCGAGCCCTTCATCGTAAGCACTCATCAAGGCTGTGCTTGTATGTCCCTGGGGTCTGGTTGAAGTGTGGTGGTGGGGAGGAAGGGGGGTCCTGTGAGTTCCCCCACACCGGCCTGTTCCTTGTTCAAGTGAATGAACACAAGTGTGTGTAAAAAGCATCTGGGGGGTGAAGGGTGTTTTTCATTTCACCTCAGTCGTGGCAGAAGGAGGCCAAAGTGCATTGGAACATTCGACAAGAGGGTGAAGGACACAAAAACACACAGTGGCTAAGAATGTACAGAACAGGTTTGCAGGCAGAATGTTGTCCTAAATGAAGAGGAGTAGACAGATCTGGTCTTTTTAGAGTCGTCTTAACATCTGCATACCTGAGGTTCACATCTGGCAGGCTAAATGAATGCACAGAGCCATTGAGTAGGCCAGTGATGTGGGTGTACTTCAGGTTTCAGAGACCATGCAGGCCTGTCTTTCAATGGGTTCCTTTAATAACTTGCAATTATATCACATTTAATATTTGTGTGGATTTATTTACTAAATACAATCATAAATGTTAATGTGAAAACAAATTCCCAACTTCTCTTTTATAACTAAACAAGTTGGGTTTGTTATCACACTGTTACATATGTAAATTACCTCTGTTCTGATTGGCTGCCTAATTTAAAACAGCAGTCCAGACTGAATCAGGTTTTATGACTTTTGTATACATGGCTTGTGTGACATCATAGAAAGAGTAAATAAATTTAAAACTTAGGCCTAGTTTGCATATATGAACTAGGGCTGTGTATTGGCAAGAATCTGACAAAACAATACGTATCATGATACAGAGGTCACAATTCAATATATCGCAATATACTGTGATACTGCAAGCTAAGTGATATATTCCAATTTTTTAAATCCTGCTACTGAAACACCACACTGTATGAACAGGTTTATCAATGCTTACAATAGCATTGCGCCCTTGTGCTGCTTGTTTATGTTGGAGTGGAGCTAAAAATGGATTACAACACTGCCATCTAGTGGTCAGTGGTTTAAACACAACACACAATGATTGACTGTCTGCCAGGAATCTGTGTATCGATACTGTGTTTTTGAGAATCCATACAGTATCACTAAACATAATATCCTGATATTTGATATTTTTATATTTTCTTACATCCCTAATATGAACTTTGTTAACTGAAGGATGGATGGCACGTTTTAATACTTGTTTGCATACTACACCAAAAAAGTTCAGTTTTCTATGACATAGTCCATTTAAATCCTACATACATAGATATTTACATTAGAACAGATTATGTAACTCAAAGTTTAATAACAGATGTGCAGAGTGTTTTTCAGTTAGGGCTTTTTTTGGGCGGCTACTAGATTTACATGCCCAATATTTTCCCATAATGTATTTTTCTCATACTGTATTCACTGTGTCATTAAGCCACGCCTCCTAATGAGCACATTGTGCACTGATTAGTTAGCTATTCTACTGTTCTGATTGGTCAACCACCTGAGCAGTTAAAAGTCATATGGCATCCTACTACTGAGCCCACCCATACAGGTGACCAATAAGTAGAGGTATGAGATGACATCACCTTGTAACAGAGAAAAGGGCTGGAATTTCACTAGACATTTCATGCAGCTGAGGAAAGCGGTTTCAGTGGGAGTTTACTTTAGGTTTTATAACTCTGCAGATTGTTTACATGCACAAAAACCTGCATAAACTACTGAAAGGAAAAAACGCAATAACACAATGGATTCCCCTTTAACACTGAACTGATATTTTTATATAATAGGGGAGTCACAATACACATGATAAAGCCATGATATTAGTAGAAGTCATAATCAGAGCCAGGAGAAAGTGTAAAGCTATAGTGAATTTTCTGCTCCGCCTTAACAGGAGCAGCAGTGTACATGTTACTGCTAGAGAAGTCTGAGTCTTAGCAGCCTCGTTTGCCCCCAGGATTCCAGAAGCTGTTTTATGTATTTTTTTATTTTTTTATTTTATATCTTCTGAGAAAATGACTTGTGCACATTGTTCATTTGACAAGCCCTGTTATCTTTTAGAGTGAGCAATGGAAATGACCAAAAAAGCTTTTTGGGGAAAAAAATACTTTGCAAATGTTTTAGGCACTTTGGGACATTATGTCTAAAAAAACATTCATTTGCTCTGCAAAACACATTATTTTTAAAATATTCAAATATTAATATTCAGGTATTAATACGCTATGTAGTAGTTTGTCAGTGAGTTTGACCCCCTTTAATGCATTTAACTCTTTCCAAGCTTTTCTTTGTAGCAGCCCAGTAATATTTGCAGTTAACATCTAATACCTGCTTTGACTAATCAGTTCTTTATAAGCTAAATCACAATTATACTAAGCTAAATCACAATTATACATTCAAGCAATGTATGGGGTGTCCAGGAGAAATGTGGAACTAAACTTACAAGATATTATGTACTTCTTTCAAAATAAAATATCCATGCAACTTCGTATTGTATATATGCTTATTTACACAATTCATGATGTTCCTATTGTCAAAACAAACATGTACAGTGGCACGAAAAAGTATGTGAACTCTTTGAAATGACCTGTTTTTCTGCAATAATTGGTCATAAAACATGATCAGATCTACATCTCAGTCACATAAATGGACAAACTCAATGTGCTTAACCTAGTACCACATAAACAATTATGATATTTCATGTCTAGTGCTGGTGGAAAAAGTAAGTGAACCCTTGGATTTAATAAGTGGTCGAACCTCCTTTGACAGCAATAACCTTCAACAAGCATCTCCGGTAGCTGCTGATCAGACCTGCTCAACATTCAGGAGGAATTGTAGACCATTCTTCTTTACAGACCTGCTTCAGCTCAGCCATGTTCTTAGGATGTCTGGTGTGAAAAGCTTGCTTAAGCTCATTCCACAGCATCTCTATTGGATTCAGGTCTGGACTCTGACTGGGCCACTCCAAAAGGAGGGTTTTATTTTTTTGTCTTTCTGTAGTAAATTGACATTGATGTTTAGAGTCCTTGTCCTGTTGCATCACCCAACTTCTACTGAGCTTCAGGTGGTAGACAGTCACCCTGACATTATTCTGTAGGTTGATACACTTGAGAATTCATTTTCCCCTCGATGATGGCAAGCAACCCCGAAGTCATGATGCTCCAACCACCGTACTTCACCGCTGGGATGATGTTTTTATGTTGGTTTGCAGTGCACACCATACATAGTGCTGCGTGTTCTTTACGAACAATTCAACCGTGGGTCCATCAGTCCACAAAACATTTTCCCAGTAGCGTTGTGGAGTGTCAAGGTACTCTTTGGCAAACTTCAGGCGTGCGGTGATGTTTTTTTTGGAAAGCAGCGGCTCCCTCTGTGGCGTCCTGCCATGCCAGTTCAATGATTTGTGTATGGTGGACTCATGAACAGAGATGTTAACCAGTTCCAATGATCCCCTCAAGCCTTTAGCTGTTACTCTAGTGTTCTTTTTACCTCTCTGAGCATTCTGCGTTGAGTCAATTTGGTGGTGCGGCCACTTCTAGGGAGAGAAGCCACAATACTTAATCGTCTCCGTTTGTAGACAATTTGTCAGTTTGTCTGTGGACAGGTTAATACCTAAAGTCTTGGAGATTACTTTGTAACCATTTCCAGTTTTATGCAAATCAACAATTCTTGATTGTGGATCTTTAGAGGTCTTTTTTTTGTGAGGCATGTTTCACATCAGCAGATGCTTCTTGTGAATAGCGGACTCAAAAAGTTTAAGTGTCTCTTATAAGTCAAAGTAGCTCTACACCTCGCTCCAATCTAGTTTCATTGATTAGAAACCAGGTTTGCTAACTCCTGACTCCTAATTAGCTTTTGTTGAAGTCATTAGCATAAGGGTTCACTTACTTTTTCCACCAGCACTTTGAATGTTTAAAAGATGTGTACAATACAGACATTAAATATTATAATCGTTTGTGTGGTATTAGGTTAAGAACACTGTGTTTGTCTATACTTGGTACTTAGATGTAGATCAGATCATGTTTTATGACCAATTACCAGTTCACATACTTTTTCTTGCCACTGTATTGCTAAGATAAAGGGTTTTAAACAATGAGCTTAGGTGTCTAAGACTTTGTACAGTAGTGTTTATCATCACTGTCTAATGAAAAACAAATATCTCCAAAATTGCAACTTTACAGGAGAGACCAAAATCTAACTTTACTTTCAGTGGTAGTCAATGGAACCGGAAATCTTTCAGAGCTATTTTGGAGCACTTCTATTGGTCCATTTATCCGGAAATGTAAACAACCATTGGCATGTTCCATTGATGTAGAAAACTCAAAATCGACAAAAATAGAGATACATATTTTTATTTGGACAGCGAAAATATACAAAAATGTATTTTGTATCAAAAGTGGATTGTATAGTGATGCAAAAACAACAATACATACTGTAAAACGTTGAACATGCCTAGTATATAGTTAAATAGTACTAAAGGAAAATGATGCATATTCAGCCATTACATCTGAAAATAAGTGCCTCATTCCCACAGCGGACCACCAGCCTACTAACATTCAGAACGCAGGGTCTCATAAAATGAATAGATTATGGGCTTTCATAGACGATATCAGCTAATGCTAAACAGCCCTTTGACCACCAGACGAAAATAAGGTTAAGGTTGTGCTTCCTCTAAAAATATTGTGTAGACCACTGGAATGGACGGAGAGAGATAGAGAGAGAGTGGGAGAGTTAGACAGACAGACAGACAGAGAGAGAGAGAGAGAGAGAGAGAGAGAGAGAGAGTGGGAGAGTTAGGCAGACAGACAGACAGACAGAGGGAGAGGCAGAGAGAGAGAGAGGCAGAGCGAGAGAGAGAGAGAGAGAGAGTGGGAGAGTTAGGCAGACAGACAGACAGAGGGAGGGGCAGAGTGAGAGAGAGAGAGAGAGAGAGAGAGTGGGTGAGTTAGAGAGACAGACAGAGAGAGAGAGAGAGAGTGGGAGAGTTAGACAGACAGACAGAGGGAGAGGCAGAGAGAGAGAGAGGCAGAGCGAGAGAGAGAGAGAGAGAGAGAGAGAGAGGGAGAGTTAGGCAGACAGACAGACAGAGGGAGGGGCAGAGTAAGAGAGAGAGAGAGAGAGAGAGAGAGTGAGAGAGAGAGTGGGAGAGTTAGACTGACAGACACAGAGAGAGAGAGAGAGAGTGGGAGAGTTAGACAGACAGACAGAGGGAGAGGCAGAGTGAGAGAGAGAGAGGGAGAGTGGGAGAGTTAGACAGACAGACAGAGAGAGAGAGAGAGAGAGAGAGAGAGAGAGTGGGAGAGTTAGACAGACAGACAGAGGGAGAGGCAGAGAGAGAGAGAGGCAGAGCGAGAGAGAGAGAGGGAGAGTGGGAGAGTTAGACAGACAGACAGACAGACAGAGAGAGAGAGAGAGTGGGAGAGTTAGACAGACAGAGAGAGAGAGAGAGAGGGGGGGGGGGGGAGGAGCTGAGTGAAAATAACAGGCTGGATGTTGAAGAATCGCGCCGCAGTAAAAGTGTTTTGAAGGAAGTTTGGTTTGGCCGGGCAGTTTCCTCCTCCCTCCCGCTCCAGCCGTCTTATCTTCACCGTCCACTAATCAGCACTGCCGCCCACCTCAGCCCTTCAGCAGGCGTGGATAATTACACGCCTGTGTCCCATACTGCCCCCACCTTCGCCCCTCAGCTACAATAACAGTGCGTTATCTCATTACACTTTCACAGTTCTGAGACTGTCTCTTGCTCCTCTGGTTGTCTGGCAGAATCGACCATGTTTACACGCCCTTGATTCTTCCCCACGGTCCTCTCAACGCAGCATCCTTCAGCACTGCCGCGAATCGCTATTAACGCCGCTTCCTATTTCTTCTTCATTATCATCCTAGTTGTTGCTACTTGGGTACTTGGCTAATAGGGTTATGTCAACTTGCAGGTCAGAAAACAGTAAAACTTCTCGTGTTTGAAGCCTACATAAAACCAAATTACAGTTGCAATTCACCTGCAACTTACTTGCAACTTAGCTATATCAGTTTCAATCAGCACAACAATCTGTTGCAAGACACAGCTAATCAAAACACAGACTATCATGTGATCATGGAGACACCCTGGACAGGCCATCACAGGGCAGACAACAAACATTCACACACATTAATCTCTAGTTTTTGGCCAAAGTGTCCCTTTAAATAATCTCAAATAGTCTTGCTTATGTAAATTCTCACACAATATCACACGGTTGCTTGCAAAAGTTTGTTCACCCCAGGGTAGCATGTATGTTTAGTTGTCTGTAAATCAGTCAACACGTCTATGGAGAACACACTTCTGCACATTTTATACTCAATCACTGTTCATTTGCTGAATTTAACTTAATGAGAAAAGTTTATGTGTTCTATATTTTATGTTTTATTTTTTATGATATGTTAAACCCAGTAAATATTTAGAATATATAATTTGTTGGAAATGCCATATTTAAGCTTGTTCCCTGTAGAGTGCATATTAAGTTAGGCTTTGTTCACAGGACCAATGAAGATGAATGGAGATTAATGTAGACTGGCCTGGTCAACTGTCTACTAACAACCTGTAGGCTTTATCGTGCTTGAACGGCTGTTAAAAGCTTCTACCCTTGGCATTTAAATTAGATCTGAAACCGCCTACAAATATGGCTTGAGTCTGATTGGAACATGTCTAATCTCATTTGGCTTTTTGCTTTTTAAACCACAGAAAATCTGTCCTGCTCAGATCGGATATGTTAAAAATGATCACCTTCCTACTCATCAACTTATTTGTGATTTACTGTACTATGTGCTTTATTAGCTTAATAGCTGCTTAATAGCTACTCAGTTCACTGAAATGTAGTTGGTTCTTTTAGGGGCTTATACAAGAAAGTGTTAGCCTGTAATCTATAAACAGAGACAACACTGATGTTTCTAGGTGGCTTGCTTATACTGTTTGAGCTATGCATTGTTGTTTTGTCATTTTTTATAAATAACAGTTTGTCCTATGTCAGATGCCACATTAGCAAGTCTGATTGGGATTACTTGATAAGTCATCGCAGTGGAAGTGTGCATGTGAGGCAAAGTAACTGGTAACTAGTGAGTATAGGCTTCTTGTTACTTGTTTTCTACATTAGCCCTATACAGACGTACATTCAATACAAAGTTTGTCATTACAAAAGATACTGTCGTAACAATTCAAGTGAAAATACAAACGACACAGTCATGAAATTCAGAATCTTGTGGTATGTCCCCCATTTGCTTTAATGACAGTGTGCACTCAAGCGGGCTTGAACTCAGTGTGTTTGCCCAAAAGCTTCTGATCAGTAGATCAAACCCACCTGAGCGTCAACTTCAATGGAAAGAATAAAACAGAAAGTTTGCTTCAGTTTCAGTCCTAGTGCTATATATTAAACTTTTGTCCTACTTATTTTAGTTTTAAAGTCATTATTTTAAAAGTTCTGTTATGTATTTGCAGATTTCAAGGAAAAATGCCAGATACCTGTCACCATACATGCCTCAAAGTTTAAGAGAAAATCGTGTGAATGAGATTTTTCAGTGCTTTAATGAGTTGTTGCTGTGAGCCTCCAAACCAGCTCCTCATATATAACCGCTTCCACCGTAGCCCACACCAGCTTATCAGAAAGGTGGAGTCTGGGGGAAATGAAATAACGCTTCAGACGTGTGTGCGTGACGAACGCGTGAGTCTGGCTTAAACGCTAGCATTGTGCAGGCGGTCAGCAGAGAGGGGTGTGAGCGCTCACACTCCGCCCGGCTGCTAAAATGGCGTGTAACTGTAGTAGTCTGTGCTCAGTGCTGGTAGGTGAGAAGGGCAATTAGTAGAGTGAGAAACGCATAAACAGAGAGGGCCACTGTTATCTCATCCATCGTCATCAAACAGGGCGACCCCCCCCCCCGCTTCCTTTTCCTGTTTTCCACTAATGGCAGACTTGGCCTTCCATGAAATCTCTACTGCCGGAGTTCATCAGCAACCCGGGAGTGTAGTGCAGGTCATCCAGGTTTCGGCCATAGTGGAGCAGTGTTTCTGGATTAAGCTGGTTTATGACTATACCATAAAGTGATAAATACAGGTCCTATTTATTTACACTGGATGTTAAAATATGGAATATCATTTTAAATGTATTTCTTTTAATTGATAACAGTAATATCTTTATTGAAATATCAAAATAATGTGACTACATTTCAGAGCAACATTGTCCAAATGAGTGAATGAGTATGTAAGGGAATGTGGGATGGTGAGTGAATGAGTATGTAAATGAGTGTGGGACTGTGAGTAAATGAGTGAGTGAATGAGTATGTAAGGGAATGTGGGATGGTGAGTGAATGAGTGAGTGAATGAGTATGTAAATGAGTGTGGGACTGTGAGTAAATGAGTGAGTGAATGAGTATGTAAGGGAATGTGGGACTGTGAGTGAATGAGTGAGTGAATGAGTATGTAAATGAGTGTGGGACTGTGAGTAAATGAGTGAGTGAATGAGTATGTAAGGGAATGTGGGATGGTGAGTGAATGAGTGAGTGAATGAGTATGTAAATGAGTGTGGGACTGTGAGTAAATGAGTGAGTGAATGAGTATGTAAGGGAATGTGGGATGGTGAGTGAATGAGTGAGTGAATGAGTATGTAAATGAGTGTGGGACTGTGAGTAAATGAGTGAGTGAATGAGTATGTAAATGAGTGTGGGACTGTGAGTAAATGAGTGAGTGAATGAGTATGTAAGGGAATGTGGGACTGTGAGTGAATGAGTGAGTGAATGAGTATGTAAGAGAATGTGGGACTGTGAGTAAATGAGTGAGTGAATGAGTATGTAAGGGAATGTGGGACTGTGAGTAAATGAGTGAGTGAATGAGTATGTAAGGGAATGTGGGATGGTGAGTGAATGAGTATGTAAGGGAATATGGGATGGTGAGTGAATGAGTGAGTGAATGAGTATGTAAATGAGTGTGGGACTGTGAGTAAATGAGTGAGTGAATGAGTATGTAAGGGAATATGGGACTGTGAGTAAATGAGTGAGTGAATGAGTATGTAAGGGAATGTGGAATGGCGAGTGAATGAGTATGTAAGGGAGTGTGGGACTATGAGTAAATGGGTGAGTGAGTGAATGAGTATGTAATGGAATGTGGGACTATGAGTGAATGAGTGAGTGAATGAGTATGTAAGAGAATGTGGGATGGTGAGTAAATGAGTGAATGAGTATGTATGAGAATGTGGGACTGTGAGTGAATGGGTGAGTGAATGAGTATGTAAGAGAATGTGGGATGGTGAGTGAATGAGTGAATGAGTATGTATGAATAAGTGATTATGTACAGGTGTGAGGAAGTATGCAAGTGATTGAATGAATGAGTGATTATGTAAGTGAGTGAGTCAATGACTAAGGGAGTGAAAGAGTGCATAAGGAAGGGAGTGAAGGAGTATGCAAGTGATTGAATGAATGAGTAAAAATGGAGTGGAATGAGTGAATGAGTAAGGCAGTGAGTGAGGGAATGAGTGAGTGATCATGTAAGGGAGTGAGGGAGTATGCAAGGGATTGAATGAATGAGTGATTATGTAAGTGAGTGAGTCAGTGACTAAGGGAGTGAAAGAGTGCATAAGGAAGGGAGTGAAGGAGTATGCAAGTGATTGAATGAATGAGTAAAAATGGAGTGGAATGAGTGAATGAGTAAGGCAGTGAGTGAGTGAGGGAATGAATGAGTGATTATGTATAGGAGTGAGGGAGTATGTAAGTGATTGAGTGAATGAACACAAATTTAGGAGAATGAATGAGTGAGTGAAGGAGTGATTATGTAAGGGAGTGAATGCATGAATAAAGAAGTGAATGAGTGATTATGTAGCGATGAGGGGGTATGTAAGTGATAGTGTGAATTAATAAAAATGTAGGAGAGTGAATGATTGAGTGAGTGAAGGAGTGATTATGTAAGGGAGTGAATGCGTGAATAACGAAGTGAATGAGTGATTATGTAGCGATGAGGGAGTATGTAAGTGATAGTGTGAATTAATAAAAATGTAGGAGAGTGAATGATTGAGTGAGTGAAGGAGTGATTATGTAAGGGAGTGAGGGAGTGTGTGAGTGAGTGAGTGAGTGAGTGAGTGAAGGAGTGATTATGTAAGGGAGTGAGGGAGTGTGTGAGTGAGTGAGTGAGTGAGTTTAGTGAGTTTAGAGTTTAAATTTGAAAGTTTGTATCTCAGCTGTAGTAGACAGACTTCAGAACAGTGAGCAGAGCTGTCAGATGTTTGTAACAGCTCGCTCTTTGGAGAAGTGCACTGAGGAGGTTTAGTATTAGGGAGGAGATGTGCTTTCCTTGGCCTTCTATCTTCCCTCATATCCAAAGACGGTGTTTGCTCACTGGGTCGTGCTGTACAAGCACTCTTACCTTCCACACTGTTAGCTAAACTTTTGAAATCTTGTTTGTACATGTTCAGAGCAGAGACTGGTTTTCAGTGTTTAAGTTTAAGGAACCCTTTTTAGGTAACAAATCTTAATTCAGCACTTATTGCTAGTTTTAGTGCATGAGATGTGTTTACCTGCTGGCTTTGACATGCTTGTGAACAAAATAGAAAAGGAAAGGTAAAATGTGCTGGAGTGTTTTTAATGTTTTTTTTTATGTTAAATTCAGTAAATAAACAGTAATTGTGGGTTACAGTGTGCAGAAGCGTGTTCTCTCACTCACACTAAACAATTCTATCAAAATAAAAACAAAAACTTCCTAAATTCCTAATTCCTAATGTTGTATTACTGTTTTATTTTTCATTGTGAGAAAGTGAAACTTGGCTGTGGGAGATGGGTGTGTGTTTGTTGTTCTCTCTCTCACTCTCTCTCTCACTCTGCTTGCTGACGGCTGTTTTGCTGCTGTCAGCTCGTGGTGTGTTTGCTGGCTGTTGTGTTTGGCTGTGTGTGCGGTGTTGGGGGGGAAGAGGGGGGTAGAGGTGAAGGATTTCAGCTGAAACTGGATTCGTTTCCGTTTCCTAAAAGCTATTTTTTTGTAATGCTCATGTTTGGGATTCACCAATACAGAATTTTCTGTGTATGTACAATGACTGATCATTAATAACACATTTTGTTATTAATTGTAATTTGTTTTGTCATTAATTATTTGATATTTATTATTTTCTTATTATTTATTAACCAATACCATGTCAGTAACTAATAACTAAATATCAGACTAATGCCATAATTGTGTTTAGTTAGAAATTAAATAGCATCATTATAACTTTACTAAATATTTCAGTGACAATTTAAGCCGAACTCAAGTATCATCACACAGCTGCTGTTTACACTGTGTACCAATTTTATGATGAATGGACCAATAGAAATGCTCCAAAATAGCTTCAGTTTCATTGACCTACATCATTGGTGTTCCAAAGTCCGGCATGTGGGCCAAATGCCCGCAAATATATATGTAATGTATATGTACAGTTGACCGCTGTGTTAGCAATCCAAATAAACTTAAGAAACATTTTTCTGACTGGGCTTCTGAATTTACGGAACAAAGCACGGACATTATAGTAAGTACTCATGGTGCGAGAGGACGGAGAAACCTGCTCTCACAGCAGCAACTGTTCTTCAGGGCAGGTGGGGCGCAGGAGAACCTGACCAGAGCGAGGTTTGAATTTATGCTACTTGCTCAGCAGTGACACTGAGGTGTTTAAACACTCCAGCAGCCATGTGTCTGATCCACTCACACCAGCGGAACACACCCTAACACACCACCACATCAGTGTCACTGCAGAGAAACTCACAATCAGAGAAAGTTTTTTTATTCCATAATAGATTATGTGAGTAAAGAAATATTAGATTTTCTGTTCCATACGTTTGGTAATGCAGTGACTGAGTGATACACAGTCTACATGAGAAGATACTTGATGCACAGATGTTGTTCAGCACATGTTCAGATGAAGTTTGGAGTACATTGTAACATTTTTATTCTGTTGATATTCTGCTACAGCAAATACGGTCAAATTAAATTCATTAGTTAAATAATTATTCATTATTCTGTATATTTGTATATATATATATATATATATATATATATATATATATATATATATATATATATATATATATATATATATATATATTGAATACAATATTATATAGAATTTATCAATAATTTGAAGATGCATGTTTTGTCATTGGATGGCGACAATATGCTAGCTTTGAACAGATACGCACACATAAAACAGAATACTTGTATCAGAACACAAAAAGTTTACTCATCTGCAGAGAACATGCGTTGCGGTAGTGATAGTTTGGGACAGCGCTCTGGCTGCCGTCATCACCGTGCTGGCCAGTGCTTTGTCTACAATGTCTACAGCGACCATCTGAAGGTCACTATGTAGGTGCACAGTTACACACTCTAGCTCGTTTCGTAGTTGCACAATGTATCAGCCAAACTCACTACTGCTACACAACACATGAGCTATGGTCTCTGACTGTGCAGAGAGTGGAGCTACAGGGTGGGGGTTTCTAATAAAGTGGCCTATATTAGTAGAACCATGCGAGTCTCCTCTCTTGTGCCTCTTCAGTCTCTTCACATTTCCAAATAGAATTCCACTTCTGCCCCAAAAAAAGCTGAGCTCTATTTGGGAATGTGATGTGTGTAACATACACCAATATGCTGCTCACACTGGTCCAGTCAATGGAGCGCTTGTTTCACGTTCATCACTGATTCCTCCACGCTGCTTGTGAAGCAGTGCAGATGTGTAATGAGCTGTGTAGGCCTGCACAGTCAGCCGTTCTTTTTCAAAGAGGTCGTGATTTTAAATCCTGCGTTTGATTCTGGGTGTCTTTGCTGGCTTTTGTCATGAGCGTGTAGGGAGGTTGAGGGGGAGGAGGGGTGCAGGGTGCACATGTGTGTGAGTATGTGCATATAGTGTAGGCTACATAGACTAGTTACTTATTCACTAATTGGTGATGTGGGCGGCTGTCTAGTAGTCCAGGCTATCTTTGCTGAAGGTTTTTGTTAATGACCAAGCCTAGTGTACTCTGTTAGTGTGGAATAACTATAGGAGATGAAACCAGTTCCACAGAAAGTTGTGTAAGACTACACTTCCTCGTGAGTCAAACAGTGTAGGTTTCAATAATTTAACGCCTAGTTTAACAGAAATGGGTCCTTTGACTGACATAAAATGGAGCATGTGAGCAGTACGGAGTGGAGCAGCAGGATTTTAACAGAAGCAGCTTTTTCAGAAAGTCGGGAGTGTCAGTGTTCTTTATTGCACCAAAACCACTTCATGATCAACACTAGCGTTAATCAATGAGCAATAGTCATTCAGAAACAGTGGATGTGTCTTAAAACCTAGTGAATGTCTAAGTAGGCTGTCTAGGTAGCAGCTGTTGAAGTAGCAGTGTTCTCTCCTCATCTCTCCTCATAAAACAGATTACTGAGACGCTCTAGGTGGGTTAGCTGGTTGCTTAGCTACCGGCCGGCATACAAAACAATAGCTTGTGGCTTAAAAATCCGCTAGCATAAATGCTAATGGCTCCAGCATAAAACTGCAAAATGGTAAACAACTCGTTACAAAATTCTATGTGAAAAGTGCATGAAGTCAGTGAGTAGTACAAGTGCGTTGAGTTAAAGCTAAAAAGTCTCAGGCTGGAGCGGTTAAACTGCACCACTTTTAGCTTAACTCCGCTACTTTCTGTGTGTGTCAGCATTATTCAGGGTTGGATCAGCTGTTGGGAGAGCTATTGGGCCGCTAAGAGAGTGAGAAAGAGAGAAATGCATGGCCGTTTCAAATGTAGCCCTATATAAAATGAATAGAGACTGCTGGGACAAATGGCACGTACCGGTCGAGTATTGAAGTGCAGGTTAGTGGTCCACTGCTTTCGCAGTTTGTGGCCATTAACTTCAAAGCCCCCACAGAGTGAGAAACTACAGGGGCAAAGTGCAGAAGTTGTAGAGGAGCCAGTTGATTCAGTGTACATGTACACTGAGGCTGCAGATGGATAGCTTAGTGCTAATGTACTGTCACGCATGGCTAATTAACTATGTCAGATACTAGTTACATATTTGGGAGTTGTGTTGGGTAGTTCACTGTTTTTGGGGGTTGTTTGGGAGGGGGGCATCACTTTGGTTGTAGTGGGCTAGACAAAAGTCCAGAGCTGAATTTAGTTCCCAGTCTAGTCTGGACATTATATCAATATTAACTAACCACACATGCCAGCTTATTTAAATGTCTGAATAAAATAAATGAAAAATAAATAGAGAGAGCTGTTTTGCTCTTTGATCAACAGTGACTAAGCAATGGTTTGTAAATCTCTTGTGCTGGGTTTTCTCCATGATTCGTGTCCATAACTTGTGAACTAAGCCACTCGTGCTGTCGCACTAAAGTCAGAGGAATTAGTGATTATATTATATGTCTGTGATGGTGCAGGTGTGCCCATCAATAAAAACAATAGTTAACTCTGTAATGTTATCATATTTACCTACCTACCTTGATGTCCTATGGAAGGGGAAGAGGGCAAATGGGAGGTAGAGGGAACTGAGGCTTCTTGTCCCTGTTGGGCGGATCCACCTTCAGGGAGGGAGGGGGGCTCAGTGTCCTTAATTGGGAGAAAACCTGCAGGGGATGAAATCAAGAAATGAATACTTATGGGTAATATGTATATATGATTATCATGACGAGTTAACAGCTGTGCAAAAGTGTGTGTGTATATATGTATGTGTGTTGGTTGCGAGTTAGCGTCTCTGGATATCGCCCCAGGCGGGTTATTAGTCTAGTCGGGGGCGGGGCTCTGACGATAAGAGCGCCGGTGTTCTCTCACCTGAGGAGAGGGGTCTCAGCTACCAGTGAGAGTTGCGGTGTGAGCCCGGTGAATGACTGTTATGCGCTTGTAACAGTGAGGGAAGAGTTAGTTTGACGCCTCTAGTAACCATCCTGTTTATTTGTTGTTCTTTTGTTTAGTGTGGAATAAATTGAACCACGGGTGCACTTGAACTCAAAGCCTAGCCTCCTTGTGTCCACACCCACATCCCTAGTGCCACTCTGCCGTACGCAAATCCCGGTGGCTCTTCCTTTGGGGGATGCGCCGTTACAATGTCATATATATAAACAAGTTTGCAATTTATTTGATCCATAGAATATGGAATTAATACAGTATTGATACAGGGTTGGTGCTGCTGCATTAGATGAGATTATAAAATGATCAGCTGCATTGAGATTGGGAATGAATGGTTACACCACTATTAGCTAACGGTAAGCTCGGTACCTGTTCAAACCACCAATGCATAAGTGTGTGTGTATTTATCTGTAAGGTTTTAAATATGAACTGAATAGTCTATTGTTGACATAACGTTTTCCCTATCGTGACGTACACTCTGCCCTGCACAGTTTATTAAGGGCTTGTTAGTAAACTGGTTGGCTGGATCAGGTGAGAAAACACTGAGATGTGCAGAGCAATGGATACTCCTTGGGTAGGACTGGGAATCACTGCTGCTGTGCTTTGATTTGAAGTGAAGCCTCAAGCATAAACCTGATACTGCTTGTGATACCTGATACTGAAGCACAACCTAAGACTACCTGCGTCTTACTTTTACACCCTGATTGAGGAGTTTGGACAACCCCACTCATAGAGGTTTTTTCTTTATTTCTACCATTTTCTCTGATAAAAGAATGTATAATGTTTTATGTAGTGACTGTGTATGGTATGTAAAGTTGTCACTACATAACCACACATTAGACACCAGCACTTAATTCATTAATTAAAATTTTGAACATCACTTTTGTTTCCCTTTACTGATACTAACAGTCTCTACTGTCTCTGAAGGCCTTACCTTAGAACACTAGTACTGTGAGGATTTGATAGGTTTCAGCCACAAGGTACTGATGTTGGATAATTAATTCAGAGTAAATCATCTCAAAGGCATTGAATTGAGATCAATCTCTCCAGAGAAAGTGGTTCAACAGCTTCACAGCCAAATGGCTTGCTGACGATAAGCTCACATGTTGCTGCTCCAAAGCATCCCATTCTAGGCAGTGCCTCTCAGTGGACTTGATATATACTAATACAATGAATATACTAATACAATACTAATAGAAGTGCCTATATATATTAGTATTTTTTGCTAAATTTAAAATATTAGGATAATCATTTCTATTATGATACATATAGTGACTGCATATAGGTGTGTGTGTGTATGTGCATGTGTGTGGAAGGCTATTTATTCAGAGGGAACCATTGCACAAGTGTTTTGGCTGCATTTTTTGAAAAAAATAAAAAGAGGTCTTCACCTGCTCCTCACTTTGTCTTCTTCACCTGTTGTATTAAATTTTTCATGTATTAGGTTTTCTGTGTTTTCTGTAAAGAATGTGTTATTTTAATAATTTTCACTTAGAAAATCAATAAATTTGACCTGGTGGAAATATTTTTGTGGGCAAGTTTAGAATATTTGCTGTGGAATTATATTTATACATGGGTACCGACTTGTTCTAGAAATAGATGTCGAGCTTTTTCATATCAGATTAAAAAGTAAACACGCATTTAATCAGGAGTCTCTAAACTTTTGACTGATGCTGTATGCTGTGAACACGCTTGCATGAAAAAACACATGGATTTCATCTGTGAACAAACGAGAGAAAGCGTGTGCTCACACTCGTTATATATGATTGTGTCTGTTCACTAGTGAGTGAATGCCCGCTGGCTGTGTCTCAGGCGTTACTAGAGGGTGTCACCCTGACCCATCAGAAAGCACTGCTGGGGTTGCTGGGGTTCATTCTGGGTGGGGTTCCCTCTCCTGGGAAAGTATAACAGAGTGCATACAAACGAACAGGAAGGGCCCAGCATGGAGGGGAGGTCTCTCTCTCTCTCTCTGCCTTTCACTTGCTTGTTCTCACTTGGGGAAAAAAAAGAAACACTCCCTCTCCATCATTTCAAAACAACAGTGTGACAACAATTACAAGGGAAAGGAAACCATGCCACCCTTCCAGGGAGAAACAGAATGAGAGAGTGATAGAAGGAGCGCCAGAAAGAAAGAGAGAGAAAAAGAGAATCAAACCCAAAAAAGAATTCGAAAAAAGAAAGAGAGGGGTGTAGAAAGAGAGAGGGAGAGGGAGAGTCAGGGGCCTTTTCAGAGGAGCTGGGAACCAGAGAGGAGTGAAGGAAGAGACTGAAGGAGAGAGTAGCTCAGGTTGCGGGCCGGAACAAAAGACACCTGCTCAGAAAGAGAGAGAGAGAGTGAGAGAGAGAGACAGAGAGAGAGGTGTATGTACTGCACCTGAGAGGCAGGTTAAGTATTAGTGTGTATAGAATTACTTAAAATGAGAAGAGGAAGGAAAGAACGACACAGAGTGTAAGTAGGTGCATGACCACAGCATGCAAACAAATGGGAGAGAGAGAAAGAGAGAGAAAGCGAGCACGTGAGCAAGAGAGAGAGTGAGAGAGAGAAAGAGAGAGAGAGAGAGATTATTATTGTCATCCTTTCACTGTCTTTGAGTGTGTTAATCTATGATAAGTTAAAGGGTGAAACAGTGAACCAGTCACTCTCTATACTTTAGAAATGTGGTGCTTAATTCAGTGGTGATGAAACTAAATGGACGTGAACTGAGAGAGAGCTGAGAGGAAGAGCTGAGAGGAAGAGAAAGTGGCTGAGAGTGTGTGTGAGAGAGAGACAGAGAGATGGTGGCAAAGACAGGCTGAGAGAGAGAGAGAGAGAGAGAGAGAGAGCTGAGACGAAGAAAAAGTAGCTGAGAGTGTGTGTGTGTGTGTGAAAGAGAGAGAGAGAGGGAGTGTGAGAGAGCTGAGAGAAAGAGAGATGGTGGCAAAGAGAGGCCAAGAGAGAGAGCGGAGAGGAAAAGAGGGTGGCAGAGAGAGAGAGAGAGAGAGAGTGAGTGAGAGAGGTTTGTTCAGTCTGGGTAGTCTGTGACTGGCCAAAACCACTGGCGTCACTTAGCTTCCTCTCTCGTTCCTCGAGAGAGAGAGAGAGAGAGAGGGAGAGACTGTGCGAATGTGTCTCAGTGTTTGGTTGCAGAGCTAAACGTGTGTGTGTGTGTGCAGGATAACCTGGCGCTGTTTCTGAGAGGTTGTGAGGAGTTGGGACTGAAGGGCTCTCAGCTGTTCGACCCCGGAGACCTGCAGGACACACGCACCGGCAACAAGTAAGACCACTTTTCAGTTTAAGTGCAGCAGTGCATTTGTTCCTGTGCATGTGGATGAGTGTCAGGGCTATTATACTGTGATTGTACTGTGATTGTACTATGATTACACTGTGATCATACTGTGATCATGCTGTGATCATGCTGTGATCATGCTGTGATCATGCTGTGATCATGCTGTGATCATACTGTGATCATACAGTGATTGTACTGTGATCATACTGTGATCATGCTGTGATCATACTGTGATCATACAGTGATTGTACTGTGATTGCACTGTAAATATATAGAGGTTATAAAATGCATTGAAATACATGAGAAGATGCTGGTGAACCCCGATGACATTAATCATTTTCAATGTTTTAAATTTTTGTTTGCATTTGCTGGATAATGTCACAGCTCTAGTTTGAGTGTGTGTGTGTGTGTGTGTGTGCCTTCAATCACATTGTCACTGAGGCATTGAAACTTTTCAAAAGATATGAATTAAAGGTGAATTCCACAATTTTTTTTATATAGTACGATTCAATTGTTATTCTCTAACCAAAAAAGTCATTCTAAGCATTCGGCTTCATCCTAGAAGAGTCTGCAGTGGTGATGACAGGAACCAGATATCTAAAGGGTTTAATGCCAGTATAGCTTCCTCACAGAACACTGTTACATGAAATGCATTAAAATGCTGTGTGGTGCCTAAAACTATATTTAATATATTTTATGAATGGCTCGATTTCCTCAACAAGTTTAGAAATGTTGAAAAACTGCTGGAATTACCCCTTACGTCTAGGCCTGAACTACATTACAGTCCTAATGATGATTCATCACTGAAAGTACTTTTTGGTCTAGGCTTAGATTTAATCCGGGTTTGGGATACTGGCTCATGTTATTTCTGCAATAGAGTGATAACCAGGGTTCAAACTATCACACTATCATGAAATACATACGCTGTAAGAACGTTGCTGATACTGCTTATGACACATGATACTGGAAGAACTAAACAATCACTGCACTTATTTTAGACTTAGCATAGAAAAGAAGGAGCTCTGGTTTCTGAGACAGTCACAGATAAAAGTTTGGACACACCCACACCCAGTGGTGGTTTTAATACAGATCAACTAAAACATGGTCAAAAAGTCTAAACAGTGTTTTCCTCAGCTGGTAGCTTTAACAGTCATATGTTAATGTCACAGCAAACAGAATGTGGATTGGGTGCATCTTCAGTTTTTGATTTAAAGTGCATGCACGCAATATGTTATTGTTTTCACTCACGTCATTCCGGCAACGTTCCAAATCCACATGGAGGGCAGGAAGTGCAAAAACAGAATGGAAGCGAGGAGTTTGTACAGCACTAGTTTAGATAATATTACAAAGGTGACCACATAAGCTTCACCTGATCCTAATGTTATGAACAGTGATGTTAGCATAGTTTAGCCTTTCTACTGAAAAACGAAACAAAAAAAAAAAACGTGCAACTCCACGGCCCCTTTTAACGTTAACATTACAGCTGTGTACTTAAATCTATCACCCCTGTTCACCCACAAATCAACTGAACACGATACAATACTCACTCCTACCGACTGCGTGAAGTCAGCTTTTTATTCCTGCTGTCCGGTTCTACCTCAAATAGTGCCGCAGTTAGCCAACAGTCTGCTGCAACATCTAAGGTGGAACGTCAAACCCGGCATATAAAAGTTGACTTCACGCTTGTAGTGAGTAATTTATTGTGAGTAGTTTGTCTGTGGGGGCTGTGATAGTGCACTGGTGATCGATTTTAAACAGCAGCTACAGCAAATTAAATCCAGCAAAGAAGACTCGCAAACCATTTTCACCGATGGCTTTTGGTCAACTTCTTGCATTTTTTCTCTCATAAACAACAACTTTTGCTGCCTGATGAAAGTTCCACATAGTTTCCCGGTAAATCTATAGACAACGAGTATAATAGCGCCCCCTATGTGGAAAATCACTTCCACAGCAATGCAGTGGGGTGACGTCATTTGCAAACAACCTATTGAAACAAAGCTACAGTAAAGCTTTAGCTACAGTAATCATTACATTTAGGCTTTGTAGTTCTGTATGAAGTTTCTCTGCATACTTTGTTATCATCAATGGTCAAGATCTCTACAAGACCACCATAGAGCAGGTCTTATTTTTTGGGAGGTGGCTTATTCTCAGCATTGCAGTGACCCTGGAATCTCAGTGAATCTGTATCTATATATTTTAATCCATCTATTGTTCTTTACTATATATATGGTTTTTAAAAGCATTTTTTTTCATTGCAGACCTCTCAGTTTTCTCTTTCACATTAATTCCCATCCTTTGGATTCCAGATGAATCTGAGCCCTGTGTACAATTTAGGGCACATCCAAAGAGGAGAATGTTAACTATTAGGTTAATAGTTAAAGCAGCTAACTATTTAACTATTAGGGTAATAGTTAAAGCAGCTGGTTACAGAGACGTAAACTTCATGTGAATCATGACTCAGGAAACTGACAGCTTGTTTCCGTAAGATTGGTCATCATTTTGACCACCCAATAAACCATTGTTGTTATATCTGGGGAAATCAGTGGTTTGAAAGTAAACAGTGTCTAACATAATCATGTGACCTGTTGTGGGCATTTCGATTGTCCGATGCATGCAACTTTACAAACCACTGCAACACATGCAACTGAGTTTCAAGTGAGGTTTTACAGTATGCCACTCAAATGCAATTCAGTTTTGTGTAGGTTTCAGACAACTAAAGTTGCACACAGTTTTCACAGTCTAATTCACAGTCTTAATATCCTAATACACACAGTTTTCACAGTCTAATATCCTAATACACACAGTTTTCACAGTCTAATATCCTAATAAAACACAGTTTTCACAGTCTGATATCCTAATACACACAGTTTTCACAGTCTAATATCCTAATACACACAGTTTTCACAGTCTGATATCCTAATACACACAGTTTTCACAGTCTAATATCCTAATACACACTGTTTTCACAGTCTAATATCCTAATACACACAGTTTTCACAGTCTAATATCCTAATACACACAGTTTTCACAGTCTAATATCCTAATACACACAGTTTTCACAGTCTAATATCCTAATACACACTGTTTTCACAGTCTAATATCCTAATACACACAGTTTTCACAGTCTAATATCCTAATACACACAGTTTTCACAGTCTAATATCCTAATACACACTGTTTTCACAGTCTAATATCCTAATACACACAGTTTTCACAGTCTAATATCCTAATACACACAGTTTTCACAGTCTAATATCCTAATACACACAGTTTTCACAGTGTACATCCATCAAAATATGTTAAAACATACATGTTCAGTTAGATGTGTCCAGATTAATGACTAGCACTGTGTGTTCAAGTGTCCAGTATGTTTATGAGGAAGTGTGTTTGTGTGGTGTCACTTGTGTTACTAAGTAAAGTGCATCACATACACACAAACACTGACGAAGCTTTATCCTCCTCATCCTGTGTGTGTGTGTGATCTAAACCTTCATTTCCTCAGTTCTGTTCAGCATCTGCACCATCTGTATGTGAACACACGTGCTGCCTGTTCTCTCTCTCTCTCTCTCTCTCTCTCTCTCTCTCTCTCTCTCTCTCTCTCTCTCTCTCTTTCTCTCTGTTTCTGTTTCTATATCTGTCCATATGGCCACACCAAACCGAAACACGTGCTGAGTTTAAATGGGCTGGGCCTGTGTCAGGTGTCATAGTGACACGATATTGTCTATTATAAGATACAGGCTGACAGTCCTGGGGGTTGGAGGGTGGGGGATGTCTTGTAGATGCAGTGAAACTACAATAAGACCTGAACGAGAAGATCACCATGGTTACTGGACTGGTCTGTTCAGTCTGAAAGGACAATAAAAAAAGATTGAGTTTCAAGTGTTTGTGCGTTTGTTTGGACTTTTGCATGTTGGTGTGTGTGTCTTCACATGTGTGTGTGTTTCTTATCTGGTGCCGAAGCCATCAGAATCATTCTTTAGAGCACTAGTTCCTTAAAGTACTTTCCCTACTTTACACGTTTACTGCTGCCCACTTTATTAGAAACACCTCCTTTACACTTCCACTCAGTATCCACTTTATTAGAAACACCTCCTTTACACTTCCACTCAGTATCCACTTTATTAGAAACACCTCCTATACACTTCCACTCAGTGTCCACTTTATTAGAAACACCTCCTTTACACTTCCACTCAGTATCCACTTTATTAGAAACACCTCCTTTACACTTCCACTCAGTATCCACTTTATTAGAAACACCTCCTATACACTTCCACTCAGTGTCCACTTTATTAGAAACACCTCCTATACACTTCCACTCAGTGTCCACTTTATTAGAAACACCTCCTTTACACTTCCACTCAGTGTCCACTTTATTAGAAACACCTCCTATACACTTCCACTCAGTATCCACTTTATTAGAAACACCTCCTATACACTTCCACTCAGTGTCCACTTTATTAGAAACACCTCCTTTACACTTCCACTCAGTATCCACTTTATTAGAAACACCTCCTATACACTTCCACTCAGTGTCCACTTTATTAGAAACACCTCCTTTACACTTCCACTCAGTGTCCACTTTATTAGAAACACCTACTTTACACTTCCACTCAGTGACCACTTTATTAGAAACACCTCCTTTACACTTCCACTCAGTGACCACTTTATTAGAAACACCTCCTTTACACTTCCACTCAGTGCCGACTTCATTAGAAACACCTCCTATACACTTCCACTCAGTGACCACTTTATTAGAAACACCTCCTTTACACTTCCACTCAGTGACCACTTTATTAGAAACACCTCCTTTACACTTCCACTCAGTGTCCACTTTATTAGAAACACCTCCTTTACACTTCCACTCAGTATCTACTTTATAAGAAACACCTCCTTTACACTTCCACTCAGTGTCCACTTTATTAGAAACACCTCCTTTACACTTCCACTTAGTGTCCACTTTATTAGAAACACCTACTTTACATTTCCACTCAGTGTCCACTTTATTAGAAACACCTACTTTACACTTCCACTCAGTGTCCATTTTATTAGAAACACCTCCTTTACACTTCCACTCAGTGTCCACTGTATTAGAAACTCCTCCTTTACACTTCCACTCAGTGTCCACTTTATTAGAAACACCTACTTTACATTTCCACTAAGTGTCCATTTTATTAGAAACACCTCCTTTACACTTCCACTCAGTGCCCATTTTATTAGAAACACCTCCTTTACACTTCCACTCAGTGTTCACTTTATTAGAAACACCTACTTTACGCTTCCACTCAGTGTCCACTGTATTAGAAACACCTCCTTTACACTTCCACTCAGTGCCCATTTTATTAGAAACACCTCCTTTACACTTCCACTTAGTGTCCAATTTATTAGAAACATCTACTTTACACTTCTACTCAGTGTCCAGTTTATTAGGAGCTCCTCCTTTACACTTCCACTCAGTGCCCACTTTATTAAAAACACCTCTTTTACACTTCCACTAAGTGTACAATTTATTAGAAACACCTCCTTTACACTTTCACTCAGTGTCCACTGTATTAAAAACACCTACTTTACATTTCCACTCAGTGTCCACTTTATCAGAAACACCTACTTTACACTTCCACTCAGTGTCCACTGTATTAGAAACACCTACTTTACATTTCCACTCAGTGTCCCTTTTATCAGAAACACTTTATTGCACTTCCACTCAGTGTCCATTTTATTAGAAACACCTCCTTTACACTTTCACTCAATGTCCACTGTACTAGAAACACCTACTTTACACTTCCACTCAGTGTCCATTTTATCAGAAACACTTAATTTCCACTTCCACTCAGTGTCCACTTTATTAGAAACACCTACTTTACATTTTCACTCAGTGTCCAATTTATTAGAAACACCTCCTTTACACTTCCACTCAGTGTCCACTTTATTAAAAACACCTCTTTTACGCTTCCACTCAGTGTCCAATTTATTAGAAACACAGACATTACACTTCCACTCAGTGTCCACTTTATCAGAAACACCTACTTTCCACTTCCACTCAGTGACCATTTTATCAGAAACACTTAATTTCCACTTCCACTCAGTGTCCACTTTATTAGAAACACCTACTTTCCACTTCCACTCAGTGTCCACTTTATTAGAAACACCTACTTTACACTTCCACTCAGTGTCCATTTTATCAGAAACACCTACTTTACACTTCCACTTAGTGTCTATTTTATCAGAAACACTTATTTTACACTTCCACTCAGTGCCCACTTTATCAGAAACACCTACTTTACACTTCCACTCAGTGTCCATTTTATCATAAACACTTATTTTACACTTCCACTCAGTGTCCACTTTATTAGAAACACCTACTTTACGCTTCCACTCAGTGCCCACTTTATTAGAAACACCTACTTTACGCTTCCACTCAGTGTCCACTGTATTAGAAACACCTCCTTTACACTTCCACTCAGTGTCCACTTTATTAGAAACACCTCCTTTACACTTCCACTCAGTGTCCACTTTATTAGAAACACCTCATTTACACTTCCACTACGTGTCCACTTTATTAGAAACACCTACTTTACACTTCCACTCAGTGTCCATTTTATCCTAAACACTTATTTTACACTTCCACTCAGTGTCCACTTTATTAGAAACACCTACTTTACACTTCCACTCAGTGTCCACTGTATTAGAAACACCTACTTTCCACTTCCACTCAGTGACCATTTTATTAGAAACACTTATTTTACACGTCCACTCAGTGTCCACTTTATTAGAAACACCTACTTTCCACTTCCACCCAGTGTCCACTTTATTAGAAACACACACATTACACTTCCACTCAGTGTCCACTTTATTAGAAACACACACATTACACTTCCACTCATTGTCCACTTTATTAGAAACACCTACGTTACACTTCCACTTAGTGTCCACTTTATTAGAAACACCTACGTTACACTTCCACTGTGTCCACTTTATTAGAAACATACACATTATACTTTCACTCAGTGTCCATTTTATCAGAAACACCTACTTTACACTTCCACTCAGTGTCTATTTTATCAGAAACACTTATTTTACACTTCCACTCAGTTTCCACTGTATTAGAAACACCTCCTTTACACTTCCACTCAGTGTCCACTTTATTAGAAACACCTCCTTTACGCTTCCACTCAGTGTCCACTGTATTAGAAACACCTCCTTTACACTTCCACTCAGTGCCCACTTTATCAGAAACACCTCCTTTACACTTCCACTCAGTGTCCACTTTATTAGAAACACCTCCTTTACACTTCCACTCAGTGCCCACTTTATCAGAAACACCTACTTTACACTTCCACTCAGTGTCCACTGTATTAGAAACACCTCCTTTACACTTCCACTCAGTGTCCACTTTATTAGAAACACCTCATTTACACTTCCACTACGTGTCCACTTTATTAGAAACACCTACTTTACACTTCCACTCAGTGTCCATTTTATCATAAACACTTATTTTACACTTCCACTCAGTGTCCACTTTATTAGAAACACCTACTTTACACTTCCACTCAGTGACCATTTTATTAGAAACACCTCCTTTACACTTCCACTCAGTGTCCACTGTATTAGAAACACCTACTTTCCACTTCCACTCAGTGTCCACTTTATTAGAAACACACACATTACACTTCCACTCAGTGTCCACTTTATTAGAAACACACACATTACACTTCCACTCAGTGTCCACTGTATTAGAAACACATGCTCATTTCTCAGCTGCATGTTTTCTCAGTGTCCACTGTAAGTAGATGTTGATCAGCAGCTCTTTGCTTCATTCAGAGGATTTAAAGGTGGTAATTAAACTGCATTGATTTTGGAAAATATAATATAAATATAAAAATAATCATGTTCAATAAAGCCTGAAATAAAACCAGCAGGCTGATGTCCAGGATAAATATTGAAAGCTGATGTTGTGTTTTTATTGTCTGCTCCTCTGCTGCGTAAGTAGATCCATCTTTTATGTTTTTTTGTTTTTTTCTGATTTTAAATATTGATTACCGCAATAATCCGATCAAATCCAAACATGGTGGAAGTTTTCCTCATCTGGACAGGTTCTGTTTACCTGTCCCAGCTGGCACTCTTTCCTCCTGTCAGCTTGGCCTCATCATATCTCTTCAACAGCATCACTCTTTCCAGTGGCGTGTGAGAGACAGTGCTGGGGCATGGCTTGCTTCATGAAGTGAGCACAGAGAGAAAGTATGCAGCCATTCAGTGTGCTGATGGAAACAGAGCCGTTTATGACAGGTGACAGAAAGTGAGAGAGAGAGAGAGAGGTGAACAGAGGTTGTGAGAAGTAGAAGAAAAGATCTTATCAGGAAAGATGATCTAATACACTTGGAATGTGTTTTAAAGATGATAGTTCTAACCACCGAGTGTTTGTACTGTATGTGTATTCAGTTAAAGCAAAGATTCAAAGACACCATTCCGTATGACCCTGCACACAGTAGACCTTACCTCATTTATAGTCTAGAATTTGGTGAAAAATCTAATTTATACTAGCTCCCTATTTACCCCAAGGGCAGTTGATCAGCCAGGACCGTCCTGTAAACTTTTTTTCTTTTGCACTGGAGCCTGAGCCCGAGTAGCTAACAAGTAATGAGTGCTTCAGTTCCATAAATCAGTTTTGTGAAAAGACACTCACCTTAAACAGTGTTTTCATCCGAAGAGACTTGCTTAACCTTCTGACACTGTATAACACTGTACAAGAAGACTATACCCAGTGGTGAGCCATGACTGTTAGAGCGAGGCAGAGTTTAATGATGAATTGTTTTTTATAGAAACATGGCAGTTCGAATGTGCAGTTTTAATTCTAGCTTGTAGGATCAACAGTAAATGCATTTACACACATTTAGTTATTGGAGAACTGCAGTACATCAGACATCTGGTTATCAGATAATGTCAAGTCTCTGGGTTTACGTGAGTCTGGCCGCCAATAAACTCACAGAATAACATATAAGTCCATTTAGTTGATGATGGATAGTTACATTTTTCATTATGTCAGGTATGCAGTTGGTTTCATCGTTGCTTCAAAATGTCAAAGTGTTTTTTTGCTATCTCGCAGTTGCTGTATCATATCGCCGCTGACCAATACAAATCTCCATTTTTGACGGTTTTCATTTTTCTACATCATTTGAATGCAGAAGGTACTATTTCTATTGCGTGAGAGTTTTATCATGAATGGACGAACAACAATGCTTCAGAATCACTTGGGGAAAAAATCTGGTTCCATTGACTTATATTGAAAATTAGGATGGTTTCTGTCCTCTTCTGTAGAGTTACTATTTTGGAAATACTTGTTTTTCATGGGACAACACTGACATGCTGCTTCCGGTATCATAATGCACAATGAAAGAAATCTAAAGGTGTACATGCACTAATAAATCTCATTACCAAACTACAATCCAACTCTATATATCAGATTTCTTAATCAGTTGTTTAGACCTTTCTCCAGTCTAAAAAGTTGGAGTATGCTGTTTACGTGACTTAATAATAGTAATAAATTATAATCAGACTACATTTGTCGTTCCACCTTGAACTGTTTAAGATTAACACCTTAACGCAAGGTACAATTACAGCTTCCTGTATTTGACCACTGAACTGTTGTCCTATACTGTAATGTACTGTACTGTAATAAATGATGAATGAATGGTTTACGGCTCATAATTCATATTTATATGAATTTATATGGTTGTAAAAAGAGACCTGTGGTAAAGCTAATAGCCAGACCCTAAACACACCCCTGGTCTAGTTCCAGTTCTTGAGTGCCAGAGAGCAACAGCTGCTATTATCATATACCATACATCATATGTGGATGGCTGTAGAAGTTAAGTTTTAAAAATGATGAACTCTTCTTAGATGGCATGGTAGCTACATTCAGACACATTGTATCTCTATATAAATCTGCCTACCTATCACCTGGTAGTAGGAATCAAGTCCTGTAACCCCACTCCTGCTTTTAATCTCTGGGTTAGCTCATGTCTTGAAAAGATGTTTGTGGTGATGATGTGGACTCATTTGACACCTGCTAGCTTCTGGTGGAGTTTTACACAGCAGTATTATCTAAAACTAGGCCAGCAAGCAGCAGAAGTGGTTAGTAGATAGCAGCAGCCCACTCTGTTGGCCAAGGCGAGCACAACGTGTGTTTTCAATTTACTGAGTGGAAGTCAAAAATGGAACTGGGGATGACTCCAGAAAAGGTAGAGACCCTGTTGCATAGGTTAAATATATATTATTGGATTAAAAATGAGCAAGAATTACAGAGGGGACGCCTCACAGCAAGACGATCTGGGTTTGATTTCTGTTTTGTGCTTGGGTGGGTTTCCTCCGGTGGTTTCCTCCCACAGTACAAACACATGCATGTTAGGTTGATCAGTCACTCTAGAAACCCCGTAGGTGTGAGTGTGTGTATATGTTGGCCATGCGATGGACTGGTGACCAGACCATGGTGTACCCCGCTATTGCCCAATGACGCTGGGATTGGCTCCATCGTTTCCTTGAAGTCCTAGAAGGCCCTGGGGGCAAATCCAACTCAATGCCACTGCCTGTGGTTGACTCAATGCCACTGCCTGTGGTTCATCAGAATGAACCAAACACCTATGTGCTGTGTACAAGATAACTAGGCTACAATTAGTCAATAGTAAATGGCAGCAATCAAGCCCCAGGCCAGAAAAAGTGAATACACATTGTCCTGTAATCCTACAGTTCGGGATGGTAATGTTAAAGCACCTCTGTGACAATGCTACATTTTTCTAGCGCCCCTATGGGGTTTCTAATTATATGATATTGTTAACTTACGCTGGGTCATGTAACCATTTGGTGACCGTTATAGATTAAACACATTACATGTGTCTTTTCAGATTGTAACAGATATTAACATATATTTGATATACTTGCATGTTGGAGTTTTAGTCCATCAGGAAAGAGCTCTTGTGTAGAGCAGCTGCTGCCATTTTTTTCAACAACTGAATGAAACCTGGTTAGGAGACCACTCCTATTTGCTGTATATAGGACTTCCAGAGGCTTTTCCCAAGATTTAACGCTTGAAGATGGCTGCTACTAATGCTTTTTGGGGATAACTTCTGGAAAAACCTTTTCTCCAGTTTGCTTGTTTATAACTCCAGTGGTTTTTAGCCACATTAGCCTTGTAGCTCCAGGGGAAAGCGACCTGGCTGATCAAATATATTTGGGATAAGGAGGAAAACTTTGCTAACGTTTCACCAAACTGCCAATTAAAACTTGGTGTTCTAGTGTTGCATCAACTTAAACTGTGAAGACACAAATAGTCAAAGGTGGACAAAGTATGCAATTTCATTACTTAAGTAAAAGTATACTCCTGGCAAATACTACTGCAATACAAATAAGTTCTTCAGTCAAATTTCACTTCTCAGTTAAAGAAGACTAAAATCCATTCATAGCTTAAAAACTGCAACTACTACAAGCTCAGACAACCTTTATATACCTTGACATGGTTTCTCAGGTTGGACAGTGAATTTTTGATGCCAATGTTTGTCCACTGAAGTTTCAAAGTGATGAATACCAAGAACCTTTTTTTGAAATGCAGTTTTCAATATTTGTCTTTTAATGGAGTAAAAGGCATACATTTCTAAAAAATGGCACTCCAGTAAAATACACATGATTGAAAAATGTACTTAAGAACAGTACTCAAGTACTTTGTTTCTGTCCACCCCTGCAAATATTTGAGGAGGGAGAGAAAGTCCCTGTTATGCTCACTGATTCATTCCCAGCCCTTCCTCTTTGTCTTTACTCCTCTGTGTACTGTTTGTTTGTTTTGGGTGCTGAAGTAGAACAGAAAGTTATAGCTGTGTTTCAGACTGAGGATGAATAATTGTAGGTGAAGTATCTAGAACAGGACCACACTTACCCTGTGTGGTGTCTAAACGTAGTCAGGAGGAACAATTCTCTCCATTATCCCAGCTCTTCAGCGCTGTAACTGAATATGTCCTCTAGATTGGGCAGATATACTTCCCTGAAAAAAATCTGGTACAGCTCTTATGGGTGTTTTAGCAGTCTGAGTTGTAGTGCCTGTGTTTTCAGTAAGATATCAGCATGAAGATCACGATGGATCGGGTTTGCTGTGGTTTCTCAGTACAAATGCATCT
Source organism: Megaleporinus macrocephalus (assembly GCA_021613375.1). Lineage (NCBI taxonomy): Eukaryota > Metazoa > Chordata > Actinopteri > Characiformes > Anostomidae > Megaleporinus > Megaleporinus macrocephalus. The sequence goes on from CM038713.1 coordinate 32,023,004, forward strand.
GAATTTGCAACCTGGACTCTCTGTGTGTCTACTTTGTCTGTGTTGGTTTTCATACATTTACAGGACTTCCTGAGTTTGTATTAAATCTGTACTGTACCATCGAAGTGCTCGTGCAGCGCACTTTATTCATTTTCTGGAGATATAGTTTTAAAAAAGACTATGTGCCTGTGCCCGCCCCTTCACAATTTAGCTTTACTTTATTTCCTCAGTTAAGCTAAACCACTGAGAGAGCTAACTAGTAAGAAAAAGTAGTAAAATTACCAGCAAGAAAGACTTTTCTTACAGGGGGTCAGTTATCCACAGTGGACGAGATGCCAACACGCAAAGAGAAATATATCTTCACTGTTTCTGGACGTAGCTAACATTAGCTATAGTAGTTAGCAAAACAAAAACTATATGAATAGAGGATATAATCTTGCAATTGATATACAGCATTAACCAAATAGAAAAAGGGAAAAATCACAAACATCAGTAACAACTGTTAGAAGTCTACATGATTGTCTGTTATTAGGAATATGAGGAGGGCTCAGTGTTTTGACAGGCAGGAGAAGAAGTAACATCCATCCATCATCTGCCGCTTAATCCTGCTAGTTGGGACCAATCCCAGCGTCATCGGGCGAAGGCGGGGTGCACCATAGACAGTTCGCCAATCCATCGCATGGCCAACAGTCACTCACACCTACAGGCAACTTAGAGTGACCAATCAACCTATCATGCATGTGTTTGAACTGTGGGAGTAAAACGGAGTACCCAGAGGAAACCCACTCAAGCACGGGGGGGAACATGCAATCTTGGATTCCCTGACCAGGAATCCAACCAGATCGTCTTGCTGTGAGGCGACAGTGCTAACCACTACACCACCGTGCCACCGAGAAGAAATAACAACTGTGATTGAATAGTTGAGTCTGTGCAGGTAGCAGCCTCTTCACAATGATGGGTGAAATGCAGGTGAAGCTTTGCACCCTGAAGAAAGTGCCGTGGTGGACAGGGTTTTCACCGTGTTTATCAACATTACACACAAACAGCATACAACTCACTAACCTGCTGTTGCTTTGTGTTCTGTATTGAAATTACAACACAAATGAAAAACTCTTGGGAAGTTCGAGGGACATTCAGATGTAGTCAGAAACTTCTCAGTTCCAGCTTGGTGAATGCAGAATCGCTCACGAGTAAACTCACAGCTGCACGACTGAATAGAGATGGACCGATCAGCGTTTTTGAGGCTGATTCTGTTCGCCGATCACCTTTCAGCACGATCAGCCGATAGCCGATACCGATAGAGGGCGGGGTATACGCCACGGAGGGCTACATGTAGTTATTAGCACAAGCAAGTCATAAAACATGGTCGAAACTGGTTTATTACCATTTTTAACTAGCTTATGTGAAACAGCATAATATTTTAAACAAAATTAACATTAAATAAATAAAGTAAATCAAACACCAATCACCAATACTGTAATCATTCAAGTTAGACCCTTAATTTAAAACGAAAAAAGCTAAATAAATAAATGCAGTAAAAACTGCAGTCATTAAACACAGACAGTTATTTTAAACAAAATCTGTAATCGTTAAATGTAGATCTTTAATTGCTGCTGCTGTTCTGTTCGTACCAGTCAGATCTGGTCTGCTGGTTCTGGGTTGTGGTTCTCTAGCTGCGCGTGCTAGCTCTGCTGTTTACTGATACTCACTGTATTCAGCTGCGTGCAGTGCTGTATCAGATTAGTTGTGTTAAATGTCTTGGTTCCTCAATGAGACATGCTGATTTTACTCATTTAAAAATGTCCTGGATGAGCTTGTCACGTACACTACCAGACGGACATGTTTACTTTTAGTGCATTTTTGTTCTACGACATCGCTGCTTCAGTCAGTCTGTGGAAAATGAAAGGGTATGTATTTCCACCTAGAGGTTCAGATAGGAATTGCAGGGAGCTGGCCGGAGGGACTTCTCCTCTTTCTGGATGAAACACTAGCATTTGTTTAACGCCATCGATGGGCTTTAAATTGGAGAAATATCGTCCGATCACCGGTCGCATATTTTGATTAAAAATCGGCCGATACCGATACATAGCCGATCGATCCTTCCGTCTCTACTACTGAATTGTTGGTCTTACCCTGATGAAGCGTAACAAATAACCAGACTGGTGCCTTGAGTGGTTGAGTGCGTACTTGAGTACCTATGCACGTCCTCAATGTGGATACTTTTAGATCTGTAGTGTAGATATAACCTCATGTCCTGACAAAGCAAGCCTGTGACTTGACCTGACATCTGTGGAAATTTACTGAAGAGATAGGAGCGTGTGTGTGTGTGTGTGTGTGTGTGTGTGTGTGTGTGTGTGCGTGTGTGTGTGCTTCAATTGCTGTTTTTATGTATTCACTGAAACACTGCAATGAGACTGAACAGCACTGATGGTGAACTCTCTCCCTCTCTCTCTCCCTCTCTCTCTCCCTCTCTCTCTCCCTCTCTCTCTTACACTCACAGAGGCTCAGACTGCGGCAAGAAGCTGAAAAATGTAAGTCAGTATTTTTCTGTAGCTACCCTGAACCCTGATCTGTCTATCCGTTAATAATGGAACCTCTCCTGTGTTGTTAATTCTTCTCCGTCTGTTGCTCCTGTGCTCTTACTCTTGCTTGTCCTCCTGCCTTTGCAGGACAATCCTGGCCCTGAGCTCATCTGTGTGACATTGCTGAGTGTGTGTGAGTGTGTATGGCTGATTGCAGGCTGATTGGATGGTCTTTGTTTCCTCTGAGCTCAGTAGTTTTAATGTCTTCATTTCCATATTGAGTGTTTTTGTCGTTGGTCTGTGTCCAGCGTTACCAGTCTTCTATGTAAAGTGCTCTAATGTTTGAGAAATAAAGCGCTTCTACATTTAAATACAGGCGCAGATGTGGACTACTGTGTAAAAGGGGCCATTCACAGCGTTATTTGTGATATTAGTGTGGTAGTTGTATGTGTTGATGGAGGGCTAGCAATATAAAATCCACACTGCAGTTGTATTTGCCACAAATTGCTATTGAAATATACGTCTCAGTATAGTCTCAGTATAGTGGAAATGTATTAGTGATCCCTTAATGCGACATGCTTTTTACCAAAATTCTACTTTATCAGAACTCTCAGAAAACATTCAGTGCTGGACAATTTCTGCCCCTGTTAGGGCTGCAGCTATCGATTATTTTAGTAATTGAGTACTCTATCGATTATTCCATCGATTAATTGAGTAATCAGATAAAATATATATTATTTTAATTAAAAAGCAAAAGTAAATATATAAGATAAAATAAGACAGGTGTCTCAACATTTATTGGTTAAATTGCATATAATACAGTTTTAAAGAAAACATTTTAATAATTACTATTATTGAAATGTATTACTAGATGTATTACAAACTAAACTGAATTTTCTTGCTGTATTGGATTTGGTGCATTTTAGGCTCCAAATTGCTACAAACACCACCTGATATTTAGTTATTAGTTATACTGTGTATTTTATGCATCACTGGGAGGGAAAAGTGTTTGTGAGGGGTGTATGTTCTTGTGAGGGTGTTTTAACTTATTAAAGGGTGAGGGTTATTTGTAACTTTAATCAAAACAGTAATGTGAATTAAGTTCAGGCTTTTATTTTTTGTGGTTATGTTCTTAAGCAAAGCTTAGATCATTTACGGACATAACTCGCTATCAGACTGATTAATGTTCTTAACTAGCATTTACATATAACCACAACCCACAAACACACTTTACTAACCTTCCTCTCAACTCGCCATCTCACTGATTTAGGCTGAAAGTTATGGTTACTGTGTGTGGCTCCGCTCTGTGGACTGGACGTGCTGAAACACTGATGCTGTGCTCGGCTAGGGGTTTCCGTAAAACTCAGACTCACTACCAGTTTGCTGGGAAAGCTCAGTTGCTTGCTTTCTGAAGCTTCTTATTTGAATTCTCGGTTCCACCTTAAATGGTATAGAAGTTACATTAGAAGCTAACTTCAGACACGTCTTTCTTCAGGTTTACGCTCAGTAACGGCTCTCTCGGCTAGTTTGGTTTACAGTGGACGTTGGACACTGTGTATGGTTTTCTCTGACCGTCTCTTCTGTTCGTCTCTCCTTATTCTCTCTCTCCTTATTCTCTCTCTCCTTATTCTCTCTCTCTTTCTCTATTTTGCAATCCGGGCCATCAAATCAAGTATTCTTCGTGTCACCTGGCAACACAGTAAGCGCGCGCTGTGCAACAGTAAAAGTCTGTATATAGCTGTATGGATTAAACGAATCTTCGAGGCAAAGAATTTGAGTCGAGTTACTCGAATTCCTCGAGGAATCGTTTCAGCCCTAGCCCCCGTGTAGCTACAAACCTGGTGCTTGGGACATAAATGCTCGATTTCTAATAATTACATAATAACAATATAACATTATAGCAGCATTATATAATAATCTCATGCATCTGCATTAAAGTAGCATACAAAAAGACAGTGACTGATCGAATTAGTGGGCGATATTGAAAATGTTATTGTTAAATTACAGCTTTTTTCAAATGACTGACTCCGAACCACTGCACAAACCCTGGTAAACCACCAGAACTCTTGAGGGACTTTCTTTAACTTTCACAGAAGCTAGAAGGGCGAACAGTCCACAAACATGAGCTAAAAGAATGTTTATTGATAGAATAACAGTATTTCAGCTCCCATGGTTAAGACGTTTGAGAAGACACGTCATGCCATATGCTCAGTTTTCCCTCTATTCTGCTGCACCTTCTGCGCCCTGCAGCTCTTAAGTGCACAGTTAAAGACGGCCCTGTGTGCACTCTGCACAATTAACTGCAGCCGTGGTCAATTGAACGTTAGTATCAGACACATTTCACATTCGCATCAAGAGGTATTTTGCGCTGTGCCCTCGCTTGCACATACATCTAGGAACGGGTAAGGGGTCAGTGGTATGTTACATGAACCTTGTGAAGCCTGAATTAACCAGCCATGTAATGTGCAGCCCTAGCGACCATAAGCAGAAACATCATGCTTTCCAAAGCTTATTTTTTGTGTTGCTTGTTTGGATATATGTCCAAAGCCATATATGTATGAGACCAGTGTTGGTGAAAAAAAACAAAAATAAGTGTAATGTATAAGCATAAAATTTAATATTATATGTTGCAATATGTAAGTATATAATGTAATGTCAAAAATTCCATTTGGGGCTTCCACTCATTTTCTGAAGTGTCACTTTCTGGTTGTCAAAGAAATCTGCTGGGATAATTTTCCACACCTTCAAAGTTCAGTGCTAGATGTTGGTTGCATTTTCTGCTTCACACAATCCAAGAAATGACAACCACCATGAACAACAACCACTATTCACGCTCTGGTTTGGTCAGTCCACTGTTCTGGGAACACCAGCAGCTTCTTTGTTGGTTTTGTTTTGAACTTTTCTCAGAAAGACAGCTACAGATCCTTTCAGGTCCATTATTGACAGTTCTCATCTAATATCTGTACCTCATTAAGCTAAATAAAGATTGCTGCTGAAGGAACTGAATATATTCATACAATGTCTGGGGCGTCCAGGAGAAATCTAATAACATTGAGTTGTGAAAATAAGGCAAGACCTGTTGGTTGTGGATTGTTTGTGTGATTGTGACAGTTTTGGTGGTCTGTCAGGTTTGGTAGTTGTCAGGAGTCTCATTTTCTCCATTGAATGTTTTTTCTTGTTCGCAAATTTTGACTTTTTTTTCATGATGTTACTGGAGTATAAATTTAATTCTGTATAATTCTAATAAATCTAAAATACCCCCTGAATTAACTGTAAATTGTTTGATACTGTATCCTGTTGCATTGTATTTCATTGTATCACATTGTATTATAGTGTATCACATTGCATTATATATAGTGATATAGTGTAATATAGTGTATCGCACACACACAAGCACATACACGCGCACACACACACACACACACACACACACACACACACACACACACACACACACACACACACACACACTCTCACGCATTCCAACTTGCTTTGTAAACATAAATGCTCCCATGATGGAGTAGATGCATATCTCTGGTGTACATGGCTCAGTCTCCTGCCGCTTCTCGAGTTTCATGTTTTTGACAGCTAGAAAGATCAGTTTGTGGGGGTTCCTGTGTCGACAGTGAATACTGACAGTGCATTACATAAGAGTCCCTTTATAAACCTCTGTCAATCTTATGTAGTGTCAGTCTGTGTAGAGAAAGAGGTCACTGTTTGAATCCAGTGTCACAAGTGTAGTTATCTGAGAGAAAACATCCAGAGGGACAAGAGCTAGAGTAAATGTTTGTTTATGGCGGGCCCAGTGAGGTAGCTGTCAGATTACTAAGAAGTGACTTAAAGCAATGGATGCTTTTATATGCATACAGCTAAGTGAATTCATAGGCCAGCCAAGACTGCCTGCTTGAAGCCGTCCAGTTCTGCTTTCAGACCCACATTAAGGCCTCAGTGTTGATGGCAGACAAATGAACAGACGGGGGATTGGTATTTCGCCAAATATCACCTGTACTTACAAATGCTTTTCAAATTTTTTAGTATATTTTAGATTTAAGTCACATTTAAAAATTTAGATTTTTCATGAGTTTAATTTCTAAATAAAAACACAGAAATGTATTTGGGAGAGAGAATTGCCTTCATGTCAATTTTAGTACAACGCTTAATTCATTATAAATTTATCTATAAAGCTTATGCCACCCCCTATACTTTATTTAAAATAAACAACTGTCTAGTCGTCTTTGTCAGAATTGCAAGGCGAAGGTTATATGTACTTTTGTGGATATGTTTTATGAACCAGTTGCTAAATTCTGGGACTTGGTTATACATGTGGTGTCAATTCTAAATAACAAACCTCTTGTAAAGCAACCTAATATTTGCCTGCTGAATGATGATTATCTTCTTAATCTCACTTTAAGTCAGCGGAGAGTGTTGTATACAGCTTCAACAGCTGCCATAAAAACCATCCTTAAATCATGGGCAGGTGTTTTGCTTGAAAGATCATGGTTCACAGAATTAAAAAAAAACATTGTACTGCTTGAGCGCTCTACTGCTAGGATTAATAAAGCTAACTTTAGGACACTTAATGACTGATCATGTTTTTTTGATAGATTGTTGGCTTTAAAATTAAAAACCTGGCCTTTGTACATAGTTCTTTGGCTGCTCGTTGTGTACTGTTTTTACTACTGAAAAAAAAAATTTTTGATCACAAAAAAAAACACAGAAATGTAATCAATAATCAGAGCCTTAGTTTAACCACACCCCCTGCCTTTTAGAGCAGGAAGTGAGACTGCATCCCTGAACCTCATGGCCACATGGCGAGCAGTTATATCCTATTGTTTTAAAATATGTCCCATATGTCTAAAGATAGTGAGCAACATTACAAATTGTCAATACAGAAAAGCACTTTGTGTTTTAATAATAATAATAATGTGGTGTTCATGCACTGGCTAGACTTACTCAAAGCAAAAGTATTTTAGTCTCAAGTCCAAAATATCCCTTAAAATTCTAATTTGAACTCGTTTGCTAGTATGACCCATATGCAGTGAGGCAAAGGAGGACTATGTTGGTCCTGATGATCCTGTGATGGCAAAAAAAGCAAATCATCTAGCTGTATGTGTGATACTAACACAATGTCAGCATTCTGACCCCTTGACCTCAGCATGAACTGCTGCATGTGTGTGTGTGTGTATGTGTGTGTGTGTATGCGTATATGAGCTGAGTGCTAGGACGCAAACTGCGTTCCAGATCGAAACAAACCTACTTTGTTGTGGGATGATTGATCCTGACAGATTAAGATGGTGACAGCAAAATGAAAACAAATAATGTTTGCTCTTTGTTTGTTTGGCCTGAGCAGTTGGATCAGATTTTTTCCTGCGTCTGATGTTTTCCATGCTTTCCTAAAGTCATTCATCTTGAGTTTTCAAATTCCTGCTTGCTCCATGTTTGTATTTCCTTCGGTAAGTGATTTGAAGCCAGTAGCTTGGCTAAACATCCAAATCTGTTCCAGTTATATACAGTAAGCGCCGCTTAAATGTAGCTAAAGCCAATAGCTGTGCTTTAACATCAATATCTGATAATTAATTAATACCGTATAATTAATAATATGGTTGAATAATTATCCTTATTTGACTGTTGGCCAGTTTTTTTTGTTAGTCATTCGCCAACTTTTATTAGTTCAACAGTACAAATGAACACACTAAACATGTGTCCAGTATTATCGATTAGCCCAAGTCATAAATGTAAATAACATTATTTGCTCTGTAAAACGGGCCAGATTAAAATTATAAATTCATACATTCAAATACATCTACGTCCTGTTTAAACATGAATCAAACAAAGCTCCACACCTTTTGTAGACTACTTACTGTTCAGCACTATGAACCATACATAATTATGCAGTGACATTTTGGTGTTGGAGTATCAGCTGTACTTACCTGAACAACCTTTTGTTTTGGTTATATGATTCTTATAGTTATATGATGTTTATATGATGTTATATGATGTTTATAGTGTTATTGATGTGAATAACCACTTTCGCAAAGCACCAAAGACGACTTAATTGCCAATATTGGCCGCTTGTAGATTATCTTCAGTCGGCTAAATCTGAGTGAACTTCAGGGTATGTAAGTGAATGAGACCAGTAAGATGCTTCAAAAAACACCAATATGAATTCTGTTGAGCTTAAACTCCATGACGGAGTATGGAGTTTATGGAATCACTGGTAAGAAATTGCTACAACTTTTGCTGTTAATGGCCAAAATGAACAATGCTCTTTTAGGTGATAGTTCTAGTGTTCAGAGGCCATAAAAATAGTAAAACAATTTGATAACTTTTGTGTTAGATGAGTAATGGAGGCCGCCTCTTCAAGTGTGAGCTGAAACTACAACCAACTGGTACAACAGTGGACACTGATGAGGACTTGTTCTCTTACACAATGTGTTTTCTCTTCAGTGGATGATCAATGTCAATGTCAATTTATTTATAGAGCACATTTAACACAACGTTGGTTGATCAGAGTGCTGCACAAATAAAAAAAACTTTAAAATTTCACAATACTAAGACTAAAAAACAGCAACCAAATAAACCATTAATTACATAAAAGAATCAAATCTGCATTGATAACTTCTTTCAAAGTTTCTGGGCGGCTAATGCAAATTCTCGGTCCCCCCTCTGCTTCAGCCTTGATTTGGGGACAACCAACCGAAGCTGATCCGCAGATATTGCTGGAACATAGCGCACAAGCAGTTCAGTTAGATAACGTAGCTAACCCAATAAGAGACTTGTACACTAAAAGCAGGATTTTAGACTGTATTCTAAAAGCCACTGGGAGCCAATGAAATGATGTGCCAGCATGTTTATTTGGCATAGAATTGCTGTTAGTCCTGACACAGAATACACAAATAACACATGCCACCTTGAACTGACGACATTAACAATATAATATAATACAATATAATAACTACCATGCTCCTCTTGACATGGCCATCAGCAAGCCTTACCATATAATGTCCAACATGACCATAGACTTTACCTAACAACATTAAAAAAGAAACATCTATGACTTTTCTGGACTGTGTGACTAACTATTTGAATGAAATACTATTTTCCTATATTTGAATTAAACTATTTACTTATAGACTATTACATGAACCTCATACCTGAGTTGTAAGACATTTGCTGAATCAGTAGGTGAATGTGTAGGCATAATCAGAGAAACAATGGCGGATAGATGGATAGGTATTTGGATAAAACCGATGGATGATATTGTTTAAAGGGCTGGTTTTGTTCTCTTTCCAGGTTTTGATCACAATCTATTGGCTGGGGCGGGCAGCCAATAGCAGTGCAACTTATAACGGGCCCACTCTGGACCTGCGCGAGTTTGAGGGGCTGCTGTCACAGATGCGAAAGGTAAGCACACAGTTACTGCTCTATCACAGCTGCTCTGGCTAACGTAGCAATGCTGTGTGGATCTCATACGACTGCAAAAGCCTTATTGAACTACAGCTCTGCCGATCTTGTCCGTTCAAAAAGGAACTGAAATCATCATGTTTGGAATCACTGTAAATGAAATGAGTCTGATGTGATGCCAGTACTCAGCTCGGTAGGACATAAGTGATTTTTCTGGAGGACTGTGAGTATTGAGAAATTTGTGTAGAATGAGGAAGTGATGAGTAGCTGTTAATCCATAATAATACTAGAAAATGTATAGCATTGAGAATTAAGAAAAAATTAGCATTCATATTTCCTTGTACTTTAACATTGGTGGTCAAATCTTAAGACAGATATTATAATAAGATGACTATAAGTAGTTACTGTACAGATGGGGTATCCGTAGTTCAATACCCAGACCAAATACAGCTCAGGAATACAGATTTTACTCTGAATCTGTGATAAAAATGTTTAAATATCCAATAAATTCTAAGAAAATGCAAATTAGAGGCATTTTCGTCAGACATTTGGATCCCACTTTACATAACTACAGCCAACAACAGTGAGAATTGTCAGTTTTGGTGAGATGGAAATTAAAATAGTTTCGAAAACATTCACACATGAATAAGACTGTAAGTGCCTATTATTGTTACTCGGATTAAACAAAAGTAATTTGTTGGAAGCCTTGATTTTTTGTTTCTGGTGATAAATGGTAAAAATGGTAGCACAAAAAAAAAGCACTGATACTACATGCTATTGTTTCACCAACACAGACTTTAATGGTCCATAACTTGTCTGGCAGCAGAGTTAAAGGGGTGGTCCAGAATGGATCACCAATGAAACGCTCGGTTCCATAGAATTAACTGAGTGGTTAAAGGAGTAGCTCTTTACCACTTAATAAAAAATCATTCATAAGTGAATTAGCAAGTAAACAAAGCCCAGTCCAGTTGACATGGCCCAGTCCTGCCCCCTTGGAAAAATATTTGGGCATCCCAGCTGTATATTATTAATAATTTTATAACAACCATTATTAGTATAACAAGAATCTAAACTGTTTATTTGGTCACATGCAGCAAAGCCAAGCTTATATTTTCACAATCATATTATATGCCATCAGCCTACACAATGTCAAACTTATGTACAGTCACACAGAGGGTCATATATACTGCTGCTAAATCTGTGTTGTACAATACAGCTCGAAAGCTTACTGCAATAGCAGTTTATGATTGGTTTATATGTCTGTACGGTAATGAACCAGGCCTGAGCAGTGCTGCTATATTTAAAACCTGACCCATATCCACTGGAATGCCCTAAAAAACAAAACTAAAAAACAAACCTAGTCCATAAAAGACAGACATTAGAAAATAAACTAACATCAGGCAGAGCCTGAAAATCAGCCTGGATAGCAAACTTAAAAAAATGATATATATTAAAATATATATTGAACTGTGTGTATATAGGACACTGACCAGACACTTTGTTAGAAGCTCCAGCCTCAACAAACATGTAGCAAATGCTAGTGCTCTACTTAATACTTTTCTTTTTTTCTTTTTAATGTATTATAACACAATTTAGACTTTTAGCACTGTTTTTTTTCGTGATGTACACAATGAAGTCAAGTACATTTGATGCATACATTTCTTCTGTGTATTTGCACTATGAGGAGTCTCTGAATAGCAAGTGTTAAGATGAATACTAGGTCGGGTGTTTAAGGGGTTAATTTAGAGTTCTCAGTAATTAAACTATTTTTCTTGTCATCTGGAAAACAGACGTTCATTTATATTGTTATTTCTGCTTCGCACTGTATTAGGCATTTTATGAATTCATAGGCTGTTCTTAGAGCCTCTAGCTGATTTTCTTCTTAGAGTGGACACACATGTGAGCTTGTTACTTTTATAGAGAGTGGTCAGAGAGCTGAGTGAGGCTAGACACTGAAGCCCAGGCTGAGTGGCTTCTTACAGTGAAACGCACCCCTTCTAGCCCCCCTGTCGCCATCAAGCATGAGTGTTGGAGTCATTAGTGAGTCTCTCGCTCCAGTGATGAGCTCACATTGGACTCAACAACAAGTGCCGGGCACTTTATAGAACAGCAGCGAGGACAGTGGTGAAACACACATGGGCATGCAGGGCTGGACACACACACACACACACACACACACTGTGGTGTCTATGTTGTTTTAGTGCTGGTTAAGAGGCTACTGTTGCTAACAAACAGCAGAAGTCATTTGTCACTAAGAGCTTTTAAATGAATACATACCCCAAAACCTCTCTCAGCCCACTCAAAGCACAGCCAGATCTTTTTTAACAGAGTGTCATGTACGTATGTATGTACAGTACTGGTAATAGTCAGAGACCACCCTTGTGGCTGAAAGGTCGCCGTTTTGATCCCATGAACCAAAAGGACATGACTGAAGTGCCCTTGAGCAAGGCACCTCCACTCCGGGCAAGTGTGCTTAATGCCCCCTAGTGTGTATGTTCACTAGTGTGTGTATATGTGGGTGTTTCACTGCACCGATGGGTTAAATGCGGAGGTCAAATTCTGCTGTGTGCAAACACACGTGGCAAATAGTTCTAAATTCTAAATTCATTTATTTCACATACGCTTCAAATATTTTAAAGTTATTTATTTTACATTGTCACCAAATCAGTGAAGAACATATTTAACTGAGCATTTAACACAGAAGCATCAATTAAATCTACCATAAATTAGTCAGTGTTTAATGTGTCCATGTTTTTAGGAGCACTCTGGTCATCATTAACATCAAAAGTTTAGTTTCATTTTGTCTCTTTCCTGTTCTCAGTAATTAGACAGCTACAAATCCTTTCAGACCCATAGAGAGGTCTTCTCTCAGTAGACGGATGGGCAGAAACACCTGTAGATTTGTCAGATATCAGAAGCTTGAACTTCTTCTATCTCTCAAAGTAGTAAAGCTCAGTCGTACCTGAAAGCTGTTCTTTCTAGTGTTGCCCAAATGTTACTGCCTGCCATGAATCCATTCCACTCCCACGTGAACCAGGCAGGCAGAAGAGACAGACGTTGTGTTGTTGGGTTCCTTAAAGGCAGAATGGGTAGGATTTGCTAGTTGCTGCTGAAACACACTATTTAAAGTTGGCCCCTCTGGCCAGAGCTGTAAGATGTGCTTCCCTTTGAAGAGCCATAATTCCTGTCAGTGTCTTAAAAATGAAAGCTTATATATATGGCTAATCTGATTGTAAGATTTTAGTGGAATACCGGGCTCTGCACAGCTGTTAGGAGTCATGATTGATATTGTTGCATGTAGTGGAGAAAAACCAAAAGAAGCCAATCTCTCTGCCCAAGGTAATGCTGTTTTATTGAACCAAACAAAAACGATCAATGAAAACAGCCAGAATAGTGTTTGACGGTCATTTCACAGCCATGTAACTTCTCTCTATGGTAGACACACAACCCACACTAACTAAACCCACAGTCCAGCACAATAAAACAGCTTCTGTAAACGTGTTGAACCTGCTATAGTATTTTAATACATCTTTCATGTTTTGAATACATATAAAATAAACTTTGTTTATTTTATGTATATGGTATATACTGTACTGTTTATATATATATATATATATATATATATATATATATATATATATATATATATATATATATATATATATATATATATATATAAATAAACAGTATATATATATTGTTTGTACTAAGTGCCTTGCTATCCCTTTGCTGCTGTGAAATCTGTGTGATCGTATCTTAAAGGAAGGTTGGTCTCTGCACAGTGCTGTATTTGTCTATGTTCTATATGTATTATATATGTTAAAAGAAAAAAATTAAAAGAGAATCTGTCTGACTCTTTTTTTTCTGAGAACTGATTCTCTGCATGATTGGATCATCCTGAACAGTCTCTCCATTCTCCTAGCCGGTGTCGATCGCCCCTGTGCTTCAGGGCTAATGAAAGGCCGGTTTGTTTTGGTGACACAGCAGAAGCCTGTTTAGGGGGGAAAAAAGGGCTGAATCATCTCGCTCTGTGATTACACCAATCAGAGCTCTAAGCCAGAGTGCGTCAGAGTAAAACACCAGCACACTGACTCGTTTACTTCTTCATTTATTAGATTATTCTTTTAATTTGATGGGTAAAGTGCTTTCTGTTGGGAGACCCTGGTGTGTGTGTGTGTGTGTGTGTGTGTGTTGTGAATATGTGTAGAGAGAGGAGAGAAATAAAAAGAGTGCTATTGTACATCTATACTTCCAACATGAGGATCAGCTAGCCAAGTCCTTCTATATGCAGTCTACTAGATAGCCACAGTATCGTCAGCCCTTTCCTGTTTGAGGCATAAGAAGCAAGCTGAGCTGGGTCTTTTTCTTAAAGAGTATAACCTTCGCCATAAACAGACGCCATGCTGAGCTTTGCAAACCATTCATATTTCAACATGTGACGGGTCTTCCCACCTGCTATAGAAATCAGCCTAGGCCAGCATTGCTCGTCACCAGCAAAACCAGTAAATGTTGGATGCTGGTCAGCAGCAGTGGAAGTTAATATGCTGGTCTCCAGCAAAAACAGCAGATGTTGTGTTTTGACATTTGTGCACTGATGTGTTAATAGCATGTCTATGCATTTGCATGCATTTATACTAGGGCTGTCAATCGATTAAAAATAATTCACTAATTAATTACGATTAATGGCATTTTTAAAACTGAAGCTTTAATAATAGAAAGCTTTCTAAAAATAGAATTCCAACACAGTGGAATTCTATTTTATTAAAATGTTTAATTGTATCTTAAACTTTAAACACATTGGGTTTTGTGAATTTGTTTCAAGTGCCAGTTAAATTTCAGAGAAGTCAAAAAAGAGTTCAGATTGTTGATTTTTTTACTGCACAGTAACAGTTTAGCTTAGTCCTCCTTTATATTCAGCCAGTTACTGAGGCAGACCTGAACGTCCTGAAGTGATTCTTGCTTCTGTTCAAGTGTAACTCCCTGTTCTCTTAATTGGTATGTGTTTGCTGGGCTCTGCTTGAAGTGGCCAACAATCTTGCAGCATTTAGCCAGAACATTTTCAAACCTGGGGGGCACGGTGGTGTAGTGGTCAGCACTGTCGCCTCACAGCAAGACGATCCAGTTGTTTACAGTTTATAAGCTTTCCCAATTCCAGCTTCAGCCACACCTGTGGGGGAAAAAAGGCTGTTAACACTTTCAAGAGCTCCAGCTTCTCAATGATTAAGCATAATTACTATATTAATTAAAGTAATATACATCTCCCTACACAGCTGTTATATACTTAAACACTTTTATTTACTCTCACAGTAGTACGCATTGTACAATTTAACCTGTGTGGGATGTACACTGTTCCCACCAGGCTAACACACTGCCTATTTTTTAAGGTTCTCTCTATGAAGTAACTTTATGAACATATACACTGCCAATACAAAACTACAATGTAAGATATGTTTGCTTCGCAGTGTAACAGATAAAGTAGCTACAAAAGCAATCCATATTACAGCGCTACGCTACGAAAAACGAGTTATTTCAACTTAAACAAACGCTGGTGTCGGCCATTGTTCTGCTCACAAATGCGCATCAGGAACGTGCACACATACGCGAGCGTCATTATGTTTATCAATATTATTTTGCAGTGCACTGTATACTTTTGTCCATTATTAGTCAATGATATGTTATACAGTGTCTGAGGCACATTCATTTAACATTACTTAACAACTCAACCTAGTTTATTGCAAATGTGGGATTATTTATGGGATTCTCATGATGCAGATTTGTGCAGAATGTGCTTCCATTACTTGACATCTACGTTAGCATTATAACTAAACAAGCACGCATGTTTTAACTGCTTGATGATACTAGAGGTAACAAGAAAACTGTGTAAACTGAGATTTACACACATATTTTAAGGGTATCTGGAATAAGACTATGAAGAAATAATATTTTGATTCATGATATTCAGACTGTGAGATGATCGTAGGGAGGAGAAAACCAGAGGCTTACAAACAGTGAACTATAAAGTGGGAAGGATAGAGTGGGAGTAGGGAAGAAGGCAAGTAGAAGGAGAATGAGGGGTGGAGTGATTGTGAAACATATTGATGGGCTCCCAGGATACTCATAACACACTTCACGTCTATCCAGATATGAGAGTCATATGATCCACAAAACAAAACCATACCAAATGTCTGTGTTGACCTCACAGGGAAAGACTAACATGTAGAAGTCGCAGTTCATGCTGATGAAAAGTGTTTTTTAAGTTTTCGTAAATTCTTGGAAACAAAAAAAGAAATTCAGCCAGAACTGCTAATACTAACCTGTTCTGTTCTATATAGTCATGTTTTGTGTCCAATGAAAAAAAAGTATATCCAAAATAATAACTTTGCAGGAGAGGCCAAAACCAGTGTAAATTAAAGGAACCATTTTTTTTCCCAAGTGATTTTGAAGCATTTCTATTGGTCCTTTCATTATGGAATCTTACATAATGTATATGACAGCTGTCTTGTTCAAATGATGTAGAAAAATGAAAATTGTCATTAATGGAGATGCATGTTTTCCATTGGACAGCGATGATATATTCTAACTCTCTTTAAGAAGTGTACATGTTGCTTAACGTGACACATAATTCTGAGTATCTGTAGAGTGCAACTGCATGTGTTAAGAGAACCCTATAGATGTTACCAGGTTAATAACTATTATGGTAATTAAGATCTGCTTGGAGAGCTAGTTAAATCTCTCTTTGTATATTTTTTTATGGCATTTCGGCCTGGGGTCCTTCACATGCAGCACGTTCCACCACACCAATAATATGGGGCTGCCAGTGGACGTGCCTGACTCATATATATAAGTGGAACCGCTGATATATATATATAAAAAAGGCAAATATCGGCCCAATATATCGGCCGACCGATATATTGGTCGATCTCTAGTTACCAGGTTGATAACTATTATAGTAATTATGATTCTGATTTATCCACTCCTTGTTTTTGCCCTGTTTTTGTCATTGTTTGCCACTGAACCAAAAGTGATACACACAGTAATATAGAACATGCATTAAATATAAATATGACTGTCTGTAATGTCTTTTCTCCATTTGTTTTGGAACCTGCTAGAAAAAATACTATATAGTCTAGCATAACTGGCCACGAGCCAAACCAGCATATCTATATACTCTTATTTGCAAAATTCTAACTTCACAGGAAAAAAAAAATCTTTCAACTTTTAATGTAAGTCAAGGGTCACGTATTTTTAAGTAATTTGGTGCTTTATATTATTAGCATGTTGTAAAATTTTAAAAATTCTGTTAAAAAGTACCAAAAAGTACCAAAACAACAACAATGGACATACAATATTTTGTTCTGACAGAAGTCATATATTATTTATTAAAGGCAAGTGTGCTGGTCAACCAACCTGACTGTACTGGACAATAATTCATGCTAGTTTAAGTTGTATTTCAGCAAACGTTTCAAAGTGTTTTTATTCTCACTCGTCACTTTACTAAGTACCCAAAGATAACCAAGTTAGCTGGTCAGTCATTCATATTCCAGTCATTCATACTTTTTATGTAATTACATACACAGTCTTATAAAACAATTGCACATCCTGGTTGTTTTACATGTTTCATTGATGTTCTAAGTGAAAATAGCAGAGAACACACTTCTGCACAGCGTTGCTGTTTATTTGCTGAATTTAACTTATACTGAAAATCTACAAATATATAAAAGGAGTGCTGTGCTAAAGTTATGACACATAACTTTTTTCAGCAAATCAGTAGGAACTGTGCGCTACAATTTCATAACAATGTCATATTTACGTTTATTTCAGTGGAGAAACTGAAATGTAGTTTGGCTAAATGTGATTATTAGCGCTTGTGTTTGTGTTTTAGGAGGCGGAGGATTGGGACAGTCCTAAGCGCAGTATCAGGGACAGTGGTTATATTGACTGCTGGGAGTCGGAGCGCAGCGAGTCTTTGTCGCCGCCGAGGCACGCGCGAGACGACTCCTTCGACAGCCTGGACTCCATCGGCTCCCGCTCACGCCACACCCCCTCTCCCGATGGCCTGCTCGCCCGCGGCTCCAGCGATGGTGGGCACCAACATTCACACACTGTCTCGCCTTCATAACACTCAGCAGCTCTGTTTTGGCTGTTTGTCACGTGTGCGGTGCTGAAAGGGAAGCCAGGAATAACCTTTTCTTTAGCCAGTGTCTTAGCGGCCTTCTACATGGTTAGGTGTTCAGCAGTTTAGTGGCTAACATTTACCTAGCTAAGTAAGGAGGCAAAACTAGTCATCTGTTATACTAAACCTTCAGCTTTCTCTTTCAAATGATCAGTACAGCTGCTAATCATTGTCCTATACAATGCACATGCCGAGTCTTAGACTCAGAAGCTTTGATCCACAGCTTAGTGTATCTGATTTGTGTTTATTGTATGTTAGTGTGGCCACAACTGTTAGGATTTTGTTGGTTGCATTCTGATGAATGCAGCAATAACCTGTTCTGATGGAGCACCTTTTGGAAGAATTTGACTGCAAGTCAGGCCTTCTCGTCCAACATCAGTGTCTGACCTCGCTTCTGGAAAACTGGTCATAAATTCCCATAAACACACTCCTAAAGCTTATGGCCTTCTCAGAAGAGCTATTGTAACTGCAAAGGATGGGCTGACATCATATTAAACCCTATGGATTAAGAATTGGATCTCACTCAAGTTCATATGTTTGAAGACGAGCGACTACTTTTGGCAGTATAGTGCACTGCTTTGTTTCCTGCTGGTGTGTTTTTTCTTGTAGCAATATTTAGAAAATATCTTTCCCCATATGTTAAACTAAAGGACCCTCTAGTCAAAATATTTTTGCCAATTTGTCTAATTTGAAACTTTTGCTGTCAAACTTGTGATGAGACTCTGGAGGAATTTAGACCCACTGTTTTATTGCAGAATTGCTTTCAGATACATTGTAGGGTTTTTAGCATGAACTGCCTGTGAGAGGTCTTGCTGCAGCATCTTGATGGATTTTAAGTCAGGACTTTGACTCCACCACTCTTTGTCTCTATTGAGCCGTTCTGAGGTGGAATTGCTTGTGTGCTTTGGATCATTGTCCTGCTGCACCAGAGCTGTTGGTCACAAAATGATGCAATGTAGCCCCAGACCATCACACTACCACCACCATGTTTGACTGGTGGTATGATGTTCGTTTGGTGGAATTTGGTGTTAGCCTCAGATGTAATGAGACCTATGTCTTCTAAAAAGTTCCGCCATTGAATCATCAGTTCACAGAATATTATCAGAAATATTCTAGACGGGTCATCTCGATGTTTTGCGATAAGTGTTAGACAAACCTTTGTGTTCTTTTTGGTTCACCGATTTGCGCCTTGCAGTCTTACTTATTGTAGAATTGTGTACAGTTACCTTAACTGAGGCAAGATCTGCAGTTCGTTAGATGTTCATCTGATTTATTTTATGACTTCTTGGCTGTGACTTTCCGGCTTAGTGGTTCGCTGGAGTACCAGAGTCTTAGCAGTGGCTTTGTAATCATTTCCAGAAGGTAGATTTCAATGACTTTGTTTCACATCTCTATTCAGATCTCTTTAGAACGTGGCATCATTTCCTTCTTGTTACTTCTCATTACCAGACAGGTTCTATTTCAGTGATGTTTAGATTCAACAGGTCTGTCAGTAATCATGTCTTGGTCTGGCTCGTGAAATTGAACCCAAGTACCAAACAGCATTTTGCATTGACAACAACATTCTATGTATACTTGGGTTATAATTGCCTATTGTCAACAGTAGCTGATGAGCTGAAACATAAAAATGTAGGAAATTTGAAATGGGGCAGTGTAGATGGTTCTTGGCCACCCTAAGAGGTCAGTCAGAGGTCACGCTTGTGAGGCTACTGTGAAGCATACTAATAAGCTCTTGGTACCTCAGAGTTTCTCATGATTTTTCAGTCACACTTTTTCTCCACCTCATTACTTTTCTTGGTTCGGTTGCATTTATGCACACTCTGGTAAAAGGATAGAACAGCCTACCAGGAATTCACCTTTCCTAATGTTCACTCCACCTCTGGAGTCCATCCACTGATTGTGATAACATCAGCTGAGGGCTATGACTCGTTTAGAGGTCCTGCTCTTCACAGTTATCCATTAGTCCTGGACTCACCCAGTTGGCTTAAACTATGGGAAAGCACAGCGCTTCAATCACAGGACCCTAAAACCCACAGGATTGCCATAAAACCCACCAGCTGATCTTATGGGCTCAGTGCTGCCACTCTTGTTGATTTAGTTGCTCAGAACTGATGAGATTATGTTCCAGTTTAAAGTGGCTCATGTCCAGAAGACGCTGAGGAGCTGCAGCAGCTGGAACTGACACCAGGTGGCCTTTGAACTAATAACATTCCTGTTCACTCTGATCCAACAATGAAGTTCATCTCAAATCACTATGTTATTAATTTGAATCTTTTTCGGGTTTTGACTTTAATTCTGAAAGGCATGTCGCCCCCCATGACCTCATTTCCCCCCTATAAGTAACCAAAGCAGCTTCGCCATCCATCAGCCTTTCGTAACATCTTCACTTTCAATTAAGTTAATGTACAGGAATGTTTTTCTATTTACAAATGCACCGTCTCAGAGGTCTTAGGTTTTATGACAGTACCGTATACAATATGCAACACAAATGTCGTGTTTTCTGACAGCTTTAACTAATCAAGGTTGTTTGAAGAGCGAGCATTAGACTGGGTATCATTCACATTTTCTTTAGGACTGATACCAATACTGATACCTTAACCCTTTTCAGTATATTCTTGTAACAACATAAGCATTTTATAAAATGAATAAAAAAATATATATTTCTTTTCAACTTAAACCACCATCCCTCTTCACAGCGTCAGCACAGTGCCTGCTACATGCAGTGTTATAGTATTTGACCACTTTGAGTAGTTTTCATTTTATTTGATTGATGTTGACATGTTTGTCATGTTTATCACTATCACTGTTATCACTCTTTGTGCACATCTTGTCTGACAGCTGTGTGATCTGTCTGTAACTATTGGCTGCTGCTAAAACACAAATAGCTTGATTTGCCCAGCATAGGTGTGGATAGATGCCCTAAGAACTGAGTTCCAGTTTAAGCTGGCCAATCGTAAAATGGAGGTGGATAGTGAGAGGAAGATCAGGTTATGTGAGCTGGAGTTTTAAGCCGAGGAGTTGGCTTTGCAAAGCCAGTGATTAACCCCACTAGTCCTAGTTCTCCAGGTTTACCAGGTGTGAATGAAAGTTCTGTTGCTGTTGTGTCCCATTCTGCTTATTTTGACATTAGCAAACATAATTTAACTGATGTTTGTTGAACTTCTGAGAGAAATAACAAATTGGATGGTCAATACCACTTCCGTCTTCCTGCAATAGCACCGTACCTGCACCAACTGCACTTGCATCTATCTCCAATTTAAAAGGTTTGGAGAACCGCCAACACTGGGGTGCTACTTAAAAGCTTCTTAACACTGTTAAATGCGTGTTTGCACAAAGGTGACCAACTAAAAGCTACAGTAAAAGCAAGAAGATTAGTCAAAGGCTGCACCACAGTAGAAAAGTTCTTAAAAAAGAGTTCTGTAATAACATGCTACTCCTGTTTTAGGGCTATTCTATCTATTATATCTCTGTCTTGATGCAGGGTTGAGTGTTTAATCTGTGTGTAGCAGACCTGTGAGCATGACACAGCAGTTACTGTACTATGTCAACAATCTGATCGGCTGCTCAGCTTTATCCATAAGTGGCGAGAGAGCAGATTTCTTATAGGAGAGTCAGTCATTTCCAGTCATACCACACCAGCTTCTTATATCTTATCTCTTTGGAGGGAAATTCCAAACTAAAAGCCTCAGTAATGTTTCAAAAAATATTTGAAATCAGTGCTAGGATCTGACAGAAACAACATAGTTTGTAGAATTTGTCTCAGATAACGCACAAGATCTTGTTTTTTGGTTTGTTCTGGCAGTTGCGCATACACGTGTCTCCAAAACGAGAAGAACCTTCTCTCACTTGCGGTTTAACCAGCGACCTGATTAGCACTTTTTATTGCAGGACAAAGCTTTCTCCCGAAACAGATGTGCCAAGTGTTATAAGCTTTTCACGTTCATTTTCCAACCAGTGACCTCTGAGAGCACTGAAAGGATTGGTGAAACTGAACTTACACAAAGTCCTAGTCACTAACACGAAGCCCTAGTCACTAACACAAAGTCTTAGTCACTAACACAAAGCCCTAATCACCAACACAAAGTCTTAGTCACTAACACAAAGCCCTAGTCACTAACACAAAGCCCTAGTCACTAACACAAAGTCCTAGTCACTAACACAAAGTCCTAGTCACTAACACAAAGCCCTAATCACCAACACAAAGTCTTAGTCACTAACACAAAGCCCTAGTCACTAACACAAAGCCCTAGTCACTAACACAAAGTCCTAGTCACTAACACAAAGTCCTAGTCACTAACACAAAGTCTTAGTCACTAACACAAAGCCCTAATCACCAACACAAAGTCCTAGTCACAAACACAAAGCCCTAGTCACTTACTCGAAGTCCTAGTCACTTACTCGAAGTCCTAGTCACTAACACAAAGTCCTAGTCACTAACACGAAGCCCTAGTCACTAACACAAAGTCTTAGTCACTAACACAAAGCCCTAATCACCAACACAAAGTCTTAGTCACTAACACAAAGCCCTAATCACCAACACAAAGTCCTAGTCACTAACACAAAGCCCTAGTCACTTACTCAAAGTCCTAGTCACTTACTCGAAGTCCTAGTCACTAACACGAAGCCCTAGTCACTAACACAAAGTCTTAGTCACTAACACAAAGCCCTAATCACCAACACAAAGTCTTAGTCACTAACACAAAGCCCTAATCACCAACACAAAGTCTTAGTCACTAACACAAAGCCCTAGTCACTAACACAAAGCCCTAATCACTAACACAAAGTCCTAGTCACTAACACAAAGCCCTAGTCACTAACACAAAGCCCTAATCACTAACACAAAGTCCTAGTCACTAACACGAAGCCCTAGTCACTAACACAAAGTCCTAGTCACTAACACAAAGCCCTAGTCACTAACACAAAGCCCTAGTCACTAACACAAAGCCCTAGTCAGTTACTCAAAGCCCTAGTCACTAACACAAAGTCCTCGTCACTAACACAAAGCCCTTATCACTAACACAAAGCCCTTATCACTAACACAAAGTCCTCGTCACTAACACAAAGCCCTTATCACTAACACAAAGCCCTTATCACTAACACAAAGCCCTTATCACTAACACAAAGTCCTCGTCACTAACACAAAGCCCTTATCACTAACACAAAGCCCTTATCACTAACACAAAGTCCTCGTCACTAACACAAAGCCCTTATCACTAACACAAAGCCCTTATCACTAACACAAAGTCCTCGTCACTAACACAAAGCCCTTATCACTAACACAAAGTCCTCGTCACTAACACAAAGCCCTGGTCACTTACACAATGCCCTAGTCAGTTACTCAAAGCCCTAGTCACTAACACAATGCCCTAGTCACTAACACAATGCCCTAGTCAGTTACACAATGCCCTAGTCAGTTACACAATGCCCTAGTCAGTTACACAATGCCCTAGTCACTAACACAATGCCCTAGTCAGTTACACAATGCCCTAGTCACTAACACAATGCCCTAGTCAGTTACACAATGCCCTAGTCAGTTACACAATGCCCTAGTCACTAACACAATGCCCTAGTCACTAACACAATGCCCTACTCAGTTACACAATGCCCTAGTCAGTTACACAATACCCTGGTCACTTACACAATGCCCTAGTTAGTTACTCAAAGCCCTAGTCACTTACACAATGCCCTAGTCAGTTACTCAATGCTCTAGTCAGTTACACAATGCCCTAGTCAGTTACACAATGCACTAGTCACTTACACAATGTCTAGTCACTAACACAATGCCCTAGTCAGTTACTCGAAACCTTAGTCACTTACACAAAGCCCTAGTCACTAACACAAAGCCCTAGTCACTAACACAAAGCCTAACTCACTCTCCTTAGTCACTAATACAGGGTTAACACAAAAAGAAAGTCATGTGTTTGTTGTCTTTACTGCTGACTGGGATCTGCTAGAAGTGAACAGTGTATGCTTGTTGAGGATTTTGTACATGTGACATTGTACTGTATGGCCAGACATGGACACGCACTGGTATCTGGTATTGATATCTGCACTGTGGTTTCTGCTCTGAGCTCAACCCAGACCAAATGTTTCTGTTGTTCTGAGACCTGTTGCCATGGGTTACAGGCCTCTTATTTCATAAGAATATAAATCAGACTGCAAGAGAGACAGCGTGAAAGAGAGTGAGCGTAAGAGAGAGAGAGAGAGTGAGAGGATATGAAGGATACAGGAGGCCCTTGTGAGATCAGATGCAGGTTGATTGCACTGTTAATTCATATAGTAATGGAAGTAAATGCGAAGTACAAGCTATAGAGGTTCTTAACCGGCACAGTCCACACAAACATGCACACTTTTGCTCACCCCGTTGATGGTTTTAAAGGTCCACTGTAATGTGGATGTACTGCTCCCGAGGGCTAAGTGAAGCTGGAAATTTAATTGCGTAGTCGGAACAGTTAAAGCCAATGAGGCTCGGCTCCCAAATGTTAAAACACACGCATAGCCTCCTGCAGTAAAACTCCAGCTCCTGTCCGCTGACCGAGTTGCCGTCACTCTAATATTCCTCACAGCCACCAGCCTTAGTCGTTTTCCACCAAGGGAACGAGAGCCAGAATCACTTTACTCTCAACGACAGGGCATCCGGGGTCAGTTGGAGTTTGCCCGTCTAGTTGGGCAGAACCCAGACAGGGCCTAACCACAAAGAGTATGAAGCTGTATCTTGTCACTGTCTCAACAAAACCTTAAAGCTTTGTAAACTTTCTTTGTCCAACATAGAAGTAAAAAAAATTATTAAAATAGAAGTTATTGGACCACTTCTACATTTTCCCCTATTAATCATGACTTTTTAACACACTGACACTGACGTTTTCAAATCCTGGAAAACTGTTTAAAGACAGGGTCAAAATGTGTTTGAGTTCATAGATATAATGTCATTTTTAAAGCCATATTTTGGTGAAAAATCCAATTTTCCACCATTTTTTCCAAATATAATCAACCTGCCAGGAAATCTTTGGTGCCCCGTTGAGCTTATAGGTTAATATAACTAACAAGTAAGGATGCTTCTAGTCACAAGTTTCCAGTGTGCAGTTATTTGGCATGTCTCTCTTGGTATATCCCTTTGTAATGCAACAACCTCCAAAGGGTGGCCTATCTTACAATCTAGCAATAGCAATTGTTGTAGGGACATTTTAGAGACATCCGGCTCCTAGATAGGGAAGACTGTAACGTCCTGGGTGGGCTTCAACACCTCTATTTTAATACAAATGTAGAGGCAGTCACCCATCAAGTAGGGTCCTAGGTTCTGGGTCGTATAGACAAAGGGACAACAAGAAGGTTTGGTTTTACTTTGGTCATACTCAAGACTATTGGTTTGAAAACTTGAGTTGGACTCACTTGGAAAAAGATGTGCACACTTTAAAATTCTTTTCCATTTCAAGAAACTAACAATTTTCCAGCAGAAGTCGAGACAGTTTAACCACTTTGATTAGTTTCCAGGATTTTAGTCTAGATTTTAGTTTTATTTGATTGATTTTGTCATGTTGTTTATCAGTATGTTTCTGCACATGCTGTCTTACTAGTGTGGCTTCTATCTGTAATTGTTCATTTTCTGCATACAAAAAACTTCACATGTGACCCTGTAATCGTAATCGAAGACAGTAAGTCTTAAAGACATAGTTTCTGCTTGATGTAGTGGACGTCGGCGGGTTTGTTGTAATATGTTGAACGGCAGATTGCTTTTGCCATCATGTGAGTGTTCTGATGTTCATCAAATAGTGTTCTAGCACTTAAACATCCTATGTTCTCATCAGACTCCCATAAACTATTGAATAATTTCTTCGCTCTTTGTACGTTAATTTGAACCCTCTTTGAGGTAGTCCCAAATGGGAGTGCCTGCAATTCCGTTTCATTCGAACAGTAAACATTCCCCAAATCCACTGCCGGAGCGAATGTGTGTAGCGACGCACTTTTACATATGTTGGCTTTGTAAATATTTAATGAAAGTGAGGCAGACTTATAAACAGCTGCTAGAGATATTTATGTGTGGGTTTGAAAGAAGAAATGGAGATGTAATTATAACATGGCTGAATACGGAGTATTTTATAATGCCAGTCTGGCTGTAAGTTAGCATAGTGAGCTGTTGATTGCTGAGAACGTCACCACTATGAGTAGTTAAGGTTGTGCATGTGGCGCCTGAGAGGGCTCATTGCTTTAGTCAACAGAGAGTGCATAAAAGAGCATGAATGAATTGTTTTGTAAAAAAAAGTGTTTGAATTTAGTGAAATTGAGAAAATCACTCTAAGGGGTGTGAGAATGTGTATATATGTATATATTTGCTAATTAGCATTATTTATAGCTAATTCTCAGAATATTGTTCTGTAATTCCCACTATGGTACTAAAATGAAGTGTGTATTAGGTTTAAATTACAAACTCAATTCCCAAAAATGTTGGAACAGTAAGTAAAATGCAAGTAAAGACAGAAAGCAATTACGTGTGTAACATGTTACAAACAAGTTGGGACAAAAGCATGATGTATAGGTGATGCAGCCAAGTTTAGATTCAAAAGAACCATCCGGAAAAAGGCCACTTCAAGACTTAAGATGTACTTAGACATAAGCTTAGTAATCTTAATAAGCTCAAAATAAAACAACTAATGCCCTGTAGAGTTGCATGGCTGAAGACTCGTATAAGAACTGTCTCAGAACTGTATCAGTTTGTACATTCAGTCCCCAAACCAGCAGTAAGTGCTGTTAAAAGGAAAAGCAATAGAACACGATGTTGTAGCTCTAAAATTTAAAATGAGCAAATAGTTATCAGTCAGCACATTTGTGCATTAGTGTAGATATTAAATATCTGCTGAGCAGTGTCAGCGCAGAGTCGCTGTTCAATCTACCACTCGGTGCCAATCATTATTGTACTGTACTGTAAAACTAAAATGTGCTAACAGAATGATTTTTGCTTGTTCCAGCTCCAGCTCATGCTCACCGCTCACCATTTAGACCGGCTTGTGTAGGTTAAATACATCAAATCTGTTTATTCAAGGTATGAGAAGAAAGTTAACGTGATGTTGTCACTCTTAAATCTCTCCAATGTAGGAATAAATCTGAACTGTAGTAATCTGATGTTTCCAAATGGTTCTGTGTGATCAAGGCTACCTGGTATGTGGTACATAGCTAAGAAGTAACTGGTTCAGTAATTTAGCACTGGCAAAGAAAACTGGCAGAACACAGAAGACAGTACACTGCAGGAATAGATTGGAGTTTATCAGCTTCTTACAGCAACAGCAGGGTGATTTCTGAAGTATGCAGAAGCATTTAGCTTCTCAGATCCAGCCAGATAAGGTGTTCTACTTTGCAGCAGGGCAGTGAGCTGATGTGTACCTCTTGCATACTATTAGAGTGATCCAAACTGTCAATGTTTCAATGTCATAAATGTGAAATATTCTAAATTCGCCCATGTCCCCACTTAGAATACCACTAAACATGTTCTTCCCATACTGAAGACATGACTGAAGGCCTCTGAAAAACTGAAGAAACTGAAATAAACTGATATTTAGAGAGACAGAGCATAAAAGCATAAAATGAGAAGCGTATAGTGATACATTATATCCAGAAGTATCCAGACACCCCTTCTCACTAGTAAATTCAGCTACTTGAACACGTGCCCGTTAATGACTTCTTTAAATTAAATCTATAACTATCACTGACTCTAGGCCAGTTCCATGAATGTGTAAGTGTGAATTAGGCTGTTAATGAATATGCTGTACTGCTGGTTGGAGTTCCGGCTGTATTTTTCCAGGAGACATCTTAAATGACGTGAATGAGCATCTGGGGTCTGTCTCACCAAGCAGGATTTTTTGCTTAGCCGGCTAACTTTAAACTGGATTTGCTGTCTTAGAATGGTGGATCACCAGGCTACATCACCATGGCAACTTGTACTGCACATGAAACCTGCTCCAGGTTTCGGATCATAGATGGCAAACAGCTCCTGGGCCAGTCACTATCAAACTTCTGAGGAGTTAGACTCACTCTAGTCCTTTTCGGGTCCTTTTTTTGAGAACTACTGAACAGATTTCACTAGAACAGATGTAAATAAGCATGAATACAATACAAAGTAGCATAAACATCTTATTTTGAAAGACGTAGATAGTTTCTTGTGCACCAGTTTGAAGAACAGAATTTAGTTCCAGAATTATTCTGGGGTGTCCCAGACATTGCAATAAGTATAAAGTTTTTTATATTGAAATAGTAGTGCAATTGTAGTTAAATGCTCTAAAAATTGTGAGCTGATCGTCGATGGCATCACCATGTTGTGCCAACAAGTTCGCTAAACATGGTGACCATAAAAAAAAAATCTGTCCTTGGTTAGGACCAAAATGAAGGTTAGCTTATCTTTGGTCAAGAGCGACTGTTAAAAAAATTATTTTGACATCCAGACTGTAACATGGATGAGGACGAGGCGGGCGGATACACTTGCATGTCTTTTTTATTCATGACGAAAAGAGAACAAGAATACTGCACAACAAAACAAACACAAACGAAAAAATCTAACACTGAACGAAAAATCTAACACTAAACGACAGACTGGAAATAAAACAGGAATAACACTGACGGACTCTACACTCATGACACGTTGGTTGAATACTTGACCAGGACTGGGAGAAAACAAAGGTTATATAAGGAAGACACAACAAGGAACACCTGGTGACACTAGGGGAAGACGCAGACTTAAAACACAAGAGGGGCGAAGACATGGAGCACGTGACAGAAAGGTAAACAAAGACAAAGTGGACTTGACAGGACAGTGTAAACAACGACAGACAGGCTAGGAAGAAGTGCAGGACGTGACACAGGCACAGTCAAGACTGTTGCAACGCATTTACTTTTTTGAGACTGTTTTGCATTCTCATTTATTCCTCCCAATGAAAATCCAACAGCAGAAAACTTTGGAAAATACCGTTTGAAAAATCTATCCACAGAAAAGACCAACATCATTTTATCTTTGCCTGTTCTGAAGAAAATTAAACATAAAAACTATAGATTATCCTGAAAACGAGTAGACAGAGCCTTTAAACTAATTCTAATTAGGAAGCAAACCCTTCATGTTTTAATCTAATGGTCTTTTTTTCAGCAGCAACCTCTTTGTGAACTTCGGACAATGACAGCATTAATCTCGTTAAAAATATAGGCAGAAAAAAATAAAGGAATATGAAGAATAGACACCACACCACTGGCAGCAGTACTGCTTTTGCCATGTTAATGATGTTTATGAATTATTTGTCCTTCCTTTTGAAATATAAAGCTTATCTTCTCTCAGTTTTTCACACTATTGGCTGTTTAAACGGGTTACTGCTTTCCTGTACACGCCCACAAGGTTAGCAGCGGTATCTAAACCAGGTTTAACAGAGAAAGCCGTCATCTGCCACCATAAAACGAGATTTTGTAAAGCTGACATAGTTAAGCACGCTCCATTAAAACAGGCCTCTGATTAATTGTTTACACGAAACAGAGACAGCCCTGCTGACCCCAACCCCCTGTGTTTCTACTGACCATCTTTGCAATGAAGCTGCACTTACCCAAACAGTAATTAGGCAATCGGAGCTGCTTAGATCCCGCCAACCAGGAGAAACTGGACTCCAGCTGTGAAATTTTTGTCATTCATCATGGGGGGAATGGGGAGGCCAAGCCACTGCTGACCTGAAGATGGTCTGAAGTGGAGTGGCCATAAAGACCTCTGCATTGTGTGCAGTATAACAGTGCTGTGAAGAAGTATGTTTTCTTCTGTTTTTGTATATTTGCCACATGTAAGATCTTTTTTTTAGATCTTGGAGGGCAACTTCAGAAAACACAAAACAAAGTTTCTTCATTATCATTTCATTTATTGATGGAGAAAACACCATCAAGCATTTAACCAACCAGGATTAAATCTAAACATCACCTAAATAGAACGTTCTCAGCAATGAGAAATAGGCTGAAAGGTCACTCCAGTGAACCCCTGTGAAAGCTATTATCTATAAAAGGAGAAAACTTGTGCTGAATCTTCCCCAAAGTGACTGGGCTACCAAAATTCCTTCAAGAGCAAAGCAGCAATTCGTCCAGGAACATGTTTTGATGAACATCTAAGGAACTGCTGGCCCTCATTGCAGCATTCCATTCCGTTAGAAAGCATCTCTGCAAAAATGGTATCGGTGAAAGAGCTGCGAGTTAAAAAACGCTGCTAATCAAAATAAAGCCTCAACTCGTGTTTACCAGGAACCACATTTATCTTGAAGACCTCCAAGACCGTCTGCAGTAATGCTACGTAAAGTGATTTTTCTCATGTGTGATGAAAATTTCTCATGTTCTTTCTCACTGTGTCATACCACCTGTTTTTTTTCTGAGGATCCAAAACCATTAAGTGTGACAAATATGCAAATACAGAGGAAACCAGGAGGGTCAGATTCTCTTTCACATCAATATATATGAAAGATTAAAACTTAAACATATGCTGTAATCTGTAATCTCACTGTCACAGACTTAGTATTGGTCTGTTTCACTTGTGGTGCAGTTTGACTGCTTTAGATCTTTCCTCCTTTAGAACACATCAATCATAAGTGAGAATGTAAAGGCTGAGTCATGTGGAATGTAGCAAAAGGCTACAATATGTGTTGCAGCGAGTGCCAGACGGAGGGTTTAGGTAGTTCTGAAGCCACATGTGGGGAGCATCTTGCTAAAGAATGTGTTGAGGTGAAGAATGAAGGAGCCGGGCTTCAGAAAAGAGGCTGTTGACCCAGGTGCTCTGTTCAATTTGAAGCTTTTGCGGTGCTGCAGCTGTAAGCTGAGAACTTTACATCAGGTTCTTCTTTATAAGTTCTCGCCAGCATGTAAAGGTTTTTCACTGATGCTTCTGCTTGAGGTCTGTCTATTAGAATGTCCTCACCTCAACTCAGGAAATGATGGTATGAACTGAAATGCTGGTTTGCACTAAAAAACATGCATAAGAAAATCACAGATCACCAGCGACTGGTCAGCTTATAGTGTCCACAATCTGAAAAAGGCTTACTTACAGGTAGAATGAACCCCCAGAAGGTGTCAGATATGTACAGAGGACCCATATTTAAAGCTACAAGTGCTTTCAGCAGTAGACTCTGCAGGTGTCCTTGGTACACTCAGCATCCACGCCCCCTCACTGACCACTTTATGTGCTCAACCTACCTGGTGTGTGCAGGTATTTGGAAGGTCCTGTCTTGGCTCGCTAATACAGCGCTGACTGGCTGCCCACGATATAGCAGTGCTGATGCCAGTTTCAGTGGCAACAAAATGTTTAGCCAATGAGCTTTTCCACACGTTGCACACCTTTCGTTTGAGAAATGAGTAATGACTTCACTCTTTCCACCAAACTCCTAGGGAAACTGGGTTTTTCAGATTTCCAATTATATCAAGGCATGTTATTAAGAGGTGTGCCAGGCATAGTTACAGTTGCTAGACTATTAAGGCCCAACTGAATGAACCTGTTTACTATAGTGCCATCCTGAGGCACACCAGTGTTGAAGCTCTAGTTAGTTTAATTAGTGGGTCCCAGAACTCCCTGTGATAGGTCCACTATAGAGGTGTACAAGTACAATCTGCATTTCCCTTGATTTAGTCTTCCTCCTTACCTTATTCGTCCCACCAGTCGTTATTTTAAAACATCTTTTAATCTTTACTTGACCCTGTACATAATGTCATTGTGAAGTAATCGAAGGCAGTAAGTCTTAAAGCCATGCTTAATGTAGTGCACGTCGGTATGTTTGTAGTAATATGTTGAACGGAGTGTTCTGACGTTCATCAAATAGTGTTCTAGCACTTAAACATCCTATGTTCTCATCAGACTCCCATAAACTATTGAATAATTTCTACGCTCTTTGTACGTTAATTTGAACCCTCTTTGAGGTAGTCCCAAATGGGAGTGCCTGCAATTCCGTTTCATTCGAACAGTAAACATTCCCCAAATCCACTGCCGGAGCGAATGTGTGTAGCGACGCACTTTTACATATGTTGGCTTTGTAAATATTTAATGAAAGTGAGGCAGACTGTACAATCTGCATTTCCCTTGATTTAGTCTTCCTCCTTACCTTATTCGTCCCACCAGTCGTTATTTTAAAACATCTTTTAATCTTTACTTGTCACTTGGAGTGATGTTGGGCTGTTTCAGACAGAATGTTTTGAACCAGGGTCACTTTAAGACTTGATGTGCTTCAGCATTGGTCATGTTTTGTTGAAAGTTAATCTCAGGTTCAGACTCAAAACTTGGTGCTGTGTGTCGAGTGGGGTTTGTGGGAGTTTGAACAAAAAATTCAGGCCAAATTAATTTGCTACCATTCTCAGAACAGCAGTGACGCTGACATGGTAGTGTGTATGGTGTTGGTATGAGTGGAGAATGGCACACCACCTAACTATAGGACGGCTCACATAACATCTTCATCCTATCAGATGGGCCGCAGTCTCTAACTTTACAACATTAATGCAGAGCTATAGGTCAGGGGTTTCTAGTGGCTGGTCTAGCATGACTGCTAACTGCTAATGCAAATCCGTTTTTTAGATACAGTCTTCTTTTCTCTTCCCGCAGGTCGTGGCAGCGACTCGGAGTGTGACGTACCCCACAGGAAGCTTCCAGACATGCGACGTGACGATATGTTGGCAAGGCGAACCTCTTGCAGCGAGCCACGGACTGCGGTGCCCTTCAACCAGTACCTGCCCAACAAGAGCAACCAGACGTCCTACCTGCCAACACAACTGCGGCGCCAGCGCACTGAGCGTGAGGATAGCCGCAAGAGCTGGAGCAATGCCACTTCACCTGTAGGAGGAGAAAGACCCTTTAGGTAAGCTCCTTGACCTCTCTGCAGTACTACACACTTGACTCATTTCCAGCTTTGAGTTTTTTCTTTTTGAGCTTACAAGTTCCCAAAGTTTCAAAGGTACTCGGGTAGTTTAGGAGAGATCAATGGTGTGCTGGTGTAGTTGCTATGTAACTCGAGTCAGTTTGATTTATATTTTCTGTTTTTTTTCTATTTTTTCTGTCAAAATAAAAACACTACAAATGTTGGGGATATTGTTTTCCTCAAAAATATTTAAAAGAGCAGCTTTTCAGCAACTGTAAATCACAAGATACCTCGTCATTTGCTTTTCAGAAGCAGAGTTTCTTTGTTTGTTTCAGTAAATGAGAAATGATCGATATCATAGTAGCACCATTTCACTGTTAACACTGGGGATAAGTCTTTACTAGGGATGTGCAATACTGACAAAAGTAATATCTGGATATTTTCTGTAATTTAGTCAATAACGATAATAAACGATGTATTGCGTTATTTAAAAAGGTGTTTGTAAAAGTCTTATATTTTACTATACTATTTTCCTATATTCATATCAATTTTACTATATTAATATCCATCGATCCATCCATTATCTTCCTCTTTATCCTGCTAGTTGAGGTCACGCGGGGGGGCTGGAGCCAATCCCCGCATCATCGAGTGAAGGCAGTTTTTAGTGAATGACTCACACTGCTGAAGTTTGTTGAGTGTAAAGTTTGTTTGCTGGACACGTTAGCTGGTTTAGGTCTGTCTTGGACAGCGCGCTTCCGAAACATGTCATACTCTGTGTGGTGGTTTGTTCGGAGATGATGGGTTAAACAGGTTAGTTGTCGAGCGGTCTTTAACAGCAGCGGCTTTCTTAAGTCAGCCTATTAAAATCCAAACCAGCTCCACGCGAGTGAAGATGATTCTCGCCTAGGAGTTAAATCTAAGGCAGTAGACTGCGAGGCTGGCGGTGTTTCTTCCCCTGGCGCAGTGTGTTCACTCATTTTCAGCTTTAGGTGTTTTGTTTAGGCAGCTATAGTAGCTTTAGCCCATGCTAGCACACAGTATGGGCACTCTTAATGCGCACTCACAGCAGCCTGTCCTAAAGCATGAAGTCGTGAGCGCGTTGAGACGTTTTGATTGTTGTTTTTTTCAGCAGAAGTCGGTAGCCTACATCTCGCACATCATTAACACGCCAATTCAGTTATTATGTAAATGATTTACATGTATAGCGCATACCCCTAGTCTATATTATGGTGGTAGGTAAAGCCATACTGACAATTTTAGTTTCAATTCATCATAGACAGAAAATTCCACCACCTTATTACATTTTTTCCCAATGAATTTGGACTTATTTGCTGCCTGCGTTTGCTCACAGAGGAATTTGACCTCCATATTTAACCCATCCGTGCAGTAACACATCCACACACACAATAGGGGGCAGTGAGTGTTGGTTGGTTGGGTAGCCCAAGGAGCAGTTGGGAGTTAGGTGCCGTACTCAAGCAAACTTTATTAATCTCCTGTCAATTCAGGAGATCGACCCATCGATCCTCCAGTCACAAGACAGGTTCCCTGACCTCAACTGTCCCTGCCTAGTTCCCACCTTAAGTAAACAATCAACACTGCCAAAGATCTCCTATGTTACATTTTCCATTTTTGCTGATGATGGTGTCACCGCTCCAGCGTTTTTAAGGCTGCATGTTGTCATCAGTCATAAAACACACAAGGAACAAAATGATGGACTTTCAATGCCAACATGTAAACAAGCATAAAGATTGCCACACCCTGCACAAGCAGAGTCCAAACTATTGTTTTTAAAGATGAAGCAGAAACCACCACTAACACTCAGAGACAGCCCGCAAAGAAACTGAGCACTGCTTAGTTTCTCACTGACTAAATTAGATCTGAATGAATTGAGTCTAACTGGAAATCTAGAATTTAAAGGTCAGCGTAGAAGCTTTAAGAGATTAAAGGAAAGTCTGCGTCTTGACATACGTTTATGTCATTCATTTATTTAATGAGCCTAAAGGAAATTAGGCACCGTAAGCATTTCTTAGCAGCCTGTTAGTATTTATTACCTCACAAATTAAAGCCTTAGTTGTTTATTACATGACCCGCGTTTCATGTTTCCCAGCCATATCCATGCAGCGCTACCCAGTGCTTCGACTTCTGGCAAAAACATCCAGGCTAAGGCCGCACGTCAGCTGCCAAAGCATTTGGGGAAAGTGTTTTAGGATGGCCTGTCTCTCCTCCTAGGAGCACACGCTCTCCCAACACCCTTAACCGCCGCCAAATTCAACACAGTCCTACTGACAACACCAAGAAGCAGCCAATTTTCCCTCATGACCTGAGTAGATGTGGAGAGTAACATGGGGATATGTTAAACGTTTGGCACCACTGAGGGGACTTAAGTAAGGAGAAGTGTGGGTGATTTTCTCTTCCTTTTTCAGTCGTGCTGTTGATTTAATACAGTAGTGCTATGAGGGGGAGGTTGATGGAGACCAGATGTGGATGTTAATTGGCTAGAATACTTGGAAGCTGATCAGCTCAGGTCCCGTTAGCTGGTCATGAAGCTCAGTGTATGAATGCAGATAAAAGATGTTACATCCTTCATGTTGCAGTCTATGGGCTTGTTTACATTTTTCTGAGGGGGTCAAATGCTTATTCACCCCGACTATTCCAGCAGCCTTCAGTTCAGGTGGAAATGAAGTACATGTTTGAAGGAAGTAAAGTGCATGGCTTTTTTATAGGTAGTCTGTCTTGGCTAGTTATGGGCTGTTAAATAAATGAGGTTCCAGAGTGATGCTTGATCCCCAGTAATGGCACAGCCTTCCAAGAGTCCAGGGGAGTGTAACTGCCTTCGCTGTCTCTGGATGAGTAGGAAAGTCCTTTTACTCCCAGCCCATCTAGCAGCATCATCATCGTAATGCTAAAGAATGTGGGCATCTAATAGCTGCCATAACAGAAATGGTAGTTATTGGTCTCCTCCAAGCATATTAAGCGGCTCAGTGATGTTGTATTAGTCCCATTTCAACTAGGCTGGCTTTGAATAAACCTGGGTTGCTTTCAGGTTTCACTTTTAGGTTCTGTCTGCACTTTCCTTTACTTTATACTTTCATTACTATAACACGTTTATTTATTTGATATGCTGGGCTCCTCAACTTCACAAAATCCATGTTTGTGAGAAAATGGACAGCATATAAAACAGCAAACTGAGAGTCCAGTTGAGTGTACCCAAAAGGACACTTGTACTTGTTTGGCAAAAAGTAGTTTTTTATATTTTGCATGTTCACTATGTTGAATGTACTATGGTTTATGTAAAGAAATACAGTTTATAGTTTTGTTATATCAGCATTGCACAGCACATTCTGGAAATCCCTTACAAGGTTTGAGATGAATACATGTGTTAAAACAGAAATTAAACCTTAACAAAATGTTATATTTTGTTTATATATGATAAATCTATAATTTATAGTGATCAACCTTATTGTTGCTGGTTTTTATGAGCACTTTGGGGGATATTGGGCCTTTACATTATGTGAACATTCGTAAATCTCATTTACACACAAGCTAAAGGGTTGAATTTGATGTGACAACAATTATGGAAAAAATTGGTGGTAAAAAAAACCTTAATATGCAGCCTTATTGTTGTTTCTTGTGTATATCTGGGTTTTTGAGGGGGGTCTGATTTTATGGCTATAAAAGTACATCACATATAATCATAATGACATAATCTGCCTTTTTTCTTTCTTCTTATCCCTCTTTGCTTTCCTCCCACTCACTTCTTTTCTTCCCCCGTATTGCTGTTTTTGGTATATAACATTTCGTTTCCTCTTTTGGACTATGGTTGTATCGTGGCTACTCCACTGTTCTTTGTTTGTGTGGTGTAGTGAAAGTCCTTGCGTTGCTTTAGAATTGTCCCCTGCAGTAACCAGTATAGATCCTCAGTGTGTAGATCCATCCTCTAAAGACGTTCCCTCTAAAGACCACCAGTTTGAAAAATCCCACTCCCCAGAAATTGACTCTTCCTATGGTGACACCTCCAACCCTTTACCCCAAACCCCTCACACTCGAGACCCCCACCCCAAAAACCACCAGCCACCCCTCTTTTCAGAATCTCAGGAGCAAGAAGATATGGATGATGAGGATCTGAGAGTGTGCATGGAATCACATACATCCTTTCAGAACCTGGTCTTCTCCACTGAAAGCCTTAGGATTGTGAAGAGTGGAGAAGAAACATCTGAGTGCAGCACTGCCTCAAAGCCACCCTCGCCCACACAGCAGAACCATGCAGATGAGCCACAGCATGAAACTACCACCAGTAATCAAAGGTGCACCATTCCTCCATGACCATTTACAGCTACCTTCTCCTGATGTATATGCTAATACCAATATACTGAACTATTATTCAGCTCTTAGAGTTAATAAATACATATTCAAAGGCCAATATCATATTATATACATGCTGTTTTTTTTTCTTTTCTTTTAAATGGCGGTGCAGTGTTTGTACTGACTTACATTTGAATGAAAATTAATGGAGTGAGAATTTATATGTTAACACATAGTAAATAACAGTTTCAGCAGCAACTATATGCACAAAATTACAGAAAATCTGTACTAACCCAACGTGTTGACCGTGTTTACAGGTAGTTATAAAATCCTGTACTACAAAAATCACCACACTCACATCAGCTGGTCAATAATTAGATTTCTCACTGCTTTGCCGCAGCCTGTAAACCCATCTAAGAAGAAGCACATGACATTAATTTTAAAACTCTCCTCGTAGGTATTTCTTTGGGAATATCATTTTTATAGCTGTAGTGTTGACATGAGTATGTTGCTGTGGAAACCTTGGTAGCTCCTAATAAGGACAATGGAGGCAGCAGTGCAGGAGCTGGAGCTTTGACTGAAACTATATGTTGCTTTTCAGTAGGATCATAAACAAACCCTTCTCATGAGCATGAAGAGCTTTTTCGTTTTCTCGTTTTCTGCAGCTTCAAAATGGGCGGGCGGTGACCACGCCGAGATCTACATCATAACTTTAGCACCTCACGTCTTAACAATACCTGAAGCCAACATTCAGACATGCATTCACTGATGATCATAAAAACCTTAAATACTAAAGTTAAGCCTGCTGATTTTCATCAAAACACAGGTAAACTAGCAAAAAACAGATGAGTATAAACTAATTAACAAGGTACAGGAGAAGGAACAAACATATTTTATCTTTAATGTAATTTAGTGTAACCATTTTTTGGTCTATTCATCATGATATTTATCCACAGTCGAGGGTATCAGGTACTAAATTTTTTCAAAATGACATTTCAACAGCAGCGATATGCAGCAGCTCCGAATCAGAACTTTATTTCTTTGCAAGT
This sequence comes from Megaleporinus macrocephalus, assembly GCA_021613375.1. Taxonomy (NCBI): domain Eukaryota; kingdom Metazoa; phylum Chordata; class Actinopteri; order Characiformes; family Anostomidae; genus Megaleporinus; species Megaleporinus macrocephalus. Next base: position 32,061,267 of record CM038713.1, read on the forward strand.
AAATGCTCAAGTTAAATTTGATTTGTGCCATAATTGCCACAGGAATAAAAAAATGCAGTAATAGGTAGGGGTGTGTTTAAAAAATAGATTTTTCAATTCAAGTCTATCTTCAATTGAATAATCCAATATCAATTTGTATATTCCCGAGATCAATCTTTAAAACTAGCATTCCAGCTGTAGCTAACACCCACGCAGAGTGGCTCGGGCAGCTGGCTTGACTTGGGTTTAACCGGCTTTCAGAAATATAAACTCACTGTCTTTATGTAGGAGTACACGGCCGACCTTTCCACTATGTAGGTACTGATACGCTTCAGTACTTTTATAGTTTTTCATTGCCGAACCGTCTACACCTTTCGAGAGTACAGAGTAATCAAAAACGTCGCCGTAGGTAACCTCAGACCACCTTTTCATATTTTTCATATAGTCACCCACTGTGTTATTAACCTCGGATGAGACATTGTTGTCCCATTCGAAATTCTTATTGCCTCTCTGGTCTCCTCCCATGTAGCTGTATTCATTTTGGTTAGCTGAGCTGAAGTTCTAACACAAAGGGGAACCAACACACTCTTGAAAGTGGGTGTGGCGAAATATGGTGAATATAAACAGTAATGTTTTTAGTAATGGTAGGTTGAGAGTTCCTTGTATGTTTACTACATTAGTTCTCTGAAAATCTCTTTCATATTCAAACAAAACATATTGTTGCTGAAATATCCCTAAATGAATCGATATTGAATCGAATCGAATTAAAACGGAAATAGAATTAAATTGGGACCTTGTGAATCGGAATCGAAACGATCCGGGAAATCAGTGACGATACTCAGCCCTAGTAATACGTCTAGCTGTACCACAAGTCATTGGCACTGCGGTGCTATGGTTGGTAGGCGCAAGACCTTAACATTAATTTGTGTTGTAAGATATACAATAACAGCACATGTATTATTTATTATTTCTTATAAACTGTACACCGAAAGGTGTTCTTTAGTTAAGTTCTGTTCAATATGTCAAGCCTCTTCAGTTATTATACAGTTATTTCTGTTTATGTGAAAGCTATAGGACTAGCCTGCTGAATGTATTTTTTGCAGTTGTCTATAACCATTTTGGTTTTATATTTTTATGGTGCACAAGCTGGCCCTGCAAATGTGACAGTTCTAGTCATGCTGTGGCAAAACAGCAGCAGCGTCACTCCCTCTTATCGGATCTCGGAACGTCACGTCTACACAATTTACAGTCTTTTAAGTAAAACTCAATTTCAGCCTGAATTCTTTTGCAGAGCCTGTTATTCCTCAGTGGCCCTGCTAGTTGCATCGGCCTCCTGCTGAGACCTGAAGCATTCTGGGTTTTAGGGAGGACACTACAAAGCTGGAGGATAAAAAGACCCCCTTTATCATCTGTCAGTATGTTCTTGTGTTTGGACCTTGGGATCCAAGGAGATTTTGTATTTTGTCCCAAGTTGAAGTTCTGGCCTGCTGTTCTGGCCTGAAGTCCCTCAGCCTCTGACATGCAGGACAAGCTCAGACCTTTGGTTTGCTAATGCTAATGTGCAATGCACCCTCACACTACTGTTTACATTGGAGTGGAAGGGTCTAATGGCAGGAGAAAGATTGCAGCACTGCTATCTAGCAGTGGGGGGGTTTAAACATAACACAGAATAAACCACTGTCTGACCCAAATGTCTGGACTTGAGAGGCTGGACTTGTCTCCCAGACGTGAGAGCCCCCCTGGTTGCAAAAGCTCAGCCCACACAGGGTGGTCTATGGTAGGTTTTAGTTTCTGTTCAGTAAAAAAACAGGGTTGATCTAATAAACATAAAACAGAGCGCTGAGAACCTCTTGAGGAGAGGAATTTAGTGAGGAACGTTAATGTAGTACTAGATGAAATACGTTTGTTGTGATGCTTTGGCCCGTAGTGATGGAATAACAGAGAAGAGGCCAAAACACATGTTTGCCTATTACAAGATTTAAGAAAGTCCAAAAGATTCTTTGTACATTTTTTTCAAACCGCATGTCTTGCCTGTCTGGTTTTGTTAGTGCTTGGTTGAAGGATCAGTCATTATAGCTTCTGGAAACTAAGCTGCATGTGGCTTTGTTGGTGTAATGAGCAGTAGGCCAGTGTAAAGCTTGATTAGCCACCACCGGTGCCAACCACCTACCACCTTACCCCCCACTGAAGTTGGAAGTTGATTGATTTTCAGGTTGTTGGTTTTGGCTAGGATTGCGTATCATCCTTCGCCTCATTGTGGTGATCAGAGGAAAGTGTTTGTGTTTGAAGCTTATTCCACGGCTGAGGGGGACAGAAAGAGTTGGGAATCTTGACAGAATGTTTCACTGACCACCATGGTACGCTGCTGGAGCCGCTGGCTGGTCCTTTGAAACATCCAAGTTGCCATCGTCTGTCTGCTATCCCAATGTTAACCAGGGCTGTGTATTGGCAGGAACCCAGTGCTACGATACCTATCATGATACATATCATATTGATAATTGAATATGTTGTCATTTAATTTTAGAATATCTGTCAGTATTAAAATGTTAACTAGTCATGGTAGGTTTTAAAATGCTAGCACTATTAATGCACCCTTAACACTTTTTGTTTGTATTGGAGTGAAGGAGTGTAATGGCTGAAGATTGATTGCAGCACTACTATCTAGTGACTGGGCATTTTATCTTTGCATGTAATCTAAATATTGAGATAATCAATTGTATCAGTGTTTTTTCTTATACCACTAGTTGACACAGCATTGGTCCTATGAACGTTCTTCTTTTTTTCCTTGAATGCTATAAAAACTTTGAACTTATTAAAACTGTCACTGACAAAGTGAATTACACCCACTGGATTCCCAGAGTGGGCCACCTCCTGGCCTGGACACGCTACTGTAGCATATGTTCTTGCATTAACTGTACTTGAACAGGATTAAATTGACAAAGGGTCCTGTGGACCTTCCCAGGTGGTCCATTGTGACTTTATTGCTGTGTGGATTGACAATGTCAAAGGAAAAGATAGGTTTCTCTTCTTGCTGACAGACGAATACAAGCCAAGTAGAGCTGAAGTGCTTCATATATTACTTATTTCATTAGATTTGTCTTTTCAGGAAAACGGTACTTGAACCCCGCCGCATCACTTTGACATAGCTATGCCATTAATGTCATCTAGAGTTGCCATGACCTAACTGGGTTTTATCAATGTTCTGTAGCAGGATTACTGTCTTTTCTTTGCTATTTGAATATGTGTTTTTCTGTTTAATCAGCATAAAATCATTGGCTATTTTAATAAAGCACTGTTCTGTTTATGCTGTACATTTTGTGCTTCTCACACAATTCTATTCTCACACGTGCAGTATTATATAATAAGCGGAATTGATGGGGTCACTTTGCAACAATTTTCCTCTCACCTAGACAAATACACATACACACACACACGCAGGTCCCACCCAGAGGAAGAGGGGAAATGAGCAGGTTTCCTGTGTTTGACCCTCAGCATAGCTGAGTTGGGCTGAGCTGGCTTTGCCCATTCAGGGATGCTGTAAAAGGAATATTATGTGGCTGTTATATGGTCCATTAGAAGCAGCATTATTAAAAAGAAATCTGGAATAATAGAAGTTTAGAAATGCCGTTTTTATGTTACATAATTAGACACATTAGAACCTGGAGTTTGCTTTACCTTTACAAACGCAGTTGTGCAGTGGGTCCACTCAGGGTTTGCCATTTCTGCTCAAGCTCCTGGGAGTCAGCCCCCCTGCAGAGTTTAGTTCCAGTACCTGCCTCCGGCATACAAACTTTCCTAAAGGCCATGGCTGGCCGGATCAGTTGTGGTTTGAAAGGAAACTTTGCAGGAGAGCAGATTCCTAGGAGCTCAGGTAGACACATCTGTTTTGAGCTATTTAACTTTCATTAATGACTTTGACATTCCATGGCAAGATTTGCTAAATAGTGCTACTACAGAACTGGTCCCGAAGTGCTAGAAATCCTCTCAAGTAAGAGTAAAGATGCTGTTCAACGGCAAGTCCAGTAAAAAGTTTCATTATGTTTATTGTCTACTTAAGCTGTTCCATTAGCTTACATTTAATGTTCTCTTACATTACTTTTAATTAGCTAGCTAACAGGTACTTATAGGGGAATATAAGGAGGAGGGGCATGGGAAATGGGGTTTGGGAATAAAAACCCATCCTCATGTCAGCTCCCGCTATCACTCAGGGTCTTTGCTGACATGTGAGGCTTGGACACCACCTTCCCACCCTCTTGTACGACTGTTGTTGGTGCCTGTGGGTTGAATGACTGGCACATATACCTTGATGTCTGTTACCATCTTAAGATAAAACACATGGGATGTCTTTCATAAGTTTTATGTGTATGTGTTTTTTGTAGAACAGGCAAAACATGTTGATCTGTGATAGCGACAGCAGTGATACACAGTCGAGTCGCTTTATTATTCCTTGTCTTTACCGGCGACGCAAGCAGGTGATGGTGGCGGTATGGTCTGGGGAGTGTGTTTTAGTGGCCACTTATCCATCTCACCCAATTTGGGCATGTATTTATCCTTGCAGATCACGTACATCCTTACATGCTGATTGTCTTCTCTGGGGTGGATGGGATCTTTTAGCAAGACAATGTAACACCTCACACGGCTAGAAATGTCCCACCTTGGTTGGAATAGCATGACCAATACATCAGAGTACTATCCTGGACCCCTAAATCCCCAGACTTGAACGCAATCGAGTATCTGTGGGACCACCGTGATCGCTATGTTCACTCTATGGATCCTCCCCCACGCGCCCTCCAGCAGCTATGGAATGCACTGCAGTCAGCATGGCTCCAGACACCTGTAACAACCTACCAGGACCTTATTGAGTCCCCTAGCCCGTCTAGCTGCTGTCCGTGCTGCACACGGTGGTCAGTCTGCATATTAGCTGGTGGTAACAATAATGTTTTTCTAATTTTTTTTCTAATCGTTTTAATATTTATTGCCCGAATTGAAGGCCTAGCTCAAACAGTCCCAGCTTGCCACTGTATGTTAAAAAAAGGATTTGATTATTGTTAAAGATCAGGTGAAGCTGTTTGTAGTTCTGATTCTTCTTACATCTCAAGAAGGTTACAATATAATATAGAAGAGGCATAAGCTCTCAGACGCCTTCATCAAAGGCCAAGGCTTCACTGCAGACATTGCTTTATGTTCAATTGAGGTTAAAAATAGCCTGAATTAGCCTTTAAATTGGCCATTCATGTGGTCTCACGTTTGAACCCGTGTTGAAGAGGATACGGCTGTGTCAGCTTTGTTCTCACAGTAATCTGAGCTGTTGTACAGCGTGCTGTAGTGTCCGTTATTTCACACAGATCAGATTCCATGCTGGTCAGTTCTTTTATCTCAACATGATGAGCCTCCACTCTGTCTGTACCACGGCTGTGTGTGTCTGTGGGTGTGTGTGCTGGCATGGGGCTGGTGCTGTCGGTCTGTGCCAGTCGTGGCGGGCATGTGGCACTAGGGCTTCTGGGTGGGTGTGTGGATTTGGGTGCCAGTCGACGACCACTGAGAGTCCTTTGTACGGCAGGGCCAAAAAAGAAGGGGCTTCTTTTGGGCAGACATGAAAGGCTGCATTCAGGAAAGGCCATCTCTTACACATTCAAAACCCGCAGTGACACCAGCAGCCCAGCGTCCATCCTGTTTGGACATGGAAAGGCCGAGTCGGAGCACAGCACTTTAACTGTCTGTCAGATGCAGCCTTAAAATGGTTTAGGAGACTTGTCTTGCTCATATTCCCTATTGGCAAAGGACCCAAAAGAGGAGAATCTAGTGTGTTCTCGCTGTGCTCTCTCTTTAACAGCATGAGTTCCACTGAACTGGTGTCTTCTCACTTTTTCACAGATTGGCAGTTAAAGTGCAAAAAAATACCTTTTGATGGTTTTGTTAATGTGAATCAGCTAATTATGTTTTGGCTTCATTGCCATTAGTGTCTATAAACGACATATCTTAATGGTGGGATGAACTTAAAAAAAAGGTAACAATAAACTATAACTGGTTATGTAGAATGTGTTACTGAATAAACAGAAATGCCTTGTCACATGACAAAAACCTAAAAGAAAGCCAAGTTAGCCATGTAGCTACCTGGTTTTGCCAGTATCTTACCTTAGATTGGCTCATTTTCTTTTGGCTTAAGGAGGAAACATCTTGTTTCGGGTCTCCATTGTGACAGAATTAATGTTTTTTAAATAGTTTTCTACTTTAATGTTAACTTAATTGTATTTGTAGGCCTATAGATGGGTGGCTAGGCTAGTCAGGATTTGATGACAATACAGGGATTTGCCAGTGGTTGTAAGATGTATTGGTGCAATGCTTGCCAAAGTTTATAGTGAGGGAACAGTGATGAGGAAACAACATAAAACCATGAGTTCTGAAGTCAAACTGATGAGATGGAGTGATATGACGCTGCACTACAGATATAGAATCTACAGATATAGAATCATCAGGCCACTGTAGTTTTAAAAAAATAGGGCCTTTGATAAGATTTCAGTAAAATGAGATGAACAGTTAATCTGAGCTTCTGAAAAGGCCCTGGACTAGGCCTGTTGTATTGAAATGAGTTGCCTTGCCTATAACTTCTTGTATATGTTGTGCCACAGGAGTATAAGCCCATAAACTATTAACCACTGTTAATAATGCACAATCATTTGTTTTAGTTGCCTGACAAAGCAACTAACCTACCGGAGTTCAGTTCTCTTCATTGACACGTAGAGATGGACTGATCAGCGTTTTTGAGGCCGATTCTGATTGTCCGATCACCTTTCAGCGCGATCATCTGTTATCCAAAACCGATCGAGGGCGGGGCTCTGTGCCACTGCAGGGCTACATGTAGTTATTAGCGCAAGCAAGTCATGAAACATGGTCTCAACTGATTTATTACCATTTTTAACGAGCTCATGTGAAACAACATAATATTTTTAACAAAGTTAGCAGTAAATAAGTAAACCAAACAAATATCCCCAATACTGGAATCATTAAATTTAGACCCTAAGTTTTAAACGAAAAAATCTGTTTAAATAAATGCAGTAAAAACTGCAGTCATTAAACGCAGACTCTGTGTTATTTTAAACAAAAAACTGCAATCATTAAATGTAGATCTTGAGTTGTTGCTGCTGTTCTGTTTGTACTGGTCAGATCTGGTCTGTACGGTTTTTAGTTTTGTGCTAGCTGCGTGTGCTAGCTCTGCTGTTTGCTGATACTCACTTTATGGAGCCACGTCTATTGACAAGGCTATCTTGCGTGTTGTTAAGCCTAGGCTGTATATACATTAGGCTGAAGTGGCACTAATCAGATTTTTTTGCACAAATGTTGCACAGAGTTACATTTTCAGAGATTTGTGGACACACAAACCTGACCTTTTTTTGAAAATGTGGCACAAATGTAAATTTCATATGTGGTCCTAGATCAGATACATATCCAATTCATGGCCATGACACCGTAACGAGAACACTTAGATTAAAATTCATGTTTTTTTCTTTTTTCACTGTGTATTCACAATCAGTGAGAGTTAATGTGGCAGCAGTGCCGAACCTGACCCTGTTTCCCCTACGTCCTGCTCTAATTTCCAGCAGCTGAGAGCAAATTATCTTCTCAGTGAAACCTCTTTCTGCTGGTTAGTTTGCTCTTCATGATGCACATGGTTCACTCACATGACTTTATTGACTAGGATATTTCACGTGTGGGTCGTTTCAGGACGCAGGTTCACATTAATGACAGTCACTTGCCAACATGAACGTATAGAAGAGATCAGATGTGAGCGCTAAATTGTATCTTGCACAAGTCTGTAATGTAAACGTAGCCTTAATGGTGGCTTATATAAATTAGGCTGGCTCAATTCAAATAGTTGTGTAATCCCACAGATAATGCCTAGGTCTAGGGCAAACACTACTGTTACCTGTCTGTCACCAGTGAAAGCAGGTCAGCGAGAAGTGGATGTTTGCGTATGTTACATGGCTTGTGCGGTCTCCTAGAATTAGAACTGGCATGCAGTTGTTGAGCATTTATGGGGAATTGATGCCATGGGCCAAACGAAATGTCTTGCAACAAGGATGTGTATCCAGTCTGAGAAGATAGAACAGGTGCTTGTGCACCACTAGGGATCTATCTGTGCACATACCTGTGACCAATCATACTGAACTCTAGATTTAGATCTGAATGCCTCTTGATAAGCACATATTGGTTTAATCACCTGCAAGTTTTGAGTGCAGACATTCCATGAAGGGGATAAATGCACAGGCTTTGTCATTCCTGAGATAAGACCATCCCAAATAATGTCCCAAATATTGAATTGCTGTGACACTGTGGTTAGGGTAATAATGTGTGGAGACTAGAGAAAAGACATATGGCCTATACCAGCTGCCTCTCTGTTCATGCTTTACTACACCCATGTGTGTGGATGCTTGTGCAGCATGGGACTGGTATGTTTTGCTGGTGTGTGTATGTGTGTTTCAGCTTCTGAAAGTACAGGTTCTGCCTCATACAGTGTGAGTATTTGCGTGTGTTTAAAATGTGGAAATGCTGGCTGGGATTTCAAGCACTGCAAAGTTTTGTCGCTGTCCAGAACAACATGTGTCTTGATTTCTTCACTACTTTCTAATAGCAGCTGCTCTTTGTGTTGGGTAAAATTTTTAATAGACCAATTAAAATGTTGCAAAATTACTTGAAATAAGACCATCTTACATTATCTTGCATTAAAAGAAGATTTTTGCCTATTTTTTGGACATTGGATATATCTTGGCATCTTATCATATCCAGTGTTGGTCGTTATGAGATTATTTTAAGAATTAAAAAGTAAAAATTGGACATTTTTACTGGTTTTATGTCATTTTTCAGTAAACACATCTACATTAATTTGCCGAAGGGCAATAATTTTTTTTCTTGCGTTAACATTCTTGCATTGATTCTTGTTTAGAATCAGTAAATGGAATAGATTAAATAACCTCAGTAGAAATGGCTAGACAACATAAATATACTTATAATACTCCTACAATGTACACAGTGAACAAAAATAGTGTTTCAGCAGCTTCTTCCAATTTGAGCTTCTTCCTTTAAAGAGAGAATGGTTGGAGTTGTCGTTTGTCGCTACGTGTCTTTGCCAGTGCGCATTTTAATAATGCTGTAATGAGCACGGTCAGCTTTGTTTATTTTCCTCTGATGAGTTGCATTCGGCTCTCAGGCCCAAGTATCGCGTCGCTCACTGTTGTCCATGGTGATAATCCCATCATTCTCTCAGCAGTAGCCCCGCCCGCTCCTGCTCTGAGGAACTCTACCGCACGTCCTTGACGACCAGCCCCATGACAACGAGCATCATAGTGACCAGTCCTCTCAGTCCCAGCCCCCAAGGCAGCCCTGGCCCCTATAAGAAGTTCCCCTCACCAACCGCAGACAAGTTGGGCGGGACCACGGGCGACGCGGGGCGGGACAACATGTGGGCGCATCGCAGCCAAACGTCGCCCAAACATGCCATCCAGAGCCCGAGCCTGAGCCCTACCCGTTTCCTCCCCGTGCCTTCGTCGGCCAATCAGACGGGTCGCACTGAGAAGGCTGGGTCTGAAAACGAGAAGTCGCAGAGACGCCCTTCCTCCCTGGACAGTGACCACTTGCTAACGTGAGCCACCCCGTCTCTGAGCCTGCTGCTTTAGGACAAAAGAGTTTTGAATTTATTGCCTAATTATTTCTTTGATTAGTTGTTTGTTAGTTAAATAGTTTCTGAAATGACGCCTCTTTATTTCTCTATTAAAGGAATAGTTTAGCATCATGTAACAAAACTTTCTCTGTACGAAGGCCAATACATGCTCACTTCTTTATTTTTGCATTGGAGCCATGAGACTAAGCTTCTGGGTATCACAGGTATGTTTGAGTGTGGTTGCTGTTGAGGCTAAACTGGCAACTGGCAAATTTATTATGGTTGCTGTCCAAAAGAAAGCGAGTATCTTTACAGGAGGGGACAAAAACATTACTTTCTGTGTAAGTCAATGGAACCAGATTTTTTTCCAAGCTGTTTTGGAGCATTTCTATTGGTCTATTAATGATGAGATTTTTACGCTATGTAAACACCAACTGTCACCAACTTTGGCCACATATAAATATATATAAATATAAATATGGCCATATATATATATATATATATATATATATATATATATATATATATATATATATATATTATTTAGCTATTTGCTAAAATCAAAAGAAGTTCATTTTAGTTCTCATGTACACTCAGCTCCCCATCTTGACAGAAGAAAACAGAAATGTTTGAATTTTTGCAGATTTATTAAAAAAGAAAAACTACAATATCACCTGGTCATTGAAGTCCAGCTGTGTTTAATTAAACTGATTGGACTTGATTAGAAAAGGCACTCACCTATCTATGTAAGACCTCACAGCTCACAGTGCATGTCAGAACAAATGAGAATCATGAGGTCGAAGGAACTGCCCAAGGAGCTCAGAGACAGAATTGTGGCAAGGCACAGATCTGGCCAAGGTTACAAAAGAATTTCTACAGCATTTTTTTTGTCAAGATGGGGTGCTGAGTGTACATTAATTAAAAATAAAATGAACTTTTTTGATTTTAGCAAGTGGCTGCAATGAAACAAAAAGTGAAAAATTTAAAGGGGTCTGAATACTTTCCATAGCCACTTTGTGTATATATATATATGTATATATATGTTGATGTTTGAGTTGTCTTTGTTCTCTGTAGAGGATGTATTAACTTAATTTCACAGAGAAAATCAACAAAACATGTCATATGGCACCCTGATTCTTACATACGACTGGATTTGTCCATTCAATTATAATTCAACCAAAAGATTTCTGATACTTTGATTTATGATTTGTTGGCAACGTTCACCTTGTAACTCCAATGCAAAAATAAATAAGCCAGCATTTATCACTAAACCTTAGTTCAGCTAGGGATAGTTTAAATTTGTGTACACTTTACTTCGAACTATTCCTTTAATTCTCTCCACCTTCAGTGTTTGTGCATGTTCATACACACTCATTCAAAATGTAGCATGAAAGAAAGAAACAACAGGAAAGTCAACTGACAGGACATCTTCACACAGGCGCATGGCATCCTCCCTGAAAAGATATGGATGCATATTTGCAGAGCTCGTGTCGTATCATATTGTCTTACATAAGTGCATTTGCTCTTTCCCTTTTTCTGAAAGGCCACTTCTCCTTCATTGGCATTGTTGTTACTGTCTTGCCGTGCATGCTTTATGTTGGGAACATCGTTTTGTTGCATGAGCTATTAAGATGAAGCCTGAGACAGGAAAGTCAAGGAACATGCCTGCTGCAGTTTGCATGGAAGCCATATGATTTGTCTTACATGTGTTTGTAACCTTGTGAACTTAACATGAAAGTGGCTGTATGACATCGTACCCCATGATTATGTGTCCTTGATCTTAATAAATACCGTTTGCAAAAGGCCAAGGTCATGACCCCCCACTCCTCACCATTTGCAGAAGATCAGAGCTATAATTACTTTCCCCTCTTCCCTTTGAGAACTTTCTAATCCACCCTTTCACTTTTAAGAGGGGAATTCCACATAATTCAGTCATGATGTAAACCAAGTCTTGACTTCTTTACAGTGGTGGTGATAGGAACCAAAGGTTGTGATGTCTACATGCAGACATATCCATTTGATTTGGTTTTCAAAATGACCAGTGAACCTACACGAGTCTTCTGTGCATATCATTTTGCCCAACAACACCCTACATGCGCCTCTGCACTGTTAATGGATTTGAAAAGAAAAAAAAAGACATTTTAGGCCAAAACTGTATCACAGAAATATCACAAAACACTGTTTTGAGCATCAGACAGTGTACTTTGGATCATGTTAGACATATTTTTAGACATCTGGTTTCCATCACCACTACTGTGAGCAATTTTTGACTCAGAATTTCAGAGCATATTCTGAATGACTTTAAAATGTATGCAGATGGTTTGACAAATATTAAAAAAGGGGTCCAAATGGAAGTATAAACCGAGTTAAACAGTACTTACAAGAGCAATAAGAGCAGTATTTTTTAAATTACTGCAATAATGTTTAAAAGGAACTGCTTGGTCTCATTTCTGAAAATGGTATATATAGATGCTGAATGGTATTGATCAAATTCAGTTTTCCAAGTATTTTACTATCACAGTCTTATATCACAGTCTTAGATTGTACAGCCGTCTGCTGAAGTTTGTGTGTCCCTGGTTAAATTGCATGGCAAAATATGATGACACATTCAATAAATTAACTTATTTTAACTTAAAAAATCACCAAAAAATGTTTTTGGACTTTAATACACGTTTAAATACATACAATTATATATGGGTTTGCTTTGATCCCCTCATTCCGTTTCCCTAATGGTCAAGATGCTGGAGTCTTCAACCAAGTTACTGTGTTTCATGCATCGGGGGGGTAAAAGCAGCTTAGCCATCTAAATGTGCTTATCCGTGTTTTTACCTATTCGTCTGTATAAACATGCGAAATGTAAACGTTTTAAGTTGAGGTTGTCTATACGCTGCACTATTGAACTAAACATACTCAGAGGACTCACAATAAATCCAAATGTCTGTAGTACAGTTAATGGATGTCACATTATTGTCAATGATGCTTGTGAATATGAGTCACTACACAGTCTGAGTTGTGTAGCTCTGGAAGGGAGGGCTATGTTGAAAAGTAATGTTAACTGGATTTGCATCCAAAGTATTATAACATGGATTTGTGTAATATGTTTGATTTCTAAAGGAGCAGGTCAACTGGCTGAGTAGGTAGAGTAGTTTGCTTGTGCACGTGGTGCTGTGGGAGGCATCTTAGCTGCGTTGCATAAATGTTAAAGGTGCTCAAATGGCATGCAATAAATGGCTCATCAAAGGTCAGTTTGAAACATCTGCTTAAAAATCTGAATCTGAGCTGAATCTCCACCACATAAAGTGAACCTGAGCTGAAACACCACCACATATAGTGAATCTGAGCTGAAACACCACCATATATAGTGAATCTGAGCTGAATGTCCACCACATATAGTGAATCTGAGCTGAAACACCACCACATATAGTGAATCTGAGCTGAAATTCCACTACATATAGTGAATCTGAGCTGAAACTCCACCACATATAGTGAACTCCACCACATATAGTAAATCTGAGCTGAAACTCCACCACATATAGTGAAGAGCTTCAGCTTAGGGGTTCCCATTCCCAATACTAGTGACCCCACACTATGCACAGTTTTTAGTTTTTCTCAACTTATATTCCAAACTGAACTAATTAAATCCTAATTAACTTATTAACAACTTCTGAAACATGTCAGGTGTATAGAGTAGGAAAAACATGAATATGTCCTGAAGATGCGATTACCAGGACTGCGATTGGGAGGCCCTGCTGTTCATAGGACTTCTTAGGCAGAATAGCCTGTTTCTCAGCTTCTGCCTTCTAAGTTCCACTGGCCAAAAGAAAAAAAAAACATTAATAACTTTGTGCCTGTTATTTTTTTGACCAGTCCTTTTCTTTTTTAAGTTGGAAAAGCTCAATGGACTTGATGTGAAGGTTTTGCTGCATTAAATCAAAAAACATGAACTTTATTTGACTGGACAGGTGTTTTTGGGAAATAGATTGCAGCAAAGTATGACCACGCTGTTCTATTGGTTTATTTCTTAAAGCATAAACAAAGCTTTTATATAAGCTACAAAAAGCGATGTATTGTGCAGCACGTTGCCAAATATACACATGCACAGCATGTATAAATGAAAAATATATGGTATAAAAAGTACTTGGGATGTTCATTACGCATCCCATCTTAGCAGATTTATTGTTTAGCCGCAGCTTCTACATTGTTTTGGCTGCTGCATCAAAGCCAAGTATGCTGGTTGTATTTATTTCCTTTGCATGATAGATTTATTGCAGCCTGCTGCCATAGTTACATTTACAAGGAGTACATGGGTCGTTGGAGCAATGTTTCTGGTTTGGATTTTTTGAGGGGTCTATATTCTGAGTGTCAGTGTTTCTTGTGGTGACTTTAAGATGAGACCGCGAGCTGTGGCGTCGCTCACACACATCTTCACATCACGTCACACACGCTGTTATTTAGAAGAGCTCTGTGGCTTACAGATGCTTTGGGGAAGCCGCTGTGGTCTGAATGCTGGGTGACACTGGCTTTGAAGTAGCTCCCCGCCCGCAGGCTAATGACAGACGTGATTTCAGCGAGACGTTTTGATGAGGTCTGTTTCCATGTGTTTGCAGTGGAACAGTATAGGGTGTGATGTGAGTTTATTCTGCTTTGATCTTGCCTTAGGGTTCCCTCTGGTGGCCATATGTGGGTAATACTCTGAGTATGCAGTTTCCTGGCATAATTATTGGCACCCTTGGTGAAATGTCCAAATAAAAACTATTAAAAAGTTTGTTATTCATTTCCAGTTTGATCTTATATAATAAAAAAATTAAAAAATACAAATGACAAAAGTTTTATCAGCCAAGATTGCATCATAAATTGAGGTACTATGTGTACTATTTCTCACTATGTGATAAAGATATTCTAATAATAATTTTTAAAAAAAATCTGATAGTATCTGCTGATAGTAATACATTAAATGTTCCTACAATGATGTTGCAATGAGAAATAAAAGGTGTTTAAGACACTCTTTCAGTCTTTGTGTAACCTGCAAAAAATAGGCCATAATAGCAAAACATTACACTTTAAATGGTGTTAACATTACATTATTAAACAATAATATAAAGTAACTAAGTCTGGGATAACTTTATCCTTTGATTTTTTTTTAAATGTTAACATTTCTGGGTAAACTTGGAGATAACCTTCAGGAAATCTAGGAAAAATAGGGCCAAGAGGAAGTTTCACAGAGTTAAAATGTACTCGTTATCTATTTACAATGATAATACAATGTTAGGAGCTGCATTTGTGAATTCCTTAAATATTGTTTAATGTGAACAGATTCTGGAGTTTCCTTTTATATTTGTTTTCTTTTACTCCAAATTCAGCATCACAGTGTTTTCTAAGTATATCACAGCATCAGAGTATCAGATCATAGTCATATTCCAGTTTGACATACATATATGTTTGTGTGTATATGTTAGCTAAACTAAAATATGCTAACCATCCAATAAGTGAACTTTGTTTCACATTGCTAAGTTAGTTTGTTTTTAATGTAAGACCAAATATTCTGCATAGGGTTTATATCTGAACTCAAAACAATCTACAAACCTCTGTATTTGGCCCATTCATTTCATAATAGTATATGAATATTAAATCTTTCTCTAGCCTCTTCCAACTTTAATAAGAGACTACTCAGTGGCAATACCTTGGCCAAGAGAAGTGCTAAACATAAGGGTGTCAAAATTTGAGTTTACCAGCTTATTTTTTAAAAATTGTCTCTCAAAGTCAACCTGATTTCAAAATTGATCGTTTTTGTAGCTTGTAAGTTCATTCTGTACCATTCCACAATTAACATAGCCCCTAATAAATATCTTATCCATTGTCAAATATTTTGTTTATGACTGTGAATGAATATATATTAGTTACACATATATAAAATATAATATAATAGTAACTATTTACCTTATGACTTTCAAATAATCAGTCAATATACCACATTATAGTTGTTAATTACACCTTAAAGATAATGTATTACTTATTTGATTCTCATAACTGTTAAGTTATATAACTTGCAATATTAATAATTTACTTAGCTAAAAAATTGTCCCGTTTTAAATTAAAAGTAGTTAATTAGTATCTTGCTCTTACTTTGTGACGCAAATTTTGTTGTATAATACATAAAAAAAAAGATTTATTACTTATTACATTATAAATCTATTATGAAAGCAATTTCTTTTACGTTAATCTTTGTTGGTCATTATTAAAATGGTTTATAATTAAGACCTTATTCATCCACAAGCAGCAGTGATATATTAGTAACTAGTCAGGAGTTGCAGTTTATAGTGGGCTGTTATTATGAGATGTTAACCAAAATTCTTGTTTTCCCACATTCTTCTATATAGATTTAAAGACTTTGGCCCACCTCTAAAAAATCTTGTGAGTTTTATAAACAGCACTGTGCATCAGCGGGTGTTACTTGTCTTTTGGCCATCTTCAGCTGTCTTAGTGATCCTTCTTGATAATATGTTTTTCTAAATACAGAAATATGTTGCGATTGCAAGGTTATGATTTCATGCTTGGGTTTAACACATGCTAAAAAGGCATGACACGATCATGAGGCACTGCATGCAAATGCATATTCTTTTGCAAGCCTGTTTATTCTAAGCCAGGTAGAGAACTCTGGTCCTGGGGGCTGAATTCCTGCCCTGTTTGGTGTTTTATACATTACATTACACATACATTAATTGGTTGATGTTCTATAGCGGGAAAATCACCAAACTGTGCTGGACTCTGGCCCTCAGTTCCCCTCCCTTGTTTTAATCAGTGGTGTCTATAATGTACAGCGGTAACCTCTTATCATGCTTTCACTATTTAAGGTCGCATATGAATGAGGAACAGGGGTGTAACAGTGCATCCACCCATCATGGCATCTCAGCGCAATAAATGACAATGTGCATTGCAGAGAATGGACTTTTGCACTGTTGCACTGTTCGAACACTGAAGTTTGCAGATGGTCAGCACAAAATCAACAAGCCCCTCCAGCGTATTCACTGATATATTTTAACAGAATGCAGTCGTGGTTTAACTTCATATCAATTTAGTTCCAAAAATGGTGAGAATGTAGAATCATCAAGGCAGTATTGTGTATCAAATCATTGACTGAGTATATTGTTAAACCCCTAGCGAGAAATGAAACCATTTCATTTTAAATACTGAAGTGTGTTCATTTGAGTTGAGTGATTTCATGATAAACCATTGTGTGTGCTTCTTTCTCTCCATGTCTGGCCTGTAGATTCAGCCACAGAGCTAGTGTGTCGGAGTAAGTTCCTCTAATAACACCTTACACCTTCTCAGCCTTAGTCATGTATGTGTGTGCAGTTGCTCATATTAAGCTATTTTGCATGTGCTCAGCTTGGCTCACTAAAAGAAGCACAAAAGCATGTTCCTAACCACGCGGGGCCGTGAGAGTGTACACAGTGATCCAGTGAAGTTGTAGTTGCACATATGCATTTATTTGTTTTTTCAGGTCTGACTGATGTGTCTGCTATTAAACGTTCTAACACACTGTGGCTGGGCTGCTAATAGTTTCTCGTACGTTTTGCTGTCAGAACCTAAACTGCATAAGCTAAATGCTGGAATGAGATTACACAGTACTGAGCTGCTATTCCTCAAGTCTTGAGCACACTGATTGTAAAGTTCTTGCCACTGATCAAACTGAAGTATATTATATTTCAGTATTTTCAATATATATATTTCAATATATTTTTTTCTAGACAGTAAGTAGTAGTTTCACACGTCAATGTGTTTATTTAACCCTTTCCAAGCTTGTCCTTGTGGCCACCCAGTATTATTTGCAATTGTGATCTAATACCTGGTTAGAATACTTACTAGATTAATTTGATTACTTTGTTTCAGTGCAGCCTCATCCAATCCAGGCACCTACACTATGAATAGGGTTTTATCTGGTGTAGAGTGTACAGAATCAAAATACAGAGGACAGCATTCTTACTGCATTACCAAAGCTGCTTTTGGTTTTTCTGTTAACATCTACACCTTCATCCACAGTCTTAGCAGACCATACATAGTACATACATTATCTCTGATGGATGATTTCCTTGCAAACATTTACATTGACTTGCACTGAAAATGAACACAAAGGTAGCTTGTTAAAGAGTTGAATGATGTTGGTTATATTGGTAAGACTGAATGAATCAATGAGCTTTTTGCTTAATAATAATCTCAACAGTAATATTTATTTTTTTTAAATGTTTGTTTAAATGTCTGTGCCTAACCACACGGGAATGTAACCACAGGTTGAAAACCACTGCTCCAACTCCTCACACACTCTCATAATGTGTCAGGTTGAAATTGTGTACTTATTGGTGGATTTTTCCTTCCCCCCTGTAGTCATTGCTAACTGTGAGAGCTTTCTGCTTGTACTTATACTTCTTACACTAAATTACTGATGGTCATATTTATTAATACTGATGTTATTGTGTTCAGTTTCCACCAGAAAGGTCTTCAAATCCCTGAAACCTGCATAGAGTAGCTTTAAAAAGCTGCAACATGTTATTTATTAACTATTTAGTCAATAAGGTTTTATTCCAGTACATCTACAGAAGTAGAATAAAATGAGTAAACAAAAGCTCAACCTTCCCAAGCCTGAGATGAGTACAAACGTGTCCATTGGTGCTTTCTGGGTGTTATCTCCAATGTGATGTAGCCATTTTTTTATTTTACCTGTGTGCTGCCTTTAGGTACATCACAGCCTTGAACAGGATTCACATTGCTTCACAAGACTTGCTCTACACCTCTAATCAAATTCGTTCAGGTCTTGGTTAATTAATTAAGCTTGGACATGAGGATCTAAACCTCCCAAACTGAAGACAGTTGAGCGGTAGAGTTGGGCGATGGTATTGTGGTATTGTTGTGTACTTGATTACACCACTAAACCAATTTACAACTTAATTGTACAAGACATATTGCTGCTGCATATGAATGTACCTCCTTGCGGCTATTTCTCTTGCATTGCTCAAGCTGCATGGCCCAAATGAGAAGCATGGCTATTTCTCGATACCCAACACTCATCAGTGCTTATCTTAAGTTCCAGTCAATCCGTTTCTTCTCAAACTCGCTCAAAAAGGAACTTGTGGGTCTGAATGCAGCGAATCAGGTGAATCTTGTTCTCACCCTCTTCTTCTTTGTTTTAGGAGTATGAGTATGATTGACATGAGGAGTGATGAAGACACCATGCTGCCTCCGCACAGTCATGTCCGTCATGAGATGATGCATGACCAGTACACCCGGATAAAGGAGGAGGAGAGCCACTGGCAGGATGTGAGTGGATGAGCTCGTTAAGCGTTTTTCATGTTCAAATATTGCCATTCTTAAACAAAGTGTGTTTGAATACTATTTTTTCTGAATATTCTTTCTTTTAAATAATGGATGTTTGTTTGGCATTGGTTTTTATCATGAAGCCAGCTCAAAGAGGTGTTTTCTAAGTTGCTGTCTAATTCAGTTTTGGAGATTCAGAGAGGTTGTGTGTAAAACTAATGAACTCACATTTCTTCCCATTGGTTTGTCTGCACCATAAATGCAGCCATGTCGAGAATGAGCAGTACAGTCGTCTAAGTTTTGTATGTAAAATTGATGATGGTGGGATATTAATGAATACAAGAATTAAAAAAAACTGGGGGGTCCAAATTAGAATTGCAACACACTGCAAATGTACTGAACCCTTATCGGAACGATTGTCTTAGACATCAGGCAGTATTCATCTGGCTCCTATCACCACCACTGTAAACAATTATAACTCAGCAAGTTTCTGTAAAACAAAGCATTTCACATGAAATAACTCTAAATAACTGTCTTTATATCCTAACTATTTAATAATGTGAAAATATGGAGAATTGGTGTAATTCTGCTTCAATGAGTGATAGCTGATTACGGAGCTGATTTAGTGTATAATTTAACAGAATGACATGCTTGTATTATTTCTGTATGTAGCTCGGATGTGTCTGTTTGCTTAAGGTCAGATGCAGCACAGCTGTTAATGTCTCAGCATCACACTTACATCATACCCTCACGATCTAAAACTCCTGAATACAAACCAGTCCAACTCTTACCCACGTCCTCACACCCCTGAACTAGTTATTCAGTGTTTTCACTGATTGTTCTGCATAATTAAATGGTTAATGTGTGAACAAAGTCATTCAAAGTGGTATGATATGATGTTTATTCACAGTGGCGGTGGTAGGAACGAGATATCTGAAGAGTTTAATGCTTTTAAAGCTACGTTGCAGACAGTTCTTATATGAAAAAGTTATAAATGGGAATGCACTGGTTTAAAGACCACTGCTGTAGTCTATGAGTCCTGGTGCCATATCCCAGGTTCTGATATGCTCCACAATTGCAAGTTAATGCTAAGGTTGAATGCTTTGCCTGACCAGGATGAGAAAGTAAAACACCATGTTTAAACAGAGTGTAAAGATGTAGATGTAGAATATTATATTAGAGGGAAGAATGCCAATGAAAGCAATAGCTGAGCATAATAATATCATACAGTAAAAATGCCAGGTGCCCTGTGTAAAACATAAAAAGGTATATTTGTGCTCTCTCTGTGTTTTCAGGACCTGGCACGGTGGAAGAGTCGCAGGAGGAGTGTGTCTCAGGACCTGATAAAGAAAGAGGAGGAAAGAAAGCTGATGGAGCGATTGTTGAACAAAGAGGATGGCTCGCAGAGACGGAAGAGTATAAAGACGTACAGAGAGATTGTGGAGGACAAGTACGTCTGTCTACGTTCTCTGATTTTGTTAAATTTTTGTTTGTCAATGACTTTTGCCCTTCATAGCAGAGGACAGCATGAGTACTTTCCAAAATACTTTTGTAAACGGAAGTTCATTTTAGTTTCCACAGATTATGTCAAATATATTTATAGACAGATGAGCCAAAACATTTTGATCACTTACAAATGAACAGCATTGATTAGTTCGTAGCAGCGGCACATGGTCAAGGTCTGAGATAATGTAGATGTTAAGCGAACAGTACTGGGAATACTGGAAGCCATTAGTTAAACATGTGTCAACCACTTAAACATCACTGGGGACCTGGTGCTTAATAGCAGTGATGTTTCCTGCTGGCAGTGGCCTCTTTCTGCTCTTCAATACCACACACATGGTTTAGGAATGGTTTGAGAAGCTTATCGATGGGATCAAGGTGTGGTGTTCATCTGGCCTCTGATTCCAAGCATCTCAATCCAATCAGGCATCTGTGGGATGTGCTGACACAAGAAGTTGGGTCAGAACAACTTTCCCTTGCAACTTGCTGGACTTAATGCTAACAGCTTGATTCCAGATTCCACAAGGCAGTTCTTGTAGAGTCTGTTGTTGGTAGTTTGGAGTTGTTTTGATTGCATGTAAAGGACCATCAATCTAATAGGCAGGGCATAATGTTTTGGTTCATCAGTATATCTGTTAACATTAATTCATTATGTGAGTCTTTACGCTGGGGGTATATATATATATGAACATTGGAGGCCAGCTAACATATTTTTTGTCTTGGGGCAGCACAGTGTTGCAGTGGGTAGCACCTCACAGCAAGACGGGCCTGGGTTTGATTGGAGACCCTATATTGCCCCTTGTGAGTGTGTGTTTGACTGTGTATGTCTGCCCTGTTGTAATGGACTGGCGACTCCTCCCCGTCCATGACCCAGAAGTGACTTAGAAGAATGAATAAATATATGAATTCATTTTTTTGTATCCCTGTTTCTCTCTGTCTGTGTCTCTCTGTAAGGGAGCGGCGAGAGCGGGAGCTTCATGAGGCCTACCTCAGGGCTAAAACTCCGGAGGAGGCGGCTGCTGTGCTGGATCGTTACGCTCAGCGCTTCACCATTAGCGAGGCCGTGCTGGAGCGCCTTAAACTGCCCAAGCTTTTGGAGCGCAGTGTATCTGCTGACCCCTCACGACTTTCCTCCTCCCCTACCACTCCTGACCCCTTCTCCTCCTTGTCCAGCCCGCTGCAGTACCTGCGCCAGCAGTCCCTGCCTGCACCCAAATTCACGGCCACCGTGGAAGCCCGGGTAACAGGATATGGATCAGGTCTTGGAGACACAAGCAGAAGTTCACGGGCCTCTCGTTTGGACCGGAGCACGCCTTTACTCGCCCCCAAACCATACGGCCATGGCAGAGCGGCCAGCGCTGAGGCAAGATCATCCAAGGTAGCCTAAAAAGAGTCCTATCAGTATGTGTTTGTTTGTAAACATTTAATTTGTTTTACTACTGGTGAGTCCCCTGCCAGTTTGCATACTGCTATTCAGGTCATCGTTACACAACTATATGATAAGTCAGTGAGGCTGTAAGTAGACTAATTAATATTGTCCTGTTTGTAATAGATAAGTTTATTTTTTTATGAAAATTGCTATTGATAAAATAAACATACATACAAAAATTTAACCAGCTTTTAGTGAAACAAATTATTTACATAATAGCATAAAATAATGGTATTTTGTAAAAAACAAATCAACAACAAACAAAACATTTTGATTTATTGGTAGAAAAAAAAGTTGTATTTGATATCATTCCAACTTTAATGTATAACCCCAAATTACAAAAGCAAGCACAAATAAAAGCAGATATCAGTGAATTTATTATATATCTAACTATCTAATGAATGTAACCATATGGGCTATGAAATTTATGAGGGGTAAGCAGTTGCCAATAAAAACCCTTCAGTTTGCCACAAGACCTCCAAATGTTGTACCACAGAAGCCATTGATGTAAAATCCCAGCCTTGCCTTGCCTTAATGACAGTTCTAACAACAGGCCAGTTGATACTCTAGTCAATAACTGAGTTGAATACAGAGCTAGGCCAGAGTCTGTTAATTAGGAATAAAAAGAAATGCACTTGTTGCACAAGTTGGAGAAATAAAATAAAAGTCCATAACCTCTGCCGACTGACTGACACTAAGAGTTTCAAAGAGTTGCAGAATGCTTTATATTGCACACCCTACATGCAAACTGGCTTTGTGTAAGTTTCCAGCAATTAAAGTTGCGTAACTGTTTCACCCTGTAAAGCCAGCTTTAAAGGCCCAGTAGTAAACCACCCAGTTGAATTCTGAGGGATAAGGACAGAGTGAACATGTCATGTATAAATGAGTTGTTTTTCATTCATAAAACCACAGAAGTGTTGTAACTGGAAAAATAAGTCATTGTGGTTATGAGTTGGCAGTGCAGTAAGTTTTACCTGGAGGAGCCAGAGTACTGTCAGAAGTATAATTGCAGATTTATAGTGCCCTCTACTGGGTGCTATGCGAAGTGTGTGGAGTGGGTTGGAGTGTGTTGAATGGGTGATAGTGTTCTGTGTTCTCTGTAAATGTATGTGAGAGTGGGCTTTCTCTGTGTGAAGTGACTCTGGGAGACAGCTACATATTCAGGCACACGGGACAGTAGTTAATTTAACATTTTCTCTGTTCTGACTTCTTTCAGTGGATAAGAAACTTGGTTTGAATCATATGGTGAATGTTTACATGCTTGCATTTATTTCAGTGTCGTCTCATAAGTCCGAATGTATTGTAATGTCTGCTTTTCTCTCTTACAGTGGGATGAAATGGAGCGAGTGAATGGAGAAACAGAGTGTGACAGAAATACCAGAGAGGAGCAAGAAGAGGCAGACAGAGAAAGAGACAGAGAAGAAGATTCCTCTCCTCTAGTGTTCTATCCATCTCCTTCACAAAACACAGATTCGGACAGCACAGAGAACCTCGCCTCAGAATCGCAGCCTTCAGACAAACTCACAGCCTCACACAGACCGACACACACTCCCGAGCGTGTGGAGAGAGCGCACTCAGAGGCAACGGGACAGTGTGGCATGCTGCCAGATGCACGAAGCCAGGGGGAAGAGGAGACACAGAAAGAGCTGACGCCCAGCCGACCCACCTCCTTACCCACGGTCTGCACGCACACACATTTATACAATGTCAGGAAATGGGATTATATAGGGGCCAAGAAAGTATGCACGAACAGACAAATTGATATTCTAACATTGATAAGTCAATATATCTTTTACGGGGAACTTTGAGTGCACATTGAGTGGACAAAACATAACATATAAAACGTACTGTAGGTTTTGTACTGGACACGTTTGTGTTTTTTCCCCCAAATGGTTAATTTGGCTAATAAACACTAATTTTGATTTAAGCATGTGTGTATTATTCGAACAATCAGTTTTTCAATTTTGAACTGGTTTGTTGCTCCATTCAGCATGAAACATCAGCACAATTGAAAGGGCAACTGGTGTTTTCAAATTAAGCTCAACAAGTAAACATTGACAAAAGTTGAAGTATTGTCATGTCAGTATCTATATTTAGTAGTAATATGTCCCATTAGTATTATATGCATTTATCGGCCTCTACATTATGTACACCTACCTTGTATCTACATTCATTGTCTCTTCTGTGTTCTTCATTGGTCGTGATATGCACAGGACCACCACAGCGCGAGTTTTAATTGAAAGGTTGATCATTCTTTGGCACTGCGCTACAATGTGGACCTATATGATAAGTAAAGCTGATAAATGGACAATGTTTGTAGATATAAGATAAGTGTACCTGAAGAAGTGAGCTGTGAGGCTGATTTTTATAAGCAGGCACTTTCTTTCAAACCCATGTCTCATACTATGTGGGCTTTCAATAATTTAAAAAAAACCGAATCCTTGAGCTTTTGGAAAGAAGCATTTTACAAATTCTGACTGATCTTATTGGTCCTGACATAAGTTAGCTCGGTTTTTATCTGTATTTCGACAAATTTAAGATAAACGTGTATAAACACATGCACATAATCACCTTATAGTAATAATTACATTTTAGCTTCTTCAGTAATTTTAGCAACTATTTCCAGCTATGCACACCAGCTATTCAGTAGCACTCACAGACCTCCATGAGAGTCTGAGCCTTAGTCTTCAAGGTTATCAACAATATTCATTTATGCACTTACCTATATAATATTAATACGAGAATTGTCTGT
This sequence comes from Megaleporinus macrocephalus, assembly GCA_021613375.1. Lineage (NCBI taxonomy): Eukaryota > Metazoa > Chordata > Actinopteri > Characiformes > Anostomidae > Megaleporinus > Megaleporinus macrocephalus. The sequence continues at coordinate 32,085,894 of CM038713.1, forward strand.
TTGGGTTTGTATATATTTAGAAGCTGGCAGTCGAGAAAGAGGAGCTCCCACAGGTCAGGACCGCCTCTCCACCCGTCAAAGAGGAGGAACCAGGAGCACAAGCGTTACCAGGTCTGTTGCCTTCATTTTTTCTGTCCTTCTTCTTGTGGGCTGTGCTCTGGTGCTGTCGTTACTGGAACTCTGAGCCCTGCTGCCCTCTTCCAACTGAGCAGGTTACAGGCCGACTCAACAGCAAGCAATTTAGGAAAGACTTGTACAGACGTATCGGATATGCACATACCATACTTTGTAATAGTGTTATCGATCGGATGTTACAAATGGTACAGTTGGCTCAACATTGATAATATAGCATAATATAGCTTGTTAGATGTTGGAATGACCAGAGTGTGACGGTATGAACACATACTGACTTATACTATGACATTTTTCACTCTTGACTTTGGATTATTTCCAAAAGACGGTCAAATGAATTCAACTCAATCTTCAAGTTTTTACTGTCTGTTGTCTGTCGGTCAGCATGTTGATGAATTTTAGGGTCAGGTTTGTTGAATGGTATGTTGGTACGTCTAGTGTACGCATTTGGATCAGGTCAGGTGAATGCTTTCTGGCATGTTTATACTCAGTTGGGCTCAAAGTAGTGATTGAGGAATACTGTATTATGAGGAATTTTGCGTTAGAGTTCTGTTCCTTCCAAAAACAATAAATAAATTAACTACATTAATGGCACAAGGAGTCCTAACCAGCACCCCTTTGGACACCAGAATGGGAAATCGCTCACCCTGTGGCCTTCTGTTCCTCTCAAAGATGTGCAAATGTGAACAGACAGCAAGTATGCCAGCTGGGACGATGTCTTTTATCTTATTGTCTTTCGCTATTCTCATAAATGTTTTTTAATAAACAGAGAGTGAGGGATCTCCAGAAGAGCTGACCAGAGAGAGTACTGACTCTACTGTAACTAGCCAGAATGGCACAGTGCAAACCACAAAGGAGGCACAGGCTCCTTCCCACATAGATTCTCCTGCTAAAGAGGTTGGTGTCTGTCAAAAATCTTTTTAAATCCCTTTTTAAAGTGTTGTCCATGATTGGTCTCCCATCCTTTCAGAATTAATATTAATAGCTTACCTTTCTTTAGTGATAGGAACCAGACGTCACAGCACAAACCTAGCCCTTTAATAAGTTATTGTAGTTTTAGCCGTAGAGCTTGTCTTAAAACTAACATAACACAACGCCTTAGCCAACTGTTTAAGATGTTGCATTATGAGACATTGTAAGCTTTGGGCATCTGGTTTTTTGGGCATCACCACACTGCACAGTTCTGACTTGGTAAGTTTCTCTGGAACAGAGCATTTCATCTTTTTTATTTTATATATTTTATTGAAAAGCCAGTGGAATTCTCCTTGAAAGCCTCTACGTCCTTCATTTTTTTTGGCTGTAATTGATTTTTACATAACCATTAACCATAAACATAACCATACATAACTGCTTCTTATCCCTTAGCACTGAACAGACTTTGTTCCTGAGTCTTTAAACCTCATATATGTAAATCACCTCTGTTACTCTTCATTTAAAAAGCAGTCTGGACTGAAAAGTATGGAGTAAACTGTTCTCACTGAAGGGACGTTGGAACTTTAGCAGTTGCATTTGGATGTCTAAATTCTTTACAATGACACATTTGCTTCCAGGAGCAGCACAATTAAGCAGTTGTGCCTCAGTTTACACTAAAATTACTTTGTAAGAGACTTTCTCCAGTAAAACACTGCTTGTTATGTCAGTGCAAATGGCTCAGTGGGTCGTTATTTCAGAATGTATTTATGTCTGATCAACAATTAATTAAAAATAAGCTGTTTTGGGGACTTATTATCCATAATACATGGTATCTATAATACATGATATCTATAATTCGTGGCCTGTATTGTCTAGGAAGTGAGTGATATTCACTAATGTTTATATAGTAAAGTGGATTTGGTATGATGAGAAAAGTATCATCAGTTTACTCACAACCAATATTAGATATAATGTAATTTCTTTATATCTTAAGTAATGTGCTTCTTCTTGTAGGTTAGCAAGCCTCTCCTGGAATCTCCACATAGGACTGCATACCAGCCTGAACCAGCCAGTGCAGATCAGAAACCCTGTGAAGAAACCAAAACCAAGCCAGTGTGTGAATCTCCAGCCGCAGGCAAGTTACAGTCTTTTCACCCTGCAGACGTTTAGAGGTCGAGCAGTTGCTCACATGTGCTCTCCTCTCTCTCTGACTCTGGGTTGTTGTGTAGAGCTGAACAACAGTGCCCAGCTAACACCGTTGTCCAGTAACCCTAAGTTACGCTGGGACTTCTTCACCTCGTCAGGTAAACCTTGACTGATTGGCTGAGCTTTGCCCCACCTTGTGATGTGAAGTGTTCCTCTGGGCTTCTAATTGGCTAATGTGCCATGTGTGTCACGTTGCTCTAACCCTACACTGGTTGTTTTGCACTCTTTGTCTAACGTCCACTTGTGGGTTTGTTATCAGCACAATTTACCTCTAACATCTGTAAAGCCAGTTTTAACATGTTTCATGTCCCCTGCATTAACTAAGCTTTATCGTAGGAATTGAGGACTTAAGCATGATGTTAACTTTCACATGTCCAAAATGATCATCATGTTGCTGTGCTACTTAAATATATTCCCATAACTACACAACGAATTATATGTTGATATAAACAATTACACCGACCAGCCACAAGTACATCTTGTTGCTGCACTCACAGTCCAGACCGAATTCCATGAAAGCTTTAGAGAAAGTTCTGCCAGGAAGACTCTAATGCTACGTCATTCATTACTCCTGATCAATATCTGGCTTAAGTCAGCCTTTAAATGACTCTACTTGTCTGTCCTTCTGGCTGCTTTCATGTGCCGTTGATGTTCCCCTTCTGATTCTCTACAAGTTTGAATCCTAGATGGCCAGGTTTCTCTCTTCCCCCATAGCTTGTGCATTAAATAGTTTTCATAACTATTTGATATGGGTGTTTCCTTACTTTTGGGACACACTGGCTATGTTTACATGCATAGATTTCCTCCAATCTGATTAAATTAATTCCGATTATAGATTAACACTGATGGGGTTTATATGCTCACATCTGATGAAAATCTCAGTTTACAAGCACAGTACAAGTAATGGGATCCAAAATAACACGCATGCGTAGAGTACAGCTTGGTGTAAACGTTACCATGACAACGAGCAGCAAGCGAGTTCAGTGTAGGCGCGAAACAGACGTCCAGGGAGTTACGTTACGTGCATGCTCCCTTTCACGTCCGCACTGATAACCCAGCAGCGCTGGGTTGTTTGAAATGACCCAACAAGCGAAAAAATAATCCATATTTGTGACCCAACTCCACTAACATAGCAGCTGTGTAGTTTAAATAACCCAGCATTTTTTAGTGTGCAGGCATAACTCACTGTTAGTTTTCTAAAACGGTTTTCTAAAACGATTAGTGAGAGCAGCAGAAGTATGTTACCTGAGTTTTCAGTTAGCGCGCTCGTGTTCTTTATTACTTTAAAATAGTGGCAGACTCAGAAAAACATATTTCACATATACTTTATAAAAGAAGGGCCGAGACGTCACGTCCTGCAACACTGTTTTATCCGTGTTAGCAAGGATTCGAACTCCCGTGACTTCATCCATAATTTAATAGAACGGGAAAGAGGAACAATTATACCGTTCTGCTTTTTAGCTTTGTAATACACTGATCTGAGAAACTTCCATCTGTTTTTAATTTGCTCTATAGTTTGTGTAAACCCATTGTCGTTCCTTTGCTCATATACTGTATAAGTGCTGAACGTATTCAAACTTTCTGATTGGTAATGTAATCGGATACAGCCGTTTACACGGCTATTATTCTTCTATTAAAAGGATTATTTATGGGATTACCCATCTTGTTCAATCAGATATAAATTGTAATCGGAATGACCCCAATCGGGTTAGTCTATTCGGATTGAGGTGTATACATGGACGTATTCTATTCCAATTGAGCTATTAGTCAGATTATTAACGGATTATCATGCTGCATGTAAACGTAGCCACTGTATTATTATTATTATTATTATTATATAAGGTTTTTTGTTTTCTTAGACTACTTTTACTTTATGTTTTTTTTTTAGAGAACCTGTTTGGTGAAGCTATGTTGACTGTCATCATCGTGGCTAGTGTTAGGACTAGAACTGAGTGTTGGAGGCAGGTCTAGGACTTTTGGGTTGAGCGTTAAGGTCAGTGTTAGAGAGAACATGTGCAAGATTTAATGTGCTGATAGATATTTAGTCCACAAAGCATCTACAGTGGGGCGTCTAATAAAGTGTTACCTTCTCTTTGTATATTTACTGCAACCTTTGTCTTTTGTCTTTTTCCTTCAGAGCCTGCAGAGAAACAGCAAGGAAACGTAAGTGACATCGCTACACTCGTCTGACCGCCTTCCTTTTTCTCAGTGATTGTCTTGCTGTTTCTCCCCTGGTATATAAAAAAGTGAATTACTAATTAAAAGTGATTACTTGTGCTGTAGTTACAGTTATATGGGGCTGTTTGAACCAAAAAAAGACATCTCTTATATTCATAACTGGGAAGTGAAATTATTTAATGAGATAATCAGTGAAGTACCAGACCACCGCGCACTGCAGGACAAACGACTGCACACTGCCAGATGGGGAGATAGCAGGATGTGCTCAAGCTCTCTTTCTTTTTCCCTTCATCATCTTTTTTTTTAGTGTAGGAAACATGTAATGCTTGGGATTAGTTTTAGACCAACTCTGTCTATCCCTTCATTCCTTCCCCTTTCCTATGGTGTTTTATGTGTGTGTATGTCTGTGTGCACGTCCTTTGTGCGGGCGTCGACGCGGTACGGTCAGGTTGCTCCCACGGTTTTGAATCTGGTGAAGCGGGGCGAGCACTTTTCATGGGACCCCGAGGAAGAGCGCAAACGCCAGGAAAGGTGGCAGCAAGAGCAGGAGCGCATGCTTCAGGTACAGCAGCTTCACTAACCTGAGCTTCAGCTTCAGCCAGAGCCACGCTGGAGATACGCAGGCTGCAGAAGCGATAGCTCCAGCATTTACCGAGCATGCTTCAGCTCCAGAGTCTACTAACCCAATATAACACTTAGTGGTTTGTTAAGTGATGGTTAAAAGTAAAATGTCACACTTGGTCTGTGTTTGCTTATTACTGGCCTCAGAGTCTTTTCAGATTGTATTTAACATCAAGCATCGTTAATATCATGCAGCGTTTTTGTTATGAATGAAGTAGATGCATGCTTAGACTACTCTGACTTACCTGCTTCCTGCTTTAGCCTCAAATAATCTGTTAAAGAGATAGCTTGGCAAATTACGCATATTATTCAAAATAAATCTTGCTCTTACACCAAATCTAGTGGATTAGCCAAGACATGTTTGGTATCTAAAGTTTGCTGGCTTGGTGTTTGAACTGGAGCTACAAGGTCAACGTAGTTCCATTAGTTGTGCCGCTAAGCTAAGCTGTTTTTGTGTTCTTGTGTGGATGGAGAGTTTTTTGAAAACACTGTTGCAGTAGACAGTGTTTTTTTTTTTTTTTTTAAACAAAGGGTTTTTTTTACATTCAAGTCCAGATCCAGGTTTGGATGAGGCATTAGCAACTCCACATTTTTGAATGTTTGAAAATGATATATAAATATATATATAATTGATTTTTTATAGACGTCTCTATATAGTTATATGTCCTTATATTCGAATTTGTACTTATGTGGGTCAGTTATATGTTCTTATATTTGCACAACCTGGTCAAAAGTGACTCGACTGAGATTCTATTTATATCTTTGCATTAAATTAATTTCAGCTTCCATGTATTTTTTTTTTATCATCACAAATCAGTTTTATTTTTAACTTTTTTGTATCACTGCCCTTCTAACACACAACAAAACTGACTCTAATGTATTCGCTCTGGAATTTGATAGAAACTATTGACATTTGTAAACATATGCAGTCAAGAACGTATTTACAAAAACCTATTTTTGTTCATAAATTAAATAAATAAGAATTAAAATAATGATTTAAATAATTTATATGATAATGATTGCTGATAGTAAAAGTGGGTAGAGTCGAGTTGGGCTAAGTAGTACCATGCAGTGGAGAAAAAGCCACTTAATAGAGAGACGCTGAATGATTTATTAAAGCTGTGTGCCTCATTTTGTATATACGATGCTAGTGAGTAGTAGCCGGTTGCATTAAAAATCCTGTACTTTACGTTTTTTGTTTTTTTGTTTTCTTGGTTTTTTGGGGTTTTTTTGGGGGTTGGGGTGTATTATTTCTGTATTTTTTAATAATGCCATTTCAAATACTTTACACCAAACATGTCTGAATTTGGGGAAAAATAGTTTCTCTAAACTATTGTTTTTTAATTTTTTCATCATTGTTCACTTATCATTCGCTTTGAGGTTGTTTTTTTTTGTAAGTACTCAGAAAGTTATCTCTGAGGAGCATCCAGCATTGTTTTGTAGGAATAAAGTAGATGAATGCTTCGTCCACTCTGGCTTAGCTGTTGTCTGTGTAGACGTGTGTAGGCACTTCACTTTACAACTAACAAAACAATTAACAGCAATGCAGATTGAGCTTTCACCCCATTCCTAAGCACTGCGCTTTGAGAAAACGAAAGTAAAGGCATGTATTAGGACCTGGGGCTTGTTCTATCCACAACAAAGGTTTGATGCCACTGCCTAGAGACCTAACCTACACCCTGCATGATGCATGGGTCCCCCTGCTTAAGACAAGACCATCCCGCTGCCCACGAGCGCTACTGTGTGTGTGTATGCGAGAGTGTTTGTGTATGAGCGTTTATATGCATTGTTTGCTGCCAATAACCAAACTTTAAAGGCACAGTTTAAACAAGGGCATGTTTATAAGTCCCTTTATTTCAACACAATGTGATCAAGGTTTGGTGGATGGGTTTGATATTATGAGAAATGCAAATTTAAGTTTATTGCTTGACTCTGCATGTGACATAAGCAAGGGCAGGCAGAAAACTTGCTGTAGAAAATATGTAAACTTATTCAAATTCTTTTTTTTATTAAAAAAGAATTTGTTCATTTGTTTACAAAGGAGCATAAAATCAGATAATACAATTAATGTAACTGAAATCAAATATAAAACTAAAAATAATAGTTTTACGGCAGTAAAAATCCTGGATGCCATCTCGTTTTCTACTTGACCATGTTCATATCTGCGAATAGGACACTTGATAGATACGCTGCCCCAGAAACAGCCAACGTACAGCTCACGTCACCACAACCTAGAGCCTATGTGACCACAGCATTAAGCCCAAATGATCACAACATAGAGCCCATATGACCACAATGTAGAGCCCATATGACCACAACGTAGAGCCTATGTGACCACAGCATTGAGCCCAAATGATCACAACATAGAGCCCATATGACCACAACGTAGAGCCTATGTGACCACAGCATTGAGCCCATATGACCACAACGTAGAGCCCATATGACCACAATGTAGAGCCTATGTGACCACAATGTAGAGCCTATGTGACCACAATGTAGAGCCTATGTGACCACTACTTTGAGCCCATATGAACACAACGTAGAGCCCATGTGACTAAAACATAGCCCCTACCTCAACAAGGGGTTGCTCCCTTATCACATGTTGCCGTCTTAAGACGTTCAAACTTTACAACGACGTCAGTGTAGGCATAATGACCCAAAGGGCTTGCCATAGTTATTAACTCTTAAGGCAAGGTCTTGATATTGAAACAAACTGAAAATCAGTTGGACATGCAGATTGTAAGCATGTAGTAGCTTAATTATAGTAATTATCTCTTACTTCTAAAGGCTAAACTGGTTTTATCTGATCTGATTTGGCCATTTCCACAGATCAATGATCTCCTGGAAGACTGTGCCTTTAAAATGTTCCTGTACTTCTGGTTTTGGCTGTTCTTGGGCTGTTGCCTTGCTACTCTTGTTTCTTTTCCTCACTGAAGTTCTAACCATGACTATCCGTCAAACATTTCCTTGCTAACATTTTCAGTACCTTAAAATATGTAGGTACACAAGGATCCCTCATCAGCTGTTTAGAGGGGACAAGTTGGAAAAGGATTTGGAAGTGAGTTATTCTAAAACGTCTCCTCATCCCTTCCATGTATATGTGTGTGTGTGTGTGAGCAGGAGAAGTACCGTCGTGAGCAGGAGAAGCTGAAGCAGGAATGGGAGAGGGCTCAGAAAGAAGTGGAAGAGGAAGAGAGGAGATACCATGAAGAGGCAACTAAATTCCTTTATTTTAACATGATTGACACATATCAACATGCAGCACATTTCCTTCCCACTCTGTTATCTTTAAGATCACTGTTCGATTTGCTTGCACTCATTTAGTAAGTATCAGCTGACAGTGTCGGTTGGCTTAAATGCTGCTTTTGGCACTTTTGCTTTAAAATTGAAGCCGTTTCTGAATTTAGGGAACGTTACGACATCCTTGTAATGAAGACATACAGTTAGGCCCAGAAATATTTGGACAGTGACACAGTCTTCATGATTTGGGCTCTGCATGCCACCACAATGGATTTGACATGAAACAACTGGGTTCAAGTGAAGTGTAGACTTTCAGGTTTAATTCAAGGGCTTGAACAAAAATAACCAGTGAAACGTTTAAAAATTCCAACTATTGTCTACAAAGCCCTTTTATTTCAGAGGCTCAAAAGTAATTGTACACATTAACATTACCATGAATAATATGTTCCTTTTTAATACTTTGTTGAGAATCCTTTGCAGTCAGTGACTGCCTGATATCTGGAACCCTTGGACGTCACCAAACGCTGGGTTTCCTCCTTTGTGATGCTTTGCCAGGCCGTTATTGCAACTGTCTTCAGTCGTTGCTTGTTTGAGGGTTTTTCTGTCTTAAGTTTTGTCTTAAGCAGTGAAATGCATGCTCAGTCGGGTTGGGATCTGGTGATTGACTCGACCTTTGCGGAATATTTTACTTCTTTGCCTTAAAAAACTCTTGGGTTGGTTTCACAGTATGTTTTGTGTCACTGTCCATCTGTATTTTGAAGCGCCACCCAATCATCCTTGCTGCATTTGGTTAATTCTGAGCAGAAAGTACATCCATGTACACTTTAGAATTCATCCAGCTGCTTCTGTCTTTTGTCACATCATCAATAATAATTGCCTTCACCATGTTTTACAGAGGATGTGGTGTGGTGTGTATGTTGTGGCGCAACAGCTTCCAAATGCAAATGCCAAACCTGGAATCAACTCCCGACCTTTTAACCATGCAGGGAATAGTCCATGCAGCCCGTGAAATAGCTGTTGAGATAATTGCCCAATAACTTTTGGTCCCTAGAAAAAGAGGCAGCTTCATATTAAAGAGCCGTAATTCCTAAACTCTTTCTCTAATTAGGATGTAAATACCTAATTGGAAGAATATATATATATATATATATATATATATATGCAGACTGCTTTGCCAAAGGCTTATTTACAGCTAAACACTATTCTTACCCTTATTCTAATTCTGTAGCTGACTACACAGCGAGATAGAAAGGATAATGATAGTATGTTTTACCCTGTATGTATGTGGCATTACCTGACTGGCATGCCAGTAAAATTAACAGTAACACTTCATATGAATCCTGTATAGACAGTGCTTTATAAATACGTCTATAGTGCTTTATAGAATGCCTTCTATAGTATTAGTAAAGTATTTATAATTACATATATAACAGTTTATGCAATAATAGTATGTAATATCTTCTCATTAACACTATAAACATCAATATGTGTATGAACTGTAAACCCAGACCCATCAATATTTAAAATGATCATCATTTTTATTCACAGCATGAGTTTAATGTAGTAATTTATATTTATCTAACTGGTAACTGAGCATATCTTATAATGCATATTGCAGCCTGACTTCATAAAGTGTTATGCATGTAACTGGAACTACTTATTATTAAGTATTATCAAGTAATTATTCACACTATAAAGCAGTATGTATGTCACATAATGCCCTTTAAATGCATGTATAAAGCATTATGAATACATGATTTATAGGAAGTGTTACCATATCAACAAATTAAGCAGAATTCCAACCAGTTAATCAACAACTATTATTATTTCCTTGAAATACAAACATTAAAAATTTTGCAGTGAGCTTTTTTTCTTACTACTCTTAAACATGAAATAGTTCCACACCGCCAACATGTTTGGCCATGTCACTCAGTAGCACGTCACACATTTGTGCGTTAGGACAGTAGATTTTAATATCGGTTTTAGTGCAGCACTGTTTAGTACTGCATGGATTCTGTCAGCTTGAAGGAAGGCATGTTTGATTCTTTTTGCTTGTGTTGTAGGAGCGAAAGATTATAGAGGAGACAGTGGCACCTCTGACACCACACTCACAAATGCCCCCCTCCCCACGTTGGCAGGAGACCACCCACCTCCCCAGCAACCCTACGCAGCACAGCATTGTCCGCTCACTGGCAGACTGGGAACGCAAGCAGGAGGAGATGGAGAAGCAGACGGTGAGTAAAGATGAATGGATGAACATATTAACGGACAGATGGAAGGAAGAAAGATCTACATGGTTTAATTTATTCCAGAAACATCTGGATTCCGCGTCTCCCTGATCGGATCTGGCTGCTGTACACTGATATATGTACACTGATTAGCCATAACATTAAGACCACACCCTTGTATCTACACTGATTTTTCATATATAATGCAATTTATATGTTTATAATGTGAGGGCCCCACAGGACCACCACAGAGGAGGTATTAGATGGGTGGTAGATCATTCTTAGCACTGCATTCTCTGACAGTGACAGACTGGTAAATTGTTAGTGTATGTTGTGCTGGTTCGAGTGGATGCAGCTATATAAATATAACAATAAAAATATATTTTTTGATATTAATTTGATATAATCATTTGATATTAGGTTAGCTGGATAAGCAATCATTAATCAATTTCTCATTAAACCTCTTGATATTGATGTTTTTTATTCCCATAGACGTTGACCTTGGAGAATACGAGACAAAGGGAAAACGAGAAGAACAAACTAGCAGGGATGAAAGAGGAGCTTTTCAGGACTACAGGAAGGTCTGTCCAGTTAAAGACACAGTAATCAAAACATTAAAAGGCAGTAACCTCACCACTAATTTCCTTTTCTTTATTTTGTAATACTGTAGCCCTCAACAGCTGAGCAGTGAGCAGCTGGTGGGTCAGCCCAATGGACAGAGAGAAGGAATGGAAGAGCAGAGCCAAGGTTCTGACCCACTTCAGGACCGTCAGAGTAAGTCCAGAAACATCCCACTGTACTCTCGTCATGGATAACATCTCACAAAGGCTAGAACCCCACCTGTCCACTCACATTGTCACATATTCAGAGCCGTACAGAAGGCTCAGCATTAACCCCTGTCTGACTGTTCGCAATTAAAGTATTAATTTGAAACATCAGCGTTGAAACTCTCTTGCCCAATCAGGAAGCTGACACTCAGATATGTGCAACATCGTCACAGAAATGTTGTTGTCAGCACAACTAGGGGGCAGAATGTAACAGAAAGTGGTGTTTGTCAGGGAAAAAGCAACAATGACAAGGAGCTGCCGTGAAATAAACTATACCAAATCCAACTTATTGTGTCTTTAAGGAATCTAATGCAACCACATCTATCTATAATGTTAGTCCACATTAGCCCCAACAAGTATTTGGTCATCTCCACAAATACTGAATTCAGGATACTGTTTCAATGCTGTAACCATCACAGCCCACATACTCTATGTGTAAAGTAATACAATCACTAGGCCATGGACTCTGAGGTCATTATTCTTATTCTTATATATATATATTCTTCAGAATTCTTCTTGCTTATATTACCAATAAAAGAAACTGACCTTGTGTATCGCTTGAGCTATTGGCCCTCACCATTTCTAGTGGTACTGCTTCCATAGGCTATCAAAAAACATGCATAAATAAGCACAGTACAGACAGAAAGCTTCATCCATACACATAATTGCATTTGATGTTGAGATTACATGAGTCTAAAGAAAACCAGACCCAGACTTTGAGGTATCCACCTGTACCTTATGTTGGAATTCATCTCCAGAGCCTTCCTGCTGCAGAAACAGGCTGCCATCAGCATGCATTCTTAGATTTACCAAATTATCTGGTATAAGCAATGTACATTCTCATTTTGTGTAGGTGTTTCATGGAGCAGTACGCCTCACCAGCAGCAGCAAACATCAGAGACCTTTAAAAAGACTGCTTCACTGGACAGCACCAAGAATACACAGTCAGCAGCTGGAGGACGTAGAAAGTGAGTATGTGTGTAACTTCTAAGGGCGATGGAAGTTGATGGCTCCAGTACGTGTGCATGTTTTTGTGACGTAGTACCGGAAAGAATGTGATCATATGCCATCTAAGCCATTTCAGAGTCCATCTTTCATCTGTGAGTGTGTGGATGCATGTTTGTGAAAGAGTTGTGGCTTTTGCTCCTCAGGTCAGACTCCCTAGAATATGTTGGTGTAAAGTCATCACAGTCATCTTCCTCACACACAGACATACACCAACCTCCTCCATCACCAAACAGGTACAGGGACTCTCTCTCTTGCTCTCTCTATCTTTCTGTCTCTTTCTTTCTCTCTCTAGAATAGTATCTGTCTCCAGTACCCGTCTCTGGAAGAAGACGTTATCCAGTCTTTCTCTTTTTTCTACAATCACCCTTGTGTCTTTTATTTTCTGTGCTGTTATGTATTGTTTTGTGTTCTTGTTCCGCTTATGTTAAAGCAAGTAAAGGGGATTTTATGTGTGTGTGTAGATCTGTCAGTGGGAAGAAGCTGTGTTCGAGTTGTGGTCACCCACTCGGTAAAGGAGCGGCCATGATTATTGAAACTCTCAGCCTTTACTTCCACATCCAGTGCTTTAAGGTCTGTATACCTGTGTGTCTGTGTGTGTGTGTTTACACAATCCCATGTTCGCATTTGTGTAGGTAATACAGCTGTGTAGTGCTGCAATATATACATACACATTGCATAGCCAAAATTATGTGGACACAACGAGTATATAAAATAAAGCAAATAGTCAAGCAGTCTACATAGATTTTAAGGTCACAGTGAAAAAGCTCAGTGTCTTTACACGTCGCTGTAATAGGATCTCACCTTTGCTCCATTACAGTTCATGCGCTGCTACATGTGTCCCAGTCAACTCTATGTGCTGTTACTGTGTAATTGTGGAACAGCTAAGAGCAACAACAGTTCAGCCGTGAAGCAGTATGCAGACCATGCAAACTCACAAATCGGAACCACTGAACTGAGTGTTGAACTGCGTAAAAATTGCATGTGCTCCGTTGCATCTTTCCTTTCAGAACAGCAGTACATAAAATTAATACCACTATACACAATACCAAACATCAGCAGGAGTGGTGTAAAGCATGTTGTCACTGGACTCTAGTGCAATGAAAACTAAATCATACTACACTATCTGACCTATAAAGGCCTCATTTGACAAGTTTGGAGAAACTCCAGTGACCTGCACAGAGCCTCTGACCTCTGAGCAACCCCACTAAACACCTTTGGGATGTTCTGGAACATCTATTGCGAGCTATTCTTCCCTTACAAATGCTCTTTTGTCTGACAAGACCAAAGTTGATTTATTAGGTTGGCAAAATCAAATTGTCAACATCTGGCCCACAGGTGGTGATTCAGTCTGCACTGATTTGAAATCATAATTGTTTGCTATTGTCAGTTTTGTAAAAGAGTGTTGGTCTCCACGTTGGTCACTGGCAAAGTCAAGCAGTGTAATGCTAATTTAAAGTTTTAAGTGAAGCCTAATGCAGCAGCATATGGAGGTCATGGCAGCTGCAGGTGGCTCCACCTCAGTTTCTTTCTTTTTGCCAGCTGGGGCTCTGGCTTTTCATGATCATAATTACGCGAAAGGTTAGTCTAGATTCTGGTGTAATACATATCTGACAGGAGTGGCACTGGTTTCATGAGCAGACATTTTTCTTACAACACATTTTTATTCAGGCAGTTTTAGGTAGTTGCCCTACAAAGTGCACCTATGTGATTGTGACGATGCTTCGCCTACCTGCTGTAAAGGAGTCACAAAGTTGCCGGGTAGAATAAGGCGAAGTGGTATAGAGGGCGGATGGATGAAAAATATGGACCCCTGAGGATTTGGTGCAAACGGTGATGAAAATTTATTAGAAAAATATACAAACCAAAACTGTATGAGGAAAAGAAATAAATGGAATTAAAAAAAAAGCCTGACTTGAATACAGGCCAGGTAATATAAGTTGCCGGTCACAAGACCATTGAGCTACCACATTTGACTAACTTATCTACCAAACCTCGGCTCACTCTCAGCCCGAGGTCTGTACTCTACAGCTAGTCTCTCCAGTACCAAATTTCTCCCCATCCTATAGGACAGGCCCTGCCCCAGGTTGCAACCATTGCCCCCTACAGGGAGTGACCGCCCTACAAGAATGGGTTTCACTTCGAACACTAATAAATAACAAAAACAGAACATAACAGAACAGAACAAAACATAACAAAACATAACAGAACATAAGGCCTTATTAAACATAACTAGTGCCACAGGTAAGTAATTACTTACACACACATACACACCGTCTCTGGTGATGGGCAACATCTTTTGCCTTATCCCAGTGATACGTAGACATAATAAAATGAACAGTGCGGGTAGATATAATGTAGACATGCCCATTAAACATCCTTTTTCATGAAAGACTGCAAGTTTAACTGCGATTTGGGGAATGCAGTGGGGTTAAATAAACATTTTTTTTATGACTGCGATAAACCAGATCACTATTTTGTTATATTCTCTTCATTAACCAATCTGTTCTCTTCTTTGTCTCTCTCTCTCTCTCTCTCTCTCTCTCTCTTTTCTATCTCTTTCTCTCTTTCTCTCTCTATTCTCTCTTTCCCACACATACAGTGTGGGATCTGTAAGGGACAGCTAGGTGACACCACCACTGGAACAGACGTGAGGATCCGTAACGGTCTGCTGAACTGTCATCAGTGCTACATCCGCTCCCGTTGTGAGTTTTATCACAACGCGCATGCACTCGCACACAAACACGTCAGTGGACCTATTGTTCCTGACTGCTGTAACATCAACCAATCTCAAATGTTTCTATCTGTTCTCTGTTTCAGCTGCTGGTCAGCCCACCACCTTATGAGCAGGCTTTGTGTTTTGGAACCACCTGAACACCTCAGTCTCACCCACTACCACTTCCCACAATCAAGCCATGCTTGGACTGGTCACATTGACAGCTGCATCTTTGGTCGAGATCAACGCAATATTTTAAGAGTTTTTTTTCCTTTATACCCGAATGTATAGCTTCCACCAAAAGCACGGAGCTTTTACCAAGACTGAAATCACCAAAAACCTGGCTGATATCTCCACCTGATCAATCTGTGTTTGAGGGTGCCATGATTTATATATTTTTTTTGGTCCAGTTATTACCAACAGCTGGGTAAGCTGTTCAAAACAGTCATCAGCTTTCTGAGTATAGCATGAATAATCATTATATTCTTTACCACAAATAACCGTGTATATGTTGGAAGTATAGCAACATTACCACTATTTTTGACTTCAGTAAAATGATTCTTTAGAGGTGACTTATCTGTGTTGTGGTCCATTTTGGATCCAGATGGATGTTGCTGAGATGGAGAGTGCAGCTTTTCTGATCTTTGTAAAGGCTGGCAGTCTGCTGGCTGCACCTGATCAGTAAACATCCACTTCACTGGTTACATTTCCTGGGCTGAAAGGAAAAAACAGCGAACCAAGTCAGGCTGCTTCCATAAAACATTTTGGTATCTGTTAAAAATGCACTGATAAGTGCAGCGGGTCAGTTTTAGCATGTTTTTTCAATGTGACCAGGAATCATATGAGAAAGAAACTAGTGAGAACTAATGAAAGCAAACGTGAAAGCTCATAAACTCATAAACTGCAGGCGGTTGCTGTGACACGTGGGTTTTAAATACACCAGTTGTGAGCGTCCTTATTGAGTTAAATTGAAGTGGGTGACGCATGGTTGTATCACATAGGTCAATGGCCTTTTCCAGTTTTTACATATTGCCATGTACAGTGCAACACTGTTCTTACTGTTACTCCTTGTCTTTGTGTGGCACTGCCTAAAAGAAAAAAATAATTTTTGATATAATAACTGTAACTTTTAAATGAATGTTTCTTCTTTCTTCCTGTGTCCTAACAGCAAGTGAGCATTTGAATGTAGCAGTGCGTCATGTTACAAAGCCGTTAGGACAGGAAGCGTGTGCTTCAAGTCAAAAGGTTCTTCAGTAGGTTGATCAGCAGATCTGTCCAGCTATGACTTGAGACATTGATTTGATACTATAACAGATTATACATGGTGTTAAAATGGCATTACACTGCCCTGGTGTTGGGCAGCTGGCTCTGTTTCTAATCTATCAATCAGTCACATAACATGTTCACCTCTAGCACTTTGTTTCTTTCTAAATTGTTTACAGAAAGGGTCCCTTCTTTCTTCACTCCTTTAAGGAGTTTCTCCTCATGCTCTGCTGCTCACAGCTGCTGCAAACAGCCTCACTGATGGCTAAAGGAGCCTTTTGGTTTTGTCGTCAGTGCTTGCTCGTGCCACTTGCTGTCAGGACAAGCTGTTAAGACAAGCACAATGGATATAATTTTAAGGTTTCGGCTCATCCATTGAATTAATATTGACCTGATATGAAAAGACTTCACAATGATTGCCCATTAACTGTAAATAAACATTGAAAATACTGAGTGTCAGGCTGGCGTCCAGGGAAAACTACATAAGGAGCTCAGAGCGTCTCACTACTTTGAGTAAAGTAAGTAAAACCAGGACTGGATAAAGTTTGGATAAAGGACATTCGCACAGACTGAATGTTAATCAGAGGTGTATTTTTGACTGATACCAAAATGCCCTTGTTAAGGCGGCCATGTGCTTTCTTGGTTCAAACTCACAAAGTGAGTGCATGTATGCCAGTCTCAGTCAGTTCCAATAGAAAAAGCAAATCCACTGGTTTTGTAGTCCTGTCCCCATGTGTCTCCAAGTCACGAATGATTTAAGATATTTTTGCTTCATCAGTGGTGGGAATGGTATTGTACTGAAAAACCGTGCCTTAGAGCGAAGGGAGCGTTTGCACAAAAAGCGGCAAAAGCATTTTAAGAGTTTAAACCCAAAGACTTTGTCTTTAGTTGAGGTGAAAGAAGCGACTGTTATTTTGGCTGTAGTGGAGGCTGAAGAGATTACACATGGCTGCTTGAATGACTGAAGCTTAAGCACTGCGCAAAGAAATCACACACTGCATTCCAATGACTGTATCATCAAGGTGTCAGTGACGGATGTGGTCTACGCTGCTGTCGTAGACTAAGCATACAGACTACGCTCCAGACTTGTATCCTGCGTCTAAATCTGGTCTGGAGAAATATTTGGTGATGTTTAGAAGAGGTTGTCTGTTTTTTTTTTTTTTACTTTGAAATACTACACACGACTAGCAATATGAGTTGTTATATTTGTTTTAAAATCAGTCCATAAACTGCCTCTAAACCACTCATGTCAGTGCCACTAGCTATGCTTAACACTAACCAATACGAATTACTGATATTCCATGATCTGACCTTAAGGGCATATCGAAGGCTTTTGTTTCAGATCATTGAATTTCACCCTTCAAGAATTTTGATCATATTGGGACATTTAATATGCTCTCATAATTTCTTATATAGTCAGTGTTCTGCGCTTTGGGTCTGGTTGACTAGCTATTTTATGTTCTATTAGGTATTATATAGGTTGCTACAGAGCGGAGGCATTGCCAGACAAATTTGATATTGTCTAGGATGAATAGCTACCTTGGAGATGATATCAAGTCTAAGGTATATTTATTGTGATATTCAAATGTACACTATCCGAAAATAGATTAGTTTGATGTTCAAATGCAATGGCTTTACACTATACTCTATGTTTATAAATAAAGTGCTGAAAAGATCACCTGACTCTGGATCTGTTTGTTGAACAGGGTTTTGGATTAACAAAACCTGAATATCTCCATTTTAAATACATATAAAATAAAAAACATATCAATTTATAAGACATTATTAGGACATGTTGCCTGTTGGTGTGATGGCGCAGTGGGTAGCACTGTAGCAGCAAGAGGGGCCTGGATTCGGTTGTGGATTCTCTGTGTGTGTGTATGGGTTTGCCCCAGGTGCTCCATTTTCCTCCCACAGTCCACAAACATGCAGTCATTCCAAACTGCCCCTGGAGATCTGTGTGCATGTAAATGAAGCAGATCCCATTACCCGGTTGGATTAGCGGCTTAGACGATGGATAAATAAATAAATATCTGTTGTGACTGTGTCTGTATAATCCTGTAATCTTCACACTCTCTGCTGCTGTCCAAGGTGCTGATAATTAGCATAAAATTCTAAAAGAGCAAAAAGGATCTCTGTGTAACTCCAGAATTTTCCCATAGTTGCCATTTTTCTAAACTTGAAGGATATAATCTCAGGTTATATTTGACAGCACAGAAAAAAAACGTAGAAGATGAATTAATTGCCAGGGCGTAGAATTAGCATGGACGGAAGTGACATGTCCCCACCAATATCCAGCGATTATTGAATTGTCCCCACCAATAATTTGCTCCCCTTCGAAAAAGCCTCTTTGTCAACGTCTCATTAACCTAGAGGTACAGAAAGAGTTAAATCACACCCTCTGCTGGAGCCTTATCTCTCTGTAACACATATGGCCAGAGTGATTGTGTTTGCCTTGCCCTGCTCTCACGTGAGACTCTGTAGCTAGGTTTGGTTGTTAGCAGCGCCAAAACTGGAAGGAGAACTTTCCAGTCATATGAGACTCACTGTGCAAGACTCAGATACAACGTAGGAGACACATGGGTGTCAAAAGCGAGTAAGGATGGCAGCAAAAAGAAGAAGGTGGCGCTATTTTTCAAAGAAACGTGTCCATCATAACTTTAATGGCAATGCTAGGCTTTGTCGCACAGCATACCGCAGGCTAAAAGCTATGTCGGTTGCTACGAATAACATGGTTACGAAATTAACTGCACAACAAGCTGCCAACTGTCAGTTAATTTAACATTACATAATTCATTAAATCAATTATGAATGGTTATTTAGAATAGTTCAAAAGCACGTAGAATAGCATATTGTCGCTGTCCAAGGAACGAACGAATTGTAACTTTACACGAGAGACAACAAACATACTTTACTTTCAAGGTAAGTGAATGGAACCAGAATTTTTTTTAAAACTATTTTGGAGCACTTCTATTGGTCATCATGAAATTCTCTCACTGTGTAAACAACCATTGGCGTGTTCAAATAATGTAGAAAACTCAGAATCGCGTTTTTCATTTGACAGCAACGATATGTAATATGTCTTTTATCATTTTATCACGCAGCAAAGAGAAAACAACAACAAAAAACGGCAGTTTGGGGGGGATTGCGGATAGGTCCCCACCAATGTTAAGAGCAAATTTTCTACGCCCTTGAATGATTGAATGAATTACAAACGCTGCATGAAAGTTTACTCCAACTACTCACAACCTTCCTGCATATCATCACTGTCCAAAGAAAAACATGTATCACCATAAAGGTTAGTTTACATTTACTTTCTATGCAAGCTCACGTATGTAAGCTAGACCTTTTCTATTGGTCCATTAAACATTTTTACACAATACAAAGAACAGCTGACTTGCTTAAATGTTACAGAAAACTATAAATTCTTTCTAGTTAAGTTAATCTTTTTTCTCTGGGTCACCATATGTATAGACAAAGTATGTCATATGAATATCTTCCCAAAGTCTAATAAATGTCTGATGTATTTTACCATATTTCTCTCCTCTCCATGTACTAGGCAGTCCCAGCTGGAACCGAAGAAGGTTCTTTAGCTTAAGCCGTGCACTGTAAGCGCCTAAATTGCAACACAATCACCTTAATTATACGAGAACATTAACTTAGTTTACATTTTTTGTACAACAGACAGAGACAAGAATACACTGGGATTAAAATTCAACAGGACAGGTAAGCAGCAGGAGGAAACTTGCCAGTCAAATGCAACATTGACCTCCGTAGGCCCTTGTTATCAAAAGTTTGAGATGTTACGTTGAACTATATTTTGGAAGCACTGCCTGCATCGTTCACATCATCAAACATTATGAACTTTTTCATACGTCTTTATAAGTGGAAAAACATGACTTCTAGTAATGATGTACAAACATTGGAGCTAGAGAATCATGGATAATATAATGCAGAACCATTGGTGGTAGAAGCTGAGGAAGATTACTCTACTCAACCAAAGAGGCAGAGGAACAGATAGTGGTCTTGACCAAACCTTTATAGGTGGACAGCAAACCAGAGGCTTATTGGAGCCCTAGTGTTATTATTTACAGTTGCCTAAATTAGTTTAATTTATTATTAATATGCCATTTCACACTCTATCATGATTAATGCCATTAATTATTATTGTTTATTTTTTACATATAGCATTTTTGGGGGAGATTTTTTTCCCTGTTTTTTTAGTATCGTTTTTATTGGCAACACTAGAGGGCAGTGATTGCCCACAGTATTTCCACATGTTTGGAATGACCAGAAGAGGATGGGTTCCTCTGGTTCCCTTTTCAGATTTCACTGAGGTTTCCTCTCGAGATTTTTCCTTGTCACTGTCACCATTGGCTTGGCCATGAATTTACGGTAAAGCTGCTTTGTGACAACATCTGATGTAAAAGGTGCTACAAAATATAAATAAATCTTGACTTGACATCATGTTTTGTTGACGTTTAAGAGGATTACTAATGTATATTAGTATAAACAATGTATGTGTGTATTTGTGGACCAGCAAGTCTTGCCAGCTGCAGCAGTTTTCTGAGTTCTGGAAAAAGAGCACTTCACTAGACTGTACAAGGAGCACCAGCCAACACCTGGTCATAGGTGTGTGCTCATATGACTGTGTAGCACATGTTCTTACGTGTATGTATATTAATTGTTTATTAATAAAAAATAAGGTTCCTGTCACGGTCCTTTTACCTAGCTGCCCCGTAGAGCTTCCTTAAGTCTGTCCTCATTGGCTTAAGCTGCAAACATACTTGTGAAGTGTTTGGGAACCTCAGTGACCACAGTAATGCACTACATGGTTAAAAGTAAGCAGGTACACAGTCAGGCTGATACAGGAAATGACCTCCCCCCAAACTGTTGGCAAAGTTGGCAGCACACTATGGAAGCATTTTGTATTATTAGCATGCTAAACCCAAAGCCCATATTATCAGACCTCCTCTACCAAACATGTATGTTGGCATTCCAGTAGAAAATGTTTTGCTGGTACCTACCAGACCCAGATTCATCCATTATATTACCAGTCTGATTCGTCACTCCAAAAAACCTCCACTGCTCCAGAGTCCAGGGATTGGGACATGCGCTACATCACTCCAGCATCAATATACAGCACTTGACCTTGTGAATAATGATCTTAGGCTTGTGTGCAGCTACTTGGCCATGTATTGACGCACAGTTCTTGTTCTGATGTTGCTTCCGGAGACAGTCTGAAACTCTGCAGTGAGTAATGCAACTGGGGAAAGGGAAGCATTATGTGCTCCACGCTTCAGCACTTAGTGAGCTACTCTGTGAGTTTAAGTGGTCTTTGGCTTCATGGCTGAGCTGTTCATGGCTTCCATTTCACAATAACTGCACTTGCATTTGACCACATGCTCTGTTCTGTATGTTACATGTCATCCATGTGTGACTAACCAAGAAAAGCATTTTGTATATGTAAAATACTTAATAGAGTAATTCTGATGTCAGTGTTTTTTGTATGAAGATTGCATGGCTATGCACTTGATTTTATACATCCAGATCTAGAATTAGGAGAAATTGTAGGCTTGAATGCAGCAGTAGAGTTGCTCTTGGCACGGGAAGTGAATGGAGCGGCGATGGCGACCGAGGTTTACTTACTCTGGTTATTTCCTTTATTGCAAACGCTCTCAGCGTTCAGAGCAGAGCTTTCCTCCGAGGCCTGCAGGGAGATGGGCTTCTCCAGCAATCTCCTCTGCAGCTCTTGTGATTTACCGGACCAATTCAGTCTGACCCAGCTGGAGCAGACAGTGCTATCAGCAGAAGGCCCAGATCAAGTGCAGGAAACTTTATCCTGGAGCCATCCTGATGGTGTGTGGATGAAAATTGGGGAGGTTCCCTCAAGTCCAAGCTTGGGTCAAGAGTGACAAGCCAAAGATGTTCAAGGGCCTTCAAATGAAGTATGTGAGGCTCGAATCCAGTGCTAAGCTGCTGAACGCTAATGGCAACATGGCTGAAGAACTCATTGTCCTCAAGAGGAACACCGATAGAATGGAGGAATTCCTTAGTGGAAAATTTTATGATCATCTATTCTTTCCCTTTATATTTGTACACCAGCCAAATTCCACTGATGGACACAAATCTTCTTATTTGAGATACAAATTGCTATTGAAATGTACTTATTGACCTGAATGTATATACAAGCATTTTTCTGTGAGTGCACTTCCACCCAGACAGGTTTCTCTCGCCACAATGACATTCATCATTTTTTTCGCTCTTGTCGTCTCACTTCTTTCTCACTTCTTCTTCTTTTTGTAACGTTCCAGCTGACTGTTTGAGGTCTTCGTTTTTTATACTGTATGTATGTTGCTGAATAGGTTTTCCTGGAGGTACTGGTTCACTGTGTTTCTCCGGACGCTGTTGCTGGTTTTAAGCTGCACTTAAGTGAAGGCCCAGTAAACCAGTGTCTGGAGTGTCAGGCCTGAGGTCTGCGTAACTCTACCAGCATGCAGCAATGAAGAAAGCCTGTGAGCGGCTCAACCAGTATTAAAATGTCATATCTGTTCAATAAATGTGCTTCTGAAAAAGGAAAAAAAAAGGATTAGGACAAGTCCACATACTTAAGGCCTTACAGTATACACACTTTCAAAAGAGACCTATGAAAAGAGACCCTTTTGTCAGAAGTTTGTTTTCATTCTGTACTACTCTTGTACTACTTAATACTTTGTCATTCCTTAAGGATTCTCGTGTAAATAATATGAATTCATTTGTATACATTGTATACATTTATTCAGCCTTTTTCTAGTAATACCTGTTTCATCCACCTGGGGGCGCCCTTACTCTAATCTTCTTTCGCCAACCACACCCTTATCTCCCTTCTTTTCTTGGCAGACATGTAAGTACTGCATTCACCGCAGACATCCGTTATTATTTTATACAGTATATTATCATTTCTATACAAGCTGCACTCTTTGCATTATGTTCCCTCTCTTTCTGTTTTTCTTAAAAACCAAATGACTGTTTTAATCAATTAAACATTATGAATGTTTCATTTGTATCATCATCATCATGTATTGAACAAAGATGGACAAAGTGCGCATCTGCGCTTGAGGTCAAACACATAAACGTTACTGTTATTTTTGTATCTTAAAATGAACACTGGACCAAGCAACCTCATTCCCCTCTACTCATTGTCCCTGACTGGTGAACATTAAACTATGTGCTCTATCATCAATTCATCTCTACAGCCTTGTTTACTGAAAAAGTAGCTGCAGCATTGGCTAAGTCCATCAGTGGCTCCTGCACTTAATGGTGGTGTGGTTATATTTAGCCAGTCACTATAGGAAATGCATGACGTCCAGTGCGCAGGCTAGAGGAACTTAATCTCACTATCAGTTCTCTCTTTCAGCTTATGGTGCCATCAGTTTGTGAGAAAGCTTTGTTTTTAGAGCCAATACTCTCTTTTACCCGGTCACTTCCCACAATCGAGCCACGCTCAGACTGCTCGCATTTACACCTACATTTCTAGTTGAGGTCAAGAGGTTTTTCCTTCTTGCGTAGCTTCCATCAAGTGTGTTAAAAGCACGAGGCTGGGGCAACCAAACCCAGCTGATGTCTCCATCTGATCAATTAGGATCTGCAAATAGCAGACATCTTATAAAATGAAGTGTTTCGTTATTTAGACAACGTCTCCACTCAAGTCTCTCTAAAAGCAGCACACTGGAAACCGTCCCTGTCTGTACTGTGAATCTAAATGTTTAGGGTTTCATCTCTTAAACTCTGAGACTTTCAGAACTGTATTACATACATTACCTGAAACACATTCGATTGAGTTGTTAAGACGTTAGAGGCGTAAGGAACGCGGGTCTGGGACTTTGTCTGTGGTTAGGTGGGTTGTAAATTCATCGTGTGTGATGTGTTTAGTTGAGCTGTTCACCTGTTCGAGAATACTATGACTGAAGCATCAAATAAACATCAATTCATTAGTTATTTTACAGTACAATTAAAAACGTGTTCTCTTTAACATTGTTGGTTTTATATTACAGACATAACTCACGGAACTAAATGCTGTGTCGTTTAAAACTTTGGGATTTGGATTTTGTTGTGCTGGGGTTTTTTAACCAAACATAACGCATGTACATTTGTATTCAAATCTCATCTGAAAGCTGTACGTCGGAACGGATGTGTAATAAAAAATGTTCAATATAATATTTAAAAAATATATTTCGCTTTCAACAACAGTGGAGCCATTATTAGTGCTACGTAAAATTGTTTTCATTAAAGTTTATTAAAGAACCTGAGCGAAGAAATATTTATGCACACAAAAAATAATAATTAAAAAAATAAAATGTTTAAACTTGGTTTAAATGTGTTTGTTTTTGCCCCATCAGCGGCCAATAGAGTCATATACAAAAAAAAGATGTTTGGGTGTCCCAGGTCAAATGACACGCTTTGTTACTTTTGTTGAATAGAATTCAACAATTGAATTAATAGCAATTGTGCAATAAAATCTGTAAATAAAATTTAAAAATGTAGTATCTTTTTTTCCTTTATGCTTCAAGCGTTCATTTGACCTGTGGTTATTCTAGCTTTGCATAAAGAATTTCAGTCTGATTTACCAACTTTACATAAAGAAATTTCTTCATACCGATTCTGACCGCCAGTGTGTTCTTATTTGTGATTTCTTCTTAGGCGGGAACAGAATCTACGCGCACTCGAGAGCACCAACAATCCTACAGCTACAGAACCTGACATTGACTTTTCTAAGGACCACTGTCACGAGCATGTTTAAAAATAAACTGGAAAGAGGTTGGTGCATGTCTTTACTGAAGTGACCGTGTAAATCCTTGATCTAAAGGATTATACCTAAAAGTTATGGTTTTTAGAAACAAATAAATAGAGTCATTTAAACAGTGAAGCCAATGTCTGTATGCATTTGCTTCTCTTTAACATTTTTCACCATAGGTTGATCACCAAACCAGGTTTTAGGAAAGCATCCTTAAAGAATGCCAAGTGTGTATAAAAAACTGGATCTAAGCGAAGACTGAGTTACCTTCAATGCAATCGCAGCATGATTACATGATTTTTACAACTTCGATGCTTTAACTGATGTTTTAAGTGGTGGAAAATAATAACAACTCGTATATAAACTGTTTGAATGGTGGTGTAGCTTGTGTAGTATACTTTTAGTCATTTACATCATTTTAATTTCAAATCCAAAAACAGTCGACATACTTATTCAGAGTATAGCATGAATGTAATAACATTCCTATTGTCTTGTGTGTAAATAACTATATAAGTCGTTAATTACATGTTATAAGAGAAAGCAGCATAGCGGCCACATCCTATCCTTCAGAATCAGTAAAATGACTGTTTTATTTGTAACACGAATCTGTAGTTAGATCTATGCTGGATGCAGAGCCCCCCGCTGAGACAGACAATACATCTCAACTGCGGCATCTTCTGTCCCGCTTCTTTGGAATGGCGGGAAGTCAGTATTCGTGGCAGCACCTGATCGATAGACATCCATTTCCTTCGCTGCTCTAAAGAGAAAACAATCAACCGGAGTTATACTTACTTCACAGCAAATACAAATAAATAAATAAATAAAATAATAATAATAATAAATGTGTGTGATTGAAATGTGTCAATCGGTTGTTTTTTTTTGCAGGATTGCTGTGGCTTATGTCTTTTCCTGTGTGCACGCGCCTGACACGTTTCAGTCATATATATATATATATATATATATATATATATATATATATATATATATATATATATATATATATATATATATATATATTCTACGTGCGTTTCGTTCGCTGTTGGTTTGAACCGACAAAATAAGCGCATATATGTTATTATTAGCTGTTCTGTATTTAAGACACTGTGCTTCAGTAGTGGTGGGAATGCCACAGCGCTGAAAAATGCCCTGATACCAGCTGAGAGGAAAGAAGTGAGTTGTTTTGGTGTGATAAAATAGTGACTATTATTTCGGCTGATGAGAAGACCAGACATATTACAATCAGCCGTTTAGCTCGAACATTCCGCAATTCTACTCTCGAGCAAAGAAATCGTGCATTGCAGTCGCCAGTCATTGCGTCATCAAGGAGTCAGTAATATGGTCTATGGGCTAATTCTGTTCAATACGTCCAGTCGTTAGACGTAACGCCCTGTGCCAGTCTTGGCTCAATACATGGCTTACATTAGTTGTATGTTCGTAATTCAATACGTCATACATTTACGTTTAGTTACAAGGAGTCATCATATACGTAGATTGTTACGTCAACATGAAATGCTATTGCATGCAATGTCGACAGTTTGTAGGTAAATATGTGTTCAATGTAGAGAACTTAATTCTTTTTATAGACACTTTTATTTCTTTGGAAATACTGCACCACGCGACTAGCAATACAAGGGTTGTATTTTTGTTAACCCCTTAAGACCCCTTAAAATAGCTAAACACCAAGGTTTGGACTGCAATTCAGACTGACTGGCTAAGTTATTCTCATCTTTATATATGGTAGTATTAAATATAGTAATAATAGCATTATAATACTGTATATAATGTATATAATATAATAAAGTAGTAATAGTAGTCTGCTAGGCCTTAGCTGAGCCTCATTCACCAATGTCTTCCTAAGTTTATTCTTAAGTTTGTTCTTGAGACGTGTCCTAATCTTCTCAAGAACACTTGGTAAATGTGACCTAATCCTTCTAAAAAATAAACAGAAAATATTATATATTAATATATTCGTTTCTTGAAGATGTTTTGAGAAACTTTGATAAAACGAAAAAAAAAAAAATGTAACTTTTCCAACTATAACTCTGAAAATCTGGACACTCATCTGAGAACTGTTCACCGTCCACTTGGCTTTAAAGGCGCGGCCCCTGTTGCTGTCCAGGGTGCTGAAGCTGAGCGTTACGGTGACGCCATAGGTGCTCATGTAACTCTGAAGCAATAGAACAGCATGCGCACATTACTTCAATATACTTCAGTGTAACTCTTCACACATAACTCATTTGGCGAACCTTGAGGGAATCCTACGTTTCGTCACGTCGAAGAGAAACCAGGACAGTGTCGTTTTCGTCATTATTGATTTTTATCATCAACAACCATGTCAATGGTACACCTGAAAAACTATGTGCACATGTAGAAATATTTCTTTCTTAAATATAAGCATCCATTACCTACATATAAATAATTCTCAAATCCTGGACAAAACGTGTTACATTATGCTCACAAAATAGGCGAACTCATCATAAAATCGGACGGAAAAGACGACATGCAAAAATAAAACGAAACAAAACGAAACAAAGGGTCAGAAAAACAAAAAACAGAAATAAAGTGGGGGGGGGGGGGTGTAAATTAACACAACGCTTTGCATCCATTCGCTCAAAGTAATTCTCCAGTGGTAACTTGGTAAAACATTAAAAAGACTGAACTACAAGGGGCGGTATGGTCTATGTTTATCTAGGACGATATTACGTATTAACACTATACAATTTGAGCCACAAAAACACAGCCGTAGAAAGACACACAAAACGTTTACGTTATTCCTGTCAACAGTGAAATATGTACTTGTGCCATTTTTAAGGTATACTTTTGCCGTAGATTGATAGATATTTAGATGAATGTTTTCAGAGCCCCGGGCTCTAAGGCTTGGTAGCTTTATAAGTAGAAATATAGAACATAGGCAGTAATCTGTGGTACAGACATGTAACTTACGGTACAGGAACGCTTAAAAGTCAGTGTAAACAAACAGTTATGGTGCTGTGATGACGCTATTTGGAGTCCGTGGTGAAATGCTCTTTGCAGCTGCAGAGACGCACCAGGCAGTCTTATCAGTTTACTTACATCTATGAGAAATGGCATCGACAACCACAGCTCTACTCAACTAGAACCGAAAAGAAAAACAAAAGGGCGGGAAAGGTGATATAGCTCGGGCTAGGTGTGTGGTATAATCATCCAGCTTGTTGTGTAAACGAATGGCATCGTAAGAAGTCTGTGGGACGACCAGTCGTGGTCTCCTCATTTATTTTTCTCAAAGAAGTCCCTCGTTCTTTTGGCATTCCTCCTTTTGTTTTCGTCGTTTCTCTTGAATCTCTCTCACTCTCTTCGTCGTCGCCGTCATCTCTCGTCGGACCACCCTTTCAGAACATGCTGGTCTTTACTAAAGTGGCTTTGGCTCCGTTCTGTCTTTGCAAAGAGGACAGTACGCTGGCGAACGGTCCCCCCAGAGAGTCCGGGATGGAGGTGATGGTGCCCGGGGCCGAAGCCCAGCCTTGGCTCGGCGCGCTGGTCCCCATGCCGCCCACTGAGGTCTTGGCCTGCTCCACGGGGCCGTTTCCAGTGGCGTTGACTTGAGCCCCGGTGGGGCTCGGCCCGCCGCAGTTGGACGTGGGGTTCGAGTTGGGGCCTGGACCGCCCGTGCTGTCCGGGTCCGTGGCCTTGGCCTCTTTGCTGTCCTCCTCCCGAGAGTCCGACTTCTTTCCCGAGCCGCTCTTAGCCGCGGCGGCGGCGGCGGCTGCCGCGCGCTCCTGCTTGCGGAATTTGGCGCGTCTGTTTTGGAACCACACCTGCGGTAAAAAAAATAAAAAGCAACGTTAGCGACTCCTACATTTTATAAATAAAAAATAATAATAATGATCTCCAAAATAATCGGAGAACTCTAAGATCGTGGTGCACCTGCACTCTAGCCTCGGTCAGGTCGATCTTGAGCGCGAGCTCCTCCCGCGTGTATATGTCCGGGTAATGGGTCTCGGCGAAAACCCTCTCCAGCTCCTTGAGCTGCGCGCTGGTGAAGGTGGTCCGGATGCGCCTCTGCTTTCTCTTCTCGTTCAGGCCTCCGTGGTCGGTGAACAGCTTGTAGGGAACTGCAGAGACACGCAGAGAGAAAG
This sequence comes from Megaleporinus macrocephalus, assembly GCA_021613375.1. Classification (NCBI taxonomy): domain Eukaryota; kingdom Metazoa; phylum Chordata; class Actinopteri; order Characiformes; family Anostomidae; genus Megaleporinus; species Megaleporinus macrocephalus. Next base: position 32,115,110 of record CM038713.1, read on the forward strand.
ATGTGAAAAGCGCTCGAAAATATCCCTGAACTTTGAGTCAGCAGCGTCGGTCAGCTGCAGAAAGGACAAAAGTGGAAATAAAGTTTGCATGGAGAAAGTGTGATAAGATCAAATGATCAAATCACGATAAAAGATAATGTTATGAAAATCCTGACTCGGTCCTAATCTGGTTATCCGCCAAACCGGGCTAATTGAATGTTATTGGAGAGCGGGATTGGAAACTTGTCATAAATGCTCGCTGCTACTGTAACTTCAATCCCGGTGTCAATAATGAGCTTAAGCCCCCTTCGTTATTTCATTATTTTCGAAGGTTTATGTCTCATCGCAGAGTAAATAAATTATGCCTATCATTTTGGCAGCTTAAGATAATTTTGTTGGCGGTTAGGGTGTGACTGGGATAGTGTAACCCCGTAACCGAATTACGGCTTGCCTGCGATCGCTTCTAACGTGATAAATTCTTTCATTTGTGTAAGCAAATTTCGTTTGGTAAATACTAAACACATTTCCATTTTCAAATGCAATCAGGGCGCGCTATATACCGGGCCGGTGTGCTCCTCGCCTCTCTCAGCTGAAGGTGTACGCGGCATTAACGGCGTGCCTATGTGTATGCGCGCGGGGGGGGGGCTTACCTGCGGCGTACGGGCTGCTCTGGTGGTCCCGCAGGGTGCCCAGGCTGCAGGAGCCCGGGGTGAGCGACGGGCAGCCGGAGGTTGCCCCGAACGTGGTCCTGATGGGGTTGTACTGGAAGCCGCTGGCCTGGCTGCACGAGCTGAAGTCCGCGTAGGCTGAGGCCAGGCTCGACGTGTCCATCCCGGCCATACAGGACTCGTAGGCAGAGGAATTGAGGTAAGAATACTCCATTTTATACATTGAAAAGGCTCAGTGTGGAAGGAAAGCCGGCGCTCCCAAAGCCAAAAAGCAATACACACATATACACACGCGCGCGCGCACGCCACCAGCGTCAGATTCAAATTGGATTAAATTGGCGAGGAGCGCATGGAAAAGAAAGAAGAGAGAGGGAAAAAAAGAAAATGCGAAAAAAAAGGAAAGAGAAAGAAAGAAAGAGAGAGAGAGGAAAAGAAAGAGAGAGCGGAGATGGGGAGTTGCGTTTTAACTGGTTTTGGAGGAGGCTCTCGCCGCTGGTCGATGTGCACTGCTCGGCGCCTGCTCCAAAACTGCCCTCCTTTATAGGAGCTGAGCCTTGTTTTATGAAAAGCCTCCCAAGGAGCCGCCTAGCCCCAGGTCTCTAGAGCATATAGTCCTCATAATAAACTTGGCTCTTTCCGCTTGGACAATAGCGCGGCGTTTGGGTCTTATTGCTAGCGCTTTTTTACATGACAATAACTCATCAGTCTATTGGGCTGGCACTGGGGGATCGGGGCTGTCCAACCCTCCCTATCATTGATCCCCTGCATCTCTAATTAGAATTTAATACCCCGCCATTACGCGCCAGCCCTCCCCCCCACAAACCCTCCACTAACCCCCCCACCCCTCACCCCCCTCCGCCGCGTACAGCCCCTCTCTCCGCTCAGACCGCCATCTTGCCCTTTAATTCAATCACACCACTTGGAAATAATGAAAGTTGGGTGACGATTCTCCCTGATCCAATTTTCCCCGAGCTTTTAAGCCTTTTAACCGACCGTACACCTTGGGCTGAATTTTCGATAGCGCGGCCCTGTCTCTCTCCTCCTGCCTCGCTCCCCCGCTTCTCCCCGGCTCTGCTTGTGAGCTCTGCGGCTGGACGGCGGGAGTCAAGTAGACCGCTGATGCCGTGTGAGGAAGAAGTTAAGATGCTGAGTATAGCAGGCGGCGTGCGGCGCACAAATTTCTTGGCATCCTGAGGATGGACAAGAGCAAAGTGAGCGCGCCACCCTGAAAACAAAACCGTCCGTCAAAAAGAAGTCTGTCATTTCATTTTTTGTAATAATTGCTTAGCTACTATTGTTTACAACTTAATCACAGTAAACTGTGTACTGCCGTTTTTAATATCACTGCAACTACACATCCAAAACAGTACAATAATAATAATAATAATAATAATAATAATAGGTCAACGATAATAAAGGAAAGTTACAGCTGCTGTTATTGGTACTTGAAGTACCAACAATACACTACTTTAACACGAACACTATTAGTAATAATAATCCAATGACAATAAATAATAAATTAGTATGATCATTAATACTGCCAGTGAATAATAAAAACAATAATAGGTTTAGGATAATATATAAATGATACCTCTATTGTTGCTGCTAGTAGTACAATTAATAATAAGCTAGTAATCGAATAATAACAACACGTATAATAATAATAATAATAATAATAATAATAATAATAATAATACAGCCCCAGATCATCTGTTTTGGCTAAATAACGGTCATGACCTGATTTACCCCCCAAAACGACGTCTATACGACGTCGGGAGTTTTGGGGGTAATAATAATAATAATAATAATAATAATATAAAGTAATAATAATAAAAAATAATAATATGAAGTAATAATAATAATAATAACAATAATATGAAAGTAATAATGTGCGAATGCTTAGTTTTAATATAAGCCATCCTCTATTAATGCAATCTTGTTGTAAGCTATTGTTCTATTTGTTGTCTTTATGAAATCAGGTGGATCGTCGATGGTGCAGAATTCGTGAGCTTTTTTTTTTTTTTTTTTTGCGGCCGGCTAGAAATATTTAACCCCGCATAAACTCATTCAGCCCTGTTAATTTCCGTTGCAGTTTTAAGTAGGCGAGTAATTTGAGCATCATTTTCTAATTGGTTTTATTGCAGTTATTATTTTCGTTAAAGGGCAAATAGCATTTCAGTAATGAGAGTAACAAACTCGTAAAATAATCATCAAACCTCTTATCTGTAGATTATCGCCCAACTGCTTCATTGTGTTCGGGTAACAAGCTGCTGGTTTTGGGCGCCGCTCTAATACAGTTATTGATCGGAGAGTAAGAGCGGCTCGCGCTCTGATTTCAGCAACAGGAGAAAGAGCAGTCTCTTATAAACGCACCTGACAATCACGATGGAAACAACGATGGATCATTTTTTCCTCCAATATATTCATAAACGAAAACAGCTCAGCGAAAAAAAAGTTTATATATTACAAAAATGTGGAGGATAGAAAAGCCTGGACGTCGTTCTTCCTTAAAAATAAACAACATGTAAAAGAAAGGCGGGAGAGTTTTTGTTGATGGTCTCGCGTTATTTTTACTATGTTCTTTTCAGCCGGACAATCAGCCTCGACATTTTTCATCCTCAAAAAAGGTGATTCAGGGCATGAAACATATTGTCGGGTAACCTTTTCTCTTTTTTATTCTTTTGTGTCTTTGCAAGAAAAAAGGTAGTGGTTGGGGGTGGGCTGGGGGGTGGTGTTGAGGTCAGCAGCCGACGTATGGTCGCGTATAAGCGACCCAAAACTAACCAACAATGAAAAGCGAAGATGATGAAAATGCATGAGCTTTGCTCAGATGAACACCTCGCCGGTTTTGCACCATTACTCCTCCTGTGTTTACGTTTTCTCCCCTTTTTCCCTCCTTTTACTTTTGCTTTCGCCTCCTATTGAAAAGAAAGATAAACGACGATTAAAGTCCATTCTTCTCTTGATGCAACCCAGTCCCCCTTTTATGTAAATGCTTCTTTTTTCTCTCTCTCTTCTTTCTACACGCGAGCTGGGACTCGAAGTTGTACCAAATGGTTAATTTGATTAGAGAAACCAAAGAGCCGGTGGCCCACCGTCCTCCCTCCACGCGTCTGCCACGGCCAAAAAAAGGGGAGCTATCTGGAGGAATTAATCTAATAAGGTACAAAAGGGCCGAGAAGTCTTTTCTGATATTTTGCCGAGGCAAATAGAATTATAGCTTTTACCATCCGTTTCTTCCATTCAAACGCCTCTTTATTGTCGCGCTCTATAGTCCACCAGCCGGTGAAACGCCCATCTATTATATTTTCAACATCTCCTTTTATATACCAGCCACGATCTGCTGTGCGGAATTAAGAATGTCAGCGTCCGGCGTTTGGACATTGCTGTTGAATGTGACACCTGTCCGCTGCCGTGCCATGCGCGCGCGGGCAAAAAAAAAAAAACAACAGGATTGGAGGGGGTGTAAATCAGCCAAGTGTGTAAGTGTGCAACTGCCCACCGACTGCTGGGTCAACAGCACGCGCTGTTCTACATTAACCTTCATTTTCATCCTCGCTCGTAAATCGTCCGAGTGCGCGTTTAATGTCTGATTAACAGCGTCCTGATGGTTTCTTTAGGCCTAATTTCCAAGTTCATTTGTGATTTAAGGACTCATAAACGTCCGTGTGGCTGGACTTAAATAAATCAAAGAAAGGAAAGGTTGGCTTTCAGTCCGCCTCACAATAGGGCTGACCACTGGAGAGTGAGAGAGGACAGCGGGCCTCGGCCGTGCGGTCGCTCCGCGCTGGAGGAATGCGGGCCGGCAGGCGCACAAAGAGAGGAACAAAATGCCATTGTGTGTGTGTGTGTGTGTGTGTGTGTGTGCATATGTGTTTGGGGATGGATGGATGGGACTCATCACAGGACCCCCCAAAAAAGAGGCGGAAAAAATAGAGGGGAAGAGAAAGAGAGGAGGCGGGCGGGGGGTGGGAGCGCTGTCAGGTCGGACACAACGTCTCACTTTGTGGGGCAGGAAAGCTCGGTTTTATCAAAGCGGGGATTAATAAGAGGGTGTATGCGCGCGCGTGTGTTGAACACGTTGCCGCGGGGAGGATTAACATTAGCTGTTGCGCGCATTAGCCCAACCATTACCGGATTATTGTAATCGCGTTGATCGTGATAGTTTTAATTATAGATTTCCTTTAACGCGAGAAAAAAAGAAAGTAAAAAAACGGCCGATAAAAAATATGGTTAAAGCAAAGCAACGAGGACGTCTTTAATCAGCTCTGTAAATATCATACGGTTTTTCTTCTGCGGAGACTTTCCGCCGCTGTGTGAGATTATAATCGCAGTGAAAGATGGCTAAAGCGTGTCCTTTAGAAGCGAGGTCGCTCTGCACTGACCTCGCAATAATCAATCATCCAATAAGACTTGTCGATTCTGTCAATCAATCACGATGTCTTTCACAGAGGAGCTTTAAGTGAGCTTCTAACAAAGACGGACCCTGAAAAAACGTTTAGCAAGCCTGCGGATATCACGAACCTTGCTGTGAAACGATGCATTTCTTACTAGACGCCGTCGCGAGCTGACACACTGCGGCCACCCTGAGGCCTAAAACACCGCGCATGTAAAATAAAATAAAAAAGTGAAGATTTTATAATTAAATTATGATTCCGCCCGTCATGCGAAGGCATACTGGGAAGTCTCACCAAATCAGTGGTCCTGATGATGGAAAATTCTGATAATGATGATGACACTGGAGATCCTGCTACTAAGGATGATGATGATGATAATGATGATGACGATAATATTAAGAATAGTGATGTTAATAATAAAAAGATGAGGATTATTATGATAATGAAGAGTATTGGACGAGGACGATAATAATGATGATATGACAGTAAGGATGAAGACGACGATGATGATAATGATGCGATGAAGATGATACGGCCATGTTGATGATTATGATGACTAAAGTGTAGTTGTGAAGATTAGAATGATGATATGAAGGATGATGATGACAACCATAATGATGATGAGGATGAGAAGGATGAAGATGATGATGATGATGAAAATGCTGGTGCTGAAAACAATATAACAATGATGATGATAGTAAGGATGGTGCTGATGACCAGGATGATGATGACGTTGATGATAGTGATGATTATGATGATGATGATGCTAATGATGATGATGATGATGATTAAAGCAAGGGGGTGGTCATGACCATGATTAAAAGAATAGGAAAAGGATGACGATAGAAATGATTACAATGATGATAAAGATGATTATGATGATACCGTTGGTGATGATGACGATAATGACGACGATGATGATGATGAGGTGGTGATAGGACCACGGTGATGATAGTGATGGTGGTATAGATAATGGTGATGCCGATGATGAAAGCAAAGATGATGATGATGGTGATAATAGTTATGATGATGGAGATGATGATCACGCCGATGATTATAATGACAGTAGAATGATGATGATATTGGCGATGGTAGTAATAGTGGTGTAGATGATCATGAAGGGGATGATGATACTGGTAATGATAGCGATGGTGGTGGAGATGATGATGACAGTGATGAGGATGATAATGACGAGGATGGTGTGAGGACCACTGTGATGATGATTGTACTCTTGATGATGACAACCGGTGTAAGAAATGTATTTTAATGTTATTAGTTGTTTAAATCAGTTCAAGGAAATTGATTACGCAGTCTTCTCTTTTTACTTCACTGCTTGGAGTATAAGCGAGGAGGAGGCGCAGCTTTGGAGCTGCTGAGCGCGCGGGTATCCTCACTCCTCCTCGCTGGATGCAGCTCTCTCAGACTGTGCGTCCAGCAGCCCCTTGACGACGAGGCTTGGGCCTTCAGAGGAGCGCATTAGCATAGAAATCTTATTCTGCGGGGATGGTATTAGCAAACATATTACCCTCTAACGCGGCTCTGGCCCCGCCGACATCAATTACTAAATGACTCCAACCTCCAAGTCGACATTAACGGGAGAAGAAATGCCATCATCGACCGGACCGAAATAAGATTTTGTAAAGATGCGATCATTTAATCTCTTGCCAGTGTTCAAGAATTTGATTCATAAAATCGTCTAAAATGAGATGGAATTAAATTCTTATCGGTGTCCGCTGTCATCGTTTCGTCTGTGTGCTGTGTAACGCTGCGTTAGCGATGACCCTCATTACGTCCTGCACACACAACACGAGCTCGACTTCCCTCTCAAACAGCCGTCTTAGGAGAATAAAGCCGATTTCGCCGCAGCCTGTGCGTCACTCCTTTCGCGGGTTCTTTAACTCGTACAGAGTCACCAGCATGCTTTTAGGTTTAGAGATGATTGGAGAGCAATACTGACCCTGTCAACCCTACAAGTTCAGCACATCGGTGACGTTTTGACCAAAGAGGCAAAGGCACGAGAACGTCTATATTTGCTTAAAAACAAAAAAACAAACAGCATAATCATTTTGATACAGTTAACACAGATGTCATGTATGTCGGCGTGTTTAACCATTTGCAACCCGACTCCTTTTGGCAGCCCAGGGTTATTTGCAGTCATCATCCAATATCTGGTTTGGCTAATCAATACTTCATTATGTTAAATCAAATGGGCTGCTGATGAAATTTAATAAATCAGTGTGAGGGCTGGAAGGAGAAATCTGGGCACCAACTTTATTCTTAAAACTAGCTCACAAGATAGCAGCTAAATTCTTCCCAGAAATATGACGTTGTTGTTATATGGTATCGTATTTATATTTAATTTCATTTATTCTCATGACCAAGACAAATTATTATGAACAACGTCTTTGGGTGACCTTTACATATTACTGTATACATTTACTTCTGGTACAGTTTATAGTCATTTTTTAAAACCTTGAACAGTCTTGCTCGATATGTTGATACTTGTGGTGACTTCAAGGAGAATGCCAACGACTTGCCAACGATATTTCTGTAGAAGTCAGTGGTTGGAGCTGTTAGGATCCAGGGATGCTAACAACACAAAAGTAGCCATTATAGTAACTCTCCAAAGCCACCAGTGAATCCACACGTTTTCTGAGTCCATACATGTAATGTTGATGGTGGTGAAATAGTGGTAGATATGAAAAATCAAGGTTTTTTAGGGGCTATTTAGAGGCTATTTTGTCTTAAAATACCCTTTTTTACCCTTTTACCTTTCATGTATACTCCCATCATGGCTGGAATACAATAAACTAATAAAAAAACCTTTCAGACAACAATCAGTGCACTAATAACTCTTTAATGTAAGCTCACCACCTCTGAGAACAATTCTGAGTCTGCATATCACACCAAAGCACCCTGCGAGATTCTGTTCACGTGTATCTTATGCAAAAATTTTGAAACATAGATGGCGTTCCCCTGATTCAGCTTACAGATGAATAAGACTTTAAAAGCCACGGTGTTTGCTTTGGATGCATGTTATTCAGATGTGTCAATTTGTCGCTTATTAACAAAATAAACAGCTCCTGCAGCTGATTGACTCATTCGAATCACGCAAAATCAAAGAGCAACTGTTTATTTGGACACAGCGTGACCACGAACAGGTCCATCGTGCAAACTGCACCCAAACAGTGCGAGAGGGCAGGTTTTATTTAGCATACTAGCATTATTCTCCGCATTGGCGATTGACAGTTATTAGGCCGGATCTCATAAATCAGCCGGCGGGCCGGTGCTGTTGGTGAATAGCCTGGCCGGGGAAGCTCGGGTCACTGTCATTAAGCAGGGCCGAGAGTCTGCGCCTCTACACAGGCGCCCTGCTCGCCCCCCCCCCAGGCATTTTGGGTCTGTGTAGGACCTGCAGGCGAAATAATATCGCCGTGTATGAGGAGGAGGAGGGGGGGCTAAATGCTTAATCACACATGCATTAGCGGGAGACAGCGGTCTATTGTGCGGGACGTGGGTTTACTGGAATTAAGCGATTAACGACCAGCACATCGACAATGATTGAGCGCTTTTTAATGTTTCAAAAAAATCCCTCTCGGCCTCCTCAGGGCCCCCTTGTTGGCCTTCAAGTTGACTCGCAATTACAGTAGGCCAAATCCTCCCATCGATCAGCCTATCAAAAGTCTAGATGACGGCTGGACTTTTTTGTTAGGGGGGCGGGTTTGGGGGGGGGTGGTCGAAAAGATGCTGTCAGGAACTTCATAGTAACGTAATTGTAAAAATCGTCATGTATTTCTTCCTTTGGCGCGACGTTTTGAAGGATTGTCCACACGTGCTCACTTGTCAACAAGCCTGAATTGTTTATTTGGTCACCTTAAAGGGGAATTCCACCGCATTTTTCAACTTTTCAATTTTTTCATATTTCAGCATAATTAAACGACTACGATATAAACAGAGAAACATACCCATTAAAGGAGCTGTGTGTAAGATTTGGGGGATCTATTAAAAGAAATTAATATACAAAACTAGGTTTTCATTACTGTATAATGACCTGTAACTACAAATCATAGTGGATTTGTTAGCTTAGAATGAGTCCTTCATATCTATAAAGGAGCCGGTCCTCTTCCAGTGGAGGCTGCCGGGTGGAGCTGCAGTGTTGCTGCACTAGCTCAATACAGACGGACCACACTGTAAAGAGATCCTTTCATGCTTCACGTGTTCATTTGGGGGGGGGGGGGGGGGGGGGGGGGGGGGGTTACGTTGAACAGGTAGATTTATCCCACCCAAAAATTAAACCACAGAAAAGTGGAAACTGTTTAAAAACACTTCACTTTAAAAATAAAAATAACACTTCACGTTTTGGCAGCCTTCGCAATTCACATGCTGTGTTTGTTGTTAGCAACTGGCTCTGGTTGTTAGGTGGTCTTTCACTTTGTTAAGGCTTGTGTTGAAATGATTGTTCAGAAAGGTCGAGCTGAGTCGAGCTCTTGCTCGCTGGAGCGTCGGGTAGTTTGCTCCAGCTTTAACATGAGGTCAGTGATGAGAGCGGTGAACAGCAAAATATACTGCAATAAAAGCGCTTTAGTATAATGTGTTGTTATGGTAACAGTCTAGGAGGGTTTGGGTTAGCTAACGTTTATATTAACTTTTTTCAGAAAGCACTCTGAAACATAAAGTTACATTACTCTCTGGCCACGTCCCAAACTGCAGACTGCTGCTACACTAAATGTGTAAAAAATATAAGAAATAAAATAAAGTAAAGAATAAATAGTGCTTTCAGTAGTGCAGTATGTAATGTTCCAGAGGGTGTTGTTTGGGACACAGCCTTACTGTCTAACATTAATGTTAGTCTTGTCTAGTCAGGAAACCTCAACATACATTTTCATACATTGTCATTTCATTTCAGCAATGTCACCAAAGAAAAAAAATTTTTTTTTAGTTATATGTGAATATAATCCAGAAATTGTATGTATAATTTAAAGGTTTTCTAACAGCACTACCAGGTAATAAGGAGTATCTTGTTAAGTTTGTAAAGTGATCTTTAATATGATTTATCTAATAATTAACAGAAGTACAGATCATGTCATATTTTGTTTATTTATTTGTAATTTGCTGTAATTCCACATATGTTGTTTTATGTCACTATACATACAGTGATTTACTACCTTACCTACACTGAAATCAGCTTATAGGTAATATTTAGGGGATAGGGTGGGCTTTAATTCATATTAGCAAATGTGTCCCCCCCCCCAGTGTCAAACCCGCTCCTACACCCCTGGCCATAGCAATGGCTGGAAGGTGTAGAAAAAGAATAACTTTATAGCTTAGATGTTCTTATCATACATATACTGCCAACATTAAAACTTCAATGCTGCTGTAGTCTTCTTAATTCACCAGCTTCTAGCTTGAATTTTTCTTTCCACCTTAAAAGGTGAAATATTTAAATTCTGGAATCCAGCTTTTCATTTGGCAGCTTTAGATTTTTATGCTCCACTTAAAAATATATAGCAGTTATGTTATTGTTCCAAAGGCCAAAATGCAATGGCAGCACCATTTATGGTGGAATGTAAAACTCTGAACAAGAAGCTGGTGACGAGCGCAATAAACTGTTTGAAACACTGTCCTAATGGTATGTAATTGTTAGAACCCTAGAGGTACCAGAGGCACAATAGGTTGCAATACACTGCTAGAGGTTACATAGTGCCTCCTGAAGTATTGTCCTCAGTGGTGTTGATAAGACATCCCAAAATTATCTCTCAGTAAGTTATTACATGAATGAGTATGAACATGTTTTAAGATCAATTTGAGAGAAAGTTTTGGTTTAAATCATATTTTTTTAACCCTTTACTGGTGGGGATGTGTTATAGGGTAACTATTTCCCAAGGAAAAGTTATTTTTAGATTTGCTACAAACATATAACCTTATAACACAGTTCAGTGGTGGTTTGGATAACAAGTAAATGGCTATGTTTGCTTTGCATCTCTGTCCCTGGTTCCTATCAAAACACTTTCCCCTCGCATGTTTACATCTCATTGATTGAGCTACTAAATTATGATTCATTTAGTCTCTTTTGCACAGCCTTAACGAACAGAATCTAATTCCTGCTTTTTATTCTTAGCCAGTATTAACGTCAATGTTGTGTTGGCTTTATGTCGGTCTGGTTTGCTTTCTCGTATGAATATATGGAGACTGACATCTTGGCTTCTCGTGTCCAACGCTGACAATAACCTGCACACTGAGCAGAACTGGCGACCAACACTGAATGTCCCAGTGAGGACACAAAGAGCAGCATTCTTCTGCATCCGTAGGCGACGATAAATCACACCCGACCCCAGCTTCATATTTTGGGTGCGTTTCATTTTCTTGCCACGGACGAAATGTTTCTGATGAATGAAAGAAGGATAGCGAGGGTCAGTGAAGCAGCATGCATGAACGTTTGAACCCAAGCTCTGCTATAAGCCTGGAAAACATTAAGTCTTTTTTTCTTCCTTTGTGGCGCCCATTGAAAAACAAGGCCAATAATATAGTCCTTATAATATAACAATTAATAGTCTAATTGCAGCCACAGCATAAAAAAAAGTCTTTTCAACATTTTGCTTTTAGCAATTACTTGCAGATTTATGCGCGCGCACCCCAACGATCAATGGTTCCGAGTATTTCTAATCATGGTAATGGCAATTGGTCTAGAAATGACTCCTCCCACTTGGAGGCAACAGGGTGTCACCTGACAGTTAACTGCTCCAATCTTCCTGCCATTCCCAGCAGTTCCTGGCACAGATATGCTCTTATTATGCCCTTGGCAGGGGCTCTCAAATCTGATGCAATGCTTTGCACATAAGATTGCAATCTAAATAAGCCAGCGACTGAAACAAAAAGCTGACAAGGAAAGAGCTTGTCCTCCTTAACCCACTATTGCATGGTGTTGCATATGGCAACACTTCATCTCAAATTTGCTAAAATGCAGTAATATAAAAACACATTCTGCTGTTGAGTGCTGGAATAATGTTTGCACTCCCTTTTTCCATGGACACATAACACTCAGAAGGTCATGACCTCAGGGCTTCCAAAGTTGTTTAATAGTTTTTCACTATTTAGGCAAAGCTGAAATACTGTTGGAACAAACATTATATTGTTTTCATTAAAAGAGTTAGTTGTATTAAATCATTGCAAAAGTGTTTTTTTAATATAGCAACTGTATGCAAATACAGAAACCATCTATGTGAATTGTGTGTAATTGACTTACATAGACCTAGGCCATTCTAAAACTATGTTTACAACTTTTAATCATATTTACAAAGATTTCAGACATTTTGGAACTGTTATTTATCGACTGGATCATACCTCACTCCACTGGGGATCAAGGTTTTAACACTAGAAAATGCTAAGTCTCATTCAAATAATATGTTGGGCCTCTTTCACATACATTTCAAATCAATGAACTCAAATGGTTTTATTTTCTTAACAGAGAATAATATATTGTGGACTTTACAGTTGGGAAATAGTCTGGATAGCTCTGTGATCGGAATTGTAGGTATCAAGTGTATGAATGTTATTACATTATTATTATTACCATATATATATTCTATGTAACTATTAAAATGATAGTCATTTACTGTGTAAAGATTGGGTTATACATTTTACTAAGTATACATTGGATTTGTTTGTCCAACGTTATTAGAGAAAATTGAGACATTATGACATATGAGTATTGTATTTATCAGTCACGCCCTTTTTAATATTTGCATTATATAAGCAATTGTAAATGATAAAAAATGCATTATAGTATTTTTATTTTGTTAAAATAACAAATAATGCAGGAGAGAATCAATATCTCATTGGGTGAAGGTTTGTTCTAACAGTTAAGGTGTCATAAAGTTGCTGTTGCACTCAAAGCTTTGCTTTGATCTAAGATTGACAAATAAACTTCACGAGCAAATGAGAATGAATAGCGTTATGCTGAAGAAACATGCTTTGGGATTCGGTTGGGTCAAATCAACCCAAATTTGGTTAATTGCGGTTTAATGGAAGGGCGCAGTGGCGCTTTGCACATCACATAATGGCTCTGCTGGGACCAAAGATGGATTAGGACTCTGTGCCAGAATTTTTTCAATTTTTTCACCTTATTTATGGCATCAGCATCCTCACCTGTATTTTACTGTGTGTACTCCTTCTTTAATTTATTGGTGATTATAGTGGAAAATGTCTGCATAGGTCAGTCACTGAGATAGATTAAATATTTTGAACAAAGACGTTTAGAACAGATTCATGTAAAATGCTTTAGTCTTGAGAAAGGCTTAAATTCAGTGGTGGTGATGGATGTTAGGGTTTGTGTTGTCTACAAGAAAAAAAAATATATATATATATATATATTGGGACTGTATTGCTTACAGTGAGGCAGCTGAAGGCGTTCAAATTTTCAGATGTCTGGTTCCCATTACTGCCACTGTGAAAAAGTCCTGTATGTTTCTCAAGAATGAAGAATTCAGACTAAACCTCTCTGAATGACCTTCTCTTCATATTTTTTGACAAATTGGTGGGATTCCCACCTTTTACCCAGTCCATCAATGGATAGGAAACCCACAGGACCACCACAGTGGGTGGTGTATCTTTCTCAGCACTGCAGTGACACTGAGGTGATGGTGGTGTGTTAGTGTGTGTTATACTGGTATGAGTGGATCAGACACAGCAGTGCTGCTGGAGATATTAAATAGATCAGTGTCACTGCTGGATTGGGAATCATTCACCATGGTGACCAGATGAAGGACTACAGGATGATCAACACAAACTGTGCTGCCACAGATGAGGTATTGTCTCTGACTTTACACCTACAAGGTTGTAGGTAAGATTGTAGAATGTAGGGGTGTCTAGTAAAGTGGACAGTGAGTGGACACAGTGTTTAAAAACTCCCACAGCACTGCTGTGTCTGATCCACTCACACTAGCACAACACATACTAACACAACACCACTATCACTGCTATCACTACAGTGCTAAGAATTATCCACCACACAAATATTGCCTGCTCTGAAGTGAACAGAACAGGGTAACCTAATATGCATGGAAACAGATGATCTACAGTGTGTAATTGTAGAATTTTAAAATGCAAACGTAGAACCGGCGGATGGCTTTACTGTTAAGGTTATTGGTGTAAGTATCAATTATACAGTGACTGATGGCTTTTCCTCTTGAGATCACAAGAGTTTGCAAAGTCAAGCTTGTTAATTATGTGCAAATTTCTTATGTTTTAGAGAGCTTCTTGGTTAGTTAATAAACACTCAATGTCCCCACATAATCCTTTTTATTTTTTATTATTTTGTTTTCTGGCCACTCACTGGAGGTCTGGGGCATCGCTCTCCTGTCAGTGTGATGGCTTAGTCTATTATAACACCCAGGAACAACCTAAAGCAACCCATATTTGGTGGCCATGAATGTTTAATACACATATTTATCATTTTAATTGTGAAAAGTATCATAGACACATGTAGTGCAACCATCTAATTTAATTTATCCCAACATCAGGCGACCATAAGTTTGAATCCCACTAATGCCACAGCTTTCTTGAAGCAGGGAAAGTGTCACTGCTGGTGGTAAAATTGAGTAAACTGAGATGCATACCTTGAAACAGTAGCTGGGAGATTTCAACTAAGAAGTTTGAGTTGTTGAGCGGACTCGTGTCCTCAAGTTGAGTTAACTCAAGAAAAGCCATTATTATATTTTTTTATTATTTGAAGTTGAGCAAACTTCTCATTTCTCACAGATTACACTCCTGCCCATGAAAATGGACAAAGGCCAAAATGACAAAATATTAATATAAAATAATGTGACTCAGTATGGGAAGCGTTATCCTTTAATTTACAGTGAAAACTTGTAAACTTGCAGACAATCCTCTACAGAAAGACGAGTCAATATTGCTCCAATCAGCACTGATGGCTTATAACAAGTGAAGTCAATTCAGTTTTTGTTTAGCAGAAGACACAATATTTTACATAGGGTTAAAACCAGTTAAAAACCTTGATTATTTATTTATTTATTTTTATTCTGCAAAATTATTTTGCACGGGAGTGTAAACACATTACTATTGAGTTAGCTATTATGACAGATGGGACCTATTAGAATAAGCCTTTATAAACATTCATGCAGGGCTATGTCAGCTGTCATGGTAGGCTTCTGTAGCCTTATACTACCCTACAGTAAAGCGTTAACAAAATATGCTATATAATACAGTCTACTTCTGCATTGTACCTGATTGTATACAGTAAAATGATGTTGTTTGTTCTTTATGCTTTTGGTGGTTTCCCAGACTGCTTCCCCCCTTTCAAATCAGATCACTATTTAGACTGTTTATATTTAAACTCAGTTTCATCACAAATGATCTGTAAGGGCCCTGAGTTTCAGGACTGAGTTTAAAAGCACAGCAGTGCTAAGATCGTGTTAAAGGTCAGAGAGAGCGCTCAGTTGATGCTCTGCTCTCTGGATGGTATTGGGTTGCAGAATCAGAGCGAAGCCGAGAGCAGCAATAACGCTAATTCGATAAAAAACGAAAAAAAGAAAGCGTGCTGAATATAGGTGGGCTTGGAAGTGATACCCTCTCATATCTGTTTCCAGATCAGGGCCTGAAGTGAGAGAGAAGCGGCAGCACGGCTGTTCTCTGGGGCGTGAAGGAAACTTTAGAGCAGGCCTGCTGGAGACTGCGGCGCTCCAGCAACCGAGCGCAGCCTACTTTCATTTTAACAGGTAAAAAAAAAAGAAAAAGAAAATAGAAATCTATAAGACCATCAATAATCCCAGCATAGCTCACAGCAGTGGGAATTACTGTAGTATATTCTGAACTGCACACCAGCCCCCTTCCTGGATCCACACTACATACTTTTTCCAGTGTAATTCCTCTAAATATATCGTCGTCTCTCATAACAACAACCTCGCAAGTGTTATCTTCTCTATTCTCTCTCTGCTCTTTTCCTGATATCCCTTTCTCCAGCGCGCGCTCCTGGTCTGCTCTAAAAGTAGGAGGGGTCTTTCTTTGGCCACGTGCAGGGCAGATTGATGTCATTGTCTCGGCACACTGACCTTTGCTGTAGTACCCACGGCAGACATCACAAACTCTCACATCAATTTAGCCCAATTGGATGTGGCATGTCTTGGCTAACTCGATTTGTGCAGAAATGCACCTGTCTCTGCCTTCTCTCCCTATAGATTTGCCGAGGAGGAGGAGGGGTATCTCTCTCTCTCTCTCTCTCTCTCTCTCTCTCTCTCTCTCTCTCTGCAGATGTAGCCTCTTTGCAGTGGGCCTGGTGTGCCTTCCAAGGTCTGGGCAGAATGTCTCCGAGCGCCAGAAGGAGAGGCCATTAGCCGCGCGCTAATCACATTACTGCACGTTAAAGGGGGAAGTGAAGGCAGGCAGGGGAGGGAGGAGAGGAAGGGAGAAAAGTTTAAGGTGTTATTAAGGTTGTTCGTCTCTCATACACGCGGTGCCGTGTCTTTTTCGTGATTGTATAGTTGTCTTTTCCTGTTTTTGAAAACTGTGTGTGTTGTGTGTTTGTATTTGTGCATTTCAGGACAATATATATATATATATATATATATATATATATATATATATATATATATATATATATATATGACATGTGTGTATATATACATGTACATATAGGCTCAACATTATTATTATTACATAGAAGTACATCTTGACATAGCATTACAAGCATGTGTCTCTGCATTTGTCTGCTAGATTATAGGCACTGATATCATATATTTTCAATTTTCATTTTTTCAATATACATAAGAATAATAGTTGCCTTTAACATTGTAAATATCATTGTACACTGACTAAAAGAAATGTTAAAGAGATATAGTAGAAGTATGTTTTATCAATTTATAATCCATTTATCCATTTTTTCAAAGTTTTTGAAGTGTATTTTGGATTAATGTTTTAGAGGAAGAAATGCTATTTTCCTCCATTGTTTATTAATTTGCCACATATATGTAACATCTTCATTTGACACCACAGCATACTGTGTTCAAAACAAACTGGTATGGCGGGAGATGTTATCTTTAGAACAGTAACACGTGCTTATCCTATGGAAAAGGTCTTCTATCTTAGGCTCTGTTCACCTCAGTCAAATAAGGGAGAACTATTCATTCCCCTTCTGAAATGTCCAGAACAACCAGTATATAAAAACAGTATACCTAAGGCCTAGGTCAGAGGGACATCACTTCTGGCCAAGGACCTCTCTCTGACATCAGAAGATTAAACACCGGAAGATGTTAGAAATGATGCTGTACTTTATTTATCTAATAAATATACATATTTGAAAGTAAAGTCTGTATCATCGAGGAGTTCTTCCAGCCATCAACAGAGCATTGCTAAAGGAAAGAATATGCTTCATTTTAAAATCTAATGATGAATGGACCAACAGAAATAAGTAACTTGCCTTTCTTTGGACAGCAAAGATGTGTATAATACACATGACATTTGTTATTGTTACATATAGGTAATAACATACAGGCATTAAAGTACATAAAGACATTGCATGAAAACAAGAGTATGTTTGAGTATATCTCTGATTGTGTCCTCTCGTTACGTTGCATATGCACATACATTTACTGTGCAAAAGGCCATCTGAGAATATTGAATGTAAATCCATTTCTTTGGGGAGTAAGTATTAATTTGTTCAGTAAAATGATGGAATAAATGTAAATGAACAATACTTCATGATTTGATATGTGCGGGCATGTTTGTTTAACCCTTTCCAAACCTCTCCTTAAGGAAGCCCAATACTTACAATTAGCATCCAATACCTGTTTTAGCTAATCAATCCTTCATTAAATTAAGCCTCTGCTGCTGAATTGGACAAATCAATGTAACGACTGAAGTGCTCTTCCAACTAAGATATAAATAACTTGTTTCTTTTTACTGTATTTATGTTTAATAATTTTCATTATTTTCTTATTTGAAGTGTCTTATTAACTGTCAAAATACACGGTTAGTTTGTTTTAACAATTTTCAGTTTGAATTTTTTAAGACTTTTGCACAGTATTGTTTGTGTATACATTGAATATGCATGCACTGCTTTGTTTGTTTGTGTGTGTGTGTGTTTGAATGGTTTGTTTAGGTTATGTGGAGCAGCCTTGCTGTCACAGATGAATAATATGAGTGGCTTTATGAGCATTAGGTAATGAGCAGCATGCTGGGAACTGAGCGATCAGCACCAGCTCTCTGCACAGGGGTCTTCCATCTGTGCTGACACAGTGATTACTATACACACACACGCGCACAATTACAGTCACTGCTGATACACACTTGTGCACACTCTCATACACGAACACAAACAAATGAACTTTGTGGGTACTAGCCATACATTAGCCATACATAAACAAACAATACAAAAACATCAGTAGCAACACAGAAACATGCCGAAATGTCACAAAGTCTTAGCCCACAGTCTTAGTACAACAGGCTGGCATCCACTGTCCATGGTTGTACAGTTTAAAAATTTCCAGAATTCTTATTATTTGTAATGTAGTTTCCCAACATATAGTGGATTTATGTTGATCACACCATTATAACAGAGAAACCAGTATCTGTCAAGGAAGAGCATTCACATGCTGGGATCTCCAAAACAATAATACTGGATGGAGAAAACACTCTACCTTTAATGTAAGTCAGCAGGACCATCTATTTTTATAGCTACAAGTTATTTTAGACCATTAAAATGTACCTCCAATGGGAAGGGCAACAGGTAAATGATGTCAAAACCCAACAAAAAACACAAATGGGAATATGAGGTTTTGTTGTGACACTAGCGATTTACATTTTGTTGGGTAAACCTGCTTTATGATTAGGATGTATAACAATAGTTTCTAGCAATGCCTCTACATTATTTGTCAATGATAAATTAGTTTATAATTTTGTAATTATAAGGGTCAGGTTTGTTTACATCTTTATAAATGACAGTACAGTAGAGTGCATTCTATACATTCATAGACTTTCAAGCTTTGCAAGACATATTATTATAAGATTGTAAGTTCTCTACTTAAAAATCTATCATTGCCCCAGAACAGTAGTAATGACTTATGGCACTGGTTGATAGTTCACACTTTCCCACAGGCAGTTTGACGTTATTTGTGGTACAGATTTCTTGGAGTTCCGGGTTTGCTGCTTTCACTGGATGGTCACAACAACCTAGACGTTTTTTATAAAAAAAAAAAAATTGTGGCTCATTCAAAAATTCCTTGTTAATGGATTTATGGACGAATGGATGCATTTTAAGGCAACGCTATACAGGCTTTGAGTAATGTACTGTATATTTTAGGCTTTGAGGCAGACTGACTCTGAGCATACGGCCCTGCAGGATCATTGCATTAAGTCTGGCCTTGTTTAGCTTAACTGACCAGGGGTCAATGTCTTACCCCACTGTGCCCCAAGGCACACAAGTCGCGAGGGGCGACCGCTGACCAACCCACAGGGCACGTTTGTGTGCTCTGACTGCCCCCTCCCTTTTTCTTTTGTGGGGTCACAGCTAGTGACCTGTTATTACCAGCAATCCCTCACACACACATACTCACTGATAGAATGACCAATGTGCCCCCAACACATCGCTGAGGCATCACAACTCACACACGCACAGAATGACCAGCACCCCCCGTCCCCTTTCCCAGCCTGACCCCACATTGCCTCCCCATTATAGGGGACTCAGAAAGCTTTTAGGGCTACACTAACGCTGAAAGATTGATGGTGTAAAATACTGGGTGGAGGGGGGGTGGAAGAGCAGGTGGTTAAGAAGAAAATGTCCCCCTTTTAATGGGAGGCGCGGAGCGTAATTCAATAATTATGAAAAGTGAGAGAGGAGCTTGGGAGGGTGGATGGATGGCTGAGGGATCGAGAGAGCTGCGTCTGGAAGGCTAGGAGAAGCAAAGCTCAGAACAGAACAGGTGATCATCGTCCCCTCGAGGCAGTGCAGTGTAATGGAGAACCCAAAAGCACTAATCCAAGTCCCCAGTATTATAATAATTACATACTGTAGGTCTGTATTCATCGTCTAACTGCACATTTTTCAGTATTACTAGCTGTAAAAGAAGTGTTCCCACTGATGTCCCACTGGTATTATAATATTTGTGTTTTGTATATTGCTGGGTTACAGCATTCTACAAATTAGTACAATAGTCTTTATCCCCAGTATTACTACAAGTGTTTGAAACCTAGTCTACTGTATATCCTCAGTAATACTGCAAGCCCAGTAGAAAATTATAATTACTCTAGTGTAAATATTCCTACTACCAACCATCTAACTATTATATACTGTATGTACACATGCCTAGTATTACTGTGTGTACCCAATTTTACTACCAGTATTAAACAAAGTCTTGCATGTCTTCAATACTATTACAAGTATTTAAAGGGTCATGTGCTGTATGTCGCCAGTTTTACTGCAAACTAAAAACATACAGTATTCTTTCCAGGATTACCTCATGTTAGATTGATTACATTCTGTATATCTCTAGTATAGCTGCAAATAACCCTGAATTTTCGCTAAGTATAATAATAATAATAATGATGATTATGGAGGCTAAATATTGCTTCAATTCATGTTTAATTCTAGTATTGCTGCAAATATACTAATATACTTGCTATTAGTGTTTTAGTTGGTAGCTTTTGTTACAGTTTGCCTGCATAGGCATTCAATCTAAGGCCACCCTATAACAACCCTGTTTGATGAGGTAGTATAAGCACTTTTTTTTTATATCCTAAAACATTCAAATGCATTGTTTTCTATAACCTTATAATGAAATGTAAGAACGTTTAGCTGAAAACCTGCCTGTGTTTCCAGAGTACTGACCCCAGAAAACTATACACTGATGGGACAGGGCATGGTGCTGGGTAATTACATTTAAACTTGTTCATAGTTTTTATTCATGTTGATCAGGTAAAATGTTTAGTGGTATTTTATGGGAATAGCAAATGTTAATGTATAGTTTTGTTTGTATGTAAATGTTCCCTCTGCTTATTTAAACAAATTGCGAAAAGCTTCACTGTAACATAAATTAATCTCTGAAAACTAAACACAACATAATTCCTTTTGAAAAATGTGTTTTGTTCTTTAACTTGTTTATTTGGAGTCACGGTTGAGTTTCTATTTAGAAAGTTTCTAATAGGTGGACAACTAAATGCTGCAATGCTGCAAAAACATTTGACTTTTTCAGAGTGCCTTCCTCTCTGCGCACTATTTACATCTCTTTAATAACCTCTATATGAGGTTCACTTTCATTTGTACCTAAAGTACTTTCAGTCTTTGGGATGATTTTTTTCCCTCTTTTTTTTTCTTCTTCTTTAATTGCTTCTGTCTTCTTCCGGGGCCGCATCTATCCGGGTGCCGTTATCTGAGCTCCAGACCGTTCCCATGTCTCTCATCCATCCTCTCTCTCCCTTTATCATCCTCTTTTCTCCTCCTCTCCGGGCTCTTCCCTTCATCGGTGTCTTCTTCACTTCCCTGCGCAAGACGTATTGATAATTCCCAGCCAAAAATATGATTCCAGTTTATTCTACAGGGCAAAAATCCAATAGCGCAGCCTCCAATTGGATTGTGTGCGTGTGTGTTTGGGTTGTTTTTTTTTTCTGAAGTAGGGAACAATAGAGACAGAAAGGACCCCGGTCCCAGACATTCGACATGAGATTATTGTTAAACAGAGACCTGATAGAATTACTGGGAGCAATAGATGATAATTGCATCACGGCATGATGCCTCCTCGCCGTACAACAGTACATATTCATCTGGCTTATGCATCGACTCTGAGTGCGGATGTGGCATGGAGGAGATGACGGAGCTGGGTCAGGGATGAAAACTGGGAGGCTCTGAACCGTCTTACTGCGTAACATTATGCAGTAGAAAGAACAATTGGTGGCATGACCTGACTCACGCGTTCAAAGATAAAGGTTTCCTTTTAATGGGTGGTTGTTTACAGAACGTTTTGTTGAGGTCTGAGGAATGTTTTTAAAGAGTACGAAATGTAAAGGGGTAGAGCGTAAAGATTCCAAGTATATTTAAGTGAAGAACCGTTTATGAACAGTGCAGACATCTACAATACTTGCTCAAAAAAGTAGCTCTTTAATAAAGGTAGTGTTATATATTGGACCATGAAGACCATTAACATGCCTACACGGTGTCTCAAACAGTTCTTATGATGTATGGTTCTGCTATTATTACAAGTCAATTACAAGTTATATAGAACCCTTCTTGCATTAGACCTCTAGGCCATTTTAGAAGGTCACTCTTTTCAGTTAACCCTAATGTACAGGCGTGTTGCTCAGTTGCTATTCTTACAATTAATTATAAAGAATCTAATGTACTGCAGAGACCTGTCTAGTCAAAATGGCTATTGGTTCTCTTATTTATTAATCAGTGGCAGTTTATTTACTAATTGCTTTTTATTTCAGTTATTTCAGGAGACTTTACTTTCAGTTTCTCAAAGAAATCTTTCTGCACGTTCCATAACGTTGGGATCTGGTGGTTGGTCTCTTGTTCTCAGAACACCAGCATCGCTGTTGCTGTTTATTAAAATTGTTTCACATAGTAATATCAGACCCATAGTGTTAAGTTGATTTTACAGGCAGTTTTGACCGTTTTGGTGGTCAGTCAGTTCTTTTAAGTTTGTAAGGAGCATGATTTAAAAACCTTACCTATTCTTCTGCAAGTGGATGATCATTTTTTTATTTTCTTAGAAATAACTGCTGAGAAAATGAAAAACCTGTACAGTTTTGTCTGTTTTGACTGGAAGTTAAATTTATGAAGGGTTGTCTCTGACTTTATTTGTATTGCCTATATTTGATCTTGATCAACTTAAAACTTTTAGGTTTTTTTTTAAATGCAGTCTTTTATCAAAGGTTACACAAATGCTTAAGGCTCCGTTTGCTTGTGCATGAAATCAGTTATTGTAATTTTTGAATTCATTATTTGTGCTTTACTTAAGCCGTGCCGCCAAGGGTTCTGTGCAAAACTTTCTAATGGCCTCGTACAAATGCTTTAAAAGTGTGCTCGGTCTAATATCCATGGTTCGTTACAGTAAGAGCCCCTACAGCCTTTCAATTACTCCTGACCGAGTATAAAATAAATTTCTTAAAAAAGGGGGGAAAAACATTATTCGCCAAGAAAGAAAATGCACTCACACACACACACAGACCCAAAAACAAACAAACTAAGGGGTAATTAGATTTGGCCCTGGGCAGCAGTGGTGGGCTCTGGTGTGGGGGGTGAGGGGGAGGGGGTGGGGGGTATGCAGGAAGACTTGGAGTAGCAGGACCTGCCGGTGAAAGATCGGCGCTTTTACAAGCAGAGACAAAGAGAAAGAAAAATCACAAAAGCGCCCAACTCTGATGTTGGGAGAAAAAAAAAAAAAAGGTACGGGGGCCTGGCCGCCAGCTCGGCACGCCACGCGAGAGTGTGTGTGCGCGTGTGCGTTGGCCGGTTGTGGGTGTGTGTGTAGTGGGGCGGGCCAGAGGGGTTAAGTAGGATAGAAGGCACCCATACTTCAGATTGGCAGCAAGCTGCCGCAAGTCTAATCTAATCAAGGGGGCCTCACAATTCAATTAGGTCCATCTCTGGGGCCCCACCGCCAGCTTGCCGAAGGTTCGGCTCTCCTCCCCGACGCCCTGTCTCCCCCCCCCCACCCTCCTACACACACACACACTCCCCCAGCCCTGCCCAGCACAGCCTGGCTGCGCCAGATGAATGCAGATGAAATTTGAAATATGAAAATCTCCAGTAATGTATGGAAGTTGTCAGGGGCTGGCGATGGGAAGCTCCGGCTGCAGGAGGCTAATTCTCCCCGCGGGACGAGGAAGAGTCGCCTGGTTGGGGTGGGGGGAGGCTGTTTATGGGGCAGAAATATATACGCAGTTAAGAGTGAGAGCGTACATACGCACACTGCATCATCATTTTCACCAGCAACTCAGTTCATTCTTCAGCAGTCGCCGCCATCCTCTGCATAGTCTGGCTGAACAAACACGAGCGCTCTTTATTTGTTTTGACAGTATGAAGGGGAGCCACACTATTGTTTCTGAATTTCTCTATAATTGCATTGTTAAAATATAAAGGAAGTCTTTTAGGGGCATTTTATGTGATGTGTACAAAGTCAGAATTGTTCACAGTGGTGGTGATAGGAACCAGAAGACAAAAGCATTTGAAAAGCCCATATCCCAAAAATGTATCTTATTGTTTTTTTTTCTTTGTTGAACTCCTTTTATTACGTTTGCTTGTTTTTTTTGTAGCAAAACAGTCATACATTAATTTACTCAACCATCTTTCAATCTCAATTTATCCCTTAGAATTAAAGTGGCTCTTGTTTCTCTGCTTTTAAAGACTAGTATACAGTACTGTGCAAATGTCTTTGGCACCTGAGACAAACACATTTAAAAGCTATTCATTTGATCACTAAGCATTTACATTTATATATCAATAAAAATACAATAAGTATATAAGACTTATAGATATATTTCATTTCCAAATCTCCTTATAGTAGCCCACTATTCCCTGTAGGCATCATCCAATACCTGCTTTGGCAAATGCATACTTCATATGGAATCATCATAACTGCTGGTGGTGAAAAGTCAGGTGATAGCTGGACGAGGATTGCATCAAAGAGTCATCTGAAAGCAAAAAAGAATTTAAAACACTGTATTTGCATTTCTGTTTTTTCTGCATCTATTTTAATTATAAGCATTAACACAGTTGATGCCAAGAAAATGGTGTTAAATAATGGCATTCATGTACTGGATGTAAGCAAATGAGCTCTTTTTGATTGGCTGCCTTGTACAGCGCTTCAATCAAAAAGCATTCCAGCCTGAAACACTGCATATAACTTCACCATCAGTAGTAGGTGCTGAACTGCTATGGGGCTAAATAGGAGACACATGAATGCTTAGGATTTGGTGACATCATAAAAACAATGAACTCTACAGTCTGTTGTCACAGTTTATGTATGGACTGTGTGGAAAGTTGAGTTTGAGTTCTACTTTAAAAACCTTGCCTTTAAAAGTTACCTGCCACACTCTAGTCCATAATATAATGAAGAATGTGTAACACCGTATTTGATTGTTTTGAGACCAGGATATATATATATATATATATATATATATATATATATATATATATATACACATAGAGAGAGAGAAAGAACAACAGAGAAAGAGAGCCGATGTGTTAAAAACATATAAAAACATATATTAAAGGGCAAATCCTGGTATAATGTGTTACACATTTATCGTTATATTATATTTCTGTGTGTGTGTGTTTAGTTTCATCACTATCAACAATACTTGTAGGTTATGTTACATACTTACGTTGACTGATCATTTATATTGTTGAAAATGGTTAGTGTGTGAAATATGTGAATCTCTTGTTTTTCAGGTTTTTTGTTTGATTTTTTGGTTTGACCATTTTTCTCGTGGAAATGCACTTTTCTATTTTTGTAATGAGCCCTTTTACACATTACACATCTAATCTTCTGCATTTGGGTCAATGCATACTAATGCATTCTTTCTAAACTCTTTGGGTAATTGGACAAGTTTTCAGATTTCCAGATAAACTTTGACATATTGTAACTTTTTTACAGGTATGCCAGGCATTGTAACAGTTGCTAGGCTATGTTGGACGAACTAGGTCAGAGGTCACCAATAGGTTTAAGCACTAAACTATTGAGAACGATTTAAATTTGACAGCTTATTTTAAGCTGTGGAACTTTACAGTATATGGGCTTTGCGGCACAGTAAACTCACAGACCAATCGAGTGCGTTGTAAGATCACCAAAGGCGCTCCTTAGCCAATCAGATCTGTGCAAATTCAGGAATGCGGCGCGTACACAGGCGAGGTATGAAGCGAGAAGCAGCAGTCTGAGAATAAAGCGAGTCAGAGAATAAAGCGGGACAGAGAATAAAGGCGGTCTAAAATTTAGACGGTGTGCTCTAAATAGTTTTATTTACTATAAATAAGCACTTCATTATGCACTTTTTTTAAAAGCAGGAAAAAACATTTATTAGAAGTTTTATAAATAATTCATTCAGTTCAGCATTTAAACTGGAAATATTGGTGAAATATACTGAACTGTATGTGTAATTTGTTTGTCTTTCAGTTGCTGATGGTGTAAGATGCTGATGCTAGGCTAATTCAATATACAGGATATGGCACTGAATCATAACACAAGTTAGAAATTATGACGGTCCAGACCTTAGCCAAAGAAATCTCCCCTAACTGGACCTTACTGAGTTCTAATTAAATACCCCTGAACTAGATCAAACCGATTTGCTACAGCGCCATCGTGAGGCACATCAGTCGAAGACAGCGAAAACCCAAACTTGCTGTTTTATGGGTGAAGCTGAGCAATGACCTTTTTCTTAATGTATGTTGAAGCCTCTATTTCCCTAATGTCATGATAACTTGCAGAGTGTTGAATTTGAGACCCCCTCTGGACCAACTGTAGTTAAAGAAATCACAGCTGGGAGGTTTCTCCACAGTGAACCATTTCACATCAAACCACAGTGAATGACTTTGTTTACATCAAAATAATTGAATAAAACAGACATCTTGGGAAGTTGGTGGAATTGCCAATAAAAGGCAACTCAAATGTATTTATTTTTAAATCATGCAAGCATGAATAGTTACATTAGCTTAGATTAAAGAATTCCTATAGATAAACAAAGCACATCATGCAACATACTGTGACGTGCCAGTGTCAGTGTGGCTCACCCAAACAAAGCCAGATCAGTGCGGTACATTACACATCTGTATGCACCTCCATTTCATCTGAAGCAGAATGAGACTGAGTGATGGGCATCTTCTTCAATGATCTCCGAGCCTTAACGTGGCTGCAAGGGAGGGGCAGAGAGGCTCTTAGACAAATTACATCTCATTAGATCCTGCCTCTCACCGGCACGTCATGTCAGGGGGAATCTTTTTTCATTTGCACAAATTTGCCTGGAATTCCACTTCGTTTTTCCCGCCGTCCATTATCAAACGCAGGAATCTGATTAGGCCGTGATTATTCTCCTGCTCGCTCATGGTCCTGCATACGGACCAAGGCTTCACTCTCTGTCTCTCTCGCTCCCACCCCCCCTCCAGTCATAATTCCGCAGTGGCAGATCGATGGGGCTGCCTGACTGAGACACAGCTGCCAAGTCAGTGAACAGTATTTACCGTGCGTTTGAAGGGTATTGATGGTAACATTAATAAAAAAGATCACTTTTTTCTCTATTGTACATTACGAGGATGAGCCATATCTGTATTCCTCTGTTTTGTTCTTCGTATCAACCAGATTGTAGAGTGGTGGATCCATATGGTATGGTGATTCATTGCGATGCATTTCACTTGTCGATTTTTGCTAAGTAGTACTTTACATTTCTCTGGATGTTGTGTTGAACTCTTTTTCATTTGTCCAGACAACATGTATCGCGTAGATACTCGGGTCAGTGTTATTACAGCTTGAGAAGACTTCTGCAGCAACTTTCTGACAACTCATACACACTATAGTATATATAGGCTGGTTTCCTAGAGCCAGATTAAGCCTGACCTAAAAAGAATTTGGTAATTCCCCACTGACATACAGGCAATATAGTTAAAAAAGTTACAATAAGTTAACACAGCCTTTACAACAAAAAAGAACAACTTTTTATTTGCCTAATTTTATTTAGGTTAAACATTTAGTTTATAGTTTTTATAGTTAAAACATAACCAAATAATCAACAGAATATGAAGAAATTTGAAGGTATGTCAATGATGTCTATGTATCACATTGCGAGTTAGCATGCTCCCATCCTGTTTCATAATGCCAAATAAGAAGTGTCATTTTCAATCAGTCCAACATGAGAGGATGAAGAATTAGCACTGCCCAATGGTGTAACCCCTTGTCAATCATGTTAAAAGCGTTGCTCCCTCTCACATCATTTAAGCAACGAAAGGAAGAGTAAATGCAATGATGGCTAAAGCTTTTGACAAGCAATGAATTTCACCACCTCTCGCTCTTGGCAACAAGCCACATTCGTTAACAAACAAAAGAAATAATAGAAACAGAAGCAAAACTACTATAAACACTGGTGCTGCTTTCCACAGCTGGAGAAACTCATGCCTAGTAATGGAATGAAGTTTGATGCTGACCCTTTCTTCTAGGCTGGCAAGTAAACACCTGTTAACTGTAACATTTGGAAAGAGGGACTGTGCTTTTGTTATGATAGGTCTGGATACCACAACTTTCCGGTATGTTGCCCCCTATGTTTTAGAGTTTGAATTGCACAGATTGTGTCATCTTGCACATTGTTTCTTTTACAAATTGGAAGTTTTTTCTTTTATTTTAGAAAAGTTTTATTCCCCCAGAAATGTTTGCTCTGTAGAGCTTTTATTTTCATTTAGGAAATCACCAAAACATGTCCTTCAACCAAGGGTGCCAAAATCTTTTGCATGTGATTGTATTATGTGAGTATATAGACAGTAGTTTACTGTAGATTACTATAGATATCTTATTAATATAGCTTTAGGCAAAGCTATAGTCTAAAGTCAATAGTATAATCACACATTTTATTAAAACATTTTTAAACCAGCATGTGCAAGGCTTGTGAAGTTTTAAAACACTACAGGATAAACTAGTTCTCTGAGACACACCATCATAATAGGAATGACAAAATAGGTTTAATGCATTTAAACATATCTTTAGGGTAAGAATGACATAATAATTAAAATGAAAAAAAAACATCATGTGGAATTATCTTTAGATTAATAAATGAAGACTTATTAATCATAAGAAGCACATCAGCAAGGCATGTTGGGAATGTGCTTGCCAAAAAACAACATTTTAATTTCTTTAACCAAAAGGTTGACCTGTATCTCCAGGAGTACATAATTTTCACTGTATATTTGCAGCAGTTCTTACAGTGTAAGATTAGATTCATCCATGTCTGGGAAGCTGGCAAAACTACATGACCAAAAGTATCCAGACACCACGTCAAATGAAATGGAAAAAAAAATGCTTTATGGTGCATCAATTGCTGACAGAGAATCTAAAAGCACTGGCAAAGTAACACGATGCTCTGAAGCTGCAGCATATGCCTGATGCTAAGAAACAGATAAAAGGACCAAAAGACAGTGGACATGTGTTCTCTGGAGTGAACTGTGTTCTCTGGAGTGAACTGTGTTCTCTGGAGTGAACTGTGTTCTCTTGGAGCTCCAATCAGTACCTTTGAGAAGTGTTGCGTTTGTGATCCAGTACTGGTCATCCAACAAGACTATATGCCTTCACTAATGCTCTTGTAGCTGAATGCAGTCATCTTAACACATTTGGGCATACAGTGTACAGATGAACCCTTCTTAAGTGAACTGTTCCTCTTAATTTTAAATTAGATTGATAGAAAATGTAATTATTTTTATGAGTCTGTATTCTTTTGATTACAGTGTTTTGATTACAGTGAATCATTGAGTAAGTATTGGTCTGTACTTCGGTAGTTTAGCTATTTGTTCCCTGTAAACAGGGTAACACATTATTTGAAGATATATTAGAAGATATTATTTGTTCTTACTTAAAAAGCCCCACTTTATGTGTGTTTGGGATTACTTGGATAACGAGAAGCAGGAACATGCAATCAAGACTGAACTTTGGAAGCAAGTCTTCAGAAGTTTAATAGGCACAATAGATAAACATTGTATTTCAATTATATCACCACATTATATTGATAGTATACTGTAAGGATGGTACGGTATCATTTTTTAATGTACTATACCGATACTGATACAGCAACCTTGAGAATCTGCTGAGACCAATACCAATGATAGTGTCTTTTTCCTTCACTTAAACAACTAAGCTGTTGATAATACAATTGTCTGGATCCACCTAAATAACATTAAGATCCAACTGTGAAACAAAAAATTCAACTTCTCTAAAAGAAGAAATACAGAATGTCCACAGCATGACTCAGTCATTGGTCAGCATCATTCAAACATCCAAAATCAAGTTTAAAAATTTTAAATGAGCTGATGGATCATATCAGACTTTTTTTTTCCAAATATCACATCAGCTGATTTTGACCAGTACTTGACCCATACAGATACTGTGTGTTGTATTGTTGTAACCTTGCTTAGCTGATGAAGCTTCTGTTACATTCAGAGTTAAATGTATCTGTTATTTTCCCTGATGCTGAAAAATGAATAACTTGCATATGCTGTTATGATTAGAAATTAAATAAATAAAAAATGCACAGTAGTTTAGGGCTTTGTACCAAAAATTGCATTGGTAAAATATTAAAAAAACATATTTTACTACATGAAACCTCTTGCGTCATCTTACAGTTACTAGTAAATTAACCAATTAAAGCAAAAGCGATTCATAAAAGTACAGTTTTAAAACATAAACGTGTGTGCATGGGTATTGATATCCCCCTTATATACAATCTGTCTTGAGTAGCAACGTTTTGAAATTCATGTGTTTAATAGATTTGCTCAGAGTTTAAAAAACAGTGCTCTTGTACTTAACTTGACTTATCTTGTACTGGACATGTTAGTTCATGTGCCAGATTGAACTAAATGGCAAATAAACATCTGCTGTCCCTGGGCAGAATAAAAATGTGAGCAATAGTTTTAATTAAAATATAAAATGCTATGCAAATCAGTGTAACCCACTGAGATGCTTTACAAAGTACATTTTTATCATAATTCTAACCCTACAGCTGTTTGCGATTTCAATTCTGTGTCTAATTCTATAGTGTAGTTCCCTAGTATTTATAGCCGCTTCAGATGTCTAGTCTTGCTTAGGTCCAGATAACATCAAACCCAATCAGTTCATTTGGTGAATAAACCAAGAAACCCTGACAGAGACAGAATCAAATCTTCCAGAACAGGTGAATAGGATTCCTATGGTTAAATAATCACTTCAATTAAGCAATTAAATCCCAAGTTGGAATTGGATTAACGAGATCCTGTGGCTCCAAATATGGCCACCTACCCTGGCTCTAATCATAAATACGCAGTCGTCCTGTACTACAGGTTTACCTGGAAGTGTTAACCACTGTGGTGGGTTTGACAACATCTGGGCAACTATTTCACTGTAACATTGTACAGCTATTCTTTGATTCTTCAAATAAAACACAGTTTCATCAAAAGCAATGTGATCTTTTATTGCACATCTTATTACAACCCTTAGCAACCCAAAGAACAAGGGCTGAACAGCAATGACAATGATATCCACATATAACACAGCCTGTTTAATCATAAAGAAAATTACAAAAAGAAGGATTGTTCACATAATAACCAGTTATTATTGCATGATGACAAATCCCCTCCCTCCCACTCCCTTATGATGCATGACAATAGGCCATGTGCATATGTGCATATGCCTGTATTCATGCATGACAGGCATATGCAATTACATAACACATGCATCAAATCGACACAAATGAAACATGCAGACGTGCTTATTCAGAAAGTCAAAACACATTTGGTTCGCCATGCTTTGGACGCCTCAAGGGTCTGTGAACTATCCAGCACGGCTAATGAGAAAAGGAGGGAGAACGTGAAAAAGAGGGCTGAGAATGTGCCTGCTGAGCAAGGCATCTCTCACTCTTTCTCTTTCCGCCTGCCTGTCTCTCTCACTCTCCCCTGCTCTCTCCTCGGGTCAGGAACAACGCTGGGCTGCAGGATACCTTGTCAGAGCCCCTGGCGGCCCTGGTGGGAGATGATGGCCCTGCTAATTGCGCTTTTGACCAGCACCGTGTCTGTACTGCATGAGGTGCATGGAGGCAGAGAGCAGATGGCATTGTGTGGAGGCCACTCGTGGAGCCCCTATGGCCGGCCATTGACACGAGGTTTTCACACAGAGCTAAGAAGCTCATGGACTTCCTATAACTGTGGAGAAATGTGCAGAAAGAATGGACATCAAGCAGCTTCATCATCACAACTTACAATTTTAGGAACACGGAAGTGTCACTAAGTGAGATCTGGTAGATCTTTTTGAAGGACATCTAGAGACTTATCTTCTGGCTTATGTAACTTGTTGTGAGAAGTATAAAAAGCTGTTCTGTTGCCAGATTGAAATGTGTCATGTTTGTCTTTGAAAGGCAAAAAAAAGTCTGAAGCAGGTTTTTGTTGAGGAAGTTAGAGTTAATTCTCTACAGAGAACACAATCAAGTATTTTAATGTAAGTCCAGGTAAACAGAATGTTTTTCCCAAGCCATTTAGAACAATTTCTTTCAGTCAGTTGATCGTGAAATTTATACACAATATAAAGAACAACAGGCACTGTTGAAAAAGAACCATTAGAACATAGAACATGTTCTCAGCTAAACAAACATATGTTTAATCTTCTGGAAAGCTATCCCAGCAACAGCTACTAAGAAAAATATTCATGCATCTAAGCACGACTAAGCTGTGAGCCTAGCTAGTTTGTGCATTATAACATTGCTGTCATAGTTTTAAGTAGCAGCTGGCCTTTAGGTTGTATTATCATTGAATGATGATCCGACCAATAGAAACAATCGGAAAATGGTTGGGAAAAAAATCCTGTTCCATTTTGTATGGTTTTGTTCTGACAGTGACAATATGTATCCTGAACTTCTATTGGCCATAGCTTGCATAAAGATGGAAATGCTATCCATCATTTCCATGTAACCCATCTGCTTACAGAGCTGCTCTCGTTCTCCTTCTTTTACTTTGAAAAACAAAACATAGAAGGTCATCTGCATTGCTGCAGTGAGGCAATAGTTGTTGTTGCGGTCCTGTTTTGCACTGTGTCTTTAAATTCAAGAGAACCCTGAGCCTTTGCACTCGCCCTGAGAAGAAAAGTCTCTTTCCCACTCTCTCTCCCTTTCTCTCTCTCTCAGCAGGGGTTATGCAAGTTTCTCCTCACATCCAACCCCCCCCCAACCATCATCCACTCTCCTCTCCTCTCCTTTCCTCTCCTCTTCTCTCTCCTTTCCATGTCCACCCATTTCTTCTTTGCCCTCTCCTGCCGGTGCCTCAGACGGCTGGTGGCTCGACGGCTAACCGGATTAGGGGACAACAGAGCACCTTCCCTTGGGCTGCTGGCTTCAATACACTCGCACGCAGGCCTCGGCTCCATTCAGCCGTGTGTGTGTGTATGTGTGTGTGTGCGTCGCTCGGCCTTGGCCCTCTCCCTCATCAATCATCCACTCCCAGCTCCGACAGGCCTCAGCTCTAAAGGAGAGAGAGAGAGAGAGAGAGAGAGAGTGTGTGTTTACCCCTCACTCCTCTGACCAATCAAGCATTTGTTGTGTAAAGTTGCATCAGCATTAGGAAACAAGTGGGATATTCAGATAATCCTTACACATTCAGCATAGGATTCGGATACAGGGGTCATAAACTAGTGAGCAGAGCGTTTGCTTAAATGAAGAGAATTGCTATGTTTTGTATATATTGTTATTGAAATGTATTCTAATTCTAATTACATCATGTTTGTTGTTGCTAAATAATATTATTATTGCTTATTTTTATTTCAATTATATTATTACATGCTGCTTTCATCGTCTGTATCATTATGCCTGTCTTTCTTTAATTGTCGTAATAAAAATGCAATAAAACAGTAATAATCCACAGAAATTATTAGTGTAATATTTAGTCCTGCAGCAATTTTGTGCAATGAAAAAAAAATCAATTAGTCTTGCA
Organism: Megaleporinus macrocephalus; assembly: GCA_021613375.1. NCBI lineage: Eukaryota > Metazoa > Chordata > Actinopteri > Characiformes > Anostomidae > Megaleporinus > Megaleporinus macrocephalus. The sequence goes on from CM038713.1 coordinate 32,148,796, forward strand.
GGTATAAAGTTGTGCTCCCCTTTGCTCCTCGGCAGCAAATGTAAAAGTGGTTACCTAGGGGAAAAGATGTCTCGTCAGCTCTGTCGATGATATTTTTTCTTCCATCAGGCCTCAACAGTGGGTTGTGTTGAATTCTCCTCCCTGCCCTTAACTTTTTTAATAACGATCCCCCCCTGGCCGGAGGCTCCCACAGCTCTCCTGCAGGAATACCTCAATCCGATTAGGGCGCAATAAGAGCAGGGCGCACGGAAAACGGCCCTTCACCCATCTATTAGATCCCTATCAGCGACCAGTGCTCCAACCTAGAGCCCAAATTAAACAATTCTTCAAGGCGACGAGGTCGATTCAAACCTCACAATACATCCCCCCCCCTTCCACACACACACCAACATACACACACACACTTTTTGTTTCTTTAACCAGTCTCTGTGCCATTTGCCTTTATTCCGCAACATGTAAGAGTTCAGTACCGAGGGAAACAAAGCCAGGATCATTAGCACTGGGAAAGAAGCCCATGCTTTAAATCTGTACCGGGTTGAATTATTTGTCTATGGAGATAGTTCATAATAATGTCTAGGGAAACCAATTTGTAATATGTTTTTATGAAGCCGCTGGGGCTGGAAGATAATAGAATTTGTCAAAGTGAGGCATTTTGATTTAAAGATAAGCCCCAACTAAAAATAGATGGTCCTTCCAGCTTTCTTCAGTAAAGGGAAAGGTTCTGCTGGTTCCTTGCATGGTAAGATGGTTCTTCAGACTGATGGAGAATGTGTTGTGTTTGGTTCTATATAGCACCAAAAAGGGTTGACATCAAGTTTGACATCATTCAATATATTCACATTCTCCATCAATCTAAAGAACCATTTCACCTAGCAAAGAACCAGTTAAGCATAAAATGGTTCTAAATAGGGGTAGAGGGAAAAACCAATACAACATATTATTGCATTATTTTGCATGTATCAATACAACATACCAAGTATCAATATTTTAGTATATAAATTATAAATATAAATTCAACTGTTGGCACTAGAACAATAAAATGCAATTGCTCTGAGCAGCAGAAGGGATTGCATTCATTTGCAATGCATGACTGTCATGGAGAGTGAAGGTATATGTGATTATATATATATACAAAGTTTTTATTTGGGGTCATAATTAGCAGTTGAAAAAGATAAGAAATCACAATCATCTAGCCTACCATATGACTGCGCAAGTCCCCTGATTGTTGATCTGTTTCTCGTTTTTATGTCTCATTCTGTGATAAAACAATACAATGAATTGTTTTGATTGTGGGTGAAATTACTTCTTGTTGTTATTTATTAAAGGTGGCTTAATTGTTATGCAGTGTCACTAACTGATGCCACAGTACAGGGGCTGTAAATCTAGCTAGCACTTGCAGTGAGCCTACGGCATGCTTCAAAATAGAACTACACTTTAGGCAACCAGACAGTGATTAAAGTAATATGAGGTTGGATTTTGATTTACACAAACAGATTAGTCACCAAAAACAATGCTGTCATTTAAAAAATACTTGAAATTACTTACATGCCCTCAAAACAAACTTTGGCACGGATGTCTTTAAAATGCTGCCAATTGGCTGTAAATTATCACAGCCAGGAAATACTGTAGTGTGACTGGAAGCACACACACACTGCTTGACCTTGTGAAATATTATAAAGTCTTTGTTAAATTGTGCCCCACATTTGGTTGTATTTAATATGTATGATATTGTAAAAATCTCTGAATCACAATAATATTGTATTGTAAAGTAATATCCTGATAATATCATATCATGGGGCCTTCTGTGATTCCCACCCCTACTTCTAAATGGCACACACCAAAGACCTCTTAATGGAGGCCTTTTTAAAGTGGTGATTTCTTCATATTTTCCTTGTTCTTTAATTATGTTCTACTAAGGCTACACTGAGAGAGCTCTAGATTGAGGAAACACAATCTCTATCTATTCCACAAGTGAAGCTAGAAAAGTGTGTACCTGTACATAAGGCGACTTAAGATCTGTTGATGAATAAATGTGCTTGCAAGGTGCAGTAGCCCCACTCCCCCCAACCCAGTTGAATGAACTGTTACAGTTTTCAATAGGCTCCAGCTGTACTCAAATGAAAACTGTAGGAGTTAATTTGGCCCTGTAGGTGTTGATTCAACACTGGGGGCTTTGCGGAGTGCAAACAAGACACCCTGCATACAAGAAACAATTAGTACAGACCAAATATAGATTTGGTTTTAGAGAAATTACTGGATTTGGATTGCTCTTGCTCAATTGTGCTAGAGGGTAAACTGGGGCTGCCATAAAGTGTTTCAAGTGTGTTAGAGTAACGTTTGAACCAATGTGTCCACTTCCGTTTTAAGGCACATTTGCTCTAAACATTAAACATCCACCAACAGTCCAAAACGACTTAACTCACTGTTTTGTCTGCAGAACCTTTGTTTTGTTAAAAGGGGTGGGGGGGGAAACCTGTACGAGCACGTATACTCTCTGCATTCGTCCAGTCAAAGGATGGCCATTTATCATCGATGGAGACAGCGTCGCATTTTCCTTTCCACCTAGCTCTCTCAGAGCCTGTCCCAAATTCAGCATTTTTATGGAAAACCGCAGTCATTTTGATTGATGAAATCTAAAGATGTCTAAAACAATCCGAGAGATCCCCGACCGCGGCGCTCCTACGGGGTGCTTCACTCCGGGCATTGTTGCCCTGACATAAAGGAGGTGGGGAGATGGGGGGCAGCTTCGTGAGAATACACGAAAAAATCGCGATTTCAGTGCGGACAGAAAAGGATTTTCTTTACATTGGCGCGGACGGGGCAGTGGGAAAACTCCAGAAACTCTCTCTCCATTTCACAAGCAAACAATACCACCTCAGTTTCAGTGGACTCGACCCACAGGCCCTGCGCTTATATGGCCGAAAGAATGGCCTATTTATTGAAGTGATGGACTTCAGAAAAGTGGCCTTTAAAAGAAAAAAAGTGTTCTCTTCAAAAAAAAAAAAAAATCAAGACCCCTTATGGGCGTCTTCGCTACAGATAATTCGATTTGCTTTATGCGGCTGACTTAATGCGTCGCTGGTGCGTTCGCCACTAAAAACATGGCTGAGAATTAGAAAGTGGGATGGAAATATTTATTTGACCCTTAACTCTGTTTACAGAATGGTGTAGTTTCTAGTGTAGTCTCTCCTTCTTCTTCTTCTTCATCTTTTTTTAAAGACCCCTCGCTTGCTTTGTTTAGGATGATCCATGGAAAGGGCCGCTAGAAACGTCACCCAGCCTAATTGCCCTAAATTGGCGTGTGCATTATTAATGATAATCGCCAGCGGAAATAATCTCGCTCAACGCGGCGTCACCCAAAGGGAGTTTTAATAAATCTCCCCTCGGTTTAACCGCGCCTTTGGCCTCCGACTCCTCTGGGCAGCTGGAGGCCGTGTTGGAGATTGCGCTTAGCAGCAGCTGCTCCAAAACACAGACAAGGCCTTGTCAATTAGCAGATCGCCCGAGGCGCTCGTGGAGCGGCAGCAGCGTACAGTCCCGACAATTAGTGTCCATTTCTGTCGAGACCTCCACGGAGGGAGCAGGACGGACCGGACAGAGGCCGAACGAAGGGGCAGCGGAGTGTTGATGCAGAGGAGGAGAAGAAGCACGCTGGTCGAGAGATGATGAAATTTAAAGGCCAGGTTTGGGTGAAGGACAAGCAAACCCTGGCTTGTTTTGTGCCTTTTGTGAACAAGCAGCTGGTGGGCATTGGTGCTGCTGGCCTTTGGCCTGATAGTGGTGGTAGTGGTGAGTCGGGGGGCTGGATGGATGGATGGACCTCCGGACAGGGCAGTTAGGGCCGATATAGTCCGGGTCAGAGAGGCCAGATCTCCAACAGGACGAGCAAAGTCCTCAGGCAGCAGCAGCTGAGGCGAACAAAAACGGCCCCGGCTCGGTGAGCCCGGGGAATCGTTAGGGGAAGCGTTTGGTTAACTAATTAGCAAGCTGGGCAGCCAAGAGGGTGGGCTTGTAGCGAGGAGGGGACAAAGGCGTTCGCTGAGGGGAAGACGCGAAAGTTCAAAGTACAGGATGGGGACAGGGCAGCGGTGCAAGGACCTGGCCTATGAGCTGAAGTTCAAGAACAGAGCAAACAGCGCACGGGGGCCAGCGCATTGAGCAGCCGCGCGAAAAGGCGCGAGAGTGAGGGGAAGGAAAGATCCCGTTTTAAATATGGGAAAGTTTGGGCACTGGGTCGCGGGGTCAAGAAAAGTCAACAAGAGAGCAGTGTTGATGACAGAAGGAATTTAGTATCAAAAATACATAAATCTTCAGGGTGAGGGCAGCGAGACAATGAGCACAAAGGGGGCGAGTGTTCGAGTCAACACTGATTTGCTGTTGGCCAAAAAAAAAAGAATTAATGGATTGGTCCAAGTTGTTAACATCGAACACAAAACGAATGGAGGTTAAACTGAATGGGTTGCGGGCTTGTTGGGAGGGGTGGGTGGTGTGGGGTTCAATGAAGGTCTATGGAACCAGACTATACTTCACAAAGCCTTCTGTGGTCTTAAGTTGCTCACTGATTAATAAAAAAAACAACTGAACACAGAAACAAGAACGCTGAATTACACGAAAGGTCCATCATTGAAGAACTTCGATCAGGCCCAAGCTGCTGCAGAAGAACGCTGCCTCCACATCTGACCACACAGCGAGGTCTCTGTCATGATCATGGATGGGAACTCTGCGTGACCTTGGGCATTTTTTGTGCTAACTCTGCCCCCCTCCCTTTGTGACCCTTGTTAGTCCTCCCGTCTGTCCCCAGCAAAGCCGAATTCCATAACTCTTCATAAGAAAGCATTATTAGGGAAATCCTTTCCTTTTTTGACAATTTAATCGCGCAAACCCATCATGCTGCTGACACCGACCATCCATCTCCAGTCAAGGACAAAGAGCAGCAGGGCTGCCTCGGTCTAAGCTGTTTCCAGGCCCGTCCACAATGCGAGCCTTGTTCGGCGTTAATGCTCGTGTTTATGAACCCAACCATAAGTGTATGAAGTTGTTGTTTCGTCGATTAAACGAGTTAGAGTCTCTTTTAAAAAGAAAGTCAAGAGTAGCAGGCCAGCAAGCCAGGAGTAATCGCGCTCTAAACCTAACTTCTGACTTCTTTCCTGAATCATTTTAACAGTTTGGAGGAACCGCTCTTCTCTCCGGTGGGACTAACAAGAGCAAAAAAAAAAAAGAAAAAAAAGAAAAGAAAATCCAACCCGGATCTTTCCTGGTCTCACCTTTGGGAGCGCTTCAATAAAAGAGACATCAGCGTCACACCGAGCCGTATAATTTTTAATATATATGCAATAAATGTTCAATTTGTTGCCTGAAATGACGGGAAATAATTTCGTCATATTTTAAAGGCGTTATTACAGGCGCGCTCCCCGCTCGAGCTCCTTCTGTTTGATTAAGTCATTCTCAGATTGTGTTTGATAAGTTAATAACGATGCTCAGATGATCCTCTTGACATCAAACTCTCCACGGGGCAGTTAGAAAAGTGCTTCTTGGACAAAGAAATCTCTGCCGTGGCCTGTTTTTGCCCGAGCCTGTCAATAATTCATTCCTTAATTTGATGTCTTTGTAAGGCAGGCGGCGGAGAAGCGCTCGGTCAAGTCCCCACAGCCCAATCTCTTATTAAAATGGGATCAGATAAATAGGCCTAATTAAAAAATTGTCTAGCATATTAAAAAATAGATAGATATATATAGCATATCGGACGGACGAAGACTCATCAAGGTGATCAAGGTGTAGCTTTTCAGGGTTGTTTACATCATTCATTGTCTCAGGTAATATCTGATCTGCCTTATCCCCTCTATCTATCTACACTACGACAGTTTATTTGTTCAGTTATTTAAATTATATATATATATATATATATATATATATATATATATATATATATATATATATATATATATATATATATATATATATATAGTCTTATTTTTATTTGTTATGCGACTATCCATTATATGAAAGCTATTCGATATCTACTTTTAGTATTTTCTTTAGCACATGAAGTGTATTTTGTATTTTGGGTTAAAGTTTTAGAGAAAGAAAGGTTACTGTCTTTCCCTGTTTATTAATTTGCCACATATATGTAACATCTCCATTTGACAGCACAGCATACTGTGTTCAAAACAAACTGGTATGGCGGGAGATGTTATCTTTAGAACAGTAGCACATGCTTATCCTATGGAAAAGGTCTTCTATCTTAGGCTCTGTTCACCTCAGTCAAATAAGGGAGAACTATTCATTCCCCTTCTGAAATGTCCAGAATCTAATAAATATACATATTTGAAAGTAAAGTCTGTATCATCGAGGAGTTCTTACAGCCATCAACAGAGCATCGTTACACAAGAAAATATGCTTCACACAAATAATTACTTACAGCTCAGCTACATCGCTTTTGACTCCAATTGTCAATTGTAGGTGCCTAAAATGTGTATGTTCATGATATACCTGCACGTATATATCCATTCATCCATTCATCCATCCACCCATCCAACCAACGGAGTGTAAAACACATTATTGTTCTGTTAACTTACTATTACAAGTTTCACGAGCTCTAAATTTGATCGTATTCTGTTAGTGGTGGGAAAAAAATTAACTGTCCAGGGAAAAAGGCGTAGAAGAACATAAATGATAGAAAGACATCCTCGTTTTCATCTCTCTCTCCACGGTTACCACGGCGGTAACTCTCAATGACGCTTTTGGGAAGCTCAGTCCTGATAAATAGATTGATATATAACTTTCGTACAATAAACTTGTGTCTATAGTGCTGCATAGTATATACCTTCATTCCACACGTATGTCACAAATTAGAGCCGGACGACAACATTTTCCCGCCATTTTAAATCTGGGGCTAAAATCACAGCCGCTTTAACGCAGTTCACCGAAAAGGGAGTGCACGTGAGGATCACCGCTCCTCTCGCGCATGTTCTGTTCCCCTTAAAGAAGCGTCCTTAATAATGTGTTCATGTTTCAGAGCGTTATTCATTTCGCAGAGAGACGCGCTTCCTTTCCGCAAAACATTCAGTGCGTGGTGTTGGTGGCGAGACGGGAGCGCGTTGGTGGAGGATCAGACTTATTGAGACCAATCACTTTCTCTGCCTTCTATCCAAACAAACGCACAAGTTTTACATGCGTTCTTTTTAAAAAAGCGTCTGAAAAAAAATCCATAAATGACCTTTTTTTCTTTTTTCTTTTCTTTCTCTCTTTCTCTTATTTTCTGGCCAATTCATCCCGCCTCCCTTTTACATGTAAGCGAACGGAGGCAGCAGCAACAATAGCCGATGTCAACTAGAAATTTGTGAAACGCCTCGGCGATTTGGGCTGACAATCACCATCTCATCAATTCAGAGCGAGCGAGTCAGCCCAGCGCAGCTACAAGAATAATGATGTGTGCTAATAATGGCGCGGAGCTTCCTGCGTTCAGCAGAACATCGGAGAGTCGTTACATTCCTGAAGAGTCTTCATGTAGAAATAAAAAAAACACATATTAAAAAAAACAAATACATTTAAAGGTAAACTATACAAACGATGACAAAAGGCATAATGGTTAAAAATAAAAACCAGCTAATTCAATCCAGTTCTACGCAGTGCTGTAACAATTGTTGATGCTATGTTCCAAATCTCAATCTAATCTGAAAGACCAGGTCACTGTTTCAGAAAGAAATGGTAATTATATATATATATAACTCATGCTTCGTGGCCTCATGTTAAAAAAGACTTGAAGCATCATCTTTGTTTAAATGTGTAGGTAATCCCGCCGCGCGCGGCTGCAATGGAATAACATTGCATCAAATTGGACTAGAAATAAGAGCTGGAAACTTTTATTATTATTATTATTTTTTTGATAATAAAGTTTGAAAAATAGCATTACACAAACACGTTCGCGCTACAGGTCTCCATCCGCGCGTTCTGGTGACGCCCTGACCGCTTCGCGCGCTCGATATTTGTTCAGTGTTTTGTTACTTTGATCAGCCCTCTGAAAGACTTCTGTTGGAAATTGATTCACTACCGTATCCCCCTCTCTTTATGTCCGCGCGCTCTTTTCTGGCGTCTCTCAGCTCTTTATTAAAGGTGCCATCTACTCTTCCCAGCGCTCTCTTATACTGTAAATAAAAGCTGTATTAGCTGCAGTTGTTGTGGTTTTAATTACTTAAAAAAGTGGACAATCGCGCTCAAGCTCAAGCAGTAAGTTTACAATTAACCCCTCTAAAATAAGATAAGATAATCCTTTATCTAAATCAAGCCCTACATTATGACCAATAAGGAATTTCAGAAGACTGGCCAAAAAAGAGGAAACGTCACTGTAACAATAAACCAATAAATAAAAGAGTAAATAATGTGTTTACAGTGAAGCGCGCCGCTTTGGCCGGTCACTGTTGGCTTTCCTCAGCTCTGATCTGTCAGTCTCCGCTTTTGTTGCGCGCCGGCTTTAGTGATGGATCCGTTCGGGGAGAAAAAGGGAGGTTAAGGGTGCAAAAGAGAAGCGGTTGCCATAGTATTTGCTTTAATCCTGATAAAATGCTTTAACATTTTTTTCTGGTTGTGTTTTGTCGGTGTTTTTGCTCTGTTTTAGGTTTTAGATCAAATGTGCGCAAACTCACATGCAGCAAATGCGCGCGCGTATTTAGTTAAAGCAGCTCCACATATTATTTAACAATAGGCTTTAAACGCGGCTCTCCTCGCGCATTATGATGGCACGGACTCACTTTTATTCACTTCACAGCGACCTGTTGGTTTAGTGATATTAGCTGTTTTAAACGATACGGTCTGTTTTTTTATCCGAAAAAAATAAAACAAAATAAAATAATAGTTTCTGGATTCTTTTAATATATAAGTTCCTTCTTTAATAGCAGCCTCAGTCCCTCTGAGAATAACAGCTCCTCACGGCTGCACTGCCACGTAGGCTGATGGTCTGAAAACGTGATCCAAGCAGAAAAAACGCACTGCAGTGGCAGCAGCAGCAGCAGCAGCATCGCCATCTCTTCACCCCCCAAAAACACCCAACCGCTACGATTTACAACCCACGAGAAAAAAAAAACACACACAAGACAAGCAGATATTAAGTAGAGAAAAAAAAGAACAAATCCACTTCAAACATTGCAATAGACCTTCTACTTACAGCGTTTCCACGTTTCTTATTCCGTCTCGTGTTCATATCCTAAGAAATGGTCTACAGTTGGAGTTGGCCTCGCCTTTTCTGGGAGATTCACTTTAACAAGTGGAAAGTTTGTGTCCTTCTGCGCCATTTTATACATGATGAGCCGTCAGTAATGGGATTATTAAACAAAAACGGTTTCAGGCGCTGGCGTTAACCTTTTTTTTAATGCCTAATTAGGTTTTGCAAAGAAATAATTAGATTTTGCATCGCCGTACATTGCCTATATTTTCAACTGACGCGCAAAACAAGCTTCATTCATTGCAAAGCCTCCTTGTCGATCACCTACACAATATACATTCAGTGTCACTGTACACAAGATGATTTTAAAAATATGCCATGATCAAATATTGCACATAAATTAATTATGTTGCACATATGCTCGGCCACAGCGGCGCTGCTGCAGTGCAGAGAGCGCCCTCTGCCGGCCAAGACTGCGCACTGTTTGTCCGTCGACCCAGCCCAGCGCAAGGGCATTACGTAGGACTGCGGGTACAGCTTAACCAGCTGGACGAACATGACAAATACTCTGTTTGCTAGCCCCTCTATACTGATGCTGTATGGGGAGTTGAAATGTGAATAAATCGAGATCATTCTGCCAGATGTTTTAACACATGCATATGTCTTGATTGGTTTTATTTTTCTGGCTACTCGTCCACTTTCTAAGCTTCTGTCAAACTCCTCTTTCATCCGCCTTGTTTTCTGCTTCAGTCTACTCGAGATGCAAAGTGTCGTTATGTTTAGAATAACTCCAGTGGCGCCGTGTTGTCTGTATCGCTGGCGCCGACTAGTGGTCGTTCCCTGCAAGTGTGCAATTATTCACATCTGGCTGGTTAAAAGGAAAAAGGAGATATTTAACTATACATAGCACATGGTGGGCGTCCTGCCCACTGAACAAAGTTGGCCTTTAACGTCTAAATATATATACATATATATATTCAAATAGTTGTAATACAGTAGGTAGTGCTTTTACATATGTCCATGTGTTTATTTAATCTTTTCCAAGTTTTAACCCAGTATTATTTACAGTCCTCATCTTATTCTGCACCTTACACTCACTGTACTGTCAGAATACTGTTTACATTCACTACTCACACCAACATTATTGTTTACATTTGTTTCTTGCAACTTGCACTTTATGGCTGCTGCTCTTCATACTTGCACATAAAAGCACACATAACTTTTATTTTTTATTCTTTAACTTTAAAAATACTTTTATTCTTCAACTTATATTGTTATACTTTGTATATTTTGTATATATATTTTTTATTTCTTTTATTTGTTATCTTTATCTATTGGTGAATGGAGGAGCAGCAAAGTAAGAATTTCATTGTACAGTGTAACTGTCTGTTCTGCTGTACACATGACAATAAAACTCTTGAATCTTGAATCTTGAATTCCTGCATTGACTGCTCAGTACTGATTGCTGCTGAAGGCGTTTAATAAATTTGTGCAATGTCTGGAGCTAAACTTTGCTCTTCAAACTGGCGCACAAGATATTATCTATCCACTTTGTATTACATTTGTGCTTATTTACATCTGTTATAATGACATTCTTGCTAGTGAAAATATACTAATTGCTAAGATAAAGGGTTTCATACGATGAGCTTAAGACGTTTGCACAGTATATAGCATCACAGAAACTAATTATAAACTTAAACTGAGGCCTCTATCAGTTTTAACAAGTTTTATTGAAACAGGCCCTGAATAAACACAAATAAATGTAAAACAAAAACTTTAAGTTTGTTGGTTAATGAAATAGTTATTGGAGTTTAAAATTAATAATATACATTTTGCAAAAGTATGTATGTTTTATTATTAATATTATTTACTATTATTCTAGTGATAATGATAGGAACAATAATCATTTAAACAAAGCAATAGCTTTTAGTGTTGTATTGTAACATGTATTGCTCTATGCATTCCCCTAACAAGCATATGTTTGAACTCATTTTCATATACAACTATATATGATACAGTTATACACTGGAAATAAAATTGTAAACTGACCTTAGAAACGTTTCTGAGGGGGATAAATCATAGTAATCAAGTAATGAAGTTAAATATCGAAAATGAATTAGAACACTGGGGGTGGAGGGGGGCATCTTCTCCTACATTACACTACACTACAGAAATTATTAATTGTTTTAATTTAAAAAACCCCCAACCTGAGTGGAATTCTGAGAAACCTCATTAGAGAGTTATTAGCAACAACAGTCTCGATCATTATATCTGAAGAGTGCTGGAAAGACTCAGCTCTGTGGTGCTTTTTTAGTAAAGTGAGAGCAAGCCGGCCATAAGGATCTAGTGTTTACTGCACAGTCTAGAGGAGGCAAATACTGTTTATTAGATGGAATGACTGGACCAAAGCATATGATAAAAATAAGTCTACTGACTTCAGAGACACCCACATCAACCTCAGCCCCACCTGCCAAACACTTCCCACCTCTGACATAAACGAGAAGAACAACTGCAGTAACAATACAGTGTTAATTTAATAATGTATAGTGTATTATTGTACTGAAACTTATAACCTACTTAAACACATAAGGCAACTGCTGTGCAGACACATTCCATCCTCTAGCAGAAATGAAAAATAAATCCCCCCTGACGTTGTAAAACCAGCAGCAGGCTTAAAGTGGAATGCCACCAGTTTTATTTATTTATTTATTTATTTTCAAAATTGAAAATAGTGGTTTTGTGTGAAATTCTTTGTTCTAAAGAAATCTAAGTCTGAACTGTTCACAGTGGTGGTGATAGAAACAAAAAATCCACATTTAAAAACTCTCTCAAGTTATTACAGGAATGGGTTATGAATACCTTTGCTGATTAGACATTGCTTTCTAAAAGGTTTGAAAATGAATTGGTCTAAATTATAGATTTTGAAATCTATTATTGCAGGCAGCATGCAGCATGCACAACATGCACGGTGGTCACATGTTGGTTTGCTAATCACTGCCTGGCTGCTCTCTGACCATATTTCTGTGACTTTCAGGAGGTCCAAAAAGTTAATTAGAGAGACTGGACCATTCAAGCCCCTTTGTACTTCACATCTCACATGCAGGGCACCATGAGCGAAACAATGTCTAAAGAAAACCTATTTACCATTAAATGTACCTTAATTATTTTTTAACTTTGGTAGCTAATAAAATTGTTAACCTCTAGACCAACATTGTAAAGAAATCACAGTCAGTGTTTGCATACAATGGATTATTTTTCACATCAAACCACTCTGAACAACTTTGTCTACAGCGGAGTTAGCCAAATAATGTGAAAAACCAGTAGAATTACAATTTAAATTAAATAAATCACTTGTTCTGAAGATGTGTTCCCTAGATATTTCTGCCTTTTTCCAAAAATATGCACATGGCAAGTATAATGGCTACTCTAAGTACTCTTTACATAGCCAACATCTGGTATACTCCAGTCTTATTCCACTTGAGTCGTAGTGTTTTCTGTCACGATGTGTCTTGAAGTTCTCCTGTATATGACTTTTGGTTTGTTAAATCCCAGAATAATCCTTTGTCATTTTTGGAAGTCGTTTTTTGATTTTATTTTTTCTTCATTTGAATTGTGAAGCAGCAAGACCTTCAGCCTTTGTGTCCTGTTTCCTGGAGCCAGACGTATGGAAACTGAATACATATTTCACCGGAAGTCTCACCAGCTTAGATTTTGCTTCAGGTAGCCACATTCTGATTGCTTTCCCCCACAAGTCCATGCATTGGCCCATCTGTGGGAGTTTGCCGACCAGGTGGTGGCCACCGTTGCTCAAACTTGCTGAAGAAAAGTGGGTCAGTGAATGGCCCTCCATACACGATCGCCTGGAGCAAGTACACCAGCACTACTACCAGGCAGGAGATCAAGAAGAATGGCAAGAAGGGGCGCAGATGGGTCCATGCCACATCCAGGCCGTAGATCAGCCCACCACCATCACGATAATGGGTAGTGCGTCGAGACGAGGACGACGGGGGAAGGTTGAAAGGGGAACCATCTCGAGAGGCGGACAGGTAGATGGAGGGTGTAGGCAGAGTATCCATTATAGAGAAGAAGGGAATACGTTTCTAAACGTTCAAATCCAGAATCCACAAAGCCATGCCGAAAAAATAGGAGGGAAATCAACAGTTTGTATAGCAGAGAATTGGCCACCTGAAGGTATTACAGAGAGTTGTGGTACATAACCTTATGGTCTAAGATCTATTTAATTATTACAACAATGCCGTTCATTTAACAGTAGATGATATATCCTTGGACAAATCTTCTCTTCATTCTCTGAGTTCATTCCAGAGGTCCTCAGAGGTCCTGAAGCTCAGCGCAGTGATCTTCCAGTATTCCACAAGGTTAAAAATAGCCTTTCCAGGGTAGCTGTGTTATTCTTTCTTTCTTGCATAAGACTGTAAATGAACATAGTCACTTCTCTCTAATCCTTTTGCTTCTTTTTGCTTCTCTAACGGCTTTCCTCAGCTGAAGCCTTCACACGAGTCTGCAGGAGTATTAAGCAGCACTAATAGATCTGTCGTGTAAAGATCTCAGCTACATTTGTGTTAACCAAGACTCAGGGAAATATGATACAAAGAGAGAGAGAGAGAGAGGGAGGGAGAGACAGACAGCAAATGAAAAAGTGATAAGACCCCTAAATATATTTAGTAGCAAATGGCAGGGACATGTGGAGGAAGGCAGGTGGAACGTGACAGGCAGAAATGTGACACATTAAGCTTCTTGCATTCACCAGGGTTAAAACACTTGCACTCATTTGCCAGCATATCAAACTATGCATACATTCAAATGTCCTTCTTTCTCTAATCTCCTCTACCTCACACACGCTTACATAAAAACAGAATGGGCACATGAGGACTGCATCAACAGTGTTGATTATAGGAAATAAAGCATTTTTCCTGTCATTAATGCAGTTCATACAGACCTGAGAGCAGTGTGACTTTAACTTCAGCAGCCAATGAGGTCAACTCTGTAATTCGAGAGATTAATGACCATTGCATGCAGCGCGTGTCTGTATGTACGTCTCCATGTGCATGTTTCTGTCATGCCCTGTCACTACATCCAATAAATATACTGTGGCTGCAGCTCTTTTTCAGTTCCTTAAATATATGATCACTCCATCGGTTTCACATTGCACTGAGATCTAATACTGCTGTGACTGCTAAGTTTCCATCTTTCTGTTACATTCTGAGGAGAAAGCACTGCATTAGATTGTATATACTTTAATCTCTTGTCATGGCAACAGTTGTGTATTTTTGGACAATGCTAGAGTAAGTAATCAGGGGAGCCTTAGGAATTACTGTTGGGCCTTTCCATCATTTTGGGTAACAAAAAAGCACAAAAACATTCAGACAAATTATAAATGTTATAGAAAATGACGTATATGTAGTCATTTAAGGACCAGCTATCCTCACCTCAAAGTTGTACGTATGGTGAATAGAGATTAGATGAAGCTGGCTTCTTTTTCTTATCTTCCAATCCACCTTAAATGATAAACATGTGAAGCATCAAGAACTGCAGAAAACCAAGATATGAAGAGGCAATATATCTGAGCAGGTGGGGAGTGAAACACTGACAGGACATTAATTTAAGTTACATTAACATACCTTGAAGAATATTGCTTTTCGAGTCCTTTAAGACAAAATATTTCATAATTTTTTTATCACTATCTACCACTTATCCTGAGTGATAGATTGCTTATCCTAGTCTAACTGATTTAAATAATAAATAAGAGAAGAGAAAAATGCATAGATTTTAATAGCCTGGTTTCAATCATCATTCTCTGTCTGAAATCTTTGGCCCTGGTTTTGGGTGGTGGATCAGTGGCACGTATTACCACATAACAGGACTAAACAAATTTTTTAAATAATGTCTCAAAACTCAAGACAAACATTCTGACTCGCTTGAATGAACTGTTAAACATGTCTGGTATTTAGTTATGTTTAGTACAGTCAATTAGTGTATTACTTGTCTTTTAGGGTAGCAGTTGTAGCAGTTGTTTAGGCTACTGGATAACACCACAGTCAGGGGTTCCACATCCAGGAAGGAAAGCTGCTATATAGACCATTCAGACTTGCAGTCCCAAAGTTAAAACAATTAAAGTATTGGGACCATCACTATTTACAAGGATTATGACATGATCTAAATAAAGGGCTTTCTATTGGGACTCTATCCTCTACATTTGAACTTTATTTCACTTTAATGTTGTTGTTTACATATTTATATTTTTATAAGTGAAGTTGTAATATCTAGATTTCTTTTGAGTTCAGTCCATATGAGAAACTTTAGTTTAGCCATGCCCTGGCATTTATTAAAATCTTATTGTTTTGAAGCTAAGGTGTTTCATAATGTGAAAAATCCACTGAAATTGTTATTTAAAACACACATTTTAGCAATTAAGCAAATAATATATGTGATTCTATGTGTAAACTACTGCTCAAAACTGTGTTTGATAGTCATGTACTGTCTAGCATTATTCAGTTCTTCTTTTAGTATTGGAGCAGCTACCATTTGGCAAAGTTTTGGCGGTATCATGATTGTTTTATTAAAGGAATAATCAATCATTTGTTTTGATAAAATAAACATAATTAAGATATAGGGTGTCAGGTGCAGCTGACAATGTTGTATTGCTAACAGAGGAGCACAGGGAGCTGTCAACAAACCAGTGGCAGGAGGCACTGCTAGACCTACCACTGCCAAAAGAGAGAGGAAAAGAGCGGCCTCCGAGGCAATCTCTATCAAACAGTATCACCTGTGCTCAGTTTTGAGTAAGCCATGCTGCAAGCTGGTGTCTCTTTCTCGCTGGTAAATTGAGTAATGCACTTCTGTTGTGCCCTTTGTTCATTGAACTACAGTTTGTAAGTATTACAAAAGAGAAAAATAAAAGAGTTTTCTTTTAAGTTAATTTTCAGGAGTTAGTCCTCCACTTTACATTCATGTACAAGCCAGCTACTAGATTGTGGCTTAACCTGAATAAACTTGCCTTGCAATGCCCTTGGGTTAAAAACTTCATTTCATTCTAAAGAAAGAAAATTTAAAGTCTAAAACAACTTGAAGCAATTAGTAAAATCAGCCAAATTAGGTTTTGGCTAAATGTCTTAATGCGCTACATTCACCTACTATTGTAAGTTGCATTAGACAGTATAGGAAAAGTATAGGGAAATATTTGTAAGGACATTCATGCCAATGTTGGGCTTGCTGATAACGAGTAGGTCAGATTCCACCCCTGGCCCGCAGACAGGAGTTGGATTTGATACCAACATCACCTGGCCTTTCGCTCTGATGTGACAGATACTTGGCAAAAGGGTGACAGTGGTATTGTTGTGATTAGCCTGTTTGATTTTTAGCACCAGTGTTGTGGGTTTGTGCCCCCCCAGACAGATTTTCTTCCTTTTACAATTTCCTCCCACAGCTTCAAACAATATGTGGAACGAAAACACTTGCAACACTTCCTTCACCAGGAAAATGGCTACTAAGTGAGTCGTGAGTGAGCAGGCAAAATAACTAGCCAATCAGACTGTAGGAAGTAAAATACAAATACACAATCAGGAGTACGGATTCAACTAACAAGAGGGGGAAATTCAACAACCAGATGTTGGGAAGGAAAATAAGCTGGCCAAGTTTGAGCTAAGCCCATGGCCCATGGCATACTGTGAAATATATACTGCACCAGTATATACTGTATACTGCATGCAAATTATCATAGCAGTATACAGTACAGTATACAGTATACAACAGAAGCCATATGCCGTACTAGGCCTGTGTGACAAACACAACTGTTTGCTAAAAGGTCAGGCACTTAATTTTCATTACATTTAAGGTTGCTAATACAATATTTCAAAAGTAATATCTGTATAATCAGCAGCGTGACTACATATCAGTGTAAAAAAGCCAACGCTGTGTGGACTGTTCTACTGAGACAATGTCAATAAGTTACTATTGTAATCACATTATCTATACAGTAGGTTATCTTTAATAAATAGATGAAGTAAGCAAACCTACCTCAAGATCAGGAGAGAATACTGCTGTGGCTGCAGCGCTGCTTTGAGTGCAGCAGTTTTTTTTGTCAAATTTCTTTTATTTAGCCATTAATAATATCTTGAATATAGGCTGCATCCAGGGATATTAAAACATCTAGGACATGGCTATGCGGTTACATCCTCCTATTGCAAAATGGAATGCAGTATATCACAAAGACAGCTCTGCTCATGTACTAAAATGTCTGAGTAGTACATCATCCAGGGCATTACGTTGGTCATATACTGCCTTTTTTGGCAAAGTCAGTACACAATCATTGCGTAAGCTATTTCTAACACAGCTTGCAAGAAAATAAAATGATTAAGGAAACGTTCAGTTGGCCAATCAGAGTGCAGGACTTAAAATTCATCAATCTTATCAATGGGCAACAGGACCAATTGAACTATCCAATCATGAAGATAGAGGGAATATTCAACTAGCCAATCAGTGCTCAGGTTTTACAAGCCTCAGGTTTCTGGAGGGAAAATAAAACTAGGTGAGCAAAGCTGAATTAACAATAGAAATGATTGCGCTTATATGCCAAAGGTATAGGTCCTACATTATTTAGCATTATTTAGAATATTATTTAGAAAGTCTAAATTACTGGAAACTTGTACCTTATCTTATATATACCTCCTATATATCACACTTCATTGTAAATGGTCTGGATAATGATTGGGTATCTAATCATTCTCGTTCATGCCAATGTATATTTCATTGTGAAATGCTGTTCAACAAGTCTCTGTTAGAGTTAATGGGTTCAGGCTTTATTGTACAAGTCGACTGCCATGGAAAACATATGTCATGATATGAAAAAAGAGTTCCTTAGTAAGTGAGTAAGAATCTCACAGTCATATGAGAAGTTAACTGGGAGGTTGTGCCTGTCTATCAGACCGATGGTGTTCTGAGACCTACATATCATATATATAACATATAACAGTACTTGGAATTAATTTATTGTCATTTTCTCATACACTCAACAACCGTACACATAAATCTACAGTGTTAGACTAAACATCGTTCTCTTTCTTAAATTATACATGTTCTGTGAGGTGTCTCTATATTCACATTTATTTTAGAGCCTAAGAAAATGCACATACATACACAAAGCAAAATACAAATAATATATATATATATATATATATATATATATATATATATATATATATATATATATATATATATATATATATATATGCACTTACAGGTCACTTTATTAGCAACACCTTCTTGTATCTACACTCTTTGTCCAATTTGTACAGATTATAGTTTCTGTATACCTTTTCACTCTGTTCTTTAATGGTCAGGAGCCCCACAGAGCATGTATTATTTGGGTGGTGGAGCATTTTTAGCACTGCACTGACACTGACATTGTGGTGTTGGTGCTAGTGTGTGTTGTGCTGATACAAGTTGGTTCAGACACAGTGGTGGTGCTGTAG
Organism: Megaleporinus macrocephalus; assembly: GCA_021613375.1. NCBI lineage: Eukaryota > Metazoa > Chordata > Actinopteri > Characiformes > Anostomidae > Megaleporinus > Megaleporinus macrocephalus. The sequence goes on from CM038713.1 coordinate 32,167,441, forward strand.
TCTTTAAACACTCACACTGTCCACTCTATGAGACACTCCTACACTACACTCTATGAGACACTTTGCTGGCCTACCTTGGAGATGTAAGGTGAGCAATGATAGCTCATTTGTTGCCCTACAGTTTGTGTTGGTCATTCTCTAGTCATACTGGCTGGATAGCTTCAGCTGGTGGATGATTCTCAGTCCAGCAGTGATACTAAGGTGTTTAAAAACTCCAGCAGTGCGTCAGTACCTGCTCTGTGGTGGTCCAGTGGGGATTCTGACCATTTAAGAACACAGGGGGCTAAAAGAGTAGAAGTCTTTAACTGTAGAGAATTACAATTACAGAATTGCACAGTGCACCTATGTCGTAAGTGGAGCTAATAACATGGACGTTTAGAAGAAGATAGAAAAAAAGATGTATTAAATAAAGTGACCGGTCAGTGTATAACACAGAAGGTCATTTGTGCGATCACAAAATCACACACAAAACTGTTAATATTGCATCTTTGGCTATTTTATAATAGCTTATTAGTACTCTTTTTTTAGCTACATCATTATAGCTAAAATCAAAACTGTATATTTAGCAGTTTATTATAGGCTACAATATTTAACATTGTGCTTTTAGCTATTTCATAATCTTATTGCTCATATCTCTCCTACTACCGTCATTCCCACCCTCTCACACATTCCATTGGTAGCTTATTCACTGTATTCAAGTCTCATTTGCTTGCTCACTGTTCACCTCGTTGTCATTTTGATCTGTCTCCATCTTTTTACCTTCTTCACTCTCACCTTTCTCTTCATCTAGATCTCCCTCTCCTTCTCTTTCTTCCTCCCCCTGCTCCTCTCCTGCTCTTATCTCCTGCTCCTTATCCTCTCCTCCTTCCTCTCCTTCTTTTTTGCCCTGGACTTCAGCCTCACCCTGATTCTTGCCCTCCTCAGACTTCTCCTTCTCCTTCTCTTTCCTATCTCGTTCTATTTTTGAGAGGTGCTGGCAGAGGGACTGCACATAGGTGAATACACTGAAAGGGTCTGGGTTCTTCCCCATTAGTAACATATCTGATACGTCCAGGAGGGGGCAGCAGCCAGCCAGAGATCTGAGAAAGAGGAGGGAGGAAAAGGGGAGAGAGAAAGAGAGGGAGGGAGAGAGAGAATGAATTATGGACCTACTCACACTGTAACACATTCCAATTGTATGTGATATCCACATTCATATCAAGGCACACATATACAAACACTTTCTTTATCTCTGTCTCGTTCTCTGTTCCTATTATATCAACAGTCCCTACTTTCCCAATGCCATTGTTTTTTATTTTGTTGTTCTTACTCTGCAGTGCTGAAGGCCAGGGTAAAGTTCTTCTCTCGCTCGCTGGCTTTTAGAGCAGAGAAGTCAAAAGCGGTTGGGAAGAAGCGGTGAACGAGTGCACAGAAAGCCAGGCCATCGCTCCAGGAGGAAGAGAAATTCTCAATAGAAACACCCTGCATACAAACAATAACAAGGCAACAGCACACATTCACACATGCAGTACTTTACAGACAGTGCTAGTGATACAGGATGTAATACAGCTGCAAGAATAAAGAAGTAAACCATTTGGTATTGCTTGGATTAAGGCATTGATCACTAATAAAATGATCTGATTGTTATCTGCTTGTTATTTAAATCACAATTATACACAAATACAATTCTAGACAACTAAACTACTGAGTTGAATAAACATCCAGAGTGCTGCATAGAAAAAGTAAGTGAACTCTTAAATTTAATAACCTGCACATCCCCCCTTTATCAGCAATCACCACTACCAAACATTTCCTGTAGCTGGAAACAAAAAATGTAGAACAATTCCTCCATACAAATGTGTTTTAGTTCAATGGTACTTCTAAGATGACTTGCTTGCACAGTCGTCTTTAAGTCATTTTGATAGGGTTAAGATTAAGATACTCCAAAACACAAATCATCTTAATGTGATTTATTTGTGTGTTTTGGCTCATTGTCTTACTGCATCACCCAATTAGTTTGAGGTCATGAGCTGTTGCCCTTACACAGATTATTTTATTTATTTATTTGTTTGTTTGTTATTCTGTTTGTATGTTTTGAACAGAAGCTTATTTTCTCATAGTGGACACCATGAACCAAGGTTGTTGCAGTTTGTAGAGTGTACTGTAGATCTTTTGCTGTTAACCTTGGGCTCTTTCTCAGCTCTTTTAGGATTGCTAGATGTGCTCATGGAGTGGTCTTGACAGGATTCTCACTTCATTTGCGTCAGCACAACTAAGCCAACTAACAAAGACAAGACCTGTCTGAACATTCCCATCAAGTCAAGAGGCTTTTATTGTCATTCCATCTCCGTACGTACTACATACTACGTACAAGTTCCTGTCAAATGTTTAGGGACACTTTCAAAATGGTCTTCATATGAATGAGAACAGCAATAATTCACATATTAAACAAAGGATTAATGGCTTAGTCACTTAGTCAACTACACTTATAAGCTTAGTTTGATAAAACAACAGTCCTATGACAAGTACTACAGTCTCGTACATTGGATAGAGATTAGATAAGCTGAAGTTAGCTTTATTCTTCTATTTCTTGTTCCACCTTAAGTGATGTAGTAGATACTTTGAAGCGTTTGCAGGAAACAAAGCAAGATATCCCCAAAATAACTTTTTAGAGATATCTAGTCCATTTTGCTACCTTCAATGTCTCAGTTTCACTGCCATGTTAACATGCTCAACCATCAGTTATTACACCCCACCTACACCCAAACCCTCACCTCATAGTTGCGTGTTTTGTTGCTACACCAATGGAGTATCTTCTGCTTAATTGTTGCCCCAGCAGACACTCCAGCGGATACCTTCTGGACCTTGAAGTTGCGGACGCCAGGAGTCCTAAAACATGTGAGTGTGCATATTAGTTCTTTACATGAACAGTAAAGAAGTAATATGCACACTAATAGCACAAATAACTAAAAAAAAAGAGTATTTGGTTCATGACATTTGAACAACATGTAAACTGCAAGGATACATCATCACACATTTGCCATTATTTGATAGTCTTCAAAGATTTACTTTTGTGGTTTCAGACGTTGTATAACATATTATAAAATATAACAGGACTGAATTATTGGCCTGGAAGCCTGAGCTGGTATTAAAGTACATCATGAAATGTACGTCAGCAAAACACTAATTCCTTACAAGAAAAGCATCAGGCTTATGGCAACCGCTAAGGCTTAAAAAAGAACTTGTCAAAACCTTAAATATGTGTATGAATGCTGTGAGTACACTGATAAAAACATAATGATCCTGCTAATGGATGCAGTGATGCTATGGCTGGTTTTGAGGGAGATGATGATGGCGGTGATTAGGATGACTCACTGATCCTGCTGAAACTTTGCCATGGCTTCTCTTCTGGCTGAAGGCCGGGCGCTCCTCGGTCGAGAAGAGGCTAGACTGGAGGTTCTAAGAGCGGAGGGAGGGGCTCCACTTTTTCCTTTTGTCTTTTCTTGTTTGTCTCTGGTCTTCTCTTTGTTTGTCTGTGCTTCTGCTTTCTCATTGGCCTTCGCTTCTTTATCTACTGTCTCCTGTGTCGGGCATTTAGCTTCATTGTTTTGCTTCTGTTCACTTTTCTCTTCTTTCGTGGTTACCCCTTCTTTGGTTTTCTCTTCTTTCTCATCACTTTTAACTTTACCCGTTTCCTCCTCTCCTGCAACAGCATTCTTTCCATCCTCTTTGACTTCTTTGTCTCTTTCTTCCTCACCTTCATTTATTTCCTTTTCTGTATCAGCATTTCCACTGTTTTCACTCTCTTTTTCCTTTTCTGCTGTCACAGTCTCTTTCTCCCCGACTTTGCTTTCGTCCTTCTCTTCCACACTGTCTTTGGCTTCACATTCTGTAATGTCTGTCTCTCTGGCTCCAGTTTCTGGATTTGGCTCTTCTTCTTCATTGTCCTTATTAGTTCCTCCTGTATTTTCACAGGTCTGGCCTACCAAGTCAGGGCCCTGCAAACAAGGGCTCTCTTCCTCAGGGGATTCTTCTGTGGGATCCTGCTAAACACCCATCACAAACAGTGTGGTTACACATGATATGGTGGAACAAAAGCTCTCACAAAGGTCTCACAGATTCTAACCATCTCAGAAATGCTTACTTGAAGCCAATGTGTTATAAACTATATAGTGATGATCAAAGTTTGGCTCTTTTGTTATATACTTTATATACAATTATTACACTATTGGCCACCAATCCTAATCTCAGAGATCTACCTCCCTACCTTCTTCAGAGGTCCCTGATTGGCTGGACCAGATGTAGACTAGATATATAGACTTGCTATGCAGGAACACACATCTCTTGGAGGAAGGTCGGTGACCACTGACTTGCACAATACAGAAAACTCTTTGCCAGGTTTTTAACATTTTAATATTTCAAAAGATCTGTGAACAAGCAATTTAAGCAAAACAACTTGAAAAGAAAGATGTTATCATAAATAACACTGTGATTTGGTCACAGACACAAGCCAAAAAACTACTGCAGATCATTGCAGTTCTTTCCAGTCCCACCAAAAAGAGTAACAGCCTTTTGTGTTACAGACAACACTGTTGCAGAATCAAGTTTTTATTATTGCCAATAGTTTTTTTCAGTATGTTTTCCAATACCCACCAGTCTCTAAAGCTGTCATCACCAACGCTGTACCGATCTGCAGACTTCAGCTCCAACCATAATCAACCCCACCTGATCAATCTAATTACTGCCCTCTAAAGTGCCTCATTAGCTGAATTAGGTGGGTTAATTTTGGGTTGGAGGAAAGCATATATCTCCAGGAGCAGTGTTGCTGAGCACTGATATAAAGCCTAAGGCAGCCCACCTTGTCTGCTGAGTTGTATTGTGTTTCTGGCTAATTGTAGTTTGTTTATTTTTTCTGCCATTGATTTTGAGGCAGTGACAGGTGCAGAATTCCATGTAGTCCTGCTGTAATGCTCTTCTTCAGAATCTGACAACTAATTATTTATAAGGACCACACTGAAAACTCCCACTACCAGTTCAGATTATTTTAACACATTTATGTTTCTGGGACAATGAGCTGTGACTATGTAGTCAGAACTGTTGTATAACAAATGTTGAGTAATATATATATTAAAGAACTGTCATTTGAGAATCATCAACAGCAGCTTAAACGCCAGTGACCTATTTCAGACCTGACTAAATAATTACAAGTACTATGATCTATTTATGACCTAAGGCATTTGCTTGCTACCCAAAAAAAGTATATAAACAAAGTCATAATTTGTATGGTTTTCATTGTTTTCTTTAAATGTATTATTAGTTGAAATAATACATTAGACCAACGCCCCTGCATTATAAAGCAGAAACATTTACATTGTTTATAAGTCGAAAATTATGAAAATCAGTGTATGACATTACAAATTGTCAGTACAGAAACACATATTTCTGCAATTATATAAATGTTTTGTTTTAATAAAAATATGATGATTTTATGTGTGTACTGTGTTCAAAGCTGTGTGCTAAGCATATGCTGGCTAGCTCAAAAGCTAAACTGTCAAAAACCTTTAGGTCATTTTTGTTAGTAACAATATATAGAATATTGAGTCACGTATTTTAATAAAACAAATATAATTAATGTATTTAGTCACTAAAACAAAATTTGTCCTAAGTCCAAGTCAGTCAAAGTGGGTGATGTTTTGAATTGTTGTTTTAAAGCCTGTGTGTTTTAAATTCTGACTTTGGACCAGTTCAATAGACTGATCCGTATTTGCGCATGTGTGGTAATATAAATCTGCTCTTGAGGAACTGTTCCAGGTGTCACATAAGGTCATGAGGTCATGACTCACCAGTTGTAAAAGAACCAGAGACATTCCTCTGGATAAGCAGGTGTGCATGTGTGTGTGTGTGTATAGATTCTAATATATGTTCAGATGGAAGATTGATATGTAGTATTATAGCAAACATCTCTGCTAAAAAGACTAGAGTGTTTGGGGAAAAAGCAGAATACTTCAATTCAGCTGGATATGGTCTTTGACAGCCATTTGTTCCCATTACAGATAAATCCAAAAAACATACATTTTTTTAGCTATACGCTCTTAAAAGGCTTTGGATAGTTCACTCTTTTAAAAAATAAAAGACCTTTGCAATAGAAAAGATCCTATACTTATTAATGTTTTTCCTAGAGCTGAGCATCTAAGCCAAGCACCATTCAGGAACCTTTCTTTTTCACTGCTGGCATTATGGTAATTTAAAAAATAACAGTTCAAGAATGCATGACCTAATCACTTGTTACTGTTAACCTCTAACTGATATCCAACTACTATCTGTAAACGAATGATGTTCTCACCTTGTTCTTTCTTTCTTCTGACCCGCTGACCACTGTAGTATTCTCCATTTGTTCCAAAGTCCTGCACAAGGAAGGAACCTTCAAATTTGATAGTCAAAATAAATTCCCTCTTAGCCTCTTCTTCTTTCTTTCTTTCTGCTTGAGTCTCTCTCTTTTCCCTAAATTTCCTCTGACTCACTCTCTTGCTCTGTCTCTGACCTTTAGAACAACACATGCTACAGAAATAGGCAGTGTAGTGTTAGTAATATTGGCTGAGCCAGACCCCCCCCCCAACAGCTGCTACTGTTGGAAACTAAGCGACAACAGTATACAACACACACACCCCAAAACATTTGTTAGCTTCACTATGCAGTATTGAAAATAATATACTTAATGATTACAATGTTCTAATTAACCAGCAAAGTAATCTGAGCCCCGTCTAATTAGTAAATTCACCCACACATTACTGATACTTGTAAAAGTGCCAAGTGACCACTCAAGTCTTTGGCTAGAGTGGCATGAATTGGGCTGCTGAGCAGTGGAACTGTTCTCTAGAGTGATGGAACTCCATCTGATGCCTTTAAGATGAGTTGGACAGAACTAATTATCCAACATCAGAATATGATCTCACTAATGCTCATGTGGCTGAATGCAGTCAAATCCTCACAGCATCTAGTGTAAAGCCTTCTTAGAACAGTTTTAAGAAGCAACGCTGATAGAGCAGGTGTCCACAAACATATGGACAGATAATGTCGTATGACTGTATTATATTTGAAGGGGGCTTTTCACAATGCCACAGAATGACTACTTTGGGTTTCATAAGTGGGTGGATGGATCTTTACATACCCATTCTTGTAAATAAAGTGTAAATAAAGTGTGAAACAACAAAGGCTGGAGGAAGAACCTTTAAACTGGTGTAGAACATTTCCATTCATTAAATATTCATTAAACCATGTTCAATGTTCTTTATATGGCCAAAGCTCCTTTCCAAACATATTAATATGTAATCAAAAGTGATTCTTCTGTGGCATCGCTTAAAAACCTTTCGGGGAAATCTTTTGCTATAGAAGTAAAGGTGGTTAATGATTTGAATGTAATTGCATGGCCTAAGCATGTGTGTTGTTGATGTCTCTTTGAACTAAAATGGAAGGAAGAATTGATGCACATGAGTTTGTCAGATGGTAAAATTACAGGCAAGTGTTTCTGCTACTAATAAGTCTCTGCATACAGTTGCATGCAAACGTTTTCAGGTGGAGGTGGTGAATTCAACCTTCTGGAAACATCAAAGACATGGAATTTGGCCTGTGTGAAAGTCATGGCAGTCATTTATTTTGGTAAACAAACAAAAATTATGTACTTAAATATTTACAGAAAGTATGTCCCCTGTAAAAGATGTGTTTGATTATTTTCATTAAGCAATTTAATTTGGCTAAAAGTATTTAAACTTTTGCACATGACATGAAATTTGAATATGTTTTATAGAATACAGATAAACTTATTGTGTCTTACCTTTGTGATCTTGAGCCTTTGGACACTCTGAATGGATATGCTGAGTCGGGGGGGTTTCACCAATTTATATATGTGTGCGTGTGTGTGTGGGCATGTGTGTGTGTGTGTGTGAGAGAGAGAGAGAGAGAGAGAGAGAGAAAGAGAGAGTGGGTGTGTGGGGGGAGGGGATGGTCAAGCATCTGCAAATTCTCTGCACTGTGTTAATGTCCTCTGTCCATCTACACCTGCAACCCCATTAGCATAGATAACATTCAGAAACTCGACAGTGTGTACAGTACTGAACCATACTGAATGTTTAGTAGTGTTGAAGATACTTTGATCTAAAAGCGTGTGCATAAATGTTTTAAATGCTTTAAAAGAAAACTATAAACAGTAAAGCTTGTCCTTGAATATAAATGTATGGTATCTTAACAAAAACTAAAAAAAAGTTTGAAAATAACTCAATGCCCAACATCAAGTAACTGTCAGCAGTTAGCTCAGTGCATGGAACTTCTTATACTTGAGATCATGCTGACAGTGTACAACACTAAATCAATCCAAATAAAGGACTAATTTGAATAAGATAAATAAAAAGAATCAGTCAGTTAACAATTTTTATATAATTTAGCGTAACATGTAAGGGTGCTGTGACTGTATGTTTACTTTAGCTAGTGTTCATGAACCTCTCACTCTAAAGTCTATATATGTACACGGCCCTGCTTGTCCTGTAATGCTGTGTCTTCTCCTTCAACACAAAGCAGATGACTTTAAAAATAAGCTGCTATCTTTCCTCTCATTCTCTCAGTGCCCATCTTTATCTGTTCTCCCCCCCCCCCTCCATATAATCTACTCTTCTTTCCCTTCCCCAAGGGCTAAACTACCAGCCCCACTCTTCTTTCACACTCTCTCTCACTCTCTCTCTCCTGAGATTGTGATAAGAAAACCATAACACTAGAGGGCGATACATACACAGCTTACTGCAGATCACTCTTTAAATAAAAAGCTTAGCTTATTCCCACTGTGAATTGAGAGAACACTGGGTTATTTCCAGTCAGTTAATTTATTAAACCACCACATTGACATTCTCATTTCACACACAACTTTTCAACAAGTTTCTAAAAGCTCCTGAAGCCATTTAGGAGATGTAGTGATGTTTTGCTAAACACAGAAAAATAACACTGGCTGGCTACAATATACAGTTATGGTTAAAAGTAGCTGAAAGAGACATTTCTAGGGACAGGCCACCAAAAACTGTGAATGTGTCTGAAAAACTGGGACATCTGATCATCCTATTATGGTTTGGCTTTCAACCCAGCTTGTGGTCAGCCAATTAGGCTTAAAGACAAGTAGCTGAACGTAAAGTCGACCTTGTAGGTTAATGCCCTGGGTTACATAAAGAGCGATTCAGGTAAAAATGTGTGATGGCTTTCACCCACCTCCACCTGTCTACTTATTTTGGGTTACACCACTGTGCACCAGTGAGCACTGAAAGAACTCCCTAGGGTTAATAATTTTTAATAATAATTTTTTAATCATTATTAACCCTATTTTTTAATCATTATTAAACCTGAAGGTCATAGCCGCTGACTAGTGTTGTGCAAACTGCATGACATAAATCATTACGCACATCTAACCACATTGCGTTAAGTGATTTCAAATGAACTGACTGTGTCACACTCTCAAGAGAGTTAGTCTTCAGTGGTTTCCTGAAGGCCGTAATTGTGTTGACTCCTCATTGCGCAGGCTGTCCAATGCATACCTACACCCAACCCTAGACCCAAATGATGACTGATACTCTATATATCTAAAGCTATTCAGACAACTTTGTTGTCACAATACAATTACCCCCCACACAAGTTGCATAATAACCTCTATAGAAAAGCTTTGACAGTAGAATGGGATGTTCCAGACCAGTGACACACAAGCCTCAGGCTGGCAAGAGGGGTATAAAGCCCCCCAGCACTGGGTTGTGGAGCAGTGGACCTGTTTTCTCTGGAGTGCTGGAGCTCCATCCCTGTGAACAGTTCTGACTCAGCAAACTTCTCCAGAATGGAGCATTTCGCAACTAAGCACTTATCACAGCAATTGTGTGGAGTAGCTGTCCTTTTTTCATGAATTAATTTATGATGATTGACTGTGTGCTAAGTCACTTATCCACGTGGTTCCCTTTGGAGATTTAGGACTAGCTCACTTCGTGTGCTTTGAGTTTTAGCCCTAGTTTAGAGGTGCTGAAGCATCCCTAAATTGAGCCCCAGCACCCCTAAAGATTATAGTAGAAAAAAAATGTTTTTTTTTCTTCTTTTAACGTTAATTTGTGTCTGACAAGCTGGACATGTTAAAACCTTAGAGAGTTTATGGTTAAACCTATTATTTTTACCAACGAAAATACACCCTCCCCCCCTTCCCCTTTGTCTGGCAAAATGGTATGATCCAGCTTCTCTTTCTCAATGCGGCATCGCGCGCGCACAGACGGTGTCAGGGTTTTGATTGGCTGGTGTCTTGTGTCTAGTAAGTTAATATTTTTGTACTTTATTACTTAGAACCAACACATTGCAGTGATTATCAGCAGTCCTTATTTCTTATGCACTCTTGATTCTGTTATTGTTAGCTAGAAGTGACTGTCTGAGGGTTTATTTTAGTTTAGCAGGCTAATGCTGCAGGTGCTCTGTGTACTGTGTGTTATTAAAGCTAAGGTGCTAGAGTAGTGCTGTCTGTGTGTTTATTAGCTAATTAATGTTACAGAATGATAAGATATGAAGATACGATATTATAACGTAACTCTGTGTGTGTGTGTCTGTGTCTGTGTGTGTGTGTGTGTGTGTGTGTGTGTGGTCTGCCAGTCAGCTATGGATATATTGAATTTTTTCCCAGAAAAATCAGGCAGGTTCAGGTGAGAGAGTGACGTCAACATGATCTTGACCCTTGACCCTATGCTCAGAATCTGTTGATAGTTGTAATAATATTAATAACTGATTATTAGAATTGCTGTGTCTGATCTAAATCATTCTAATTATTCTGTCATGATAAGTCTCATGCCCTGAATTTCTCTCATTCTCATCTGGTCACCTTTTCTCAATATTCAATGAGAAAAATGTGTTAAAAATTATATGGATCTATTTATTTTTCTTTTAGATGCAATATATATATATATATATATATATATATATATATATATATATATATATATATATATATATATATATATATTGTGAGCTGTTCTCATTTGGGTGCACCCCTAAACCTCTAAGCCTTCAATCGCCCCTGGTTATACTGACCTTTTGAAATTGAAAATTATGCATATATGCACACATTTAAACACCTCCAGTCATGTTTTGTTGATTTTCTAAGTGAAAGTATATCAATATGTCCTCTAAAGAGAACAAACTTACTAATAGGCTCTTTCTACCTTTTTGCTATGTTTTTAAAGTACTGGGGGAAACAGAAAGGAATTTTTTTCACAGGCCATATATCATGTTGACTGTTTTCTGCAGTAATTGTGCAGAAGTGTGTTCTCTGAACATGATGTGTTAACGTAGTTTCATAAATCAACAAAACATGCAATTGGACCAGCAGTGCCTGAACCTTGGTACAGGACTGTATACTTTAGCTCCATCTGCTCTGTTTAAACATACATTTGAATGCAGAGATTCATCGATTCGGTCAGAAAGAGGAAGGACTAGCCGCTCAGTGCCTATTCAGTGTTATTTGTCAACACTGACGTTCATGATAGAGATCGTTTAACATGTTTAACCAGAGCTGATCCTCTGCCTGTGTGGCAATAAACGAGCTTCACTGTTTCCTCTCGAGTAAAAATCAGTGGTACAAGACCAGAACTGTGCACTGACTCTTAAGCTGAGCTGATGTCACGCTTGCAGCCAAGAGCCTCTGTCTCACCGCGACTCGGCAGGACACGCAGGCTTCGCCACTAGCAGATCAAACACCGGAGACGGGTTGGTTTCCCTCTTTCTTTACTAACACACATAAACAGCGGCCGGGAATAGCGCATTGTCCGGGGCCGCGGCGGTGGCGTTAAAGTAAATAGCAGCACCATGAAAGACTTCTCCATTCACAAGAAAGGAAATGGTATTCCGATGTAGTCGCTAGCTAAAGGTAAAGCTTAAGGCTCTTCCTGCTTTTATTCTACAGGTTCTGACTCTCCGATTCCTGTGAGTTACATATACAAACATAGTAGTGGCATTCATGTCATTAACATCGATCACTGTTCGTCATATGCATGACCATGAGAAACACTGTTCAACAGGGGAGAGCTAACGGCGCAGTATTTCCTAAAATGCTAAGATAATTGGACATAATAATAATAATAATAATAATAATAATAATAATAATAATAATAATAAAAATAATAATAATGTTAAATATTGTTGTTCTTATTGGTACCATGTGTTAAAATAAGAGAACCATTATGAAGGGGTTATGAATGGTGTAAAATAAGATTATTATTGGCTTAAAATTTGCATTTTGTTAGGCCTTATTCCATAATGGATTATATTCACTGTTTCCCTTAAAATTCTACACACAATACACCGTAATGACAGAGCAAATAAGTTTGTTTGAAGTTTTTGCAAATTTATAAAAAAAAAAAAAATCAAATGTACATAAGTCTTTACAGCCTTTGCCATGACACTCCATATTGAGCTCAGGTGCTCCTGTTTCCACTGGCCAACCTTCAGTTGTTTCCATTACTTGTTTGGAGTCCATCTGTGGTAAAGCCAGTTGACTGCACATGATGGAAAGGCACACACCTGTCTATATAAGGTCCCATAGCTGACAGTACATGTCAGAGGACAAACCAAACCAAAATTTCTGCAGCACTTAAGGTCCTGATGAGCACAGTGGCCTCCATCATCTGTAAATGGAAGAAGTTTGAAACCACCAGGACTCTTCCTAGAGATGGCCGTCCAGACAATCTGAGTGACCAAGAACCCAATGGACACTCTGACAGAGCTTTAGTGTTGCTATGTGGAGCGAGGAGAACCTTCCAGAAGGATAAACTTTTCTGCAACACTCCACCAATCAGGCCTGGATGGTAAAGTGGCCAGACGGAAGCCACTCCTCAGTAAAAGACACAAGACAGCCTGCTTGGAGTTTGCCAAAGGCACCTGAAGGACTCTCAGATCATGAGAAACAAAATTGTCTGGTCTAATGAAACAAAGATTGAACTCTTTGGCCTGAATGGTAAGCGTCATGTGTGGAGGAAACCAGGCCCGCTCATCACCTGGCCAATACCATTCCTACAGTGAAACATGGTGGTGAAACACTGCTGCAGAGTGCTCTGGTCCTCAGACTGGGGCAAAGGTTCATCTTCCAACAGGACAATGACCCCAAGCACACAGCCAAGATTACAAAGGAGATGCTTCAAAAAAGCATTGAGCAAAGACTGTGAATACTTATGTACATGTGATTTTTTAAAATTATTTTAAATAAATTAGCAAAAAAATCAAACAAACTTTCTTCACTTTTTCATTATGCTGTATTGTGTGAGGGGAAAAAAATAATTTAATCTATTTTGGAATTATGCTGTAACATAACAAAATGTGGAAAAAGTGAAGCGCTGTAAATATTTTTGAATGCACTGTACACTATTTTTTTAATTTTTTAATATTAAAAAAACAAAGGAACGTGAACAACTCCATAACTTCGAAGTCGAATAATATTAGCCCTAATTATCATTTCTGTGTTACATGCGTGCACCGTGTGCCATCCTCCAGATACCAGTACCTATCACCCCACCCCGCTCGCAGGGAGGCTTTAGACTGTCTCCCTGTGGGGAAGAGGTGACTCAAAAGAATGAGAGACAAGCCGCCAGCAATATGTTCAAAAGGCAGAAGCCCTCTGGTGCCCAGGGGAGAAAAAATTGAAAAGAAGAGAGCAAGAGACGCCAAAAAGACAGAGGTAATGTAATGTGATGAATGTACGCTTTCTTTTGTGTAGTAACAGTTCCCATCAGATGCAAAGTTACTAGCTAGCTAGTGTTCACTAATTAATAAATAGCTACTAGCTAGCAAGAGATAGCATCAGTTACTCCTATCCTAAATTCATTAAGGACATTAAAGACTCTTCAGGTGTTGGGATGTTGGCATTTAATTCTGATTCTTCATTAAAGATCTAGAAGAATCAGAATTAATGTACTGCCTGCATGAAGCATCTACCATCTGCCTGAAGAAACGGGGCAAACTTTTTCATTGGCATCTTAGTCTAGTTAGCTAGCCAGAGTTGGCCCTTTTATATAACGGTCAATAAAAATGTGTATCCTTTTGTCATTAATAGATATAAGCCTTTACATTTTCATTTCATTCATTGCTTTTGATATGTAGCTACAGCAAACATGCTTCGTGTGAGATACGTTCTAACTGAATACAGTTTTGTGCAGGAATGTAAGCTAGGTGTAATTTACTCTTCCTGTTTGCGTTTAGAATCTTTACAAGTGCTATTATTAGCTTAGCTCAGCAAGTTTTTAAAATTAATACACTGTAACACACGCGCTCCTCTGTTCTCTTTAGGTGCACTTTTGAAATATTTGAACCCTACACCTGCGCAGGCTCCAGCCCCCCGTGACCCTGACTAGAGGGATAAAGCAGAAGATAATGGATGGATGGATGGATACTTCTGCACAGCCTGGGCCAACAGTAGACACCTTCTCAACCTTAACACCTTCCAGTGAAACAGCATCAAGTGATACTGTCCCCTCTACCTCAGTATATCCCAGTGAAACAGCATCAAGTACTCCTGTCCCCTCCACCTTAGTATATCCCAGTGAAACAGCATCAAGTACTCCTGTCCCCTCCACCTCAGTATATCCCAGTGAAACAGCATCAAGTACTCCTGTCCCCTCCACCTTAGTATATCCCAGTGAAACAGCATCAAGTACTCCTGTCCCTTCCACCTCAGTATATCCCAGTGAAATAGCATCAAGTAGTCCTGTCCCCTCCACCTCAGTATATCCCAGTGAAACAGCATCAAGTAGTCCTGTCCCCTCCACCTCAGTATATCCCAGTGAAACAGCATCAAGTAGTCCTGTCCCCTCCACCGTAGTATATCCCAGTGAAACAGCATCAAGTACTCCTGTCCCCTCCACCTCAGTACATCTCAGTAAAGCCGCATCAGGCATCTCAAAAAAGGCTCCACCAGTAGATCCTGCTGACTGGCCACCTGTTCTCACTGATAAGGTAAGAACAGAGTTTGTTCTCAGAGGACCGTATCAAATCAAGAACAGTTTCACATTTCCCACATTTCTTAGTCAATGAAGAATAAATCAAAAGAAGCTGGGCAGTGTACTCAAAAGAAGAAGAATAGTTTGTACTGCCAAGGGATTGGAAAAATGCAAGCCACCTTCTCAAGACCCGTGAGGACAACCAGTAGAACAGTACACACATGGCGACATAAAAAGAATTCAAGGTTCGTCTTGAAAAGGTGCTCACAATGGATAAGCAGGAGTTAGGACTTGCAGAGGCTGAGAGAAACAGGTGGCATGAAGTTCTTATTAGATTGGTGGCAATAATTCAGTCCTTAGCTGAAAGAAATATGGTTTGAAGGGGGGGCACATAAAAAATGAATGGATAGACTGCATATATTTCTGCACTGTAATATTGTATTAATATGGTACTTTGTGCTATACCTTATTTATATATTGTTTATACTGTTATATTAGTAATCCATTTAATTTCACTTCTGTCTTTAATACTGTTTTTACTGTTTAATGCTGTTTTTTACTTCTAAAATAAAGAAAATCTCAACAACATAAAGCACTGCATTGTCTTTGTGTGTGTATAAACACAGTGATTGATGATGCATCAACCAAAATCTCACCTAGGGCAACACATTGGTCAGAACAGGCTCTGTGCAGAATATTATCCCTAATGTGTTCTTTTTGCCTTTTTACTTCTTTTTGGTCATCAGTGGTTTGCGCATTGCAACATATTTGCCCAGTGTTTTCTTATTGTGGAATTGTATACATTGACCGTTACTGTGGTAAGCGAGCTCTTCAGTTCTTTAAATGTTCCTCTGGCTCTGGATGTTCCTCACCAATGTACTGTTGGTGATTCTCCATACAGTGGGATTCACTACTTTATGCAGGACCGATACCCTTTGTAACAAATGTGCTAAAGTACACAGATTAAAGTATACAGTTTCCATGGCAAAACAATTGGATGAAATACTGAAGAATACATAAATTATGCATGGCTGCTCAAATACTTAAAGTTAAAATAGATGATCATCTATAGAGAAAATGAAAAAACTAATGGAAATGAAAAGAGCCTGATAGTGGCACTAGAAGAAGGATCAAGTGAGTCAGCCAATTAATAGGCTTCTTCTTCCAGGAAGGGGCAGAAGAACTAATTTAGTATGGCTAGTTTGCTAAAAGTTTGCCTGAATTGATTCGACTGAAAAGAGGAGCGAAATGCAAATGCATATCTTACATAAACACTCACATACCTACACACTAATGCACAACCACTTAGCAACATCTTAGCAACCACCTGGGATTTCATAGCAAATCACTAGCAATACCTCAGCAAATACCTGGAATATCTTAGCAGCAGCTTTGCAACCACTGGAAATGCCATGGCATAGTGAACCGTTCTATTATTCAACATCAGTTGTTTTTGAGTTTATCAAATGTAACACATCCAGCCCAGTACACAAAATAATAAAAAAAATTAAAATATTGTTTTATTATAATTTGTGTGCTAGCCATAAATAAGTAATTCTCTGTTTGAATAACTGACATTTTATCCAATCAGTTAGCATTGGCTTTAAATCCCTTTTTTCATCTGACGAGAACAGCTGTAAATGAAAGTTAAAGTGTTAATCAATAAGCCAAATGAGAGGAAATGCATTACTGCGATTTAATCATTTAGGCACAGCGCAAAGCGAAACCACATTGTCTTTATTAATAATTCAGTAACGCACACCCTTGAAGGGTTTATTTCTTTTAAAGAAACTGCGTAAGTGTGTATTTAAAAAAAAATCTTTTAAAATATTTAGTATGTTTTAAGTTTTTATTAAAAATAATTAACATAAGCATATACTACACCAAAAACCATTAGTTCCTATTAGTTAGAGTGTAGTATCATTGCTAAAAAAACAAAAACTGGTCAAGGAGAAGAAGAATGCTGGGTCACCCATCTGTTTAAAAACTTTTTAACTTTCTGTCGCATAATAATGAACATATAACACAGTACTGTTTAACACTGTTTAAACAGCTACATAGTGCATGACATAGGAACTTAAACAGGAGCTCCTGCAGCATAAAAGTGCATAGTATAGCTAAGGCATGGTCACACTCGATGAATAGTGCACTGTTTATCTGTAGAAGCTAGAATTTTAAAACTTATACAGAGCCGCTTGCAATTTAGCCTGAAAGTTCTGACTGAAACACGGACATCTGATGCAGAAGACCCTTTGAAACTGTTCCCGTCATTGGGTATCATTCCCATGAAAGATTTAGTTTCTTACCAACAGTTTTATGTAAAAGTTTAGGGGCTCCTGGTCAAATGATATGCTTTGTTGATTTTATAAGTGAAGTTCTGTTTATTTGCTGAATTTAATATAATATCATGAATTTAATAATGTTTAATTTTAATTTTCAATGCCAATAAGAAGGCATTGTGTGCTATACTTTGCAGAGAAATGTCATATTTAGATTTTATGTTCCACAGTTTTCTAGTTACTTATCTTTACTACTTACAAAATTCACAGTAATTTGGCCTTGCATGTTCATACAACTGCACCTCTCCAGTTAACATCCATCACCACTACACAGACACCCTGACTTCTATTTACCCACCTGTTTGTAATGTATCTCATCTGTGGACACCACTTTTAAATGGCAACAAGTATTTCATAGCATCACTCTCCAAAGAAAACATATATCTCAAAATGGTAACTTTAAAGGAGAGACCAAAGAGTTTATTTACTTTTAATGCAAGGTAATGTAAAGAAATTTTATTTGAAGCCATTTTTTGTACTGAATTAAACATCAAAATTGAATATCACAAAAAATAGAGATACTTGGGGTTTTTTGGACAGCGATGGTATATTATTTTTCATTTACCATCTTCTTGAATATGTAGTCTTACAAAAAAAGTGATATTATCTTGAAAGCACCAATGTGTTAAAGACATCACAACAGTGAGCTAAATAGTTTTTCTATTAAATATAAATTAAATTATAGTACTTTTTTGTGCTGTGGCTTGAAGGATTCTTGTTATGTAACAGATTGACATGAACTGTTCATAGAGTTGTTTAATGTTATTCAGTGCTTATGCCTATTAGACTGTTAAAGTAAGCAATCTTCATATAAAGTCTTTATAAACTCATACTAGTGAGATAATGCTGGCTTTTGGAAGATGAATTATAGCAACATACATTTAGTTCATAGTTAGTTCAAGTGTGTACGCTTATATACATACACACACAGATTGCCTGTTTTGTTTCCCAGCAGAAGAGATGAATTGGTTATTGTGACATGTTTCAGTTTAATCGTTGGTCATGTGTCATTTGTTTCCTTCTCTATATTTCTGTGCATTGCCTAATCACACGACTTCTTTCTATAAGCTCATGCATGTGTGGTTATTTAGGTAAAATGTGTGATGGCACTGAGGAAAGATGAAATTAAAACTCATGATGTTTTAGGAAGGGGTGACAAAATCTCTTTAAAACTGCTGACAAGTAAGATTGGGCTTCAGACTGGCTGCTGGTAACCTCTGAGTGAAAGTATTGAATGTGTTGCTGTTGACTCTTTCATCATGGATTCTAAAAGGGGAATTTTAGTGATATTCAAAATGTAAACAAAGCATTTGGTTTGATGTAAAATGGTTCATCATGGCCCATCAATTTGGATTTCTTTACAGTTGTGGTGATAGAAACCAGGAGTTGCAATGTCTACAACACATATATCTAGTGCATAGGGAAAGTCTTCTTTCACTTTTTTTTCAATTGTATGTTGAGGCCCTGTGCTGAAATAAAAAGAAGATGCTTCCCCCCACCAATCTGCAAAAAAAGGAAAACTGACATGCTGCATTGACATAAGTAATCAAACCTTTTACTTGAGTCTTCTGGATCAGGTTTTCATCAAGAATATCTCTGTAATTAGCTCCATTCAGCTGTCCTTCAACCCACTGAAGAACAACCCCACGGCATGATGCTGCCACCACCATGCTTTACTGCAGGTATGGTAGTGGGCAGGTGAGAAGAAGTACCTGGTTTATTTCAGACATAATGTGCAAAGTTGAGGCCAAAAAGTTCAAGCTTAGTTTCGTCAGATTCTTGTTTCTGACAGTCTGAAAGTCCTTTATGTGGGCTTTCAAGTGTCTTTTACTGAAGATTGGCTTCTGCCTGGCCATCCTGCTGTAAAGCCCAGATTGGTGGAGTGCTGCAGTGATGGTTGACCTTCTGGAAGTTGGTCCCATCTGCACACAGGATCTTTGGAGCACAGCCAGAGTGATCATTGGGTTCATGGTCACCTCTCTCACCGAGGCCCTTCTCCCCCGATTACTTAGTTTGGTGGGGTGGCCAGCTGTAGGAAGAGACCTAGATGTTCCAAACTTCTTCCATTTAAAAATTATGAAGGTCAATGTGCTCTTGGGAACTTCAGTGCAGCAGAAATGTTTCTGTAGCCTTCTCCAGACCTGTCTTCATACAATCACGTCCCTGAGCTCTACAGGCGGTTCTTTTCTCCTTGGGGTTTGGTTTTTGCTCTGATATATACTATATGTAGACTGATATAGAATTGAGATGGTCTTTAACAGTGTAAGAAAATATTTAAAATGTTGACTATTGTGACGTTTTGTGATACTGTATTTTCTTAAAACATGACATTGTGTTTTGTATTGTGTTTATACATCCAACCACTAGCACCGTTAGTAATCTGTAATCTGTCTTTAGTCATTAGACATGTCTACTCCAACATAAACAGCACTGGGGTGCATTGCTAAGGTTGTCATTTACAAACCTACACATATGGTAGTGTGTTTTTAAACAGGGATTTTTCCTAAAATTTAATTTTAAAAATTGTGATATGCAAGATTGTGACCCGCTTAGAGTATCGCAATATACACTATATTGTTAAAAGTATTTGCATGTCTGCCTTCACACGCATATGAACTTGAGTGAGATCCCATTATTAAGCCATAGGGTTTAATATGATGTCGGCCCACTCTTCACAGCAATAACAGCTTCAGGTATAAAATTGTCCAAAATCTTTTGGTTTGTTGAAGCATTAAGAGTTCCTTTTACTGGAAAGGGCCGAGCCCAACTCCTGAAAGCAACCCCACATCATAATCCCCCTCCATCAAACTTCACATTTGGCACAATGAAGTCAGACAAGTACTGTTCTCCTGGCAACCGGCAAACCCAGAATCGTCCATCGGATTGCCAGGCGGAGAAGCGTGATTCGTCAATTCAGATTACACATCTTTACTGCTCTAGAGTCTACTGGTGGTGTGCTTTACGCCACTGCATCCCACGCTTTGCATTGCGCTTGGTGATGTAAGGCTTAGATGCAGCTGCTCAGCCGTGGAAGCCCAATCCATTAAGCTCTTAACACACTGTTCTTGAGATAATCTGAAGGCCACATCATGTTTGGAGGTCTGCAGCAATTGTCTCTACAAAAAGTTGGCGATCTCTGAGCACGATGCTCTGTCATTTTATATAACTACCACTTCATGGCTGAGTTGCTGTCATGAAATTTTTAGTAGGAAGGAAATTTCACGACTGGACTTGTTGCACAGGTGGCATCCTATCATAGTACCATGCTGGAATTCAGCTCCTGGGAGCGACCCATTCTTTCACAAATGTTCATAGAAGCAGTCTGCATGCCTAGTTGCTTGGTTTTATACACCTGTGGCCATGAAAGTGATTGGAACCCCTGAATTCAATGATTTGCATGGCTGTTTGAATACTTTTGCCAATATAGTGTGCCACATCGTAATCATGACACCCAATCATTTATCATATTGCTCTCATTATATTGCCTGGTCCTTGTCAATACACAGCCCTACATGTCTTCTATAGATGTATAAAGTATTTAATGATAAAATAGTAGTTAATCTGAACAAATATGGTTTCCACGCTGCATGCATTGTAAAGTAGTTGTTTTTGACCAAACCTTTAAACTTAAAACTAAGGTACCAACATCTAAGGCCCCAGTCATTGTATTTAGGAATGTTTTATGTAGTATCTTTCTATGAGGTAGATATGATTTTAAAGACAATGTAGTTTTTAAAATGTGAGAATTTAGAAAAATCTGTATAAGACTTGGTAGTACAAAGCAGGGTGAGGATTCACTGTGTTTTTGTTTTTGTTTTAAATGTCTAATCTGTCTGTGTGTGTGTGTGTGTGTGTGTGTGTGTGTGTGTGTGTGTGTGTGTGTGTGTGTGTGTGCAAGTATTTGACGCAGCCTGTCACACATAAAGGAAAATCTCTCAGTGGTCTTGTGATGAGCAGTGTGAAAGTGCAATTAGGTCTTATTCTGAGCACAGTAGCATGAGCCCGAAAACCCGTGGATTAGTGAGGAACCTTGTCTTGTGCCACCCGTGAACTAAATTCTGCACTAAAACAGGAAATAACGTGGAAGCTTCCTGCACCACTTGCAGAAGAAGCTCTCCAGGCGTAATTTTAGCCTCAAAGTGTGTGCGTATGCGCGTGTGACAGCGAGTGTGTGTTTCTTTTTCTCCAAAAGAAGAACTGGGGAAGCCTACCAAAGTGACATGTAAGTTCAGATGCTTAGATTGCTTCAAGAAGCCAAACATTCAAATTCTTCACAAGTTTGTTGCATGTAAACTATTTGTAGCTAAAATAAACAACTATTATTTTAAGTTTTTAAGGTCAAGGACTGGGACTTGCATATGTCCTTTGGCTTCTTGGGAAATTGCAAAAATATTTCAGCTTATAAGCTGTTCACATTGTCAGAATCTCATTTTTAGGCCAGTGTCCCTTATAATATACATAAAAAACATAACTGTATAATACTGTTACACATTTTGTAAGATGAATCAAACTTATGTCAAACATGAATTTATGTCAATTTCATATTTTTATTAAAATAGAAGAGAAACGTGTATTTGGATTTTGCATACATGCATACAGCCAATGAGAGTGAAGTATGGTAATAATAGAAAAGTATTTACAAAATTTATATTGTGAGGTAGATCAGTAATGGTGTTTGCTATTATGTTATGAAGATGCACTGTATGACTATTATTAGTGATTCATTGAAATATTTTTTTTTTCTTATGTTTCTTATGTTTCATCTCATTTTTTCCAGCACATTTAGATCTAGTGCTCAGACTGCTCAGAGTGTGCTGGGGAGAGAGTGGATCCTGGCACTCATTAACATGCAAGCCTCTTTTATCTGCTGTTTTTGGTTGAAGGTCAGCCTGGTGAAAACCTCTTTCTGGCCAAACTAAGTCAAGCAGTGAAAGGGATGTTCTTTCAGTTTCCTCAGACATTTTCTCAGTTGTTTTCTATGTTTTGCTTTTTTACATTGCAAAAACATGGAGATGCCAGATGTATGGAGCTGTGAGTGAATGCGAAGTTAGATCCATTCAAAATATTCTCAACTGTTTACCAGGATATGAATGCTGGCATGGAATTTTACATGGGCAAGTGTCAGAATGCTAATGAGGGTAAACTCTGGCTCGGAAGTTCATTATACTATGAAACGTAGATGCACCTCTGAAAAGTAGGCCAATGAAGGAATGTGCACATTAATTACTGAGCAGTATTAGAGCCTCCATTGTGGGCTTACTTTAGCAATTACCAAACTCTGAAATGTGTGGACACCATTCCTGAATCTGTCCAGAGACTCTGAGAAGCTGAAGGTAGTCTACACTGGTATCAGTAGTGGCATCACATCACAATACTCATTTTTAGTTTGAGCACTTAAGTAACAAAAACTTTGTTTAATTGTGCTTCAGTTTGGTTTTATTAAAAAAAAAAACTAAAACATATATTGCGTAACACATGTAAAGCGAACACAACATGGCATGTCCAAGACGTATGGTTATGCAGGTCAGACCAAGAATACTGATGGACTAGAAGTTCCTAAAACAAGCATATACCTTTCTACAAAAAAAGAGAGTCCTGGTCTAAGTTTGCTCCTTCAGCTTGTGTAGTGTGTTTTGTATGAGTTGTGGAGGTTTTTTTGAGTTGAGCATTGAAATCATAATTTTGCTTCTTCTTTAGTGATTGCACATGGAAGTCACTGTTACCCAAAAAGATTTAGCATTGCTACACCCAGTTTGTCCCCAGACTTCTTATGTTATTGTTCTGTTGGGCTATGAAAGGGTTCAGCTATGTACCTCTGCCCCAGGGGAAATTTGGGTAACCAGCTGGAAACCATTACTGGACATTTGAGGGCACATGCTAAGGCTTCAAGAATTTCAAATATACCTGCGCAGTGCCCTTTCACTGACAGTGCAAAAGAGTTCTGCTGACTTTGAATACTAGCTTCTAACTGCTGGCCTGAAATAAAAGGGGAAACACCTTCTTTGCGCTGCATTAGACAAAAACTAAAGAAGCTAACATCAGACACCAAAGCATGATAGTTTGTTTGCTATATTTAGGGCAAGAAGAACTTGAGTAAATTGATTTTTCGCCAATTCATTCCTTAAGTACCATATGCTATCATGATACTGTGAAATTTTCAGAAAATACGATGACATTATCAGAAGCACTCTTGCTGAAGGCAAGTAGACCTGACCTGTGATGTTGATAGCTGTGTGGTTTTAGAAGGCCTTACTAGGCCTGACGCCTGACCCATATTTGGCTAAGTTGACTATCTCTGGCTAACATCATTTCTTGAGACAGCTGGAGGGCAAACAGAAGTGAGAGACACTAAGTTCTGAGCGCTGTGTGAACGGGTTCATTGTTCATTCTCACTGTCAGAGCAGCATACAGATAAGAAAAAATATTTGCTTTAAAAACTCCATTCTGAGCTCCACATGAGTAGGTGCCCTTAACATAAACAGGTCCCCCTCTCTTCATTCGGAAACACAGAGGCAAAGCTAGATAAGGAGAAGAGAATGTCCTCTAAGAGAGAGAGAGAGGAAAAGGGAGGGGAAGTGGGAGTGGGAAAGGTCCATATAAAGCAAAGAGGAGGAGAGTTGAGGACACAGCAGATGTTCTTCAAGGCTCTTCATGAAGAGGCTAACTGGAGAAACTCAGGAGGGAGAAACAGCTACAGAATTCACATTTATTGCCGGTAATAAGAATAGCTAGGTGTACTTGTTTTACTTGTAGCTCGTAAAAAAATCGGTGAAGGTGGATTTAAAGCTTTCAGTCAAAACCCCATTTGTGCTTGTAAGTAGATGAGCTTGTTTATTGCAGTTAGAATTTGATGATATGCTATTTTTGTATGAAAAAAATTCTATCCCTTCATTTTGTAGTTGGTGTAATTTTTAGTCATGACAATAAATGGTATAAGGAAATCTGATTATGTGTAAAGTGAATGTAAATGTTATTCATTATAAAATACAAAACTAACTATATAGTTATTTACTGCTTCTTGTCATGTTATTTAAATAGCACAGCAAAACAACAGCAACTCTCTCTTTGTATCTGATTTGTTTTTCTCCTGTTTTTCTCCTCTGAAGAAACAGAACTTTGTCAAGCAGAGCAGTATGTTGAGGTGTGACGGAGGTGGGCTGAGGGTGCGCTACTGGCTCACACTGATCTCAGGCTTGGTGGAGTGTTTGGGCTTCGCTGGGGTCGTGTTTGGATGGGCCTCGCTGGTCTTTGTGCTCAAAGGCGACGGCTACTTCAGTCACTTGTGTGTGAACAAGACATTAAATGGGACCATTACACAAGGTGAGCTATGTGCATATACACACTCCGCCACACTGTATGGTAAATATACAAAGAAGTCTCAACAACTGAATATAATGTCAAATTCTTCGGCATGTCCACCGCTTTACATCCTCCGTTCTTTTCTGGAAATTTACTTTCAGTCTTTTAAAGAAATCTGCCAGGATATTTTTCAACACCTCCAAAGTTCACTCATGGATGTCGGTCATATTTCCTGCTTCTCAAAATTCAAAATAAATATATTCAGTAAAGTTGAAGTCTGGACTCGGTGGTGTTCAGTTCTGAGAATGTTTAGCAACTTCTTTGTAGGATTTGCTTTATCTCACGACTGTTTATCTCATGATGACATTGTTTGGGTGGTCCACCTTGCATGATTCTTAGGTGTCCCAGTTCCCTTGTATCTTTGATGATTATATTATTAATTATTATTATTTAAATTATATTATCATTTATTTCATAAAAGCAGTATATTTACACACACACACCGATCAGCCATAACATTAAAACCACTTTGTATCTACAATATCTGTTCATTTTGTCAGTTTCACTTACCATACAGTAGTACTATAGTAGCGCTCTACACTTACAGACTGTAGTTTCACTGTGTACTAGCCCTTACAGGACCACCACAGAGCAGACATTGTGGATCACATATAGCCATTACTGGAGTTCTGAACACCTCAATGAACACCCTGATGAGCTATCATTTCATCATCATATCATACGGTGGACCAATAAGGTAGAAGTGTCTAATAACAGAATGGGCAGTGAGTTTACACACTGTTTAGAAACTCCAGCAGCACTACTGTTCACTCATATAAGCACAACACACACTAACACACTACCACCACTGGTGTCACTGCAGTGCTAAGAATTATCCACCACCCAGACAATACCTGCTCTGTGGTGGTCCTGAGGAGGTCCTGGCTGTTATGGCTGGATTATTTTTTTTCTCAGAATCTTTTTTTTTAATATCTTCATCTCTTAATAAGTATCTTCTAAAAAATGAAAGAGGGCATATTATGTTTTTAACTTCCCTTTCCAACCTAGAGGGAGAACGCAGCCCCACAGAAACCCCCTTTCTCAGCTGCCTGAAATGCCTCATTAGAATTCCAGTCCCTTTCTCTGTTACATTCAGTGCTTGAAGTGGAAAAAAGTTTCGGAACTCTCTTTATTCACTTGTTGGCTCATGTGTCAGCTGGTAACAACAAATCCAAAAGTGTTGTATTTGGAATTTCTACAGTGATTAAAGTATATTAGGGGAAATTGCTGACATGTATAACTTACATACACAACCAGTCAAAAGTTTTTAAACAGTTCTAAAACGTTTGACTGGTAGTGTACTAAAACGTTTGACTGGTAGTGTACTAAAACGTTTGGCTGGTAGTGTACTAAAACGTTTGACTGGTAGTGTACTAAAACGTTTGGCTGGTAGTGATGTAAAACTTTTGACTGGTCGTGTACTAAAACGTTTGGCTGGTAGTGTACTAAAACGTTTGACTGGTAGTGTACTAAAACGTTTGGCTGGTAGTGTACTAAAACGTTTGACTGGTAGTGTACTAAAACGTTTGGCTGGTAGTGTACTAAAACTTTTGACTGGCAGTGATGTAAAACTTTTGACTTGTCGTGTACTAAAACGTTTGACTGCCAGTGATCTAAAATGTTTGAGTGGTAGTGTACTATAATGTTTGGCTGGTAGTGATCTAAAACGTTTGGCTGGTAGTGTACTAAAACGTTTGGCTGGTAGTGTTCTAAAACGTTTGGCTGGTAGTGTTCTAAAACGTTCAACTGGTAGTGATCTAAAACGTTTGACTGGTAGTGTATCTAAAACGTTTGACTGGTAGTGATCTAAAACGTTTGGCTGGTAGTGTATCTAAAACGTTTGACTGGTAGTGTATCTAAAACGTTTGACTGGTAGTGTATCTAAAACGTTTGACTGGTAGTGTACTAAAACATTTGGCTGGTAGTGTTCTAAAACGTTTGGCTGGTAGTGTATCTAAAACGTTTGACTGGTAGTGTTCTAAAACGTTTGGCTGGTAGTGTTCTAAAACGTTTGGCTGGTAGTGTACTAAAACGTTTGACTGGTAGTGTACTAAAATGTTTGACTGGTAGTGTACTAAAATGTTTGACTGGTAGTGATCTAAAACGTTTGACTGGTAGTGTACTAAAACGTTTGACTGGTAGTGTATCTAAAACGTTTGACTGGTAGTGTACTAAAACGTTTGACTGGTAGTGTATCTAAAAAGTTTGGCTGGTAGTGTACTGAAACGTTTGACTGGTAGTGTATCTAAAAAGTTTGGCTGGTAGTGTACTGAAACGTTTGACTGGTAGTGTACTAAAACGTTTGACTGGTAGTGTATCTAAAACGTTTGGCTGGTAGTGTTCTAAAACGTTTGTCTGGTAGTGTATCTAAAACGTTTGTCTGGTAGTGTATCTAAAACGTTTGGCTGGTAGTGATCTAAAACGTTTGGCTGGTAGTGTATCTAAAAAGTTTGGCTGGTAGTGTATCTAAAACGTTTGGCAGGTAGTGTTCTAAAACGTTTGGCTGGTAGTGTACTAAAAAGTTTGGCTGGTAGTGTACTAAAACGTTTGACTGGTAGTGTACTAAAAAGTTTGGCTGGTAGTGTACTGAAACGTTTGACTGGTAGTGTACTAAAAAGTTTGGCTGGTAGTGATCTAAAACGTTTGGCTGGTAGTGTACTAAAACGTTTGACTGGTAGTGTACTAAAACGTTTGGCTGGTAGTGTATCTAAAACGTTTGGCTGGTAGTGTACTAAAACGTTTGGCTGGTAGTGTATCTAAAACGTTTGGCTGGTAGTGTACTAAAACGTTTGGCTGGTAGTGATCTAAAACGTTTGACTGGTAGTGTACTAAAACGTTTGACTGGTAGTGTACTAAAACGTTTGGCTGGTAGTGTATCTAAAACGTTTGGCTGGTAGTGTACTAAAACGTTTGGCTGGTAGTGTATCTAAAACGTTTGGCTGGTAGTGTACTAAAACGTTTGGCTGGTAGTGTTCTAAAACGTTTGGCTGGTAGTGTACTAAAACGTTTGGCTGGTAGTGTTCTAAAACGTTTGGCTGGTAGTGTATCTAAAACGTTTGGCTGGTAGTGATCTAAAACGTTTGACTGGTAGTGATCTAAAACGTTTGACTGGTAGTGTACTAAAACGTTTGGCTGGTAGTGTTCTAAAACTGACCGGTGGTCTATATTCATTAAATAAATAATCATTTGCAAATCTAATAACGTTTTAATCTATAATAGCAATATAAAATGAATTAATAATATTTGTGTAACACTATATATAATGTATGTGTTCTGTTATCATCTATTTGCTGCACGTAAACAAGCTAAGAATTTTCTTTGTGTATTTACTGCATACACAATATTGATGTCTTGTGTTATTCAATAAAGCAAAATTTAGAACATAGACATTTTTTAGGAAACAGTCTTGCTTATTTGTTTATTTAAATATTTTGTGCGATAAACACAAGAACACACCATAATCAAGGTTTTGTGAAACATAAAATTTTTAATACAAGGAATAATAATATACTGATAAACACGATTTCCATTAAATAAAGAATAGTATATCATTTTGATATACATTTAGAGAATTTTTTAAAGTAGGTAAATACACTCAAACTACTCATTCTACTGCCCCAAAGGAACAAGTACAAAGCTGGACTAAAATAAGAGTGTTTTTTTCTTTTTGGTCTATTCTTCCAGACAGGAGTCTTTTATTTGCCCAGCAAAATATTTTATTTTTCAAATATTCAAATAGTAAAAAGTACAGTAAGTAGTGGTTTTATATATGTCAATGTGTTTACTTAACGCTTTCCAAACTTTTCTTTCTTAAGGCAACACAGTATTATTTACAATTCTCATCTAATAAATGCCTTGACTACTCAGTACTTTATTAAGCTAAATCAAGATTGCTGTTGAAGGACCTGAATAAATTCATACATTGTCTGGGGCGTCCAGGAGAAATCTGGAACTACACTTTGTTCTTCAAAATAGAGCTCAAGATACTCTTACTATCTATTTCTTTCACAATAAGATATTTATACTACCCTGTGTTGTATGTATGCTAATTTACATCTGTTCTAACAATATCTGGTGTTCTTACTGGTGATAAACAATCAGCTTAGGTGCCTAAGACTTTTGCATAGTAGTGTAATGTGTAATGTGAAATATTTGCATTTGTCTCAGATTGCAGTGGGCAGGATGAGCAGCTCTCCATTATCTTCACTGTGGCCTCCTTCATGAATAACTTCTTCACACTACCGAATGGGTTCCTGTTTGACTACTGCGGAACGCTGGTGACCAGACTTGTGGGAATGTGAGTTGTAAATAAATGATTATGGTTTTTTTCTACATGAAATCAAATGTAGACGATTGTCTAGATTTAAAAC
Source organism: Megaleporinus macrocephalus (assembly GCA_021613375.1). Classification (NCBI taxonomy): domain Eukaryota; kingdom Metazoa; phylum Chordata; class Actinopteri; order Characiformes; family Anostomidae; genus Megaleporinus; species Megaleporinus macrocephalus. Next base: position 32,196,469 of record CM038713.1, read on the forward strand.
CATAAACGTATATATGAGGTATTATCACCTTTCCATTACAACAGAACAAGTAAAGCAGAACTCTCTTCTCTAATATCTGTGTTTAGCTGGTGAGGCTGTTGACGTAACAGTAGATCCCACTCTGATTTGTTCTGTATTCCTCTCATGAGTGCTTTAACCACAACAATAAGAGAATATTTGATTTTCAAGATAGAATTTTAAAAAATAAACAATATTTTTCACATGCAAAGTTACACATTAAAATAGTATTTATATAGTAACTAGTGGTTTTACATATATCTGTGCACCAAGTATGGAGGTAGAGGTCGTTTGGTCAGTTTGGATTATTCTAATCGCCATTTCCCGTCTGGGGAGCCCAAGAATAACTGTGGGCTCAAAAGTATTTTATATTTTTATTCAGCTTCTGCTCTACAATTTTAAACATTGTGTAGCAAAGCCAGAGTCAGCATCAAAACCAAAACCTCACACTATTTATAATTGAGGTGACCTATAGGTTTCTTTGTGTGAGGTTACAGAATAAATACACTTTTGGTTCACTTAAGATCATTTAGATGGATAGTTCTTTAGAGAGACACTTCTGTGAAAGTTAAGAGGAGAAGTGCAGAGAATGTCCATGTAATGTAAAGGTTCTAGAAAGAAAACTTTATCTGATAATTCTTCAAACCTGTAAAAGGTTCTGTACACCTGTACATAGCAAACCATGTTATAAATATAAATATTCAGTTCTTTATAGAACTGTATACACTCACCAAACATTTTCCATTGTCCATTTTATCAGCTCCACTGACCATTTAGGTACACCTTGAAGTCCTACAATTACAGGCTGTTGTCCATCTGTTTACCTGCATACTTACCTTGTTCTCCAATAGTCAGGACCCCCATAAGACCACCACAGAACAGGTATTATATGGGTGGTGAATCATTTTCAGCACTGCAGTCACACTGGCTGTGGTGATGCGTTAGTGTGTGTTGTGCTGCTGGAGTTTTAAACACTGTGTCCACTCACTGTCCACTTTATTAGACACTCCTATCTTGTTGGTTCACCTTCTCGATTTAAAGTCAGAGTGTGGCTCATCCTTCATCAGTGGTTACAGAATAACCCACAACAAACTGTTGGCTTATTAGTTTTGATTGGTGGACGATTCTCAGTCCAGCAATGACACTAAGATGCTAGAAAAACTCACACACACTACCAAGCCTCCAGCATGTCACTGCATCGTTATCTTCATAGTGTTCTTCATAATTTCTTAGTACACACAATCGCTGCCTGTCCATTTCTAAGCTACCTCTAAGCCAGAAATGTAATTCATGTAAGGTCGCTAACACAGATGCTTAAAGCTACACAGACACAGTGTTGCATTCAAAAATGTGCCAGAGTAATTCATTATACAGTACGCAATCTGCTAAGTGTTACAGCAAGACGTGGTATGATGAGATCCAAGTCTGGCCACTGTGCTTTCTCAACTGCCAGACATCTAATATATTATCACATTATAACTGTTTAGCTGCTGGGGCTGTTGAAATAACAGTAGCCTCTGCTCTGATTTCTTCTCTATCCCCCTCATGAGTATTGAGTGTTTTGACCACCACAATAACGTAACATTTTAATTTCAAAATAGACCAAAAGGAAATTTTTATTCAAATAGTATTAAGAAAGTAAGTAGTGTTAAATGTCATTGTGTTTATTTAACACTTTCCAAATGTTGCCTTGTGGCAGCCCAGTATAATTTGCAGATATCATCTAATACCTGAAATGACTACTCAGTACTTCATCAAGCTAAGTCAAGATTGCTGGTGAAGCAATTTAAATAAAATTTTATGAATTTATTTAACAAATGTTTAATAAATATTATCTTCAAAATAAGACATTTATGCTATTTTGTATTGTGTTTATACTTATTTACATCTGTTCCAATGCTAAAAAGAACAATAAAGAACCCTTGAAGAACATTAAAGTTCCATAAAAAGTCCAAACAAAATTTTTTTAAGAAATTAACAGTAAGATTGGAGTCAGACAAGATTAGCAGATTTTTGCTTAAGACACAAAAAAACGACAATCGGCCAATTTGTTGCGTTTATTTTGGCTGGTCTAATTTTGTGATGTAAATGATGTGAGCCAGGTAAGTGCATAATTCTACATGATTGTGTTAAAAAGCTAGTCACTTATTACTTATTGTAATATAACACTTTATTTAATTTGAATTGTTTTATAAAATATATATTAATTCAAAACAAAATGCTAGTTATTCCTATAAATTATCAGATAGTGTTGTCTGTATTGCAAGTGTATTATATGTTCTTTTACCTCACACAGTGCGAGCTGTAAATAGAACACTGAGAAATGGGAACTGAAATCAGTGCACTGATAGGCCTGGTTTGCGCTAACCAGAATCTGTGTACAAATTCCTTTAACTAAATCAGATCTCAGCAGCATAGTGGTGTAGTGGTTAGCACTGTCACTTTACAGTAAGACAATCTGGGCTCGATTCCCGGTCTGGGCCATTCTGTGTGGAGTGTGCATGTTTTTCCCGTGCTTAAGTGGGTTTCCTCCGGTTTCCTCCCACAGTCCAAACACATGCATGTTAGGTTGATGCGTCACTCTAAATTGCCCGTAGGTGTGAGTGCATGCGTGAGTATGTGTTTGCCATGCGATGAACTGCCAACCTGTCCATGGTGACCTGTCCACGTCTTTGCCCAATATGACTATGCTGGGATTGGCTCCAGTGACCCTGACTAGCGGGATGAAGCAGAAGATAATGGATGGAGGATTCTGATCTCTTTCTTTAACTGATAGATCCAGATTCTGAGATTTTAAAGTTGTTGAGAGGCTATGGTAGAAACATATGCATACACCCACTGGGTATTTACTTTTTGCTAAATACAGCTGTTCTTGGTGACCTTTTAGCTCAGCTGTTTACATTTACAAAACAAACTGTTTAAACTGTTTTATAAGCTGTTGGTTCTTGCATTCGGAGTCTGTGCTTTCCTGAGAAAAACTATGTCACCCTTACAATGACTTGCAGACTCGTGAAACACTGCTGTAAAACCTGCATTTATGCAAGAAGAGCTCTGAGAATGGTGGCATGCCTAAGACTTGACCAATGACTTATGGAGAAGGAGATGGCTTGGCAAGATCAGAGCAGAGAAGGGGGGAGAAAACCTGATAACGAAAACCTCCTGCTGAGATGTGTGAAGGGAGGAATGTGCCAAGAGTATTTGTGTGTTCAGGGTTCAAGGGTTTTATTTGCAGTGTGTAATGCGTAGACACTGGAATGTTTATGTATACTATGTGAGATTGGTTGGGATATGTAAGCTGACCAGCTGTTTAGCTTCATGTAGCTCAAAATTGAAATATCCAGGGAATCTATTTTCACTGGAAGCAGAAAGGAAATGAAAGAGGTGGGGCACTAATGAAGGGGAAAGGAGCAGAGTGGGGTGAGAGCACAGGAAAACAGGGACAAAAGGGGGTCCTTTTTCTCACCGGATAACACCCATCCTCTTTTCATCATTTCACACTTGGCATCAGACACGTACACAGATAGGCAGGAATGTCCAATCTTGTTCGACCAGGGCCGGCATGGTTTCAGGTTTTCGTTTCAACACAGTAGGAACATGCATAATTAACCACTGAAGATGGAGACCAACTCATTCAACAAGTAGAATAGGGTGTGTTCCAGCTTGTTTGGAATGAAATTCTACAGCCACACCAGCCCTTTGTGGATAAGATTGGACACCCGTCCCTTGCGGGGTCTTGAACTCCTGCCCTTTTTCCGTTAGGCTATACAATAGCCCTCTCGTTGAGTGTGTGTAGTAATTGTGTCTTATATATTTGATATATTGTTGTTTTAGTTATGAACAGCTCAGTCTTGCTCGTGGGATATATCTCAAGTATTAGTTTGGGTTCCACAAGCTTCAGAGTTCTTGGCCACCAGCTCAAGAGCAACTAATAATGACTCGTTTGAAACCTGTTTTACTCAGGTAACCAGAGGGAAACATGAGAAGTGATACAGAAGTAGGCACAACTTTATCACACAAATGTACAGTATGATAATAACATAACTAACCTATACATAACTAACATTTAACATAACTAATCCTGCTCTCCTTAGCTACTTCTGGTCAAGCTGGAAAGATTTTGCAAGCTAAACAGAGAAAGGGCCTCACCCACTGCAGCCATTACTGCCACCCACCAAGATATTTTATCCAACCTTCAGCGAGGAGGGTGTGATGTGGTCTGTACCAATGTTGTACGTGAGACTAACCATGGGAAAAGATTTTTAGGAACAATAATCTAGCAGTTTGTAAAGGCACAAGTAACGCAGGGCAGAGAGATTTTCTTGACTTTGTTTGCCCCCCCCTGCCTTTTTTCAGATCTATCTACACTACTGGGACCTTGCTGATAGCCTTCTCAGATGCTGGTAAGCGCCATTTCTGTCTAATTCCACTGCATACATTTGCAAATCAGCTTCACAAACCAGTCAGGCTGCTCACATGTCCATTGAGCTGAGTCTGGAGACCAAGATGATCAGTTTTGGAAAAGTCTTAAATTGTATTACTATTATACAACTACTATACTAGTTTTGTCTGCATACAAGACAACTAATGTGATTAAAAGTTCAGCCAGACTGTTTTTCATTCATATTAATTTCTGGCACTCATTCAATTTTGAGATTGAGCTGATTCACGCCAAACACTTTTTAAATTGTTAAACTTGAAGACAAAACACCATCAAAGTGAAAATAACGAAAACGTCAAATTCATCCAGACTTCACATTTAACATGTGAATGTGCTATGACATAAAAATAACTCATTATTAATAAATGTTATTAATAAATTAGAGAACTAAAAAAGTTAATAAGCAGAAACCAATGATGGAAAAAATTTGACTGCAAGACTCTTCAGTCTGTAGAACCTATCTAGGTTAATCTGTAATAAAGGCCTATACAGAAACTGAATTATATATAGAAATTATATACATATAATATCTTTATTAGTGTATGATTTTCTGCCATTAATAATGCTGCTGACTGTATACGGACAATGTAATGTAGAATGTATGTATAAAAATCACATGCATTATTTGTTTAAGGAAGCTCTTAGACTATGAACGTTTGCAATAATATGTGAATCCAGAGCAATATTTCATTCTGTACATTAATTTATTCTTTTTCCCATCAGTCTTTTTCTTTATATTGCATCAAATTAATTTGTGGAACCACTCTCTCTGTTTCTTCACCTCTCTCACAGTACTGTCAGTCCTGCTCTACCCCGCGCTCTCCTTCATTGCTGTTGGAGGGATTCTTTTCCTAGTCACTAATATGCAGGTATGATGTTTTAAGTTAATCGTGTAAATAAAAAGGTGAAAAACACTTGAGCTTAAAGCTTTTCAGTTGTGAGTCAGCTGCTCTCGTATTATACAAACAGTGCTTTAACAGTGTGAATTTGCCCCGAGGTACCACATACTGTAAGTCCACATATGAACTTGTCATGTTTTAAGCTCATGATGATCAGCTGTTCTCTATTTCTATTTCTATTTCGTCACTAACACATGTAATGCTGTAGGTGGGGAATCTCTTCGGAACCCATCGCTCCACCATCATCACTCTGTATAATGGAGCCTTTGACTCTTCATCTGCTGTCTTCCTCGTTGTCAAGGTAAAAAAAAGAAATTCAGTGATATAAATACAGAGCTCATAATTAAGACGAGTGGTAAGGTTCAAGAATTAGGTGATGATAATGTGGATGGAGAGGAGGAGAAGGCTGAAGATGTGATACTGTCCTTGTTTCTCAGCTGTTATATCAAGATGGCGTGTCTCTACGAGCCTCCCTCATCTTTCTGTCCAGCTGCAGTGTGATCCACTTGATTCGCTCCTTCCTATTGATGCCTCGTTCACACATACCATACCCTCTTCCTGAGAACTACAACTACGGGTAAACTACATCAGTTAGTAAATGATGAAACGTTTTTCTTGTTTCTGAGAGCTACACTTCAGCGCTGCACATCGGATGCTGTAAACAGTGTGATTTGTGTATTGTAAACTATGTAAATAGTATTTGCCGCGCATTTCTTCAAAAGTCACGGCAGAAAAGCTTTTTATAAGCTTGAAAGCTAACGGGTAGGCTAGTTTTGCTTTTGGTTTTACTATAGGTTTCATAATCCCATTTTAACAGCCTTTAAATCAGTTAGCATGTTATGGAAGCCTACTGGTATAGTGTAATAATACTGTAATTGTACTATTAGGCTGGGTACTACATGGTCTTTTTTTAAGTTTATATAAAAAGCCATACATACAACAAATCCTGCATCTTCAGTTTACAACTAGAGCTGCAAGGCTAACTTAAAAATTACTGGAACCCACGCTCGTCATCCAATATGTGTCCAAAACCTCTCTTAATCTGCTCCAACCACAACCAGGCCTTAGTTCAGGCAAGTCAGTGTAGTTTAGAGTATAATGAATTCAAAAGAAATGTGTAAATAATGTCTGTCTCTGCCATTTTACTAAAAAACATATCTAATATTTGTATATAACTATCTTACTAATACAACTATATTGCTGCTGCAGAACAAAACATTTTTCTCCATTTTGGTTTATATTTATTTATTTATTTATTTATTTATTTATAAAACTGCACCTACGCAATAACTATGAATCCTAATCCTAAAATAAATACCTGCAAACTACAGCCCCCATGACTCTTTTAGAGAAGAATGTCAAGAATCTTTTTCAAAACACAAGACAAGAAACTCATTTTCAGTCACTCAGTAATAACAAAATCTGTTTACAGGTGCAGGCCCCACCATTACACTCACCGTAGTCTTCTTCCTTCCTAGGTGTCTACTGATATTATGTTCTCTTCCTCGAGAACAACAAATACTGTGTAGTGTGCGGATTGAGATATTAAGTAAATAAGCTGTGTATGTCATTCACATACCATTTTTATGGTATAAAAAAATAAATAAATAAATGTAAACCAAAATGGAGATAAAATGTTTTGTTCTGAGGTCGGAACAGATCAGTATGTTTTATTGCTGTATGTATTTTCTGTGTAATATTTGCTCCTTGGAATCAAAACTAAAAGCATCGTCTTTGAAATATTACAGCGTCAGCTTCCCTGGCTTGATTTTCACTGTTAAGTAATTAAATGTGACCAGTGGAATTCCACCGATTTTTATATCTGCATAATTCAGTGAATGAGTGTTGAACAGTGCCATTCAGATTGGTTTGATATGAAATGGTACATTGTAGGGAACTCTTTACAGTGGAGAGGAAGAGGCCACGGCATTTACAACCATTTTGCCATATAACTACCAAAAGATTTTTTAATCTGTCACAAGGTCTCAAGAATGTTTCAAACATTAAGCTCTGTATGTAGTGTTCTATGAAGGAGCTTTTATTGGCGTCAGACTCCTCAAATGGTTTATATCACCACCCCTGAGAACAGTTCTGACTCAACAGCTTTAATTCTCAACCTTTTTATTGTGAAAGTATTTTTTAAAAAATTAATGGAATCACTCTTTAACAATAAATAAATAAATTAATTAATTAACATGCAGCATATGTGAAAACACATTCTATTCTCACTGTACTGTGTCTCAATGTCTCATTTCCTGTGATAGGCCGAAATGTGGAACCCCACCAAAAACTCCTATTCCAAAAACTGAAGCGGATAACAGGACTCCACAGGCTACTGAGACAACGCCATTTCAAGCAGAGAATTCCACCCAAGCGCCAAGGACTGATACAGGGGGTGAGAGGAGACTGCATTTTAGTCCTTGTGCTGGTCTGCCAGCTGCCTGATTGATTCACTTAGTAATGAAATTGTCCAGTGTAATTGATATATTTGTGGAAATACAGAAATACTTATTGTTACAAATCACTGAACTTAATTTGATGCCCTATAGATTGCTTTTTGATCAGAGTCAGCGAAGTTTGTTAAGCTCTATTCTTCTCTGCTTCTTTCTGATGATCTAAAAAAAGCATAAACATCAAATAATCTCTCTCTACCATTCTCACAAGAAACCTTTAGCTAAATATTTAATTTAACTCTAATATGTCTTTTAGCTTTTCCAGCTTTTGCTAGGGTGTGATATCGTATTTTCTGTAGGACTGACTACACTACAACCATATGACATCATCACATCTTTTTTATGATGGACAAAATGTATATGTGATAGTCTTGATCATGAACACTAACATGTCTTAACAGTCAGGGGTCCTTAACTTTTTCAGACCCTGTGGCCATTGCAATAATTAGTGCTTCAGTTAATTTATAGTGGAAACATCTCAAATAAAAAACTTAGTGATGGGAATTAAGATGTAGAATGTACAAGAACGTCAAGAATAGGTCAGTGTGAAATATAGGTGATGTAATTAAGATAATTGTAAAAATGCAACCAGATGTGAATTTCCAGAGTGCAGTGAGGAAACAGATGTGTACTGTGACAAGTGTAAGGTTCACTACTGCTTCATTCCCCAAACAAACTGCTTCAAAGCAGCTCATAGACTCTGACTCTGAGACATGGAAAAAATAAGCAAAACACTGAAACTACTGTTCAAAATGCACTTCACCAAAGTAATGTTTTGGGTTATTCCAGAGTTCATAAAAAGTTTTTTTTCCCCCAAGTATGACCACTAAGTTAGTGATCTGTTAGTGACTGATTATTGGTTAATTGTTAAAAATACTTTTTTTCCTTGATGATATATCAAAAATGTAGACATCATGTATAGAACTTTTAGTTTATGGTCCAGGTTTACATAAAAGAAAAACAAGCCAAAAAAAGCCAGTTCATATTTTGTTACTGTGTTACTCATAATTTATAACTGTTTAGGCTGACCATCCACTGCAATGGACATTTACAAAAATGACATATATATATATATATACTAATATTGTTTAATCAATCTTACAAAGCTGAAATATCTTAGATTTTTACATATTTAGTACACATCATTTGTGTTTACTTTTAGATATCTGCACTATTCATTTCATCAGCTCCACTTACCATACACTTTGTAGTTCTACAGTTACAGACAGCTGTATATCAATTTGTCTGTATACACTGTTATGTCCCTTTTATCCTGTTCTTCAATGCTAAGGACCAAAACAGGACCACCACAGAGTAGGGATTATTTGGGTGGTGGAACAGTCTGGGTGGTGACCCAGAACAATGAGGTGGGAGTGTCTAGCAGGGTGGACAGTGAATGGACACAGTGTTTAAAAACTCCAGCAGCACTGCTGTGTCTGAACCACTCGCATCAGTACAGCACACACTAACACAACACCACCACGTCAGTGTCACTGCAGAGCTAAGAGCATTCCAGCACTCAATTAATATTTGCTCTATGGGGGTCCTGATCATTGAAGAACAGGATAACAATGTATGCAGAGAAACAGATAAACCATAGTCTGATAGATACAAAGTGCATCTATATGATAAGTTATAAGTTTATGTTTTTTATTATATTAATAGATTGTTTTTACAATTTATAGCAGCAGGACATAATATAACTCTCCCTATTTACCAACATTGCATTTGGTTATTGTAACAAAATACTTGCACCATGGAATGTGATGCTTTCTTAATGAGATTATTAGCATTTTTGGATGGGATTTCTAGAAAGTACTGCACCATGGTTTTACTGAAATTGCTAATGTAATAAAAACACTATATATCCTATATAGCTCTAGTGAGCAGAGTCATAGTTTAGGACTGACATCCAGGTTTTGATGTATGAAAAGCTGTTCTTTTGTACACTGTATGTGTTTCTGTGTTACAGAGCAATGCTTCAAGAAATGCATCCTCTCCTGGTTCTTCTTCTTACACCTGATGTGGTTGTCAGTCATGCAGCTGAGGCATTACCTGTTCATTGGGACCCTCAACCCTATGCTCCACCGCCTCACAGCTGGAGACCCTGCTCTTGGTAAACACAGGCACATAGATGGAGAGGCCAACATGTATACATACACATATCAACACAGGTTTTGATCATGTCTGTATCTCTGTCATACTTTTTTTCAGTGAGCAATTATACAAATGCCTTTGCCTTCACTCAGCTGTGTGGGATACTGTGTGCTCCATGGAATGGACTCATCTTGGACCGCCACAAAGGAAAACCAAGAGAAGCAGGTCAGAACTGAAAACACAAACACACTTTACCATAAATGTACTTAATCAGCTAAGACATGTTTGCTGCCTAAGTGAACATAATGAGAATTAAAACTTATAATAATAACTATATGACATGCTGTTATCTATGAAATAGACAGAAGTTTTTTCATGGTTTAAAACAATGCTACCATCTAGAAGTAATGTCACTAATCCTAGCAGAATCAGTATCACTGATGAGGCTACAGATACTTGTGACTAACACCACCACATACATATGCTAAGTATATATAGTAAATAACAAAAATATTTATGAAGCATTTATTATATCATTACTCAATCATTACATCTCAATTTTTCTATATCAACTGAACACAACAGCTGCTCTTTATACCTTGTGAAAGTATGGTGAATGGACCAATAGAAATGCTCCGAAATTACTTGGAATAAAACCTTTTTACATTGACTTGCTTTCAAAGTTAAGAAGGTATTTGATCTTTTCTATAGAGTTACTATTTCAGAGATACTTGTTTTTCGTTAGACAGCGTCAATATAATCCAACAAGTAAATGCTAGTCTGATATAATATATATATAATAACAAGTAAATGCCATTCAGCAAAGATGACCATGTTTTATTTGTGATATCAAATATTTTAAAAATGTAATTGTATAAATATTAGGACTTGCAGGTTGGTAGGGTTAGATAGAGTTGGTGTAGCTATAGGCACTCTGTATCGCTCTGTATTTATGGCTCAGGAATTGTTATCAGGTTTGGAAGAGTATTGGTATTGGTGCATTTCTACTGCCAACTATCTTTAATTCACAGATAAATTCACAGCTCGACCCAGTTTGAGACAAATCTGTAATGATTTAGGTATTCAGTTTGCATTATGCTAATGGGTAGGATATATACATCCATTGATTATTAGCTACATTATCCTCATAAGCCCAGTACAAAAGTATAGAAGTACAAAAACAAGTCTTGGCTGACAGATTACACTTATGCTTTGCTATTCTATTAGCTCAGTGGTTCCTCACCCTGGTTCTAGAGCACCCCCCTTCTCTCCACATCTGTATTTTACTTCTGGAACTAGCTTAGTGAGTAGACATTTGACCTACCACTTTTCAAAGTAAATGTGTTGTAGATATTACTTAAATTCAGGTTAAATTGATTTGAGTGAGCACCCCAAAAAGTATCTTTAAACTGTACAGATTGCCCCGTAAGCATGAACAGAAGTGATATTCATTGGCGTAACCAAAAACCTTAAAGCAACATAACCAAAATTTAATCTTTGGCTGAGAATGAGGCATTTCCCAAACACTAAAACCTCAGATTCCATGTTATTAGTAGTTGCAGCTGCAGCTCCCAAATATGGTAGAAATGTTTTTACTGAGATAAGCAAGTTACCACACTTGGTCACAGCTGATGCTAGTGACAGACAAAACAAAACCCAAAGCTTTCAAAGCAGTTATGTTAAACATGGTGTTAGATTTACAAACATTTGACACCCACCTCTCTAGTGACATCTACTGGTCATCCATTTTATTGTGGTTATTCTGACCATACACTGTAGTTGCCTCACCTCCTCCTGGAGTTTCCTGCAAGTTTAACCTCCAATCCAAATCTGACCCATCTCATCAAGAACTTCTGTATGCAATGATTACATGGAATGAAATTGAATAATCTGTTGGACAGTCATTATTAAACATTATTACAAATGATTATAGTGATGAAGATGAATGAGAGTGTTTTGTTTCACGTATATGACAATAAGTGAGAAATATTTACTGGAGTATTTATTATTAAGGTAGCTGTTAAACCAATCGTTAACAATTATCAACATATATGTTGGGACAGGGCTCATGATTGTAAGGGTGCAGTTGAATAGCTAGGTGTATCACTGTAACTGGGCTGTAAGCTAAATAAAGTGGCTTCTTTTATTGTTTATTACCTCCCCAGTTCACAGAAACATGATGTTGCCTTATGATTATAATTTATTAATTATTAATTCATTTATAATTTAGTAATCTTACAAAACCACTTACCTCATTATGCATTAGAATTACATTTAAACAATCTGTTTGTTGTTACACACCTACTGAAGTTTTCTTATTTAAGTTTTTCTTGCAGCTTCCTTGCCACACTGGATGGTAAGAGATGTTGGGTTTTTTTTTAGTATTATTAGGTCAGCTGTATTAGCTGTATTAGCTGTATTAGTTGTATTGGGTGTATTGCAAGCAGGGTGAACATTAAAATGTGCAGAGAGGGGGATACTCCAGTAACCACTGTATTAAAAACCACCCACCAGTTTATTTCTTTGACACTAAAACAACACTTTTCTTTGCTTTTTGTTTTCTGTTTCGTGCATGCTGCAGGCCAGAGTGAGACTGAGGCAGACCTGAAGGCAGCTGTACTGTCTCTGAGTGTGACAGTACTGCAGTGTGTGTTGTTCTCCCTGTGTGCTGCCATTCCTTTCCTGCCCCTGCAATACCTTACCTTCATCCTTCAAGTCCTCAACAGGTCCTTCCTCTACGGAGGCAACGCTGCCTTCATCAGTATGGCGTAAGGTTTTAGTAATTGAAGGTGTAATCATTACTCATATCATGAACTTCATCAGTTCTGTTGTTTATTGTAGGTGATGCAGGAAGTGGAGGGTGCTGAGGGAGCCCCAGCAAGCTCCAGATTATAGGATTGTTGAGCTGCAACAGACGAAACTCAATTTTAAAATTCAATAAATTGAAACAGCACTCATTCCAGTCATGTCACTTATAACACCTGATGTTTATATAATAAGATTTGATTTAATTATCAATTGCTTTGGTTTAACTTGGCACAGCTAACATTACATATTACATATATTTTCTGTGTAGCTGGCAGGACTGGAGAGGAAAAAAAGGAAAGTATGATGTAAATATGTATAAATTTGACCTATTCTACACTAACACTTTAAATGTTGTGTGTATGTGTGTGTGTGTGCAGGTTCCCTCCGGCACATTTCGGGAAGCTGTATGGAACAGTGATGGCTCTGTCAGCTGTGGTGTCACTCCTGCAGTATCCCTGCTTTACTCTCATCAATAACCTTCTGGGTGGCGACCCCTTTGCTGTGAGTCAGACCGAGGCACACACTTTATACACAACAGTGCCTTCTCAGATCACCCACACACACATTACAGTTCTGAAAGAATCTCTTGTTCACGCTTTGTTGTGGAGAAAATATGTTCATGTTCCTGCAAAGCTTAATTGTTGAAATTTCAACAATTAAACTTCTTGTAAACCCATTTGCTCCACAACATCACAAAAACTTAGTACACTTCTTGCTGCCTCATTAGTAGTACAATTGAACTTATTTGGGCACCTACACTTTTCCTGTACAGGAATATATATATATATATATATATATATATATATATATATATATATATATATATATATATATATATATGGTATATATACCATATCAACAGGGTATGCAAAAGATGTACAAGATGTATTTACTGTATTGTATTTTATATATATTTATATAGGACAGAGATATTTAATAAGCTGGAAATACATAACCTACAGTACCCAAATCCAATATATATATATATATATATATATATATATATATATATATATATATATATATATATATATATATTATTTTATTTTATTTTTTTTGGATGTGGGTACTGTAGGTTATATGTAAAAATGTATTATATTATTATAAAATATTACTTCTATAGAGTTAACAAGCATTACAGATAACTAAATATACATGAACTGAATAGATGATACTGAGTTCTGACATTGTACTTTGGATTAACCACACAAAATGTATTTCAATTAAACAAGATATTAAATCACCAATCAATATTTATAGTGTTTGATTTTGCCCCAAAAAATAAAATAACATTAAGATAAGATTTAAAATTATGATACAGAACTACAGATTCATATACTAATTATACTCTGATAATAGAGAAAACTATAACAATGATTACTGATGCATACCTACATATTACCCACCCTATGGGGCAGTCGTGACCTGAAGGTTAGGGATCCGGTCTTGTGACCGCGGCAAGTCATGATTGTAGTGCCCTTGAGCAAGGCACCTAACCCCAACTGCTCCCCAGGCGCCGTGGATAAGGGCTGCCCAGCGCTCCGGGCACGTGTGCTCACCGCCCCCTAGTGTGTATGTTCACTAGTGTGTGTATATGTGGTGTTTCACTGCACGGATGGGTTAAATGCGGAGGTCAAATTCCGTTCTAATCGTAGTCCTACGTTCTACACACACTTCTAAACTTCACAGTGTGATTGAATATGGACATGCCATCATCAGAATATTATGTTAACCCATTAAATGTGTTTGAAGTTTGAATGTTCGGTTTCTGTTAGTGATGGATTTTTATTCACTCTAGGTAAACATTGCTTTGACCATCCTGAGCTGTCTGGCCTTTATCCACCCCCTCTATGTTTACCTGCACTGCCGGCATAAAGCTTCGGAACGGACCAAAGCTAACCAACCTACCTCCTCTTAGGACCACCTCAGAAAGGGAATGCTTATTTACCCCGAATTCGGCTTGTTTCCAGTAAATCTCCTAAATAAATGCTACACCATTCCCTATGGCGTTCATATAGACATTAGTCGTAATGGGAATAATTTGAATATAGTGTTGCTTCAACATGACGATGATTAAGCTATTTTTTTACACTGTGAATTGTTTTCTTTCTGTTAAAGCAGCGGTTCTTAAATCAGTCCTTAGGGACCTTCAGACATTCCACGTTTTTGCTCCAACCTAACTGCCAGTATTCATCGATACAGCAAAAATGTGGACAATCCAGGGGTCCCTAAGGACTGATTTTTCACTGTGTTAAAGGGCATTGAGCAGTGGTGATCAATTTTACCAGCTTGTACTGCACTTGTCACACATGTACAGCGTCTCACCTGACTGCACCAGCAGGTGGTGCTTCAGGTGGTACTTCTAGATGAAACCTTTGCTGTACTGTAAGCAGAGCACGCTGGCTCTTTGCAAATAGGACATCTTTGGCATAGAGCATAAATTCTGAGACATTAAAGCCCCATCCCACACTCCACCTCTCAGCCACTGCTCAACATCTAAGGCCAGTTAGCTAAGACATAGGATAGTACAGCGGTCACCAACCTTGGTCCTTGAGATCTACCTTACAGTGGAGATTAGTTCTAACCATCTGCCACACCTGTTCCAACTAACTTCTTCAGAATGCTTTATTAGATGCTATATTCAGATCTGTTTCCCAAATGAGGTCTTCTGAGACAGCTGCCCGTGCTGTTATCTGCAAGAGATCAGAGTGGATTGGTGTGTCCAGATATCACCAACTTGTGTGCATGGGTTGCTGTGGTAATGATTTGCACAGCAAATCCAAGCACTTTCGTCACATTGTCGTTATATTATTTTATCATGATTGGCGGAAAAGACACCTTAAAATCTGACTTAACTCTTAAGCATCTGTAAAAATCCAACTGAAATATGTTTGCACCCACAAAAACAGATTTCATAGTTCTCTCCATGCTATCAGAAATCATACTGGATACAATCTGATGTCAAAACTGGGATCTGAGCTGTCTGAACAAGGTCTTAATGTTGGCAAGGGTGGGGATAACAAGTAGACCAAGGTTGCTGACCAATGGGCTAATCCTTGTGCAGGACTTAAAAGGGACCAAGGTAACTGTTTTATTACCCACAAGATGATCTGAGTTGATGACGCAGTTGGCAGTGGATTCTAAAGTGTGTCCAGGATCCCTGTGCTCTTCACAATATTTGGTTTTATACTTTACCACATCTTTCTTTGTTCAGTTGAATCCAATGTCTGGTATGAGGGCACCAAAACATCTCCAGAATTAGATTTGGAAGCCTTGGGTTAAAGCAGTGGTTCTCAACCAGCTCTCGGGGACGTCCACTTTTTGCACTGTTCCTGTATGTAGCAAGTTAGCCTAGAGCAATGCTGTACACAAGCTTGAGGTTCCTGTGGTCCGACTTAAGAAGCACTGTGTTAAAGTTGGCAGTGGTTACTACACTGTGTGTACTACACAGGCGTAAGTATTACAAAGTAATACATGACCAATATCAACATTGGTCATGTATTACACATGTGTTTGCACACATCTATTTAAAGTGTTCTTCATTAGTGTAAACAGTGTAAAAACTGCAAGCTCTCTCCTATGAACCTGGCATGCATACAGCAGCATGAGTGTGCTGCCCCCTGCAGGGCACATAAGCAATTACGTTCTAAACAGTGCTGCTTTACTAATGTATTATGTATTAAATAAATGAATTTCAAAATAGACTAGTTTCAAGACAATTTACACTAAAACCAGTTTGCACTGCTAGTGCTCAGTTAACATTTCTGAACAATCTTTTTAATGCAAAGAAACAAAGAGTCTGCATCTGCAAACACAAAATTTATGAAAGATGTATTTGAAAGAAACGCTGCACAGAAATAAAAATGAGACCGACTGACTGCTAATAAACATGATCTTTGTTACTAGGATCCATGAAGGAAACAGGTCATGATTTTCAAGGTGCAAACTAAATTCGAGGCTGTTTTGTCTTATCTGTGCATGTTCATTGATATATACTACACTGTTCTTCAAGTATAAAAAAATAAAACATACAAAATACTATAAGAAAGATTGTCTGTGAATTGTTCTCTTGACTTCTTAAATAAAGAATAAAAGATCAAGAACTTTGCAGGGAACTGCTTTTTGCTGCATGCCTCCTTTCTTTGTGGATCTTAACATAGTTTCTGCGGGCAAACTTCATTCCGCACAAGTCGCAGGAGTGCGGCTTCTCTCCCGAATGTGTGCGCATGTGCGCGTGCATCTGACTCGACTGTTTAAACTTGCGCTGGCACACTGAGCAGGAGTACGGCGTGATCCCTGAGTGCACCCGTCCGTGCGCCTCCAGGGTGGTGCGCGTGCCAAACGCTTTCTCGCACACGTCGCACTTGTAGGGCTTGTTAGGCTTCGGCTTGATCTCGCTGTCGTTGCTCTCGCTCAGGTGCACGTTGCGCATGTGCAGGCTGAGGTAGTCCGTGCGGTTGAAGCTCGCGCTGCACTTGTCGCAGGCGTACGGCATCTTGCCCGAGTGCACCAGCAGGTGGCGCTCCAAGTGGTACTTCTGGATGAAGCCTTTGCCACACTGGTCGCACATGTGCAGCTTCTTGCCTGAGTGCCTGAGCAGGTGGCGCTTCAGGTACGGCAGGTGTGTGAACTTCTGGCCGCATTCCTCGCAGGAGTAGTCCATCTTGCCGGTGTGGCTCTGCTGGTGGATGCGCAGGTTGGAGCTGCTGGTGTAGCGTCGGCCACAGTCATCACATTCGAAGGGTTTTTCGCCAGTGTGCGTGAGCATGTGCCTCTCCATGATGGCCTTGCACCTGATGCTCCGGCCACATACTTTGCACTCAATCGGACCTCCTCGCTTGCGCTTGCCCTCCTGTTTATTGGCACATGGCCTGGCTGAGGAACCCCCTAAAGACCAGTCCAGGAAATCTAACGCGGAGTCCCCCAAAGCTTGCTTCTTTCGTTTGGTCATTTTTGTGGTGCGCTGCTTCTTCTCGTCATCTTCTGACTCACAGGAACTGGAAGTTTCCTTCAGACTGGCTTTTCTTTTCTTTCTGAATTTGTTGGAATGTGTTGCTATCAATGAAGCTGATTCTACTTCATTATCAGACTCGTCAGTATGTTGGTCTGAATGCTCAGGGCAACTATCCCTTGATCTGTCATATTCTGAGTCGGAACTTCTTTCCGAGCTCTGGACAGACTTTTGGTTTCCCTGACGCTCTGCCGTGTCCTCAAAGTCAGAGAAACCGTGGTTTGGGCTTGCAGCACTTGTTGGAGTAGTGCTACGCCTTTCTTTCGACTTCATGGAAGTCAGTGTTTTTAGATTCATTGCCCTCTTGTCAGTGACCTCACTTTCAGGGTCAGAGGCAGACAATGTTGTGATACATTTGTTGGTCTGTTTATTGTTCTGTCGCTTGCAAGTCTTCTCTTTTCCACTGTCGGCAGTTTTGGACTCCTGGTCTGAGCTCTCAAATACATCCTGTGCTTGCTTTACTTTTCTTGGTCGAGCCCTTTTCTTTTGTGGCCCATCACATTTTGACTCCGATTCACTCTCTGTTGGGCTGATGTACGCATTCCTAATCTGCTTGGCCTTGCGCTCTCTTTTATGCTTATCTTGCACTTCAGC
This sequence comes from Megaleporinus macrocephalus, assembly GCA_021613375.1. Classification (NCBI taxonomy): domain Eukaryota; kingdom Metazoa; phylum Chordata; class Actinopteri; order Characiformes; family Anostomidae; genus Megaleporinus; species Megaleporinus macrocephalus. Next base: position 32,214,787 of record CM038713.1, read on the forward strand.
ATATGCAGTGTCCTGGGGCGCACCTTTCGTTGGTCCTTTAACACATTTAGGATGACCTGTTCTCCGGTGCCTCACTGAATCTACATCTACATCGCTGTCAATTGGGCTTAGGTAGCTATGTGTCCACACTGGACGGTCATTGTGCTTTTCTGTAAGTCTTTTTCCACCTAATGCATTGTCATTATTGTGACCAGGACTACTCCTGATTTGTCTACTGCGCCTCCGCCTTCTGTCCAGAGAGGGTGGAGTCTGAGGGGCCTCATCATCTGATTCCATGTCATCATTGCTCGTAAGCAGGGGAGCTTAAATTAAAAGAAGACAAAAAAATCTAATTAAAAATGAAATGGAAAAATCAGATGTTCATTATAACCAATGTATACACGTGTGTCCTACAATGCATGCATACATAAAAAGATGGATGAATGAATATGAGAAAAAGTACCACACCAACTGCATGCTGCATGCATACAGATGAACTGACACAGAAAAAATGGTCATAGCATTTCCTAACCTGGTGTAATTCTCACCACTTGTTGCTTTTCTCATGAATTAATACCTGAAGCTTTAATAACCATAAGTTAATTACATTCTTAGCACTTTGGGCCAATACATATGCATGCACTGTTAAATAATGAGCCCTTAGTAATGAATTATATTTATTAATTAATTATTGAATTACCTACATTGAGGAAACTGTCTGATTATTGAGAGCTTCAGGTAATATGGACCTGCATTCACTTATAGCCATGCACATTACATAATGTGCTGTATGTGTAAACGTAGCCTACGGGAAGAAAAGTTTTAATCAAGAACTCAATTAAGGACAACATGAATTATTGGGGAATCTGTTGGCAGGCAAAAATTCAAACCCATAATCCATTGTATTTGTGATAGGAAGACTAAATGTGTTAAAAAGGTACATCAGCCATATTAAACGTAGCACCAGGCAATACATCATATGTCATGATGCTGACATACCAGGATACTGCTTTTCAGTATCAATGTATTTTACCAATGTGAATGTTGTATGCATGGCATGAAGCTCATAAAACAGCATTATTACTGTTGCTAAGCAGTTATTTACATTTTTTTTTAATTCCATCATTTTGTCAGATGCTTCAGATTGTTTAGAAAGACCAGGTCAAAACCATCATAAATCATGACATATATTCTTATATTCAGTTTGTGTCCAGTTTGTATCAACTACATTCGCAATGTTTTCAAGGTTTTGAAAACACAATGCAAGCCATTGCGTTCACTACTTCCAATAGGCTACACAACAGGGGTGGGGAATATGACGACCTTTACCCATAGCACAATAAATTACATCCCAATATGCTATTCTGAACATAAAAGTAGATACGGTTAATACGTCAACAATAAACAACTACAAATTTCCTTACAAATAAAGTCAATTAGTCATATTTATTCAGAATTAGTGCAACGCACCATTTTAAAACACTGAATAAAAATCACTGTCAAAATAATATTTTCATTTTGCGGTACTAGCTTTATTTTAACTGGAGATGCATCAATGCTGATACCAGACTCATACAAAATACAGTGATACCAACATTCTAATGCTCGTGACGTGAGCCTGAGTGTACGCTGCCATGAGTAAATATACAACAGTGAAGGAGCACCTACTCACTAATACAGCTGATTATGTTTTGGTAGTCAAACATAGAGGTCACTTTAAACCCTGTGCACTTAGTATATTCCTGCCCGGAATACAATGGGGTTTTTTTAGCCGCTTTTAATTACACAGTTGCAAAATCACTTTATCAATCAGGAGTGGAGACATGGAGGCAAAGCAGAGGTGAAAAAGTTGCTACCAAAGTCTGTTTACACCAACCTACAATATATATCGCATACGCCTCGACTCCACACGCTCACTACCACATGCTGAGTGCCCATACTCTGTGCTAGAACAGGCTAAAGCTAGCTTAGCTGCCTAAACAACACAGCTAAAGCTGAAAATGAGTGACCACACTGCGCCAGGGGAAGAAACTTAGACACCGCCAGCCTCGCAGTCTAGCGCCTTTAGATTTAACTCCTAGGCGAGGATCATCTTCACTCGCTTGGAGCTGGTTTGGATTTGAAAAGACTGACGTTGCTCAGAAGAAGGCAGTTTGCAGACTTTGTAAGTAAGCAGCCGTTAAAGATCGCTCCACAGCTAACCTGTTCCATCATCTCCAAACAAACCACCACACAGAGTATGAGGAGTATGTGCTTCAGGAGCTCTCAGCTAGATTCTAACGATTTAACTGTTAAGATACATGGCACTCAATGACACTAACAACTACTTCATTCAAAGTAATTCATGATGGTATTGATGCATCCCTAGCTCCAACTTAACAAACCCCACGAAAACAACAATTGTAAGGTATATTGTGTATTGTAAATTTTTTGAGTAATGCAAATGTTGTATGCCATATCGCCCAACCCCTCCTACACAACAACCCACAAAAACACAGCAAAGACAGCAATCACAGAAAAATAATCCAGTATTATATGCTACGTAGGAGCTCATTTTTTGGCTCCTTTTACCGTATTTATGGAGCTCCCTCTTACTCAGTCGTGTGAGGGAGATCCTGAGGGACTGAGGATCTGTGTCCCTAGCGACAAATCGTGCCATATTCTTTATCGAGAAAAAAATAAACAATATATATTACAAGACAGCATCTTCAGAGCAATGGTGAATAAGAAACCCTATGACTAGCAGGATGTCTCTGAGGGTGAGTCTGTCATGGTTTACCTATAGATGATGGTTAAACACCCTGTTTTGAATGTTCACTAGGGTTGCCACTTGTCCAACATTTTGGATTCTTGTCCAGAACAAAAAATGTGTTCCATTCCTAGACACGAAATGTGTGCTAGGTTATAACATATGCCGGTACTCCTATTACTTTTTTAACTGTTTATTAGATCTAATTAAGGTAATATGTTAAGATTACCCTCAACGCAGGAATACTGTTAACTAGGGTGTGTTTAAAAATCGATTTTTCAATTCAAATCTATCTTCATTTGAATAATCCGATATCGATTCCATCATTTATTAAATTAGTTCTCTGAAAATCTCTTTTCATATTCAAACAAAACATATTATTGTAACTGAAATATCCCTAAATTAATTGATATTGAATCGAATCGAAAATCGAATTGAATTGGGACCTTGTGAATCGGGATCGAATCGATCCGGGAAATTAGTGGCGATACCCAGCCTTACTGTTAACTGTTTGGGTATCAGTGAAGCAGCTCTTCAGTGCAATAGCAGAAAAACAGACTCTAGCTCACATGCCAGGCTGAAGTCAGTCTCCTGTTCACCAACTTCTTATTCTAAATGTTCTGGTTCCACCTTAAAAGTCCCAGTGGTGACATTATAATATGCAGTAAAACACAATTCAGGAAAACTAGCCAGTTTGCTGGAACAGTTTATCAGTTTGCTTTCTGGAGTTAGCTTCTTATTCGTATTGCCCGTTCCACCACTTAAGGTGGAAACGCTAACAGAGGCGCCAGAATGTAACTGCTGCCGCATTTAAGGTGGAAGGAACCATTTAAATAAGAAGCTAACTTCACGTTTAATCTTAACACAGGGTCCCTTACAATCCGGCGCCTCAGTTTAGGTGGGACTGGAACCTTCAAACATGAAGACAGCGAACAGAAGCCAACTTCAGCTTTGTCCTTCCGCTAAACTATCTCAGGTGGCAAATTTAGAGGTCACTACACTAAAAAACCTCACGAATAACAACAAACAACATTTCAGTCAGTAACGTCGTGGCTAACATTCGCTAACAGCAGCGACACCACTGCGTGTCTGCAACCCACATTACGAAGCCCTGATAGGCTGCTCTGTAACGTTAACGTCCTTCTTTCAGGAGCGGGCTACTCACAAAATCTGTGCATCATTTTCCTGAAGACTGTTTTTAGACTTTTGTCGCCAAATGTGTTTATTATCTGCCGAAAGATTTGAAGACATGGGGGAAAGAGTTTGGATGCAAGGTTTGTTTATCTTCTTCTACCGCGCTGCGGCGAGTAACAGTCTCTGGGCCGTTGCCCCTAGCGGTGTGGATGGTGGGAATTTACAAAGTTGCCAGATTGTGTGGGAAATTTCCTTCAAAAAAACTCAAAAAACCCTTAAAAAAGAAAGTAAGGATAAATGAAGACGAACTGACGAAGAACCAGAGCGAGATCTTGTTTCAGCCAGACAGTCATAGACGCACATAATTGCATAAATCCTCCACATATTAATACAATATGCAGACACTTCCGGTTGCCAAAGTTTTTGCGACCATCACTCTCAATAATAAGGGTTCCTAAATGGCCGGTATGTATGTATGTATTCTTTAATTGGTACAAAATGTATCATGCTGATTAATTACTGCTTAACCATGCAGGCCTCAGAAATATGTTACTGCATCCATTTTCCATTGATTTGCTTAAAGGCCAATAACAGAAGCCAACATGTCTGATAACTCATCTCAGCCCTCTGTGTAGGACAAATGGTCCATATTTGCCACTCAGAACACAAATATTAAACATTTTTATTTACTAAAGCGTTTAAAGCAACATAACATTAGTAGTAAACAGCCTGGTATATTATTCACTAATGTGCAGAGAAGTTTTTAAGTATACCACAGTCAATCTTATCTTGTGCTAACTTTTAATAGTAAAAGCAAAATCTGACAACAAATGCTTGAACGCAGCCAAACAAAGAACATACTAATAATTTTAATTAAATAAAAACTCAATGACCAGTATGTACAGAGTATTAGTACTCTTTACATGCAGTGTATATGGACTAGGGATGGTATGATTCACCAGTTCACAATACGATTAAACAAATTGTACATTGGGTACAGAATGTAATGTGGCATCATTTAGGGTGCAACTGGAAAATTCAAACATGTAGCTGGACAGGTAGACTGGTTCAAGTGAGGCACAGGGATGTTACGGCTGCACCATTAAAGGTGTAACAAAAAAAAAAAAACAACTATGGTTGACAGGGGGGTAACATTAACTTATTTTTGCTTTTTTATAGAACCAGTACGTCAACATTGTTTTGTCCTGTTTGTTAATATTTGTGATAACAAGCAACATTATAAAATATAGTATGTGCAAAATGAATATGTAAAAATATGTAGAAAATGTATTTTCTACCACTGTTTTAACTTTTTCACTTATTTACAAAACATTTGACAGGGTGTCATCAAACTTTTCCATACAGTTCTCTTTTTAGAACTTTTAAAAGTAAAATAATTAAAAAACCTATAAAAACAATAAAGCACTCCAGGAGCTGAACCATCAGCACAGAATGAAACTGAACACAAAAAATAAAATACAATAATAACTTAACGTGAGACAATTATTGTTGAATATTAAATATTACTTTGAAAATAACCAGAAAGTTAAAATCTACCATAACTTTGCATAGGTAAGCTGAAGTAGGTGAATGAAAAGGCCACGTAAGTATCAATGTCATCCCAAAAAAAGTATACTGTATTTTTAATTTCTTGAAAAGTATGAAACAGGGCAAAAGATGGTTTGAAATGTTGAAAATGTGAAATATTGTTTATTGTCATGTATATTAAGATATTGCTTTCTGTTGTTTTTTTGAAAGTATGTATTTGAGTTAAATAAAATCAGTTAAACTGCTTATAACCACATTTTCTAACCACTTACAGTGTGAACTGAGCAAAAATAGAAAACTGTGTTAAATGAAATCATAAAATGGTACAGCATGCTGTTACTTTGTTGCCAGCGTACTGCTCTCTCTCTCTCTCTCTCTGTCTCTCTCTCTGTCTCTCTCTCTCCTGCTGCATCATCCCATCTGCGTCAGAATGGCTTGGGATATGACAGGGATCGCCACTGAGTAAAAATAGAGACAAATGAATAAACGTGTGGCAGAAATAGAGAGATGAGGGAGGCAGCAAAAGAGAAACGCAAGTAAACCCAAAATAGTCGCAATAAGAGAGATGACAGGCCTGTGCTTATTCTAGTGAAGGGAAGGAGGGGCAGGGACTGGAGGAGTGATTGACAGCATGCATCATATCAAAACAATGAATGAGGCTGGAGGAAGGGAACGAGGCGGAGGAGCGGAGTATGAATGAAGAGGAACTGACGGAGAAGCAGAACGAGACTTTGTTTCAGACAGACTGTCGTAGACGCATGCAATTGCATAAATCCTCCACATATTATTACCACGTGCAGACACTTCCTGTTGCCTTTAGAAAAGTTTTTGTGAGCTGTCTTACACTCTCGAATGTAAGGGTTTCAAAATGGCTTGTATGTATGTATGTATCTTTTAATTGGTTTTAAGAGTATACATTATGGAAGCAATGTACATTTTAATATATCAGATTTACAAAAGTTCTATAATAAAACATGCACTTCCATGTGCCAAAGGAGCCAAAGGGGGTTCTTTTATGGCCGAGACCATAACTTTGAGTAGAGTTTGGTTTTATGTTTGGAGTAAGAGTTTGACAGGTTGTAGGATCTTACAGCTTGCTCCTTTAAGGCTAATAATTTAAGCATGCTGATTAAATGTTGATCCCCATGAGAAACTGTACACTCAGGCCTCAAAAAGATGTTAATGTGCCCATTTTTCACTGATTTGCTTTTTGAATGAAAGGCCATCCATAACAAAAGCCAACAGGGCTCATAATTCATTTCATTTTAGCCCTCTGTGTAGGCCAAATGGTCAATTTCCATGGAGTCATGCAATATTTTACACCCAGAACACAAGCTCGCATGAAATTATATCCTGATCATGTAAAAACAGGCTATAAGTAAGTTAGCTAGCATTTAACTTTGTAAGTGCAAGTAAAAGAAGTGTTTGCAGGTTCGCAGTTGGACATTGACTTTATGTAAAAGGGTTAATAACAGGCAGTAGAGCAAGAGTGGTGTTGGTCAAATATTCCAGATATGGAAAGCATGATCTGTAGTCGATGTCCTGCGTCTTTTGAAACCTGTGTGCTGTCTAGGTCTCCAACCCTGGAGATCTTCCTTCCTGAGTCTTGTTCTAACAACAGACTACTACACCTGCTGTTCTTCAGAAGTGCCCGATTGACTGGATCAGATGCATTAGTGTGGTGCCATGTCAGATTCAGGTTGTAACTACACTGTACTGGAAAGTATATCGTATATCGAAAGTTGGTGACCACTGCATTAGGTCATTATATTAGTCATAAAGATGTAGATGTAGATGTAGATGTAATGACGTTGTCCTAGTTGGAAGCGTAACACTGTACACAATAGTTTTTTACTAAAAGCAACCCCTTCCATAGTTTATTGTCTCTCTTTCCAAGAAGTTTCTATTGGCTTCTCCATCGTCCTCCTCATATTCCCCCTCCTTCCTCCCAAGAGGGAGCGCTGTTGTGTGAATGAGTCTGCCTCTCTACCTCTGCCCACCAATGAGAAGAGAAGAGGAGGGCGAGAGAAAAAGGATTAGAGGGAATGAAGGATGGAGAGCTGAGAGGTGACTGAAATTGAAGAACCTTTCTACTGAACCTTTCTACTGTTCTCAGTAGAAAGAGTCTTTCTACTGAGAACAAATGCGTTTAGTTCTTGATTAAAATGCATTTCTGGCTCACTGCCATGAGCGGACTGTAAAAATATGTTTCAGGCCAAAACCTTATTACAAAACTATTGTAGAACAATATCTCAGCCATTAAGCAGTGTATTTATAACTATTTTACATAATAAACTTCTGTAAGCTTTTAGAGTTAAATGCTTCTGATTCCTATCAACACCCCACAGTTCTGACTCTGGATTTCATATCAAAGCGTTTTTAATATCTTTGTTTAAAGGTGCTATATGTGAGATTAGTTTTAAAATATTTCAAAATGAACTAGACTGAATTTGATAAAACATATGTGTATATATTATGTTGAAGAGATATTTACTGAAGTTAGCATGGCTATTTTGTCCTGTATTGTAATTCCACTTTATACCTCAAGAGGCAATAGTAAGTAATAAGTCACTATAGTATGAAGTTTGCCATAAGTCCAACATAAGAGGATATATATATATATATATATATATATATATATATATATATATATATATATATATATATATGGCATATTCTAACCACTTATCAATGATATTAAAGGCGCTGCTCCTGGTTTATTTTCATAGAATTATGCAATATGTTCCACTCAGAATGTGGCTGTAATGCAGTCATGAAGGCAGGCTACAAGTTAGCTAGCAATTAAGTTTATACTCATACATAAAAGGAGTGTTGCAGGCTTGCAATTGAAAATTGACTTTATAAAAATGGGTTGACAACTTGCAGTAGAGCGAGAGAGCAGTGTCGCAGGGTCACTCAACCCACAAACATCTTCAGGTTAGCCAGAAGCAGTGGAGTTTTTGAAATCAAGTGAATAATCTCTAGCATAGACCAGCATGGCCGACTGGTATTGTTAACAACCATTGGCATGTTCAAATGATAGAGAAACGTAAAATCAACAAAACATGTTTTTCATTGGACAGTGACGATATATATATTACACACAATAAAAGTTGTCCTAAGCAGTTATTATTACATAAAGCTGTTTTCTGTAATATCACCATAGATTTAAAATGTGAAATGTCTGAATATTGTTGTCCATGCTTATTTTAGCTATGCAACATGCTGGTTTTAGCTATGCAACAGTCCACTGACATAGTTGATAAACGTTAACCATTACATTTCAGTGGGCACCCAATCACATAACTGTGGAACGAGTTATGGACAACTACATAAATATGTCTTGTCACCCCTCTAGAAACTGCAGTGGGGTGCACAGTGGTTTTGTTTCCTGTCTTGTACTTTTTGAAAAAACAAATGTTTTCTTACTATATATGGTCATACTATATAGATGTAAACTATATATAGCTATAAGTTAGGGCGGTTGGCTATGGGGGCACCAGTCACCATAGTTTTGTTAGCCACCACAGTGCCCCTCACTGAAACAGGTGGGTTATAGGTTATTAGAACGTCATATCCTGGATAGAAAAAGAAGATTCACATGATGGTATTAAAGGCCACATTTTCAACACAGTTTCTTTGGTTTGTGATATAAATACACACCATAAGCCTATAGCATTAGTGATGTGCTATGGTCTATTTGGCTTCTTTCACACATCGTGAATGGAACTGCGAGGTGGAGAAGGAGGAGATGAGGGCAGACTGGCAGAACATCGAAACATAGTGGAACAGAGTGGTGTTCAAAATGGTGTTCAGTGAAAACAAGATATGTGAAATTTTGAAGTAAGAAATTTGAAGTAATAGAAATAAATTTAGTTAATGTGAACTTTAGTAATTTGTGAAGGTGTTGTTGGCAATGATAGATATGTCTATGGTAAGAAGTGATTTTGTCCTAAGACAGGCCAAACTCTTTCACCTTTATTTTATTTTTTATTCCTCCTACTTGCAGGTGGTTCTGTATCCCGTTTTGAATGACCGTTGGCTTTTTTCTTAATTTCATCATCATTATTCTAAATGGTGTGTTGTGAAATCTTGCATGGCACGTGTCCAGCTATGATTATTTGTTGTTCCATTTGAGTATTATTGCCCCAGCCATACTGACAAGGATGTTTAATCTATTTACTACGCCTCTTCATTCAAGTGTTGGTAAATAATAGTTTTCAGGAAGATTTAAAAATTCTCCAGTGTTTTCTTATTTATGATTTATTCTTAGGTGAGGATATATATATATATATATATATATATATATATATATATATATATATATATATATATATGCCGCTGTCTGAACTAAACCTTGTATTGTATTTACAGGAGAAGGAAAAAAATACTATACATTTAATGTAAATCAATGGAGCCATACTGAAAAAACATGCCTCTGCACAGTTTAATCGGCTATTAATGTCTATTAACAGAATTTTACAAATGGCGGGCTATATACGTTTTAAATTTTTCCAATATGTTAAAGGAGCAATATGTAAAGCTATGCATAAAAATTTACTACAAATTGTCAACAGAATGTGAAGAAATAATAGATGTCAAAGACGCCTATGTGTCATATTGCAGAGGTATTTACTGAAGTTAACCAGCTGTACTGTACTGTGAATGTAGCACTGAGTATGTCTTTAGTCCACCCATATGTGGATGAAGTAGAAGCTTACCTGATCTCAGCAATAAAGCTTGTCAAAGATTGTGGCAAATCAAGAGTTAACTTTTTCTTGGCTTTCCAACATCTGGAGAGACAGGTGATGATTAAAGGGATATATTTTGATACTGAACTCTTGAATGCCAAACATTTTTTCAGACTGCTAAATAAATGGGGGGAGTAATATAGAGAAAGGAGGGATAGTGTGGGATATGAATTCAACAGGTTGCATCATCTTGCATATTGGTCCTTTAAATAAACAGAAATCCTGCAGTACAAGTGTGCAAAAATGTTATATTTAAAATTCACATATTATTTTAAAAATAAAAGTTTCTTGTAATATGTAAATATTGCAAAAGTTTCAGAATGTTTTTATATATATGGACAGTCCATACAGTCCATATATAAAATCTAAGCTGCAAAAAACAAGCCACTATTTTTTTTCTGTGATGTCACAAGAACCAGTTTATTTAAAGATATTCACCTATTCATCCTATAGTGGTTTAAACCCACTGATTCAAATAAAAGTTATAGAAAGTGTTTCGAGCATACTTTTTGAATGAAGTGCAATACAGGACAGAAAAGTTCATAAAAAACATACATAACACCATTTTCAATGGCCAAACTTTTCTAAACTTTTGCATTAAGAAACATAATAAATAGTCAGAATACTTCTTTCCTGTCAATTTAGTTTTTGAACATATCTTTATTTGTGGCTATGAATACATAAACATATGAACTGGAAGTATATTTAATAACAAAAACAAAAGTGTTTGAATGTTTGTTTGAAGACTGTATACATACATACAGCATATGTTGGTGAACTACTTACTGCATTTTAAGTAGTGGGAAGATTTCGCTCCAGAGACTGTAATACATGCATGACCACTCATTAGCACAAGACATTCTGGGTTCACTCACACCGGGTTGGCAACTCAAAGGACACTCACATGTGTTAGCATGCACATCAACATGTGTGGACACGCAAACACACATACAAACACACACATGGGCTACCCACTCCCCAGTGCGCCGTCTGTTGCTCCTTAGTGAGTGTGTCACTGGCCCGAGTGGTGAGGGGGAGGTTGGTCATCTGTCTGATCCCACTACCTCTTGTGTGTGTTAGTGTATTTGTGTGTGTGCGTCCATCTTCCCCCACGGACCCCTGTAGCGCTCTGAATCCTCAGGGATGACAGAGTCTGTGGGTGAAATGATCGTATGAAAGTGTGTATTTTCGGCTGTGTGTCTGTGTGGTACTTCATTGTGCTATTTTAGCATTTAGCTGTATCTCACAGGCCCGATCCCATCAAACGGTGGGCGTGACAGGAAGTTGCCTGCATTTACTACCATGTCTATCCAGGTGTGTACTGACTTATGTGCATGTATTTCTGTGAGTGTTTGTGTGTGTTGTTTGTGCATACTCTGTGTGTGCACACCATATGTGTGTTTGTGTGCCTCCCTCCCATGGCCCCCTGTAGTGATCAGAATTTTCAACTGTGAGTGGGCCTGTGGGCTCAAAGGACAATGTGTGTGATGGAAAGCATCCATGTGTGTGTGTGTTTGCTTTCGTAGAGTTTTAGGACAAAAGGGTTTGCAGGAAAACTGACCCCCCCACCCACACCCACCCCCCAAACAAATGGTCCTGACTTTGTCCAGTGCTTTTTTTGTAAACAAGCTCCAAGTTTTATTTATTAAAGAAAAAATATTTAAGTAAAAACATTCTTTTTAGTTACCAATGTTAAGATTAGGGTTGGATTTAGGGCCAGACTTAGAAAATCATTACATATAAATACTTACATATGTTATTGCTGTCCGAATAAAGACATGAAAAGGACATACAGGCTGGTGGATGCATATGTCGGACCTTATACCGTAAAGCAATACTTTATACTGCAAAATGGAGATAGCTTTATATATATATATATATATATATATATATATATATATATATATATATATATATATATATATATATATATATATATATATATATACACACTACCAGTCAAAAGTTTTAGAACAGTTCTGGCTGATACTGTAAAAACTTATATATACTTTTCATATATACCTTTTCATGTTTGGCCATTTCTTCCAAAAATGATAATGATGATACTATATTTTTTCACTCAGAGGTGGTCCGCCCCTGGATGAGAAGTCAAAGCCACTTCTGGACATGGTAAACACAAGGTTTCACTTTTGCACAGTAAAGTTTTGAGTGGCACTTGTGCATGTAACACTGTATTGTAATGCTTAAATAGGGTTTACTAAAGTAATTCCTTGCTCATGTGGTTACATCAGCTATTGTTAAATGATGATTCGCTATGCAGTGCTGTCTGAGGAATCGGAGATCACACGGGTTCAGCTTAGGTTTGCACCATTGCCCTCATACGTAGTAAAATTCCTCCCTATTTCTTAAACAGTTGATATTATGCACTCTAGAGGGAGAAATATGCAAATCCTCTGCCTGGCTTTGCTCCTTAAAGCCTTTGGTGGATACTGCTTAGTACCCAATCATGATAACAAGCTCCTTTTGACATCACCTGCTTAAAATGACATCATTATTATGTTTTTTTTTATCTTATTATTAGACCTAAATTGATCCTCGTCCCAACTTTGTTTGGAATGTCTTGTTGCAGGCCTGAAATGCAGGAATTAACCTACGTTGATAAAATGAAGCTGAACAGACAAAACATGAAATATATTTGGTCCATAAAGTAAATGTAGGATACAACATTGTCTGATTGATATAATAAATATGGGTCATATTAGTATTACGTATGGATGCCTTTGTTTTGTCATTCTCACAAATCATACATAATGTATTTATCATGAATTTAAAGGGCTAGCTGCCCTTTACATTTTGTAACAAGTTTTAAATTGCTTGCCTTAAAATACTGTTACATCTTTTTCCATTAAAAGTCAAAAGTGTTTTTCCTTCAATTGAAAAGTCAACATTTGGTAGAAAATATAAAAAAACCTATATAACCTGTAGGCTTTCCACCATTGCATGAATTCATTCATTTGTTAAACAGCCAAAGGTTATTTAGATTATTTCAAACTTCCAGAAGTCTGGAAATAAATTAACACATTGACCTTAATAATGTCTTTAATCACACATTATTCTAATATTAGTGATTTTCTGAGTAAATAAGTCAGTAAAGACACATATTCATACATACATATACACGTATTGCAGCGTTCATAACTTTACAGGACAAAGAAAAAACACACTATACTTGTAATGTAAGTCAATGGAACCAGAATTTTTAGGTAATTTCCTTTGGTCCATTTATCATAAAAGTTATGTACAATGAAAAGACAAACAGGCTCTTTCAAATGATGGTCAAAAGTAACAAAAGATAAAAATGGAGAAGGTTTTGTTGTGACATTGATATTATTACATATAGGTGCTTACATACTCAGCCTTGTCATAAAAATTTGCACACTAATATTTAGTTGAACTGCCTTTAGCTTTGGTCAAGATGTACATTCACTGTGACATTTCTTCATTATATGTATCCGTTGTCACAACATTTGTTTCTGTCCAGAGTTGGATTCGTTTTGGGCAGAGATCTTGTATTGCTGATGGGAGAGTGGAACCACTCTATTAAAACTTCTCCAGTACATCCCAATTACTTACAACGGTATCAGGACTCTGTGGTGGCCAGTTCATATGTGAAGGTAGTTTCTTGCTCTCCCTGAATCACTCTTTCAGAATCGGGGCCCGATTAATCTCAGCGTTGTCATCCTGTAACATGCCCGTGCCATCAGAGAAGAAATAAGGAATGCAGTAATGGGATAAACTGCTCATTCCACACATTCAGGTGCTGAGCCTCGAGCTGGCCAACTGAAGCACCTATAGCAGTCCTAGATCATAGTGGGCAATATGCATGATGGGTGCATCATTTCAAGCGCTTCCCTTGACGTCCCTATCACTCTAAAATAGGGCCAGTCTGGACTCATAAGATCACAGGAACTTTTTTCCTTTGCTCCAGGGTCCAATCTTTATGGAGTCTATCAGATAGAAGTCTGCGTAAGTAGATTTTTCTTACATTCTCACAGCTGTTTAGTCCCAATCCTGTTCTGGTCATGTGGAAGTGCACTTATTCTCATTATTGAACATTAAGGTGATTTCTACTGTTTTTCACCATTTGACTTCACGTGTTCTGACCAAATATTAAATAATGACTTATTTGTACATCTTCTTGTGCTTATATTACTCCTGTGCTGGAAAGACTGGACTGGCTCCCTGTCCGTGCCCGTATTAATTTAAAAATTCTCGTACTGACGTATAGGGCGGTGCATGGTACAGATCCAGGGTATCTATGTGATTTGGTAAAGTACTATACTCCCTCTTACTCTTTACCCTCTGTTGATACTATTATTCTACAGTAACCCGTCTGTAAACTTAAGTCAGTGGGGGACATTGGCTGTGAAATGCCTTACCAGACACTATTAAAAATGCTCCTACAGTAGTATCTTGTAAAAAGTTACTTAAGACGCATCTGTTTAGATTAACTTTTGAATGTAATTGATTTTTTCTTGTTTTTAATTTAATTTATATACATTTATATATTTATATATTTACATACATTTTTGAATTGAGTGTTTTTGTGTTTATATGTAGTGCTTTGGGTTTGAGAATGGCACATTGTAAATTTAAATTATTATTATTATTAATGCGCTGAACAGCCTTTAACCCAGTTCCAGTCATAACAGTATCTTATTAGTGATTTTCTTAGCTTGATGCTGGATTATATTTTGATGGGTGTTCAGGGAAATGAGAGGCTACTGAAGCCAACTAAAACATATTAAGCACTGAAGTAATTATCCAATCAAAGTTGTTAATTAACCCAATTAAATATTTTGCTCATTTAAATGAGCACGTACTCGTATGTGTGCACGTATGTGTGTATGTACTCATTCTTGCCCGTATCATTCTCCATGGCATGTTTGGATAATCACAGTGAAGTCAATGCCTCCACAGTACATGAGCTGTTTTGATAGGTATACTATTACGCTGGGAGTCTAGGTGTGGCTTTGTGTGTCTTTATGTGGGCTACATGTGTGCATGTGCAGATGGATTGCATCTTGCCAGAGAACACTCTGTGACCTCAGTCATGGTCAGGACAGAACAGGTCAGAACTGATTCAGCACAGCCCACACGCATGCACTGAGGCACACACACATGCACACACACTGTCCTCCCAAAGTTACTGATACATATTCATAGGCTTCATTGTGCCGAGTCAAATCCACCACTATACGCATTCGATGTGTGCCTGATCTTTTCTTACAGACAGCAGAAGGTAACATAACCCACACTGTGTGTACACTACATAAAAGACACCGGCTCATTTAACATTTCTTCTGAAATAGTAACAGCCTCGACTGTTCCGGGAAGGCTTTATACTAGAACATTGCTGTGAGGATTTGATTGTATTCAGAGCATTAACATTAAAGGTCAGTTAATGTTGGATAGTTAATTCTGGATCGCAAACACCACTCCAACTCATTCAGGGTGAAAATATACATAATATGTGAAATATTTAATAGCATTTGGGGTGTTCCATTTGGGTTGGCTGGCTACTCAAGTGTTGGCTGGCTTTTAACTCAATGGCAAGACAATGTTTGGTTTATCTGTTTTTCTTCTGTAAATATTTCTTCTAGTTATGTAATGAACTCTTCAACACATCTTACACAGTTCCACTTTTGCCCTTAGTTTGAGAAACGAGTATTAGTTCACTCTTTCCATCAAACTCTGTGGACAACTGAATATGCTTCGACATATTGTAAAGTTATCCTGGTAATAGTGTCCTGGTAATAGTTACACTTGCTAGACTATGAAGGACCAACTAGGTGAACCAGTTTGCTACAGTGCCACCCTGAGACAGCTCTAGTTACTCAATTGTGTCAACCAATTGTGGCTGACGAAGCTAAACAATGACAAATAATAATCTGATAATACGTTTATTTTCATACTGAAAGCTCTGATATTACTTGAACTTAAATGATCAAGGTTTTTGCCATTTGTTGCTATCACCTAATCCAAGCAAGTCGTTTGTACTGTATCTGGTTGAGAATTGAATGTACTTGTTTTACTGAGCACAAGAAATCCAAAAACAGAGCAATGAGAGAATACAGAATACCCTGAATTCCTATCGACTTTATTTTTGTTTATTTGCTCTTATTTTGCTCTTCTCAAACAACACATATACATGTTCTATTTGAGTAAACATGGTTTAGGCATCTTAACCATAAACATGTTTAGTGTCTCTTTAAGTAGTCGCTTCGGTTGTAACCAAACAACTTTATTACCTTCAATTCTACACCAGACTTCACAGTGCAGTACTGTGAGCCACCAGAATTTTGCTTTCAGGAGGTCCCAGAGATTAATTAGGAGAGACCTGGACCTCTCAGGCCCCCTTGCCTGATTTGATTATACTCAGCCACAGGAGCATTAGTGAGGTCATGTACTTAGTGTTGGATAATTAGCTCTGGATCGCAAATGCACTTCAGCTCATCCCAGAGGTACTGGATGGGGCACCATCCCTACAGAGAATGCTGCTCCACTGCCTCACAGTCCAGAGCTGGTGGGCTTTAAGCCTTACTTTACACATTCCTGGTGACCATAGGCCCCTGTGAGGTGTCAGGTTCTATACAAACTGGTTGTGTGCAACTGAACGCCTGGTTTCATAAGAAGTCTAGGATACTTTCAGTGTAGCTTCCGGGCACATCCTTCTGAATCCACACAGATCCTGAAATCTTTACTGAATGAGAGAAAAAACGTGAGGTATATTCTGTCATCCCACTCAATGTTTGATGCTGCTTGTGCTGCTGCTCGAGCAGTTTCCGCCTTAGCTAGCCTACGTTCCAAATACATGACTAACCATAATTCATCTTTTTCTTTATCCTAATTGCACTCTAGGGAGTATGACAGCCTGTTATGCCCAAAAACACGAGCAAGTCTCACACACACAGACTTGTATTCCTGTCTTTGTGGGGTATTTTCTGTTCAGTGTGACTGTAGATGAACGCTGGTGTGCTGATGTGATGAACCCAACTCTAGCCTTGAGCTCGCTACCCCAAGATCTTATATTAGATCTCATATCTTTCATATAAGAGATGTATTTCAGTCAAACAAACAAACAAACAAACAGCTCGGTGTGGACATTTGGCTATATATGTGAACGTGGGCCCTGCCAAACGTCCCCACAACGTCACCATGTTTATCATCCAGAGGCCATTTGGTCCCCACAAAGAGCTAAACATACACACACATACACAGTGCTTCCCCTTTCCCTCCACTCCAGCACGCCCTCGCGCGCATTACGCACTAGCGATTCCGTCGCTGCCCACCTCTCCGCGCGCGCGCGCTCCTCCCTCCCTCCCTCCTTCCTCCTCCTCCTCCTCCTCCTCCTCTTCTCTCTCGCACTATAAACGCGCCGCCGCTCGCGCTGTTTCCTCAGTCGCCCTCGACTCGAGCTTGCGCGCCAGAGCTGAACGCAGCGGAGATAGCAGGCACGTCCTCGCGCTCGGGCTAACTCGCTCACGGCTCTCGGCTCAAGACTCAGAGATCTTCAGAGATGGAACACCGCGCAGCTCAGCGGCGATCTCGCGCCTCAAGCGCGCTCACCTTCAAGAGTAAGTGGTCTTAAGTCTTTATGCATGCTTTATAACGCAGGCAGTGGCACTTCGCCCTTATGCGTGTATGTTCTGACGCGTAATGAGCAGCTGTGCTACAGGAGGCAGGATACAGAGATTGGGGGTCTACAAACTTGTAGCAAAAGACTTTAAATAAGTTGTAGACTAACTGGACAGGGATGAGGTGATGCAGAGAGTTTAGATTTGCAGGGATGTGGACAGAGCAGATGGAGATGTGAAGGTGAAACAGTTCTAGTTTAAATGTTGCTCTAGTTCTCTGTTTTAGAACTGCGCTAGAGCAGCAGTACAGCAGGGCTCTTTGAGCAATGCCACTAAAGAACCAAGATGTGTGAATGTGAAGAACCTTTAAAAAGTTAAAGAACTTGCAAATAATGTAAAGGCTCTGTACCAGTTTGAACTATAAATTATGTGGACCATGTTTAAACCTTTAAAAGGTTTTTCACGCTCACAAGTCTCATTTCATGCAAGCTCAATAGTCATCCAAGGAACTGAGAGGTTCTCTGTGGAACCAAAAGTGGTTCATTTTACTGTAAAATAAATGCTAAAAGCTCCAGCAACTGATCCAATAACACATAATGTATTTTAACTCATTTTTGTATATATACACACACTTTAAAATAGAAGGTTCTTCAAGAGTTCCATAGTAAAGATGTAGAACATGTAGAACCACGAACACTCAAAAAAACCTTTGCATAATTAAGAGATTCATTGCATTGCGAAAGGGACCTTCTATTTTTACAAGCTTGATCTCGTAACAATAGAAGAACCCATTGTGGTTCCGTAAAGAACCCTCTAAACCTATTTCCGTCCACGTGATAACCTTTTCCTGATGCACAGAACCCTGTACTCATGCAAAGGGTTCTTTAAGTGTGCACGGTTCTATATTCTAGAACCTGACTAGTAATTGGAACTGGGTAACGATAATCTCGGAGGCCTTTATTAGGGCTGAGACACACGCGCACGCGCACAAACACACCGCTTTGCGGGTCACGGCTCGGGCTCGTAGGAAAATCTTGCGTGCGGAAGCTGAATGCGCGTGCCATGATTAATTCACGCGGCGCGCGGCTCTATTAGGCTCTTTATTGTGTGGAGTCACTGGACCCCTACTCACGTGTTTAAAGTTTTATGCGCTGCGCTCCTCCAGCCCGCTCCTGTTTCACCTGCCTGACGTTAATCCCACCTCTTTTTGTTTCACGCGCCTTTACGCACTCTTCCATCCGTTCAGGCCGTGTGCATATCGGCACGCGAGTCTTCTTCAAGTGACCTCTCGCTTCAGTTCATGACAGTTTCTAAAATGCAGTGCTCTTCATCTTTCCAGACATGCACGCTCACTAACATGTCTCACGCCCTCTCTTCCTCCCCTCTGCCTCTCTCTGCAGGTGGTCTCACTTTGTGGTTGGTGGTGTGGCTGTTGGCATGTCGCGTTGCTCCAGGTCGTGCGTGTCCGAAGCTCTGTGTGTGCTACGACACGCCCATGACTGTGAGCTGCCAGTCTCAGAACTTCACCTCCGTCCCGGCCGGCGTCCCATATGACTCTCAGCGCGTCTTCTTGCAGAACAACCGTATCATCGAGCTCAGGGCTGACTCCTTCGGCTTCGAGACACAGGTGAGCGGTCAACCAGGGACACCTTCGAATGTGATCAGCGTTGGCATGTCTTGAATCGAGAACAACTGTATCAGCATCTCATTCATATAAAAGTATGCCAAGACAAGGTCTTCCATAAGAGAACACAGTACGAGTGACCAGGGTAAGGAACAAGAGGAGCATAGCTCACTACATGGACTATAGGGCAATTAAATTACAGTTAAAATTAAACAGTGGAAAACTAGGTTAAAAACATATCACATCTCAAATGATAGCTTTATAGAAATTTTTAAAAGCACTCGTAATTGTATTGTATTATATTTCTTATACAAAGTTAAAAGAAAATAAATAACAAATAAATAAATATTTTTTAGTCTATTTGCTCACTTCAATGTATTGGGGAAACAAAAAAAGATATGGAAGCTCATATATTAGTTTTTGTTTTTTAAACTCAGCAAATATATAGAAATCATATACTAGAATATGCAGAAAAGCAATTTTTCCCCTGTTGAACACATGCTAACTAAACTTGACCCAGTGTTTTAAACCTTTGCATTCAACTGTATAGATCTTATATCTGTTTGTCCGAAATTGGGCCCTAATAAAGGTATGTCAAATGTCCATTGCACTTTTATAATCCCATAGTGCACCACGGTAGGCTAATCATGTAGGTAAAATACATAATGGACAAGAGTGCCCATAACTGTGCTGCATGTAGCTATGATATACTGTTGCAAAGTGATAAGCAAACCCAAGAAACATTAGTGTATGAAATTCATTCCTGTTGCTCATATTAGTGTTCTGTACAGTTCTCTGGATTTTTCCACTGTAGGGATTAAGGGCCGGCCAACAATTTCCAAAAACTGAATCAACAGGCTGCTCTTTTAAGGAAATAGAGCTCATAAAGTGCTGAATCCAAGAAACAGTCAACAAAAAAATAGAAAGTTTAGACAGCACTTACATAATTGCTAAACAGTTATTGGGTGCTCAGACACGTTTCAGCACACAGCTGGTCCAGTAAATATCAGACAATTTCCAACATCCAACATTCCAACAAGATCTCCCCGTTCATTCTTTCATCGGGTCCCTTCTTTGTTTCCCTCTCGTCTCTTCAGGTCCTGTGGCTGTATTCCAACAACATCTCATGGATTGAGGCAGGGGCGTTTAGCAACCTGCGCGTCCTGGAGGAGCTTGACCTGGGCGACAACCCGTCACTGCGGCGGCTGGACGGCGGAGCCTTCCGCGGTCTGGAGCGCCTGCAGAGCCTCCACATGCACCGCTGTGGTCTGGCTGAGCTGCCCGCTGACCTCTTCCTCAAGCTCTACAGCCTGCAGTTCCTGTACCTGCAGGAGAATCAGCTGAACCACCTGCCAGACGGCCTCTTCTCCGACCTGGTCAACCTCACGCACCTCTTCCTGCATGGCAACCGCATCCGCACGCTCTCGGAGAATGCGTTCCGTGGCCTGGTCAATCTGGACCGCCTGCTGCTGCACGACAACCGCATCCGGCAGGTATGGCTATAAGAGCTATAAGCTCAATAACACTACATTTTTGGTACAGATTCTGACTTTGTGATAGAGAATAGGTGTAATATAAGGATATATGTTACACTACACTCTAGAACAGTAACAAACATGGTACCTGTTTTACCACCTGAGCGCTGTGTATCTGTGGGAGTTGCTAGAGTACATGTAGTTAGCATAGTATGGTTTAAATAACTGTAAGTTACACCATGTTTAAACTTATATAAATAAGAATAGAAAAAAATATTCAAATATTACTGTTATTAAGTGTTGGAAATGTGATGTAGTGTCATATCTTTACTTTCCATATTGTTTATATTCAAATTCACAGTGTTACTTACATACTTACTCGCTTTGTCCATGCAGGTGCACCGCCGTGCGTTCCGTGACCTGGGCCGTCTCACCATCCTCTACCTGTTCGACAACCAGCTGCGGGAGCTGCCAGGCCAGACACTGCGGGACACAGCGGGCGTGCAGTTCCTCCGCCTTAACGGCAACCCCTGGGGGTGCGGCTGTGAGGCTCGCTCTCTCTGGGAGTTCTTCCGCAACGCACGGGTGTCCAGCTCCGAGGTGGCCTGCACCTCTCCAACGCAACGCAAGGGCCAAGACCTGCGCTTCCTGCGTGAGCTGGACTTCGCTCTGTGCCCCCTGCCCGACCCAGGCTCGCTGGCCGGCACCACCACCACCACTTTCAGCACCAAGACACGTTGGTGGTTCTCCAAGGGCAAACCCGCCATCTCATCCAAGGGCGCCTTCCACAAGAGCGGTGAGGCTGTCAAGGCATTCCCGTTCGCATCTGTGAAGAACGCCCACCCTGTGGCGGCCGCGGCTGCAGCAGCGGCATCAAATCTCGCCTCTAAGTATGAGCCCGCAGCGGAGGAGGTTGCTCTGCCCAAGTTGGAGCCAGAAGAATACTGGGCCAACTACGGCAGTGAGGATGCAACCTTAGTCCGCTGCTTTGAGCTTGAATGCCCGCCAGGTGACGATGCTCCGGCCCTCCCCTCATCGTCCTCCTCCTCTTCCTTTTCGTTTTTCTCTCTGCTTTCTCTCTCCGTGCTGGCCCTCTCCCTTCACTTGCTGTTTGGCTGAGTGCAGCTGTCTGCGCTATCCATTACTCTTCTTTCAGCCCTTTTTTCAAGTGCTTGGCCCCTTAGTGTTTTAACAGGGCCTGATTCTGATAGGCGCGGCAGCAGTAGCAGCCTTGGGAGAGATTAAGCTGGTACACAAACATACATACAGACACCATATATGCACACATTGTGAGTGAAGTGCTGTATCTAGCATGATTCTCAAAGAAGAGTTAGGCCGGCATGTTGCCTCCAGGAGGAGAACTACCTCTCCTACAAGGCTTTGCAGTGCCACCTCAGGCCACTCTTCACTTTTTGCATCCAGCGAAACATAAACAGATGGAATGAGAGTGAAAAACAGACGAGTATATAAAGACAGTGCTAGTCGGAGCAAAGACAGGAAAGGCAGTAAAAAGAAGATTAGACAAAAAAGAAAAAGACAGCACTCTCTCACTGCGGTCTCTTTAGAGATTCTAGCCATTCTAAAGCCTTCAAAGGAGACCGTCATCCTCTAACATGCACTACCTGTATATAGGCACACTCGTGAACACATCAATGAAAATAGGAGACCAAACAGCACCAACATCTGGGACTGGCATGTAGATTGTGTTTATCTAGACTGCAGAACAATTAGCACAATTTTGCTTTCTCTTTGTCTGCATCCTCCCCTGAAGAAGCAGTAATAAGAAGAGCACCCAGATAATGGGAAGACGGACTCTGCGTCCATCTGCCTGTGTTCGTTGCAGGGGATTCGAGTTGCAGTGTGTGTCCTGTGTGAAGCTTATGTAAACTGCTCCAATAGCGTGGGTGTGTGGTTCGTTCTGGGCTTTCACTGTGCGTTCAGCCATTTGGCCTATAGAACTCAGGAATGAGCGATGCGCTCCCGAGTTCACCATAAAAGGAGACGTTCCGCTGTACACAGAGCAAACTGAACTCTGCATTTTGTCCCTACCTTGTAAATAAACCAATAAAACTCTTTGTATCTCAAACAAAGCATGTCGTCAGGGTCATTGACTCATCTGGTTGTTTTTGTGCCATGAATGAATGAATGAACATCATAATATAACTACAACTATATACTCACCATATGCTTTATTAGAAACCTGTTCCCACTCACTGGCCACTTTATTAGAAACCCTTAATTTGTAACCCCCCCCAGCCCCCTCTTTCCAAGTCACTGACCACTTTATTAGAATCATCTACCTTGTACTTTCACTCACTGACCACTTTATTAGAATCATTTACCTTGTACTTTCACTCACTGACCACTTTATTAGAGACACCAGCCTTATCCTTCCATACACTGGCCACTTTATTATAAACCTTGTACTTCCACTCACTGGCCACTTTATTAGAAACACCTGACTTATACTTCCACTCACTGGCCACTTTATTAGAGACACCTGACTTATACTTCCACTCACTGGCCACTTTATTATAAACCTTGTACTTCCACTCACTGGCCACTTTATTAGAAACACCTGACTTATACTTCCACTCACTGGCCACTTTATTAGAGACACCTGACTTATACTTCCACTCACTGGCCACTTTATTAGAAACCTTGTACTTCCACTCACTGGCCACTTTATTAGAAACACCTGACTTATACTTCCACTCACTGGCCACTTTATTAGAAACACCTGCCTTGGACTTCCACTTACTGGTCACTTCATTATAAACCTTGTACTTTCACTCACTGGCCACTTTATTAGAAACACCTGCCTTGGACTTTCACTCACTGGCCACTTTATTAGAAACCTTGTACTTCCACACACTGGCCAGTTTATTAGAAACACCTGCCTTGTTCTTCCACTCACTGGCCACTTTTGTAGAAACACCTGCCTTGGACTTATACTCACTGGCCACTTCATTGTAAACCTTGTACTTCCACTCACTGGCCACTTTATTAGAAACACCTGCCTTGGACTTTCACTCACTGGCCACTTTATTAGAAACCTTGTACTTCCACACACTGGCCAGTTTATTAGAAACACCTGCCTTGTACTTCCACTCACTGACCACTTTATTAGAAACCTTGTACTCCCACTCACTGGCTACTTTATTAGAAACACCTGCCTTGTTCTTCTACTCACTGGTCACTTTGTTAGAAACCTTGCACTTCCACTCACTGGCCACTTTATTAGAAACACCTGCCTTGTACTTCCACTCACCGGCCACTGTATTTTAAACCTTGTACTTCCACTCACTGGCCACTTTATTAGAAACACCTGCCTTGTTCTTCCACTCACTGGCCACTTTTGTAGAAACACCTGCCTTGGACTTATACTCACTGGCCACTTCATTGTAAACCTTGTACTTCCACTCACTGGCCACTTTATTAGAAATACCTGCCTTGTACTTCCACTCACTGGCCAATTTATTAGAAACACCAGTGTTGTACCTCCACTTGTTGGCCACTTTATAAGAAACACCTGCCTTGAACTTTCACTCACTGGCCACTTTATTAGAAACCTTGTACTTCCACTCACTGGCCAGTTTATTAGAAACACCTGCCTTTTACTTCGACTCAATGACCACTTTAATAGAAACCTTGTACTTCCACTAACTGGCCACTTTATTAGAAACACCTGCCTTGTACTTCTACTCACTGGCCACTTTGTTAGAAACCTTGCACTTCCACTCACTGGCCACTTTATTAGAAACACCTGCATTGTTCTCCCACTCATTGGACACTTTATTCACCTACTTTGTGCTTTTCTCCACTGGCCACTTTTCATTGATCACCCATTGTCCTACCCTATTTGGTCCACTACATATATGTACAATTGCTACCCTATACTCATCTACAGGCCCACTATCTGCATGTGTGTTTGTGTGCGTACAGGGGCAGTAAATGAGGGATCAGTCTAACCCTTAATTACAATTAATTCACTCCTTAAACTGCTTAAGATGCTCTCTTTAAAACCTTAATGCTCTCTAAAGCCACCCGCCAGTGTGTGTGGGTGCGCCTGAGCGTCTGTGTGTGTGTGTTGGCACAACAGTGTCTTGGCGTGAGTGTGGCGTTTGGCCGGAGACAGAAAAACGTGAGTCAGTGAATGAGAGTGAGGAGCTTCTCACATATCTTAATGAAGTACACCTCCGCAGCCTAACACGTACATATACACACACACATACGCAAGCTCTTATAAATAACAGCCGGAAGAGTTTCCTTCAGACATAAAAGTACTTTCATTCGTCCCTCCTACACTTCTGCATCATTTTTTGTTATCTCTCTCTCTCTCTCTCTCTCTCTCTCTCCATGCTTTTCATGCGCCTGCCTGTTTTTGTTAGGCTGTCAATATGGCTGTCAGGAACTCAAAGACACTATCTCTCTCTCTCTTTTTCTCTCTCTATCTTTCTCTCTCTCTTTCTCTCTTCAGTGTCTCATTATCCTTTCACACCCTGTCACCCCTCCCCCCCTGATTTCTCTCTCACCCTTCCTCTCTCGTTCTTTGGCTCTCACTTCCTTTGGAGCTACAGATGGTTCTGTTTGCCCGCTTGGCTATGTTGGCGTGATAGTGACGTTCATCTTCATTCATGGGGGCTTATTAGAAAGAAGCTAAATGTGGGTCCGCATGTGTGTATGAAAAGAGAGAGAGAGAGAGAGAGAGAGGGAGGGAGGGAGGGAGGGAGGGAGAGAGAGAGTCTAAACTTTCAAAGTGCAGGATCATTACCGGACAAGATTAGGTTCAGGGGGAGGTGACCAGGCCAATTTGGTCAGGAAGAAAAAAGTATCACGGAACCACAACAGAAGGATTTAGAAGAGATTTAAAGACTAAAGTGAAGACTTTACTGGAAGACTTTGTGGAAACACTTCCTATGAATCCTGTACTTATAAGTGCATTTATAGAGCATTATATAGCATGCATAATACCTTATAATGCCTGGCATAAGGTTTGAACTAGTGTTAAAAGCTTGTTTATACAGATGGGCACACTGAATGCTACAAAGGTTGTGAGAAATTTATGGTTCAGTGAATTTCATCATTTATGGCAGGCCAGACTTGGTCAGACGGATCACATGGGTCAGATGGAACATGGAGGCAGGCCTAGAACATCTGTACAGCGGTATCCTCAAAAATTAAGCTTATACTCTAAACTGGTCTACCTCTTCATTCTAATGACAAGAAAGAAGTTACAACACTAGCAACCGAAAACATATTATAATGCATTATGGAACCTGACCTTATGAAGTCATATGCACATGATTAACAAAATCCTATGCATGCAATTACACATGCTTATGCTTGGTATTATAAGATGGTGTATATGCCAAATAATGCCTTATATATGCATATATAAAACATTATGAATACAGGATTCATAGGCTTCACTAACTTCATTATTTAAGAACAAAAAGGAATAGAAAAAGAGAAGATCGTTTTTTAGATCTGAGATTTAGATTTCAGAGCTGATCTTTCCAAATCAGTCAATTTTGTTGTCCTACATGTCAGATATATGGACGTACGACCATAATGAAAATGTTCATATTGTGGTTAATCACATGCACATCACTGCGGTCATCATCCAGCGTGGGCAGCATGTCAGCTGTGGCTATTTTGATGATGGATTTTTTGTATGCACATATAGATAAACTCCAAACACTTCTATTTATAGATTTTAGTATGTCATTGAGTGACAGGAATTGCTCAGGCAAGTATGTTGAAGATGGGTTAACACATCCACTTTTCTGGGAATGCTTTGCACTAGATCTTGGAACATTGCTGTAGGGATTTGAATGCATTCAGTTGCATAAACATTAGTAAGGTCCGCTACTGAAGTTAGATGATTAGTTTAGGATTCAGTTCATTCCAAATGTATTGGATGGTGCACCAACATGCTGGACAACAGAACTTCACTGCTCCATAGCCTAATTCAGGTGGGCTTTCTATTCCTATAGCTAACTTGGCGTTGTGCTTGGTGATCCACTGAGTCCTATTGTATTGGCAATGATTTTCTATGGAAATTTCAAAAACTGTACCTTGCACCAGTGTTAATTTTGACAGCAAATTTTGATTTAGTCTTAGTCATAGTCTTTTAACTAAAATGTCACTTAGTTTTAGTCATAATTTAGTCATCTGAATTGTTTTAGTTTTAGTCTAGTTTTAGTCAACTATAGATTTAGTCGACTATATTCTTATGATAATTAGTAAAGGGTGTAAAATATAATGCTTTTTCTTCAGTTTCCTTTAATTATTTAAGTCATTATATATACTTACATGAAATGAAACTCTTATTAACCAGTTAAGGAATATTATTCATGTTTGAAAGACCAATACACACACAAACAGATTTAACAAACAACATCTGAGGTTTTCCATAACTGCAAAGTGAAGAAGAGAAAACTGTTATTTAATCCTTGTATCACCGTTTTATTTATTATCTCTTATTTATTCAATAATTGTTACTAGTGCTGTCAATCTAATTCAATTACATGCTCTGTGGTAAACTAATCTACATTAATTGCATTTATCACTTTTTGCTATAAAAATATTTTTAATTTCGCAATTCAAATTAATTTTAGCATAACAGTAAATCAATGAATAAAAAACTGCCACATCTCCAGGTCACAGTGTTTACTAGAGACACACACTGCGCATTGCGTGAACTAATAAATTGTAAATAAAACGGTGGTCCTGGGGGGGCTAATGTCCAGCGCGGTGTGGTGATTTTCTCTAAACACAAACACTAAACTCTCTTTCTCTCTGCTGACACCGTCTAGATAACTTAGTTCCATCATGATTAGCGACAGTTCACAGGCTCGTACGGTCTTCCCGGGTTTAGACTAAATTTGTGTAAGTGTGCGTTTGATTGACGGCTACTCGGCTTGTCCTGCCTCTCCATATACGCCCAAGTAGTTATGATTGGATGTTTTCCTAACTTGTCCCTGCCTTTCACAAAACTAAATCCGTTCTGATTGGAAGTCGTCCCTGCCAAACATGTTCGTCTCGTTTTTATTCGTTGACTAAAGTGTCAATCAATTTCGTCATAGTTTTTATCCTTTCTGTAGATTTTATTTAGTTATCGTCTCGTTTGAACTATGACGAAAATAGTTCGTCAACGAAATTAACACTGCCTTGCACAACTTAGAAAGGACGTCTAGATATAATGTCTAAATATTTTTGGCCACACAGTGTAGGGTAGCTCCAGTGCAAACTAAAGACACCTTAGGTCACCAAACAAAGCTTGTCAACTATGTTTTAGGAACTGGGAAAATTGTGTAAATGTGATTTTTGGGATATTTTATTAGTAAGTAAGGCACATTATGTAATTCTAGGACTGCCTCCTTAGTGTCTATTTGTTTTTGTTTTTTTGTTTGTTTATTTTATTTGGATCCCCATTAGCTCCTATAAGGATAGCAGCTATTCTTCCTGGGGTCCATCAACATAAATCACACATATACATTGTACATATACAACAAAAAGAAAAAGAACATACTCTATGTATCTTTCAAATATATACAAAAGAAAGAAATAAAAATAGATAGTAAGAAAAAACAAGTAAAACAAATTTCCTTAATCTACTTTTAACTTTTATTTATTTAGTTTTATGGTAAGGAATCTGTTTTGTAGTGGGTTTTTTTTGTAGTTTTTTTAAACCATATTTTGTTATTAATTTTGAGCAGTGTGTCAGGTATGGAGCTCCACTCTTTAATAGCTCTGTAAATCACTGTTCTACACATGTGGTTAGTTTTAGCTCTCTGTAATTTAATTTAAAAGAATTCTTAGTTGAATATCTTGTCATATTGGTTTCTCTTTCTTTTATTTGTTGTAAAGGCTCTTTGGATATTTAAGCTCATGTGTATTCTTTATGAGTCCCACAAGGTTTGTCTTCAACCTGTCTTCAACCTTTAGCCACTTTAGTTTCTTATGCATTTTGTCGATGCTGGGCCTGTACGGGCATCATAATATCATTCTCGCTGCCTTATTCTGTATTATCTGACTACTATTTGACCACACTGCTGCACAGTAATCTAGATTGGATAGTACTAATGACTGTATTACTAGTTTTAAAGCTTTTTGTGGAAATATCATCTTATTACAGATAAACCCCTCCCCATTTTTATTGCTATAGTTTCCTCCATGATAATCTGTTGTCAATTATCACACCCAATAGTTTTACTTTTTTTAGTTGTTCAATTTTTTCTTTGTCAAATTTTATGTCAACTTTAATTCCCCTTCTGGTAATGATTTAGAGCCAATTATGATTCGTCAAAAGTTTATTGTTTTTGGAATGTTTAGTATGAGCTGATTATCTTTACATTAATTATTTCTTTAAAATATCAGATAGACCTTTTACTGTGGCAGCTGATGCATACAAAGTGGTATCGTCAGCATACATTTACTACTAACGGCAGATGTATATTGGGAAAATGTGTATTGGGAAAAGTAATGTGCCTAGACAACTTCCTTGTGGGGCTCCAAGATCAACCCCCTTCCTTTCTGACATACTTCTTTTGTAAGGTATGGATACTAGTAGTTGGCTTTTGATAATAGATTTGTCTGTTTTCATTATATAACATACCAATCAAGGTCATGTGGCATGCTGTATGTGATCAAAAGGGGGCATTTCCTTGAAGCACCTATCCTGGTGTTACCTCTGACTGCCAGGGTTTTAAGATAAATTCAGACCTGGTGCTGATTAAGTTGGGAGAAAATATAGCAAACGAATAAAGAAGATGAATAAAGAAGCAGATTTTAAGAATGGCTTTACACTGAGTGTTAAATTATGCATGAAAATGTGACTCATGAATGTGTGCCTGGGGCTGATAGGGGAAGCAGTGGAAGGGGGGGATGATTAAGAAGTGGCATCAGCAACGGGGGGGTCTACACCCTTCTGTTCATTCACCCGACTTCTGTTCAGAGCTAAGAATACACACGCCAGACGGCACCTGCAGTGAGTGTGTGTATGTGATTTGGGTTCATGTAGCAGGGTTTGAAGTTTGCATGCTTTTGGTAACTTTCACTCAAATCCTGTTTTGGCTTCTTAATCTTCATGTGGGAGCACTGCAGCTTCTGGATGTCTTACTACAGACATTCATTCACAGTCTCTAATAGTTTCATAGCTGTCGCTCTGCCTCTCTCTCTCTCTCTCTCTCCCTCTCTCTCCACTGCCAGTTTGGGCTGTGTTTAATCACGTAGATCACGGTGATTAAGTTAAATCCCTCTTTTTCCTGTCCATCACTCTATTTCTGTGTGCCATGTTTGCCCAGTATTGTGCCTGAGATTGCTTTCCTGGCTCTAGACTCCCAGCTTGAACTACACACACACACACACACACACACACACACACACACACACACACACACAGATACTTGTTTTTCACTCAGTGTCAGGACATTGTGTCTTTTAAACTAGTGTTTAAAAGTTTTGAAGCACAATTTTCAAAGTTTTTTCCCCTTATTTGAACTGTGATAATCAAATCTTAGGAAGACATCAAAACATAATTTATTTAAAAAATTACAGCATATCGTCACTGTCCAATAAAAATCATGTATCTCCATTTCGATTTTAAGATTTTTACATTATTAGAACACGCCAATGCCCGTTTACATTCTAAGAAAGTTTCATGATGAATGGACCAATATAAATGGTTCCATTGACCTACATTGAAAGAAAAGTATGTTTTTGGTCTTTCTTGTAAAGTTGGAATTTTTGCAAATACTTGTTTTTCATTGGAGAGCGATGATATGACTTCCTGTTTAAATGACCCACATTACAAACATTCCTTACTTTTCCAAAATTAAAGATTTTATTCTAGCATGTAAACTTAGGGATCAGCAAGATGGTGTAGTGGTTAGCACTGTCGCTTTACAGCAAAACGATCTGGGTTCAATTCCTGGTCCGGGCTGCTCTGTGTGGAGTGTGTATGTTCTCCCTGTGCTTGAGTGGGTTTCCTCCAGGTACTCTGGTTTCCTCCCACAGTCCAAACACATGCATGTTAGGTTGATTGGTCACTCTAAATTGCCCGTAGGTGTGAGAGTGCCAGTGAGTGTTGGCCATGCCATGGACTGGTGACGTGTCCATGGTGTACCCTGCTTTTGCCCGAAGATGCTGGGATTGGCTCCAGCCATCCCGTGACCCAGACTAGTGGGATTAAGCGGCAGATGATGGATGGATGGATATAAATTTTGGATTCATTGTTTTTGTGATTCACACAAATCTACTTGTTTGCATACATTCGGCCTACCTCAGTTTAGCTCCACTCATTCATTCTAAAGTTAGGAGTTTTCTAGTCTGGACAGCTTTGTAAATGAGGCAGCCAATCAAAAAAAGCACATCAGTGACAAAATAGCCTGTTTAATTATAAGGGATTAAGATAGATTGGGAAATGGTTATGTGAAAATGAATCAATTCGTAAATATTATAAGTAAAAATAAAAGAATGAATAAGGGCAGTTTAGTATTTTTTAGGTGTTACTGAAATATTGAATAAAACAACTTAGACTACCTTCTGATGTCTTGCATACAGTATTTCCATCGGTACTGTACTAGGTATTTTAAATAACATAACTAGCAATTATTATAAATAAAATACTAGCAACTTTACAGGAGAGAGGAACCACCTGCTTTACTTTTAATGTAAGTCAATGGAACCAGAATTTATTTTTAAAGCATTTCTATTGGTCCATTCATCATAGAAATATTTTAACCCAATGTAAATAGCAGCCACGGTTTTCAAATGTTTCTTTGGAGAGCAACAGTGTGTGTGTTGTATATGGGTATATTGATTAAACCCATTACTGGATTACATTTCAATTCCAATACAGAATCTCCATTCGGAATGCTGTGCAATCCAGGACTAGACTTGATCCCTGATCAGGAGGCCGACTTTCTAGGCTGCTTTCCTGGAAATGAATTAAGACAAATCTCGGCCTAGATTGCAGTGGCAATGGTAATTTTTTTATTTAGTCTACGATTATGCTTAATCTGGGTCTAGAAAACTGGCCAACATATATGTAAGCATCAAACTTTTTACAAAAAACAACATGAACTAGAAAAGTTCATTCATGCCCTAATCTACACTGATCTACACTAATTACACAATTGATTTTTAAGTGTTGCTATTTAACTGTGGGCTGGTTTCCCAAACAGTGATTAAGCCTGGTTCTAGGCTGTTGTGCATGGAGATTCTCCACTGAAAGGAAAAGGACTAGGCTAAGTCCCCGTCTGGTGAACCGGGCCTATAAATCACTCAGTGGCTTAACATCTTAATGCATCTCTGATCTATTCAAAAACCATAAACCTATCAGGCCTTTCAGATCACTAGGGACTGGTCAGTTAGCAGAGCCTAGAATTAGAACACACCAAAGCCAGAAAATCTCAGATAGGCCCCAAATGTGTTCATATTTAAATCCAGACTTTTTCTCAGACCTGTAACACTTATTTATTTTGCAATATGTGTATCTAATATGTGCAGTGTGTCTTTAGTGACCTGTTTTATATCCTGTGTGTATCTATGAAAAGCACTTTGATGTCCCCTTGTTTATGAAATGTGCAGTTAAATAGTCACTGGCTTTGTCCACATGTAACCGTAACTCTAACACCTACTTTGACCCTTGTATCCAAAAACAAATGGAGCTAATGTTTTAGCCCTGTGTTTGTTTTTTTTCTCTATAAAGTCAGGACATTTTGGTCCTGAAAGTATACGAAAACACATGCTTACACACACATACTCAGTGTCCTGTGTGCTGATGAGTAAGAGCACATTCAGACGTCTCACTCCCACTGCTGTTTCTCTCCTTCTCTCACTCTTTTTCTGGCTGCTCTATCTTGTACAGATCTATCAATCTTTCCATCAGATGCATTTACATAGATTTGTCATTTACATTGCATTTACATCGATTCATGCATGCATAACACATTATCTCTCTCTCTCTCGCTTTCTCTCTCTCTCAGTGCGTCAAAAAATTATATATATGGTCCCGAAGCCAGTTTGTCCTCAGGAGTCAGTGCGTCAAAAGAAATGCAATTTATACAATTACAGCCAACACAAGCCAGGCCATGTTAATATCTGACATCTATAAAAATGGAGGGACGTATGTGGCTACTGTCATTTTTATATCACACAGGGAGATAACAGTGACCTGATATGCTGTCATGAGCTTTGATGACAGATGATGTCCAGTAATATTGCAATGTTTATAATAAGCATGTGAATTAAGCTGCCATGACATCAAACATTATGTAATCTGACATGACAATTAACTGTAATAGTAACATGACGCTGTTATATTACTGAGCTGACAACTTACTGCTGCTGTCAGAACACAACTTTGTATCTCTGTTTTGGTCGATTTACACATTTTTACAGAATTTAATGTAATACCGCCTGGCCATTACAATGTGCTAAAATTACATGGCGATTGGACCAAAACAGGGAATGCATTGATGCTGCTTTCCTGCCATTGGTGTCCCTAAATGGGGAAGCATTCTGCCACAAGGCTGCATTTATTACATAACTGTGATTGAAACGTGATTATCTGCTTTATAGCAGCAGAACTAAATTTAAATTCAAGTTTGATAAAATTTTGATAAAAAGCAGTCAGTACAGTTCACAAAATAACTTAAGGTACGACTTCAAAATCAAGCTCATCTGACACAACATGGCAATCCATGTTTCAGTGCCCGGTTTCCAGATGTTTCTGCAAACTGCAGCCATCCATATGAAACTGAACCTCAGGCCTTATAATAATATCTGCGGCACCATTTAAGGTGGGACAGGGAAATTTAAACAAGCAGCTGGACATTAAGACACTGACTTCAGCCTCATGTGAGCCTTTTGCTTTTCTTTTCTTTTTCTTTCAGCAGTCTGTACTACGACAGCTCTGAACCTTGCTGAATCTATTTGTATGCCTAATCACACAACAGCTTCTAATTTGAGATGTTTTTGTGTTTTCGTGGCATTCACACAAAACGCTAATGCTGTCACTCTGTTAGTCTTTCTGACACTCAGTGGGCGTAACTGCAATGACTCCCGCCATCCATGACATCACATTCAGGCGCTCTATAGAAAAGATACTGATTTATTAACTTCCATTCAAAGTAAAAGCGTTTCCTTCTCCTGCAACGCTTTTTTTTTTTTTTTGAAAATACAAGGTAATTTCCAACAGCAGTGATTTGCTGCTTTCAAGAGTCAGTGGAATAATAAGTACATGTTAATGTGGTCTATGTGAAAGATAAAGATAAATAGAACAGAGGTTGTGGAAAGTGTGCTGTGGTTTATTAACTATTAACTGGACTCTATCAGCTTTGTTCTGTTTCCTTAGTGTTTCAAACTCTTACAAAGAGAAAATTTAATGTGGGTTAACTGTACATACTTAAAATTCACACTGTCATCACTTACTGTGTACAGTTTATCCAATTGTTTCTATTTGTTTGACTGATCACTAATATTCTCCACATGATGACAAGCGCTGACGTCACAACTCGGGCAAATTGTGCTGCATAGGAAATTGCGATGCATCATCCAACTTCATCCTCCACCTTCATCATCCAACTTCATCCTCCACCTTCATCATCCAACTTCATCATCCAACTTCATCATCCTACTTCATCATCCAACTTTATCATCCAACTTCATCCACCACCTTCATCATCCAACTTCATCATCCACCTTCATCATCTACTTTCATCATCCAACTTCATCATCCAACTTCATCATTCACCATTATCTTCCAACTTCATCATTCACCTTTATCATCCAACTTCATCCTCCACCTTCATCATTCACCTTTATCTTCCAACTTCATCATCCACCTTCATCATCCACCTTCATCATCCAACTTCATCATCCACCTTCATCATCCAACTTCATCATCCAACTTCATAATCCAACTTCATCATCCACCTTCATCATCCACCTTCATCATCTACTTTCATCATCCAACTTCATCATCCAACTTCATCATCCAACTTCATCATCCACCTTCATCATTCACCTTTATCTTCCAACTTCATCATTCACCTTTATCTTCCAACTTCATCATCCACCTTCATCATTCACCTTTATCTTCCAACTTCATCATCCACCTTCATCATTCACCTTTATCTTCCAACTTCATCATTCACCTTTATCTTCCAACTTCATCATCCACCTTCATCATCCACCTTCATCATCCAACTTCATCATCCACCTTCCTCATCCAACTTCATCATCCAACTTCATCATCCAACTTCGTCATCGGCTCCTGATGGGAAACTTGACTTAAAAGCAGAATAATGACATGCAACATCTGCCGTAACATGTTTATGGCATAGATATGTCAACGTATATGGATACATACAGATTTGTATATAGTTTGTATATAGTGTCAGGAAGAACCTAAGCAAGTCTTTTTAAGCTACTGTTGCTTGTTTGCTACATTATACTTGTATTATTATCAGACAAACTTAGGTCAGCAACTAGAATTGAGGTTTGAGTCAACTCTTCTCTGATTGTGGTTGAGTTTGAGAATAGGCTCGGCTGAAAAACAGGACTAGAGGGTCAGATTCTTGTCCATCCTCTAATGGTAAGTGTGACACGCTTTCCTGAGTCCCGTAACACGAGACTGACCATGTACACACCTGATCAGGTGAGAATTGGCCATGTAATTACACCTGACTGCATGATGGTCCTGTTTCATTTTCCACCCTTTTCTGGAAGCAGAAGAAAGCCCAACATAAATAGAGACTGTCTTTTATAACCCTTTTTATGTGTACCTTTTATTGCACATCATCTGAAAATGTTGCTTATAATGAATCTTATTATATTACCATTAATATATTTCCCCAATATAAGTCCCCATTCTGATTTTCTCTTCCAACAGTGATGTACTAGTCACATAATAATTAAAATAAAAATTTGATTGGATGCCATAGAAGAACCACCTTTGTTTCTTAAGAAATCATGATCAATGTATGATTATTTAGCAGTTATCCTTATGCCTGCTTGCTACATTTGCAATGTATAACTGATTCCCACAGTAACTTACTAAGTTAGTAAAGAAAAGTAAACTCTTAAGCATTAAAATAAACTGATTAACAGAACACTGCAAAGTACAAATGTACATTTACAGTGGAAACACTGTAATAATTGCAATAATCGATTTCATTCCTTAAATACAGCAGATTGTTGCAAAAAATGTTAACATGTTTTTTCGGTAATTATCTGTTATTTGCATATCATGTTGGAAAAGTGACAATAATTTGTGCTGCATTTCTCTAAATATGTTGAGTTTGAGTTTCCCTACTTTCCTGTGTGCTTGTTAGTTTTTGTTAATTTTTTTAATTTATTTTCTACTGTACATTTTACTGAGTTTCTGTTTCCTTCCCAAAGATGTATTATTGATATAATTTAATATATATTTGTTTGTTGCGATCATTTATAGTATACCCAACTGGTAAAAGTACCTGTCACTGATTTATCCACATGTAATTGGTTGATAACTTGTCCTTTGCTTTTGTGAGAAACACTGTGTGATCAATTTCTTTTCTATGTTACAGCATGTCTGAAGGTTCAAGCATTTGCTACTAGAGAATAGCTAGATAGCTAGCTTGTGGGGTTTGACTATATCTTCCTATGTTGTATAATATGTATATGTATATATATATATATGTATAATATCATCGTTGGCCATCCATTTTTGTTGATTTTCATTCTTCTATACCATTTGAACATGACAGCTGCTCTTTATATCCTGTAACAGTTTCATGATAAAATGGCAATAAAAATGCTGTAAAATCTCTCAAAATAAACCTTCTTTTACATCAAATTACATTAAAAAGTTAAAAAGTTTGGCCTCTCCTGTAAATTTAATATTTATAAATATTATAGGACATACAAGCTATACTTTAGAAATGCATTAGAAAAGTAACACATTAATCAACTGCAGACAGTTGTAATTGTATAATACACTTTGAATAATGCAAACAACCTGTTATTGCTGTTAATAAGTTATTGCAATTTTACATTACTTGCTTAGATGCAAAGCACCTCATGGGACTGTTTGTAACTCACTCGCTCACTCATGTTTAGCATGCTGAATTTTTACAAGGGGGCGCCATTAGCCGTCAAAGAGCTTTGTTGCTTCACAAGAGCTCTGCTTCACATCAATGACCATTGTTGTACAGAGTAATTAACCAGATGCTACAGGTGCAGCAGACAGAGATTAAGCCACTGAAGGTTTTGGGAATTAAAAATGATTACACAGCTTCATTCCAAAGAACTCCTTTTGTACCTTCGTATGCACTGCAAAGTATACAATCTTCAATAAGTTGACACAAAATGAACTGACAGCTAAGATGAAGAAAATACAACTTTATTTATTGAAACTAAAAGCAGTCATTAGACAAGTGTAGAGGTGTGTTTAAATACTCATTATAACAAATGTTCAGGTTAAAATTATATCACTTTACTCTATATATTTACTTTAGAGAGACTGAGTGAGACTGAGCAGCTTTACCTGGACCTGGTGATGTTGACAATTGTATTTGGAAATGCATAAAAATATTAAAAAGATCATAAAATAACTGAGGAATGTTGGTCTGACCAGAGTTCAGTTGTGGCAAGAGGAGTCCGTAACTTCCATTCAGATACTGCACCTGGGTGTGTAGGTGTGTGTGTGTGTGTGTTTAAGGCCAGAGAATAAAAGCTAGGGAGAAAAACAAGAAAAGAAACAAAAACTATAAATCATAAGAAACGTAATAAACACAAAGGGATTTCAAACAGGAGGAAGAGAGGAGAGAAAGAGAAATCAGATTTTAGAACTACATGCTTTACAAACTGACATTGCTTGAAGGAGCAAAATGTAAGATTTTCAGATGACATGTCATCTATTGTGTTGATGGTGTTGCAGAGATATACACAAACCAGGTGGCTAACATTCTAACCAGCTAGTTAGCATTCTAACCAGCCATCCACTTTGTACCTCAAGAGGCTGTACTGAGTCTCTGTACTATGAAGTTAAATCAGTCCATCATAAGAAGATGAAGAAGTAGCATTGCCCCTTTATAATCATGTTGAAGGTCCTGCTCTTGGTTAGGTCATGTAAGGACAGGTAGCCAGTGAAACAAAGAGTAAACGCAACAATGGCTGAAGCTCTTGACAATCAGCCACTGTAACATCCAACTCTCTGCAAAAAAACACGTTCAGCAGCAAACAAAGGAAGTGATATAAACAGAAGACAAACGTTAACATTGGCACTGCTTTCCACCATTGGAGATGGTTTTGTTGAGTGACGTTTGATGCTGAGCTCAACATGTTTCTTCTAGACGGGTAAGGAGTGGAGGAGGAGGGAGGTGGAGGGACTCATTTTCTGGTAATATGTTGACCCCTATTGTTTGGAGAATTAATTCAACAGGTTGTGTCATCTTACAAATTGCTCCTTTAAGATCTTTCAATACTCATCCACTGAACCCACTGTATTTTAGACACAAGTGCTAGAGTACACTGAAAAAATATGGTAGTATGAGATTACTAGTGGTGACATATCAATATTTAAGCTAGTTGTTGTACGTTACTTGCTGTTTTATAATGACCCTTTCAGAAAAGAGCCCTGGCAGAGAGTTGCCACTCAGGTTTCCCAATTTTTAACCACTGACTGAGTAGCCTACACTACTACTTATATTTAGAGTCAATGATGCCTATGATGTCTAACCAGTGGCAGTGATCTAGCTTTATCTACCTTCACCACAGAGAAAACATCCAATTAGATATTTTCCATATTTTCCAATCTTCTTCCCTTTATTTCCAACCGAAAAATAATATAAATTATTGCGCCAATACGTTCCAACAAGCATATTAATTATATTCATTTAAAAAAATAGCTAAAATGTATTACTACTAATAAGATGTATTATTACAACAATCATTGTGCATGCTTAAATCATATATTGCAAATTTTTATGGGGGACTCTCAGAGCCTTCTAGGCCTTCTCCAAAAGGGTTCACCACTGGATTTTGCACTGATTCTTCAAGCATGCAAACACCTACATGTGAAAATGTATAAAAACTCATGCCTAAAAATAGCTTTCAAGACTAGCTTTCAAATGTGTTAAGCTTGTTTTATTAATATGCAACCAGTCTGTGCACTTTATTATCACATGAATCATGTAACTTCAACCATTTTTGTCATGTAACCCGCTGAGAACATTAAGAAGATTGATTTACTGTTTCAGATTCTTCCCCAAGACGGGGAGCGTTTATTCACATTGATTAATTTGAGCGATGACACACACAAAGCCATACGCACCTTCTCTTCGATTTCTTTGATTTGTCGTCTCTGCATATCAATCTTGTCCTCGAGATCTCTGATCCTCTGCAGCAAAACAAATTTTGTAGCAGTTAATGTGAATCTGAAATCAAAGCATTTTCCTACCATATTGTGACATATACACAGTAATAGAGAGAGCACTAACACCTTGCAGTAAAACTTATATAGAGACACACACAGCTGACCTGTTGAGCAGATTGGAGGAGCTCCATCCGCTGCTGTAGGATCAGTGTGTCTGCATGACGGCTTTGTCTGAGGATCTGCCTCCGCACAGCCTCCATCGACTCGGCGAGTTCCGCGCGCTGCCTATCGCTCAAACTCTCAGCCAAACGGCTTTCTGGGTCCTGCTGCAGGATGGCATAAAGAGTGGCCTCCAGCTCCTGCACCCTCTGGAGGACACAACACCGGACACAACACTGAGAACACGCTGGAACCACATCAACTTACAGACCATACATATACACATGTATAGGTATAAACTGCATAGATGTGTCACATTGCACCAAACTAACAATAACCTGCAAAATTTTGGGAATGCTGGAATTGATTATGATAACATTGAGCTTGGGGACATGATATTAAATGCAACACTTGATTTTTTAAATACTGAAACTGTAAATCAAGATTTCTGGTGAAGGAATTGAATGAATTCATGCAATGTCTTTGGCGTCTAGACTAAAAACTAAATGTTCTTCTTCAAATTGGCTTACAAGATATTATCTACTTCTTTCAAAATAAGACAGTCTTACTACATTGTATGGTAAGTATGCTTATTTACACCTGATCTATTGATATTAGGTGTTCTCGCTGGTGAAAATACACTTATTGCTAAGATAAAGGATTTTAACTTATGAGCTAGACTTTTACGCAGCAGTGTATCTGAGACCTGTGTGGGCATGGCCAAGGCGAAGCTTGATTGAAAGCTGTCTGTCCAATGCTACTAGTCTGCTCCACCACTCATACAGAACACTATAAAACTGGAATGGGAGGGCGGGGCTAGAGACATCAGCCTTGGGATTGGTTAGGAGATGCTTATGAAAGTGTTACTCAAGATTAGAAGCACCAGGTTTATATCAGGAGAAGAGAAATATGGTGAAATATATCAGTCATATGTTGGTCATTGGAAGATTATTCAAATGATAAACTTAGTATATGTTCACTGTTTCTCTGTAAGAACAAGATAAACCTGATTAGAAAGAAAAAGTTTTCGTGCTTTTTAAGAATCATGCTCAAAAGGAATCAATGGGAGGTCAGAAAGCAGCAAACAATTCCTATTTCAAATGCTATCTTCTCATTACATTATATATAAAACTGCTACTGTTTAATTTAACCATAAATGCAATGAAATGGTCAGATACCAGATGAGCTTGGTCTAAGGCCTGTTTCCTGTAGTCCAGCTCCTCCTCCAGGAAGCCCTTCTGCTTACTGAACAGCTCCTGTTAATGCCATCAGCACACAAAGTAAAGCTTGAGATGCATCACTTCTTTACAGCAGACTGCTCTAAAAGGTGAAAGGAAGGTGACACTGAATCGGGTTCATTCGTCTTAGACAGCCTGAACAGATTTTACCAGAGACTGTCTCACCTTTTCGTTTTCTAGATCAATCATCTTTTGTGTGAGTGCTGCCTCTGTGCTATCGATCTGTTTCAGCCACTACGAGAGAGAGAGAGAGAGAAAGATATGCATAAAAACAAAACCTTTTAGTATATTTCAGACCATCTATCTATGTATCTAGATATATATCTATCTATTTATCAAAAAGCATCTATATATCTCTTATATTAGGCGTTCAATTGTTCAAAGCTTGTGCAGTGTCCAAAAATAATACTGTCAGAGGAAGGCAACTCTGAGGAGCACCGCACAAAAGCCTATAGTCACCATGTCCAACGCCATGTATCACCTAAAGAGGTACCTGGAGCAGTGGAACTGCATTCTGTGGAGTGTTGGAGCTCCACCCAATACCGTTGGGATGAGCTGAAATGACTCAGAACTGATCATACAACATGAATAACTGATCTCACTAATGTTTTTATGAGTGAATGCAATCACTCCACACAGCAATGTTCCAATGCACCCAAGAGATGGCACACTCTTCACTTACACCACTGAATTCAGAAGAAACGCAGTGTGTTGACACACTTTTGGACATATGGTGTATGTTTCTCATTTTTTAAGATTCTGAAATGTTCGTTTTCCTGATTGGTTACTATCTAACTTGTTCTCTAATCTGCAGTCTGTCCTTTAGCATTTGAAAAAAAATGTGCCAGTCAAGCACCCTGAACTGAAAACTGAACTAAATTGATAGATAAGCGGGAGACCACTATTACAAAGTACTCTCCTGCAAAAAAAGTCTCCTGATCCGACTTTCATGACTCAAGTAAATAATGGAACATTAGCAACTGATATAAGCAGGCAGTTACAGTTTAGTGCCCTCAGGCAGAGGGCGCCAGAGAGTCAGCACTAACCTTTTCGCAGCGGGACAACACAGTGCTGGCCTGGATCACAGTCACCTGCTCTTCATTCAGCAAGTTCTGAGATAAAACAAAAGGGAGGGAGGGAGGGAAAGAGAGGGTGTGTGTGTGTGTGTGTGTGAGAGAGAGAGAGAGAGAGAGAGAGAGAGAGAGAGAGAGAGAGAATCTTATTTGAAAGGACTTCAGAGGCTAGTTTTGCTCAGCCAACTACAATATTTGCCAAAGTACAGTAAATCTGGGCTTGTGTCCACAAAGCTTCTGCCTTTTTTTACTGATAGCAGCAGATCTTGGATCAGCACTTCTATTCTGTTGAGTTTTGTGAATATGGCCTGCTGCTGTCAAGGAGGAGCATCTGGTCTACAAATAAAATACCCAACCTGGGATGGTGCCAGTTGCAAAAAGCATCAACAGAAAATTACACATATACAAAAAGTGCTGAAGCAAACGTGTTGAGTCTTGAAACAAAACCACACATTAGTAACCATCACACATCAGAGAGAGAGACAGCGATAGAGAGAGACAGAGACAGAGATAGAGAGAGACAGAGACAGAGAGACTGAGAGAGAGAGAGAGAGAGAGAGAGAGAGAGAGAGAGAGATCAATTCAAGCCTAAAAAACTGTCTTACCCCGTTGTCTCCTAGAATGTCCAGCTTCTTCATAAGGTCAGGAATAATGACATCCTATAAAACACAGTACAGTATGTCAGCAGTGGTCTCGGCCTTTAATCTGTGTATGTGGTTGTGCATATTCCTGTGAGATATATTTTTATATTGTTTATGCCATTGCTTTATTAGTTAAAAGGTTTAAATATGTTAATTTCCCACAGTTTGGAAGGACATTGTAACATATACAAATATTCTTATCTCTCATCCTCAAAATCAATATCTGTTCTTTTCTATATGTAACTGGTTAATCAAACAGACATGAAGGTACAGGTTATATAAATGTGTTAAAATTGAAAAAAAAATGGAAACTTGGAAATTGGTAAAATGGGGCAAAAGACAATTTCCCTAAAAGGGACAGATATAAGATATTGAGAAAATGGTTCTGTAGACCACCAAAACAGTCCCTATCAGTTAAACACTACTCACAGCTTTCATCTTTAAGAGAGAGAAATAATGACAAGCTCTGATTTTTTCTTTGAGACAGCAGAAACTGGTCTAGAGATGATGTTCATTCACCCATTAAGTATAACTGTCATGATAACATGTGAAGTATAATTGAGGCACATTGCAAATGCCCAGCATCATTTGTTTCCTCCTGCTGTTGATATGTAAGAATATTGAAATGTCAGGTGATAACAATATATACCCATGTAAGACCAAGGAAGGCAGGAACTATAACATCAGACAAACTGAGCTAAGCACCAAGCTTCACTTTTTCTTCAGATCTGAAAAACATCTTCACTTTTTTGAGCTAATATTGTGGGTCTATATTGGTGAACCCCAATTCTGAAAATATTGGATTTGAGGTGAGATGAGTTGCCATAAAATTAAGTTTGCCCAACTTTTTTATTTATTTATTTTTACTCTGCAAGTGTTTTTGTCCACTGTGGGAATAAAACACTATTGTGCTGTCAAGAAATTTTTACTGATAAAAGGCAACAAAGAAGAAAGTTTTCAGATCAATGCACTGACCACCCAAAGTCCAGATCTTAAAACAACTACATTTGTCTGAGGTTACTTTTATCATGAGACACAGAAAATACAACTTCTGAATCTTGGAGATGTGGAAAAATATAATATAATATAATATTAATATAATATAATATAGTATATAAATTCTTCATTATTTATGCTAAAAAAAGAATGACCTGATTGCCTTATTTGCTTGAAAAACTTTGTACAGCTCTATATGTCTGTATTTGTGTATGTACATGTATAAATGCATGAATGTATATGTACCTTGATGCCCTCCTGTTGGCAGTGTAGCTGCAGGCTGCTGTTGTTTTCCGAGGCAGAGATATGCAAGTTAAAGGCAGGAGACCGCCGCTCCCTCTCCTATTGGTCAAACACAAAAATGGTCTAGGGATAATATCCATTAATCTGTGAAGTATTACTTAGTGTCATGGTTACGTGTGCAGTATAATAACATTGCTAGCTATATTGGGGGGTTTGTCAGATACAAAGGTCATATTTCTGAGGGTCGTATAATGTGGCACAAATATTCCAGCATTGTTTGTTGCTGTTGAAAAGATGAAAAGTTATAATAAAGGCTGATTACAGGATGTCGCTGTCAGAACAAAACCTTTTTATTATTTGATCATTTACTTTTAGACATGAAGTAAGGGACCCATATCCTAATGTTTCGTATGTCTTTATTTTTTCCCCAGAGGTCCAATATAGATGTGTGTGTGTGGTGCGCAACAGAAAGAGTCATCATTTTTTATTTAACCACATTCAGCATTAAGAATGATATATGTAAATAGGCTCTCTTCTGATTAGCTCTGTAGCCTTGTATTATGCTATATATAAAAAGCAGGCCAGGCTGAATCACTCAGTTGGGTGGGGCTACACTGCTGTAGGCTGAATAGATGGACATATGTAGCTCCAGTTGTGTTGAGTTTTCTACCTCATTTGAACACAGTAGCTGTGTGAAAACATCATGATGAATAGATAAATAGAAATGCTCCAAAACAGCTTGGAAAAAATTCTGGTTCCATTGACTTACATTAAAAGCGAAATATGTTTTGGAGATACAATATACAGTCCTTAC
This sequence comes from Megaleporinus macrocephalus, assembly GCA_021613375.1. NCBI lineage: Eukaryota > Metazoa > Chordata > Actinopteri > Characiformes > Anostomidae > Megaleporinus > Megaleporinus macrocephalus. The sequence goes on from CM038713.1 coordinate 32,259,179, forward strand.
CATAAAAAATCTTATTTTACATCTATGGAGTGTGGTGCCAATTGAACATTTAAACTTATGTTTAAACTGTGTATACATACTACATTATTACATAGTACTATAATAAAAAATGTGAGTCTCTTTTTCACAATATATACCCTTTAAAAAAGGGGCCAATTTTGCATGAGCTTATTGCAGCATTCTGTTATTGGCCTGAACAACTGTAGATGCGAAGAAGCTAATGGGAAGCAGCAAGACTTACAGTACAGTAACAGACTTACAGACTTCACAACTGACTGTTGTTGTGTTCAATAATGAGCTGTTGCTAAAGGTCATATTTCCCATGCCTTCTATGCTGATACCACACTGAGGCCAGAAGAAGTGGGCTGGTAAGCAGCGGCGCTACTGGAAACTTAAAGGAAGCCCAGCAGAGAACACTGAGCCCAGCTGAGGATTGTGAAAAAGAAGCACCATGCTGAAGACAAGTTGTGAGGACTGTGGAGGAAGGAGCAAGGCTGGAGGACAGCCAAAACAGCAGCAGTGAGGATGCCCGGCAAAGATGCCTGCATGGTGGCTTGGCAACTTGGTGGCACTGACAGCTTTTCCCCACCAGTGATGCCTCACCCAACAGGACAAGAAGTGATAGAATGAGCTGAAAGGAGTTCCTCCACAAATGGGGAGGAGGACACAGCACTCTAACAGTTTCTCTGTCGTAAGGAATTATATACATAGACTGCAATATCAAGCAGACTAATTATGTTATATTATAAGGTTTTGTTCAGATAGCAATGATATATATTTATATATATGTCAAACGTAATACTGAATTCTCAAGTAAATGAGAACTTACTGTCAAATAACTTGTTGTTTTTCTATGTGAAGGTTTAGGTAACACATTCTTTGCAGAGAACAAACACAAATATGGCATTTGTCTGCACATTTTAGTGCAAAATTTCTATTTATTTGTTGAATTTAAAATATAAAATATGCCTTTTGGCCAAATAGGCCAAGAATTACAATTGATTAAGTAAAAAATTAGCAAACAAACAGTAATTGTGCATTAACACATGTAGACGTGTGTTCTCTGTTGAGAATGTGTAGACAAAATCAACAAAACATCATTTGACCAGCATCCAATCTTCTGTACCTCACTGAAACATTACCACAGTTGTTCTCTCACACAGTCCTCCATCAACCCAAAGACAGATTTCTAATACTTGTTAGCTACATTCACCTCAAACTTCTGCAATAAGTGGAAAATTGTGCAAACTTTAAAAACCGTAGTTGTGTACACAAACATGTGATCCTGGAACATAGCAGGAAATGTGAATCCTACTAATGAAGTGAAATGGGCACAAGTGTTCATCATGCACACAACAGTAAACAAATCTAGATGCATAGAAACTAAAATCAAACACAACTTTTACTATGGTAAAGATTTTTTCCACCCATAGTAAAAGTGAAATATGTGACCTTTGAAATAAATGCATAGGATGCTCATCTGCAAAGATACATCCTTCTCTTTAAACACACACCTGCATGCACACTAACACACACTCACATACAAACACACACTAACACACACACACACTAACACACACACACACACACGAAACAACATGCAGGGAAGTGGAGTCAAAAATGGTGAGGAGCTCAATTCAAATCAATTTTATTACGACTTCAATGAATTAAAACAACATCCACTTAAATATACATCCTCTAACGTTTAAACAACCATTTGAAAATGACAGAGATGAACATTCAACATAAAAAAAGGATAAAAAGATGCAGTGCTAGTTTGTGCGCATGCATGTGTGCGGGTGTGCTTCTCTGCAGACGTCTACGTGTTAAGCTTATGCAGGCAGCAGTTGGGGTTGGCCGCCCCGGGTTGTTGCCGTGGGAACAAGATGGAGTCTCTTACTTCCAGTTCCAGGATGCGGAACTCCAGCAGCTCGTTCTGGTCTTGTGTGTCCCGCACCTCGGAGCGCAAGCGTACTTCACACTGCTCCAGTAACTCTATCTGTCGCACAGACATGAAAACGTAGAGGTAGAAGATTTCTGCATTACTTCAAAGCTTTACCCTAATCTTTATCTGCCATGGTTAACACCATGGACAGTAGTTTCAATGCTTTTCTGTACTTAAATAACAACAGAGATCCTGTCGACCTGCAACACATTTATTATAGAAGACCAAGAGCAGCTGTAAACATTTACAGTACTGTGAAAAGGTTGCCCCCTTCTAATTTACTCCATTCACTCACTCTTCTAAGCAGAATTGCTTTAATCCAGTTACTTTGCAGGGCTTTGGAGCATGAAATGCCAATTTAAGCTCCTGCACCACTATCACAAATGCTTGAGGCCTTTGACTCAGCCACTCCAATACATTAACCCTTGTTTATTTTGAGTTGCTCAGAGGTGGTCTTGCTCTTGTGCTTTAGACTGTGTTTCAGATCACAGACTGATGACCAGACAGCCTACTGCAGGATCTTTTGGTAGAGGGCAGCTCTCATAGTTCTGCTAATTATGATTTCCGGCCCCTGAAACAGTAATAGATCTCCTCCACTGACATCTTTATCATCACGATGTTAATGCACTGTATTTAGCGTTGGTCACTGTGTATGCATTAGTTATTTGTTATTAGCTAAGACATTACTTACCTACATTAGTGGATAGTAAAAGGAAAAAACTAGTATTAAGTAAAGACTTTGAGCACGAATGCAAGTGCAATCTTGGTGCATTTGAACATTTGGGGGCCTCACTGGTCTGTTACCTTCCTAAGTAATATCCTATTTTTCTTGGTCAGGGAAATAGAAAAGGTTTCCCTGGCAGACTGAATTTGTAGCAACTGAACTGAGCTTGTAGTGACAGAAGTTGCTTTATTCTTTGTTACTACAGTGTTCAAGCATGGGGCAAACTTCACAAGAACATATTTATTTTTAGCTTTGCTTCACATTTTGCAAAGGGATTTGTTTCCAGAACAAATAGTTTCTATTATAAATGAGCTCTGAGCTTCCTGCAAGTTTGGGCCCCCCATTACATGATGCTATGAGGCGGCGAGAGTGATTGCTAGCACAAGTTTCCTCCAAACTACATGAGCTGCTGCTACCACTACATCATTGGACTGCTCATGGCACTTGGAGGAGAAGACTAAGCTCACAATTCTGTTACATCACTTAACAGATGCCCATGTCAAACGCCACAGGCATCCATGGCCCAGGAGTCCAACACTCCTCTGTCTCTGAGTGGGTAGTAGGGCCCTGACCCTCCGTGCTTCATATAACGTGATGCTTGCCAACAGAGGTGCCTGTTAGCTGAATTAACAGAACTAGGAGGTAATGTTCTCCGCCAAACACGATGAACAGTCTGTTGCCTTAGTGCCAGCTCATGAGTTTCAAAGGAAGCACTTATGAGCCTTCACTCTGCCAATTCTCGTAACATCATGAAGCCTTGGGAGATTTCCAACTTGCGATCTCCAAATGATACAACCAGGACTGCACTGCTCGGCAGCCTCAACAGGTTGACAGTAACCACTGGGACGATGAAATGATTCTTTGTGGTAATCTAATGTACAACACGGATGCAGTAGATACAGAGTAGTTTAAATAAAGCTGAAGCATTTGTTTTGTGTTGCTGTTATGGTGGGACCGGCAGTACCTTTTCTCTCAGTTCCTGATTGATTCTGATGAGGTTCTGCTTCTCCTCCACCCACTTTGAGTCCTGCATCACACACACACACACATATACAAATCACACAAACACACATCACTAGGATTACCTACTCACACACCCTCTTGCAATTGCAGGTTGACCACAAACACATCCATACAGCCATACAACTGCCCTTAGGCACGCTCATGGGGAACCATATCTTAACATAGCAACACATACGATACAATACCTTTTATATGGAGCTACACAGACACTGACAAGCACACAAACACACATACCTACTCAGTGAAAACAAAATGAGCAGAGTTAAATGTAAGGCAGTGGTCAAGCTTTATTAGGAGGCATGAGGAAAAGTCCATCACCATATTTCACAAAAGAAGCACAGCAGGAACATCTGGCAACCGAGAAACATGCAGAAGTATTTGAGACATGCTTAGACACAAGACAATCAATAGTACAATCAATGCATACGTGCAGTGGAACAACAGGAAGCATGCACAAGTGAAGTGGGTCGGTAAGACACATTCATAGGTTGAATGGACCAATGGAAAACATGCATAATACAACGGGAGACATGCAGTGTAGAGCTGACCAATTAAACCCAAAGCAGCACAGTAACAGAACAGATTTAAATAAAATGAGGTATAACGTGTATGTACATCATAAATGATCGCTATGTAGTAAAACTGCATTGGAGCTCTCTTCTCATTTAGTCTAACTTAATACCTGTAATGAGTTCCAATAATAATAATTTACAGTCTAGTAACAGGACAGGACAAAACCTGTTCTGTTACCAGTGAAAGACATCTCAGCATTAACAACAGCCAAGCGTTCTTTTCTCTGGGCCTGGGCGTCGGCAAGGTTCGTGCGTGTTTAGGTTGGACGGCCGAGTAAGTGACATCACATGATTCTGTGGCAGACCCGCTCTGCATAGCGCCAGCACACGAGCACGGCCGCCAGACAGGCAAGCAGCAAAGCCAAAGAGAGCGGAGCCAGGGGCTTCTTCTCCCCGCCCCCTTTCTCCATTACCTGCCCCTTCTCGGCCAGGCTCCTCTCCAAGTCAGCGATCCGTGCTTGGCAGGCGCTCAGCTCCGCCTGCAGCTGCTCCCGCGTCTGACGGACAGAGCACACAGCCAATCAGAGAACCAGCCTGCGGCAGACTGGACACAGACAGCTTCACTGGGGACGAACGCAACGGGGAAACTAGTTTGAAGGTGCAGTTGACCGGGGTCCTACTTTTTAGGCCTTTTCGACAGCAGCTGTGCTAACTTCTATACCAGCTGAAGGCCGCAAGCTCGGTCAGTCTCAGTGGAACGAAGCCCTGTTTTGTCATTTCTTGGCAAGCAGAAAAAAAAACAAACACTTGTGCACCTGTCCATGCAGAATGTAAACTGAATGTAAAAGTAATCACATAACTAAGCATGTTATTGATTATATTACTGAATAATTAAGTAGAGCAATTAGCTCAATAGTATTGATTATTATGATCGTGATAGTAACTCTAAATGGCTAAAGGCTAAGAGTTACGCCATATGCTGCATTTACATGCTGAGGCTGAAAAAAAACTTAGTTCTTGTGTTTCATTTCTGTACACCAGCAAAGGAGGCATGCAGCTACAGAAACACTAATAACACTTTAATTAATCTGGCTATATAACACAGTCATAACTGTGCTATAAACATGTCATGGCAGATATCATATGCTATCATAAGTTGTCATTACAGAGTCGTATTACAATGTCTGATGTCACCACAGCATGTCATGTCTTGTAGTCTAGTTTGTTATGATCACTATTTAACATTGACATCTGTCACGAAAAGTAACAATAGAGTTAACATGACACCATTATGTTACTGAACTAATTTCCATTATGCTCATAATTGTATATGACCATATAATGTTGTGTAGAGTTCAAGAAAAGTGTTACCAAAGCACAGCTATCATGACTGCTGAAATCAGATGACTAACAGAGCAGATCTGTAGCAGCGCAGAAGGTGTATATTACATGATTAGCGTCACCAGCTTGCTAAGTAAAGAAATCAAGAATTAAAATGTTGGGAAACTATGGCAGCTTCATCGATTGCCTACCGCCAACATGTAAGTGCACGATTAGAAGAGTTTTCCTCAACTTTACTGTAAGCTGTAGCTTAGGAGTGAGCAATATAACAGTCTTTATCCTTATGATAAAATACATCACTGCAAAATTGTCGTGAAGCATTGTGACTGGGGGTGCAGTACGGCAATTGTACAGTACGATCTTGTTGTTTCTGCATCATGACACATTTAGGATACAGGATTAAAAATGATGATAACATTGGCATTTGTTAGTTTTTAGTTCCAATAAAGTTTTTAGATTTTCCCCAAAAAAGACAAAAAGTATAACATAACTAGCATAAGTCATTTTTAAAATATTAAATAAAAATAAAAATAATATTTAAAAAGATTTCATATATATTACATGTTGCACACAAGCATTTGTCATGCCTATGCCGGTGCATTATATTAACAATGCAAAAACTGTGTGAAGCACATGGCTACATCTTAATATACTAGCTTTACAAGTTTTGCGAGTTCATCCATAGCCAGGTCTTATTTTATTATATACTATATATAACATGTATAATGCGTCTCTTACCTTCTGGCTGATATAAGTAAGAGGGGATTTTCTAATGTGGCTCGATCACTCAGCAAACTACAGAATGCAGGACTCTATAACTGACTAGCTATTAGAAACTATACATCTCCCTGTGGTCCGTCCAGATTCAGCACTTGGCAGCTTACACTTTTTTCATGCTCTGGTGCCTAAGACATTTAGGTCAGTCTTCTCAAATGAGTTAGCATAAAACATTAACATGCATATCCTGACACCCCTAATCATGATACATATATGTATGTGTATATATATATATATATATATATATATATATATATATATATATATATATATATATATATATATATATATATATATACACATACATATATGTATCATGATTAGGGGTGTCAGGATATGCATGTTAATGTGATATATATATATATATATATATATATATATATATATATATATATATACACACACACCTTTTTTGTTATTTTTTACTGTAGCTCCTGGTGACATGTTAAGGTGCTTAAAGAAGCGACAAGGTGCTGCAACTCAACACCCCTATCAGAACATCTAGCCTTTACTCTCAGAGTTCTGTTTTCACAGAGGTGAGAGGTGCTTACCATATTGCACGGCACCAAATAAAAAAAGCACTGCAGACTAAACTAACATTCAAAGTCCAACTGTCCTGAATTCACCAGGCTGCGGAATCTTCCAGTGATGTTAATAAATACTGGTGAGGAAAAGAATAAAAAAGACAGCAAAACCAGAAGCTAGCATGCTCGAGCGTGCAGCATGGGAAATGTTTGGCAGAAACGTCTCCGGTGTGAGTGGCCATGTGGCAGTGGGATGTGGGGTGTGTGTGTGTGTGTGTATGGCGGGGGTCCATACCCTGCAGTGTCTCTCGGGATCCAGGGGGCCAGTGGTTTCCTGGAGGAGAGCGTAGGCTCGCTGCAGTGCCTGGTACTCTCGCGTCAGCTGCCGAAAACGAAGCTCCGCCTCCTCCCGAGAGAAGGCCTGCCGGTAAAGAGGAGTGCACAAGCACATCACTGACTTGTTTTTGCTGGGGACAAGCGCACTATGTTTTAAAAGTTTTCAATCTATGGTTTCAGTAGGACAAACCAATACATCTGCTGCGTCATAGGTTTCAAAAAACTAGGAGGAAGTTAGAAAGCTGCAAAAAAAAAAATCTTTTATGTGTACACAATAATAAACACAGCTATAGGTGAGACTTAAAGTCTATGTATGTTGTATTGCTCAAGAACATATCAATATTCAGTAAGAAATATATTTTAAACTTTAAGGCAAAAAAAGAAATATAAAGTTATTATTTATCATTTAGCATTTCACTACTTTGAATGTTTAGATATTTCTAAATAAGTACTCAAATACACATTGTCAAAATCAACCTAAACAAATATTTTCTACATTGGAATGAACTATGCTATCTAAAGGCTTTTGCTAATGAAATTTTTTTTTAGGCTATGATTCTGTTTATTTGGGTTACACCAAAAAGTCAAATTATGTCATATATTCTTAAAGTCTAGATATTAAGTCATAAATGCATAAAAAGTAACAAAAAAGAATAATGTGACATATAATCTATAAGTCACCTATATCTTACAGGTTAGGATATTACTAGTATCACAGTTGTGTCTCGTTTCACGACCCTCTAGTGTGGGCTTTGGGTCCCAGGATTCCTGTTTGTTCTCCAGTTCAGGAAGGGAGAACCTTAACCCCTGTGTTCATGACTCTAGAGCAGAGCCACCGACAGGGTTGGATACGTGTGATAAAGGAGCAGGTGCTGTGTTAAGTCAGGACAGCGGTGATATTTTAAGGACTTACATCTTCAAGCTCCTCCTCTGGTGTGGCGGGGGTGTGGTCTGTGCGGTCTGTGTTGTATGATGTTAGAGAGGATGTTTCTGAATCAATGGACTCCTCGTCAAATCCAAAATATGTCTCCACAACATGCCTCTGTAAGAGAGAGTAAGAGAGAGTGAGAGACATTAAATCAATAGGTTACTGTCAGTACTGTTATTACATCGGCACATTCAGGCTGTTATGGGTTATGGCCTGCTCACAAATCAGGCTATAAAGAGTGAGCTGGTCTGAGCATTTCGTTTTAGTGCCGAGTGCTTTAGCCAAAGTGGAACTTTCATAGCTGAGGGTGTTAGCATCATGGAGGTGCCCGTTGATATGTAATGGAGGACTAGATGTCCTCTGCTTGTCATGAGTTAAGGTGGAGCTACAGATACATCAAAACAGAAGCGTACAAACCATTTGTTGGAATAAAATGCAATAAGTTTGTTTGTGAATTGTGAATCTCCACCTTAGGCCTGTTACAATACTCACATTTCATAATACACAATACAGTACATTTACCAACACAGTCTTTAACTACTTGCTGTGTCTGTGTGCTGTTACTACAACAAGACGGTGGCAGTTTCTAGTAAAGTGCTAAGCATTTGATCTTCTTTCGTTTGGGTTGCCTCTTTTAGCAATATCAAGCATTTTTTCTTGATATATATGCACAAATTTTCAGCATATAAAAAAATTTGAACACTTATATTAGTCTATTGAGTTTTTTTTTTAATTTTATATAAATTATTTACTCATATAAATATATATTTGCCTCTGCAGTCTAAACATTTTGAAATGCATATGCATTAACAATAAACTAACAATTATTAAAATATCATAATATGCATAAAATAAATAAAACATTCCAGACAGTCTACACACACGCGCCCCTGACAGCGGAGCTTCTCTGAGCAGACAGAAGCTGTGAACTCTTACCATCGTGCTTGTAGGTCATCTCCTGACAGCCGGAGAAATACAGACACACCAGCGCACACAGGCAGATGAAGGAGGAGAAGTAGAGGACCAGCAGGAAATACTCAGTCATACTGACTGGGAATGTGAATGCGCTCAGTTCAGTATCATATTATTTCACATCCAACAATTTTGACAATCCCTAAAACATAATCCTAGAGCCGTCGAGCTAAGGTGCGTGGTGTCTCTGCAGTCTTCACCTTCACCATCTGTGCGACTCTCCACCAAGGAAGCGCTTTCCTGACGCAGATCTATTTGTGTGTGTGTGTGTGCATGTGTGTGTATTAATGGTGTTTTGGTGATGTGTGATGTTTCTTTGAGTTTGCAGTCCTCTGACTCCTCCTCCTTAGCAACAGCCAAGGATGAACAGTCAAGCCCCACCCAACGCTGCCCAAACACACACAGCTGTCCACAGATTACTAACATAGAGTTCATTCAAATCTATTTTACACGGTTTAACCATCCGGCAATATAACTTAAAATATTTTTTTCTGTAACTCTTTATGTTGTCAACAAAAACAACATGCATTTTTAACTTTCTATACCTGTTGAAGAGGCAAACCAATTTTTTTTATATTTTATATATATATATATATATATATATATATATATATATATATATATAATTTTATTTTTTTTGTTTTAGGGACTGTCTTAAGAATGTCTTAAAGAATTGTTTCCTAAAGTAGCCTGTTGTCCTGGGGACAAAGAATTACTGGTGTAGAGGTTTAAAAAAAAAAAAACAAGGAGGAAGTGAAAAAGAGAGAGAGAGAGAGAGAGAGAGAGAGAAACAGGGAGGCAGAGAAAGAGATGAGATGAGAGAGGGAGAGGCAGATGAAAAAACAGAGAGAATGAGAAAGGGTTAACGCAGAGAGAGAGAGAGAGAGAGAGAGAGAGAGATGGAGAGATAGGGTGAGACAGGCAGAGAGAAAAAAACAGAGAAAGACAGAACAGGGGGAGGCAGAGACAGAGAAAGACAGACAGAGAGAAAAAAACAGAGAGAAAGAGAGGAAGGGCGAGACAGAGAGAGAGATGGAGAGAGAAGGAGAGAGAAAAATAGGGCGGGGCAAAGAGAGAGGGAGAGAGAGGGAGAGAGAGGGAGAGAGGCAGAAGGGGGAAAGTTTTCCTCGGGATTCTCCTGAGGCTAATTAGACGTCAGGTAGACTGTTCCTTCTTTTCTCTCGAAGAGACGGTTGCTTGGCGACAGAACACAGAGTGACAGAACACACATACGTAAACCACTGTCATCATAACACAATACATCACAATACAGAACACTGCTGACCTTCGGCACTTTAATATTCTTCCTCCTGGTCTTTCTGTTTATTATCAGCCTCTCTCGCTCCTGAAACCAGACGGAAACATCACATTCAAGTACACGTTTATAAAATCCTTTACTCACTCATTACTTAACATTTAAAACAGTCGTGTAATTTTTTAAAGACCAGAATTAAAAATGACCTGCACTAAATCAGCCTTTCAAAACATCCACAACATTTTAGTCAAGAAGGAAGCTTGTAAGAAAGATGCTTGTAAAGATGTGTCTGGTAAATGTAAATTTTACTATTTATTTGATTTCATTCATACAGTTGTCCTCAAACTGTAAACTGTGAATGTATGAACTGTACAACTTATTACTGGAAAAATATTTATTATTATTATTATTATTATTATTATTATTATTATTATTATTATTATTATTATTATGACAAGCGACTCTAACAAACTTGAGCAGAACTATAAATACATAACACTACACCTAAACCTGAAAAACTGTGATTAAGCACTGGTACTGAAATGTTTTCCAAGAACAAGTCTCTCTTACAGTAAGCTCATAATGTAAACTTTTAATCTGCATGCCCAGTCAAACTACATGTTGTTAACACATACTCTCCAGAGAACAAACTTATATGTTAAGACGCTTTCCGCGAAGATTCGGCACACAGTTCCTACTTATTTGCTGAGATTATTGAAAAAAAACTTTAAACATTAAGTGTGTCTTAATCTTTGCATAGGCATGACCAACAAAGCAGCTGAGTGCATTATAGACCTCCATAGTGTGCAGGTCAGATTAAGAGCAGAGGTTACTGAGGTGGCTCTCAGAGTCAACATACAGTGAAGTTACAAGATCGGCTTAGCATTTTGGCTAAGAACGGATTTGAAGATTATGATGATGAAAAGAGGGGTGAGCGAGGAGGCATGACAAATCGCTAATTAGGTCTCAGATTAATGAGGTAAGCATCCTAATTAACAAACGGAACGCTGATTACTCAACAGAAATAATCACAGTTTGAGACCAATTAAGGCGCACACACAGGCAGGTCTGGTGACCCCAGTGTGTGCAGAAGGTCACTGACATCAACACTCTTCTTTTGTGGCTACAAGGGCTGACTGGGACCAGGGTTTCATATTCATACTTCTTCAGGTTGTGCTGCACATGACATTATACACTGCGACACTGTGCACTGTATTCTAAGGACAAGCAAAAAGTTGGCAAAAGTTTTAGTTTAAATGATTGTAACTCCTCACGCAACTGGTTCATGCAACTCCAGCTATCCATGGACACGTATTAGTCATGTGTTAAACTCCATGAATTTTGCTCCATGATTTCAATGATTTTAGACATATAAGGTCTACTACAGATATACGTACAGCAGTAACCCTGATTGGAGTGTTTCTATCCAAATGTATCAGAAACTGATTGTTGCTGTTGTTATGTTGAGGTCAATGTAGCAACAATGCAAGGACACCCGTCCACCAACCTTTGTCCAGTGGGTTGGAGATGTACTTCATCTCTTAAATGATAAAATACAGGTTGTTATTTCCTCTAATTTTCTCTTATTGAAGAGATGAAGTGCATGTCAAACCCAATGGGCAAAGGTTGGTGGATATATATATATATACACACACACACACACACTTATATATATATATATATATATATATATATATATATATATATATATATATATATATATATATATATATATATATATATATACACACACATGTGTGTGTTTGTGTGTGGGCATCTGTATTGTCCTGGGTATTAAATTGAAATTTTAAAAACTGAAGTACATTGAAACTCACATTTTTGGTAACTGGCAGCCTATACCACATTCTGCATGCTGAATATTCATTTTAAACCCAGGCTCTGATCCATCAGCTGCACTCAAGGATGTTACAATTTTTTTGTAACCCCAAAATACATAAAACAATATATAAATACAAAATATTCCATAACTTTTGCACAGATTCTATCTTTTCTTTTTCCTCCAATATGTTTCAATAATTCAGTAGATAAACAACAAACAAGAAAATCAGGGGTCTTGATAACACACCTGTGTGAGCTCCTCGATAACACAGCGCTGTTCGCTGACCTGCAGTCGCAGAAACTCCACCTCCTGCTGCTCGTGGGCGTGGCTGAGATCAGTCAGAGAGCTGGGCCTCTTCAGCAGTGCATGCTGGGAGTCGGAATTCACCTTCTCCTTCTGAAAGAGAAAGAGAGGTTTGAAGCACTCCTGTATGTGAGGTCGTAAAGGTGTGTCTGTGTGTCACTCACCAGTTCAGCGTTCTCACGACTAAGGGACTTCAGCTTGTCCTCCATGCGCTGCAGAGTTTGCAGGAGCTCTTCATTCTTTTTACTCATCCGTCTGTTCTTTTCCAACAGCGGCTTCATCTGTCCATCAGTTTCGCGCACGCGTTTCAACTAGAAGAGAAAAACAATGTAACTAAAGGAACCTAGCTAACACAAGCACATAATGCAGTGAGTGTTACGGATAAAAAAATAGCTTATGTCTGTTCATATGTATATATGTATCATATGTATCCATTTATCGTCATACTTACCAGTGGTGCTTTCTTTGTTATAATAATTTTGTTCTAGTTTTATACATTTCTATTTCTATTTATTTCCAAGTCGCTGCTAAAAAAAATTGATCTGAAAGTACAGAAGGCTCTGCCTTCACCAGAATTTTGTGATTGATCCAAGACCAGCTTACTATTTCTAATCTTGAACTTTACCTACCTCAAAGCACGTCAGAAGCCTAAATTGGTCCTCCGCACGCCACCAAAACAGCTTCAACTCATCATGGCATAAATACTACAGGACCTCTGAGGCTACCCTGAGATATCTGGCATCTAGACATTAGCAGCATATCTTGCTAGCTTGTTCCAGCACACTGCACAGTTGTTCACCAGGATCAAAATCTATCCGAAAGTATCCGAAATCCATAGCAACATCTGGAGCACTTTGTCATGTTTCTCAAACCTTTCCTGAACAATGTGTGAGGTGTGGCAGGACACATCCTGCCAAAAGTGGCCATTGCCCTAAGCTTTGGGCTTCAAATATCCTTTTGCTGGTCTGTGGCTTCATCCTCAAACCACTGTCTGTGTGTTCTCTGGTACTGACCTGGAACACCCCACAAGCCTTGCCTTTTTTCTGGATACAATTATTAGACCTTTGCCAAAGTTCTCAAGTCTCACGATATTCATTTCTCCCACGTCCAGCATGTCTCCTATGAAAACCACTTATATACCTTAAAGCTTTACATGTGCTGTTTGTACTGGGATAATCAACATGACTTGTTTAATTCTTTAATCTGTTGGCTCATCAGCCCATGTTGGGCTGGTTGTGTTCAAGCATGACGTTATAAGTGTGTGTGTGTGTTTGTGTGTGAGTACCAGTTCAGTCCTCTCATCAGACAGTAGTGTGTTTCTGTCTTCTAGTTTCCTGATGACAGCTTGCAGCTCAGCGATCTTCAGCTGAAACCTACGACTGTCTCTCTCATCTACCTCCTACATACATACACAGACAAACAGAATGATACAAACAAGAAAGTGGCACAGAAAAATGATGCATCATATGTCAAAGCAATCTCCAGGTGTGCATCCTGTGATTTCACTCAACCACACTGTTGTTTGCTGAAAAACAACCAAACACACCCTCTACAGGAAACCTGCATAAATATGGCATTTTCCTGCGAATATCAGTGAACATCCATCCATCCATCATCATTCACTCTATACAACTAGTCAGGGTCACGGGGGTACACCATGGACAGGTCGCCAGTCCATCGCATGGTCAACACACAGTCACAACTATATGCAATTTAGAGTGACTGATCAACCTAACGTGTTTGGACTGTGAGAGGAAAGCAGAGTACATGGAGGAAACCCACTCAAGCATGGGGAAAACTGAGGCGACTGTGCTAACCACTACACCACCGTGCCATCTATATCAGTGAACAATTTCTATTTATTTGTTCAGTACCTACTTTGAAATATATTACATTACATAGAAGTGTATTCTGTGTAGAAGATTAACGCATTTTAATTAGAAAATCAACAAAAGATGCAATCTGGTGGGAAGTGTGCAAACCTATGTATGTAATTGTATAAGACATTAGCATTTTTAAAGCAGTAGTGCAGCAAAAATACAGCTAGGTGATTTCTGACACTGTAGCACAAACCGCAAAAGGGACAAACCTATAGGGCCCGTATCCTATATTTTGTTGTTCTTCTGAGATCAACTAACATTTTGCTGTTTCGTGAATTAAAAAACAGTCATAATTCATTTTAAATAATTTTCAGGCTTTTATATTTTCCAACCTCTCTTTAGCCCCTGATTAGACTGTTTCTGTTACTGTGCATTTAAGAATGATAATGACTGTAAATGATCTCTGCTCTGTTGTATCCACTGTCCTGTATCCATTCTCATTCAAAAGTCCAGACTGAAACATTCCTTATAACTAAGGCCTGCATGGGCAGGGCTATAGGCTGAATAGGTGGATAGGTAAATGATGTCACAAAAAAAAAGTGAATTCAAAATTTTCTAGCATGTGTAACAAATATGGCCCATCATATGAACTGGAGATGAAGGGTGCATCTAAAAAATTTTACCAATGTTGACAAATGACCATAAAAATCTTAAAGAACAAGAAAAACAAGGCTTGCATGATATAGGCCCTTAATAAGTGGCAGCTAAGCCTGAATTCTGTTCTTCTGTCCACTTTTACACAAAGTATCTAATTTGAAATGCAATCCATCAGCCAAATCAATAAACACTATATAATGCAAGCATCAAAACTGCAGTACACATATGAATAACAGTATGCCATACAGTGGCAAAAACCACATGTCCGAGTCTATTTTACATTCTGTAACAACTTGGTTTGAAGCAATTTCGTTGATGAAGCATGTAGTTTGCACAGTGCTAAGAGACATGTTTTTAACTTGTAAATCATATTAGTCTTATAACTCCTATACAAAAGTAAATGAGTAAACCTTGCACACCAAACATATCTTATCTGACTGATTGCATTTGGAGTACGAGGGAAAACTGTATACATTTTTTGGAGAAGTATTGTTTTAACAGTGTGTATTGAGGACAAAGAGCAGGAGTGACCTGGCTGCTGAAGGAGTCACAGTTCTCTCCAAGCGTAGGGACCACCTCTCTCTTTGGGCTGCCATGGTGCCGCTCGGCTTCCTCTCTCTGGAGCAGCAGTCGCTGGGTCTGACCTGCCTGCACGCCCAGTTCTTTCTCCAGAGTCTGCACCACACGGTCCCTCCCCCGCAGCTCCTCCATCTAGCACATTCATACATTAACAGCACAAACACAGGGAAAACATTAATTAGAATTAGAACTTAGAACTATTTGCCACTTGTGGGCTGAGAGTTAGGTGGGCTTAAGGTTGCCAGTTCAATCCCCTAGGCCAAGAGCACACGATTAAAGTGCCCTTAACCAACTGCTCCCTGGGTGTCTTGGAAAGGGCTGCCTACTGCTGCGTGATAACAAAGTGATAACCAAGTGGCTCTGTGAACAAAACATTGAAATTTTGGGTCGATGGTCACCTGTGGTCAGTCTTCAAAAAGAGTGTGGACAAACAAAAACCCAGAAACTACGATCAACTCCAAGCACTGACTAGCCAAGAATGGGTTGCCATCATTCAAAATCTGGCCCAGAAGCTGATATCCAGCATACTGTGGTGAGTTGCAAAAGTCTTACAGAAGAAGGATCAACACTGTAAATATGAAGTCTTTGCTTAAACTGGATGTATTTGTCAATAAAAAGTTAACACACGTATGGAATGCTTATAATTGTACTTTATTATACCATAAGAACTGATCTGATCACTCTTCACAATCTAGAGTTAATACAAATTGCCACCATAAGAACTGAAGCAACAAACTTTGTGAAAACCAAAATTTGTGCCATTGTCAAAACTTTTGGCTACGACTGTACAGGACAGGAATGAAGGTATTGAAACATTTTGTAATCTCTCAGTGATCAATCATAAATCACTCAGTTTAAACTCATGAAAAGAAAGCAAAGTAACACATTTGTAAAAGAAAAAAAACAAAGGATCATAGTGGAGCAAACACACAACTTTGTCACAAGGCTGCTATTTCTATTAAATGCTGAGAAAATGATGATACTGTGATATACGCCAGATACATGATCTACTGTAATCTGACGTTTTGTTACTTGTTTGTCTGCAGACTCTCTCACACACATTCGCCCGCATACTGATGCTGCAGCTTTGTTAATTACACATGATGTAATTTCAGTCACCAGGAGCTCTGACAGGAAGACCAGAGCGAATCACATCTTCAATTCAGTAGTACAGAAACATCCTTAACATTATTTATATATTTTTAAGTATTATTTATTTAAATGTAACTACTAACAAAAATTTCTGCTGTCCACTGTCAGGCACTGTATGAATATACTTTTGCCTACCAAAGTACAGGTATAGGACTCAACTGTGTACCATAAAAGAGCAGTTTCTGAGATGACTACAAACAGTAAGTGCCGACATATCACTAGAAACTGCACAGTCCCTCCACCTTCCTTTCACCAGTCTAGAAGAAACCTTGCCAGTTTGATCTCTTTCATTTAGCTTCTGTGGTTAGTATAGTGTAGTGCATTGCAGTGCTACCCTCAGTGCTGTAGAGAGGGGTGCCAATCGCTACCTAGGTAACCTTCCTGGGCAAATGTAAACTGTACGTCACTCTGGATAAGAGTGTCCATCAACTGCCATGCTACTTCTTCATCCTCTGATATGAACTGCTAAGATTAAACGCTACATTGGCTCACTATCGCCTCTTGAGGTATAAAATGGTATTATGAGACAGGACAGGCTGGGGCTAGCAGGCTAACTTCAATAGATATCTCTTCAACATAATACATACATGCCATATTACTTCACATTCTGTTGATATTTTAGTTATTTTTTGAATGTTTTCAACTATAACACTTACGTACTGTTCCTTTAAATGATGTACCCTTAAGGGTACTACATCAGTGACAGTATAGTTTAGTGTTATCATATAATAAATATATATATCTATATATTAAGACAGCTCGACTGTTAAAAGTCAAAGTGTCTCACATATGCACAACGGCAATACAGACAGCTGTGTGTATAAGGAGTGAAAGGAGGTACACAGCAGAAATGTTTATGTCTAACGGGGTAAAAAATTATGGGAGCCATTAACTTACACAAATGAGGTATCGATTTCTGTTTGGTTTATTAAGCTTCACCTAAAAAATAATGTCCAAAAGCGTATACCTGAAGGGGACCAAAAAGGGCTAAGGCTAAACTGGGCATACACTATGACACTGGTGCGGCAAACCTGACGTACACTGAACTACCAAGTCATAATGTATTGTCAGTTCATCACAGAAAAGCGTTGTGTCACAACCTAATTTAAACACAATTCTATACACCTGATTGAATTAAACCATTACAAATGTTCATGTAGGCTTGTGACAGCTATTTATGTAAGCTTACTAGGACTAGTCTGTTGTAGTAAACCGTGGACAGACACAGATCTTCAATTTATTTTTTCATTTCCACAGCTTACTGACAAACTGCAGAAGAGTGCTCTTACTGCCCTCTAGTGGTTTTAAAAACTAACAAAAATAGGTGGCATTTCACCAAGCAGGATAAAAAGGCCCACAGTTCTTTCAGTTCCCAACACACCTGAAGCTGGTAATTGAGAACTAAATTGTAGTGTACTGGTGTTGGGGTGCAGGAAAGACATAGATCATCTTGGAAGGTGGATGTGGAACCGCTGGTTTAAACGTTAAAAACGAAAGCCTGTCTTATAGGTGAACAGATGACTCTGGCAATAATGTTGGGCAACATTCACGTTGGTCTTAAATTATCCAAGTAACTGAAAAATACTGTTTTATGAAATGCCCCACTGATTCAGGTGTTATATACAGAATTTCTTCATATGCAGCTGTGGTGTAAAAAGCATTGCTGCATTAACTGCACTAACGGATTTAGAATTTCTGATTTAATAACAATAGTCAATGAAAAATATTATGAAAATATGCCCAAATATATATAAAAAGAGATTTTCATCATGCACCAAATAAGTTCCCTGAGAGACATAATCTAAACTAGTTACTGCTAGAACAGATATTTGCACCTCCACTCACCAGTCTGCGAATGTCCCTTTCGCTCTCGCGTTTGATCCGCTGGATCTCCTCGTGATGGGCCTGGTGGGCCACCCTGAGGTCAGCTGCTTTGGCCTTGTCGGCTTGAACGGTATTGGCGAGCGCCTCCTCAGCCTGCTTCCGGGCCATCTTGGCCTCCTGCAGCTCCTGCGTCAGTTTCAGCTTCTCGGCCTCATGGCTCTTGCGTGCCTCCTCCCGTGCCTCCTCCCTCAGGGCGTTCTTCATCTCTGCGCTGGCCCCGTCCCGCAGCACGTTGACCAGGGCCTGAAGGCGAGCCAGCTCTGCCTCGCGCAGGCGGCCAGCCCGGGACAGTTCAGCCTCGTGCTGCCGGCACATGGCCTCTCGCACCGCCGCCACTTCCCGCTGCTTCTCCTCATGCAGCTTCACCCGCAGCTCCGTCATAGCCACAGAGTGCTTGTGCTGCTCAGCATCCCTCTGGGCTCGCAGCTCCTGTACCCGCTCTCGCAGCTTACACATCTACAGAGACGCAGGGGGAGAGAGTAAGCTAGGGCAAGACTTGAGAGTTCATGCAATTTACCTGCACCTGTAAACCTTTAAAGGTGTAAAAAGTATACATTTGCCAACATCAACATTCTTTATCAGTCAGTTAAGATCACATTCAAGAAATACTTCACCAGAACATGCTTTTGTAGATACATCATTAAAAAAAAAAAGTGGTTCTTTAGGGTCATACACATGTTCGCAAAAATATTTTACAACTTATTATTGATTTTTTTATTGTTGATTTTTTTAAATAAGTGAAAATAAGGTAATACCCCCTTTCAGATGACAGACTTAAGTATGACATTATTTTAACAACTACTGCACAATTTCTACCTATCTGAACAGGTAAAATAACATACGCCATAACTGTTGCCCAAGGGCACATTGTATTTTTTGCCCTAATGTCTAAATAAATGGTAACTTGTGCATTAAAATGTGCAGATTTGTGTTCTCTGTGGATGATGCGTAACTTTTTTCTCTTAGAAAATAAACAAAACATGCCATTTGACCAGGGACACCCAACTTCAGAACCATTATGCTTAAACAGTCCTTTGCATGGTTAGCTGGTTCTTTTCCGTGATGAAGAGCATATTCTTTAAAGAACATTTTGAAAAATTGTTCTAAATAGCACCAAAAACAGTTCCGCTATAGAGCCTGTTCGCTAAGATGATAGCATTGTCCATTCAAATAACACATACTGACCCCCACTACTTGGAATGGTATCTGGAATGTTAAATACAAATAAAATATTTGTAATGGGAAAAAAACAAATATATAAATATATATTCTTCCCCTTAAACCATCAACCAATCAGCCGAGACATATTTGCCTCTTTAGATTTGCACTGAAGATAAAATGCTAATAAGCTAACAGGTAATGAAAGGATATGTCCAACAATTACTAAACTTTATGCCTAAATCAGACACTTTCCTCAAACCACAATAAACTGTTAGGTGGCTTAGTAATGTGGTTTCTGGAGATACTTTGTTTTCATTGGACATCGACAATATAAAAGTCTTTGCCTTTAACAAAGCTAAGACAAACATCGGGTACCTTCAGATTATCTATGAAACTGTCATAATTGTTTTAATCATCTGTTTGCAATTATGATTAATTATTTAGCCCATTATTTTACACATTTATTATCTTTCAGAGTCATTTAATCTCACATTCATATCACAACAAATGGAACATAAAGGTTGGATAAATACATGTATATAATAGAATTTATAGAGTAGTAATTTAAATAGTAGAATTTTTTTACTGGGGTATCTGACGTTGATGATATAACCCCTTTAGGGGGCAGCAGTGAGTAATGTTTACCTGTCCTCAGTTGACAGCTGCTAGGTATTTATGGCTTGGAAGCAAGAATTAACCACTTTAGGTCTTTACTTTAACAGTTGTAAACAACAAACACAAAACTCTATAAAACACAATTTTATTTCGTTACCGTTCCCAAGTCAAGAGGTTGATACAGAAAGGCTAAGACATGGAGGACAGATGATTTAGCCCAGGGAAGGAAACATGTCAGTCATCAATCCTCCCATCCCTCTGGAGTCGCCCTTTGACTGAATTCGACAGGCCAGTTTTCTGACAGATAGGGTCAGCTACTGCCTTTGACTTAAGTCACACCAAGCAGTGTGTGTTTGAGTGGGAGTGAGTCTGAAACAGAAGGAATTACTACAGCCTCTTTGTGCTGGTCAGTTATTTTAAGCTCTTTGTAAATCCGTTGTTTTGTGGAATTCTATGGTGACGCGGTTGCTCCGGGTTGGCTAACCTTAAACATCTTGCAATAAACCCTACCGCCACACAAAGAGTCACATTTCCCAACTGTTCCCCATTGTTTGCCTGGGTTCACTTGTTGCCAACTCTACCACATGCCAAAGTTACATGAGCGGCAGGAAAAAAGAAGGCATTTGAAAACAACGTGGTGATGTCACTTACAGCATGGAAACATCAGTCTTTCCAAAATGTTAAAGCACCCACATCACAAATATTATTTTAATACAAAAAACAGAAACTACAAAGTCAACTGTTCTAGCTTGTTAGTTTGTGTCCCTGTATATTAAACATGATTCTCCTTATTATATCATTAATAAGACCAAATTCTTGCTTTTCTGACTTTGGCCCAACACTAACATGTGAGAGCTTCTGTTTTTTAAACCTTCTGATATTTGGATATGTCTCTGTGGCCATAAAATTTAATCAATAATATCCATGCAATAAACGGAATATCATGATAATATTCTAACTTATAAAATATATGGCAAATGTTGTGTTACAGTATTTTTATATGGACTCATGACTAATAAGTCAGCATAGTATAGAAGTGTGCAAGCATCCTGGCTGATGGACTACAGTTAGAAAACTGTCCATTCAAAGGCAGTCTTGTTCAAAGACTAAGATTCTGGAGAAAAGAAAATTATAGCACCCGTGAAAAAAAAAATGATGAATGACCTTCATCCTTTCCTGCTGCAGCTCATTTTGTATGTCAGTCAGTTTGGTCTTCAGCTCATCATTGGCTGCCTCCAGAGCCTCCTGCTTCCCCCTGCTCTTCTTAGGGGGAGGGGCTGAGGTAGGTGTGTTTGCAGACATCTTGTCTGCTGCCCCTTCCTCCTTTGGTGATTCTCCCGTCTGAGTTACGGCCCCACCTCACACAAAAGGACTTGCCGCAACAGGGACAGACCTCTCTACCATCATCATCCTCTTCTTCGTCATCATTGATGGCAACAGCTGAGCCTTCAGACTAAAGAACAAACACAGAGAACACACACACTTAACTTCTGCATAGCAAAGTTACATTTCCCTGAAGAGTCTGTAGGCTCTTCATTGATAAGTCTAACCGAGGAACTAAATTCTATGCTGGAGTCTCCACCTAGTGGGGAACAACTTACATTACATGCAAGCTGTTAGCACCTATGGCAGAGCTCTCCTTGCAGCATTAGACCGTAAAGCAACCCAAAGCATTTTACCTTAGATGTATTCTTGTTAGTGCATAATGAGTGTGTAAAGGCATTTTCCCCATTAACTTGTAACTGATCCACCTAGATATAGAGCTGTAGCATAGATAACATGCAATGGAAGCTTCTAAACAGCAATAAGCTTTCATTACTTCTATGCTTAAACTATGCTTCAATGCAGATGCTGCTACCACTTGTGGCTACATGTCCAGATGTTTGTAGACACCTGCTCATTTCTTTTGAAATCAAGGCTACACATTTTATATACCAGTCTCTAGTGCAAAGACTGTAAGTATTTGATTGTACTCAGCTACAAGAGCATTAGTAAAGTCAGGTACTGATGTTAAATGATTAGTTCTGCATCACAAACAGCACTTCAACTCATCACAATGACATTGCCTGCAGCTCCTTCACTCCAAAGATCGTTGCTCTGCAGCCCAACGCTGGGGGGCCTTACAACCATATAGCTATCGCTTGCCATTGAGCATGCTCACTTTAATAGCATCTCATTTTCGTAGCAAGTGAGTCTGTCTCTCTACAGAGATTAAAAAAGATGTATGTACACAGCTCAACAAGAAAGTGTGTACTTTAGGGTAGTTTAACCATCTTGTAGATGCAAATTTGGGTGTCAAACTAACATAAAGTAGACATAAAGTAGTCAATATGTCTTTTCACACTATTCCTTCAATACAGTAATAGATCCTAACTCACACGGCAACTAATCTTGAACTGATAAATCAATGGTGCTATAGGTCTTTCATGTATATGCAAAAGTCAAGAGACCACCCCTTATTCAATTTATTTAAATATAAATAATATATTTTAAATATTGAAAAAACAGCCAGAAGCTTAGCTACTAAATATAATATCAAGAGAGGCCCATAGTGATGTCTTCACAACATGTATATTTTCAGTCTTAAAAGTTGGTTGCATTTTCTGCTTCTCAGGAAGGGTGGTCTTCCACTTTGTGCACAGTCTTATAGCACTATTAAGTTAACAGAGTCTTGTTAAGTTGATTAACTTCAAACTGTTGTCTGTAAAAGAACTGCTATAGACATTTAAAAGTCCTAGAGCTTTATTTTACATGGTTTGCTACACTAAACCCACAGCATTTTACTGCTTTTTCCGACTTTGAGTAATTGCTAGATGATATGAAAAGGTTTTTCCTACTATCATACACACACACACACACACATACACCCACACACACACACACAAACCCTTCCAGAAAAGTGACAGGACCCCAAAATCAGCACGCTCTGACATTGAACAGTACGTAATGCTTAAGCTTGTGCAAAACCACACACGCATTTGGCTGCAAGATGTCGACTCAATCCGTTTACTGGCATTCTTAGGAGAAAGGAAACTAACACCCAACACGCATGCACTAACAAACTCCTGAAAAGGCCTCAAAGTTTCAACACACAGAGGAAGATTTTTAAAGCGTTAAGAAAAGAAAGACTTGAGCAAGCTTAAGGAAATCAGATTAACAGAACTCTTTCACCACAAAGAGTGAATACAGCCCAGTCACCATTTCCAGCACTCTGATTTCCAAGAATACTCTGATCAGCCATAACTTAAAACCACCTCCTTGTTTCTACAATATCTGTCCATTTTATTAGTGTCACTTATCTATAGGTGCACTCTGTAGTTCCATACTTAGAGACTTCTGAAGTCCATCTGTTTCCCAACATACTTCATTATCCCACATTTACCCAGGTCTACAAAGGTCAGGACCTGCATGGCACCACCATAGAGCAGGTATTACTTCACCAACAGGTCTCACATGTCACTGCAATGCTGAGAATGACCCACCACACAAATAATACCTACTCTGTGATGGTCTGGAGGGAGTCCCAACCATGAAAGAACAGGGTACCCAAGTATGTGCAGCATCAGATGAACTGTAGTCTGTAATTGCAGAACTACAAAGTGCTCACTTATTGAAAGTGGAGCTGATACAATGGAGAAATACTGTAGAAACAAGGAAGTGGTTTCAATGTTATGGCAGACTAGTGTATTTTAATCATCTCAATTCTGGGACTGGCCACTTCAATGTTTTATTATGAAACACATTCACTAATGCATATTAAATCACAGAACATTTTTTTTTATGTTGACCGGGAAGCTTACAATAGTCAGTGCCCAGAATACTGGGCATTGGGACTGTGTGGTTGAAATGTGAGAAATGTGTGTTAATGAACACACAGAGTATCATAAATATAAAAATACACAAAGCAAGCAGAACATTACTTGTTTTTCTTGTGTGCTGATCTGCATGAATGCCTTCTAAGGTCATTGATGCAAAAAGTAATTCTAAGGTTAATGGCAGAGTTACTAAGACCTCACCTAAGGAACTGAAACAACATATTTTCATGACACTCCTAAACTGTTTTTTTTTCTGAACTTGCAGATCTTCATGGGCCTGACTCCAACTGTCGGGTATCCTGGTGAAATGCTGTGAAATTAATGAATTGAGTTACGTTTTTAGAAAACTGCTAAATGAACATATTCTACTTTTAACAAATACGCATATCTCTTGAATGGTAATGGTTTTGTAAGGCAAACTAATCAAAGCTAGAAAAACATATCCCAATTTAAATACTGTTTCTCAGCTATGATAGCTGTACAACTGCAACAAAGCTTTGAGAACAATTTAATAAAAACAATTTGCACAATGCTAAAAAGAATGTTGGTATATGAACATCTCCACTGCG
The DNA here is from genome assembly GCA_021613375.1 of Megaleporinus macrocephalus. NCBI lineage: Eukaryota > Metazoa > Chordata > Actinopteri > Characiformes > Anostomidae > Megaleporinus > Megaleporinus macrocephalus. The sequence goes on from CM038713.1 coordinate 32,283,911, forward strand.
GCAGCCCAATCTCTAATGCAGGGGTGTAAGAAAATATTGAATATCTGAATATATTAGTATCAATTCTCAAAAACACAGTATTGATACACAGATTCCTGGCAGGCAGTGAATCATTGTGTGTTGTGTTTAAACTAGAGATGGAAGGATCGATCGGCTATGTATTGGTATCGGCCGATTTTTAATTCAAAATATGCAATCGGTGATCGGGCGATATTTCTCCAATTTAGCCGATCCCGAGAGCCGATCTATGGCGTTAAACAAATGAGGTTAATTTCTGTATTTCCAGCTAACGTCCGGCCAGGTCCTTGCGATTCCTATCTGAACCGCTAGGTGGAAACACATACCCTTTCATTTTCCACAGACTGACTAAAGGGTTGCGCCTCGCGAGAACAGTTTTCCTTTGCGTTGCGTTGCGTCCGTCTGGCAGCTTGTTGCCGTATGTGACACAGACTTATCCAGAGCGTTTTTCTGTAAAAGTAACCGTGTCTCGTTGGGGAACCAAGACAAAGACATTTAACACTACTAATCTGCAAACAGCAGAGCTAGCACGCGCAGCTAACACAAAACAAACAACCCAGAGAACCATGCAGACCAAGAGTCTGCGTTTAATGACTGCAGTCTTTACTGCATTTATTTAATTCGCTTTTTTCATTTTTCAAATTAGGGGTCTAAATTGTATTATGCTGTTTCACATGAGCTTGTTAAAAATGGTAATAAACCAGTTTAGACCATGTTTCACGACTTGCTTGCGCTAATAACTACATGTTGCCCTGCCGTGGCATATACCCCACCCTTAATCGGTATCGGCTATCAGCCGATCGCGTTGAAAGGTGATCGGCGATTGAAATTGGCCTCAAAAACGCTGATCGGTCCATCTCTAGTTTAAACCTCTGACCACTAGATGGCAGTGTTGTAATCCACTGTCAGCTCCACTCCAACATTAACAAGCAGCACAAGGGCGCAATGCTATAGTAAGCATTGACAAACCTGTTCATATAGTCGTGTGTTTTAATAATAGGATTTGAAAAATTGCAATATACCACTTTGCTTGCAATATTGCAGTATATCGTGATATATTTAATCATGACCGCTGTATCACGATCAATATTGTTTCGCCAGGTTCTTGCCAATACACAGCCCTACTCTAATGTATACTTCAGTTTATGTTAATATGAAACAGAGCACTGGAATCACTTGCATGGGGTAAGGGATATGAAGAAAAAAAAAGCCATCCACTCAGCCTGGAACCCTGTTCACACAGAGTTTGCACATTAAAATGCTGAACCTGTTAAATGACGCTGCAGCCTGAGGAGCGCTAACATTTATCTGTATATTTATGATTATATCATTTATTCTTGGCCACTGCTTATTACTTACTGCCAGGGATGCAACAAAACACTTGGCTCGCAATTAAATTTTATTTAACTCCTAAACACTGGGTTTACAATTCGGCTTTCACACAACATCTAGTGCTGGGAGGCAGCAGGAGTGCTGGAGTGAGCAGCTGACTGGTGCTGATCGATTGCACACTTTGGAGCTCAAAAGATGCAGATGCATTAAGTTTCATAATTAATAGAATGTGCATTATCCACAACACATGTCTAAGAGGCACACTGTCACAGTTTCACATTGCAATATCACAATATCTCAACACACTGTCACTCCTTACTCCTGTAATCTTAAATTATGGGCTGGATTAAATAAAACACCACATGTATTTTCTTGCAAAGCTAGAAATTTAGCTTTTGCTGAACACTCCTAAAATATCTGTAAAAATAAGTAAGAAGTCTAAAGAGAGGTCTTGCTGTGTAATTTGAGAGGAAATGCAGTGAAAGAGGTAAAAACAAGATGCAGATGGTCAATTTAGACTAGGGTTGTGTGATATTGACAAAAAAAATATATATACCTCGATATTTTCTGTCATTTTGTTGATAACGATAATAAACAGTAATTTAAATTATTTAAAAATGTGTTTGTAAAAGTCTTATATTTTACTAGCTTGCACTTCTTAAAAGATATTAATATCTATCAATCCATCCATTATGACTCCGCTAATGTTTGCTGAGTGTGTGTTTTGCCCGACACCTTAGCGGATTTAGGTTTATCTTGGACAGCACACTCTAGAAGTGCCGTCTTTTGAGCAACGTCAATCTTTTTATATCCAAACCAGCTCCATGCGAGTGAAGATGATCCTCGCCTAGGAGTTAAATCTAAGGTGTCTGAGTTTCTTCCCTCTGGTGTGTTCACTCATTTTCAGCTTTAGCTGTGTTGTTTAGGCAGCTATGCTAGCTTTAGCCTATTCTAGCACATAGTATGAGCACTCTCAATGCGCACTCGCAGCAGCCTGTACTAAAGCATCAAGTAGTGAGCACATGGAGTCGAGGCATTTTGATTATTGTTTATTTCCCAGTCAGTAGGGTACTCGGTAACGTCAGCTCACGCATTGTTAACACAGCAATTAAGATATTACGATACATATCGCACGCCCCTACACTAGAAACAGCCAAATTAGTTATTGTAATAATTTTGAAATTCTGGGCTGTGATACATTAGGTCCAATAAAACCCTCATGTCCGTTAATCTCTGATATGGTAGCACATATTTTAGTATGACAATGTTAGAAGATCCATATTAAAAGTACCAAAAAGTCCATTAGACTGCTGATTGTGGACTGTTGAATCTAGTATTATTTTGCTATGGACGTACCTGGATAAAAACATGATTACTTGAGCAAAGAATATGAAAGACTGGGCTGCTAAAGACAGTCAGGCTTCATCTGAGAATAGCAAGAAACATGTGTTTAATGGACCTGCAGTAGTGTCAAATATAGAGGTTGACAAATTGCCAGCCCAAACAATAACCAGAGTCGACATTCAGCTTTTGTACAATGAATTTGTCTCTGTGCTGATAAAATGGGCGTTTTGGTATTTATGTGCATTTTTGACACAATTATAATCAACAAAACACACTTCTGTTCTCTGGTTCAACCTCCCTCCCATAGAGTGACTGGATGCTTAAAATGTGAAAGACTTATGGATCACAACCAACCAACACTTCTGTAGTCTGTCTTGTTGTCTCACCCTGTGTCAAGTAAGTTCAATCAAGCTGTCCCACACTGAGAGGAAAGGGTAAAAACATGTCGTAGTTGAGCGGCATAGTTGGTAAAAAAATCAACACACTATATATTCACTCACTCTAGCCAAACAAACGTGACTCGTTAATGCATGTGAGGTTTCTGCGTGTGGAGCAGACATGGTGTGTGGATCCACACGGCTGCTGTAGTGGTTTGAACACATTCAGGAAGTGTGTACCTGCAGCAACACTTCTGTGGGTCAATATCATTTTCTGTGGGACAAGCCTTCAGAAAGCAGTAGAGTATTTCTAAGACCATAACACAACACAAACAAATTGTACACTGTTTCTGGTCATTTCTATTCTAACCTTTCACTAACATTTCACTGCTCTGCTAAATGAGCATTTCCATTAAATCATGCAGCACATAGAAAACATCCGATACATCCAACATGATCAATTTCTACTTGTTATCACATGCAACACATCTTTGGTTGAAGAAAATAATGAAATAAATGCATGAATATTTATATTTACTCTGTTAATGTATTTTATAAAGTAGCGACAGTTTTTACTGCATGACTGCTCGGATGTTTAATGTTTTACTTTTACTGGAATACATTTACAGTTCTATGTATTTGGCTGTTGTAGGCTTTATACTGTTTTATCCGCTCCTGATGTAATGTTTCAGCACTGACTCATACTAAGTATCTGTTTTATATAAAAAATGTGTAAATGTAAAGTATAAATTCTTGAATTTAATGTTTTTCTTATAAAAGTCAATCACTATTAAACATCATTGACCCCTATTTAAGTTAATTTAAGCTGTTTATTATAAAAAGTGTCTTAAGCTCAAATTAATTGTTTTTTTTATTTTGTTATGTTCATTTAATGTAAATTGTAAGTATAAGTTGCATTCTTCAAATTTTTCACACTATAAACAAAGTTGACCCCTAGTCAAATGTACTCCATGTTCACTTTTAATATAGTCCAGCATGCTGCGCAAAGAGATCTATGAGTGACTTTCATTTTGATTTTATTTTGAATACCCAAATATAATAAATATATTCAATAAATATTTAAATAACACTTACTACTGTTTGTTTAAACACCTTTATCTTAGCAATGAGTTTATTTTCACCAGATTATCATTAGAACAGATGTCCATATGAACAATACAATACAAAGTAAAAAATAATATCCTATTTTAAAAGAAGTATATAATATCTTGTTAACTAGTTTGAAGATCAAAGTTTAGCTCCAGATTTCTCCTGGATGCTCCAGACATTGTATGAGTTCATGAAATTCCTTCACCAGCAATTTTGATTAAGTTTAATGAGGTACTGAGTAGTCAAAGCAGGTATTAGATGAAACACTAACATGTAAAACCACTACTTACTGTATTAATACCATTAGAAGATTTAAAAAATAAAGTGTGTTGCTGAGCAGATAAAGCTTCCTGTCTGGAAAATAATGTTCCCAAGTGCCGCAAACCTTTGCACAGTACTGTATATTTGTTGGTTTTATAAATGCACGCAAGTTCATAAAAATGTGCCAACATACAACAAAAGCATCCCTTCTATGTTTTTCCTGTTCTTTCTGCTCACATGAGTAAAAAGCAATTCTTTCATAAAATAAAGTCTTGTAAAACCAGGTATCTGCATAGCCTAATACGTATAATTAAAATGGATCAATTATTCAATTTCAAACACAGATTTTTAAATTATTTGTTGTAATGTATTCTAACATTTCATATTTTAACATGATGTGCTCTCTCATGCAGAATAAACAAGTATTTAAAATGTAGTCATGGAAGTTATAGAATTCCAGCCTTCCTGGTGTTAAATGCAACTTCTCTGGACTGGCTAGAGCAGCACATACACCTTTGCTTCTGCCTCTTTTCCAAAGCACACACAATTAATAAAACCAAAGTGTACAGCTATTCAGTGCTCAGCAGACTCCACCCTGAAGACAAAGATAAAACTCATCAGACAGGTAGTCACAAAGTCGGGGTTAGAAGTTCTGCCTGATAGCTTAATATATACAATATATCTACATTATCTTTAACGAGTGGTTGTATTGTGTAAAATGAAGCAATCCAGTTAAGTACTTAGCTCATGGACAATCTGTTAGTCATAAGTAAACGTAGTTCAGGTCATTGGTGTTGTGTAGTACTAGTACAATAGCAGTTGCCAGAAAGCAGCTCGGCAGGTGCTTTGCCTATGATGAAGTCTGATGCAAATATGCAAACTCTGTCATTCCTCATTCAGCGCTGGAGAACTTTCACAAGCACATGCACACAGAGTGTGGCCTTAAGACATATGGCTAAGTGTGTGCTGAGGAAGCTGAGGGCAGCGCAAATATTGCAGTGGAGCAGGCTTATGCTGTGGCCCTGAGGGGTGTAAACACTAATGCACAACGTTTAGACATTCATTGGCTTGCAGATCATGTGACTCAGGGGCTCCAAAACTGAGTGGAATCTAATAAGGAACGTCTGACAAACACAGACACATGAAAACAGGCCGATGCTTACTTTGAACGAGGCCTTCATAGTCCAGCACATATACAACATGTATAAAACACACATACATCACAACACATGCATACACATGTAGCCCACAGACAATATAAGCATTCATTATCTTTTAGAAAAAAAGCAACTCACACAGATTAAAGTAAGCATTATTGTTACTAAGCAACCAGTGGTCAGCACAATGACAAAGGCCTGGCGATAATAACTGTTTTAGCATTTTTTGAGAAAAAGAAACAAAATCAGAACATTTACCAACATCAGCTTAGAGAAGCTGCTTCACTATGTTTTATTCTTCATATTCATCATGTGTTTCTGAACAGAGTGCAGAGTTAGGATGGGTATCTCATGTAGCTGAGTGCTTTTTGCTTTGTGATAGGTGGGAGTGGTGGTAGGTGGCCAGCAAACAAACCTTCAATCCATCCATCCATTCATTTTTGCTTCATTCCACTGGTTTTAATTTACTTGGTCACTCAAGTGAATAAGAAGCTTACTTTCTTTGTTAAATATCACCCTAAAAAGACTAAGGATGTAAGAAAAGATTGATACACTTGAGTATTTGTATGTGATACGTACGTGTATTCATTCTCATAAACATGGGATTGACCATTAGATAGCAGTCCTGTAATCAATCTTCAGCCATTAGATCTTCCATTCCAACAAAAACAAGTAGTGTAAGGGCACATTACTAATGTTAGCAATAGCAGACCTAGTTAGTAAATGCTTTTACGTTATGATTGTTTTCCTTTTTATACAATCGCAATACATTGCCTTATTTACAGTATTGCAATATATCACAATACAGTATCATTATACATACAGTATAACAATATCATTATACATACAGTATAACCAGGTTCTTGCCAATACAAAGCTCGTCTGATGGTTTTAGAGAATCATTGACTCAATAAGCCTTGTTTACAACAATACCTGCATATACAGAGTCAACTTCACACACTCCTACCGACTTGTGCTGTTGTGTGTTTAGTTCTGCGTCAGTGCCGTTTCAGCATGGGAATGTAGGACCAGGACATATCAATTTCACATCAGACCACGCCCAGAACGTTCACAGATAGGTCTGAGAAAAAGACAGGTAGGAAGATAGGTGCTTAGAAAAGACAGGTTTTTAATACCTGTTCATCTTTTTTTACTAGACGCAAAAATAACAACTGAAATACACTCAATTTACAAACTTTTACTTTACATTTTTACTCTGGGTGTTCTCTGTGACTGTGTTTTGCATTTTATTGAATTCATACACAACCTGAGAAAGGCAAATTCAGAGATATCAGCACACATATGACCATCACCAAGAGTTTAGCAATGATATATATTCGTACTGACATTAGAACAATGTCACCGGCCCACATGGATTACTTCAAAAACAGCTCTCAGGCTCTCAGTTATCCGTTTCCAAGAACGTGGACAGAAGCTCAGGTCCAGCAGCTGAACATCAGTAATTGACAGGAAGAGTCAACTATCCTTACAAACAAGACAAACTCTGCTATAACGTGTCCAACTGAAGCCCTTACTGCTGAATTACCTACATTGTTGAATCAGTGGTAAACTTAACACTGTTTAGTTACATTAGTAAAACTGTTAACGTGCACCTACATGACTAAGTGGGCAAAACACGAGTGGGGAATGAAGGACCACATCTGGAAGACGATAATATTTGCACAGGCCAGTGAAGCGAGGTGCCACTACTTCTGACTGGCGAGGAGCCCATTACCAACTTACAGTGTTGTTTAATTATTTTGAAGGTGCCATAGAACGTGTTTACTCAGCATGTGAAATTGTTAGAAGGTATGTGACTTTGGTCGGATGTGGTTTTACATGCAGATTTATAAGCCAAGCTTGGTTTGGCCCAAGCTTTATTGGAGAGCTCTGCTCTGATTTGCCGGTTTACAAGCAAAACCGTGGCTCAAACAGAAGCAACACATCCGAATAAACATGTAGGATAATAAAATAATTCTGGGTAATGAGTTAAGTCATCACTACTGACATCCTATCCAAGAAAACACATGGTCAACGGGGCATAGTGGATGTTCATCTTTAACTGAGGCTGAAATTGGCTTCTCATTCACCTGCTTGGTCTGCGAATTTTTCATTCCACCTTAAATGGTGTTGCGGTTACATTCTGGCGCTTAAAAAATAAACATCAACAATCCTCTTTCACAGTTCGGTTTCTCGGAAGGGGAATAAAAATTGGCAACATCGCTTTTCCAGCCAGAAACGACAGATTTGTGGAAACAAGACATTTCTTCACCTTTTCCATTGCTTTTGCTCTGTTGTTCACTGGGCTAGAACATGGGGATGATGTAGCCATGTAAATGTAGGGGATGTAAATATTACTAAGTCAAGACTGTTAGATGACAGCCTAGTATTTTGGGATCGGCCTGTTTTATTGCCCTCTTTATCTATTTGAAGGAAGAAACACCAGCGTTTGAGGTTCACAGTATGTCAGTTCCATGCACCAAACTATCTATATTCAAGTTTGCCAATGTAAATACAGTTCAGTGAGACAAAAGTACTTCAGAAGTTATCTATCAGGAAAACAGGCTAATGGACACCAAATACTGAGATGTATTACAGAATAATAATTTAATCTTAAAAAAATTTATATGAGAAACAGATTGTTAGGTCTACAACAGGTCTTGGTAGTAACTGTGCCCAGGTATAAGAACAGTGCAAAACCCCAGCTTAACTTGGCCATGTGCTATACAACCAGCTACATTACAGAGTTTTACTATGTAGGGTTAATGAAAGGTGTGGGAAGCTTTAGTCCTGGATAGGGATTTGGATTTTTCTGCTCACCTGATTCAACTCAACTGTTTATTGCAAGGTTTAGTTGGAGTGCCGAAGCAGGGAAATCACCCGACTGTGCTGGACTCTGGCCCTCAGTTCCACACCCCTTGTTTATGACATTCAAAACCATTGCACTTTACTGCTGTTCTGACTTTATGATGTGATTACTGCATAATACAACGAGCTTTTAAAGCCCTCTATCATCCAGTCTTCTAGCAGCAAGGCAGTATTAGTTTGATCAGAGATGTAGTTGCTGGTTGGACGCCTACTGGGACAGTCAGGTTAGAATTAGAATGCTGTAGTACAATTAGTCTCAGTCGAACAAATCCTGGCCGTGTGCAGAGTGAACGTTTCCAGCGTTCACAGCTCCATCCTGCAGTCCGTTAGCTGTGGATCATGGTTGCAGATAAGAGCTCTGCCTGTACCGGGCCTTCAGAACCACACCCTCAGGGAAAGAGAGAGAGAGATAGAGAGAGAGAGAGCTGCATCCTCCTTCCCCTCCCTCTCCAGCCCTGTCCTTCCACCTACAACCCAAAGAGACGAACGAAATGAGAGCAAACCCGACTGGCACGCGCGTGCAAAGCGATCCGTTGCACGAGATAAACGGAGAAACAGACGCAACGGGCCTTTTAGCGGTTGAAACGGACGCGAGCGTGACCGGACGGACGGTCGGTCGGTCGGTGGCTGCAAGCGCGAGCACGGTACATGAAACTGTCCGCGGGTTTGCTGTTAACACTGAACGACGCCCGCATACAAGCATCCACACACATACGCATACCAGCCCGTATGCTGCTGCTGCTGCTACTACTACTCCCTCCTCAGCGTGCAGGCACGCGCCCACACTCTTATGCATGCATACATACATGCAACCAACTCGACCGGCGCGTGCACACGCACGGCCGCCTCGGCTCGGTCGTGAACGTTCCCACGCGCATCAGCGCCAGCGCAGTTTGGCCCGCAGCAACGGGCTGCTCGTGAGTTAGGGTTTAATATGATCTTACCTTCACAGAGTGGCCGCAGGCAAGCTGATACCCTCGTCCAGCGCGCGCTGAGCGGGTGTTGTTACGTGGGGACGCTCGGGTTCGGCCACACCGGCGCGCGAGTGCCTCAACCCCGCCTACCGCGACGACGTCACGCCACACGGAAGCCTCTGTAGCGGCGTGAGAAACGGACAGATCAGCGCGCTTGTGTGTGTGTGTGTGTGTGTGTGTGTGTGTGCTTGCGTGTGTGTTAGGTGGGGGGTCAGGTTTACGTCACATTGTGAGAACCAAAACCTGTTCATATACTGACGTTGTGGGGACGACAAGCTGGTCTCCACAATGTAAATCATTAAAATGTAACTTTAATGTAAGGTTAGGTTAGAATTAGAATAAGGTTAGAGTTAAGGTAAGGTTAGAGTGAGTTTTGGGTTAAGGTAGGTTTAGAGTAATCTTAGGGTTAAGATAATGTTAGGTTAGAGTAAGGTTAGAATTAGGGTTAGGTTAGAGTTAGGGTAAGTTTGGAGTTAAGGTAAGACTAGAGTTAGGGTAAGGTTAGAGTTAGGGTTAGGGTAAGGTTAGAGTTAAGGTAAGGTTAGAGTTAGGTTAAGGTTAGAGTTAGGGTAAGGTTAGAGTTAAGGTAAGATTAGAGTTAGGGTAAGGTTAGGGTATGGTTAGAGTTAGGGTAAGTTTAAGGTAAGATTAGAGTTAGGGTAAGGTTAGGGTATGGTTAGAGTTAGGGTAAGTTTAAGGTAAGATTAGAGTTAAGGTAAGGTTAGGGTATGGTTAGAGTTAGGGTTAGGGTAAGGTTAGAGTTAGGGTAAGTTAAGGTTAGAGTTAAGGTAAGGTTAGGGTTACGGTAAGGTTAGAGTTAAGGTAAGGTTAGGGTTAAGGTAAGGTAGAGTTAGGTTAAGGTTAGGGTTAGGTTAAGGTTAGAGTTAGGATAAGGTTAGAGTTAAGGTAAGGTTAGAGTTAGGGTAAGGGTTAGAGTAAGTGTAAGGTTAGAGTAAGGTTAAGGTTAGAGTTAAGGTAAGGTTAGAGTTAAGGTAAGGTTAGGGTTAAGCTAAGGTTAGAGTTAGGGTAAGGTTAGGGTTAAGCTAAGGTTAGAGTTAAGGTAAGGTTAGAGTTAGGGTAAGGTTAGGGTGAAGCTAAGGTTAGAGTTAAGGTAAGGTTAGAGTTAAGCTAAGGTTAGAGTTAGGGTAAGGTTAGGGTGAAGCTAAGGTTAGAGTTAAGGTAAGGTTAGAGTTAAGGTAAGGTTAGAGTTAGGGTAAGGTTAGGGTTAAGCTAAGGTTAAAGTTAAGGTAAGGTTAGAGTTAAGGTAAGGTTAGAGTTAGGGTAAGGGTTAGAGTAAGTGTAAGATTAGAGTTAAGGTAAGGTTAGAGTTAAGGTAAGGTTAGAGTTAGGGTAAGGTTAGGGTTAAGCTAAGGTTAGAGTTAAGGTAAGGTTAGAGTTAAGGTAAGGTTAGAGTTAGGGTAAGGTTAGGGTTAAGCTAAGGTTAGAGTTAAGGTAAGGTTAGAGTTAAGGCAAAAAAACACATGCGAGTGTGTGTGTGTGTCACTGCTGGTTGAATGCTGGGAGGAGTGAATGGAAATAAAAGAGAGCTTTGCAACCACAGAGAGAGAGAGAGGGAGAAAGTGGAAGGGATACGAGAGACTGAGTGACAGAGCGGGAGAGAGAGAGATAGAGAGAGAGTTGAACACCTGTGTCAGCGATGGAAACACCTTAATGAAGCTGGTTCTGTGTCTGGATATTTGATAGTGAATTCACTTCTTTATAATAGCCGGTATACTGTTGTGTATGCATTTTCACCTTTATTTCAAGAATAGAGGTGAAAATGCATACACAACAGTATACAAATGAAAATAAAACACTAAGAACTACGGGCAGCTCGGTAGATTCATAGGTCCCCACCAATGTCAAGATCAATCTACGCTTGAATTCAAGCGTATCATTCAAAGATTCCTACCAATGTTATGTCCATTAGTAACTTTAAACGTGTATGTCCGAAGGTAATTGGACATGTGAATCTGTTCTATGTGCAAATCAAAAGACAAATAGCTGCTGTTGGGACAAAACCTTGCACATTGCATTTCTCTCGATTTTTCCTGCTGTTGGATTAATACCTTGTATATATATATATATATATATATATATATATATATATATATATATATATATATATATATATATATATCAGTACCAGCAGCATAGGGATGGATGTAGAGGGTGGATAGAAAGGGAGTGTGCATCTATGTTTCTTTACTGAGTGATGTGGAAAATCATACTCAGAAGTGCCATGACTATGACCCAGATTCCCTCATCCACGCCACTCTCTCTCTCTCTCCCTCTCTCTCTCTCTTTATGACTCCCCCTCTGTAACCTTATGTTTGAGTGAGGCCGAACACAGACATTACAGCATGCCTGATTAGCACCATATGCAGGCCACTACCCCAGGCTAAGTGTGTCCGCACACACACCCCATGTCCTCGCCTATCTCTGCTGCTCAGCAGACACGCAGACTAGGCACAGAGTATAGCCGTTTTACACAGGCACACATTTCCCCAGCTTTCACCCATTACATAAGTAAGCATTAGAAAAGCATTTCCTTCCACCACACGCTCTCTTTTACTCTCTCTCTCTCTTTCTCTCTCACACACATACAACAAGCTTATTATCTAAAACCTTCACCCGCCAGCTGCATTACTCAACAAAGCCAGTAAGCCTGTGAGGTGTGTGCGAGCGTGTGTGCACCTGAGAAAGGGCCTTCTGTTCACCTAAACCCTGCCATAGAGTTCCACTTCTAATGAGGCCAGGACTTAATCAATCGCTCCCCCCGCCACCACCCCTCCCTCTGGCTCTCATTCTTTCTACGAGGAAACTAAGAGAAGGCTCAGGCAGGCAACTCAGTGGATCTGAGACTAAATAATACATCAGCTTGAGCAAACACATGGGCTGCGTGTGGGTGTGTGTGAATAAGAGACTGGGGAGGGAGGGAGGGGGCCAAGACATTTTGGTGGCACAAATACATTTTCTGGGCAGTATGTGGAGTGACAGACTAAGGCAGTGATGGAGCTCTAGATTACAGGAGAAAAGATGATGAGGTTACATGGGGAGGGTTGTAAAATACTAATAAATTAATCAGTCATCTGAGACTATGCACCAATAAACTATATTGAGTTAGATATGTGTTACCAACCAGTAATTGTAAATGCCATGGCTCAGATGTATTTGTCCATCTTAAGCAAAAGAAGTCAAGCTCAATAACAATAACAACACAGTTCATGGCCTGAAACAGGGAGGGTGTCTCAAAAGACAATATACTCTAGTGTGCCAAAGTTTTAGGCACCTAAGCTCATTGTTTGAAACCCTTTATCTTAGCAATAAGATCACCAGATATCATTAGAACAGATGTAACTGAGCATAAATGCATTACAAGGTAGCCTATATATCTTATTTTAAAATAAATTGATAATATCTTGTTTTCAGTTCCAGATTTCTCCTTTCTTCACCTGCAATCTTGATTAAGCTTAATGAAGTACTGAGTAGTCAAAGCAAATATTAGATAATAACTGTAAATAATACTGGTTTGTTTACACAAGAAAAGCTTGGAAAGGGTTAAACAAACACATATGTAAAAAAACTACTGTATTAATACTATTCAAATTTGTGTTTGCTTAACAAATAAAAGATTTCTTTCTGATTCCTACGTACCTAAAACGTTTGAACTGTACTGTATATTATATGCTTACACGTCAGCCTCAAATCGAACATTAATATTTTGCATATATTAAAGTGACAGCTTACTATATGGTGCCTCTCATAACTAACAAACATTAGCGAGATAAAATCAGCTACAACATAACAAGGCCTGTTGCCATTCAGACATGTGGAAGTACTCGGATGCTTATCACAAACAGCCCAATGGCAATAAGATCAACTGAATGCAGTTCCTGAAAAGCATTTTGTCATAAACGGAAGCATTCCAAAGCTGGTTCATGTTATTCCATGTTCATTTTGTCTGAATATTACTGGGTCACTAAGTAAACAACTGCTCATATTAACACAGCATGCTACAAACAAAGTAAACACTCCTGAGCATTTAACTTGCATCACATGAAAGTAACCACTACCACTTTACACTACTATTTTAACACCACCAACTACCTGAACTGTAGCCTACTTCTTAAGCTGACCAGATTCTGAAATGAAAACTAGGGATGTTAATAGTTATTATATTATATATATTATTCAAATATACAACGCTCTTATCTATGAAATAAAAAGTGAGACATTTCCAGTTTCACATATTTTAACATGGAAACCATGTAGTGTGATAAACTATAGTGAAGACTAGCTTTACAAAATTGCTTACTTTTTCACCTTTTAGAGAAAAAAAAAGTCATCAAGTTTAGGCAGAGAGGAGGCTGGGATTTATCACTAAACAACAGATTCAGTGGTTATATGAGCCTGTAATTCATATTCATATGAAAATTTTGCCAGTGAAAAGAGATCTATATCTACAGAAAAACGAGCCATGGCTAAAGCCCAGTAGCCAGACCCTAAGCACACCCCTGATCTAGCTCTGGTTCCAGAGAGAAAGAAACACCTGCTATAAACATATGCCCTATGTCACATATGGAGGGCTAAAATGGTGCACTATTTGTACATGGTATGGTAGCTACACTCAGTAGGTACACTCAGTAGGTAGGTAGCTACACCCAGCCTACCTATTACCTGGTAACGCCACCTCTGCTTTTAATTCCTGCGTGATGTTTCAGACTGACTTGACACTTGCTAGCTTCTGGTTGAGTTTTACACAGCAGTACTCACTAAAACTGAACAAATAAAATAAGAACAACAAGACATCTGTCTGTCCACTCTGCTTTACGTAGGACTTTCCAATGTGCTTTTAAAGGACAGGCCACCAAAAACAGGGGTCCTCAGGAAAACAGGGGCACCTGGTCACCCTATTACTACTGCCAAGGTCACTTGAATACCACAACTGACAAAGCTGGTGTGCTTAAGATATTTTGCTGAGGTTGCCTGTTTGGCAATAATGCACTGCACTGTTACGTCTACATAAGAATTGTTACTCAGGTGCTACTTGCAGGCTGTGTAGTCAATGTTGATCAGAAACCAGAACATGTGTTTCTTCCTCAACATAGACTATTTATGAGTGGCAGTAGATCAGTAGATACTTGGTGGGAAATAAAGGTGAGTAGAACATGATTTCATACCACAGGACTGGACTACAATGTAAACAGCGATCATAAACACAGTCAGACTTTGATGGTTTTGCAGAAAATCCAAATAAAAATTAAATAAACATTTTTTTATCAAACTATAAGTTTCTAAAACATGATTATTCATTATTTGTTGTTCGTTTTAAAATGTTTTAGGCAAGGCAAGGTGAAGTGGTGGTTAGTGGACTAGACCTTCAGCATCTGTGCTGCTTTATCTTCCCTAATGAAGTCAAATCTATGTTATCAGTAGGTGAGCTCCTGGTTCAGTGAAATACCAACTGTAATTCACTCTGAAATGATTAGTAACAGACTTTAAACACTCCGCAGATTTGTAGTGGAATAAAGGCACAGATCTTGTCTGTGATTACTTAAATTACAGCCCCCCAAGACACCCCCCCCCCACCCACCGACCCTATCAAGTTAGTAACATCATGTTGTGCCATATACTCAGTTGGGACCACCCTAGCTTTGTGTGTCTGTAAAGCTGCAGGCCTAATCACCATGGTTACAGCACACTTCTTTTCACTGACCATTCATGTAACAACAGGCTGAGAGGATGAATATGCGTGTTCATGCATGTATGTGTGGGTGCCTGTGATTATATATTCAGATTTTACCTTTTATGTCTTGGGGATAGTTACGCTTACTGTCAGTTTTAGACAGCTGGTGTACATTTGTAACAAATTTCTAGGTTTGGGATGTGACTGAATACAGAATTCAGTTATTGCTTAAATGCCCAGAAAAACAGTTTTATCGTATTTACCCATCATGTTTAAAAATAGATATTAATGTTAAAAGAAACACCATCAATGCTTGTTTATTGAGTATATTTAAATCAGTATGTGGTGTGAAAAGACTATAAAGAAGAACTCAAACAATGGCTTCTTTATAAATACTGAAGCAGGGATAGAGAAAGTGGGAGGTGCTGAGGGGTTTGCAGTACCCCCAGACTTCAGAAACTACAATAAATAAATAAATAAATAAAATTCTGTTTTCACTGATTTATTTTTAAATCTATCCCAAGTTAATAATGTATTTTCATTACAGCAGCTGAATCCTATCTCTCGGTTAACCGCTTTGGTGGACAACACCTAAACACAGCCTGAGTCAGGCTTCATATGCTCCAGAGCTAGCTAGTGCTGTTGTGAAATGGCAGACAGACAAATAGCAGCAGGTAAAAATGTGGGAATTCAAATAATTAACTAAATAAAACTTGTTATTGCATACCTAACTGTATGCTCTGCCAATCCATTGTGATCAGGATCAGGTGTTCCCAGTTCCAATCCCCCCATCCCCCCAAAACTATACGTATACCTGGTAATGTGTGCTTGGTCTCCTTTAGCACCCCTGATTTGACTCATTACTTAATAAACAGCATCCCTGTGAGCAGGCTCAGGTGTGTAGAGCAGTAAAAAGTCCCCAAATGCCCAAAGACTGGGGTCCCAGGGACCAGGATTGAGAAACCCTATGATAAGACAAGTCAAAACCTTGGGTTGGTCTCCTCACCTGTGGGGCAAGACGGCCTGGGTCACCATCCGGACTGCAGAATCCTGACATATTTATTTAATATTAATTATGAATGCAGCGCCCTCTGGTGGTTACACGGGCATCTAACCCATTCATTTCGAACTGTTTACTATATACAGCATTTCACGTGCACTCGAGCGCATGCGCGGCTGTGTGATTCCAAAGATTTTGATTTCAATGACACAGAATTAAATTTAAATAAACATCAGAGCCCTTGACTTCACCAGAGGATGGGGATGGTCAGAGGTGGGCAGTGCCACCCTGGAATGCCATATGGACATGCTTGTGGCCACTTCAGTTATGGAAACTCATTCATGCATCATTAATAAAGGATCAATTATGCTTTACAGTGAAAATCTGCCATCAGTGTAGTGACCAGTCAGTCTGATGTGTCGCTTCTGCAGTGCTGCTCTGTGAGTTACATTACAGAGTAGGCTATTCAATGCTAACTTAACAACCAAAACTTAGTTGGCTATAAACATTTATCACAATAGCTATTTTTCTCAGCTAAATACATGCATGTGTTGTATGGTACCTTATACAGTGCTGTCTGAATAGTTTTCTAATCATTAGACTTTTGCACAGCCTGTAGTGAATAATTTCTATGGCCTGTCAATATGAATTGTTTGCTTAAAATTTAGGTTGCGTTCAATTTTTCTGATTCATACACATCATTTCTTTATGAATAACTTAAATATGTTACATCAACACATTGTGGTCTTTCAGTTTACTTTTGGCAGGGGTTGTACTGATGTAATATTTTTTCAGAAATAGAAATAACGGACAGATTATGTACACAGGAAATGCAAGCATCACTGTGAATATCATTTGAATATAGTAACACCATGTTAGTTATTTGTTTTCTGTTGCAGTATGTCACCACAATAAAATCTCTAGGTCTTATCTAACCACTCCGGTCTAAATGAAGTCACACAGATAAGTGTTTGGCCACTGGGGTTCATAAGTTCAAAAGGCAAAGCAATAATCAGTGCTATATAATGTCTTCAAATCTTTCATATTTTTTGTATTTTCATTTTGCACACAGTATATGACTTCATGTTAGGCATGGTTTTGTAAAGATTCTGGACAATGTTAACCAAATTCACAGTAATTTCAAAATAACAGTATCAGACGATATGTAAGTTAGCACTAATACAATGTTATGAACTCTTACTTTATGTTAAAAGAAAGCCTTACACAGATCTGACTGGCCGAGGAGCGCCTTTCGTGCTCTTACAATACATGCGACTGGTCTATAAGTTTACTGTGCTGCAAAGCCCATATACCGTAAAGACAACAAACATTTCACTGCACCCCTCCTGCTTATCCAGTCTAGCACCAACCGTTTGCTGTGTAGAAAAAAATAAAACATAATACTGTTTCATAAAAACCGATAGCAGCACTGTTTGTCCATTTATGTATATTTTGGTAATGGCCATAAGAAAGCAGCACCAATTTTGTCTTAATACTTTAAAATTTTATAATGCTATAATATTTATTTTATAATATCCACGAAGCAAACACAGAGCACATTAACCTTAATTTGACATAATTAATGATCTAGGCAAAATGATACTTGATTCTACAGCCATATTCACGCAAAGGCCACATTTTATGCTTTATTTTTTTCCCGCTATTTAAAATTCAGTAAATGTGCACTAATCATGCAGTAACATGTCCAGAAGTGTGTTCTCTGTAAAGCACGTGTTAAATTATCTGCACTTTAATTGTATTATTATTTTTTAATATATACTATTTTATTTTAGATATTATATTATTTAATTTAAGATCCCCCCAAATACTAAGAATTAAAACTAAGCACATTAATTCAGCAGCACAAAAAGGTTCTTGACGTAAAAAAATCAATAATAATAATAATAATAATAATAATAATAATAATAATAATAATAATAATAATAATAATAATAATAATAATAATAATAATAATAATAATAATAATAATAATAATAATAATAATGGTTGTTGTGGCAACATGCAGTTAAAAGTATATCATATTTCCTGTTAATGATTGTTATAATTCCTCAGTCAGTAGAGATAAGGAGTTTTAATATTCTACATTTGTGGAGAGAATGTTTTGAGAAAGTAACCAAAAATGTGATTTCATTAATATCAAATGTAATTTTTGACCAAAGGAGCCTGATTATATATATAAAAAAATATAATATATATATATAAAAATCAGGACTTTTATTTTGATATTCAGTGACTGCCAGTGTTATGGTGGGCGGGTTTATTTCGAGAGGAACAGCTGGACGGCCCGCTGTGTGGATGGCTTCACCTTTAGAGCTGCTGTCTGTGCGAATGTTGTGGAGAGCTTCAAAACCCAGCACACACAAACACAATGACACGTAGAGATTGACCAGCGGAGTGACCTGTTAGTAAAGTCAGCTGACTCCGGGGGTGATTTCAGCGAGTGCTTCGCCAGAGGAGAGCCGGGTGAGTGGACGTACCGTTAGCTGTGTGTATGTTTCATTAGCTCTGGATATTAACGTAAAGCTTTTAGGCTTCAAACTAATAACCCACGATGTATGTATGTATGATTTCTGAGGACCTGGTATAAATCTAAAGTAAGGCATGGCTGAAGTTAGCTTATTCTTCCAATTGCAATTCGAACAAAAAGCTAACTTCTGAAGGCAAACAGTCGAGTCTGAGTTTCACGGTAATCCTAATTTCTGTCTGTCATTAAATTGAACTGTTGTTTTCCTCATTCGTCGCCAGGTAAGCTAACGCCACTCTAACAGCTCCCTGATGAAGATGATGAAGATGCTAAATCTCCAGCTTTTACAGTTTAACTGTGTAGTTCAAACAGGATTGAGGGCGATTGAGGTCACTGCATGGTGTTTCTTTTTGTATATGACCGCCAACCTGTTAGCAAAGTGCTGTGAACTTGACAAAGAAAGCGCATTAAGTAGTCGCCGGGGGGGTTTTGGGGGGGCTGTGGTATCTGAAACTGTACACTAGGATCTGCCACAAGGTTGAGATGACACGGACAACACGGAGCAATGACCAGTGCCAGGTGCTTTACCACACACATTACTGTCATATTCATAGTCTGGTGCTGTAATATCACCTCAATGGCCTTGAATTGTCATTGTGAAATGTAATTAGCACTGTTGTAGACCTTTAAGGTCTTTGACAAAGATTATATATACACTGTTGTCAGCAGAGGTGGGTAGTGCAGCTCAACCCCACAGTCATGGGAATGTATTGTTGCTTCAGTGAAATAAAAAAATACTGTATAAAAGGCAGGTCAATTTCATATTAATGTTATTTGTTTGTTATTTGATGTCATCTTTCGAAACAAAATGATAAACCAGTGGCAGTACAAATGCTGCCCCCACCACATAATGTAAAATCCCACCAAAGCAATTACCAAGGTAACACTACAACGAAACTAAGCAACAAGTAAATATGTAGCTACTAAGTAAAAGTGTCATCATTTAAAAAATACTCATGAAAAGAAACAGGTTTTCAGTAAGTATGTGTAATACTGAATTACAAAGACACTGAATAACTTAAATTCAAATGTGAGGATTGCATAGTACAGCAGTTAACATGACTCTATTTCAATGTATTTGCTACATAATTATAAAGTAACCGAGGAGGCTTGAATACTGCCTAATTATTAGCTACGATGAACCTACACAGAGGAGAGAGTAGGGCTGAAAAACTTGGGGAAACATTGTCCTTGTGATTTTTCTGACTATTACTGTCAGTGCAATTTAAATTTACTATGAATTACAAATGTTTAATTTTGGGCAAGAAGACCAGCATATCTACCTTTTCCTTTCTCTGCCCCAATGCTTTATATTTTTCTAGTTTTCTATTAGATCATCAGCATCTTATTGTACTAATCAGAACTAACAGAAAAAACAGTATTCACAAACTGTCACTACAGACTTTATATATGATCCATCCATGGAAATTGCTGTCTAATGGGACTGAAGGATTCCTAAAATTTGTGTTGTTTTTAGTTGTTTCTCCAACCTAAAAGATCTTTGCTCATTGTTTACTTTGTTTTGTCTTTGTAATAATAATTAAAAATTTTAAAGTTTCAGTTCAGTGAAAAAAGTTTCTGTTTTATATTTGGTATCCATATAATATGTACCACTCTTCACTGACAGGGCTATGAATTGTCTTTGTCGCCAGGTGGCATTCCATACTTAAATGTAAAGGAAAAGTGAGTCAAATGAAAAAGAAACTGAAACAAAGACTTGTAGATATGTAGAGCAAAAGTCAGGAACCACCATTCATTGTATTACCAGGAAAAAAGAAAATTACAAAAAAGGAAATATTTCAATTATTTTCTGTTAACATGTTTTCTGCTTTAAAGCTTTACAACATTTTACTGTCATATTTATTGTCTGGTCCTCTAATATCACCTCCACGCCTCTGTATTTGCTGGATTGCTATATTTGTTTAGCACTGCAGACCTAAAGCTTAAAGCTCTTTGACAAAGGAATGAAGAAGTGTTTTGCAATGTTGTCCCCAGAGGTGGGTAGTGTAGACTAATCCCATAAAAGTGAAAGTAAAGTTACTTCAGTGAAAGAAAGAGTCAAGTAAAAGTAAAACTAAGTACTAAGCAACTTGAAGAACAGCAGCAGGGAACATATTAGGAGTCAGCGTCTATCAGCATAGGCACGGCAGTTTGGAAATAAATAACAAATGAATGAAGAGTGGTCTCTGACTGTAGAAGTTGTCTGCCCTGTGAAGAGGAAACACCAGTGAGTGGTCTTGTGCACGGTACACAACTAGTGAACTTTTTTTTTTTTTAACATGAATTTTTTTTTGTCTATCAGAGATGGATCCAGCTGTGGGACCCCCACCTCCTTCCCCGGCTTCTTCCCCATCTCTAGCCTCTCTTTTGTCACACGCCCCTCCTTCAGTGTCGTCCTCTTCAACACCCAACTCATCCACTCGAGTGCCTCCGCCCACTCGTCCTGCCCTGCAGAGAGGTCGTTCTCAGCTTAATGCAGCCCGGGATGTTACTATGACGACTGAAAACCTGCCATCTGCTGGACCTCCTCCACAGGCAGCCTCGTCTCCTGCAGGTACAGATGCAGCAAAACGTTGATCGCTAGCCGGGTACACCAGTGCAAATCATGCTGACCTTAGAGCTGACAGAGGCTTTCAGCTGTGCTGCTTCCATGAATGTCACTTTGAATTCCTTAAGCATCTAAAACCTGGACATTAAGATAGCAGACCTGGGTCAAAGGGAGAATTGTGCAATTTGAATGAATATATTATTCCTGAAAGGAACGTTTACATGAATTCTGTCTAGGTACTGATTTGACCAATCACTGCATGTGTGGTCATGCAAGCAAGCACATATGCAAAGGGAACATTTAAATTAGGAATGTGACCCCGATGTGGTACTTTCCCTCTCTCTCCCTGGCCTATCTCTCGCCCTGTGTCACACACACACACACACCAGTCTGTGTGTGACTGGTGTTCCCCAAATTCCTGCATGATGAGTCACCGTATAGACTTAGAGGTACCAGTTTACTGTGTGCATTCACAATTATAAGCATGGCTAAAAATCCTGTTGGGGAAAGAAAATGTTGTATATTACTGTTTTAGCCAAGTTAAGGAAAGTGTGTTTATTTCTTAAGCTATTTTTTTGTACAACCAGTTGTTAAGTTTATTTCTAATACTTTTTTTTACATAGGTGGTACCATAGGTGGTACAGGTTTTGAATATTTATCTTCAATATATAGAATGACTCAAAATCTGCATTTTGTGTTTACTTGTGTTGCCTTTGTAAACTCAATTCATTCATCGTCTATTCTCTTGGGTTGTGGGGGAGCTGAGGCCTAAATCATATGGAAAGCAGGAAACATCCTTGACAGGCAGTCCATCACAGGGCAAACACACAGATATACACACATCTCTTCCTCTCATAACTACATAATTTACATTTAAGCTACATTTCACAATAGTTACTGATTAATTTGAGGGCTGAAATGAATATAAACTAATAATAGCTTAAGGTGGTAAAGTTACCATGACATTTTGGTGATGATGCTAAGATTATATGTTTCACAGGAAAAGATCTACATAAAAAAAAGCACATGCATGGTGTAACAATGTGTCAGTGACCCTATCTGTATTCTCCCTCTAATCTCCCAGGGGACATTCCAGAGGAGCTGAACATAGAGGAACTACAGCGACGAGCTAAGAATGGAGACTCCAAAGCCCAGACAGAGGTCAGAAAATAGAATACACAAGTGCGCATGGACATCTGCATACTTGCATGCCTGATGCAACAGCTGAGCTTTACAGTACACATAAGATCAGTGCCTTCTATATGGTGTTCCAATAATGTCTGGGTTTTCTTCATATTGTTTATCCAAAAAGCTATAAATAATGGTCATTCAGGCTTTGCCAATGTATATTTATCACAAAAACAGCAATTAATAAAGTAAGTTTGCTAGATATCCTTGGTTTAATCACACTTGTGTTCACTAGAAATAATCTAATTTGCTCCAATACTGTCTGCAAAAAAACATATGTAGTATGAAACAAAGCTGTTTGACAATGTTGAAAATATGAGCAGAAGCAATCACTATGCGGAGGTTTTAGCATTAGCTACATCTTGAAAACGAGAGACAGCAAATTAACACATCTTGTTGTTCTAGCTTATATTCTAGTGCAGGTATTGGTCATGTAATGCTTCTTTAGCTGGAATGATCAAAGAAATCACTAAATCGGCTTCAGGTACAATTGTTACCACTGACAAATGACAAATGCCCTCAACTGTTATTACATAATGTTTGTTCCCATCTTGAGCCTTTACCAAGAAATACAGAACTGGCTACTACACTGATGGTCTATGGAAAAAGCACAGTTCTTGTGGGTTTCACCCCTAGAGGCAGGTGCTATTACCAGTGTGAGAATATGTAACCATTAAACCTTTTTTTTAGATTGGCAGGTATTACCTACGACTGTCTGAGCTGGAGGATGATGAAGTGAATAGTGTCACTGCTGTAACGTGGCTTCTGCAAGCAGCAAAAAATGGCCGCAGGGATGCTGTAAAACTGCTACAGTGGTGCCTACGTGAACGAAAAGGTAGGGAAAGTACTGAATTCTTAGGACCTCCTTCTCTAGTGCTCAGAGTTGATTAAGACTGACTTCCATGTAAATGTTGATTAAGACTAATCTATATGTGAATGTTTGTGTGGCAGGCATCACAGCAGAGAACAGGGAGGATGTGCGTACGCTGGCATCTGAGTCACGTTTTGAGCGCAGCGTTAGAAAAGCAGCTTTGTCCATGTACTGGAAACTCAATCCAGAGAGGAAGAGAAAGGTGACTGCTTCAGAACTAATGGAAAATATCAGCCAGGTCAACACAGAAACAGGTAACAACATACCATGCTGTTGGATGATATTACTGATCATTAGAAGTCTATTTGAGTGGATGCATTACTTCTGTCCTGTTAATTGTGAAATTAACTGTGTAATATCCATTCTGCTCCACTAGATGGTGCCTTTGGCAACCTATTGTCAAGCTCCATCCAGAAACAGAGGAAAGTCTTGGAGAGCCTTGTTTCAAGAGATGGTGAGAAAGGAAGCTATATGGGCATTTTTGCAAGGCTGTAGAATACAACATGAATCTTTGTGTTTATGTCCATGTAGGAACTCAATATGTAGGTGTAGAAGAGTTTGTTGAAAACACTAAGCGGTACGCTCAGGGCATCTCGCCGACACCAGCTCTTGATGCAGCTGCTATCGATGATGATGATGACGAAGAACCTGTGAAGAACCCTGATGACTTGCCTCTGCATCAGAAGGTACAAGCTAGAGCATGGAAAACAACAAGTATGAGCTTTGGTATTGCCTTAATCAGTTTCTCAAGCCAGTCCTTAAGGGCCCTCTAGAAAGTCTGCCTTCTTGACCCATCCCAATACCCATGCATCAAGAACTGAAAACGTGCAGCTAGCTTGCATCAAAAATATTGATCCCATCCAGTGGGCCCAGCAAACTATGTTGAGAAACAATGCTTTAGATTTTTTTTTTTTATTCATGTAGACCAACAATGTAGCCTGACAGCCTGTATTGTCTGTTTCTTCATGACCCTGTAGGTATTGAAGTTTCCTCTCCATGCAGTGACTGAGGTAAAGGAAGTGTTGATTGACTGGGCCTCCCGTGCTGGAATGCAGTGGATCAGTGCCCTCATCCCCACTCACCATGTCAACACCCTCATTTTCTTCTTCATCATCTCCAACCTGACTCTAGACTTCTTCCTTCTCATCATTCCCCTCATTATTTTCTACCTCTCTTTCCTCTCTATGGTCATCTGCACATTGAGGGTCTTCCAGAACAGCAAGGCCTGGGAGAACTTTAAAACACTGACGGCCATGCTGGCTCATTTTGAGCCGGGGTTGGACCTCGAGCAAGCTGAGTCTAACTTCACATGGACTCACCTGGAACCTCACCTCTATTTTCTGGTTTCTGCATTTTTCCTCATACTGTCATTTCCTGTGGCAGATAAGTCCTGGCTACCATGCTCGGAACTAGCCACAGTGGCGGTCTTCTTCACTGTGAGCAGCTACCTGAGTTTGCGTCCGGCGGCACAGCAACACGCCAGACTGGCTCTTCTGGCACAAGTCACCTCTGCCGTTTGCTCAAGCTCTAATGAGGTTTTGGGGGGCTGGGTGTTATGGCTGGTGGGAGGGTCATGGTTTACTGTACCAATTTGTGACTGGCTGGTGTTGCATGTGGGTCTGCCTTGTATTCTGTACCTTTACCTGCTGTACTTGTGTGGGCGCATGGGAACCGCTCGAGGGTTGCACGGGTCCTACAGCATGCTGCTGCCTTACCTGCTTTGCTTCACGTGGTGCGAACTGTCCGTCACACTTCTGCATGAGTCCACTGTGCTGGGACTCTTGCGCACTGCCATAGGCTACTTCCTCTTCTTCTTTGCCCTGCCTGTGCTTTCTCTGGCACTGGCAGCTGTGCTCCTGGTGCAGCTGGTGCAGTGGTTCCTCGCCCTGGAACTGGCCAAGATGGCAGTGACTGTGTGTGTGTGCGTGCTGCCCGTTTTGCTTCGGTGGTGGACTCGTTTCAGCTTGTCTCCTCTTGCAGTGATCAGGTCTCTACAGCGCAGCAGCATAGTCAAGCTGATCCTGGTGTGGATCTCGGCCCTGCTGCTCTTCAGCTGGTTCTATGTTTACCGCTCCGAAGGCATGAAGGTGTACAATTCCACTTTGACCTGGCAGCAGTACAGCGAGATTTGCGGCCCTCGTGCCTGGAAGGAGCGCAACATGGCACATACGCAGATCCTCTGCAGTCATCTTGAGGGACACCATGTCACCTGGGAGGGCCGTTTTAAGTATGTCCGTGTGACAGAAATTGAAAATGGAGCACAAGCAGTCGTTAACCTTCTGCCTGGTGTAATAGCAGACTGGGTCCGCTGTCTTTATGGTGAGGAGTATCCAGCCTGTGATGCTGCTCAGCTTGGGCCCGCTGACCCACTCTGTCAACTGAAGACACTTGCAAATCACAGATGCCATGTAAAACGTTTTGACCGCTACAAGTTTGAAGTGACCATGGGTATGCCACACGGGGATAAGAAGGGGAGGGGAATGCAAGACAATGACGATGCAACCAAAGACATAGTGCTACGGGCTAGTAATGAGTTCCGTAGCGTGCTGTTGGCACTCAGTTCAGGAAGTGTTGTGGAGTTCAGCACTGTTCTAGAAGGCAGACTGGGCAGCAAATGGCCAGTGTTTGAGCTAAAAGCTCTTCACTGTAGAACTTGTACCTCTCCTCTGGTGCCTACTCGACGCCAAGTCAAGATAGAGCAAGACTGGAGGGTAAATGCCCGCAGTGCATTTGCCTTTGCCTTTAACTTCCTCTTCCATCCCCTACTCACTGCTGAAGTAGATGTGGCTGTGGCTACAGAAGTGACTGACTAAGCATTGTTTTGTTGTGTGTAATTTAAAAATTTGTGTAAGAGCAAAGGTGGCCTTAGGACTGACATACTGCTTTAGCACCATGTTGAACTCCTCTTGCCAAAACAATCTGTAAATCATAACCATTTAGCACAGAATTGATCCAGAATGATGTCCAAGCTAAGGTGACCTACAGTTTCCTTTCTCCCAGGATACTCAGTAAAACTGAGTAGGTGAATCTTACAATGGATATCCAAAAGGCAAGATTCTTTTGGAATAGCGTTGCTGTCTGGTGAATTCAAAGACTTTTTGGCCAGGAGCCAAGTTGTCTGATAGTCAGGCTACAGGTACTTGATTTTCTATACGGGCTCAGTTTCCTGGCCTAGATCTAAAATCGTTTTCATTCATTACTGACAAAAGTACTTCAAGTTTAAATAATTTAAATAAGTTCGAGACTTTGTGGTATGAGTTCATCTTTGTTTTAGATATGAATGTGAATGAGTGAATGATAGTGGCAGGAAGATCTGCTACCAAAATCACATGGCCAGATATAACTAAAAGCCCTCTGTATCAGCAGGGGCCATTTCACCAGTTAGAGTACAAGAACCAGACAGGTCTGGGCAAAACTTACAACTGATCAACTGATCAAGCGTAACAAAGGCACAAATTATGAATTCGTAATTGTGTCTTTGGATAAGTTTGTGCTTGTCACCAAAGATTTCACATTTCAGAAAGCTCTTGAGAACATAAGAATATTATAAAGGTGAAGATAAACAATTGAAGGGTTTGCATGCATGAGTTTTTTTTTCTTCTGTTTAGTAATCTTATTAGTCTTTGAAGACTTTTTTTAAACATTACTGCTGGCTTAGATGATTAGACATGTGTGAAAGAAGTGTTGGTGTGTTTTTGTAAATATGTTAGAAATATTTTAAAGAGAACTTCTGATCTTTTAGAGTATTATAGAAAAACAAGTCTATCTTTTTTCTATCTGCATAAAATCAGCACTACACAGGGTGGGAAAGACTTAAGTGATAGCACTTTATCACTAATTGTTTGTTTTATTTTAGAAGATTTTAACTTTACTTGAATATTATCGAAACTGACCCTTTGTTACATTTCCAGGAAAACATGCATTTTACTCCTTGCATTTCTATCAGCAAAGGCAAAGAGGTTCTTCTTTCCAGTCTGTTCATTCCCTGCTAATTCGTCTGCTAATTGCATCACACACCACAAAACCAAAACAGGTCCTGCAAAGAAGTTAAAACAAGTTTTACATTTATGTAACTGAATCTGTTTAAACATAAAAAAACCTTTTGAGTTTTCACTCAACTATATTGTTGACAAATTTCATATTTGTGTTAGACGCTGATGCAGTTCTTTCACTTAAGTAGTTTTTTTCCTGTCTTTTTTCCTCCCCTGGAGGAACACTGTCCTAGATTGTTAAGCGAACAATAATCATTGTTACATCAGCACATTTATAAGCCTTGACTAAGTGAATTGAAGTACTGTACATGGTGAGTGAGTTTTGTTTTTTAATTAAAATGTGAACAATTCCACTTCAGTTTAAACTCTGACTGTAGGTAGCTGATATGTAAGCAAGCAACCACAACCAATCTGGCTGATCACTATCATTACATAATGCAATGCATTAGATTATCTAATTTAGAATGCCTCTCACAGGGTTACATATAATTTCTCTAGACAGAGACATACCACCCACCCACACACACACAAACAAAGACACACTGCTCACCTTCTTCCTGAGCTGGTCTCTGTTTTACAATTCCAACATATTCCGACTATTCACTACTGTAATGTTGCACTACAAAAAATAAAAGGTAATTTAGTTGACTCCTCTTTGTCATGTTTCTGACACTTCAGTACAGACATATTATGGACCATGTCAACAACTGCGTGCACACATCTCACAAGCATGGCTTAATCTTAATGACAACCTTTAAAAAATTGTTATACCATTTACGACATATGCCTTTTATGTAGGATAAATGCAACTGGAGCATAGTGCTGCTATTAAATAGCCTTTTTTAATGAAGTGTTTTAACTAAAAACAGCTTTTTAAAGCATAATCATTTTTTAATAAATTAAAATATCAGATTGGTATTGACCAACAATCAAGGTTTTAGCATCATTATTGATAAAGGAAAGATGGTGTTGTGCCATCTCTAGCTATTTGTTCCTAAGAAGGCCATGAAACCACATTTGTGTAATGGTACATGGCAAGATGCAATCCAGTAGATGTCAGTATAGTGCTTCTCACATTCCCTGCCATGAGTAGGATAAAGTTTCCACATGGTCTCATGAAGCATTTGTTGTTTAATGAAACTGTGTGTATAATAACAAATATAATACATACATTTTCATCTGCTAAATTACAGCGCATCCGAAGAGTATTCACAGTGCTTCACTTTTTCCACATTTTATGTTACAGCTGTATTCCAAAATGGATTAAAATGGATTTTGAGAGGAAAAGAGGATCACTTTTCCTCTCAAAATTCTACACACAATACCCCAATACCACATAATGACAAAGTAAAAAAAAAAGTCTGAATTCTTTGCAAATTTATTAAAAATAAAAAACAAACAAAAAAATACATGTACATAAGTATTTACAGCCTTTGCTTCTTTTTGAGCCTCAAGTCCTATTGAGTATGATGCTACAAGCCTGGCACACATATCTTTGGGCAGTTTCTCCCATTCTTCTTTGCAGAGCCTCTCAAGCTCCATCAGGTTGAATGGGGAGTGTCAGTGCACAGCCATTTTCAGATCTTTTCAGAGATATTCAATCGGGTTCAAGTCTGGGCTCTGGCTGGGCCACTTAAGAACATTCACAGAGTTGGACCCCACAGCATGATGCTGCCACCACCATGCTTCACTGTAGGGATGGTATTGGCCAGGTGATGAGCGGTGCCTGGTTCAATCTTTGTTTCATCAGATCAAAGAATTTAGTTTAGAGTTCTTCAGGTGCCTTTTGTCTTATGCCTTTTACTGAGGAGTGGCTTCCGTCTAGCCATTCTACCTTACAGGCCTGATTGGTGGAATGCTGCAGAAATGGTTGTCCTTCTGGAAGGTTCTCCTTTCTCCACAGAGCAATGCTGAAGCTCTGTCAGAGTGACCTTTGGTTCTTGGTCACCTCCCTGATTAAGGCCGATCTCCTCCGATCACTCAGATAGGCTGGGCAGCCAGCTCTAGGAAGAGAACTGGTGGTTCCATTCAAACTTCTTCCATTTACAGATGATGGAGGCCACTGTGCTCATTGGGACCTTGAGTGCTGCAGAATTTTTTTCTGTACCCTTCCCCAGATTTTTGTCTCAATACGGTCTTGTCTCGGAGGTCTACAGACAATTCCTTGGACTTAATTGCTTGGTTTGTGCTCTGACATGTACTGTCAACTATGGGATCTTTATATAGACAGGTGTGTGCCTTTCCGAATCATGTCCAATCAACGGGATTTACCACAGGTGTACTGAAGTTGTTGGAATCAAGTTGTGGAAAAAACTGAAGTATGATCAGTGGAAACAGGAGCACCTAAGCTCAATTTTGAGTGTCATGGCAAGGGTGGTGAATACTTATGTACATGTGCTTTTTTTTGTTTTTTATTTTTCATAAATTGGCAAAAACATTTTTTACTTTGTCATTACAGGGTATTGTGTGTAGAATGTTGAGGAAAAAAAAATCAATACCATTTTGGAATAAGACTGTGACATAACAAAATGAGGAAAAAGTGAAGCGCTGTGAATACGTTCCATATGCCCTTTATAATTACTTGAGTTTATCTTCTAGAATTTTCCAACAAGGGAGAGTGCTCACTGTTGGTGCTTTTGGTGAAAGTGGGACAGGCATACCGTGCCCTGTTTTCAAATCATAAGTATTCTCCGTGCAAGCACTGTGCCAGCGGATAACTTACATACCCAGTAACCGGTCATATGAGTCTTCTGGCTGGAATGCGTATTACTATCCAAAGCTGAAGCCTGCAGAGACAATTAAACATGAAATAATGCAAACTCTCTGAATTAAAATAGATGTGTGAGAGCAGAGGGTACTCCAAGACCAGGGTTGAAAAACAATCTGCACTATAGTGGCATAATAATTAATGGTGTTTTCATTCGATAACAACATAAAAAATGAAAGGTGCTTGGACAATGACATGGCCACTGCAATTCCAGGGCAGAAACTGGGTGAGATAAACAGCTTTAGCTTCAGAACACAATGCAATGACTTCATAATTTTGTTTAGGCCAGTGATAAAAACATATGTAGCAGCATTTTATCAATTTAATATAATTGAATACAAGTCTCTCAATACATAAAGGATGATTTTAATATTATTTTATTTGCCTATTTGTCTCTTAAAAGCTAAGCACCACTTATGGACAGCCCTGGTGGTTTCACATTGTATTAGAAACTGAAAATGTATAAACATGACTTAAAATGAAATTCGCTGCTTAATTTGCTTTAAAATAGACAATTTTAATTAAATTGATAGAAAAAAATTCCTGAACGCTACCTTGTGACATCACTGGTGGACAACGGTGAACAGCGCCATGGTAAACAGCATTATGGCTGACTGGTTCTTTAGATTTCAATGATATTTCTGAATTTGAATCCTGAGTGTAAACAGTACCTAGCTAAATAATGAACATTATTACCCAGCAAACATAACAAGTAAAGCTAATGGTAGCTAAAATCAGCTAAAACAGGTGAAGTAATTGCACTTACCCAATTTACCTCTGTTGGATTTTACACACTATAGCAGTATATGAGAGACAGATTTAGGCCGTCATATAGGGCCATATACCCTGCAGCACTATCTTGGCAAATTCTATTTGAGAACCACTGTCCACCCAAAAGAATTACGATGTGGCCAGGTGTACAAGGGTAAAGAAGCAGGAAGGCGGGCCTATAAGACAATGCAGTCTGAGACATCATTGAGACCAGGGTAGATCAGGGTCTGAGAGCTCAGAGAAACGTCGGTACCGCAATCCCAAGAATAAAAAGCTTAAACTCTGAACTGGTCTCCCTCTTTATTCTGACGGCAAAACAAAGTTACGACACCTCCACGTACACGAAGGCTCTTGAACACCTCTCTCTGGTTTCCTTACATGCCCATATTGTTGAAAAGCACCAGTCTTAAGATCCAGTCATCATGTAAGCCTACGTCCCATAGTTGTGATAGTTTTCAAACTGAAATGATCGCTATAAATGACGGAGTGAGAGGATGGTCCTTTCTAATGTGCCCATTTAAGGTTGACAGGTTTAGTCCACTTTCTGGATATTTTGGGGTCTTTTGGCTGTTTGTGCAGGGGGTTCCACTGTACATCCAATTATTGCAGCCAAAAACAACAACACTTTTTGGTCATTTTGCATTACTGTAAACACATCTTCTAGCATGTTGTCCACCATCTAAATCACAAACATAACGCCTACAGCAGTTTCCAAACAGCGGACGGAGCTAAACAGTTATTTATTCTTTGACTTTGTCAAAAATATTTTTTTTTCTGACTATTAATAATCACAAGTTGGATCTCAAATTCCGCTATATTGTATATATTATATAATAGTGTTTGACATTTTAGCCGCTAAGGATTCAGGACTACATTGCCTTCCGTTTGAAGTAAGTAGCTTATCTTTACAAACAATGTAACATGAAAAAAAAAATATTCAGTATTCAAACAATATTGTCTACATCACTGGAAGCTGTCACTGATCTTTATTCACACACACCAATTTTAAAGGCCTTCTGTTTGAAATAAAACCAAACAGTGAACCAAGCACTCAGTGGGAGTCTGTAAACCTGAGGTATCTGTAGTCCCACTAAACAGAACAAGATTGCAGAATGTAGTCAGATAAAACAAATCCACCCTTCCTCCCCAGCTGTGGATTCAATCATTGAAACTAATACACAGCAATTATGGCTAATTTAATTCAGGTTAAATGAAAACAAATGGAAAACATTTTTTGTACCCCTGTATGTAGGTGGCAGTAGCTCAAGATAGAAAAACCAGAAGCCTAGCTGGGCCTCTGAACTGATCTTTGTTGTTGCATACGAGCCTGAACCAAATTAACAGCTCTTGTTTTATAGCTTTTGAACATATCTACACCTGACTCCGTCTCGGGCTATTTATTTTGTAAATAAAACAAGTTCAATAGTTAGGTTTCTCAGATATGAACTATGCCGAACCTTGGATTAAAATGCAACACCACTGGGTTTTTACCATATTGGTTGGAAACAACAAGGTAAAATCCTTGAAAAATGTGGCCAATGGCAAACTTTTTGTGTAATCAGTGGAATCAAGCTATCACTTTTCCAATGGGTCGGAACAGTTTTCTAAGACAAACCATAACACTAGGCCATGTGGAAGTTTAGTTTTGTTGGTGACTGTGAAAATAATTTGTAACCTGACCAGTGTATTTTAGTCAGATGTTCTTAAACAGCAGCAGCTCTATGTCAAAGAGTCTCCAAACACTACATGACCAAAAGTATGTGGACATCTGACCATCACACATATATGAGCTTGTTGGACTTTCTACTCCACAAAACCACAGGAAGTAATTTGGTAAGGTGGGTGTTCACATACTTTTGGCTATATAGTGTATATACTCACGCTAATATGTCAGAAATAAAACATGGATTGTTTTTACAAGATTCAAATGTCTGTGTATAATCTAGACTGGCCAAAAAAAGGTCATGTAAATCGTTATTAGCTTAGTGCTACTATGCTGTTAAAATACCATGGAAGCATAAACGAAGCATTAGCATTAGCATCTTTACTTTGTTCTGACCGAGTTTTGATATTTATGACCTGGCCCTGAGGAATTTTCACATTGTCCTGAATACTAGTCAACACTACAACACAACCGATTCTGGGCTTTTTCAAGGACGGGGATTTCTCCCACTCACAGGAATTCCATTCTATTCCAGCAGGGTATCGATTGTACAATTCCATATTGTAACTTTTCCGTATGCAGGTTTGCCATTTGCTACTTTTTACCATTTTATCTGGATACAAACACATGTGGATACACAGCATTTTACCAAACTTGAAGAAGGTAACACAATAACTTGACAACTTGAAAAAGCAACATGATAAGTCGAAGACTTATTTAAATCATTTGTGTAACTTTAATACACAAAGTCCTCTTGCCTCATATAGTCTTTGACCCACAGCTGATGCCTGGAAAGGAAACCGGACACTGTTATTTCCAACCTTCGGAAACCTGAAGGAGTTACAACCTTTGGAAACCCGACCGAGCAGCTGGAAGTTTGCTGATAAGTCTTCCAAGTATAAAAAACAGATGGGATAGAAATGATTGAGCTGAAATCGAACCATCTTCCTAAATATAACCGGTCACGATAGATAATAAGACAAAAGCTTATCAAATAATTTATCACTAGTTTCATTTATGCTCATTGAGAGTTAAAACACACTGCAAAGAGAATTCTGCTGTGTTAACAGTTGCATTCGACAGCCACAGACGTGGTTGAAGCCAGAACTTTCCAGACTTCCTTTTCCTGAGAGTGACTGGAGGAGTGTCAAGGCCTGGCAGACACAGGAGTTACCTTAAGTGAATGCCAACTGATACAAGATCAGTTTCTGCGTTTGGCTGTTGAAGGATGACATTTAGAAGACATTTCAAGGAACTTATCCTGAAACAGTTGTGCATGGGTTGACGTGACATGGAATTAGGGCTGACATCATAAAAAAGATAGCCCAAGTTTAACCACAATAACGTAAGATGTTTTTATTTTACCCCATGATTTTAGACCGACCTGAATTTGAGACGATAAACACGCTTGGTTATTGGCCCGTTTACGTCTATATGCATAAGTTTGGTTTCAGAGGCACTGTGTGCACTACATATATATATAGCCTGTGGGGAAAAATGAGCTTAGTTCAGTTTTTGGATGGCCAATGCATGTGTATAAAAACTATTTACAGGCTAAAGGTAGCATTTTTATAAAGTGCCATGTAGGCTTCAAAAACTAAACACAGTTTCTTTAATAGGCCCATGTAATTAAAAAAACCCACCCATTCATGTACTACTATTCCCAAGTCATGAGGGATGTTTCAGCTCCTTATATCCACCATATCTTAGTTAGCCAGTATTGAACATGTCCTGTTGGGAACAGAGTTATCCTGCTTGCAATACTTATAGCTTATGTTAACCAGTACCACTCTTGTAGTTGGCAGCACTGTTTAGCATTCACAACTGTTAGATAGATGGGCTGATGTTTATTGAATGGTACATTTGTCTAGTTGATGATCATGTAAACGACGACCAAAAAACATTGTTCTGCTTATCCTCATTTTAACCACCAAACCGCAGGGATATGTTGTTTTTTCGCTACAGCCCTAAGAAACAGTAGTCAAACATTAAATACACAATGACCTAAAGAAGTCAGTGATAAGAAGAACAGCCCAAACAAGAAACAGCAGTGAAGCGGCCTGAAAAGACCCTTTCTGAGAAAGTGGTTTTGTAATGGGGGCGCTTTTGGCTTTGCAATCACACATTCCTATTTGTTTTTGTTCTCAAATGCAAACACGTTTTTTACAAATGGCTCTGAACTGACCCACATTCTACTACTCTAGAGGTTCTGTTTGGCATATGATTTTCATTGACATTCTTCACCATTAACAGCTTCTTTTCCTGGCCTTTACAAGCACACAGGAGGCTGAGTTTGGAAGACACTGTTAGAGCTACTTATACGATTTTATATAGGCAACACTTTCAAGAACGTGTTGGTTTTGAAACTGCATCATGAGAAGAAGGAGCAAGAAACGTTGTCATAAGACATGATATGGTAACTACTTTACTTCAGAAAGTGTGGAGACAGGGATTTTAAGCCTCAATGCACAATGAAAACAACTGTTTGTAACTCGACCTGGAACATAAAATTAATCAAATCTGTTATTATGCGTTGGGTGTTGGCTTATCCTTTTCCAACATTAGTTAAAATTTTTGCGTTGTAGCGTTGGCCAGGCATAAGGAAAATATTTGAGATCATTTGCAGAAGGAAGCTTGTTTTAAAACGAGTGTTACTGGAACCATACAGTATGCAATCTGTAGAAGTTGCTGTCAGGAGGTATAGTTACAAAGAAGCAACTGCAGACACTTGCACACCAGTGGGCCTGAGGTGTTTCATAGATGAGGCATCGCAAAAGCTATGCAGCCTCCAACTGGCCTTAATAACTTTATATCCCGCATCCCACTTCATAAACATACTTGCTTTGTGGTACTTTTGTTCTCCACACTCACCACCATGCCCTTATTTATTATGGCTTATGTTTATAATTTCACACATCATACACATGTGAGGGATGAATAGCCTGAGTCACTTTCCATTCATACAGGGAGACAGAACATATTTGTCATGTATGTAGTGCTTGTCTAAACTTTTCTTTAAAGCCTAAGCAGCAAAAAGAAAAGGAGACATCGCACACCTCAATGTTTCTAATCCTTTTTGCAGGTGTGGACCACCTTTACCTACAGCACAGCCAATAAGTATGAGTCATTCATATTTCTGAGGAAAAATCTGAAGAGGTTTGCTTCTGTCCACCTTTCCACCGTTAGAATATAATGCTATTAGTCAATAGGATATGCATCAGAAAAAGAATTACACAAAATTATTGCTGACGTGCTCAAAAAAATATACTGACCACCCCAGAGTCCAGATATCAACATCACTGAATGTGTTTGGGATTGTGGAAGTGTGGAAAAATATTCCTGCTGATTTCTCTGGAAAAACTACCGAAAAGAATGGATGCTGTACTGAAGGTAAAGGCGGGATGCCCGAAAAACTAAACCTTGATTTACTAAAATCTGAATTATTTTTTGTCATTAAAGCTTCTGTGTAATATCTGTTAAAGCTACATTTTGTAAGATTTGGGGATCTGGTGGAAATGTGGAAATGCACACAGCATGTGAAACATTTTATAACGTAGGCTGTGCTTCAGACTCCTTCCTCAAACAGATGAATCTGTCATTTATGAGCACACTGAAAGAGTACTCAAGGAGAGTGTGTTTTTTTACTCCGGTCGCATAATGCTACTTCTGTCTATTAAACCAAAAATCTTATACACTGTAACTTCAATCTACTTTGTTCCCTGGTGCTGAAAATGACTGTTTTCACTGAAAATTAAATAAGTGTTTCAAATAAATGTAATTTCAAATAAATTGAATTTCTTAATTAATCATATAACTAGAGCTATACAGAGGGGTCCGAGACCAAGTCAGAGATCATAATTTTATATAATTTTATAAAATTTTATAAATGATGTCATTACAAATTATATTATTGGCACAACACTGAGTAAAAACTATAATCCTGAAAATATTTACACGGGTTTCAAAATTTCTTAGTGTTTGTCCCACTTCTACTTCACTGACAGTATGTAATAAGCTTCCACAAATTCTGATCAGTAACAGTGACAAAAGACTCTGCTGAGATTAAATCCACCTTAATAGGAAGGATAAGACTTTCTACAAGGGCTTCAACATGGTTACTATCACAAGTATTCCTAATTTCGAGTAATAACCTAGAAATCTTCAATATTTCATTCTATTTGTCATAATTTATATTTGTTATTTCTAGGTTTCTCGTTGTGGTCTTGGATTTTTGGACTACACTGTATGTTACACATGCAGGCATTCAGATCAATATTGTACAAAACTGCAGATATGGCTGAAAAGATGATCAGTCTGGTTACCATCTTATTCAACACAAATCACATGAATGCAAATATCACAAACTACAGCTTTTGTTTTTTTTTAAGATGTCACGGTACTGGCATTAATACAAGTTGTAAATCCATGGAAAAACAACATGAAATGTATTAAAAGGCAGCATGTTTTCCATTACAAACTAGTTTTCATCTAAGCCATGTTAAAAACAAGGTCGGTTTCATTCTTTTCTGAAGGAAAGCCTTCTGTCTTAACCCTGACTGCTTCCAAGAATTACGGCAACATCTGGAATGCACAATTGTTTAAAAACTTAGGCCTAAGTGCTTTGCAGAATAACAAAGGAATAAATTTACATGCTATGATTCTTTAATCTATCATAAACAGACTGATGTCCAATTCTTTCCAGGGACGTTTCCAGAAATTCTTGGCATTATTCTTTTGGCACATGGCTTTCTTTTGCAGGTTTAAAGCCACACTCTCTAGAGTAATTGGGGTAATAGTTGGAAGATAGTTATCTGGCCATTTCATAAGAATTAGTCTTTTTATTTAAGACACATAAATGCCAAAGGTTATTTGCCTTACATGACTTCAGTTCATGCTTGTGTCTGTTATGCATCATTCAAATCCGTCTTTATTCTTTGTGACAGTTATATTACATTACATCTGGGTAACTTCAGCAGTGTTCCCATGTGTATGATCTAAATTAATCTGAAAATGGAACGACTGATGCTAAGCTGCATGGTTAATATTGCCTCATCATTGTGAGACAGTAGAAGACTAAAAGAACAGTCTTGGCTTTGAGGAACATCAATATATTCCTCCTCTTGAAATATTCATCCCATGGTGACAGGGCTTAGGTGGGATAAAGACATACTAAACCCTCCCAATGCTGACAATGGACTCTTTTTGTGGCACTGTATTATACTGTGGACATTACGCTGCTTAGTGAGTTGCATAACTTGCCTTTTTACCCTATTACCAGTTCAATGGGGTCATTACTCAAAGACACAGGAAACATTAAAGCAGACTTAACAAAATCTGATCTGCCAATCAGCCAATCACAGCTAATGCCACACTTCGTTTTTCCCCTAACCTTGCTGTTCTCATGTCCTTTATGCATTTTGCACCTAACAAAACAAAGGAAAGCCCATTGCTGGATTTACTGTAACGATGGAGTACATTTCTAAAAGTCATGGGCCAAGCTGGGGCTGTCAGGCTGCCATAAAATAGTAGGAGACCTTTCATCAGCAGAGGATACATAAATTCCCACAAGGGGGCTAACTAAACCTGTGGCACAGAAAAAAACTATACAACAAACAGAGACTGAGGTGTGAGAAAGAAAAAAAACAGGCAAGGTTCTTTGTAGCAGGCAAGAATTTACTTTAAGAGGCAAATTATACAACTTCTGCTACGTCTGTGGAGATGGCCTCACAGCCCAAACAGTGTTTGTAATTTGGTCTACAATGCTGCCCACAATGCTTACAATACACAATGTGCAAGAACAACATTTAAAAGTAATGTTGTGCAATAATATATATATATATATATATATATATATATATATATATATATATATATAATGTTGATCTTGCATGTTGTGTATTGTAGGCATTGTCATTAAACTAACATTTGCAGAAACCAACATGTTCAGTCAGTGACAGTTAGATGCAAAATCGCTGATAAACACAAAGACAAGGGTGACAGCAAATCAGATTAGCTGATTTTCTACTTTTCGACCAAACCTCTTGCTCATTTCTGCTAGCGCTCCTATGGGATTCTATACAATTGAGTCACCACCAGCAAATATCCAGAGTACCCACCGTGTGCAGCACAGACAGCAGCTAGAAGGGCTGGTAGACTCAATAAGGTCCTGGTAGGTTGTCACAGGTATCTGGAGCCATGCTGACTGGAGCTGTTGGAGGGCACGTGGAGGAGGATCCATAGGGCAAACAGATGCTACAGATGCTCAACTGGGCTAAAGTCTGATGAATTAGGGGTCCAGTGTAGTACTTGGAAGTCTTGGTCATGTTTTTCCAACTAATGTCAGACATTTCCGGCTGTGTGACGTGTCTCACTGTCTTGCTGGAAGATCCCATCCAGCCCAGAAAAGACAATCAGCATGTATGGATGTATGTGATCTGCAAGGATGGATTCACACCAAAATTGGTTGAGAGTGTCTTCCACAGATGAGTGGGTCCAGAATGCCATAAAAACTGAGAGAAATAATTATCAACATATGTACTTCTTGTAACCTTGTATTTGTGGAGACTTACCAAATGGACTTTTTGCTATTACCATCTCATACTACCCTCTCTCTTCAGAGAGTTGATCAACCCCCATCCTTTGTTTGTATTTAAATTACTATTTGTCTCCTGCCTTTAAGGTGATACCAATCACCCCCCAAGGTGGCAACATACCAGCATCCCTTAATGCACATGATTAAGACTGCTTCCCGACCGCTAACAGACTGGTTGTGATCAACTAAGCTGTACCCACATATTCCTGTGTGTCAATAAACTCAAGTCTATGCTAAAGGACTCCTGACTTCTGATTCCTGAAGGCTGAATTTCTAACAAAACATTCCCCAGACCATAATGCTGCCACCTATGTCGTGGAAAGTAGGAAGTGGTCATTATAATGTGACTCGACTATGTAGTAGTATGTTAGCGCAACACACTAACTGCAAAGCCTTATCTGAGGGCATTGAAGGCCCTGAGAGTTCACCTCTGCTAGACTGAGTCAATCCAAAATAACACAGCAGCAACCATTATCTAATTTTTGTGTAATTATAATTACATAGAGTAGTTAGGCTGCATCCATGTTGGCCATAGTAAAGTAGATCAACATGTAGAATTTCAGTTTTATGTGTGCTACAATGTTTTATTTCACTATTAATAAGAAACATCATGCTAAATTTATTGATGCATTCATTTTCTCACATTGTCAGTAGAATTCAGATATATGTGTCTGCTCAAAATAGTTGAAAAAAAAATCAGTAAAGCATTTCATGAATTTGGACACTGAAGCTTCTTATTAATGACCTAATTAATAATACAGTGAAAATCAATGTGTTACTGCATCAATCCAGCCACAGGTTATTTAACAGGTCCAACATTAGCCTTCTGCTATTTCAGATTTAACCAGATTTGACACTACACCATTTTCAATAAAATAACCCCAACTTTTTTGACAGTACATGAGTAATAATTCACTTCTAAGGGTGAACCTGCTTCAGAAAGAAATTGCTGTCAGGTAGAAATCATTTGTTGCTTCATTGCCAGCATTTTGATGTATCCCTTTAAAAAGACTCTGCTGAAGACCTTATTTAGAGAAATTTAGCAATATATCTAAAGATATAGCTTCAACATCCATTGCTTTCAAAGACGCAATTCTACAGTTGTACTGTGCTGGAAAATGAATATCGCTCTAAGAAAGACACAGTAAATCATGTTTTTTATACCTCCGGCCTGTGGGCAGACGGTGTCACACCAGGAGATTTGGATGGGAATAACATCAGACTCACTATGCAGGTCAGCAATGAAACTCCCATGTTCTTAAAGTAATTCCATCTCAGACCACCTTGAAAAGAGGTCCATCCGGGGACATCTGGACAGAGTTTGGCAGAAGGTGTTTTTTTTTTTACATTTAATGTAGATAAAAACAATCAACATAAATATGCTGATAAGGACTGTTCAGCCTTTTGGAAAAAGATGATTTACATATATACTGGTTATTGTTAAAGCTATAGTTAATATAATGTTTCTTTGTAATACTAAGCAGCAATATTGTTTCACTACAGATATTCAGGTTACAGTTACAGACAGGTATGCTTTCCTTTCTCAGGCTGAATTTCTTTCTGCTGTGAAAGCATATATACTGCCAAGAATAATACAGAAATATGGGCATCATGTCTATAACTGCTGCATAGTTACTTCCTTTGGTATAAGGTATGATTCTCTCTCTGGTTTTGTGATTACTGAAGGCTTTATATGCCAAGACTCATTATTCCTCATTTTCAGGTTTTTTTCCCTGTATCTCAGTCCATTGTACAGACCTGCTATATCTGCATTTGGGAGTAGAGTGGGAGGTATGGCAATTAGCAGGGGCAGAGTGGTTTATGTGCTGGACTGCTGAAGATCTATCTTGGCTAAAAATGAACAAAATTAAAAATATATAAATACTGTTTATACAGTCTGGTTAATAAGACCTGGAGAGCCATTAATTTGTTGTTTTTCCAGTCAAAGCTGTCATTAAGTACAAGGTTTTCATATTTAAGGAAATATTTCAGAAGATATTAAGATGTAAAATAATCCACATGTATAAAAAAGGATAACTCCATTTTGATGGAATCGTGATGGATAAAAAAGGACATCAAGCATTTTGTATTGTCTTTAGTTATGTTAAAAGAAAAATAACTTGACCTTAATGACCATTTTGACTGGAAATTAAATAAATTAGGGGTGATCTCTTGATCAAGATGCTAGATAATGCAAGATAATATAATTTGATGGTGAAAGTAGTGATTCTGTAGATGTGAATGCATTTATATAACTACTGGACTAAATAATGTAAGGTTTACAGTGGTGCAAGTTTTTTAAGAGCAGATTTATTTTTGTTTTATTTAATTATACATCTCCATGTGAGCTGTTCACTGAAACATTTACTGACATTTTACAATTATGTTTGGGTAAACCACCCTCAATAGATATGTTTGTTCCAGTAAATATGTCCCCCAAATTGTGTAAAAGTAATCACATTTAATTTACACCCCAAGTTAGGATGCTGTGTAAAATGTTAAGAGAACAGAATGCAATGATTTTCAAACCTCATAAACCCATATTCTGTTCACAATAGGACATATAACACATATCAGATGTTGAACGTATAACATTTTTACCAGTTCATGAAAATTAATGATTCATTTAGAACTTGATTGCAGTGACCAATCTCAAAATAGTTGGGATAGGACAATGTCTGCCATTGTGTATCTTCTTTTCTTCTTTTAACAAAAGTCTGTACAAGTCTGCGAAGTGAGGACAAACTGCTGGAGTTTCGGAAGAGAAATGTCCCATTCTTTTCTGATGTAGGATTCTAGTTGCTCAACAGTCCTGGACCCTTGTCGGATTTTCCTTGCGGCAAATGTTTCTATTGGTGAAAGCACGCAGACTATTTTTCTGTGAAGCCATGCTGTTGTGATGAATGCTGTGGTTTTACATTGTCTTGCTGAAATATGCAAGGGTTTTCCTGAAAGAGACACTGGATGGGAGAACATGTTGTTCTAAAACCTCAATATACTGTTCAGCATTGGTGTCTCACGCCATAGGCACTAATTCAGGCTTTTAAACAACACGCTGATAACAAGCTAGGTCGTCAGTTTTCTATTTTGCCTTAGTTAATTTTATAAGTGCTTTGGCCCAGAGAAGATGGCTGTATTTCTTGTATGGCTTCTTCTTTGCATATATACAGCTTTAACTTGCATTTGTGGATTGCACGGCACACTGTGTTCACAGAAAATGATTTCTGGAAGAGTTCCAGTACATAATCATGCCTGTTTTTAATGCAGTGCCGTCTAAGGGCCAATATTGACCTTTGAACACAGAACACAAAATATTGATTTTGAACACAGGGATTTTTCCAGATTCCCTGAAACTTTACATGATATTATGTAGTGCAGATGGTGGGATATCCAAAGTATTAACAATTTTATACTGAGGAATATTTATTCAAAATTGTTCCTTAATTTTTAGATGTAATTTTTCACAAATTGGTGAACCTCTGCCTACCTTTGCTTCTGAGAGATTCTGCCTTTTTGGAATTCTCATTTTGTACCCAGTCATGTGACTTTTGTTTGCCTCTGTCCTAACTTTTTTGAGATGAGTTACTAAATGGGTAATTCATTTTTATGGAATGGTAAAATGCCACACTTTCATCATCTGATATGTGTTCCATGTTCTACTGTGAATAAAATATGGGATATGCAGATTATTGCATTCTGTTTGTGAGTCAAAAGTCGAACCAAAGTCTCTTTGCAGCCTCTGCCATGTTGTGCAGACTGAGAATATCAAGCTATCATGTTATATAATTGCAAAATATATAAAACTGGTTAATATTTTGCTCAGTCATAACTAACATGTACTCCTAGTTGCTGGAACAGGTCATCTGCTTTGCTTTAAAACCAGGATTGAACTGTTTTGATTTGAAAATGAAAGCTCAAGGGTCTCAAGAACTGATGAACTGGTCACATTCTCACTGAAAGACAAGTAAACAAGTTTTAGGGTGTGTCTGGGCTGTTGACAATTTTGTGGGCCGAAAAGAGCCAAAAGATATGTAGATTTCCCCAAGATTACTGCTCATGGTTTACATGAGTCATCTGAGATACATATGACAAAAAAACAAGCATTCCTACAAATAAATGAAAGGATGTTTGAACAAAATCTAGATGCAACACAGGTCAAGCCCAGGTTTGTCCAGACTGGGGCTTGGTGTGGAGGACTACTTATGGAGATGCTTTAAAGGACCTTCCCGTGAGTTAGGCCTATAGTTGTATGCAAATGTTTGGGCATTCCTGGTCAAATTACACAATTTGATGATTTTTAAAGTACAAAGAAGTAAACATAAACATTGACAGAAACTAAAATTCTGTTAGGTACACAGGTTTGTGAAAAGTCTCTGAACTTAATCACTCTGTTAGGCCTATATTGTCCTGTTAGGACTGTTAAGGCAGGTTGTCATCCGAAATGATCAATAAATTATCAGACTCTTCAAACATGGACTAAATGAACAAAGCTAACTGATACCTGCTATAGCAAGATATCGAAGTGGTTACAGTTTGCAAGTTCCACTGTCTGAATGCCATTAGTAAAAGAAACATCTGGAAGACCAAGATCTGGACAAACTGGTCACGTTTGATCCAGAAAGCCAAAGAAAAACCTCCCATGACAGTGAAAGGTCTGCAGGAAGTGGTGTTGTATTTTGCTTGCACTATTCTGCAGGGAACAGTAATCAGAGAAACCTTTCCTGAGACCTCATCACAACCTGCAAAACAACATTTAGATAAGCCAGATGCATTTTGATAACTGCTGTGGACTGATGAAAGAAAAATTTAACTTTTTAAATGAAGTTTGATGAAAATAACACTTGGGTAACTGTTAAGCATTGAGGTGTATCTATTATTTTGGGGCAGCAATTGGTGCAGGAAATACTGCACAGGTAAATTGAACAATAGATTTCACAAAATATGAATACATTCGAAACAGTAAGGCTGAAAAAAAGTGAAAAAAGTAAGGCTGAAAAAAAGTAAAACAGTCAGAGAGGCTGAAAAGAGGTGTCTACAACAGGACATTGTTTTAACTAAATATTACCATGTTGTGTACCCAAGACAGCCCAAAGAATATTGCTGAATGTAAAAGGTTTTGAAGAAATTCCAAAAAAAAAATGTAATATTAAAAAATAGGTCATTTGGCCAGGTGTACACACATAAATATATCTCAACGGAATGTGCTTTGGGCACTCTGGAAATACACAAAGTCAATACAGGATTTTGCCACACAAAGGTACGTAAGCTACTTCAAATTTTTGAAGGATATGTTCTGGCAAGTTTGGTGAGTAAGTAAGGAAAGGATGTTGGTACTAAGCATCCTGCGTTCCACGTGTTACAGGAAAATTTTACTGTGACCCTAAATTATCTTAGATCTACTTGGT
This sequence comes from Megaleporinus macrocephalus, assembly GCA_021613375.1. Lineage (NCBI taxonomy): Eukaryota > Metazoa > Chordata > Actinopteri > Characiformes > Anostomidae > Megaleporinus > Megaleporinus macrocephalus. The sequence goes on from CM038713.1 coordinate 32,328,383, forward strand.
TGCAATTGCTTCCACCACTTGTCTGAAAGCAGACATTTCCACACAAACCTTTATATCAGCCCAGACAGTCTAGGCTTCAAATAACCCCCTACAGCAGAATTCCTTAATTAGATAGCAAAGTGTTTAGAAGCCACAACACAGCAAACCATCTATTACTAAGAAATACATTTCTTTAAAATAATAGCTGATGAATAACACATTTGTCTCTGTCCTAACTGGGGTAGATCAACTTAATCTGATCACCAAAATAGGAATGTTTATTTCCAAGGAATACTTGACATTTTCTGGTAAATGTCTGACAAGCCAGACAATACCTATGCTATGGTTATGTTACAAGCAATTACTATGGAGTCATTTAACAAACCATTGTGAATTCCTTTCAACCATAACCTGTGGCTGTGATTAGCAAGAAAAATAATGATGGCCATACTTTGCAAAGGAGACATGATATCACTGCAGTGGTTCTGTTGATCCAGGCAGTAATATAGTTTGAGGCTTGGAAAGTAGCTACACCCTAAAAAAATAAAGGTCAAATAGGCTCACTCAGGCAATTCTCTAGATTCTTTTAAATAAATGTCTCTTTAAAGAACTAAGATGTCTAAGAACAAAGAAACTTTAATATTTAAAAAAACTACACATGACCCTACACAATGTTAAGGTTTCACACTGAACCATTTGTCTAAACCAAGAACAATTATGTTCAGAGTCTGTTATCTGTCCTGAAGACAACATTAGGGCAATTCTTCTGCATTTTTAAGAAACTGAGCAATAGCACAAAAGAAGGAGAGTTAAACTATGTAATACCCCTTCTGTGTTGTTCACCAAAATAGAAAATGCAACCAAAATCAAGCACTGGTGAGGGCTGATCTGAAGACGGAATTTCCAAAGCCACAGAACTTAAGAGTGTTTACAGTCAGGGGAGGTAGAATGGAATTAGACTAACAACAGACTAGACCATCCTATGGAAAAAACATTTTATCAGGGTGCCCTTGCAGAATGGCTTTCAGGCATTTACTGCTTCCCTTCTGTTGCAGACACAGAGGCAGCCCTTCTGTTATGTATTTGATCTTAACATTCTGCAGTAGTCCCAGACCAGGCTGACCACATGGAGTGACATGTGACACAGCTTAAATGAATAATGAAGGATGGCTAACACAAGCTGACCTCAGAATGACACCGAACCATATGTCCAACACATTGCAACGCTGCTGTCCAATGCAGCAAAAATGAGTCACAAGAAACAGACACTAAAGACTCCTAAAGACATGTCCAGAAAACAGAGGAACTGGACTGCTACATTAAAAAACACACACTAACCTCTCACTGCAAATTAAGTGTGAGGAAAACTGAGAGAGCTTGGAAAAAAGGTTGGGGAGACAAAACGTGAGCATGTGAAAGCAATTATGCGCCGCATGCGGGATCGGTTAGCTTAAGGGTTAGCGGGGGTGCCGGGTGCCTCTAACACCACGAAGGCGGCAGCCAAGTCTGTTTCCCCACTCAAAACCGCCACACCCCACCCTTCTCACTCTCCATCTCACTTCAGAAAAAGACTACACGGCTCTACATCCGCAATTTCCCTGAAGAGTTTTGCCAGGGATAGTGGGGGGAGGGGAAAAAAAAGTTTCTCGATTCCAACTATGACCTACTTGCCTAAACTAAGATGCTTGCTCATGGACGAATCCTATACGGAATCGTAATATGGAGTATGGAGAGCTCATTGCTGGGAGGGGTCAGGAGGTTATTGATATTGTTAGACTAAGGGGACTGTGCAAAGGAATAAATAGCTGGAAAGAACGTTCCGGTCTCGCAGTCTCTCTTAGACAGCCCAGGCATAGGTGACCTCCACTCCACTCAAGCTCATCTGTTTCTGCAAAACCTGTAAGTAATATTCATGCTCTACTTCATCAAATATGGTCTGACAGTATTTTCTTTTTAATCGTACAGTTGGGTGAACTAACAAATGTATTCAGGATGTTTCACTACTGCAGATGTTGCAAATGTAAATTTTACATGCATGCAACATGTGTTATCTGGGTCAGAGGAGTACAACGTATCAGTACAGTATTTCTTAACATTTGTGCATAATTAAATCACTAGGACTTGATGTGAAATGCAGAATCTAGAATGGTGGCAGTGATAGGGACCTGACACCTGAAGCCTCTAAAAGCATGAAGAAGTTATGAATATGCTGTCTAATGCATGAGCCATATGATTTATGATCGTTTTTGGCATCTTTTGGGCCAAAACTTGTTTTTTTTTAAACCTATTTATGGTAGAGAGGTACATGCAGAGCACTGCAAGACTAAATAATAATAAATAGTCACTAAAGAAAACTTATTTTTAGATGTACCACTTTCAATATGACATAAAACCTAACATAACACATGTGGGTTTCCTAGTAATTTTAGAGAATTAATAAAATAGCTATATTTGAGTTGTAGAAATCACAACAATTGGTTACTATCATCAGTACTGTAAAAAATATCATAAAATGTGTTTCTTTGCAATTAACCATTTGTCATCAAACCACTTCAAAGAAATTTCTTAATATTGCGCATCATTGTGTGCCCTCAACTTTTATTATGCAGAAAGGGCATATAAATTTTACATGGCAAATCTGTGTGCTTAATTTAGCTGTCACACATGACAGCACCTATGCATAAGGCACAATATATTTCTCTAGCTTCTTTTGCCTGCAATTTTGCATGCCAATCATTTAATACCAGTGGATCTCATGCCAGTCTGGAAATTGTTTAGGCAAGACCCACATTCCACTGGCATTAGTAATTATGTCACATGTTCACATGTTTGGACCTGTTGCTTCAACATTTTAAGACATGCCCCAGAGTTTAGATGTCAGTTATAAATATATGACAAGTGGAATCACGTTTTAAACGATTACATGTTCTTAATTATTGTGTTTTCTTTTCAGAAAACCAGCATGAAGAAAATGACATCTGTAAATCACAGTCACGCACTGCAGTGGTTCACTCTAACACTGACCCTGCTGAGTGGAATCGGTGCCATGCCTGTGAGCGTGGACTCCGTTTGCTCTGCATCGTCCACAGCCAAGTACAGCTTGACGTTTACGGGTAAATGGAGCCAGGCTGCTTTCCCCAAACAGTTCCCTGTTTACAGGCCCCCTGCTCAGTGGTCCCCGCTGATTGGTGAGTGGAAAGCTCTGATGGTCATGACTAATGACTTTTTTGTCTAAATGTAGCTTGATAGGCTTTTGCAAATTGCCAAACTAGTAATGTATTTTAAACAAGTACTAAAAAATAGGCTGTGCTTAAAGAAGCAAAACACACACATTATGAGCTTTTGATTTCTTTTTCCCTGCAACACGTAATCTGAACACGTAGCATTAGCACAAACCATTAGACAAGCATTGCTTAGCTTTAGCACTGCAACTGATCATCTTTGCATTGTATTCACTATTTTTATGTATTAGTGTGACAAAATGTAAATGTATCATATGTTCATTCTTTAGGAGTTACTCACAGCTCAGACTATCACATCTGGCAAAAGAACGAATACGCCAGTAACGGGGTGAGAGAGTTCTCGGAGAAAGGAGAAGCTTGGACTCTGATTAAGGAGGTGGAGGCAGCTGGAGAGCGCATCCAGAGTGTATATGGCCTCTTCTCTACCCCAGCTGTGCTTGGAGGGACAGGCCAGACAACCACAGAGTTTGAGGTCTATGCAAGACACTCGTTTGTAAGTCTGATGTCATTTAGAATGATGCTCTTTTCTCATGTGGTTCATATTTACACCAGTGGACAGTACATTGTAAAAATTTGACAGCAACATCAAACCTAGCTTAGTGTATGAAAATCTAAAAGCTATCATTTATGTAACAAGCAAGAATTTGTAATCTGTGATTTATAGTATTAGTATTAGTATTGTTTATTAAAAGCAATTATTACTACAGAGACAGTCCTATAGCATTACGATTTTTGGTTAAGCCAAAGTACCTACACAGTATCCAAAACACTACAACTAATTTAGAACATATACTTTATTAGTCCATATAAACACACAATTCAAGATTTATTTTGAAACTTTCCAAGAAAAATCTGTGAGAAAAGTCCAACTGCCAACTCACAAGAGCCACATGCAATTGCAAGTTACATATAGACTGCAAATTCCACAGAAAGCTAACACTGTGCTCATTTTGCAGTTGTCTTTTATTATGCGGATTGTGCCCAGCCCTGACTGGTTTGTCGGCGTAGACAGTCTAAATCTGTGCGAAGGAGACCATTGGAAAGAAAACATAAGCCTTGACCTGTTTCCTTATGATGCTGGCACAGACAGTGGCTTCACTTTTTCTTCACCTAACTTTGAGACTATTCCCCAAGACAAGGTCACACAGGTAATCCCAAAGAACTGACGTCCCAAAGTTGAACATTTCATTGACAGTCTTGATATTTAAAACCACAATTAGACATCATAAATTACTCCGGTTTCTTCTGTTCTTCTCAGATTACGTCATCATTTCCAAGCCACCCGGCCAACTCCTTCTTCTATCCTCGACTGAAGCATCTTCCCCCAATAGCAAAAGTCACACTCACCAAGATCAAGAACAATCAGATCTTTAATCTGCCAATTGAGCCAACGCAGACTAACCAGATCCCCACTGGCAACGAAATAGATGAGTCTCTTATAAGTAAGTTCTGAAACATTACAAACCATTTTGTTTAATTGTGCACCAACTGGTGTGATGCTCAAACCAACACATGCACCAAACAGGTCAAAACAATGATGGAATGTACAGTCATTCTGAGAAATCCATTATCCACAACTGTACATTTAATAGATTGTACTTTAGAGACTAACAGGGATTTAAGTATACATAGTGATAGCATTGCTATCTTATATTTATGCCAAGCTTTAAAAGCAACAGAAGATTCTTTGAGAGAATTTATGGTAATTAACTCAAATGTAGGCTTGTCGCACATTGTGTAAGCAAAACTGTTCATCCGTCCCCATGGTTACCTAAACAACAAACCCCAAACAAGACGACAGAGGCCAGCCCATTTGGAGTTTTTCTGCCACTCAGCAGTCAGAAAGTGTTTGTCATGGAAGCAAAATGCAATGTCAACTCCAACCATCCTTTCCTTTCCATGTCCCATCCTTCTGCTTTCCTACTTTCCTAAAAAAAAAACCCTCTAAATCTGTGATAGAGATTAACATTTTACAAGGTCATGACTTCTGGATTGGTCTACAAAACGAGAGGATTTCCAGTCAAGCTCAATATGAGTGATATGCAAAATTATTTATTTTTCTTGTAACATATGGGGAACAATTAGAATAAATCATATTTTGCGAGTGCACTGAAAAATAAATGGCAAACATTATCTAGAGAAAGACAGTCTGGCTTTGGTTACATAACTGTTTAAAGCACATGCCTTTTTTCCTTCCAGCATTCTGAATCATTAACAATATCCATAATAAGTAGCTCATTCTGGGTGGCAAACAAAAAATTTAAGCTCCTCTTTTGCATTTTTACATTTTGGTGATTTGTATGAATTCACTTGCAGGAGACTCAGATAAAAAAACCCAAATGATTGAATCAGACATATAAATACACAGGTTAGTACTATGATAATGTCCTATAGGACTGATTAACGTGATTTATTAAACTTCGTTTGACTTTTAAATAATTTACAATTTGGATGAACAGTTAACATGCTGTGCGCATACACATCACTTTTTTTGCTCTCCTGACTCTCTCATTGGCTATTGCCAGAATTATTTGTTGGATTACACTGGAAGAACTCTGGATTAGATCGGAAGGCTTAACATTGACTTGTTTCTCTCCTCACACTACCACATCATATGCACTGCTCATTGCTTCTGACCTGAAATACCATTTCAAATTGTGAGGATTTCTCAGAAGAAGCAAACTAGGGATATACTTGGGCTAAACATTGTGATAAACATTCTGTTTACAAATTGCCACAGAGACTGAGTGGCTTAGTCATACTTTGTGAGTCACCATTTAGCTTGATATCAGTACTTTTCCATACTTCTCCCACAGTTCCCATTGTATTTTTCCTCAGATACTCCTCTTGACTGTGAGGTGTCTGTCTGGTCACCTTGGGGTCTGTGCAAAGGTCAGTGCGGTGAAAAGGGAGTGAGACATCGGACCCGATACATTCATATACAGCCTGCCAACAACGGTGCTGTTTGCCCCCCGTTGGAGGAGGAGAAAGCCTGTGTCCCTGACAACTGTGTGTGAGGATCCACTAAATGAGGCCTAATAATTTATCTTTAAATTTTCCCCTCAGTGTTGGTGCCACGTTGATGCAATGTGGTTTGGACTACAGACTGAAAGCAAGGTCTTTATGGAAGTACAATTCCATAATACGACAACTGTTAATGGTCATTTCCATATCACTATTTCCAAACTGACTAAAGCATTCCATTAGTGTAGTTATGGTGCAGGACTGGTGGCTCATGTGGGGAAGCTAATTAGATCATAATAAGTGAGCACACTAGACTACATAAGCTAAATACTGAAGCTAAAGTTAACCAGCCCAAAAACAAATTTGAAAGTGACTTCAATAAAAAAAAGAAAGAAATACCGAGCACCGAGATCATACAGATGTACTACTTACTCCGTACTGCAATAACTGCCTTCCAGTACCACTTACTTTAAGAAAGCAGCATCAGTTAGGGATGCCTTTCTTACTGAAGCTAGGAAAAGCAACAAAGGTTGCAATAAACTGATGCCCAGGTGTGAACTGATTGACCAAATACAGTCCAGTATAAAATCATGTAATTAAGTGAAATAAAAAAATGTAGGGCAAAATAATTCTTGTCTATAATGTTCTGTATGTGTTGTTAATGCCTGTACATTATTCGCAATACAGTGTACATATAAGCTGTAAATATGAACAAATAAACCAATCAACATAAGCGTTGTTGATGTTTTGTGATGTGTGAAAAATGTACACAAAATACACCAAACGCAATCAATAAGACATGTTTTGTGATCAAGGTTTGTATTGCTTTCAAGTAAATGGAACTAAATACTTCAAACTGAGAGTCAACTTAGAATTAAAATGAAGTTAACAGAGAATTAATAAAGATGAAATGATCAGTGTTTTAGGGGCCAATACAGTTAGTCTGGACTGTTACGCTGCATGTTATCATTATGGTAACATGTTAACATACGGTTATGTTCACATGTTATCATTGGAAAAGTGCCATTTTGGTTTTCGTAGCAGTACACAGTCATTAACTGCAGGCTTCAGCAATCCTTAAGAGTTAACTGATTCAGCATTTCAAATAGTTCTCTGATCTCTCCATTGAAGCTTGTATGCATGAGGTTACTGAAAGTGAGAAATCAAACTGAATACCAATTTTTCACCTTTTTTTTTCATTTTTTTGTTATAATGATTTGCTTGTATACATACATACTTCCTCTGATTTTAAGTAAAAAAGTCCACAGAATACATTTATTTAGCATTTTAAATTGCTCTCTTATGTCCACATAGACGGTATGTGACCTAGTTCACATATGCCCAAATACAGTTTTACACACCCACTTAAATGCATTATTTGGTCCTAGACTTGGTGTTTTCATTTTTCAGTTAGCTCATGAATAAATTGATAAGCTCTGCTCTGATTGGCTGGTTTACGGAGACATGGCAATGCTCACACAGAAGCAACATCTCAAAATAAACAGGCAGGAAAACCTCTGTGTAAATAAGTTCAGTTGTGATATTATTTAGTCATGCTAATCCATTAAAATGTGCTAGTAGCTAACATTTGGAATGAAGAATTTATATATATATATATATATATATATATATATATATATATATATATATATATATATATATATATATATATATAGGATTTAGATTTAGATCAGGGTTCATAGCAGACCTCTTCAGAATAGTCCTATGCTTTGCTCTTAGCTATTCTTGGATGTTTTTAGCTGTGTGTTTTGGGTCATTACCTGAGACTGAGACCAAGCTTTCTGACACTGGGCAGCACATTTTACTCTAGAAAGTCTTGACAGACAGATTTCATTGTACCCTGCACAGATTTAAGACATCCTGTGCCAGATGCAGCAAAGCAGCCCCAAAATATAACTGAGCCTCCTTCATGTTTCACTGTAGGTACAATGTTCTTTCTTTGTGTGCTTCATTTTGCATCTGTGAACATGAAGCTGATGTGACTTGCCAAAAAGCTCCAGTTTTGTCTCATCTGTTCAGAGGATATTCTCCCAGAAGCTTTGCGGCTTGTCAATATGCATTTAGCAAATTTCTGTCTTGCATTTTTATGATTTCTCCTCAGCCGTCTTCCATTTAGTCCACTTTGGCTAAAACAGCGACGGACGGACACCTTGTGGACGGAAAATTTTCTTTCTTCTCTCCTGAGACAACTGTCTCCTTTGCTTTTTGTGGTCCATGTTCAGTGTGGTACACACCATAATACCAAACAACACAGTGACTAATTATCACACTTCAAATAGGCCAACTGATTAAATACAAGTTTATAGAATCCTGTAATGCTAATTACTTATTATCAGCTGCAAGTTATTTCAGTAAACATTTCTTTCATTAACAGAAGGGTACCAACAATTCTGTCCACATGTGTACACTCTATGATTAAGTCCTTGAATTAAACCAGCTGTTTTCCCTTTCCTGGTGACCTCATAAGCTCTGAGCGCTGCTATGATTTGCTGGTTTACTGCAAGGCAAACTGACAATTACACCTAGGCAGACACAGACAGAAAAGCAAAATGAACCTCTATGTAATAAGCTAGGTCGTTTGTTAGATAGCTATTCAGGCATTCTTTTCCTAAGGTTTGCTAGTAGCTAACTCTATCTGTAACAGCTACTTGCTTTCGATCTGGACAACAATACAAAGTAAATTAGTGTGAAGTAAAGTAAAATGTTGTTATCTTTCAGTTTAACTTTTAATTTAAGGCGATCTGACTGCAAAAAGTAGTCACTCCTCTTGACTGTGAGGTGTCTGTCTGGTCACCTTGGGGTCTGTGCAAAGGTCAGTGCGGTGAAAAGGGAGTGAGACATCGGACCCGATACATTCATATACAGCCTGCCAACAACGGTGCTGTTTGCCCCCCGTTGGAGGAGGAGAAAGCCTGTATCTGTGTATATATATATATATATATATATATATATATATATATATATATATATATATATATATATATATATATATATATGGATCATTGGCATTTTCCATGTAATAAGCAGAATTTAGGTCCCACAACTGGACTGAATTGTACTTAATTACTTCATTTTTTAGTGTTGCATTTAAGTCTGTACTTCTGTATTTCCATCTTTCATAAATGAGACACACAAACCATCACGCCAACTGATAAATGATGTCATTTTAGCAGCTACAGTTGCTTTTTGTCAAACTTATTTTAGAAAATGAGCTAAAAAATAGATACACTTAATCAAATAAAACCAATTTGATTGCAGTTAAATGTATAAAGTGATGTTAATACGATAACCTTTACATGACTTCAAATGACTTAACATGTTTCGAATGACTAGTAGAAAACTAGAATGATGAGATGTAAATGACTTGACCGAATATTCAATCATTTCTTATTGTTCCAAAAATACTTAAAATAAAATTGCAAACGAATATGGCACATGATTAAAAACTTAATATATATTTTCTATCAGATCAACCTCACCTGTGTTTTCCCTCCTTCTCCCTGTCCGACATAAAGCATACATTTAATGCATACATTTACATGCCGTGTGATGAGCCTTTTAACCTAACATAAAAAAGCAAAATTCAGCCGATAAAATATAATTCAGATACCATCGCGCATCTTTAGCCTGTGATAAGTTGTTTTGCATGTCAGTCTATCTACCCTTTTCTGCCAATGTAAGCAGTTCTAAAGTCACCAAAATCAACAAAACTCTCTGACGATAGGCAGCAGCCTGACTTGAAAGATTAGTGCATTATAAGTTTGCTACATTAGCCTCACAGCTACAGTACAAAACTGGAAACAGCTGTTTAATATTTATTTAGTAAATGGAATGAGGAGAAAATTGTAAACTGTATTATTATACTTATCATCATGTAATTCATCACTGATGCAAAGGTGTAATTTAGCCAACCGCTAGCAAGTTACATAGGGGCCTTTATGAGGCAGAACAACTAATAGGTTAACTATTCAGGTTTCCTTATCAACACTGTTGAGCACTTGCTGTAGTCTTATCGCTCTCTTTGCTTCCTATTTTGTTTGAGCAAAACCTTTGCAGGTGGTCATTTCACACGCACAGTGAACTCACCTACAACTCTCATAGATATTCATATTGACTGTTTCTTGCTTTGTATCTGTTTCACTTTAGACGATATATAGATACTACAATGAATTCAAGCTGGATTTACCTCTTGATTGCATGCTTTGGGAATTTGACAACTGCCATGTACTTTGATTTAATACAGCAGAATGAGAAGTGTATCATTGAGGAGATTCCAGAGGACACTCTTGTCACAGGTGAAACGAACATGCTCCATTATTAATGTCTGCCACTTCTATGTATTTTAAATACTCTGCATTTTGGTTACAGGCTTAGACAAGGAAGTTGTGGTAAATGGTTCATAATACATCAATTTATTAATAATGTAAATGTAACATGTAACATAATGTAAATGTTCACATTCATTATAAAGATTAATGACAATGGCAAAACAAAAGCAACCCTATTTTTTTCTCCTCAGGTTATTTCTTTTTAGAGCACTGGGATCAAATAAAGCAGGATAACTCTCCACATCTTGGCTTAACAGTCACTGTCAAAGACCCTAACAGTGAGGTTGTAGAAATACATTGTGCCATATTAATGACACATGCCAATACATGTACAATAAGTGTATAATTTCTTTATCTTACAGCGCCCAAAAGGACCATTTAACGTTTTTTACTATGCGCAGGTACTGCTGATGAAACGTTTTGGCAGATATGGAAAATTCACCTTTACATCGCATGCTTCTGGTCAGCATTTCCTGTGCATAAGATCAAACTCTACCAGATTTTCTGTGTTTGCAGGCGAACGGCTGGTGAGTTGAGGACTTTTAAGGGCTTATAAATCAAAGTGGATTACTCACATCTGACCTGCTGAAGTCCTTCAGGGATAGTTTGCCTGTGGACAATGTTATGAAGCAGATTGTGTCTGAATGCAAGGGTGGACTGGGGTTTGCATTAAGTAGTTTGCCTCAGATACACTAAATGGGATATAGGTCACTTCAAGCAGGAAATCAAACTGAATACTAATTCTTAAGCTTCTTTTTTCTTATTTTTAAACAGGATGTGTTTTGAATTCATGCATAATTCCTGATTTTTGTAAATTAAAGATATCATACAATGCATTTATTCAGCATTAAAAAATTGCTCTTATGTTTATATGGAAGGCATGAAGAATTACAAAAAACAACTAATGAAACTAATGGCCTGAAACAAAAATGATGGTACCATTAACTTAATATTTTGTTGCACAACGTTTTGAGGCTATCGCTGCACTCAAGCCATTTCTGTAATGCTCAGTGAGACTTCTGCATCTGTCCGCAGGTATTTTGGCGCACTCCTCATGAGCAAATGGCTCTAGCTGTGTCAGATTTGAATGGTGCTTCTTAGACTGCATGTTTCAGCTCCTTTCACAGATGTTCAATAGGATTTAGATCAGGGCTCATAGCAGACCTCTTCAGAATAGTCCTATGCTTTGCTCTTAGCTATTCTTGGATGTTTTTAGCTGTGTGTTTTGGGTCATTACCTGAGACTGAGACCAAGCTTTCTGACACTGGGCAGCACATTTTACTCTAGAAAGCCTTGACAGTCAGGAGATTTCATTGTACCCTGCACAGATTTAAGACATCCTGTGCCAGATGCAGCAAAGCAGCCCCAAAATATAACTGAGCCTCCTTCATGTTTCACTGTAGGTACAATGTTCTTTCTTTGTGTGCTTCATTTTGCATCTGTGAACATGAAGCTGATGTGACTTGCCAAAAAGCTCCAGTTTTGTCTCATCTGTTCAGAGGATATTCTCCCAGAAGCTTTGCGGCTTGTCAATATGCATTTAGCAAATTTCTGTCTTGCATTTTTATGATTTCTCCTCAGCCGTCTTCCATTTAGTCCACTTTGGCTAAAACAGCGACAGACGGACACCTTGTGGACGGAAAATTTTCTTTCTTCTCTCCTGAGACAACTGTCTCCTTTGCTTTTTGTGGTCCATGTTCAGTGTGGTACACACCATAATACCAAACAACACAGTGACTAATTATCACACTTCAAATAGGCCAACTGATTAAATACAAGTTTATAGAATCCTGTAATGCTAATTACTTATTATCAGCTGCAAGTTATTTCAGTAAACATTTCTTTCATTAACAGAAGGGTACCAACAATTCTGTCCACATGTGTACACTCTATGATTAAGTCCTTGAATTAAACCAGCTGTTTTCCCTTTTCTGGTGACCTCATAAGCTCTGAGCGCTGCTATGATTTGCTGGTTTACTGCAAGGCAAACTGACAATTACACCTAGGCAGACACAGACAGAAAAGCAAAATGAACCTCTATGTAATAAGCTAGGTCGTTTGTTAGATAGCTATTCAGGCATTCTTTTCCTAAGGTTTGCTAGTAGCTAACTCTATCTGTAACAGCTACTTGCTTTCGATCTGGACAACAATACAAAGTAAATTAGTGTGAAGTAAAGTAAAATGTTGTTATCTTTCAGTTTAACTTTTAATTTAAGGCGATCTGACTGCAAAAAGTAGATTTTACACAGCATGGCTGCTACTTATAGGCCACACTTGGTGTTGTGATGTTGCTTGGTACTGAAACTGCTTCTCTTTTCAGTCTCTTTCTAGTCCAAGGTTTGGGAAACAAGAATAAAAAATGCAGAGCAAACTAATAATTCTTGAATGTAAGTTGTCCAGAATCTTGTTCACATTCTGGCATATGCACAAGCTGTAATGTTTATGGTGGAATGAAATATTTTATTAAGAAGCTGGCAAATAGGAAGCCAATTTCAGCCTCATCTGAAGATAAACATTGACCATTAAAAAGGTATGAAAAGTGCCAACATCCCCTTTACAGACTGGAATGACAGATTTCTCCACACAGTCCACCACTGTCGCTGCTTCATTGTCGCTGTTTTGCTGGGCTAGAATGTGAGCTGGTGTATGTACATTTTGGGAGTCAAGACTGTTTTGTAACAGTTTAGGATTTTGGAATGACCCTTTTCACTGGAGCCTTTTGCAAATGCCGGATTTTAATTTCAAGGAGATGACAACAGTGTTTGATCTTCAGTGTAGGTTAGTTCTATGTACTAAATTCTCTTTATTCAACTAAGTCAGTATAAATACAGTTTTTTGTTCTATGGCACCTTTAAGACGCTGATGTAACATTGCATTTAGATTCTGAATCTGTGCTTATCTAATAATAATGTATTACCATAAGATATTACCTTTACTCTCGATGCGCAGAAGGTGCATTTGGATGTCCAGATGGGAGAGCATGCCATTGATCCCAGCGCTGAAAAGACAAAAGACACATTCAACACCATTGAGAACAAAATAAGGCACCTTGTTGACCAGATCCACTACATTAGCAAGCAGCAGAACTTCCAGAGGGTGAGGAAGCAGTTTAGCAATGACTTACTTTTTTTTAACTCACAGAAACAAACAACAGCATAATTCTAACCACATTTACAAAACTGTAGGGACTTTCAATAATTACCAAGAATCTGAGAGCAATTTGTAATAGTTGATTGTGATGTTACTTGCAGGAACGTGAGGAAACATTTCGTCTGATGAGTGAAGAAACAAATGGAAATGTTTTGTGGTGGGCAATTATCCAGACCTCGATACTACTCTCCGTTGGAATCTGGCAAATGAGAAGCTTGAAAAACTTTCTAATCGAAAAGAAGCTGGTTTAATATCTCTTAATAGTTACAGAAAGCTATGTGTAATCTAACATGTAATGTAAAATGAGTCTGGCCACCTACTGAGCAAACATAAACGTTGTCACAACCTCCTAGAATCCTTCATGGGTTCCAGTACATATGCACGGAACTTAATGGAATTTTGCTATGTTGGCAATGTTGATTAATATCACAACCTTGTTCAGACAATGTAAAAAACACCACCTTTTGTTAGAACATAGGCAACGTTGTGATAATGTAGTGACAGCGTAACCACTACGTTATAACAGCATGGTCAAATAACGTTGTCACAACTTTCTGGGGAATTACATTTCAACATGTCAGAAAACACACAAGGTTATTGCAACGTTATCAACGTTATCAATGTTATCTACTGTCTTACAACGTTTTCAAAAGGTGGTGCTTTATACATTGTCTGAACAAGGTTGTCACAATGTCACTACTGAGTAACGTTGTCATGCAGTTTTATAATTACGTGTTGGCAGCTTAGCAAAATTCTGTTAAATGCAGATATGATGAAACTTTTACAATACCATGGAAGGATTCTAGAAGGTTGTGACAACGTACTGACAACGTTACTACTACGTTGTCACAACTTTCTGAGGAATTACATTTAAACGTTGTGGCCACTAAAACAGTAACGTGCGTTGTCACAACGTAACCGTGTTTGCAGGGTAGCCTGTCAGCCTTTTCCGTTACAGTAAACAATACGGTGTATAATAATGTTTTCACGTATTACCTGACTGATATAATAAAGTGCTGTTACTGTTTAAAAGTTGTCCGACTTTGTACCTCAGCTGTAACACCTTCTAGACGCATTTCTGACCAGCAGCTAGCGTCGCTACTAACGGTAACGAAACTGTATCTTCTCGCGATAACTAACGTGATCTTATAATAAACGCGCAATAGACCCTAGGTCTCAAAGTCGATTGCAAACTGGCCTCAACAGCTGACTTATCTCTAAAGAACAGACAACTGGAATATTAACGCGTTTTCTGATAGGGATTTAAACACTTTAATAAAACACCCCAACGACGACGTTTCCCCTTTTTTCATAAACAACGAACTAGCCGCGGGCCTAGCCCACAGCCATTGCCGCAGAGGCCTAGCTAGCTAGAACTTACTTGTTGCTTCTAGGCCGACGTGAGTGAGTTTGGTGGTATTTTTATGTTATTTAGCCAACTTCTTAGTCCTTACAAACATGTACTTGTCCGTTTACCAAGACAACGCCATCACATTGTGCTTTATGTGCCCTTTTAGCTGTAGCAAATACGATTCTAACTGTAGGCAGTATTTCTTCAGTATTTTCTTCCACAGATGCGGCTGCACTTGCCTTCAGAGTAGACATTAAACCCTGGTTTGTAAAACTTCATAAACCACAAAGAATATGTCCCATTGGATATGCTGTAACTCGTGCTTTAAGTGTCCGGCACCTGACCGCCAACTGGCCGTGACAAACTGTGGTCATATCATCTGCAGTGTGTGCTTTCTGAAAGGTAATTTAGCGTAACACGCCTGTGGAGGTCTTATATTCCAGATGTCATGTTGGCAGATTCAGTACTGTGCAAATGATGTAGTCCAGGGGTGTCCTGTCTTACTCTTAAAGGGCTGCAGGTTTGTATCCCCCCAAAAAAGGCAGGTGAACACCTGAGTCCACATGTTTAATCAGTTGTTATCAGTTGTATAACCACTTGTTCTGTTGGAAAGAAAACCAACCTGGCCCTTTGCAGATAAGATAGGACTCTCCTGTATTAGGACATCTAAAAATATAACTTTTTGGAGACATCATTGTTACTGTTTTACTTTTTATTTTATTATTCTAATACTATGTAGTGTATATAGTATTACAATCCACATCACACTAACTGCTGAGATCTATACAGATCTATTTACAGTCAATCATGTATTATGGCTGCACATGTTTTGCACTGAACAAGCCCCTGAAAGCAAAGTGTAAAATACTGGTTGTCCTGATTGGGTTATAAGTTACCTCTAGGACCCTCTGAATGCCAAACTTTATGGAGTAGGGGAATTTTTAATCTGGAGATGTGGTACATGGTTAGAGTTATGTGGTGTTATAACTTATAACAGAATTATTAGTTTTGGTGTTTGTTGGGGAAAAACAGAAGAATAAATACTGTTTCAGGGAAAGGTCACTTTTTAGCCAGTGAGCTTCTGTCTTTTATATTCTTACCAACGAAAGATGCTTCATTGGCCTGCCTTAGGGTGGCGCCATAGCAAATTACCTGCCAGGGATACTTCTCAAAAACTTCACAAAGTGTCATAACATATTTGTGGGTCTCAAAATTTTTCTAAGAGTTTGGTGGAAAGAGTGAATTATTACTCTCTTTTCAAACCCAAGAGACATGCACGATTTTAGTTAATATGTGGAAGATCAACCGAACTACGCAAGCACTGAAGATTGTTAAACCAAATATTTTGTTGCCATCAAAGCTAGCATCAGAGCCACTAAGTAAGCAGCCAGCCAACACTGAGGTAGCCAGCCAACACAGCACCCCTCAAACATTGGAGTTTTGCACACTCCAATCCACCATCAAATAACCAAAGTAGATAAGAAGGTCTGAGGTTTGGGCATAAATCTGTACTGTATCAACTATGTTTTTACCTCACACTGGACTTTAGCAGCATGTTTCCTTTACAAGACTGGAGCTTACATCTAAGGTCTGGTAAAATCACTTTGCTTTTTATGGGCTGTGAACTTAACAAATGTTAGAACATTCAGCCATCTAGTGGTTGTTATGTAGTTTTACAGGGTGTCACTAAATGGCCTCCTTATGCTATTTGGTTAAAAATTTGATATTGCTTTTAGGGAAAGAAGGCGAGTGTCTAATCTGCAAAGCAAAATGTCAGCTGTCTCCACTCTCAGACAAAGTAAGAGACATCAGACATTGTAATTCTCACTGATTTATCATGCTTATTGCTACAACACACATTTTTTATATATGTCACATTCTAGAGCAGCTCAGAGGTTAAGGCACTCTTCTTGGACATAAACACAGTTGCAGCCAGATACCTCTCGGAGATAAGCAAGGTGACAGTTATAGTGGCTGTGCTCTGCTTTCTATTAAAATAGTGTGTTAAATATAGTCTGACCCAACAACAGATACTATATTTAAAAGACATTATTTAACCTGTTTAGGTCTTGCAGTTCCAGGCAAGACACCAGAAAAGGATACTAACCTACTATCAACAAAAGGCAAGAGTTGCTTTCATGAGTCAAATTATATTCATCATTAGCATATATGTATATAGAATCAGTTATAGTGTTAAGAAATAGACATGTTGAAATATTCTGTTTTCTTTTATAGAATGAAAAAATGAAGGAGACTGTGATCAAAATGCAACAAGAGATGCAACAAATGTCAAGGTAAGAATTTTTCAAGACATTTAATAACTTTGTGCAAATTGTTTACCGTATTTGGGCTAAATGTTTTAATGTTCTGCCTTTTTATTATATGCAGAAAAATTACAGAACAGAGTGCCTACATATCAAAGTTAGAAGTAACTCTTCAGCATCAAAGGTATTTTTAAAGTTTGCAACATAATAGATAGAGGATGTAGCATGTAGTAACATGAAAAAATGATATGTATTTGAGGTTCTAATGGTTTAATTGTTATGACTTGTGTTTAATGAATGAAATACTAATTTATAATATTGCAGAAAAGCATTAAAGGAAAAGATACCACCTCTTAGCACTGTGCTATGTAATTCACATTTTTACTTATTCCTAGTTCCAGACTGGGTTCGCAGTCTAACAGGGATGTGCATGCGTCAGCTAATTTTAAACCAGGTAAACTCCAACGTACAGTGATTCAAAACAGTTTTTTTTCTTATTTAACATATTTAAAGAAGCATTATTCCACTTCAGATTTTCAAACAATTCATTTTGCTCTATGTAATCATAGATATGAACAAAATATGCATTTGTAATTATGACAAAATACATAAAATCAGATTGATGGGGACAAAATACTCAAGTAAGTAATTAGAACTATTTGCCACTTGTGTTTTCACACAGCAAAATTCAACCTCTGCATTTAACCCTTCTGTGCAGTGAAACACCCAGATATACACACACTAGTGAACATACACACTAGGGCCCCTAACCTTCAGCCCACGACTGCCCCAACTAGTGATGCACGGCCCCCAAGGTTTCTGGAGTCGACTCCAACTAACTACTCCTGCCGCTGGAATAGATGTTTCATCATATTTAACCAACAATAAGAGAGAGCTGGTGATAAATGGATACTGCAGAGATTAAACAGTCTTAAAAATAGGTTATCACGGTTTTAAGGCACTACAGATTATTGTAATATGATTAAAATTCAGTTTATTTTACGTAATGAGGGGAAGCTCAGAGTGATGTACTGACAAAATCATTACTGTACTTAGAAATCTTTTTTTTATTATTCTTTATTTAAAATGTTTTCACTTTATTTTAAAGAGGCTGGAGTTACCATGACGGTGCACCAGAATGTAACTACAGTGTAATTTAACTAGCTTCTGTCAGAATGTCCCTCAAACTAGTTACTGTGAAAGTAAGTCCCGGCTCCCAGATTCGCTAGAGGCGAAGAATTAACTTGTTAGGAATCGACTCCCCATCACTACCCACATCATAATGCTTCCAGCTTCGTATTTTACTGTGCATATGGTGTTCCTAGAATCCTGCACACAGTTCTTTTTCCTTCCATACAGAGAGAATTATTGCAAGAGTGTTCCATTTTTGTCTGACCAGAGAACATTTGGCCTTATTCACCAATATCTTCTTAAGCTGTTTTCTTAAATTGGTTCTTAAAAAAGGTCCTAAGAAAACGTCTGTCAGATACCTGATGTGTTCCCCAACTGCTTTTGAGTGTGGGTAGGTTCTGTTCTTACCTAAGAACGAATCCCAAATGTGAATATCAAAATCTTTGTTTGACATTTAAGTCAAAATCTTCCAGAAAACCTGTTTTTATGAAAATAAGGATTTCTTCTTAAGAGTGGTTAGTGACTTAGGCCCAATGTTCCAAAACAGGTTAAATACTTGTGTTTAAATTGTAGCTGTGCCTCATGAGTCTTTTTTATAGGGTCTAAGAACAGAGATGATTGCTGTGTGGTCCATTGTTGGAGTTCTGTAGGCAACATTTGTTCCTGCTGCTTTCAGGTCATGCAGCAAATCTTTTTGAGTGGCTGATTACTGAGCGTCTAAAGGCCCCCACCACCCATCATATTAGTTTCTTATACATATTGTTGTTTATATTTATGTATACTTACAAATACTTTGCACACATTTACTAAGTAAAAGACAGTACTTGTGTAAATTTGAAGGGCACATATGCACTGGAAGTATATTTAGTAACAAAAGTACAGGCGTCATAATCTTTATTATAAAGATATTATTTATAGTGGGACCAGGATAAGGAGCCATAAAAAAATATTCTGAAGACCACAGTGTTCTGGTGAATTATGGTCTAGTAGAACAGAGCAGGACCCCCGTTGCTTGTTAGAACATGCAGACAGGTCTTGCTAAAAAGTGTGAAGAGAATGTCAGACTTAAAATACAGAGCAATTACTTCAGGCAGCCATTAAAGAGTAGGAGACTTGCTAAGAGTAATATGTATAACACAAGAGGGAGCTACCGAGTCAATGATGAAATAGTAACAAATTGAGAAAAGCTTTCATATAGTTATTTGTTAAGACAAGCTTTAACATATACATATTTTTTTTATAAATAGCTTTTTTTCTCTTTATCTACAGTATCCTCAGTGACAAAAAATCCCTATTCATCTCAGGTGTCTCTGCCCCACCATTCATCCACCACAAGCCAGTGAGTACCATTATTTGTATCCTTGCTTTTCTCGTACATGAGTTCTCGTAATGAGCAATCTTTTTACCGCTTGTTGGGTTCTTGTTTTTTTGGCTCTAACAAATATTTATCTTCTGTTCTCCCTGCTCTAAAATGTTTATTACAAGTGGATGTTTTTAATCTTTTATAAGTCCAAGAACATTTACACATGGCATCAAAATGGAATCAGTGTAATTTATGTGTTACATGTTTTGTAATGTGTTGCTCAAATGTTCCTCAAATAGTCAACAGTCACCCCCCCCCCCCCCCCCCCCCCCCCTTCACTTCCCACCCCCAGTCCGCCTGGGCTGAATGACCGTAAATGGTTGACATATGGGGACCATGGCACTGTGTTTGCTTTAGTATTAGCATAAAGAATGGGGGTTGTCTCCAGCGCTTTCGTCCACCTCACTACAGAGCCTTCTGCTCCAGAGCTACTATCACAACAATCCTGTGCTACAAGACAGAAAGGTGATCCTGTCCATATAAACACTGAGTATCCTGCCTCCATTCATCATAGTCCACGATTAGTCCTTAGTTGTTTGTATTAGCTTAGCTCTTATGAAGTAGGCGCCTACCGCAGAGCTGAAGGGGAGCAGGGGCGATGATATAATGGTCTGGATGGTTTTTAAACGTCTTGGGTGTTGTAACAAAACACCTACCGTGATGTCATGTGATGATAATAAAGAGTAATTTGAACACTTAATTGTGATTTGATGAGAGATCCCAAAAATGTTTAGAGTTTAGTTTGATGGAACACCAGCTAGGGGGCACTGCTGTATAATTTTTTTCATTGTGATTGTGATTAGCAAGCTAGAACACAAGAAGTGAGTATTGATGAATTGGCCTGAAGTGTTTGTGCTGTGCAATCACTGCCAATCATTTGTGACACTTGTTTGATTATTGTTTATCAGGATTGAAAACATTAACGTTGACAGCAGGGGGTTTTCCCGGAAAGTAAGTTCACTCTTTGTTTTTGATCTGATTAAGTGTAATGCATTTATTTTAGTGTTTGTGAATGAACCAGGACACAATTTATCTAGATTTATATAGTTTATCTATATTTCCAGTGTATGTGTACCTTAGAAGTAGTCATATCTCTTAGTAGAGTATTTTTAGTAGGTCTTATGTGTGTTGCTACAATCAAGCGAACCATTAATAACCAAATTCTGAAAATTCTTTGTCACTTACAGCCAGAAATTTCTGGAAGCATGCCAAGACTTTGTCTCATCAGCCCTCCACAAGATGGCCGTATAGGTTTGTGTATGAAGGTCCAATATTTAATGTCTTTTTAATTTGTGTATACATGGATTTTCCATTGGTAACATCATTGGTGAATTTTTACTGCTGTCTATTAGACGTGTCTTGAGAGTCACCATTTGCACCATAAATCTTTTTTCCACGTACTCAATTGTGAAAGTAAGTCCCGGAATTTACACCTGTGTTGTTTTTGTTTTACCCCCTTGGTGCCTAAAATGTGGTGCTGTTTCGAAGCATATAAACAACTCCTAGTGAAAGCCAGCCAGGCCAAAGGACAGCCCCCACACAGTGTGGTTAGTCTTAACGCAATGTCCCTAGTACAGCCCACATTCCTCCCATGTTAATTCAGGACGGCTCATTTTTTAAACTAATCCAGACTATAAAAATGCTGTAAATGTCTAGGAAATTGATGTTTGAGCATGCTGGTATTTGCTTTTCTATATTTGGGTCAAGAACAATTTTGCTAATAATAATAATAATAAGAAGAAGAAGAAGAAGTTGTTTTGTTCACTTATTTGTATGTATTTAAATTCATTATCGAAATGTATTTAAACTGGAAAGCTAATTAAGTCTGAACCACATAGAAGAACTATAAAGAATTAAATGTGTTTGCATGAGTGTAATCATTTTTAGTGAACGTTAGAACTAGCCACTTACTTTTGGCTGAAATGTTGACTGTTTCGTTTGTAGAAAACATGTTGGTTGTTTAAATAGATTATGTGTTAATGTGTAATGTGTATTTCTTTTTGTTGTGGTCTACTCTTCCTCACTCAAAAAGAAGCCAGTAGATATGTACACTAATGTACAGTACATGTTGTTGTGTCTTGTTAGGTACAGTTCCTCTAAGAGCAACAAGCCAGAGCCCTATGGCTGGGCACGCAGTGCAAGGTGCCAGTGTCAGGTATTTTTTTCCCAAGTTATATCATAGGAGCGTAACTGTTTTGGGATGTATACATAAAGTAATGTTAAAGCACATCTCCTCTGTCCCCGCTTGCAGAAGAGAGTTCTCCAGCAGTTTAAAGCAGCCCATGCAGTCCTCGTCCAGTAGAGCGCTTTACCGCAGGGAGTCTCCGTGGGAATCACCCGTATTTAAACTGGCTCCAGCCTTCAAATACCCCTCCATGTCCTCTCTGGGACCTCCGCCATGACATATCATAACAACCATCTTAAAATATCACCAGTGCCTATAGAACAAGTGGTCTATTTTTGTATGGCGTATGAAGATACCACAGTATGAAGCTACCACAGTAAGTTTGCTTGCGTGTATGCAAGAGAGCAAAAATATGCATATTTGTGCTTATTCGAAACCGTAGCCATTTGTAAATTACCCTGTTGCTGATGCCGCAGTACTTTCAGATTAACTAGCTCTTTGGGCTATGAAATAATAGCCCTTCTGTGTCTATAAATGTCTCCGTATTTGCAGTAATCAATCACAGACCTAGCTGTGAATGTTAATTTTTATGTGCTGTACTGTGATTCAGTATGTGTCAGCTGCACCTGCGAATCTGCATCAGCAGTATGCATTTTATTCCCCCAAGTCATAAATCCCATATCACTGAATCGTTTAAACCTTGTTACACATTGACAACATGGCGTATGACTTATTAAAGTGATTTTAAGACGTTTTGGACATGCTTCTGTGCTATTGTGTGCTACGTTTTTAGGAAGCTGTTGTCTAATCAAAGCAGTATGACAACAATCAATATAAATCCTGTTGTGCGTTGCAACAGCTGAAAAATAGGCAATTCATTCGAAGGTCGACGTTCGCCAAGTTGAGGGGAAGAAACAGACTCTTGGGTTGGTGAAATTGGGCTTCAGATTGGACGAACGCAAGAAACGAACTCCGCGCCAAAATGAGTCACCCCAGCAACCCAATCCAATCTGTCCCTGTAAGGCATGCTCAGCCTAAATGAATCAAACCGCCGCGCGGAGAGACATGCTAAATGTAATTGTACCTTCGCTCTAAATGGCTTGTGTAACATGGCAGATATGACATATTAGAACAACCTCCACAGTCTTGTCTTTTTTGTGTGTGCGTGCGTGTTTGATCTCTCCACACCCTAGAGGCATGAAAGTCTCTCCTTACCGTGCGCTGTTCTGGCTGTCACAACTGTTCTTAAGATTTACACAGTGGGATGGCAAGCGCTCAAGTGCTGTACTGTATGCAGCCATTATTTTTATGGGGATTGTTTTCGAGACAATATAAAGTACCTTGGGGTACCTGGAGGCGTTTGACATTTCAAGGTGCTGGAACTTATTTAGCCCTGCTAGTTTTCCACTGGTAATAAGTGCACTGGGATTGCTTCAGGAAATAGCTTTTTAGGCCAGCTCAATACTCTGCTTAGTATTCCACAGTAAAGGGAATGTTCGATGAGCCGCACGCCCGTTGTCATCAGATAAAAGAACAGGGATGTAAAGTAGAGTTGCAGTTTTGGGATGAAGCACTGTGCAAGAAAAGGCTGTATTGATGCAATAATAACTTATTTGTGTAAATAGAATAAATGCAGAACAACTGTACAATTCCTCTCCTCGAGGAAGCCCTTACAGTCCAATACCTAATTCAGCTAAACAAGCCTTCATTAAATTAGATCAGTAGCTGCTGATAAAATGGAACAGATTAATGCCACAAGAAGTTAGGAACCAAATTTGTGGTCTTCTAACTTCATTAATCTAATTAATTAATAGCCCAAATGAAATGAAACATTCCTGTTTGCTGTAGTAATCATTATATGTCTTTATTCTAATGTTACTGGTAAAAACACAGTTACTACTAAGATGAAAAACTTTAGGCAGGCACAGTGCTAAATATTTAATAAATACAGGATGTGTTTTTATTACATGTGTATACTTTCTCATTAACATGACAAATACTGGGACCCAAAACTTATGTGGCAAAAACTGTTTTGATACACAAACAAGTGTGCCCGCTTGCATTATTTAGAAGGATACAGATAAGTATTTTAGAACTGAATGATCATTTCCACAACAGAGTAATAGTAATAAAAACTGTAAATGAATCATTAAATCAAACAAAAATATAAAAATTCCTTTTCCCCGCTATGAAAAGTTTTTTCATTTAATATTCTTTACTGGTTACCACTATAATTAAAACATTAAAACATGTATTTTACAATATAAAGCTTTGCAACTTCAGCCGTAATTATTTATGTGTTTAGTTGTGGCACATAAACCATTAAAACAAAATTTGAATGTAAAATCTTTCTTAAATTTGAAGAAAGCTTGATAAATGTAAAATAGATATGTGGAAACGTTATCAAATATATTCATATACTACAAAAAAGTGAACAACATTAGTTACGCCATTCAGAGCTCCAATTGACTAAATTATATGAACACTGTTTATTTGTGTAATTAGTGGTTTATTTGTGAACCTCAAATATTTATAGATACAAGTGTTCATGGGCCTGTCTAGATGATACAGATTGGTTGTGTAATTACATATAGACATATATATAGTGGTTCTTTTGTTCCATGGCTCTTCCTGACCTACTGTAGTTGGTTCAGTTAGTAAGAGTACCAAGGGTCAAACAATTCACAGCGTTCCTCCTAAGAGTTATGCCGTAAAAAGAGTTTGTCATCTGGCAGCGGTAGGCCTGTGTAAGTTCAGTGATTCTGAGGTCTGGACTATGTTGTGTCCAGGCTGTTGTTCCTTTTCATCAAATACCTTTTCATCAAAAACAGCTTCTTGACAGCTACACATCTTTTCAGACTGACAGTGCTGTCACAGTGGAAGGACAGAAACACCTGGGGATTTTTTTTCAGATCTGAACAACAGAGTAGAGCTTGCTTTTCTCAGATCACCAGTGTTGTTTATCTGAAGGTGATGCCTTTGGTGGTGTACCCGCTTGATGGAGTTAGGAATGAAACAATCAAAAGCATTTCTCCTTACGATTGAAATCAATGCTGACAGATCTTAATGTCCTTTTCTCAATTTTGCATAACGCTGTATTCGAAATTCTCTTACTCTGCGTTTAACAATGTCTTTCTGTCTTACCTCTTGGTACGTAAGGTTTCCTCTAGTAATGGCACATCTGGTTGCTGTTTTCCCCTTGACGTGGTGGTATACTTCAGTGTGGGGCAGTGTGTGTGTGTGAGTAGGAGAGAGAGTGTGTATGTACAATAATCACTTCCCACAATTACTACAACGGGGGAAAAATACGAACTCTTTGCAGGCAGTTAAATTTCCAGGCTGCTCACCTCTATGGAATGCAAAGGAAACTCACAAAATCTTGCTGGAACCTGGAGATCAGGAAAAGCAGCCTGCAACTTAAACCTAGAGCACTTTTGAAACTTTTGGCGACCCGG
Organism: Megaleporinus macrocephalus; assembly: GCA_021613375.1. Classification (NCBI taxonomy): domain Eukaryota; kingdom Metazoa; phylum Chordata; class Actinopteri; order Characiformes; family Anostomidae; genus Megaleporinus; species Megaleporinus macrocephalus. The sequence goes on from CM038713.1 coordinate 32,353,756, forward strand.
TTCTACCATAACAACACTCCTAAGTACCTGGAATATGTACATTCTGGGATAAAAAATTAAAAAAATACTGATGCATAAAAAAATACACAAAGTTGATTTGCACTCTAGAGGGAAACCTCTAGAGGGAGCTAGAGCAAGAGCCCAGCATGTGGTAATGCATATAGTTGAGGTATGGGCATGCATACACACACACACACCTGGTGCTCATTAGCTGTCCATATGCAGAAAGACGGCCCTTTGTGTTGGTATGGGCTCACCTCTCCACTGCCTCTGGCGTTGGACTTCAAACCGTAGATTTAAACATCACAAAACTCAGTCGGTCAATATTATATACATCGGAATGGACCCAGAATAGGCAATCCAATCCAAGAGACTGACAGGAACAAAATGCCTTCTCAAAAGTTGGCATGGCGGCACAGTGTGTTTAATGGCATGGCTACAAATCAAGAAGACATGGCCCGGCATTAGGTTACATGTGGCTAACTACAGCTTGACGAGCCACCCAAATGGCCGTAATTGAATGCAAGGTTACATATGTTTGGCTTATGAAGTTCACTCAGGCAGTGGAGGAGATTGAACAATGGCTTAATTGTGTTGTACAGATGTACAGGATACATTATGCGCTTCATTAAAAGACATGCAAACGAGTAATTCCGCTATTAGGATACGGCTATTCTTAACAAAGTCAAGATGAAGAAGATTGAAAGTGAGCGTTAGACTCTGAATGACCAGAACCTTGGCAAACAGAAGGCCCAGCATCTCAAGCCTGATGCCAGAATAAACAAAAAACAAATGGGCGTCAAACACAAAATTACCTGGAAATAATATTTGTAGCATCCTATTCATCTTCCTCACGTACCAGAAAGCTTCACCTGGATGCCCTGTTTGCCCTGGAAGGGTGGTGCCTGGAGAAACTTTGTCTAGACCTATTCAGTCTTGGACATTGTTTCCCTGCCTCGCCTTTTACTGAATTCTCTATATATTCACGGTGACAAGTCATCATGATGGGTTTCAGTAGTCACTGGTTTCCATATATTTATTTCTCATTGTCACTCTGTTAGACTGTAGTGAATGTGTTTTATAGGTGAATCTAAATACTCATTTCTTTTCATTTTTAAAGTTCACTGTTGTGAATTGATTAGTCAGCTCTATTGTTCTATTGCTTTTATTGTATTATTGTTTTCCTATTTGATACTGACCAGAGGAGGATGGGTTTGCCTTTTGACTGAATCTTGGTTCTTCTTTTGAGTCTGGTTCTTCTCCAGATGTCTTCTCCTGGCTTTTCTTTACCACCGTCACCCTTGGTTTGTACACTGGGCTTGGACACGTATTTCAGTTGCTGTTTTGTAATGACACCTGGTGTAATAAGTGCTATGGACATGAAGTTGAATTGTTTCAGGAGTGGCATGGTGGTAGGAGTGGCAAAGTAGGTAACTCTGTCGTCTCACAGCAGGAAGGGTCCAGGTTCTATTCCTCCAAATGCCCATTTTTCATGTCTGCATTGCTTGTGGTGCTGCAGTTTCCTCCCACAGTCCAAAGACATGCAGTCAGTTAAACTAGAGATTGTATATTGCCCCTAGGTGAGAGAGTATGTGAATGTGTATGTCTGTTGTCTGCCCTGCGAAGAACTGGTGGCCTGTTCAGGGTGTTTCCTGCCCTCTGCCAACCAACACACTCGACCCCACCACAACCAAGAAGAAAATCTAATCTAACTAGTCATTATTAGTTGCAGTTTTACTTTAAGTACCATAACTCATTAAATGTGCCATAGAATATAAAACTGGAGAGTTCAGTACATAGAAGAGACACACCATGAAAATCAAACACTGTTGTTCTTCCTTCAAATACAAATCCTGCATTTACAATAGGATGGTAAAATTCTAAAATCCTAAACTGCTCATTAATATTTACACTTCCAAAATGTACAAAGGACAATGAAGCAAAGGCAATGAAAATGTTAAGTATGTTGAGAATTCTGCCGTGCCAGGCTGAGAAAAAGGATGTACTCTTTCCAAGAAACTAAACTATCAACAATGCTGAAGCTGACTTCTTATTCACCAGCTTCTTAATCGAATGTAATGTAACTGCAGCACCACTTAAGGAGGAACAGGAAATGTGCAAAGACAATTCTAGTGCCCACATCTTTAACAAGATCCTGGACAGGTTTAAATCGGCAGCCATGCTGTACAATTCATTGACAGTTTTGCATCATGTTGCATCATCACAGTGAAACCAGCAAATAAGTGAAGAGTTCATCAAATTATTTATGAGCCCATTAGAGAAAACGGGCATATAACTGGCATGTAAAACTGTATATGGGCGTTTTTCACCCTGACCAAGGTCCTTTACGTAAGTTTGAGGTATGAAAAATGTAAATAAATGTAAAATGTAAAAAAAATAATAATAAGGGTCCTGCATTGTTCCAAGTGGTGGTTGTGATAGGAAGAAGACGACGGCTGAAGTATACTTCTGAAGGCTTCTGAAAGCTAAATCACATGAATATTTAAACAAACTTGTTACAGATGTCTCAGAACATTGTCTTCTGATAGTTTTAAGATAAAGTTTTGACACAAAAATGGTCTCAAACTTAACACTTTACTGAGGGTAATTGCAGCGTCATAGTACTATACATATTGTACAAGTGAAGGAATACCTTAAGCAGAATAAAATAAATAAATATAGGGCTCCAGAAGAGCTGTTAAGTACAGATAATTTTTAAAAAGAGGTTCTAAATACATATATGTTACAAGAGCGGCATATGTACTACTGTACTAATAGAGTTATAAGGTAATTAAAAAGAAACTATCAATGAAAGATTATTAGGGGCCACAGTGGTCAGTGGTCAGCCTAGAGAGCAGAAATAAAGTGAAATTGTAGTAGCAGTAGCCGGTCTGATAAAAATAACAGCGCAAATGAGTGCATAATAGTAATTAATAATAATAGTAAATATAAACACAAACTAGACATGTACCATCGTCAGCATTACATATAAACACTACACTTGTAGGTTCACTTCTGGTTTTGGTTAGTAAATAAACTGCGTCTATATGTGTTGCAGGTATCATGATCTCTGGTTCCTATCACCATCACCATCGCTGTAAAGGAATCAGTACATTTTTCTAAAATTAACTATTTCACATGAAACTACTCCAAATGACTTTGTTTATGTCTACTGGGTTGAATTGCGTAAAAATTAAGAAAACCTGCTGGAATTTCTCTTTAAACCAGTAATGATCTTTTTAATTAACATAGATTAGTTATTATGTTTGCCTTAAACAGGAAATTACGAACAAAATACCTACAATTCATACTGGAGCAATACAGTACCACAGGTAGCCAGAAAGCCAGGTTTGCGTGAAAGTCTGTCTTAATGCAGTGACAACAGAAAATAAGAATCAGACATGACCACATCAGAGACAGTGACAGCTACAGAAGGCCAAAAAGGAAAACCAGCTCGTTAACCACAACAGAGCGACATTTTCAAAATAATATGAGAGCAAACATGGCACTCCATAACCACTTCAAACACTAATGCTCAAGCAGTGAATCACTAAAGACACACAAACGGCTTCCTGTGTGCTGCATGAAAGCCTCAACATCTTGCCATAATCGCAATAATATTTTAAGTCAAATGCCCCAGCATTTCACGCTTGAGATCAGAGAATTCAGTTCAAGATGGAAATGAGAGCGATTGGGAGTTATTTGGGCCCTGGTTGGGTAAACTGAAGGTAATTGAGTCGGTATTTGGATGTAAGTCTTGGCTGGGCGCAAGTGGACCGATCAAATGGAGACAGATGCCTTTGCCAAAAATAACATTAAGAAACAAAGTGTCAGGCTTCACTGACTTGTGGCACGAAATCACCCAAGCTTTAGTAGTAAAACATAAAGTAATTATCTACTGTGCCCATATTTAGCTCTTCATGAGACACGTTAAGGTAACGCAGTAAGACGTAACATATTACAGTAATGTGCAGTAGTGTAACACACTGAATCTCTGTCACAATATAAATATATAGAAATTCCATGTGCTGCTAGGGATTTTGGGCCACATCAATGGGAATTAATTTACAACGCCTTATGACTCATAGTTCTGCCAAAATATAAATAAAAAATATAAACACATAATAGTGATAGAGCTGTTTAAAATGTAATACTGTCTTAGAAACCTATTAGATGTAAAATGGACACTCACTAACCTGAAGTGGCAATATGATGCCATTTGTCTATATTAAATACAAAAAACAAACGATACACACTATATTTGAAAATAATTGTTGGAACAATTACAGTGTAATAATTATATAATAATTATTACACAATAATAAAATAAAATTGCATTCAATGCATGTGGTTCCTTGGTAGGGTGGGTTTATTGGTAGGGGTATGGGAATAAGGACACAGGGCAGGTAGGGGTATGGGGATGAGGATACAGTGCTGGTTCATTGGTAAGGGCTATGGGGATGAGGAGACAGGGTGGGTAGGGGTATGGGGATGAGGATACAGTGCTGGTTCATTGGTAAGGGGTATGGGGATGAGGAGACAGGGTGGGTAGGGGTATGGGGATAAGGATACAGTGCTGGTTCATTGGTAAGGGGTATGGAGATGAGTAGACAGGGTGGGTAGGGGTATGGGGATGAGGATACAGTGCTGGTTCATTGGTAAGGGGTATGGGGATGAGGAGACAGGGCGGGTTCATTGGTAGGGATATAGGGACGAGGATAAAAGGCTGGTTCATTGGGTGTGGGGATGTAAAGACAGGGCGGGTTCATTGGTAGGGGTATGGGGATGAGAATACAAGGCTGGTTCATTTGGGTATGGGGATGAGGAGACAGGGCAGGTTCATTGACGGGGTATGGGGATGAGGAGACAGGGCGGGTTCATTCGTAGGGGTATGGGAATGAGGATACAAGGCTGGTTCGTTTGGGAATGGGGATGAAGAGACAGGGCGGGTTCATTGGTAGGGGTATGGGGATGAGGATACATGGCTGGTTCGTTTGGGTATGGGGATGAAGAGACAAGGCGGGTTCATTGGTAGGGATATGGGGATGAGGATACATGGCTGGTTCGTTTGGGTATGGGGATGAAGAGACAGGGCGGGTTCATTGGTAGGGGTATGGGGATGAGGATACAAGGCTGGTTCTTTTGGGTATGGGGATGAGGAGACAGTGCGGGTTAATTGGTAGGGGTAGGGGTAGGGGGATGAGGATACAAGGCTGGTTCTTTTGGGTATGGGGATGAGGAGCCAGTGCGGGTTCATTGGTAGGGGTAGGGGGATGAGGATACAAGGCTGGTTCGTTTGGGTATGGGGATGAGGAGACAGTGCGGGTTCATTGGTAGGGGTATGGGGATGAGGATACAAGGCTGGTTCGTTTGGGTATGGGGATGAAGAGACAGGGCGGGTTCATTGGTAGGGGTATGGGGATGAGGAGACAGGGCAGGTTCATTGGTAGGGATATGGGGATGGGAGACAGGGCAGGTTCATTGGTAGGGGTATGGGGATGGGAGACTGGGCAGGATCATTGGTAGGGGTATGGGGATGGGAGACAGGGCAGGTTCGTTGGTAGGGGTATGGGGATGGGAGACAGGGCAGGATCATTGGTAGGGGTATGGGGATGGGAGACAGGGCAGGTTCGTTGGTAGGGGTATGGGGATGGGGAAACAGGGTGGGTTCATTGGTAGGGGGAGCAAAAGTACCCTATGTTACTATGGACTGAGTTTCATTTCACTATTCACAGACTACACCCAACAATCTTTGTAAAAAAACTACTCTTTTCTCTCTTCTCTTTTTTCTAGTTCTAGCAAGAAGCATTCATGCTTGGTTTTGGGGGCAGAGCTAACCATTTTAATGTAAATAGAGGGGGCAAAACAGAGCTTTTTCTGGATGTTAACTTTTTGCCAAAACAAGAAAAGATAAGTACATTATAAGTATGTTGTAAATAAAATAGTTAATTAATGATGATGGTTTAATATTTAATATTGAAAAAATAACCTAATATTCGAATGAATTGTTAGGGCCCCTGTCAGTTACAGGCTTCCAGAATCACCCCCTAATTCCCCTCACTCCCCCCTCTCCCCCAGATACAGCACCCCTGAACAAGGTAGTTATTCTGACATTGTTTTTCTGTTAAACAATAAAACCAACAAGTCCACTCGTTTGATTGGCCTAAATCATCTACAATGTTGTTGATGATATAGATTATAATTAAATTGCAGTTTTCATAATTTGAAAATACATTCAATACATTCAAGGCAATTCATCTATCAACATCTTTTTAATGCCTTGCATTGTTGCTGTGTCCAAAAGTATGCAGACACCTGCTCGTCCAACATCCAACAGCCTCCACTCCTCGCTAAAGGCTTTACTTTAAAGTTTGGAACATTGCTGTTAGGATTTAATTACATTCAGCTCGTTAGTACTAGTGAGGGTAAAAAAGAGGTTGAATCATTAATTCGGGATCACTCCAACTCATCACATTGGGTTTTGGAATCCCACTGGTCTACAACCAAATGCTGGTTGACTTTATACCCCTCTAGCCTAATTGTGGCTCTGGCCATGGTGACAGATCGACCCATTCTGTTGCCAGTGCTTTTCTGTGGAGGTTATTCAAGCTTTGTGCATATGTTTCTGCAATGTTTGCTCTTCAAAGTGGCTCGCTTTATTCATTAGAAGTGGTGTCTGGATACTTTTGGACATATAGTGTAGGAATATAAACATGTGTGCGTGCGTACCTCTTGGGTTTTCATGCTTTTTGCAGTACATGACAGATAATGGATGTGTGTGAATGGAAAGTGATTATCATCACTGTAAACTTGTTGCGATTTGCCCGAATGGGTGACTCACAGTCATTGCACATGTGTTTCCGTTGTTGCCCACAGCAACCAGCAGCCAACGTGGTAGCGTGTCTGGTTCATCGAAACATTGTGAAAGGGACAAGGTGTGAACAGACGCTATTGTACATGTGAAATGTGCATGAACTGTGGAGCTTTCGCAGGGATTTGGGGTAATTTCCTGTGCCGGGCCCGTCGAGAGAAGAACTTTAGGCCTCAGGCTAGCTGTCATTGTGTCATGTGGGTAGAAAAAAAAAATCTAAATCAGGCCTCCTTCCTCTTGTACAGCCTCGGGGCCTACAAATGAGATGTGCCACCTCCGAGAGATAAAGAAAGCAACTCCAGAAGTCATTATTCAGCTCTCTTTTATGAAAACAGAGCGAGCCTTTGTGCGGCTGATGGTAATGAAATGACTTACACCCCAGAGTTCTGACCGCAACATCTTGAATCACTTATTCACAAACAGGTATGACTGTGTCGCTCTTTTTTCCACTCAGAGTTACATTGATATTTTTGTTTTTCCAGTCAGAGTCGGGGTAACTCTTTCTCAGGGTGACCATGTGGAGCTGCTTTCATTAAAATGATAAAACATTCCAAGCTTGCATTGACAGGGAAGTGCGCATATGGTGTAATAAGAAATTAGATGTCAATGTAGGACCACATTTGGTGGCCAACCCTGTAGTGATTACAAGTGGCAAAAAAATCCAGTAATGGATAGTATTAATTGGCTAAATTGTATATTTGTTGTATTTTTATATTTTGTGGTTCAATTTGTTAAATAGTCCATTTAAAATTATATTTATATCAGAATAGTAGTACTGGGAGCTACGCAGTTCTGTTTTTTGTTAATTATCTTCTTCTTTCCCCTTTATTTTTATATCAGTTCTCTTCAGAACATGTTATTTTCTTCATGAGGCTCAAACTCAAAGCATTCTGGTGCGAAGCTTAGAGTAAAGATGCCCAATACTCATCCTAGAGATCTACCAGCCTGCAGACTGTTTAGTGCTGTAAAAAAGTATTTGTCTCTCCTCAGTTAATTCTATTTTTGCAAATTAGTCACACCTAAATGTTTCACAATGCTTCTTTTAGACACTTGAAAAAATATTAGACCAAGATAACGCAAGTAAACACAAAATGCTGAAAAGTTCAGCCCAAATCAATCAATTCAACAAATTCAATAATAATTTAAATATAACCTGTCTGGCATTGTGAAGCAGCTAGAAGCTTTAAAATGCAGCACATGATGCCACATTCTAAAGAGATTCAAATACAGATACCAAACAAAATCAATAAAATCTACTCTCTGGAAAGGGTTACAAAGCCATTGCTAAGGCTGTGGGACTCCAGTGAACCTTCCAAGGAGTGGCCAGTCTACTAAGATTTCAAAAGAGCACACTCATTCAGGAGACAAACTTCTAAAGAATTGCAGACCTCATTTACCCCAGTTGTCAATTGTACAAAATGAACATCTCAATGACTACCAAGACTTTTGGGATAATATTCTGGAAAGTGATGTTTCAAAGCTATCACCGCATTACATCACAGAACATCATATCAACAGTAAAATATGGTGGTGGTAGTGTGATGGTCGGAGGGCTGCTTTGCTTCTGGACGACTTATCATAATTGATGGAACCCTGAATTCTGCTTTCAATCTTAAAGGAAAATGTTTGTCCCTCAGTCCGTAAACCTAATGCTCAAGGAGAGTTGGGTTATGTAGCAGGACAATGATGACTTGAATTGAATTAGGATGCTGTGGCAAGACCCTAAACAGACTGTTCGTGTTTAAAATCCCTCCAGTGTCCCAAATTAAAACAAGTCTGCAAAGAATAAAGTGGGCCCAAATTCTTCTAAAGCGATGTAAAAGACTCATTGCAAGTTAAGCATGTTTTAATAGCCTGTTTTGTTCCTTTTACAAGAAGTTGCAAAAAACAGATTTAGAAGAACTGACTAATACATTGATTGGTTGATAATATCTGTCAATATCAACAGGCTTAGGAAATTATTGACCCTAACAAACTAATAACTATTAACTATTTTATTAACAGCCATTTACTTGATATAAGTTGTGTTGTGGCTCACGTCTGTTGTGTCCTGACTGGCGTGTCTGGCAGTTGTAGTGCTTTGGTGAAATGTAATTCAGGTGCAGTCATGCTGACGTGTGTTTTCTGAATTTTGTTTCTGAATTTACGAAGTGCTTTTAATTGTACTGCACACTCGGTCGTATCAGTCACCGAACAGGCTCAGTGATGTCAGAACCTTATCAGCGTCAGACAGATGTTCAGATTTGGCCGCTTTTTAAAACTGATATTTGTTGATATATGTCTAGAAGTCCAGAAGAGCAGAATGTTTAGGAGACACTGCATTACAGTATATGCATTTTATTCATTTTAACACGTCGATAACCGTTTACAAATAAATGATAGTATTTTTTATTGCAATTTCTACATCTTATAACAGGTTGTATATCGGCTGATACGTAAATAAAAATATTGGATATTGGCGTTAGCACACAATTCCCATATTGGTGTATCCCTAGCCATTTTTCCATGACTTCAGATCATCGCTGTCCAATGTAAAATAAGTATATCCAAAATTGCAACTACAGGAGAGACCAAAACCATATGTTTTCCACTAGACAGCGACGATATGCACATCCTATACTGCAGAGTCAATAATTGTGGAGGGCACTATTTGGGCTTTAGCTACACTACAGTATAAAACTATATGTAAACTGAGAATTTATTTGTGGGAGTAGATATGCTTTAGATACACACAATTTTGTAGGATGATAACTTATACTTTAATAACTTAACCTATTAGGATATTTAATGTAATATTTCTTTCCAACTAATTAAACTTAATGATTGTGGAATTTGAATGCAATGCAATGAGTCACTTGACTGTTTAGATGAAATAAAACGTTTCGTTAATATGAAAAAGAGGTCCAAATAAAACAGAGAGCCACACACTGCTTGGCCTTGCTTAGTGTTTCTATGTTGCCTCTTCAGTAACTAAGCCTGCTCTATCTCTAGTATTGGCCTTCTAACAAAACTTGTCAACAGAGGTAGTAATTGGTCCCATATCATCCAGTCCACTGTACAAGTTTTAGCAACAGCTGCCATCAATTAATGATGTGCAATTACGCAAGCGAAAGACAATATATGTGGCCTCAACCTGCAGTCCTTTGAGTAATTACAGGAAATAAGCCAAACTAAGAGGACGCTCTCAGAAGGCCATGTTTAATGCAAGCAACGTGTTCTACCACCTGTTGACTGCAATAGCAATGTTTCCTCTGTAGTCTTGTAAAGCTCTGGTTTGTTTCAGCGCGCTGATGAAGAATGACCTGCCTGAAAGGCCGTCCAGCTCATCCTCACCGTCTACAAGAGATATCTGCCTAGGAAGGATTTAATTAGAGTTTTCTTATTTTAGAATAATAGCAAAGGCATCGTATTGATTTATACTCACTGTGTATGCATTCATCCATATTCATTTTATTATTGTTTTCCAGTGACAATCAGACGATTGTGGGTTCCCCTCCTGAGTCTTCATTCCTGTTAAATTTTTTTAAGTCATTCTTGTAAACTTGGGGCTTCAATTAAATTCGATGTACATTAAAGTTCTGAAAAAACATTCCTTAGTAGCCACTTAGTCAAAAAAAAAACAAACAAAAAACAGTTGAACAGTTGGGCTCTAAATGACCGGACCACTCATAGCAAGAAATATCGCTGACTGGTATATTGTCGCTGCCCAAAGAAAAAAATATATAACTCCAAAACGGCCGGAGAGGCCAAAAACCTTCTTTACTTTTAATGTCAGTCAATGGAACCAGAAACACCATGTTAACTGTAGCTGGTAAATTCAGATGATGTACAAAAATAAAAATCGACAAAAAATTAGATACATGTTTTCCTTGGACAGCGATGATATGTAAACTATTTTCAATCTCTAAAGTGAAATCATCCTGTTAAAATAACAAGGACCTCTACATCTAATTTTACTGTAGTAATATTTTACTATACATACAGCTACTTTCCCTGCAATAATATTTTACTATAACTTTCACTGTAGTAATATCTTACTAAGAGTACATCTACTTTTACTGTAGTAATATTTTACTAAGAGTACATCTACATTCACTGTAGTAATATCTTACTAAGAGTACATCTACATTCACTGTAGTAATATCTTACTAAGAGTACATCTACTTTTACTGTAGTAATATTTTACTAAGAGTACATCTACATTCACTGTAGTAATATCTTACTAAGAGTACATCTACATTCACTGTAGTAATATCTTACTAAGAGTACATCTACTTTTACTGTAGTAATATTTTACTAAGAGTACATCTACTTTTACTGTAGTAATATCTTACTAAGAGTACATCTACTTTTACTGTAGTAATATTTTACTAAGAGTACATCTACTTTTACTGTAGTAATATTTTACTAAGAGTACATCTACTTTCCCTGCAATAATATTTAACTATAAGTACATCTACTTTTACTGTAGTAATATCTTACTAAGAGTACATCTACTTTTACTGTAGTAATATCTTACTAAAAGTACATCTACTTTTACTGTAGTAATATTTCACTAAGCGTATATATACTTCCACAAAGATAGCATCTTTTACAGAGCACGTCTACTTTTACTCTTTTACCAAGAGTCCTAAAAGTAGAGGAAAAATAGAGATTTACTAAACATACATCTACTATTACTCTAGTACTGTTTTCCAAGAGTACATCTATCTTTACTCTAGTAGTATTTTACCAAGTGTACATCTGCTTAACTCGAGTACAGAAGTACTGCACTTTGCCCAACCCTGCCAACATAAAGCTTATACTATAAAAGCAGAACTATAGAATCTTCAGACACCCAGCAGGCCTGAATGGACAGTCAGCATTGGGGATAACGGGGGTACACAAAGTTCACAAAATACATAGTCAGATGTGTACGAACCTTTGGCTGGAGCCAAACCTTCAAAACAACAACAACCTGTATGAGTGTCTCCTGGCCTCAGGGGTGGTCCTGGGAGGGGACGGAGATGAACAGGTAGAGGGCTGGGCGGCAGGCGCACTTGCATGCTCTCTCACACACTCGCACACTTGCACAGATGTCCCGCATGCGGATGCCTTTGATGACCCTATTCCATCCCATGCTTGAGTGATGTCAGCGGGGCTGCAGAGAGATTCCTTTCCTCTCAGGCAGCTTGGCAGGATGTGTAAAGAAAGGCCGAAAGACAACACCGAGATTAGGCTGCTTTTGTCACGGTTCTGTGGCAGACTTTAAAGGCCTTGGCTCCGCTCCCATCTTGCAGATTCTTTTTTTTTCTCCCTTCTTCTCTTTCTCTCCGTGGCCCTCTCTTTCTTTCTCTTCCTCTGTTCTTGCATCCCTCCCTTTTTTGTAAGCAAGGTAAACATTTAAGGGGAACTGCTCGTGCTCATTATAGCAGAGAGAGGGGGTTGTTTTTACTTTTTCTGGCCTTTCAAATGACGGCTTTGTTACGGAATGGACCATTATGAGTGTTTGAAAGAAGGAGAAACGCAAACAGAGGGTTCTTTCTTTGAAAGGAACAAGCAGGTATTCCCAGGTGTTGCCTTCACAGACGCATAGAATTTCCGTTTCGCTGCGTCTCAATGAAGACGCTCTCTCATCGGAACACGAAGAGTCGCTCAAATTTAAAACAAAAACAACCAGCATAGGAAATCCATTCAGCCCTTAGGTTGCACTTGCTTTCTAGATGTATGACATTCATCATTCACATACATATGAATATTTAAATATGCAGCACTGTGCAAATGTGTTATGCCCCTACAAAATGACTTTAAGTGTGTTTTAATAGTATTAAAATAAGTACGAACAAAAGTGCAGTTAAAAGTAACAAGAATTCAGTGTTTTCATAAAGTAGTTTAGCTCCAGCCATCACACGGGTTCCTTTAATTCAAGCAGCAGTGAAGCTGATTTACTTTAATGAAGTGTTGATATGCAAAACCAGATATGGGATAATGACCACAAATAACACTGGGCTTTCACAAGGAGAGGTTTGGAAATGCCAACATACATAAAAACACCTTGTTGTGTTGATTAATGTTTGTATATATTCTATTATTAGCGGTTATCTGAGCAAATAAACACTTACTGCCCAATTAAATATATTTAAAAATATAATATGTGAAGAACATTTGCACAGCAATTTATATTGCCATATAAAGCAGATATTAACATTCAAACCTCACATCACAGGACCATTTCATTCCCTGTTGCTACAGGATAATGTAAATTAAGTCTTAGCAAATCTGCATGTATACACAGTGTTGGTTTGCAGTCCAAAAGTCTTAGTTTTGTTTCTTAGTTTTAAAAATACTATTTAATACCCTATGTATATATATATATATATATATATATATATATATATATAATTGTATTATTATTTTATTTTTATTCCTTTTTTTTTAAACACTCAAATAGTGTTAATACATGAAGTAATGCTTTACATACGTCAGTGTGTTTATTTAACCCTTTCCAAGCTTCTCCTTGTGGAAACAACCCAGTATTATTTACAGTTCTCATCTAATATCTGCTTTGACTGCTCAGTACTTCATTAAACTAAATCAAGATTGCTGCTGAAGGAACTGAATACATTGATACAGTGACCGGGAGAAATCTGGAACTTCCTTCTTAAAACTGGAGCTTAAGATATGATCTAGTTCTTTCAAAATAAAATATTTATGTTACTTTGTATTGTATTTATGATAATTTACATCTGTTCTAATGATACCTGGTGTACTTATATAATAAAAAGATGAATGTTTTGGTACTACAGTGACAGTATGCTCCTAAAAAGGCTGTCTAGGTGAGACATTGAGTGACTTGTGACGTTGAGAAATGTTCCAATTTTCTAAATTTAACAATTGTTTGTGTACAACAGGTGTTGTAAATTTTACTACCACATGAAAACCTAATATCATAACAGTGTAACGTCAGTATATCTCATAACAGCGTAACGTCAGTATATCTCATAACAGCGTAACGTCAGTACATCTCATAACAGTGTAACATCAGTATATCTCATAAGTGTAACATCAGTATATCTCATGACAGTGTAACATCAGTATATCTCATAACAGTGTAACGTCAGTATATCTCATAACAGTGTAACGTCAGTATATCTCATAAGTGTAACATCAGTATATCTCATAACAGTGTAACATCAGTATATCTCATAAGTGTAACATCAGTATATCTCATAACAGTGTAACGTCAGTATATCTCATAAGTGTAACATCAGTATATCTCATAACAGTGTAACATCAGTATATCTCATAACAGTGTAACATCAGTATATCTCATAACAGTGTAACGTCAGTACATCTCATAACAGCGTAACGTCAGTACATCTCATAACAGTGTAACGTCAGTATATCTCATAACAGCGTAACATCAGTATATCTCATAACAGTGTAACGTCAGTATATCTCATAACAGTGTAACGTCAGTATATCTCATAAGTGTAACATCAGTATATCTCATAACAGTGTAACGTCAGTATATCTCATAAGTGTAACATCAGTATATCTCATAACAGTGTAACATCAGTATATCTCATAACAGTGTAACGTCAGTACATCTCATAACAGCGTAACGTCAGTACATCTCATAACAGTGTAACGTCAGTATATCTCATAACAGCGTAACATCAGTATAGCAGGACAAAATAAAATACACGCAAATAAGTTGTGTCACTCACAAACAAAGGTTTCTCATCATTTTATTGGCAACGATAAAATGATTTTAAATGTTTCAATGTGACAACAAATAACATTTTTAAACATACAAAGAGGCCAGACTGTACAAGATTGTCCATACAAAGATAACTAATTACTAACTTAATTTTTTTAACAGCACATATAAATATTTTACACTTGATATATGCTACATAGCTTACATTGCAGCTACAAAAGAGAACGAAACATAACTGATCTTGTTTTTTTTTTTTTTGGTTCAAAACACTGACGTAATGCCCAATTCAAGGTAACAAAGACACTGCTAGCCAATAAATAAACTACACTTGTTTTCTTTCAGAACTGCTAAGTTGGGTAAGATTTCCACTTTGGGATACCTACTACAATGACACGGACTGTCGTCCTAAAAGTTCTCACGAGTGAAAACAAATATGTGGGCTTAAGTGCATTCCTATGGATTCTAAGCTTTGCAGTCTGTTCAGCACTTACCCATTACTGTGACTGTTCAGGTAAACATGGGAGAATAAAAACACTGGGGTCATAGATATATATATATATATATATATATATATATATATATATATATATATATATATATATATATATATATATATATATATATATATGTAATGTGGAAAGATTCTGGGTTTCAATCTGATGTTTAAACTCCCATCATTCTAAATCTGGGCTGCCGTTACTTTAGCAGTCGAAGGCATTTTACACAGTTTCCATATAGTGGTCATGATAATACATATGTCCATAGGCAAAACAAAAAAATAAAATAAAAGGAGGGTGGGGGCACCTGAGTGAAAGCAGGATATTGTGCCTGTGGTACCATTCCGAGTATTTCTTTTCAGAACTTTAATATCAGACATCACCAAAACATGTTATCCATAAACTCAGCGACGTTACTATGTGAACAATAGGCACTTCTGTTTTCTTTCTTTCCATTAAGTTGAAAAGAAAGATATGCTTAAATACATTGCTAGGTTTGCAAATGACTGATGAGACAGCTGGTGTACCAAAGATAAATTCAAGCAGACAAAAACAAAACAAAACAAACAAACGCTTGCAATACTTGCAAGAACAACATGTACAGGTCCTCATGCAATCATCTAGCTTTAAAGACTGTCCCAGGAAACCAAATTTGGGAATAATGTAGACTCCACGAAAACTCCTGTGTACCTGCAAACACCTACACAAGCAGGTAATTCTGATTAGCGTGCAGTAATAGAAATACATTTCACTGAAATCTGGTGCTACGTAAAACTGATCCTTTTTGGCCCCGTCCACAAACTTCAATCAGTGAGCAGCCGAGCTGACTAGACAAAGAGGTGGTGGCTGATGTAGCTAAAAAAAAAAAAAAGACAGAGCTCATTGCTCACAATGCCTTGACAGTACATTCATTTTCATTTACTGTGTGCATGAATTGTCCAAAACTGAACCAGAAAATAAACACGACCATTCGTTTTTCTTTTTTTTATTATTTTCTTGGTTCTACTTCAGGCTCATATTTTGTCCTTGTATTCCGTTGGCGTGCCTCGCCTCCGCCTTGTGGTAGTATGATCCTGTTCTCCAGTACGGGAGACAGTTTGATTAGAAGCAGCTTGGCTCAAAATGTTTTCTAGTGTTTGTTTTCTCCAGGTAGTGACTGTACAAATGTGTAACAGCGACAGGGCTTGGTCCAAGCGCTTATTTCGCCTTAACGTCTGTTGTTCTGCAGATCCAAACGATGCAAAGAGAAACTACGACCGGCGCGATCACTGTGGTGGGATGAAACCAAGTGCAGACTGGCCATGAGGACTGAGGCTAACATTGGTAGTGGATGTGTTGGTGCTGGTGAACTTTTCCGTCCACGTGCGAGTGGGTGTGCGTGTGGATGTCCGTGAAGATCTTTGGATAGACTTTGGGGGCGCCCTGGGCCAGGAGAAGCTGTTGTTGCTGTTGCTGCTGGGTCATGTACTCCTCGTAGGTCATAGAGGCCATGCAGTCCTTGTCGACTCCCGGCAGCGGCCGCTCTCTAGGGGGCTGGCGGTGGCCGTTTGGGAGAGCCTGAGCTGAGACCATGGCTCCGGAGGAACAGTGTTTTTTGGACTGGCAGAACCACAGCAGTATAGTGCCCAGAATGAAGACCACTCCAGCCGGGATGCCGATGATCACAGGCCAAGGAAGCCCAGGAGATGGCACGGCAGGGATTGGGGGGAAGTGTGGTTTGTTGTCTGAAATTGGAAAGGGTTAATAAGACGGTCAATCCAGAGGCACAGAAGTCAACAAGTCCTAGTACAAATATTTAAATCTTTAAATACATAAATCTTTGTGGCTTGGATGCACATGCTCTAAGCAAAGCAAACAGTTGGTCTGGAACCTTTACACTATGTGAAATAGATTTTTCATACTCAAGACATCTCACATACCCAAGATTCTTTAAAACCATTCACTGAAAGGCTCTACAACAGGGCTGCCCTGAGCGTGGAGGACATTTAATTTGGCTTGCTAGAAAGTTGACCTAACCCCAGACCCTCACCCAGTGAGAACACAAATATATATTTATACCACAGCGCTGCTTCAATGTTTGTGAAGCATCTATCATTTCATGCATTTGTTCATGATTGTGGCCTAAAATAAGATCAGATCCTTAACAATAGATAAAGACAGCCCAATAAAAACAGTAAGTATAGTCATATGTCAGATTGCCTGTAGTAGAAGTTCACAAACTTTCAAGCAACACTACATATATGTAATAAGTTCATTTACACGTGGTGTTGCAAATTACTAATTTCTGTCATGCTTTCTTTTGAGTTTAATTTTGGAAAAAAGGGGCAAAAAAATTCTAACCAAAAATGATAATTGTGCCAGAACTTGTGCCACGCATAACTTTAGGTTAGAATTTTTCCTGCAATACTTGAAAAAATCAACAAAATGTTTGTACGCACCTGCAACTTATTAAACTCAACACTACAAACACTCCAAAAACATTTACCATCCAAATTATAACCATTAAATATTTTTTGTGTTTTAGAATGTTTTCTTAATTCGAAAGATCAAAAGTTATTAGGTATGGAGTTATGTTTAATGTAAAGAAGGTCTTTAAATTTTTGGCATTTTTTTGTCATTCACTCAGAAAAAAAACCTGCTGGTGCAGATTCAGTACTTCTAATGTACTCCTGTACTAATGCACTTCTCAGTATTTGAAAATGTTTTGTAGATTTAAGTGACAGAAAGGCAGAAAATCTACTGATGACCAACTCCATCATCACACTATCAGTTATTCTGACCTGGCAGCACAGTGAGAAAGGCGCTGCGGAAGCTGTAGCCCATGGTGTTGGCCCCCAGGCATATGTACATGCCGGCGTCTTCCTCCTTGGCCCGGGTGATGAGCAGCTTGTTCAAGTAGGAGCCGTCTGGCCGAGACCACACCTCTCCAGTGGGCAGCACAACGAAGTGGTGGTCTCCCACCTCAATTGTTGAGTTGTATTTGTTCTCATCTCCGGGCTCTACTCTCTTGAGCCACTGTATAACGGGCTTGACATCACTGCGCACTTTGCACTGGAATGATGTCGTGCCTCCGTAATCTACTGTCGTGTTAACAGGATGGGTTCCCGTCAAGATCGGCTTCGAATTTGTGCGCTCTGTAGAAAAAAGAGAGATTAAGAGCAAATTAGAAAGTTATTAAACAGGGTTGCACCAGTATGGAATATGGTGTAACCATATTTTTACTAAAATATTTGACTGGTAGTGTATCTAAAACGTTTGACTGGTAGTGTATCTAAAACGTTTGACTGGTAGTGTATCTAAAACGTTTGACTGGTAGTGTATCTAAAACGTTTGACTGGTAGTGTATCTAAAACGTTTGGCTGGTAGTGATCTAAAGCGTTTGACTGGTAGTGTACTAAAACGTTTGGCTGGTAGTGTACTAAAACGTTTGGCTGGTAGTGTACTAAAACGTTTGACTGGTAGTGTATCTAAAACGTTTGACTGGTAGTGTATCTAAAACGTTTGACTGGTAGTGTATCTAAAACGTTTGACTGGTAGTGTACTAAAGCGTTTGGCTGGTAGTGTTCTAAAACGTTTGGCTGGTAGTGTAGTAAAACGTTTGGCTGGTAGTGTTCTAAAGCGTTTGGCTGGTAGTGTAGTAAAACGTTTGGCTGGTAGTGTTCTAAAGCGTTTGGCTGGTAGTGTAGTAAAACGTTTGGCTGGTAGTGTACTAAAGCGTTTGACTGGTAGTGTACTAAAGCGTTTGGCTGGTAGTGTAGTAAAACGTTTGGCTGGTAGTGTTCTAAAGCGTTTGGCTGGTAGTGTAGTAAAACGTTTGGCTGGTAGTGTACTAAAGCGTTTGACTGGTAGTGTTCTAAAACGTTTGACTGGTAGTGTATCTAAAACGTTTGGCTGGTAGTGTACTAAAACGTTTGACTGGTAGTGTATCTAAAACGTTTGACTGGTAGTGTATCTAAAACGTTTGACTGGTAGTGTAACTAAAACGTTTGACTGGTAGTGTTCTAAAACGTTTGACTGGTAGTGTATCTAAAACGTTTGGCTGGTAGTGTACTAAAACGTTTGACTGGTAGTGTTCTAAAACGTTTGACTGGTAGTGTATCTAAAACGTTTGGCTGGTAGTGTACTAAAACGTTTGACTGGTAGTGTACTAAAACGTTTGACTGGTAGTGTACTAAAACGTTTGACTGGTAGTGTATCTAAAACGTTTGACTGGTAGTGATCTAAAACGTTTGACTGGTAGTGTACTAAAACGTTTGACTGGTAGTGTATCTAAAACGTTTGACTGGTAGTGATCTAAAACGTTTGACTGGTAGTGTATCTAAAACGTTTGACTGGTAGTGATCTAAAACGTTTGACTGGTAGTGATCTAAAACGTTTGACTGGTAGTGTATCTAAAACGTTTGACTGGTAGTGTATCTAAAACGTTTGACTGGTAGTGTATCTAAAACGTTTGGCTGGTAGTGATCTAAAGCGTTTGACTGGTAGTGATCTAAAACGTTTGACTGGTAGTGTATCTAAAACGTTTGACTGGTAGTGTATCTAAAACGTTTGGCTGGTAGTGTAGTAAAACGTTTGGCTGGTAGTGTACGAAAGCGTTTGACTGGTAGTGTACTAAAGCGTTTGACTGGTAGTGTACTAAAACGTTTGACTGGTAGTGTACTAAAGCGTTTGACTGGTAGTGTACTAAAGCGTTTGACTGGTAGTGTTCTAA
Source organism: Megaleporinus macrocephalus (assembly GCA_021613375.1). Lineage (NCBI taxonomy): Eukaryota > Metazoa > Chordata > Actinopteri > Characiformes > Anostomidae > Megaleporinus > Megaleporinus macrocephalus. The sequence continues at coordinate 32,373,537 of CM038713.1, forward strand.
AGCGTTTGACTGGTAGTGTTCTAAAGCGTTTGACTGGTAGTGATCTAAAGCGTTTGACTGGTAGTGATCTAAAACGTTTGACTGGTAGTGTATCTAAAACGTTTGGCTGGTAGTGTAGTAAAACGTTTGGCTGGTAGTGTAGTAAAACGTTTGGCTGGTAGTGTAGTAAAACGTTTGACTGGTAGTGTACTAAAGCGTTTGACTGGTAGTGTACTAAAGCGTTTGACTGGTAGTGATCTAAAGCGTTTGACTGGTAGTGATCTAAAGCGTTTGACTGGTAGTGTATCTAAAACGTTTGACTGGTAGTGTATCTAAAACGTTTGGCTGGTAGTGTACTAAAACGTTTGGCTGGTAGTGTACTAAAACGTTTGGCTGGTAGTGTACTAAAACGTTTGACTGGTAGTGTATCTAAAACGTTTGACTGGTAGTGTATCTAAAACGTTTGACTGGTAGTGTACTAAAGCGTTTGGCTGGTAGTGTTCTAAAACGTTTGGCTGGTAGTGTAGTAAAACGTTTGGCTGGTAGTGTTCTAAAGCGTTTGGCTGGTAGTGTAGTAAAACGTTTGGCTGGTAGTGTTCTAAAGCGTTTGGCTGGTAGTGTAGTAAAACGTTTGGCTGGTAGTGTACTAAAGCGTTTGACTGGTAGTGTACTAAAGCGTTTGGCTGGTAGTGTAGTAAAACGTTTGGCTGGTAGTGTTCTAAAGCGTTTGGCTGGTAGTGTAGTAAAACGTTTGGCTGGTAGTGTACTAAAGCGTTTGACTGGTAGTGTTCTAAAACGTTTGACTGGTAGTGTATCTAAAACGTTTGGCTGGTAGTGTACTAAAACGTTTGACTGGTAGTGTATCTAAAACGTTTGACTGGTAGTGTATCTAAAACGTTTGACTGGTAGTGTAACTAAAACGTTTGACTGGTAGTGTTCTAAAACGTTTGACTGGTAGTGTATCTAAAACGTTTGGCTGGTAGTGTACTAAAACGTTTGACTGGTAGTGTTCTAAAACGTTTGACTGGTAGTGTATCTAAAACGTTTGACTGGTAGTGTATCTAAAACGTTTGGCTGGTAGTGTACTAAAACGTTTGACTGGTAGTGTACTAAAACGTTTGACTGGTAGTGTATCTAAAACGTTTGACTGGTAGTGATCTAAAACGTTTGACTGGTAGTGTACTAAAACGTTTGACTGGTAGTGTATCTAAAACATTTGACTGGTAGTGATCTAAAACGTTTGACTGGTAGTGTATCTAAAACGTTTGACTGGTAGTGATCTAAAACGTTTGACTGGTAGTGATCTAAAACGTTTGACTGGTAGTGTACTAAAACGTTTGACAGTTAGTGTATTAAAATGTTTGACAATCCATTTTTTACACAATTATTATGTTTTTGTTGCTGTTCAAAGAAAAAAAATTCTGGTTCCATTGACTCGCACTGAAAGTAATTTTTTTGTTCTCCCCTGTAAAGTTGCCATTTTGGTTTTTCATTTTGTTTTTGGATAATTTTCTCTCCAGTTTGGTCACTGTCAGTTCCACCCGCTCGTTTCGTCTCCCCGATTACGCGACGCTACCAAGACGTCAGGGTAAAAGTCAGCACATGCATTCTCTAAAACATGTGAAGCACGATTACATCTTCTCGAACTGCCACTAAAGCAACAGAACTAAAAAGCTCAACAAGAAACGGAGAAGAACGCTAACTGCTAATTCTGTTACATTAGCTAACAGACGCCTGCTTTGGCTAGCATCGCGCTGAGTGATGCCATCCTACCCACCCAGAGAGAGCGTGGCCAATTATGCTCTCTTGGACTGGCCGCGGATGCATTTTTTCCTTTTTTATCCTAAAGGTAGTTCGGCTAATCTCTGTGAAGAAAGAAGTACCACATTTGGCTCGAGCTAGAGGGAGTTTGTTTCACCTCCCCCTTGCTCGGCCTTCGGGTTTGTGGAAACATGTGTTTGTAAAGTCAGCAGGCACAGCTGGGACTTAATCTAGAGCAGATGGCAAATGAGATGGATAGAATCTTTCTTTTCAGCCCTCCACTGAATTTACCACCAAACAGTAACCCTGTCACACCGCTGCACACTGAACCAGACTAACCACTCTATAGTAACAAAGATATCACTCAAGCCCTGACAGAGTTACCACTAAATGGGAAGAAGAATAACCACTAGAATAACATCTCAATCCAAACCGCTTCCTCAACTCAGACGTCCAGCTTTTAATACAAATAAACAAATGTACTTGTATTCTAATAAATAAAACCTCACGATTGCTTCAAACTTGTAAAAAACATCTTTTACATTACGCCCGTGTGTTAGTTGACAAAAAGAGCGAGGTCAGAAGTTCACATTTGAACCTGCTGATGTAGAACGCAAATGGAATTATGTCATTTATCAATGTAATAATGTAAAACATTTAAACAGTAAAGCGTAACAACAGTAATAACTCAACTTCAAAGGGTTAACAACAGAAAACATCAACCTGTTCTGAACTCAGTCAGCTCTTTAAAAACCCCTTTGTTCTGAGGCCAAACGAGCAAATGGAAAGCAGATACAGATACGAGCTCCACATTAACCAGACACCTTCTCCCTGCTCAGATCTATTAGGCTGATGCATCGGCTCTGACATATTCCGAGATGAGTACACAGGGAAGAAGCGCCTGACTCACGGATGACTTCCACTTTGTAGGTGGCGTTGATCTCCCCGGCGCGGTTGGACACGTGGCAGGTGTATTTGCCACTGTGCTCTGGAGTGAGGTTCTTTAGGCTCAGGGTCCACTTCTTCTTGCGGCCCTCGCCCACTTCCTCGGGCGTGAGGGGCCTGCTGTCTTTCAGCCACACGATGTCAGGTCTGGGATTCCCGCTGGCTGTACACTTCAGTCTGACTGAGCTGCCCACGGGCCGAGCTATCACCCGCTTCCTCATCTTCGCTGGCTGGGTAAACCGGGGGCGCACTACGATAAAAGAAAAGAATGAATGATTAAAAGTTAGCATCTCTTTCTGTCTGGGCTGTAGACATACTTTTGAATACTCATGTTTATTTTCATTGATTGGTCTACAGACTGGCACAACTACAGACAATAACTGTAGCATTTAGACCACCCTTCGATTATTTCCAGTCAGTCACAAGCTGTTCATTTTTGTTTTTGAAGATATTTCTGAAACGATTAGATACAAAGTAATTCATGTGCTTCAGAACGGGGAAAGTCAAAGGAAAATGTGTGAAAAGTGGGTTAAAAATGAAAAGATTTAGAGAAAGTGGGACTCTTAACAACCATGCATGACCTAGTAGCCCAGCAAAAACTGGCACCATCATACAAACAGCACTTAAAGCTTCCATCTTTAAGAGAGAGAGAAAATCAAGCTCTACATGTTTCAGAACTAAAAACTGTTTCTTTTTCTTCCTTCTACTGAAAGAACTCTAAAAGGTCTGAAAGGATGAAAAAAGGAAGACTGCACTAAAACATCAAAACTAAAACATGAGAATGCAAAAAATTTGTGAAAACACATCTATGCAGATTTCTACAGCAAGTCTCCTAAAAAGAATGCAAACTATAATAAAAGCAAATGGTGGAAATATAAAAATGATGTATACCGGTCAAAGGTTTAGATCACTACCAATCAAAAGTTTTAGATCACTACCAATCAAAAGTTTTAGAACACTACCAATCAAAAGTTTTAGATCACTACCAATTAAGTTTTAAATCACTACCAATCAAAAGTTTTAGAACACTACCAATCAAAAGTTTTAGATCACTACCAATTAAGTTTTAGATCACTACCAATTAAAAGTTTTAGATCACTACCAATCAAAAGTTTTAGATTATTACCAATCAAAAGTTTTAGATTACTACCAATCAAAAGTTTTAGATTACTACCAATCAAAAGTTTTAGATTACTACCAATCAAAAGTTTTAGATCACTACAAATTAAGTTTTAGATCACTACCAATTAAAAGTTTTAGATCACTACCAATCAAAAGTTTTAGATTACGACCAATCAAAAGCTTTAGATTACTACCAATCAAAAGTTTTAGATTACTACCAATCAAAAGTTTTAGATTACTACCAATTAAAAGTTTTAGATCACTATCAAATTAAAAGTTTTAGATTACTACCAATCAAAAGTTTTAGATCACTACCAATCAAAAGTTTTAGATCACTACCGGTCAAAAGTTTTAGATCACTACCAATCAAAAGTTTTAGATCACTACCGGTCAAAAGTTTTAGATCACTACCAATTAAAAGTTTTAGATTACTACCAATCAAAAGTTTTAGATCACTACCAATCAAAAGTTTTAAATCACTACCAATTAAAAGTTTTAGATCACTATCAAATTAAAAGTTTTAGATTACTACCAATCAAAAGTTTTAGATCACTACCAATCAAAAGTTTTAGATCACTACCGGTCAAAAGTTTTAGATCACTACCAATCAAAAGTTTTAGATCACTACCGGTCAAAAGTTTTAGATCACTACCAATTAAAAGTTTTAGATTACTACCAATCAAAAGTTTTAGATCACTACCAATCAAAAGTTTTAGATCACTACCAATCAAAAGTTTTAGATCACTACCAATCAAAAGTTTTAGATCACTACCAATCAAAAGTTTTTCTTCTGCTTGTAAAACACTACATATCATTAGACTATATACAGTGAAAATTAAGAGGTAAAATACCTCATCAGGTAGTCTGAAGAACAAAGTTTGGTTCTAGATTTCTTGATTTAACAATAATACAGCATTTCTTAGTCAAACCAGATATTAGATGATGACTGTAAGTGATACCAGGCTGCCTTAAGGAGACATTTGGAAATGACTGAATACACATAAAATCAATCTATTTTATTAAAATATACCTTTACGTAGAACTGCACATTTCCTGCTTTTTCTTGAGGCTTGTATTTTAGCTTGTTTTTATGGCTTTATTTTCACTGGAGACTAAATAGGTTAAGAATGGTATTTGGTTTGTGTTATAGTCCTGTAGAGTTTTGTTATTTAAAATTTTTATTAAAAAACCCTTGATGTCCACAAGACATTCAACCTTTCTGGAGTCAAGTTCAGTTTCCAAGTCAAAAATGTAGACCATCTAGCGCTGAGGGCCCTATTAAGAACAACAGATTTAAAGCTTAGAGCATCAGCTAAAACATAAAGGCCCCTAACAAGTTAATAAAGCATTTTTTAACTTAACCTGATTAAAGAATTAATGTGAGAAATCATAAACCAAACATTTGAAACTAAGCCGCTTGCCAAGGTAGCTCACGCCAATGCTTTTGTAGGTTTAGGGCATCAAAATATGGTCCAAGGTTATAGACTTTTCTGTAGACACTGTATATTTTCCACAACATTGATAATATTACAATGAAAATAATCCACAGAAGAGCTGACAAGGAGCCTGTGTGGAGGCCATTTTACTGAAGCAAAGCGCCACCACATGAGGGCAATTTGACAAAACAAACAGCAGCTGCTCTGAAGTTTTACGCCGCCCGCTCCTTGCTGGCTGTTTACTCTCGCAGCGGAGTCCGAACAAACAGCAGGAAAGAAAACACAATAGTGAACTCTGCCTGTCTCTCACATCTGTAGTGCTCAGGACCTCAGGGCTAGCCTACACCTCGCTGTGCAAAAATAAGCAGGGCAGGCCTTCGCCGACTGGCGCGGAGCTCCGCGGCCACTGACAGCACGGCCCTGATATCAAATCAGATGGCAGCCGTCAAAGGGGAATGGAATGCTTCCCCCCTCGCGCTACACTTAAATAGCCTGCTCTTTGGCTTGTCAAACGCAATTACCAAAGCAAACACTGAGGTCTATAGTTGGAGAAGCGTGTGATACCAGCACAGAGCAGAGGAGGCACCAGCCAAAGAAGACTACAGGCCCCATTACCTGTCTGCGTCCCAGGAGATCAAGCCACTTAGAGCAGGTTTTCAGACCGAGCTTTGATGGGGAAATAAAGAGGCACACATCTTTTTTTCTACTCAGTGAATGGCACCCCTTTCTTTGATAAATATCATGATACCGCCTGATATTTTTGCCTTTAAATATTACTAAGCTCTAAAATGTTATTTTAAAATAATATATATTTTTTTAAAAAAGTCCATGTAAATAACAGATAAACAACTAAACCGACTACTTTCACACTACTCTAACATTCCACTACTGTACAGGAATGAACAAATACACAGCTAACAACATGACATCACCCAATGTGTGCCCTATTTCAGGATAGATTTGTTACAGGACTGGATTTGATTCATTCTTCATTTTCTTCTAATATTCAGTCCAGCTGGTAATATCAGCCTGATACCAATACCCATTAAAGGACTGATTACTGACTGGGCCAGCGGGGCCAATGCTCAGGGCCCGGTTACTACCATTTCACAAGGTCTGATGCAGCTCTAAGACTGGGGAAAGTCCACAGACAGCCCAAAGATGCTTGGACCATTTATAAAAGGCTTTATGAAACCTTGATCTGTCATACTGGTATTGGTATGACCTCTCCACTTTACAACCAATTCCACCTAATCTTATAGTCACTGTGTGGGGAAGAAAGAAGGTAAGGTTAACTGGTAGTCTGAAAAAAAAATTGATTTAAAGATGCTGCCACTACTGTTTTTAGCTATACAACATAATGTTGTCCACTTTTATAGATAACAGTAAAGCATTCAGCAATGGTGCTTGGCTCTAGTACTGGACCTCCTTTTCCCTGTACTATCATAACTATTTCTTTTTTATTTATTTATACTTGAAAATTAGCCGATTAGTTGAGTCAGGTGTGTTGGGGCAGGAAAAAACAATAAAATTTGCACAGCGGGGGTCTTTACAACCAGGGCTAGGAACATAAAGTTTCAGAAAACCACATAATCAAGTCTATTTGAGATTCCTTAACAACTTATGGTTGTGATGTGAAATGGTTCAGTACAAGCTTCCATTACTTGTAATGAGGGTTCCAACGCTTCATTCAGCATTCTGGCTTTCATCATAACCATCAGAAATGTTTAAATGTATAAATAATGATATACCAATGATATACCATTAGCTCCAGGCCAAAACTAATTTACTACAGTCGGAGGAATACATGCAAATTATCTCTTTTTTTGTTAAAGAACAACACATTTCTATTTATATTTGAAGCAAACTTCATTCTGGTTTACAATTGAAAACCGATGCACACGACCGCGAGCGGCTTATGAAACACTCTGGCAGATGCGGCACTGAATTCCTCCTCCTTCCTGGGAAGCAATTAAGGCTACCAGGACTGAAGCAGATCAAAGGGAGTTCAGAGAACTCTAGCACCTTACCTAGTTTTCCCGGCAGGCCAGTGGAGTACTCTGCATCTCCCGCTGCTCCGGCACCATCTCTCCCTGAGCTCGAGTCATCTGCGGCGCAAGGAGACAGGAAGAAAACATGAGTCTTTGAAGCTTGCATATCAAAGCGGATCTTTGCATTTCAGTCATTCCGATATACGCGCTCCTGCGCCGAAGCGCGTTTAAACTCCGGCGCTGACAACGAAAACATAAACCTGGCTCGGGATAAGTCGCCGAAGACATGATACAGTAGTGGACGGCGGCACTTTTGGCTGATGCAACATTCCGAGATTGGGAATGATTTACAACTGCGGCGGGTGCCAAACAAGTCTGCAACAAGTCCACGTTTGCGAGAACTGTGTATGATTTCTTTAGATTTATGGACTGTATGGGCTGTGATGTCCTTCAGGAGAAAGTTTACATTACGAATGCTGCTGTGTGAAACGCTGACACGCTAGATCATTCATTTATAGCCAAGATATGCAAGACGTTATAAAAGTCCCACATAATGGAGAAATTAATTATTGTCCTCACCTGTGTTACATCAAATGATTTCGTTTAGAAGCATCGTAAAAGTTTCAGAATTTACCACTCATTCCAGAGTACGTACAGTCCACATATGGAAACTAAGCCATTTTGAATTTGCAGCTTTTATGACGTCCCACAAACCATCATATTTACAGACATCCACCTAATTAAACCTACAGCACACCTACATCCAATTCACACTAAAGTTATACATCAGATCGGCACACCCGGGCTTGAGACGTAGCCCTGTCTCTGTTTGGGGGGGGAAGACAAAAGACAATCATCAGAGAGTCTTAGGTCAAATAAAAAATATCACTCTGGATCATTTATAAACTATATGTACGCTCTGCCTGCCATAGAACATGAACGGTACACTGAAAAGATTAATTTGCTCCATCTAGAGTCCCCTCAGTCTTCCAGCATCAAGGTGGTGCAGTAACCCCACTAATTGGCCAGAGATGTGCAACCTGGACATCTAATTTTATCTCAGGGTAATAATATATAAAAATAAATTATTACATGTGTCTCAAAACCTAGTGAGCTGTCTAAGTAGGCTGTCTACGTAGGCAGCTGCAGCATTCTGTCTGACATCTCTCCTCATAAAACAGATTATTGAGACGCTCTAGTTAGAGAGAGACTGCGTCACGGCTTGTTCCCGCCCACTGCAGCACGTGACTGGTGGTTTAGCTGGTTGCTAAGTTACCAGCCCGGATCCACAACAATAGCCCGAGGCTTAAAAACCTTAAAAAAAGTATAAAACTGCAAAATGGTCAATAACTCGTTGAAAAGTTGCTAATAAAATACTGTTTTGTATAATTATATGACAAGAAACACATTAAAACACCAGAGAGAATCAAAATAACCTTCACTGCTTGTAGATTTGCCTACGTTGCATAATGGCATTGCCTTAGCAGCTAAAATCAGGTCAAACTAAGGTAGACAGCATGTTTAAGGTATCTAAGAATTGGGACAGCCTACATATCGGGAGCGCATACTACAACGTAAAATGCTGTCTATGTAGGCAGCTCACTAGGTTTTGAGACACACCCAATGTGTGAAATATTTTCCTCAGTCCGGCTGACTCACCTGACAAGCTGGGTTGTCTCGCCTGAACCCCTAAAAGGGACATGGCCTAAATTTGTTGTTAGTACAACTAACCAGACAGCAACCCTTCAGCAAAGACTACAGATTAAGAGGTGTGCCTATTTATGACATCCTTCTCAGAACAATGTGCTGTTGATCTATGAGGAGCGTCCATCTATAGCCAAAGTAAGACAATAAAAAACAACACAGGGCTGATTCCGACTTGTTAGCGGTACGGCATGGAATCGCTCCAAGAGGAAGTCATCCTTTACCGGAAAATGCCCTTTTAACGGATCTCTTTCGTTCTCTCGCTTTAAAAAAGGCTACTGGAATACACAATCATTCACGTCAAATGCAATGAAAGCGAAGAACATAAAGACTGTGATTAGACTGCGTGCCACTGAAAGGTCTGAACAGAGCTCTATTCTGCACAGGACTTGCTCAATTCCTAAGGGTGAGCTTCAAGAGGCGAACAGGGAGGGACAGAGGGTAAAAAAGCCAGAGTGGAAATTCGGGGCCCTTCTGCTCCGGTTACACACACCCCGCCTCCGCCGCCCTCCTCCCCGCTCATCCGTTCACCACATGACTGGCATTTTCAGAGCTGTCAGCTCTTTGAACCTGTCGGCATGCCGGTTTGATCTGAGGGTGTACACAGTTTAACACTCCTGCAGGAGCGGCTCCAGCCCGGGCAGAGAAAAGAGCTGGCCGCTGGGGCTAACGGCTTTATTACTCCGCTCCAAAAAAGCCCTGCTCTCCCACCTCCTTCCACTTCGCCGGGCCCCACCGAGCACAAGTCGCCGGTTCACATAGCTCTTTTGTTCGCTTTGGGTTTTTATGCTCATTGGAACAATTACGAAGAAATTTTCATTGGACCGCTAACAATGGAGCCGAGCCTTGGCCGGCGGACCTGCCCGAAGCGGGGCCGTAGTATGCATGTACAATATCATTCATAAAACGGCTCCTCGAGGCCAAAACAGCAGTTTGGGCCCTTGGTCAGATCGCAAGCCAATTTTTTTGAAAGTTGCAACAACATATATATTCTTGTGCAAGCTCGTAAAACACTGACATCCTACGCTGTGGCGAAGCATGGACGGTCTCCGAACAAAACCTAGGTTTGATTCATGGAAAGTCAACAGGGCTTTGAGGCGCGAGGGTCGTCAGGTTTCTAAACGAAACAAACTTCTGTTTCCCTTTCATTAAGGACACCGCAGAGCGCTACATTTCACACATCTACCGGGCCAGCGAGCTCACCCGCTCCGAGCCGGGGTCGGTGCGATGGAGCTGTTTGGATAACCCCAGCGTGTGTTTGCTTTCACGTCTGCCATGGAGACGGCTGAAGAAGTCGGGCCTTGTTCCACGGGAAACCTGAATCCCGCGCCTGCTTTTCTCCAGGATTGTGTCCGCCGGACTTTTTTGTACCGCCAAACGGGCTCTCAGGGCAGCGAGCTGAAGAGCGGGTGCCCTCCTCTGCTAGCGGGCCTTCCATATGCCAGCAGTCTCTGTGGGTTTTGGCAGAGGCCAACGAGCCATGTCCCTCTTCGAGTATGAAACGTCCAATTTGGCTGTGCGGAGTCTGTCAGGGGCTAGCAAAAAAACCCCCCCGGTGTCAGAGATTTATGGCCCTCGCTCGTTCAGCCTGTGACCTCCAGCGCCGGCTTAAGATCCAAATTATTACTTCAGTAATGCTGTGAGAGAGTCCTCGCTCCCACCTTTGCTGGAACCCAAGCAAGGAAAATAAAGCTAAACAGAGCACTCGGTATGCAACCTGCTAATTATTACGCTGTCATCTTCCACGTCTCGCTCAAACCCACAGCGAAAAACCAGGCTCTGCAGATCGTCCATATTTTGAGAGGCCACAAGGGGAGAGCTGATATGGACGGCTAACGTTAGCCATTAGCTTGGCTTTGATTTAGTGATTCCCGCCGTGTGGCTTATGGAAACCATTACTGATCCTGGTGCTACACAGCCTCGTATTAACAGCCAGCTTTAAATGGTGAAAATTTATGAGTCGTGGTCACAGCGGAGACGTTACTACATTACTGACTACAGTCATACCCGACAATGAATAACGCTGAAAGGTTGACAGATTAACTGCCTGTCAAGAGTATTTATGTTCAAAGGCACAAATGTGTCTTTGAGACACTCGCACGTTTAAAGCTAGCTCGCGTTCGCCCAATAAGAAATGACATCTCACAATATGATAAAAGCGAGCGAGGCCAAATATCAACCTGCACCTCGCTGCTTCGGTTCTGATGGGAAGTCACGACGTCTTTCCTAATTCACTTGGACCAACATTGACATGAGGTCGCAATATTTTTCTCTTGAACTTTGCGTTTGACACGAACTTGAAACAGCTGTAGGAGGGGTTCAGCGGAGCATGGACCAAAAAAAAAAAGAACTTGATGTGTTTTTCACTCCTCAGACTTGCTAAGGAGCTAATCCAACCCCAAGCTCTACGTTTAAGTCTCAAACCGAGCGTTTCCTTTTCATGCTTACCTCAGTGTGACCTTAATTACCTGGGACCAAGGCCGTGATCGCGGCTTAGATAGAAATATAAAAATACAACACCTGGGGAGTTTCTGAACAGCACAAAAGGGCCCTGACATCATTCTTCAACGGCTATGACTCCTTCCTTCCATATCGACTCAAAGTCCGTGTGATTACCTGCAGTCTCTTGTGCTTTGGCACAATCCTTTGACAGCCTGTCTCTATCCTCTGCATGATTCCATACTCTGGCTGCGGAGCACAAGTCAGCTTTAGCAGAGCCTTGCTCCGCCAAGCTGAGGACTGACCCTGCATTAAGCGCTTCCTTTTCTCTTTTAAGGATTACCGTCGCAGAGGGAGAGGATGATGACTTCGGCCTATGCCGAGGTCTGCCTCAGGCTTTTTTGAATCGGAGAGTACCAGCAGAACTCATGCGGGGATTGGGAAAAGTCAGCGAGGACTCGGGCCGCCTCTCGCGATGCATTACAGTCTGTCTTTTGTGTTTAAAAAGTAAACGTCGCTGAGGAAAGAAACGACATTACTTCCACTAGGACCACTAAACCGCAGTTCATGGTGTGAATTAATCCAATTCGGAATAAAAGCAATTTTAAACTGATATGGCTTTTGTAATTTGATTATTTTTTAAAGATTAGCTCTGTGAAACACTGGGTTTTCTGCATTAAAGGGTAATTACACCCTAAAGCCAATGCATTGCTTTGTAATAACGAATCACAAAAATTGCAGTGAAGCCTGAAGCACCAATATCCCACATTCTTTTTGCATTTCATTTTTTTTCCCGGAGGTCCACTAATGGTTTTAATGTGTGTATGTACCAAAAACAGACATAGTTAATTACGGGACCGATTTCCAACTTTTCCTTATTATACAGGCTGTTTTCTTGCTGTTTTAAGACTGATCTATGTAAATGAACTCTGATTGCCTGCTCTGTAATGTAATTTTTTCAAAAAGCAGTTCAGAATGAAACGTGATTATGGAAGGACAGGGATAACCTAGAGTATGGCAAACAGGTGGGTATATGTAAAGAAATAGATTTTGTGACCCGAAATCATTGAATAATACAATTTAAAATTTAGTGTTGACATAACATATTGCACTCTTATTTCCATCCTCCTATTCATCCATTATCTTCTGCTTTATCCTGCTAGTCGGGGTAATGGGGGGGCTGGAGCTAATTCCCAGCGTCATTAGGAGAAGTCAGGGTACACCATGGACAGGTCGCCAGTTGCATGGCCAATACACACTCATAAACAAACTCACACCTAGGGGTCATTTAGACACTCTTATTTCAAAAAAGAAAAAAAAAAAACAGTGGTCCTTGAAATGGGCTTTTTAACAAATGATGCAAAGACAAATAGATGTTTTCTAATTAAACAATGGCAAATAAGAAATTACGAAAAGTCACGTTTACCCCAAAATCTATACTGCTGGTTGAGTTTCATGAACGAGCTTAATGCCACAACACTACTGTGGAACTTCTTGACACTCCTAAAACTCTTTTAAGCAAGAGAACACCGTGTACACACACAGCATGCACGACCCTAAGCCTCTGAATGCAGATTCTTATGATTACTCTGCAATCATGAAGGGCTAGCTGAAAGCACTGCTGTCTGTGAGACTTGTGTGTGTACATCTTTGTTTGGTCTTCAAGTCTTCATGCGTGAGCAAAGTTCTGTCCCTCACGCTGGCAGCGGTTTGATCGCATGCCATCAGTGGTAATTGTGGCCACCTGTGAGGGGATAAAGAGAAGCCTGCATTAGGCTACCTCATCCTGCACAAGTCCAGAGAGCAGTTTAGACACCAACAGGCCTCTGCACAACAAATCCTGTGTGCTTGCTCGAGACTTGTCCCTAATGGGGGTTCTTTTGAGAAAACTTGGGACACCTTAAAAAAAAATTCCCAGTTCAGAAGGCTGGAATGATCACGGACACCCACAAACCAAGGCTTTTCTCCTGCAAAGACTGAAGCCACTGATGCACAGTTAAAAAAATACTGACTATAATATATTCACAGCTGTTTACTCTCAAAATACAATATAAAGAAAGGACAACACAATCACTGACGCTGTGGATAATGAAAAATAGCTGGCACAGTCATTAGTTGACTTGACAATGCTCAGTGTATTAACGCTTAACTTAAAGAAAACACTAAGAGCACAGACTTCAGTGCAGAGTCCGCTCTGTTCAGGAGAAGCTGTTCATAGCGGTGGTGACAGGAACCCACATCTTGACCATTTTCAACACACACAAAATCAGAAAACACGTGTAGGTTCAATGCTTATTTTGGAGAGTAAATAAACTATATATTTATTAGTTATTAGTTATATTAGTTATAAACATCACAATCCCTGCTTCCTATCATGTGAAAGATACTGAAATCTGAGTTAGTAAGATTCTCTACAGTGACCATGTCACCTATAACCACTCTGAATGACTTTGTTTACATCACTACAACTCAATTAAAAATAAATTGTATAGAAAAACAAAACTGAGCTCAAGGGCAAACTTACACATGAACATACAGAGACACATTGCATCTATTGCAGAAGCTTTGTAAGTTAAAAAAAGAAAAAAAAAGAAAAAAAAAGTCAAGTCAAGTCTAATTCAGTGACCAGAAAAATAAACAATGTTGGCGGAAGGCATGAGTTGTATATTGAAATTGGCTGTTTAAACCATATGACCAAATTGTGTTATTCCATTACCACATGTTTTGAAAACATTGTTTTTTGGCCCACCGCAGAGTTTTAGGTCCTTAAAAAAGGTTGTAGTTTCTTAAAGTAAACCTCCATTTTATTTTATTTTAAATCTTTATATTGTGTTAAACCTCCTTGTCGTCTAATAGATGGACTAATGATAATACTGTAAAATGACATGCCACAAGAAGTTTCTCCATTAACTTCCCATTAAGAAAATATACCTTTTCTGAGAAGCTAGTTTTGTTCTGTCAACAACCACATATAAACTTGCTCTGAAGAAAAAAAGCACATCTAACACACTGTCATTCACAATCTGACTGGTCCCACCAGCAAAATGATCCCATGCAGACAAAGTACAAGACAAGACGGCAACAGTCTGTCCGAGACTGGCTCGCTCCTTAAAAGCCTTCTTTGAGAAACCACTGTCCCGCAGTTCTAAAGCAGGGCTTAAGAAAGCAACAGCATGTTATCACTAGGGGGCAATGCTGCCTGAGGAGGCCTCAGCAAGAGAAGGCGAGACGGGATCAAATGTTGCTGAGAGTTAAGGAAGACATCCTTATATTTGGATTTTCACTAAACATTTGGGCTGTTATGTCATTACTTGTCTGCACTTGACTCTTTTTGGCACCATGACGTCCGTTATCTTTTCCTTCCTTTAAACAATCGTCTTTTTTCATATGTCTCCATTACCCAACACAGTTAAAGACTGTTTTTAACAGCAAAGTAGGTGAACATGTGGAAATTGGGCCGTAAATGTCGACTTTGATATATTTTAGAGGTTTACGCTCCATGACTTGAGTATCATGTTCTGCACGTATCCGTAGTAAAAGGCCCCAATCGGGTCTCTCCTCTCAAACCCCAGCACGCAGCACCAGTTGGAAAGCACATTTCCCTCATGCCTGCGCTTGGCGGCTGCTTTACATCATGTTCGCACTTCCTTTATGCGCACCGAAATATGAATGCGAAGGAATTTCTTGAGATGGTTATATATATATGGGCTGCTGAACAAAAGCTATGTGGGCCCCAGCTCCACAAGGTCTGTCTGTGCAGGACGGGTGGTGTGTGCACAGTAGGCCCACATCAGCTCTAATTCAAAGGAGAGTTCATCGTGTCTGTCCGCCGTGAACTGATCTTATAACTATGCTGCCATACTGTGAAGGATTAAGACGACAACAAATCACAGCAGAATGTAGCAAAAAAAGATAAATGCGTTTGTTACTTTAAATAATTCAAAACAACCACGTGACACGGCTCATGTGGTCTTACTGCGGTGGAGGCTCTTGTGGGGAACAGGAGCTTTCCACATGATTGTTGCTTTTGTCAGTGTGCTGCTCATTGATTTATTCATAGTTCTCTCATGAGCGCTGTCCAGCATAGTTTGCGAAGGGTGCTAAAGGGTCTTGCTTTAATTTACATTGCTTTAAAAGCCAATTACAATGTAGTGTTTGAACAAGAGAACCACAGCTTCTATCATAGCAGCATACAACATGTGAGCTGCTTGGCAAGAGTCCATATTTTAAAGAGATACATGCAAGAAATAACACATTAAATATAATTCGTGCCTTTGTTAGCACCAGTGATAACTTGTAAGGGGTTCATAGCCGGCACTCCAAAGCTCATCCTTGAAGTCTCCTTTTGCAACCACAAGAAAAGCCTGGCACCTCAACACCTCTATAAGTTGCGGTAGAACATTTCAATGCTTTCACACTAAGCTCCGAAGACGCAAACATGTTTGTCTGGAGGGGACAGGAGGAGTACGTTTGCAGGGGTTCAGAGCCGGACCCTGTCCGCTTCAATTCGCTGACCCCCTCCTCTTCGCCCGCCTGTCCCAGCTGCCTGCCTGTAACTCTAGCAAACATCAAGGACAGGACGGAGCTTTACCGAATTAACATATCTCACATATTGATCGCGCAGAGCTCCTTTGAAACGGACACCTCCAGCTCCTGCACTTTGAACTTGCGTCTGTTCTGCCCAAACTGTTTAGGAATAAAAAAGATCCTCAAAAGGCGCAAGACTTGGAGCTGAGGAAAATACATTCAGGTAAGGAAGGAACTAAGCATTAAGCTGAACCAGTTCTCAGACGTGAGTTATCGCTACAATAACGAAAGCCGACTTGATGCGGCAAAGGTTAAACAAACCACAACACAGATGATGGAAAGGACTAGAATGAAGCGTAACATATCAAAATATCATTTATTGCTATCCCGTCCAGTCCAAATCCACACCCTGACTCTAGTTTGCAGTCCTGTTTTTGTAGTTTATGTGTGTAGATGTAGTCTTGATGAAGTGCTGATGTAACTGGCTGGCCACCAACTGTCATACAATAACAAAATAACAAAATACTGTAATGTACATTTACAAAACTTATACTGTCTCTACAACAGTGTAACAGTGCAGCGTATTGTATTTACTCTACTGGATTATATCACGGAATATTGTCTTGCACTGCACAGACTACTGTGTTAGACTGTGGCTAATGTGTTTACTTGAGGCCAACATAGTATCATGTGAATAGAGCATTAGATTTGTTTACAGTAAAGTAGAACTTTGGTTAACATATACTTTTATAGTATTAAATGCTACTAAAAGTTGAAACATATTAAAGGAGCCATATGTAAAAATTTTGGTTTAAAGAATGTAAAATAACTTTTTTGACAGAACGTCAAAGACATCTATGCATCGTGTTGCAGAGATATCTACTAATGTTAGCACACTAACCAGCTAGCCCCAGCTTGTCCTGCCTCTTCCACTTTGTACTGTACCTCGAGACATAATAATGGGTCATTGTAGTGTCCAGCCTTATTAGTCCTGGATAAAGAAGTAACACTGTCCAGCTACATTTTGAAATCTCTTGCCAATCATGTTAAAGGTCCTGTCCCTAGTTAGATCATTTAAGGACTAGAAGCCAATAAAACGAAGAGTAAATGCAACTTGAGATCTTGAAGATCTGAAGATCTTGGTAAGCAAGTATTATAACGACTGCTGCACGAATTTGCATCGAGAATCCACGTCTGGCAGCAAACAAAAGTAGTGCTTTCCACTCTGGAGACATGCTTGGTTGGTAAAGGGATGAAATTTGATGCTGAATTTACAATGTTTTTATCTTACTGGTTAAACTGAAGAGGGAAGAATTTAATTGGTGGAGGAGGGACTGCGCATATTTGGTTGATATGTTGCCCCCTGTTGTTTGGAGTATAAATTTGAAAGATTGCATCATCTTACAAATTGCTCCTTTAACGTAAAAGGCTTAATTTTTCAGCCACACCTTTTTTTCACCTTACCAAAAATGTATCTAGACACCACTGTACAGCATCTAATTCGTAAGCATATGCTTTTATACTGTTAAATACTACTAAACGTTGAAACATATTAAAGGAGCAATATGTACATTTTGATTTAAAGAATGTAAAATAACTATTTTGACAGTACGTCAGACATATTTGCATCGTGTTGCAGAGATATCTACTGACGCTAGCACACTAACCAGCTAGCCCCAGCTTGTCCTGCCTCTGAATTCCACTTTGTACTGTACCTCAAAACATAATAATGTGTCATTGTAGTGTCCAGCCTAATTAGTCCAGCATGAGAGGATAAAGAAGTAACACTGTCCAGCTACATTTTGAAATATCTTGCCAATCATGTTGAAGGTCCAGTCCCCAGTTAGATAATTTAAGGACTAGAAGCCAATGAAACGAAGAGTAAATGCAACGATGGCTGAAGATCTTGGTAAGCAGGTATTATAAGGACTGCCACCACTGCAAGAGAATCCACGTCTGGCAGCAAACAAAAGTAGTGCTTTCCACGCCGGAGACATGCTTGGTTGGTAAAGGGATGAAATTTAATGCTGAACTTGCAACGGTTTTTTTTTACTGGTAACAACTGAAGAGAAAAGAATTTAATTGGTGGAGGAGGGATTTTGCATATTTGGTTGATATGTTGCCCCCTGTTGTTTGGAGTATAAATTTGAAAGATTGCATCATCTTACAAATAGCTCCTTTAACGTAAAAGGCTTAATTTTTCAGCCACACATTATTTTCACCTTACCAAAAATGTATCTAGACACCACTGTACAGCATCTAATTCGTAAGCATATGCTTTTATACTGTTAAATGCTACTAAACGTTGAAACATATTAGGAGCAATATGTAAAAATTTTGATTTAAAGAATGTAAAATAACTATTTTGACAGTAGATATCTACTGATATCTACTTAGCACACTAACCAGCTAGCCCCAGCTTGTCCTGCCTCTTCCACTTTGTACTGTACCTCGAAACATAATAATGAGTCATTGTAGTGTCCAGCCCAATTAGTCCAGGATAAAGAAGTAACACTGTCCAGCTGCATTTTGAAATATCTTGTCAATCATGTTGAA
The DNA here is from genome assembly GCA_021613375.1 of Megaleporinus macrocephalus. NCBI lineage: Eukaryota > Metazoa > Chordata > Actinopteri > Characiformes > Anostomidae > Megaleporinus > Megaleporinus macrocephalus. The sequence continues at coordinate 32,391,997 of CM038713.1, forward strand.
GGTCCAGTCCCTAGTTAGATCATTTAAGGACTAGAAGCCAATAAAACGAAGAGTAAATGCAACGATGGCTGAAGATCTTGGTAAGCAGGTATTATAAGGACTGCCACCGCTGCACAAATTTGCATCGAGAATCCACGTCTGGCAGTAAACAAAAGTAGTGCTTTCCACGCTGGAGACATGCTTGGTTGGTAAAGAAAAAAACTTTTTTCTTTACTGGTAACAACTGAAGAGAAAAGAATTTAATTGGTGGAGGAGGGACTGCGCATATTTGGTTGATATGTTGCCCCCTGTTGTTTGGAGTATACATCTGACAGACAAATGGCTCCTTTAATGTAAAAGGTTTCATTTTTCAGCCACACCTTATTTTCACCTTACCAAAAATGTATCTAGACACCTCAGTACAGCATTCGTAAGCATTTTCTAGCAGCAGGTTGGTCTTTTTTTTTTTTTTTTTTTACATCACTTGACAGATGAACCATGCTGCAACGTTTTAAGGTCACGAAGTAATCCTTTACTAAGTCTTCTAATTTCTGCTCATTTACACTGCTGGAAAGCAATTTCAGATTTTGGCAAGCGCCAGACTGTGATTCATGGGTTGTAGCCTAGGGACTATTTTAAAGTACTCTGTGAGGAGTTTGAGCAACTCCAAAAATTAATAGACGGTAAAAACACTAAAAACTGGATTTGTGTATTCAGGTCACGATATGGAACGGTTTGAAATGTTCAGGGGAATTATACACATGCCGCTCTATCTGAAGCATTTAAAACAGTTTTGCAGCTGGTGTCGTCCAGCGCGTTCCATCAACACGTATTTTCATCACTGCTCTGCTACGGCACCTCTTCACCTCTGAGGATGACAAGCCCAGTTGAGAGAAGAGTTGAGAGCAAGTGCCAATACAAAGCGACCCACCTTGCGCCTAGCAATCAACAACACATGGCCAAAGTCTTACTCACGCTGCTGAATCACACACCCACCCGTCACCCCTTCCCGCCTCGTTGCTGGCACACTCCTACTGTATGTTCTTCAGAAGTCACACTTACTTAAATCGAACAGAATACAAAGTGGGAGGTTTTAAGACCACATCAAAGCACACCTTGGAAAAAGGGAAATGTCGAGTGTGCTGGCTTCAATCCACCATAGCAGTAAATCTTAACCTACAAGCGTCTTTCTGTTAAAACACACTTCAGGAATCCTTTAAATAAACCATGTCGTTGTAATAGTTGCAGATTTCCGCAATCAGAAAGTGTGTGGAAAACCATTTTCTACCCAATCCTGAATATTTATATCTCTGATAATTATTTAAACACATAGCAGGCTTAATGTTTTACGTGAGTGAACGGCCTCATTGAGATCTAAATTATAACTAGGGTAATATTGTTTTTCAATTTTTATTATTTTGAAATACTATCAATTAAACTACACGATTTTTATCATTGAAATTGAAATCAGCCCCAAGTTACACAGTGTACTTATTAAGAAAAGGGACTGTATATCTATTTAACATTTCATTACACTGATTGTTTACAATGTTAGAAATCTGTTATGACACATGTGATGTTACACGTCTTACATGGTGACGAGTTGGGCTGAGTATTGAAAGGGCTCTTATAATACGGAATGAACCTCAATGTACTGCATATACATATACAGTGTATTTATTTTAATTATTACTTTACCCTCCTATTATGTTATGGTTCAATTTAACCCATCTCCACATTGAATTGTCTGAAATATCTGAAGAACAGTTTGTTAAATAGTTGTTAAAACTGTAAATATACCGTATGTTCATCTTTCCAAATCTTCCGAGAGTTTAAAATTAAGCTTTATTGCTTTGCTCAATTTGACACGTACCATTAACATAATTGAATTTTACCCTCATTAGTCGCCTTATTTACCATATCCAATTACCACCTATTAGCTAGGACCCCCTCTCATCAGATGATACTGATTTCACACTCCTGGCTACGGATGGCTGTGTCATCTCTGGAGATCAAACAATTCCCTGCTCGTAGGGCCAATGCTTAGATACGTTTAAGTGGCTTGGGAGGCCACAATGTGATTTTATTAACATACTGCAGATATTGCAGATTAATTTTATATTAGTGGATTAAAATACTGTGATATTGCTAAAACCAGTCTTCTTCTTCATATGGATGTGTTATCTGTGTGGCACTGCCAACAGCAAGGAACTCACATTGAGTCTGATATTTTCAGTTCAGATTTGGGATAAACAGAAAAAAACTAGGGACGCAAAGCAAAGAACTGGCTGACTGACTGAATAATGTGGGGTTTTTGTAACAGACTCGAACACATTCTGGGTGATAAGCCTGGACCTCTGCTTTCGGAACTTCATGATCTCTCCTGTGATGCTGGTGAAGATGAAACTGAAACCTCTGGGAGCGGACCTGCATCCGCTGGCAGTTGTGATTGTTTATCTCTGGATGAACATGCTACGAGAAGCGTTGTTCTTTTCAAATGCGGGTCGGTTTCGGAGCATGATCTGTTAAGAGGAACATCTGATATGGATCACATTTAAAACATATTTAAAACAGCCTAACAAGAAAATCAGATTTGGCGAGAAAATCTGATATGTTTATCCTGCTTTGTCAATGTAGCTTTTAAATACAATTACCACGGTTTGTACATCTGTATGCTGTCATGATTCAGGTTTCGTCAGAGTAATGCTGCTTGACTTTGTGGGAACTTGGCAAACATATGCTCATTCATAACACAGGCTACTAGCTGTAGTGAGCTAGGTAAGCAGTAATGACTGTGGTCAAGAAAACAAAGCTGAATACTGCTAAGCAAAGTCTTAACCAGCCAGCATCTATACTCTAATGCAGTAAAAGACAGTACGCTGGCATTTTAATTGAATGTTTACTCTGCTACTTCTATAGTTGCTCTCAGTTGTTGTAGTCACTCAGCAGTTACATGTGAGTAATCTTATTTTATCTTTCTGGTTATGGTAACTTTAATGAAGCAGGCTAGTTGGTGGTTGTATTGAAAAAAAGAAGGTGCAGATATCAGTTTTAAAACCAAGGTATTAGTATCAATATTTTAAAAAAGTGTTAAATAATAATTAGTCCTAGTGATGGGAAACTACTTTGGTTGGGGCAATTCTTTTCTTAAGCATAATCCTGAGCTAGGGTCTTGCATTGACTCAATAATATAGACTCAAAAAATACACTTATACATTTCTGATTTAAAAAAGCTGCTCTTCTAAACCAAGTTGAAGACCGCACTTGTATAAGCAGAATCCTACATTGCATATCGTCAATGTCCAATGAAAAACAAGTACCTCCAAAATTGCAACTTTACAGGAGAGAACAAAAACATACTTTACTTTCAATGTAGGTCAATGGAACCAGAATTTTTTCCAAGCTGTTTTGGAGCACTTCTATTGGCCCATTCATCAAGAAATTATTACACAATGTAAACAACCAGTGGCGTGTTCAAATGATGTAGAAAACTTAAAATCGACAAAATTGGACATATATGTTATATATGTGGGCAACAATGATACGCTGTACTGAAAATGTAATGCCAGTTTTTTTCTTTTGTGTATAACATTTTAGGAACAAAGACAACTAAGCGCCTGGATTTAAACTCCTTGAGAAACATTTAACACTCCCTTAGCACTACAACACTTCAAACCGAGATCTACTACTGTTGTGCTGGTAAAGTAACTACAACAGCTTCTAACTTCCATTACTTTCTGAAGTTTGCACAGCAATGAAAAAGATTGCTTCAGTGCTTTCCAGTAACATTGTGAGTAGCTAACGAGATGCAAACAGTTCTTCCTTTATTCTAATTTATGATCAAAGCCACCACATCATTGGGAATATTTCTAAAGAAACAAACACTGCAACAAATCAGCAACCGAAATAAAAAAAAACAAAACAGTGCACTCCAGCAGCAGAGAGTCACGCGGGACAAAGCGCTGCGAGACTTCAAAGCCGTCCTGCGCCGAGGCTGCACCCTCTCCTCAAACACATCTGAACTAATTGGCGCATCTTTTCTCTCCGACCACACTCCACTTGTTTGCTTTCTTACAGGTTGCTCCGCCAAGCGGGCAGGGCCGGATAATCAGCGGCCGGCCTCACAAAGGACGGCGACGGAGAGCCCAACAAAAAGCGCTTCTAATGAGAGAGGATTCCTCCGCTGTGCTGGTCACTCACTGCAGGCCCAGAGAAAGCCATTATACGTCTTTAAAAGGGTGGAAAACTCAGGCTAGGTGTGGAGATGCGGGACTCAAAAGAGAGAGAGGCGCCTCCCTCTGTGCTGGCCCCTAGTACCTCCTCAGGGAACAATGGAGGAACAAGCCTAATCCCGGCCAGCTTATAATGAGCTATAAGCTTTCTTTTCAGCGCAAAATGTTCTCCCTTCTTTGGTCGCTAATCAGGGACAAATACCCCTATGCTTTTCAGCCCCTGCAAAATCCTCATTCCTTTGCCAGACCCTCATTCCTTGTCCCGCGTTTTTTAAGTGTCCGAGGACGGGGGGCGGGGGGAGAAGGGCCTGAGGTCTATGAGAATGGTCAAGTCCTCGTTTGAACGTTATGGAAGCTTTATGCTCAAGTGGGCCTTTTGAGGTCTTGTCTCATGGAGATGCAGAAGTTGTTGCAACTGTGCATTCGGTACCAGGAAGGAGGCAGGCTTCAAAGCTTTTTCTTGTCCCTTTCATGCAACATCCACCATACATCAACCTTTACTGTTCATTAGTAGTGGATGGTATACCAGTTTATTCGGTATGCTGGTTGAAATTCTTCCTCAGGTATGAGTTTCGTCCCAACAGTTACAACGCTAAGCCACAAATATGTGCAGATAATGAAGACTACGAACACTGCAATCCACTCTGATGTTCCTTCATTATCTAGCTGAGCTGCTGAGTCACGAGTCTGTTGTGTTTTTAACTGAAATGAAAAATGCAGCAGACCCCTGATCAGTTCCTGTTGTCTGGGTTTTTGCTGCCACTTTGTTTTTGAGGCAGTGGTCATATAGGTTTGGTCTATTGTTTGGGGTTAGCCTTAACTTAACATGGTGCTTCCCTTTCCTGAGAGGCCAGCCTGACCTGGTTAGCTGCATCAAACAATGGCAAAACAAGCCAATGACTGAAGCAGGAATGACTGTAATATGTTGCTTTCCTATTTTTCAATTTCCTAATTAACTTTAAATACTTCAGCAGCAAACAACAATTAACCCCTGATTTTGGCCTGCAGGGGTTTGACAGCCATTTGTAAATGGGCATTATTGACAGAGGTTGATTTATACATTGTTTAGTTTTGTTTTTACTACTTTTAAACTAAAAGATTTTAGTTTTCTGTGCTTTCTTACTTTGTTCTTACTATAAAAGTAAAGGCTGTTTTCAAAAGTTACACAGTTAACCTTTAGAAACAGGTTTACTTAAGAATCTAGACTTGGCCACACTGTCCTCTACAACTCAACAGCAAAAGCACTACCCCGTCTCTTCCTGAACGAAAAAAACCAACAACAACAAATGCCTGAAAAATAGACTTCAAGGGCTGCGTCGGCTGAAAAAAGGGACGTTCAGCGCCACAAAACAAACTTCACCTGAGCGTGCTTAAGACGGCTTGCCCATTTCAGCACCTAAATGCTTCCACAGCGTGCGGTGAAACATAAAGACAGCCTGGAAAAACAACAAAGAGCCCCACAGCCATTGAGAGTGAAAGGAAGAGAACTGTGTGTGCCTATGAGGCATGTGGCCTTTTTTACTTGTTCGTTTGAACGGAGCGGGACGTACATCCACTAATCGACTGGCATGGCAACTTAAAAATGATGCACGTTCTGTGTAAATCCAGATCTCCGTGCGGACTTTACAAATGGCCAGACACTTCAATGTTCGGAAACGGTTAAGCATTACAAGCATTACAAATTAATAAAGGCTTTCGAGCAGCAGGGAGGACTTTCTGCAAACAGCAGGGTGACCATAAAAGCAAAAACAGACACTGTTTGAAGATGCATTAGCAAAGCGCTTCCAAACGCAATCTTGTCATGCATGTCTGGTAAATTTGTGTTGTGTGTGTTTTAACAAAATAGTGAAATAAATAAATAAATAAACAAATAAAGTGAGCATATCTGTGTGGGACACAAAACAGAACGAGTGATCTAAGTATGACAAACGCTGGCTTATCCTGCTTTCAGTTGCTTCGCTCATCATGGTTCTCTGCATCGCTGCGCTAAAGGTGACTCATCTTCATCCAATCCCTTCACTTCAACTCAGAGCAAGCTCATTCCTGGTCATTTTCAGCACTTCACATCTCCTCACCTCTCCTCTCCCTCTCCTACATGAATCATATCTGACACACCCAGCCGAGGCGCGCTTTGTGAATTCCCGGTCCCGGGATCGGAATGTGCCTCCTTTCTCTTCTCCTTGTAGCTGCTGTCTTCCTCCGAGGGTGAAATGATGCAGAACTGCGATATGGGCTCTGTCCCCCACCCTCCCGCCCCAACAGCCTCCATAAACAGGCAGGCGTGAAACGTAATCCCCGTCCTTATGCCTTCACCCCAGCCTGGCTGCTTCGGCGCTTTGTTTGAGTTTTGGCCCCCTCCCCTCCTTTTTCCGGACCTTTGAGTGGCTCCCTCTGCCAGCGCCTTTGAAACCCAAGCTTACCCCCACCTGTAAGAGGAGCGAGCGCCATGTTTACATTATTGTGTGTTTAAAATGGCATCTTCATTTCCTCTGCCTGTTTCCGGAGAAGGCCGCTCACTAACAATGCGAGCGAGGGAGGATCTGTTTGGTTTGTGGTGGCGGGTCTTGGGTCGTACCCAAGTCCCGAGTTTATCCTGACTCACAAATGATGAAGGGAATGTTGATTCAGGGCTGATGAATATAAGGATCAGAATACATGAGTGCTCGGGACGGAGCCCTTTTCAGCACAAATGCTTGTTAATCTCCTCCCCTGATGTTTGCGCACGGCGTATTTCGGAGGTTTGAAAGGTTACGCGTGTTTATTTATGATAAGATCCGGCGGGCGAGCCAGTATCAAATAAAAAGAGATTCAGTACTACGCCGCGGAAACTCTTCACTCATAACTCCATAGCGCCTTTTATCACAAACTTATAAATTTTGAAGGTCAACCAGATTCTTCCTTTGCTCCACTGTTTTCATAAGCCTCTCTTTTCTTTTTCTTTCTTTCTCTTACCCTCCCTCTGCCCTCGGCCATAGCCGAGCGAAAGCGGCCCTTTCAGGAAAGCTCAAAACGTCCTTACATCTTGAAAGAAGAGTTAGTATAGAAAGCGGCAACAAAGCAGAGAAGGAAAAGGGCATTCTCCGTTCTATCCCTTTCCTGGTTCCTATTCTAACCGCCTGATCCATCTTGGCCTTGCTTCGCCAAGCGTGTCACTCAGCCTCTGACAGGCCGCGATGCCTGGTAGGCCAGTGGACACATGACCATTGAAGCCGAGCGAAGTACAAGCGAAGACAAATCTACCGAGGAGCCCGCCACAATAGGCTGGTTAGCACATGAAAGGGAGGCAGACGGGGGGGCTCTGCATTCGCCTTTACGCCCATTTCCTCTGTTCTTCCCAATTCCCTCGCTATCGACCTCCTGTATTGTTATTCAAGCCTTATACCAACAGCATTAGCCCTTTATTTTCGAAAATAAAGATTTTCTGTTTCCGGCTGCAGATGTGTAGCAAAGAGAAGGGTTTAAAAAATAAAAAATAAAGAAGGGGGGGGGGGGGGCACTCCTAATTTTTCAGCAATTAAGACAAGCTGTGCGTAACTCGAGCCTGCGATCTCATTGCGGTGTCCCAGGAATTTAATCCTCCTGATCTGATAGGTCCTGCTGTTCCATATCCATGAACTGTCCTCGAGGTTTGCCTTGGGGATGAGACCCCAGATTTCTCAATTAAACGGCAGAAACCCGAGTTCCTGCCGAGGCCTTTGAATCTCATTTAATATCTAATAGGAAATTTCAGAGGGAGCCCGCGAAGGTCACTGGATTGGGCCGGCCATGCGATCTGTTTTCTTAGGTCCTGCCTCGAGACAGCTGTGGAATCTGACACTTGTGTCATGGAGTGCGTGAAGAGGAGAGATTAGGCAAAGCGCAGGCCCGCTTTCTCATTCTCATCACGTTCATCTGCCCAACGGTGCAGAAGGACGGCTTTCTTTCAAGTTCTCCTCTCGACCGATTCCACCAATGGACGCTGCGAAACGCGATCCTTCTGGGTGGATGAACCCTGTCGAGCGGTGAGGGCACAACTGGCAACCTTCAAAGCCTGTGCATTCACTGTACATTCCTATAGGCCATGCGCTACAAATCAAAAAGGACAGACGCAAGAAAGGTATTTTCAAACGAACACTGACATACAGATCAACCAATGAACTGGTCCCTAAAACTCGGGTAGTTTGCTGTGATACACTTAAACATCCTCTTTGAGGAAAAACCTTCACAGCCCACAGCTCTGGAGCTGACAAGATCAGAATTCAAAGCATCCAATGTTATCACCTCTTATCATTCTTTATCAACCATCTGGCCTAAAAAGAATCTCGCGAAGACAGACAGGAACCAGATTTCAATCTAACATACACATATACACATACAGATCTGCGCAAAGGTGATCCAAACAATCTGCAATAATTAATAGACACAAACATACAGCTCTGCCATCCCGGTCAAGACATTCCTTTCCTACGTAAATACGGCCTGACCAACTGCCAGCCTGACCACCTAAGGGCCTCGAAGTCTTAAGGGAAACCCGGCATACAGATCACTAGATATTTCAAGCTCCAGTTTTCCTGGTTCAAGATCACTACCAGATGTTGGCTGAGCAGCAGCTTCTAAGGCCTGAGCAAGCTCCACAAATCACTATAAATCACAAGGCACTTCCCTGTAGCTTCCTACATGTCTCAATTCCGCAATCACTTCAAGTCACGTCTGCGCCGCCTTCGCGAGCGAACAGTAAATCTTATCTTGTTTGCGTTGTTTTACTATTTCGGTAGTCAGTTTATGCTGGCGAGGACCAACGGATGCAGCCTGAAACATTACTGCTGCTCTGAATGCAATCTCCTTTCTCTTCTTTCTTTTTTTCTTTTTCGCCGCACGTTGTATAATGACCCACTGCTTCCGCTGGCCCCTCTCAAGGCTACCTTTCCTCCTCTCATTAGTTTCACCAGTGACGCAGAGTTTCCCCAACTGCTGTAAGAGCGCAAACCTTAGCCCCAGTTTGCCGGTTAGCCTGAATACGCGGGCTGTAAAAATACACGAATGCCGGATGCAGGCATCGGTAAACAAACAAGGATACTTTGGGGGTGCGGGGAAAAATAAATCTGTCGTCGGACGCGGGAATCGCAGTCAATGGGTGAGTGTAGGGAGCGATGGGAGGAAAGAGAAACAAAGCAGGCTTGGAAGACAGAGAGCAGAGGTATAGTTTAGGACCTATAAGGGGAACAAGTGGTTCCCAGAGCCAGGGCTGCCACTGATGGATGGATGCTAATGTCTTTCCCATCTGGATCGAGGAAGGGCAAAGCTACTAATGAGTCCTATCAACACAAGTCTCCAGTCCTCCCTGGGGCAACCGATCACATAGCCACGGAGCACAGGATGGACTACGCCAGCGCTTCCAGCATTAAGACGCAGGTTTTGTGTACGAGCGGGGGAGGTCGGACTGAGGTTAATCTGAGTGATGAGTGGCCCTCAAAACATTCGGAAGCTGGGGATTATTGCCTCGATTAGGATCTAGATTACTGCAGATATTTTCGAATCTGAACTCGGCTCTATAATTAGAATTAGAGAATTATTTAAAGCTGCTGGTAACGCTTGACTCTGTGGTTCTAGAGTTTGCACTGAACCAGACCCTACTGGTGCGTTCCAAAGGGCGTGAGCAAGAGGTGAGGCTGTAAAACAAACTAACTAGCTCGATAACAACAAATGAAAATATTCCCGGGAAGGCAGGATCGCTTCAATTTTCTTCCTTTCTACAAAAAAAAAAGAAAGAAAAGAAAGCGTCATCGCACATCGCTGGGCCTGGCTTCCGTGCAGATGGTAACGGAGGGGCTTTTGGGCGATCAAATATAATAAAGTGGAAAAGGAAAACTGTGAAAATATTTATCCGAATGAAAGTGTGGTTTTTGCTAGAGAGGCGCTGGGAGAAAAGCGGGGGAGTCGTAATAAGAAAAAGCTGGTGACGTTCTTAAGCGAGCGAGATCCTGCCGATATTAAACAACAAACGGGAGAGGTTCAGGTGGGTTCTGGACTAATTACTGAGACCACACACAGACCGGCAGAGGGCACAGATCAATTTCCACTGTTTGTACACGGTTCATTGCTCACAAGTGAGCTCCGTAGTAGAAAATGTGGTAACACTCTAATTTTGATTACTTGACATGTTGCTATGTGCGGCTTTAACGAACGCCATGGTGGTCGTACAAAAACAAAATCAAATAATAAAAAAATAAAAAGGTGGCTTTTTTTTTGGCAAAATGCACCCCCCAGAAAAGTTCAACTTTATAGCTCATTAATTGTTTTTTTTGACTCCTCCTCCAGAAATGAAGGCAGCAATATTAACAAGTGACCATATTTCCTTTACACGTACAAAACAATCCAGATTCATCTACACACAACCACAAGCACATACCCACGGTCTACTACGGCTCATCTGGACAGGCTTGAGTTACACACAAAGAAAATGAGCCAGCAAAGAGATTAAGGAACAAGACGGAGTTCAAGGGCCTTGACTAACCAGCATGGCGGAGACAGTGGCGGCTCATCAAAGACTCACTGGCACAACTTGGGCGCCCCGGCACAGCGGGTGCAGCTGCTTGGACTGAGGTCATCATGGCAGCTGCCCCCCAAAAACCTCAGCTCCATTAGGGGGGTTCAGGGGGCCGATTAAAAGCCTTAAACGACGCATGCCGCTCTACATTCTTGCAGCCTTATGAGAGTTTTGGGCAGGAGTGTCCTGGAGGGACTTAGCCCAGTAAAGTTTAGTGTTTGCCCTGCACAAACGCACCTGATTATATGTTACCAGATCCCAAAATGTCTTTTTCTGCCCTAACTGTAGACTTTAAACTCATTTAGGATTTCGTTCCTACTATTTCTTCTAAGAACAGTTCTAAGACTGTTAATCTTGATTGTCTTAAGCTGTACACGTATATTAGGAATGTCAGGGTATGCATGATAATACATTTTTCCCCAATACATGGGTTATAATGAGATTTAAGCAGATACCACAGACAGATTCTGAACGGCTGAAACAAACAACTCACAATATGGGATGTTAATAGCCACTATTTGCACCACTATCCTGATGCCGAGTCTCCCTCTGTTCGATTGTGTTTGCTGTAAGTGACTAAGCAATGCTAGATTCTTTGTAACTCCCGTTTACTATATTCTCCCTACACAATTTTCTCACAGCTTGTTTAAATAATCTTATACATTGCATACATTAATTTTAATGTGTTCATGACTGGTATCTTCTTTTGGCTTCGACTCTTTTCCTTCCCATAGTCTTTTCTGCCCTAACTTTGGACTTTTAACTCCTTTAGGATTTCATTCTTACTATTTCTTCTAAAATAGTAAGAATTAAGTAATAGTAAGAATAGTAATAGAAAAATTCTTTGTAACTCCTGGTTACTATACCCTCTCTACACAATTTCCTTACAGCTCATTTAAATAATCGTATACATTGCATACATTCATTTTAATGTGTTCATGACTGTTATGTTCTTTTGGCTTCCTTTCTTCAACTCTGTTCCTTCCAAAAGTCTTTTTCTGCCCTAACTTTAGACTTTAAACTCCTTTAGGATTTCGTTCTTACTATTTCTTCTAAGACCAATTTAAAGACTGTTAATCTTGATTGTCTTAAGCTAAACACATACATTCAGGATGTCACAATATGCATGATAATATATATTTTTATTCCAATACAAATTCTGAATGGCTGAAACAATGGGATGTTAAGAGCCACTATCCTGATGTCGAGTCTCCCTCTGTTCGACTGTGTTTGCTGTAAGTGACTAAGCAATGCTAGATTCTTTGTAACTCCTGGTTACTATACCCTCCCTACTATTTCCTTACAGCTCGTTTAAATAATCGTATACATTGCATACATTAATTTTAATGTGTTCATGAATGTTGTCTTCTTCTGGCTTCCTTTCTTCAACTCTGTTCCTTCCAAAAGTATTTTTTGTGCCCTAATGGAGGGTTGTTAGGAATAATACTGCACTTGAACTGACTCATTGAGTAAAAATGCCTCTGGTTCTGCCACATATAAAATGTGCAGTGGAATGGAGTGAACGTAGAAGGTGGTGGAAAAAAGTTTCTACACTAAGGCGAAAAGCTTCTCGGAGGGGACTGTACAATCCATATTTCCATAGAGCGTGCTTCTAAACGGTCGGAACCCTGCTCTGCCCAAAGGGACGCACATGTGGGGGCCAAGGCTGCTAATGACCTACTGTACGGCGCAACACAAACAGTCTATTCACTACTGAGGATGTGCTCAATCCCCTTAATTCAGTCTCTTTGTCTTGTATTACACGGGGCTCATTTGAGAAGAAAATAAAAGGATAATTAACTCAGCCGGGCTAATGTAAAACTGACCCTGAAAGAGGCACAGTGCGGGTCTCCATTTAAACTTGGCTCTGTTTTCGGCGGCCGTTCCTTTGTCCAAATGTATCCCGCTTCTTTTCATTTGCGGCCCTCAGACCCGAGACGTGTCAATCCGGGATATAGCAGTAATCACAACACGGTTCAGAGTTATTACACTACTTCTCCGCATTGACTCCATCCTTTGTTTATTTGTTTTTAATTCGTTGGCTATTAAAGAGGTCTGAAAATGGCCTCGGCTGCAACACAAAGGCTGAGGGCTTGGAGATTTGCAGTCTAATTCAAAGGCCTCTGATCAGGGATCAGGGTTCATGTCCTCAAGATTTGTGAGAGGGGCTCATGGGATCACAAGACTTGCCTAGCACCCCCCCGGCTGAGCGGACAGATCTCTGCAGGGAACCTAGCCAAATTAGGCCTTGATTAATTGGGCAGTCAGCCAGCTTGCTCATGCGGCACTCTTCGCTTCTGCCCACAGCCGAGAAAGCCACATCCAGTGGATGTCACACCTGAGCAAAGCCCAGCCAACCACCTGTAATGATTAGAGTGAAGTGGAGGAGAGGTTTTAATGATAAACGAGCCTGTTTTGTATGATTCAGTCAGTTTAAGTCAGCTGAAAGCTTTATGATGAGAAACTTCAGGTCTTCGAGTCTGCTGAATAAGCATGTTTAACTGTTCCATAAAAGCAGGGCTTACATAGAAGCACACAATCCGCTTTAATGCTGACACGTAAAAACAGACTAAAGAAATTATTTTTTAGCACACCAGAACACCACACAGCACCATCTAAAAGCTTGGACTCACTTACAGAAGTACTTTCCTTATTTTTACTACTTTCCACATTTTAGAACATCCGTGCAAACAATACAACCAACATAGTGTTAATACATTGAAACAATTTTTAATTTTAGACCCTTCAAAGCCCTCTGTCAAGTTTATGCAGAATCACTTTCCTGGACAGTTTAAGATGTTTGGTTTTTTAAATAAACTGATTTGAGTAGGGCTGCGTTTATGTAGGGCTGCCTTCTGTCAACTGAATCAGATTTGCTCATTTAGAAGACTCAACTACTCCTTCCATATTTTTATGATTACCAGACAATCAGACAATCCAATGGCATGAGTTTCAGTGATGGTTTGGACTACATTAAGAAAGTCAAATAAGCGACTCTCTTCTTCAACAGGATGGACCTACTGCTTAATTTCTCTTTAGAAATAAAAGCTAATAATTTAACTAAATAAATTAAAAGAAATTAGTAACTAATTAACTAATTAACTAAGATCGGAAACCTTTAAAATGAAAATGGACAGCCAAACAGTAAATGTCCATCATGGTTCACTTGGAAAGTGACCAACTTCTTGTCTTTGTTAGGATGAGTTTATTAGTCTTCTAGTCTAATTTGTCTTTACTCATAGATAAACAAACAAAGAAATGAAACACTTGTAATTTAAGATCTGAAGGGATCAGTTGTTTGTGTGCTTCTCTAAGTCGAAACTGGGTTTATGGGTCTCCAAGCAGTGGCTCTACCTCCAGAGAGAGGATGAGCTCTGTGTGAGACTGTCGGATGTTTCTGTCTTGTAAGCAACACACCTCATACTTCTGATACGTGGTTATAGTTAGCTACTGACGACTGCATCTCCGTCCTCTCGTCAGTTAACCACCAGTGCATGCTGTACAACAGATAGTTTAACTATAATAGATCAGTATATTAATGATTACACATCTCAGTTGACTGACAGGTCTCTAGACAGGAGGTTTGACTTTCGGGGGGCAGTCCTACATCTACACATATGGTCTTGTGCTTGAGATCATTAGGACTGTAAAACACATTGGGCTGCTCTATTGCTCTGTTGCCTGACTGTGGGTGAAAGTGGGAGGGACCAGTTTACTTCAATTCTAGTTCAAAACTAGTGGTAACAATGGAGGTCTATGATGACCAGACATAGAACAAATTAGCTTCTTAACGAGAATTTAAATTGGTAAAAGAAAATAAGGCTTTACTGTGATACACTTACCCAAAGCCTTGGCAAAATAAGAGATGACTTTTACATTATATGCAAAAATAATTATTTTGTTATAATATGCCACATCACTACTGTAATATAAAAAGTCATATCTTCAACATTATACTTCGCTGCCAGTTTTTGTCTTCTCTAATCTGATGAGAATAAGTGGCAACAAATTTCAATAAGTGGCAGCTTTAAAATAAAATAACTCCAAAAGCTGCTCAAGAACCAATATTATTTGCAGTAACTTGTAACTAATGTATTCAGTAGAGTCTAATAATCAGTGTTTATTATTTACAAAGAGATAATAGCTTTGCAACTTCAGTGCAGATGTATTTACAACACAAACGGATATCAGCTTCCTATTTGTCTATATACTGACCACTCATGCTTATAAACTATGAAAAGCCTCACCGATTACTATGAGGGTGTAGTTGATGTTGACACTGCCGAAGCCATTAGTTGCTTTGCAGATAAAAGTACCGGCATCCTCCGCCTCCACCTCTTTGATACGCAGCGCGTTCTGGAGGACCCTGAAACGCATCCAACCGCTGTGGATGTTACGTCCATCTTTGGTCCACATGATGAGGGGAGGTGGGTCACCCTCGACAGGACACTGGAGCTTCATGGTGCGTCCGATCCGTACCGCCTGCCGGTGGGCTACCTTCGCCGAAACACGTGGAGGACCTATGGACACATTGGCAGGTTATTTCAAACTATTCATTATCCTCATATCTGCTTACAACGATCTATACCTGCTTCTGATAAATGGCATCAGCTGAAGATCCCATCCCATATGAAAGCTCTTTCTGACAGATGTGACTAATGTGAGAATGTCAGTGATCTGGTTTAACGTCAAAATCCAGGTCTACGGTTTCAAAATCCCCACTTGTTTTCTTATTTGAACACATGAAATTCAGCCTTATGCACACAGCCAACCGAGGCCCCAGTTCTTCAAGGTTTCGAGCTAGGCTTAGCTTTAAGCAGCCTTGGCCCGGCTCAGCGGAGAGAGGCTTCCCCCAGCCCACGCACAGCCTTGCTCACTCCCTGTTAAGAGACTGGAGGCAGGAAATTGATAGTGTCACTGTTTATGTCTGCAGGGAAATTGTAACCACAGTCCCCTGTCAGCCAGCCATGTCTGCCTGGCTTGCTGCGCTACCGCGTCGGCCCTGGCGGCATTGTTTCTGCACTCCCCCGGCTGGTGGCTCCTCCAAAGTTCCAAAGGTCAAAACCTGTGAATACTGTCCACACTCGCTTATAAAGGTTGCTTACGCAAGTCACATTGGATCCATCTGCCTGCCGCGAAAAGGCTCTGGAAAGCCTTGCAGGGCAAACGTTCGCATGCCAGCCTTCATCTGAAGGATTTTGTTTTGTGCCTTTAGCGCTTAATTGCAGACATCACTGGGATTATTGAGCAGAACGGAATGTTTGATCTTTTTGCCAGACTCATATCCTACACGTAATAATTTCCAAATTTATTTCAACAACTTAGTGAATATAAAGGACGGCACAACACAGGACAATGTTGATTTGAAATCCTTGGAAGGCACTGAGTGTGAGGAAAAGCAAAACAACGCTGTTTTTAGTTTGACGATGGCTGTCGACACTGTGAGCCCTGTGTACTAACCCTTCTGTGTTCATTTCAAGCTTGAAACAGACCCATTCTTCCTCGTCTGTTATGTACATATATATATCACAGGTACACTACATATTCTACTTGGTTTCCTAAAGTTTGACTAACCCACTGTGGCTGCTTTCTCTCCAGCTTTTAACCTTTTTCTGTAGGCCCACTAATGCTCATTCCACTGCCGCAATAGAAGTTGGCCTGCATATTTCCAAATAATACAAGCATATAGAATGTTTTCCCCGTAACCCTGTTGTCAGATTTACTTTTGGCTAACTGTATATGTAATGTTGTGACTGTGTTGAGCTGTTACTGAGCGATGAGGGTAAAGGGGAGAGGTGAGAACCTCATGCTGTGAAAACAACACTCCACTTTGCAAAGACGGCTGTGCAGAGATAAAACGGATAGCTCTGCTGCGGCTTTCTTAATAAAAAAATAAAGGATACAATTTCAACAACAGAAAAAATAGTATATAATGATAACGCTACCTTCCTGAAGGTGAAAATTCAGTTAATATAATTTTGTAAAAGATCCATATTTCTATCGATACAGATTTCATCTAGGGCTGGGTGATGTGAGAAACAAATACAGCGGGAGCTTTAAAACACACATAGCTGCTCCTCAAATGGCTCTCTGCCACATTTATAGTCCACAAACTGTCTGATTTCTTGTCCGTGAGCTAAAAGTCCAGTCGGAGTGTAGTCTTTTAGTCTTTTTAAGCATTCATAGATCACGTGTGTTTAAGGTATCCTTTAATACATTAGGTCTAGGATAGACGTGCGTTTTCCTCATGCTTCTGAGCCCCCAGAGCTGTGTCTGTTGAGGTGTGTTCTTCAGTAGTGGTGTTGCTCACATTAACGTTTTCTGTCATTTTCTATAATTTTTTATTCTCACTGCTCGAGTGTGAATGCCTGCAGTTACCAAATTACTTGCATGTGGGTTAGGCTGCTGTTATGCCTACACTCTTTGTGCTTCAACCAAACATGGAATGGATGGAACTCTAGTTCAGCGACTTGATGGTTTGGGGCTATTTGTGTTGTCTCTCAAAACATGAACGGAAATGAATTCTAGTTCTTGATATGATAATTATCGTTTTATCGCCCTAATTTCATCAGTATTATTGAAGAAACAGTTGCCTAGTTCACCTTAAGAACTTCCATAATAGGCAGAAATGGGCTTGTATGGCTACTGTGGAAAACAGCGAAACGAGATGTAAATTTAAATTATATTATGATACTAAAGACGCTTAGTCGAGAGATGTCTTTTAACAACAGCAGCAGATACAGTGGTTAGATTAGGGCATAAACATGTGCTGAAACATTGTTTACCATCAGAATAGCACTAGGTCATTTGGGACCAGATGTAGGAATGTAAGAACATGTGAAATGATGTGGCCAGAATATATGGATCTTCATCACTGAATCTGCATTTTCTATTTTATCTAAAGTTTGCTAAATGCTTCATTATTTTAGTGCCCCCTGTAAACCTCTCATTGTCTCATTGTGCCTACACAGTGAGCGAAGTCACAGGCAAGTTGCATGATAAGCTGCAGTTTCAGTAAATCGGATGTAGCTGCATGTTTTATTTGCAACAAGGCATAATTTGCAATTAGAGCCTGTGCTTGAATGTGCGTCTGGCCCTGAATCTAAACTGCAAAAGGGTATAAATACAGTCATCCCAAACAACATGCCATCAACAGGGCACAAAATTACTGATACCAACCTCCGGAATCTAAATATAACCACAGTCCACATTAAAAAAAAGGCCGTGGGACTTGTGGTGATGTACGAAAGGCGCCCTCACAGGTACTGAGCCTGACAACACCCCACTACCGTTTCTCACAGGAGGAAGCGGGAAGCTGACGTTTTGACAGATGGAGACTAGAAGTGTGAAAAAGAAATTAGTCACAGGCAGGGATCTGCCATAGTCCCTCTCCTTTCCTCTCTTTCTCTCCTTCGCGCTCTGCGAATGGCTTTCTCATCAGACGCGGACCTCAAGTAAAACCTTCCCGGTGAGCCGCTCTCACAGATTGAAATCTCATTCTCCCTGGAAGGCCATACGCCCACTCTTCGGGCAGATTTACGAGCGTCCTGCTCCCGGCCTTCTGTTCGGGAGAGGCCTGTGGGTCAGGCCCAAAGGCTTCTCCTCCGTGCTGGGGCCTGGGGGCTGACAGCACGGCGCGTTTCACAGATCAGAGGTGCACAGGCGAAAACAAAGGCCCCACACTTTCACGAGCTACTCTCGGTTCTGTTTGGCGGCTAATGGACAAACCAGCACGCAACTTTGCGGAGTAACCAGCTGCAAGCTGGAGAGCTGGCTTAATATCTTTTCTTCCCAGCAAATGGAATGTGAGACAGAAATGACAAAGTGAGTTCGAGGCAGGATGAGGACTTTTACAGTGCCAAGGTAAATCATGTAAAACAATGGGTGTATAGGGGGAGCAGACAAACAAGATTTAAATCTCAAAACCAATGAAACGCCGTGTGTCCTTATAAATGTGCAGGAGGGTCTGCGAGAGTGCAAATGTGGAGAAGGAATTAAGATTAAGCAGGGGGGGGGCTGACTCTTTTAAAGGCGGTCTGTTTTGTCCATTTAACCTAAACACATTCCCCTCTGCTGCAGATGAGCGCGCTGCAGACCCACAGCACAATACCATAAGCAGGCTGCCCTTTCCATTCGGCCTTTCACACTGGGGATCTGCCTTAAAGCTGCAGCCTCCCATATCTCCCTTCGCCTTTTACGGCCTGCTGGCTTAAGGTAGCCAAACATGCATGCCTGGAATGTCCACTAATGACAGGAAAAAAGAAAGGCCAGGATTCAGCGTGAGGCCAATGCAAGTAGCATTCCACCAAAGTCTCCCTTTTAACTCTTGACCAGGCACCAAAGCAAAGTGCTCTCTGCCAGCAACCTTCTCCGAAGCCCTTAAGAGCACTATCTGTGATTGCTGTAACAAGAGTTTTCCCTTAAGAGTCAGTATCTAGCCTTGAGCCAGCGAGATAGGGCCCTTTGGTCTTAAAGAAGGCCGGCGAAAAATATTTTCGTTGGCGAAATGGGGAGCGCAGGAGAGATTCCGGAACGCACGAATGCCTTTGATTATACGTTCCTTAAGCTGGACTAGGCTGACAAAGTGCCAGTTTCGTCCACCTCCAGGAAGAGGCCGGTGACGAAGGAGGATAACCTTCACCCTGTCTCAACTTCCTTAGTCTCGCAGTCATCCGTTTGGGAGAACTTGAACTGGTTGGCACAGTGGCAATGCCAGTGCCAATGCAAACCTGACAAGCTCCAAATGTGCAAATGGAAGAGTAACAACATGAACAGCTTCTCATTTGTACATGTCTTTGTTTTAGGTGAATAACGTTTTTGGTGAATGAGACTAACCCACTGCTACTCAGCTCTTTCTGACATGACATGCCAAAACACCACAGTGTGTATGGCTGAGGTTACACGCTTGAGGTATTATGTTCAAGCAGAAGCAATTAGGCTGGATTAATACCATTTTGAGGGATGGTATGCGGCCGGGCAAAAATGTAAACAAGGAGTGTAAACGAATTCCACTTATGATTTATGATACCATTTCCGACCAGCTGGGTTGGCCTTGGATCCCAGCTATGATTTCCCAGGCTGACACAATGGAGCTGGAATTACATGCGCTCGCTTGCATGCACAGCCCCGCACAAACCGAAACCCAAGTTGAAACGAGCGAGTCAGCGGGGACCAATCACCTTCCCGTTTGCCACTACGATTGTTTCCTTAACGCCCGTCGATTGCAGCGCCCGAAGAATTTCCACAAGCCATAAATACATACGCACTTCAGGCGCTGGCAGGTTCCAGCGACTAACTACGTCAGAAACATGCTGCTCTTCGAGATCCGGATGCTTCAAATTGTTTATCGAAACGGGCCAAAGCTGGAGAGGTGCCAACGCAAGTCGGACGAAAACAAAAAAACTCCTAAAAAGTGTACAAGATTGAGTGTGGGTCTACCTCGGGACGTGCTGGAAAGAGAGCTTTTGTGGGATGGCTCATGTTGCCACTGTAAGATGCCCTGGGCCAACAACTACATGCTGAATCTCAAACAGACCACCGTGGCAAGCGTGGCGCATTCTCTCCTGAGAATGGAGCCTTTCATACAGACAATGTTAGACAGGGTCAAGACTGTAACGGTTTAAGAGGACATAGCATGTATTTAATACAACCGCAAAGACTCTATTTCAAATAAATACTCTACACTGGAGAACAAAACTGGTCATTACAATGAGGGGGACCGGTTAGTGTTTATGGAGAAACTGAGACATCTATGAATCTGCCACGCAAAAATGAACTCGTACATCGAATCTGAAACATGAAAATGATTGCTTCGGCCCAGCGAATGGTAACCACTTAGTCTGTGGAGTTCAGAATTCGTAGCCCATGTCTTATTATGTCTGCTGTACAGTAAGGTCAACATTGTTGTAATTCTAACTTTACAATGGAACTAAGATCAACCAGGTCAAGAACAAGATGTGGTGGAAGTGTAGATGTTCAGCTTTAAAGACGTTAACAAAGTATTGCATTAACCATTCAGGAATTACAGCCACACTCCTTCCATTTTTACAGGCTCAAAAGTAATTGGACAAGCCTTCAAAATGATTAAGGATTATTGTCAATATTTGGATACAGCTCCTTGGCGTTCAATAACAGCGTTCAATTCCTCCCTTGCGAGGATTTGCCAGGACTGTACTGCAGCCACCTTCAGTTCTGTCTTCAGCAAAAGACATTCTCAGGTGACTGACTCACCATGTAAGAAGAAGCGGTTGAGCTGCTTTTGTAGTATGTTTTGGTTTAGTTTCCATCTCTACTGAGAAGCGCTGCCCAGTTCTGCTGTCCAGAATCCAAGCAGAAAGTTTAGAATTTATCCCGCTACTTGTATGAGTAGACATGTCATCAGTAACACCAGGAATGGCAACCATACATGCCCATGTCCTAATACTGCCTCCACTCTTCCTGTCCTACTATATACTCTGGTTAACCCTGGTTTTATTTGTCTAATGAATCTTGTTCTAGAACTGGGCAGGCTTTTGTTGATTTTGTTTTCTAGCAAAACATAATCTGTCCTTTCCTTGGTTGAGTGGTGAGGTAAACCCTCTGCACTTGATTCTTAAAGGCGTCGCTTGATTGTTGACTTTGACAATGATTTCCCGAACTAAAATTGGTGATCTCTAGTTTTGAACATGTGTGTGTTTTGTGTCTCAGTAAAATCGGGGGTTGGGTAAAAAATGTCTAACGTACTGTTATTCGGCAGAACCCAAAGTATTTACTGATCATTTAAAGCTGAAATCATTTACTTTTAAAGACTGTAATAACTTTTGTTTCCATTGTACATAAAAATGCAGTCCTTCTGAAAAAAGTGATGGCAGAGGCTGAGTACTTTTAACAACTGTAATCATAATATCCGACAGTGTAGCACAGAAGCAGCTCCCTCTCCAGCTCTATCTAGCAAGGCAATACTTGAGTGCCACTCTCCCCAGCTCAGTCTCCTCTCCTCTGTGTTTCTGTCATTGCCTGGGGTGACAGGTCAGAGTGATGACTACATTCCATTTACACAGACCGCACTCCATTCATCCAGACAGGTAAAGAGCACTCATTTCCCCTGCTGTCAATAGGTCAATTGCTACCAATTGCTAAAGCATGACAGTTAACACTACCCTGCGGCTGGGGGCTGGCTATGTTTACTTTAGACGCCGAAATTCAGGCATGGCGTTCGACTCTTCGCCCGAGTTAAACGATGGCTTATTTACAGAAAATGAGCATTACCAACTTGTTTTTCTTGTGTAAAATTGTTTCTTTCAGTCATGACATTCTAGGAGAATAACTTATGGACCATAAAATGAACAAATGTCATTGTTTCACAAACCCAATGTGTTTGCTTACAGACCGAGAATAAACATAATAATGCAATCCGACAGTAGAATAGCGGTTTTATAAATAGAACTTTCATTGTGCTGCAAAAACTGAACATTTAAAATCAACAAACAAAAGCGCTTTTGACAAGCGAGCAGCTGAAGGACAAACTTGAGCGTTCTGCGGAGCTAACGCGCAGAGGCTGGCAGTGATTGAGAGGGTGGTTTGTGTAATGAAGGGGGTTGAGTGGTGGGAAAAGTGAGGTTTGGCTCGTGGCTCTCGCTGCCACTGCTCTTGCCATGGCCTCCATGGAGGCACACTCTTCTGGGAATCTCAGGAGCTGAAGCCAGTAGGGTGTTGGGCGCTGAGCGGATCATGTTGCCACGCCGACCAGTCAGCAGATTCCGCAAAGTCTTTAAAGTTCCCGTTGCTTCCCCCACCTCCCTGAGAGGCGGGGGAATGTGCAGAGAATTGGGAGCGGTCGGGAACGTTCACCTATACTCCGGCTCAATTTTCGAAACCGATTCTATTTGTATTTACTTCAATGCAAAAGAACTTGCTGCTCTTATTCGAGGCTGTGACTGGGAAAGCATGCAGATGCTATTAAGCTGCATTGCGTTCTATTTCCTATCCGCTTCTGAGCAGCTTCTTAAATGTCCATCTGGCTACAAATCTCTCAAATGTGGCACACGCTCAAATCTCTAAATGTGGACTAGACCTCCAGTAGTTGGTGACTGTGGGAAGAGGTTGTTGTTCATTGGAAGTTCTGATATCTCCAACTCTGTCTATAGCTTTTGCAGGAAAACAGGCTGCACTGTCACTGCTCTGTTATTCCAGAATTGTACATACCTTAAAAATGTAACGTCAATCTTTTTCGAACCAGAAGCAGCACATGCCATAAACAAATGCATGCTTATACTGATTCATCATGAGCGTACTTCTATAGTGGAATGGAGCGGGATGGAACAGGGTTGGTTCAAAGCACCAAACAAAGGCAATTAACACACGATTGACAGCCCTATGCTTCCAAATTCACACCTGGACTCATTAAGGGGCTCTTATTTGCAACTTCTGTGCTCACTAAAAGAACAATACTAACTCATTAACTCTATTACAATCCAATTTCAAAGCAAGCTGTTTTAGTGACAGCCCTGGATAAATGGAAAGGTCTACATTTTTCTTACGCTTTTTTTTAAACCCTGAGGTCTACTTACAATATTTTTGTGGGTTTATGTGTCAGATTTATTTTTATATGACTACTTTCCAACCTCTCCCTATTCACTGCAATTAAACAGGCTGTTTTTGTTGCCTTTCAGACTTACGTAGGTATATGAGCTCTGTTCTGTCTCTTTCAAAAAGCAGTCCCCAGCCAAAACACTCCCTATAACTTTAATGTGAGTGGGTGGAGCTAAGGAGGCCAAATAGGAAGAATTATGTTGGTTTCATGACAATTCAAAACGAGCTGTTTTTACAGATCTGTAAACTGTATGGACTGGAGAGAGAACTATGTTTTAAAACTTTAACATCAATCCCTAAATAATGGAAAAATATCATTTTAGATGATATGATCTCAAAAATTAGTACACAACAGTTGTTTGTTATGTGAGCTTAGCTTTTACGCTCGAGTGCGCGCGTGTGTTTGATGATGTTGGCTAGATTCCATCTGAGGTCAGCCCAGTGCTGAGTATAATTTCATGCTAATGCTACAGTAGGTTAGCCTGTCAGCCAGCCAAAGATAATGCTCTCATAGCTGTACCTTACACTGTAAGACTACACTGTCTGTCTAGCGTCCTTGTTAGAAGACTCATGGCTGTGTTGGCCTATTGCAGAGGGCAGCCTAATTAAGAAGTTACGTAATTTGTTTATGTAAATTTAATGTTGTGCAATGAAATAAAAATGTGCCTTTTCCTCACTCATATACATTTAAACATTTTATCAATCTGAAAATTAATGTACAGATTCTGTTTTGTACGCTAATTTCA
Source organism: Megaleporinus macrocephalus (assembly GCA_021613375.1). Taxonomy (NCBI): domain Eukaryota; kingdom Metazoa; phylum Chordata; class Actinopteri; order Characiformes; family Anostomidae; genus Megaleporinus; species Megaleporinus macrocephalus. The sequence continues at coordinate 32,416,050 of CM038713.1, forward strand.
CTTTTTGTCAAAATAAGCACTCAAGGTAGAGTGATATATGATCAGTGATATTTGTAAGTAGATATTTTTTGTATGTAGTTCTGCCTCAGTGTAATTAGAGAGATATATTTATCTATAACTGATGGTGTTATAGTTAATAATTGCTGAGCCTGTATTTACCTCTGTTCATACTGTACCACCCTTATTATTGTATTACTGTATTTATTAGTACTGTATTTCTTACGGGATCTATCTATCTATCTATCTATCTATCTATCTATCTATCTATCTATCTATCTATCTATCTATAGATTAATTACAATTTAGAATGTAATTTCAAATTTCAAAATTTAAATATGGTACAGTTGTATTCCCTAATTAAAGGTACCGAATACATATATTTTAGGTACCCCTCCTGTGACAGTTTAGAATTTTTTTTATTAAAGCGTATGGACACCTCAGTGAAACCACTGGTTCCAACTTGGCAACACCACTGAAGAGGTTCTGACTACATTCTTCTTCTTACATAAAGGTTCTCTATCAAAAAAGATTTTTTCCCACAACTCCAGCAATTCTATGTCCAAAAGCCTTGAAAACATAACACATATTACCACAACAGAAGTTCTTGACATGTTTTTTTGAGTCCCATGCAGAAAGTTTAAGTATATGACAGCAAAAAAGTAAACCACATTAATCCTATGTGATAGATACAATATATAAAAGCTAACAACTGAAGAAAGCAAAAAAGGTTTAACTGTCATGAATATTTTTTTAGAGGTGAGATTAACTCTTACAAACAAGGCATCTGTAAATAAATAAATAAATAAATCTACAGCAGACTTCATTTAATTCTGAGATTTTCTTTTTCAAATATACGACCAAATCAATAGCAGTGATTACAAGTAAAGAACAGTCTAGCAACCACTGTAGACTAAAAAAAACCCAGAAGATCTGAGAGCGGAAAAGGCTCTGTTATGCGTTATAGTAATGAGACACGTCAAGAAAATGAAAGACTGGGCCTAACATCATTTAGGCCAGGCGACCTGACTTAGTCCAGACAGTCGCCATTCTGAAATACATAAACCTGCAGGTTCACTGGAAACAAAGAATAGTCTGTCCGTCCAAATTAGCCCTGACCACAAGCGTCTTGAGTAGCACCTGTCTGTTAAGCATGAGTGTGAATTAAAAAACGAGAAAGTCTGGAAAACAGAGTGCCATAAAGCAATGAAAGAGACAAGTTTCAAAGGCGTTGTTTTTTTTAGCCCGCATGCCAAGAACCTGGAGGAGTTTTTAATGGACAACATACTTGCAGAGGTTATAAAGACTTTTATGGGAACTCAATGGATGAAAACTTGGGCCTGGATGACAATTATCCAGATGTATTGGAAGTGAAAGGAGAGCTTGAAAAAATACAGTGGGAGCAGAGAATTCCCAAGGCTGCGACCGGTGCTGGAAAGTCGACGGAAAGGCGAGCTTCTTATTGCACGCTGGCGAAAAAACTGTGTTAAAGGCCACAACTTCAATTACACGTGGCTGCTGTGGGGGCTTTATGTTTCACAGGGGTGAGATAAAAATGACCTAGACCAGGGGCCATGCTAGCCCTGGGCTGACTCAGTGATGATGGTGTCAGAGATGAAGAGTACTCTAACTGGGTTAGTAACATTTTTGACTGGGTAGCAGGAATTCCAGCGTTCCAGCCCGTCTGGCCAGCGTCTGACGTCTCCGGCCTACATGACCAAGAAATAAAATAAAAAAAATAAAAAAAGGAAGCAGACAAAGGTTCTTTGTTCGGACAGTGTGTGGACCATATCTCATTGCAAAGGAAACACAGCTTTATATCATGCAAATATACCCAGTCAGTAAAACATGTGAGCATGTGTGCTCTTTGGCAGGCCAGGGGCTAATTCGACTCTGCAGCTCAGACAAACAGCTCACACAGGCACGGAATGTGGGCCATGAGTATATAAGACCTCCACAGCCCCCCCCCCATTCATCCTCAGCGTATGACAAAGTGGGGGAAAAACAGAGGGCTATAAATGGTCGCCCACTGTACCACAGACGGCACACTGCTCTTCGGCATTTACGCTTGGGGCCTTTCCGCAAACCTACTGGTGGCTTTCTAAACTCTCAGTGGTATGAGATGGTCAGGACCTCATGATGTCGGGCTGACAAGTTGATGGGAAGAAATCAGAATGGAAGTCAGCAGGATGATGAATTACATGGGTTCATCGGTGCAGCACAATGCATCCAAAAACAATGTACTATGGTTGCAAAACATGTGGCTTTGGTTTAAAATAAAGGCTTGAGGTTCTGACAAGGGGCAAGGTAAGGATTAGGCTAGACGTTGGAACGAATTGGTGACAAGAGTTCTACTCAGCGAGGAAAGCTGGAGATGCCATAAAGATATTGCACATAAATTCCAAAATCAGTGCAATTGAAGTGGGTCAAGAGGCCGACGATGGCAGATGAAATCTGTATTAAAAACAAAACCCTGCGGAAGAGGAAACGGTTTGCAGAGCCTATTGCAGGGCATATCTCTACAGCTAATGTTTAACCGCAGCTGCCTCCAGCGCACTGATAAACCCTGGGGCGGGTTGGACTGTCCACGCTCCTCTTTGGCCCTATCTGGGACACACGGGGCACTACCTCCACTCCTGATAGGTGGCCAGCACCTGCAATAGCTCTGTCTTGTAATCAGTTGTCAATATTTGAGTACCAGGCAGCCTACATTTGTCCTGCAGAAATCAAACACAGGTTAAGTGGAAGGCCTCGGCAGCTTATACAGCAGTGGTTTATCTGCTCTTTACTAACAACCTTGAGATAAACACAGTCTGTGTTTGGCACGATTTCTTGAGGAGATAGAACAGAGTTTGTGTTATTCAAGGTCACAGTGGGAAAGCTTGGTGTTTTTACAAGTAAAAGAAAACAGAAAAGCTATTAAGTTAATGATGTAGATTACTGTGTGAGCTCTAATACTAAAACTACAGCGAGGAAGCAACCATTTGCTTTCACATGAGGTTTGGGCAGCACACAACCACACAAGTTCAAAACTTTTGGGCATCTACTTAAAAAAAGCATTTACTCTAACAACAGCTGTCCCAAACTTCTAACTTGGAGCTGTAAGCCCTTTAGAGAACAAGCAGTGAGTAATGTGTTTATTTGCACTCGGGCTGTGTCTGACAACAGTTGGGAGCTGAAAAGGTCTGGAGCAGTCTGCCAGGCCTAATCTGATTTTCGTCATATCCAGATTGTAACTGTTAGATTTTTGATAGTTTGTGAACAAATTGCATCCAAACCACATTCAGAGGTGGTTTGAAATGTCACTGCAATCAGTTTTTTATAGATGCACCTCAGTCCGGTCGCTCTGCATGGCTAAATCAAATCTGGGATTTGCTGCATAGTTACTGACACCTACGTCATTACTTCAGCAACCCATGCAGCTAGGATAGCTTGTAGCTTAGATACATGTCTGGGTACTAGGGGTGTAAGAAAATATCAAAATATCGAATATTGGGATATTATGTTTCGTGGTACTGTATCGATTCTCAAGAACTCAGTATCGATACACAGATTCCTGGCAGACAGTAAACCATTGTGTGTTGGGACCACTAGTTGGCAGTGTTGTAATCCATTTTCAGCTCTACTCCGACATTAACAAGCAGCACAAGGGTGCAATGCTATTGTAAGCATTGGCAAACCTGTTCATACAGTGGTGTGTTTGAATAGTAAGATTTGAAAAATCTTTTTATTGGCAATATCGCAATATATTATGATATATTGAATCGTGACCGCTGTATCACAATACGTATTGTATTGCAAGGTTCTTGCCAATACACAGCCCCACTGGACTCACAAATCCAATCTGAATCCAAGTATCGAGAGCTAGGAAGCAGGACAGTTAATTTTCTAATTCGCAAGACTGGCTTGAGCTGTTACATACAATTGAGCTAATACATCACAATAACTTATATGTCAGCTAAAAATCTCAGGACTGTCACAGGCCTGTACCATAAACTAGACTGGAGAAAATGATCTGCTGTTCCTCTCTTTCACCTGGGATTGGCATTCCTGCCCGCTGTCGGAGTCTCACTTCTCTCCTTCTTCTCCTAGTTTTACCCCACTCCTCCAACGTTCCATCAACCTCCCACATTCCACATCGTGCCTCAGCCATGACTAACTCAATTTGCTCTGCGCAGGTCTCTGTCAGAAGAGGTTCAGTCCACATGCCTGGCCAGCAACTGCCGGAGGCTAAAGCCTCTCCAGACATCCATCTAACATGGGTACGTGAAGAGAAATTGACACCCAATACCGAGATATAACATCGATTGTGGCGTGAGGAGAGAGCTCAGGCTGACCGTATGCACAGTTATCAGGCCGGACGTTCTGCTCTAAGCTCCCCAAATCGAAAAATGGCAGCTGTGGGTAAAGCAATGCATGCTTTGACACTTGGGCCACCTGCCAGCTGCAGGCTTACGTACGCCCCTAACACGGACTGTAAAATTGCTTCAAAGACAGCCCTAGTTTTATTGTGAGAATAAAAAAGGGACCCAAAAGTTGCACAGTGACGCAACAACTTCATGTATGTTTCTAAGATAAAGAAAGATTCACAGTCTGGGGTTTGCGTAAGGGTTCCACATGAAGTACCTGTATTAAATTACAAATGTAGCACTTCCACAGAACTCGGCTGTGCCACCCCACCCCCTCCCTACTCCCATCCCCCGTCAACTTGTTCCTGTAAAGTGGTTTGGTCCCGCATTCATTGTGGCGCCACGGGAGAAGAATGCTCCTGACCTGAAAGCTGGGCCAGACCCTACAAAGTGTCCATTGACGGTCGCGCCACTCACGTGGCCTGCAATCCTGGAAGACAGTCTCAAATGAATCCGTCGTCGTGGCACTTGTACCTGTCAGTGCACACCGAATTTTGCCCCTCGCTGGGTGCTGATCTGTCGTCTGTATTACAGTTATTTTCCTCTCTGCGGCCGTCACGTGAGGGTCACTCTTTCACTAGCTGTTCCGCCCCCGCGAGCCTCTCTTTTTTTTTTTTTCTCGCCCCCCTTCCCTCTCAAAATAAAACGATCAAGCCCACGGGAGCAGCGCAGGAATCAGCTTTCCAAGCCCAACGTATATTTAGAAGCAGACTCATAAGAGAATGGAATTGTTGTGCCACAAATATAGTTTTGGTTACGTTTAAGATATTGTTTGTGTTCAAGGGGGGAACCTAAGCATTAGACAGAATGTAAGAAGGGGCCTAAGGTTGAGGAACTATTTCCACAGCTTGCTGAGAAGCTTGCTGAGAATGAGGCAGAGTGGTTGAGCCTCGCAAACGAACAGTAAGGAGCTGCCGGACCTCCAGTGGACAATGGATTCGAGGCCGGTAAATGACACCCACACGTGTTCGCAGACAGCCCACCTCACATCCCCATGTAAGTAATTTTATCAGGGCAGATCATTCATGGGGATGAGAGACACGTTACAGCCAGCGGCAGATGAAGACTCCCACAGGTGCAAGCCTGTCCACTCTAGAACAGTCATACCCTAATGCTAGCTGGTGTGGAGAACCCTACAGCACGTTTTTTTGTGGATGCCATCGTGTGCTGTGCATTTCCCACGGCTGGGGTCTAAGCGCAGTGTTTGTGGACTGGTAAAGCTGTTTGAGTGCCAGAACTCTGCAGCTCTCACAGTCGTACTTGCCATCGTTTCAGATTCCCAAGGGCCCAAACCACTCCCCCAACTCTCACACGCTTTACACATTCCAACTGCTGGGTTCCGACCTCAACAGCTGGCTATGCTTTTCAATGGTACGACAAATGAAAAACTGAAAAGCCACCGACAGTCAAACATTAGCTTACCACGCCACACCACAACATTACCATTACTGAATAATAATAAAAAAAAAATTTAATTCCCAAGTTCTGAGTAAAAAGAAAACAAAATAAGGGCGGATGACGTATGAGATTAAACCCATGAACGCATGAAAACAATCACTAGCAGGTGGTATGATGTTTTATTTGGGAAAAAAACAAACAAACAAACAAAAAAAGCAACGCTGACCACCGAGCAAAGCGGCCCCAACCTGCTGTTTTGCAATGAAGTGGAACTCTCCAGCAGACATTTAATGTCCATCAACAACATGCTATGCACATTGTCTGGGAAGGCATGGGGATCCTTTAACCTTGAAAGAGATATGCCAGCAGCGGACAGATATATCATGATGTTCGGGGGACAAAAAGACAGCACAGTATTATCAGGGGCAGTAGGTTACATTCCCAAAGGGCCTAAAAACACGTTTCCAAATAGTCGAGAGGGCAAACTCCATCCCGCGTGCTCTGTTTGCATGGTGTAAAACTTTGGAACCAACAGCTTTGGTTTCTGTTTCCCACAGACAGGCACGAGCACCTAACCCTGATATGAGTATCCAGCTAGTCACACGCTAGGCATCATTACGCTCTATGAGGAGCTGCAGCACCTCTTTAAGAGGTGCATCGCATGCCTGTTGAGCCACACAACGTTTTATTGAGATGGAAACTATGATGTATGTAAAAGGAGCAAAGTCATCTCAAATACTTTGTGTGTGAGCACTTCCTGGTGATACAAGAGCGGATGCCTATTTAAAGTAAGTGTAGTTTGTCTTTATTTGTTTGTTGTTGTTTTTTTTTAAACATAGAGGAACCTTCAAACCAAGTCCACTGCCTCTGAAAAGTCGGAAGCGGAAGGAAAAACAAATTCATACAATGAATACAATGAGTACAACACTTTCACTTCAAGCACTGCGATATCTAGATGAATTAAAAAATAGAGTTTATAAACAGTTGTGTGTTGCACTAAGGTACCCACCATCATTCCCTGACCTTATACCAGGTCCACCATACTGTTTCTATGACATTTTTACAGTCTGCACGTAGCTGTAAACGCTTTTGTGCACTGCCACACGCAACATGAGCCGTTCTGTTGCCTTCATGAGGAACACTTGCTTGGACTGCAACCTATTCTGACAGATTTCTGATCCATCAGCCTGATTTTAATAGATTTAATGGTTGCAGTCATGCTGCATTTACAAGGACTTTTTGATGTGTGTCAAAAAATGCACCAATATGTCTTACTGGTGTGACGAGAAGGTAGGGCTGTGCGATATTGACAAAAAATAATATCTAGAGATTTTCAGTAACTTTGTCGATAACGATAATAAACAATAATTTGAATTCTTGAAAAATGATTAGGTGCTGGAGCCAATCCCAGCATCATAGGAAGAAGCAGTTTTTTTAGTGAATGACTGGCTGAAGTTTGCCAAGTGTGTGTTCCATCAGACACCTTAGTTGGTTTAGGTTTGTCTTGGACAGCGCGCTCCCGAAGTTCTTCATACTCCTCATACTCTGTGCGGTGGTTTGTTGGGAGATGATGGAACAGGTAAGTTGTCGAGCGATCTTTAACAGTGACTGCTTTCTTGTTTAGGCAGCTATGCCAGCTTTAGCTGAGGCTAGCATACAGTGTGAGCACTCTGAGTGCGCACTCGCAGCAGCCTCAGGCAGTAGTGTACTCGATAACGTCAGCTCGCGCATTGTTAACACGGTAATTCAGGTATTATCATTACATATCATTTTACATCGCACACATCGGTTGGGAAACTCATGAAAATGTAAAGCTTCTTCGTAAAAAACAAAAATAGCCCTGGACCTGTTAGATAATCCTAACCCTAACCCTAGAACCTCTAGAGCTGGAAATTACAGCTCCAGACTGCTTTTAAAATTCTTCTATTCGTTTATAAAGCACTATATGGTCTTGCACCAGACTACCTCACTAAAATGCTTTCGACTTATGGACCAGGAAGGCTCCTCAGATCCTCTCTAGATCTTCTCTTTTAGTTGTTCCACAAAGAAAAACAAAAACCTTTGGTGATGCTGCTTTTAGCCACTATGCTCCAAAATGCTGGAACAACCTTCCAACTGATGTGAGAGGAGCTCAAAACGTTGAAATCTTTAAGCGTAAACTAAAAACCTATTTGTTCAGTCTGCCTTTATGTAGTGTTTTTTATAAACTTTCTCTTAGTCCTAATATCCATACTTTTATACTTTGTATTTCATCTGTTTTTATTATCTGTAATATTTAATTTGTTTTATTTTGTCTACTTTTTATTTTTATTTATTATTTATTTTAATTTTGTTGGCTCTTGTTTTATTAATTAACTTTTATTATCTTAATTATTCACCTTTTATTTTTTATAATAAATGATTAATTTCATAATTTCATTATTATTTGTATTTTAATTATTAATTAATTAATTCATTATTACTTTCTTTTTATTATATATATATATATATATATATATATATATATATATATATATATATATATATATATTTTTTTTTTTTTTTTTTTTTTTTTTTTCAATCACCTGTGAAGTACCTTTAATTTCAATCTTATTTGTCTGAAAGGTGCTATATAAATAAGGTTTGATTAATTGATTGATTGATTGAAATGTCACAGTCCAGTTTTAATATGTGTTTTGTGTTCTATTTCAAAACTTCTGTCTGTACACATCTTCCTGGTGTGAACAGGCCCCAGTACAGACAACTGTCGAGTATGAAAGAAATGTTGCAGTGCTCTGAACGCTGTCATCTTCAACACAGGTTCTGATAATTTGGGCCTGACAGATCATATACAGTACAGTAGACAGCAGATATCTAGGTCATGTCACATGCCATGTCTCAGAGGCCTGGGAGTCAAAACGGTGGAGTGTCCATCCCAAAAAAAAAAAAAGAAAGAAAAACCCTTTCATGAACAGACTGCATCTGCGTGTCAGCGGAGAGGGCGATGAGGGGGAAGAGAGCGTAATAGGTGCGGGCTATCAATCATGTGCGTGCCTTGTTTTGTTTGAAGCTGGCGTGGCATTCTTTCTCCCTCTCTCTCTTTCTCGTTGAGGGAGCCGCAGAGCACTCCCCCAACACATGACATATACACAGCTGCTGGAAGGGAGCAGGCCCCAACACAAACTGACATGCCAAATCCCAAAGAAAACAAGAGAAGCTGTCTCCAGTCGGAGGACTGCTTTTCAACATCTCATTTGTAACGCGCCCAAAAGAACAGCTGTGGGAAGCGGGGGTGCGAGACGAGTGAGAGAACAGCAAACCTGAACAGTCCATATTGAAGAGAAAGAAAGAAAGAAAGAAAAAAAACGTCTTCCGAGACTGGACGCACAAGCGGGCACACCAGGCGAAGACTGACATGTTATTGTAAGACTGCTGAGGGGTCAGGCACGTGACCTAACCTGGCCCACTCTCTGGTTCTCTCTTATGACCTCTGACCTTTTCCGCAGAGAACTGGCCAAACAGAGACCACCAGGCCACAACAATGAGCCATTGACGCATCAAGGCACAACAGGCATTGCTGTACACCAGTGAGGGAGAGTGAATGAGTGAGTGAGTGAGTGACTGACTGAGGGAGGGAGGAGAATGTTTGTGAGTCAATGTGCTGAGAGACTGTTGTACTATTCTCTACAGCTATAGGCAGACTACACAGATGGCAAATAAAGACATCATGTGACTTAGCGCTCTGAGGTCGTTCTGTATTCTATGCCTGCTGAGAAATGATCATATGGGATATAGGTCCAGTCTTCCAGATGGAGATCAAACCTAGTTCTGTAGAATATATACCTTTCAGTGAAAGAACCTTCAATCAGTGTGTTAAGCAGCCTAGGACTACAGACTTAATCCCTGTTTGGAAAACCAACCTCTAGAGTTTAACTATGAGAAGCTGAGGTCACCACCAGTGCCAACAAAAACAGGCTGTATTAGGGTTATAACGATTCAGCCCACGGTACCAGGTTGACAAGTCACGATATTTTGGAAAAAAAAAATTAATCGAGACTCTAATCACGTTGTTGCAAACTTGCTAACAAAACTAGAGCTGGGAGGCAGGAAGAGTGCTGGAGTGAGTTGCTAACCATTTGCAAACTGTGGTGTTCAGAGTTGAACAGCTGAATAAGATGGCACTCAACATTGCCAGGCATTGTCTCCAATCTCCACATTTCTAAAGATGCTCAATGCCATGCTGCATATGCTATCTCATGAGTTAGTGTTTTAGAAAGCTGTGTGATGAAGGCACCTGCGACCAAATTGCATTTCTAAGGCAGTGATCAATCACAGCACTGATACCTACAAGTCACTACTAGCTATAAGTGTTTAGCTATGATCAGCCGTCACCATCTTTCTCTTAGAAGGGAAGGCAGGCATACTGAACCTTTTTATAGCCAATGTGGTATTTTACATAAATTAAACATTCTTATTATAGAAAGAAGCTCTATTATACAGTAAAGGCACCAAAAAAGTGTGGTGTGTCTCAAAACATAGTGAGTGTCTACATAGGCAGCATTTTATAAATAGTTTATATCATAGTTTGCGCTCCCAACATGTAGGCTGTCCCAATTCTTAGTTACCTTAAACATGCTCTCTACTGAGACACCTTATTTAGACCTGATTTTAAGGAAGCATTGAACGCATCCGCAGCCGCTAAGGCAATCCCATGATGCAACAAGTTATTTTGATTCTCTCTGGGGTTTTAATGTGTTTGTTGTCATATAATCACACAAGACAGTATTTTATTATCAACTTTGTAACGAGTTATTGACCATTTGCAGTTTTATACTGGAGCCATTAGCATTTATGCTATCGGATTTTTAAGCCTCAAGTTATTGTTTTGGATGCCGGCTGGTAGCTTAGCAACCAGCTAAACCACCAGTCGCGTACTATGGTGGGTGGAAACAAGCTGTGACACAGTTTCCTAACTAACTAGAGCGTCTCAGTAATCTGTTTATGAGGAGAGATGAGAAGAGAACACTGCTACTTAAACAGCTGCCTACCTAGACACTCACTAGGTTTTGAGACACACCCAGTAACAGTTTAAAATTAGCTTAGGAATTTAGCTAAAAAAGCTACACTGAGACAAGCAGAGCCCCAATAGTTACTGAAATCTGCATATAGTAAAAAACATTTATTAGAAATAAACGGAAGTCAAAGACAAATGGCAGTGACTTAAATATTCTATTAAAATAATTCCATATAATTTTAGTAGTCACTGTATACACAACCAAGCACAAACACACTTTCAAAGCAACAGTAAACTGGCTATGTCTTTAGCTAGAATAGCCACTAAGTGATGATGTGTTCTGGCTTTATTTTACTGACTGCATAGCGATTCCAGGCAGAATTAGGATAAAGTGAAAGATACATCTACGTTGTCTTCATAAAGCAGACCTCTGTGCACTGACTTAAATACAAATATTTCAATGGTACTTGTTTGGGCGCCTTCCTGCCTCAGAATTCTGTCTACGTAGGCAGGGTTTAAATGTTTCACGGTAGCATGTCATGATGCATTATTACGCCCCAATGCTGTCGTTTCACAATGATTATTTCTCACTCTTAACTCTCTGAAGCTGGTGGAAGAAGAAATGGTGACTTCTAAACTTTTAATCAGCATCACATATGTGCTCGTAAGCAGAAGACTATATATTTTCTTATCAGTTCATTTTGATGAAATGCTAATGTAGTGTCCACAGTCCTTTTTTCCTGTTTAGAATTTGCAGATATGAAAAAAAAAAGAAAAAAAGAAAAATGTAACTCTTGATATAACTACAGAATTAATCATGTTATTGTGTTATAGTATATTAATAGCGTATAGTCATTAATAGAGTTATAGAATAACTTGAGCATGGCGGGACATATATGCCTGAAACCCCTCCTCCTTCCAATCTTGCGCCCTATATATTCTCAACTTTCTGTTGCCTGTGACGAACTTTGTACAATCCCCACCCCCACCCCTCTAGTTCATTAGTCCTATATCAGTCCCACGATAATTACAAGGGGGTCCAGTCTTCTAGCTACAGGCAGAAGCAGAACCCAGGTTATGGCTTTAAAATTCCCATTTTAGCAGTTCACATGCTCTCCACAACTGAAGTACTACACCCATGCCCCCAATCACACATTTAACCAAATATTTTTACAACCACCCCCATTCGAATTGGCCTGTTTTCCTTCCTTTTACACTCCCAATGGAGAGGACACCTCCCCCACAGAGCAACACGATCCTGTACCAACATCTAGGCATCTAGGCACTACAAGGCACCAAGGCCAGTGGAGGAACTCTTCGTCCTTACAAAGACCCAAAGGTTTGTGAGACCTCAATCAACCGTCAAAGGAGCCACCATATGCTCTGCTCCTCTTCCATCACCTCAGAACTAAGGCTTACTTTTAAAGGCTAAAAACTCCAAGCTTCCTTCTGCATTCATCCCAGGGCTGGTTCCATGTCATGGAATCAAAGAAATGAAGTTTCAAAATGTACTACATGTACTGCACAGTCCGTATATATCCCTAAAATTATGCTGCTGAAATGAGGAGTCGTAGACAATGGTCTAAATACCCCTAGTCAAAGTTAATTCAACTCCTACAGACAACACACTTAAATATTTCAGTGCACATTTATTTCTAGACTTTAATACACTTTAAATGTATGATGTACTTTTATATACATTTTTGCACCAAACACATTTTGTATGTTTTCTGATTGAATTCTGCAATTACATATGCACTGAAATGTGCAGTAGGGAGTTCTCTGCAGGGGATGTATACTTATGTTTACTTGGAAAATCAATAAGGGGTGAGTAAACTGTTGCATACAACTGTATAAAGTAAAAAAAATTGTAGAAAATCCGTTCCAATTTTTTGTACATATTAATGTTCATGTTTATGTATAAAATGTATGTACATTTACATACTCTACCAGTCAAAAGTTTTAGAACACCACCAATCAAAAGTCTTAGATCACTACCAATCAAAACATTTTAGATCACTACAAATCAAAAGTTTTAGATCACTACCAATCAAAAGTTTTAGATCATTACCAATCAAAAGTTTTAGATCACTACCAATCAAAACATTTTAGATCACTACCAATCAAAAGTTTTAGATCACTACCAATCAAAACATTTTAGATCACTACAAATCAAAAGTTTTAGATCACTACAAATCAAAAGTTTTTGATCACTACCAATCAAAAGTTTTAGATTACTACCAATCAAAAGTTTGATATCACTACCAATTAAAAAATTTTGGATCACTACCAATCAAAAGTTTTACAACACTACCAATCAAACGTTTTAGATCAATACCAATCAAATGTTTTGGGACATGTTTGATTGGTAGTGGTATTGGTAGTAATCTAAAACTTTTGATTGGTAAGATCGAAAACTTTTGACCGGTAGTGTATATAAATGTACATAAATTGGAACAGATTTTTACAAATTTCTTTCCTTACACAGTTATGTGCAAAAGTTTACACTGCCCTTATTGATTTTCCAAGTAAACATAAGTATATATCCCCTAACGAAAACTCACTTCTTTACATTTTAATGCATATTTAATTACAGAATTCAATCAGAAAACATAAAAATGTGCAAATATTTATACATTTAAAATGCATAAGTATGTATAAGTTTGCAAATGAATGTGCACTGAAATATTGAAGTGTGTTGTCTGTAGGAGTTGAATTAGCTTGTGCTTTGACTAGGGGTATTTAGACCATTGCATATGACTGTCTGGACTGGGGGAGTGAGTAATAAATTTGGAAAGTTATACATTTCAGCTTTTTTCCATTATGTGTTCTGTTATTACTGTTATTACATGTAATGCAAGTCAAGAAACATTTAGTTACCTTTAAATACTTCAAAGAAATGTAGGTGTTAAATGCTGCAAATAGAAAAGCACTGTGGAAATCACCACCATATAATGTAAATGACTGCTGGGAAGCATCAGCTCCCCTCAGGGTGGATGGCAAGCTGTGAGACAGCCGTGAAACTTTGGTTACAATGAGGACAGTAATTGGAGGGATTGTTTAAGTGGACCCAATTGAGAAGTTATAGTGAAGTCAAATGGTGTTTACACAGGGGCCATTTTTGAGTCACCTACTGTCATTAGCAATAGATTGCGAGTGACACTGTCCTGTAATGGGCTCGCAGATATGAATCTCATTCGCCACACTAAGGTAGAAATGTCTTGTGAAGTCCTTGGCGAGTGGGTGTTTGCAGACTAAGCAGATGAGACTGTGGAAGAATCTATACAAGATTGTGACATGTGATTTGAAAGAAACAGCCTCATAATGCCACAGTCAGGCTGTGGTTTAATCCTCCAAACTACAAAGACTCTTCAGCAGGTCCAGACTTTCATTCCTTGCTCATATTACTTAAAGAGCCTTTATCTTCTGTGTTCCTGTGTTTTCCCCGAGGTCTACTTAAAACGTTTACAGTCATAATAGATTTACACATGAGCTTTTCCAAACTCACTTAAAATTAAACAGGCTGCATTTTAGTTACTGAAATGATCTCCGCTCTGATTGGCAGTCCTGTATTGCGCCTCAAAAAAGCAGTCCAGGTTGAAACACTCTTCATTTCAGCAGCATAATTTTACAGATATATACAAACTATGCAGTACATGCAGTTCACTTTGAAACTTCCTTTCTTTGATTGCACTACCGGTCAAAAGTTTTAGTATACACCCACCAAACGTTCTAATGTTCTAACTATTCTAAAACATTTGATTGGTAGTAATCTAAAACTTTTGATTTGTAGTGATCTATAACTTTTGATAGGTAGTGATCTATAACTTTTAATTGGTAGTGATCTAAAACATTTGATTGGTAGTGATCTAAAACTTTTGTTTGGTAGTGATTTAAAACTTTTGATTGGTAGTGTTCTTAAACTTTTGTTTGGTAGCGATCTAAAACTTTTGATTGGTAGTGTTCTTAAACTTTTGATTGGTAGTGTTCTTAAACTTTTGATTGGTAGTGTTCTTAAACTTTTGTTTGGTAGCGATCTAAACCTTTTAATTGGTAGTGATCTAAAACTTTTGTTTGGTAGTGTTCTTAAATTTTTGTTTGGTAGTGATCTAAAACTTTTGTTTGGTAGTGATCTAAAACTTTTGTTTGGTAGCAATCTAAACCTTTTAATTGGTAGTGATCTAAAACTTTTGTTTGGTAGTGTTCTTAAACTTTTGTTTGGTAGTGATCTAAAACTTTAGTTTGGTAGTGATCTAAAACTTTTGTTTGGTAGCAATCTAAACCTTTTAATTGGTAGTGATCTAAAACTTTTGTTTGGTAGTGATCTAAAACTTTTAATTGGTAGTGATCTAAAACTTTTGTTTGGTAGTTTTCTATAACGTTTGGCTGGTAGTGTTCTAACACTTTTGACTGTTAGTGTCCCAAAACTTTTCATTGGTAGTGTTCTAAAACTTTTTACTGATAGTGTCCCAAAACTTTTGATTGGTAGTGTTCTAAAACTTCTGATGGGTAGTGTATATACACCTAAACAATTAAGTATAATAGAAGAGTTGGGACCCTTAGAGGCCTTTTTGTCTTAACTGACCCGTTTCTTCTTTAACGTTTTTCTTCCTTCATACCAACACATTCACCTAAAATGCATGCTGGGATTGACTAAGTACTCTAAAATGTCTATGTAATCATTACTAGCGAGTTGCGTTCCAAAGTTTATGCCTACAAATCTCTCTTTAATCATTACTGGCGAGCTTCGGTGGTTTATAACATTAACAGCTGAGGCGCCTCCTCGCTGCGTCTGGCTCGCGGTGGAAAAAAGCTAAAGGTAAAGGATGTTTTGACACACCTCCGCTCCTTAAAGCAAAGCTCCCGGGATAAATGGAGGCTACCAACTGTGACACCATGTTTCTTAAACACGGTAAATTAACTTCCCCCGGCTTCTTGCTGGTGATAAACCGTAGAAGAAAGTGGGAGAGGGGAGAGAGGACGAGGGAGGAGAAAGTGAGAAGTTGGGGGAGGGGTGAGGGGGGGCGGTGAACAAATGTCTACATCTCTGTTAAACTTTTACTCTTTTGTTTTCAAATCCCGGAATTTCATTTACATTCTTGGTCGTCCTACTTTTCCAGAGGCGTCATATTCGAGCTTATTTATTTTAAGAGGACACTTCTGATTGTGTGATCTGCTAAGCCTGTGATCCGCATCTCCAGAAATATCTTGTGCCGCAAGGGTGGTCGACATCAGTATAAACAAAACAGCAGGCGCCTCCAAACACTTTGGCGTGTGCTGAAAATGTCCCACAGACACACAACGTGTTCTACGGCGCTGTGGAGAAGTTGGGGGGGCGCTATTCGTCTGTTGAATTTTCAGTCATAACAGCCATTAAGTACAAGCTATGCATTTTTCAGGAGATGTTTCTGAGGAGATTAGATGTATGATAATACACTTACATAAGGAAGGAGGAAGTGAAAGGAAAAACAGTAAAAAAAAAGGTTGCAGGACCTGGTAGACCACCAAAACTGTCACTACTAGATAAACAGCATTTAAAGCTTTCAGCTTGGACAGAGAGGAGATAATCAAGCTATTGCTTCAGATCAGTTTCTGGCAAAACCATCATTCAAAAAAGGACTGACCTGGTGTTCTCACTAGAGTTCACACCTCCACATCACTAAATACAAACACAAACATACCCATCTGTGCATATTATATATATATATATATATATATATATATATATATATATATATATATATATATATATATATATGCAGTACCGCTCAAAAGTTTGGGATCACAGTGAAATGTTCTCTTCAATGGAGTATCTTCCTTCCTTAACACAACAATGGACTGACGGGTCTCCAAAGAAAGTTATTTCTTTCTGGTCATTTTGAGTCTGTCAGCAAGCCATCAACTGCTGATGCTTCAGATACTAAACTAACCTAGAATGTTGTTCTCCCTTTTATGCTCACTTATTAGTAGAATGATTTTCAGCTGTGCATCACAATTGAGCAAGAGTGTCCTAGTAACCAATTAGTCCAATAACATCCTTAACTTGGATTGGCTGCCGTACCAGGAGATTTAGACAGAGGACTGAGAATTGCTGATAATAGGACTATATGCAAAATAAGCCTCTATACAAAAATAGGCAATGTTTTTTGTACAAACATTTTAATACAAAAATCATCTGATACACTTAAATTAATTGTAAATGGACAATACTGTTTGTGAATTGCATGACAATTGCATGAAATAAAATTCTAAAGTGATCCTAAACTTTTGAGCTGTAGTGGGTATATATATATATATATATATATATATATATATATATATATATGAATGTAAATCCACATTTTGTACATAGCAATAGACATATTCAGATATTCCTTATATATTATATATTACACTACGCTCTGGTACTACCTCAGACAGCATTTTGTTGCCTTGTACTTCTACTGAGCAACAATGAGAAAGTTGAGTCTACCTGTCTATCTATTATTTGGATCATAAGAAGTAGAAAATGTAACCAATTTCTCAGACTGAACTTTGGAGGTGTGGATAAATATCAGAGAAGTAATAAAGTATCAAAATATCGAATATCAGGATATTATGTTTAGTGATACTGTATCGATTCTCAAAAACACAGTGTCAATGCGCAGATTCCTGGCAGACAGTGAATCATTGTGTGTTGTGGTTAAACCTTTGACCACTAGATGGCAATGTTGTAATTCATTTTTAGCTCCACTCCAACATTAACGAGCAGCACAAGGGCGCAAAGCTATTGTAAGCATTGACAAACCTGTTTATATAGTGGTGTGTTTTATAGTAAGATTTGCTTGCAGTATCGCAGTATCACGATACGTATTGTATCGCCAGGTTTTTGCCAGTACACAGCTCTAATAAATATCCCTGCAGATTTCTTCGCCTGTAAAGCAAACTTTCTAAAAAGATTAGAAACTGTAATAAAGGCAAAAGTGTACATACTAAATACAGCAAACTGTATAACTTCTGTTAAATAAATTGTCTTTGACTTGTTCTTGACGGCTGCTTTAACAGGCAATGAAATAAATAGAGGTTAGTCTCTGACTGTGCACAGTAGGTTGAACTGGAAGTTCACTGCACATGCAGTGGAGCATAATTTGAGTGCAAAATGAGCTTTTAAATAGAGACACGATAAGGTTAGTGGTGACCTTTAGACTATGTTTTAGACTTCATGCACTCTTAAATAGCTCTTGGAAACAATCCTTCTGAAACAGAAGTTCCAAATAAGAAGGAAAAGAGGTTCTACTGCTCCAAAGAACCTTTTTTGCACCTTTACTTTAACAGCACACAACTGAAATCCATCAAACTGTCTGAAGTTGAAGTTACTGGAAATAAAGGCCCAATACTGTCACGCATCTCTGTGCATGTGTATGTTTAGAGCGGTAGGGTTTTTTTTGGGGCACATTTTTCAATATCTTATAAACAATGGCATCCATTCATGCTCTGCAAATATGCTCCTTAAAAAATCACTCGGTTTATTATTATGTGAACAAATTGCTGAAATACCATGTGGGACTGTTAAACTTTGGCTAAAGGGCCTGAAGTGCCTTACTAGGCGTTTCATAAACACAGCACACAGGAAAACACTGCAATCACACGGGCTGAAATGGCCAGTGGATGTAGTCAGGCTCCAATTCGTCCGCTTGAAGATGCTCAGACCCGGAAGCATTGCGTAAGCCGAACGATTCCGTGTGCCTCTCTGGCAGCTGTACGCTAACCACACTTCCGCAAGCAAGCGGAAAATATTAGTCATCCTCAGTCCCTATGTAGCGGAGACTGAAGAGTAACGACTCAATCAATCCTCAGCACAGCACTTTGTAAAAAAAAAAAAAAGTCACCTATTTGAGCTGATGACGGCTATTTGCAGTCCCGACGCACTGGGCTGCCAAGTCTGGGTGAATGATTGAAGTTAAAACTGCTACAGACATGATGGAGGAATTTTCTGATTAACTGCTGGCCAGCTCAGGTGCAAGTACAGTAAGTGATGGATAATGTAATATAAACAAAACATCACGGATGAGTGATGCTTTAACTTCTGGGTAGTGATTGGTTTTAATTTGTCTTCTTCTAAGCTTTTCTTACGTCAGCGTATTTACATCAGTATTTCCTAGAACAGTCTGCTAATTGTGAGTTCATAAACAATACCCCTAGTAATTCGGTGCGACTGGAGTGCTCATTACATTGTAATGACTCTCATCGTGTCACACTGCAGATCTCTTCGCATAATATTGAAAAAAAGAACCACTTAGGAACCCTAAAGAAAGAAGATGGATGATTAACTAGTTTGGTAAATGGGATGTGTGAGTGTAAACAACGTTTTTTAAAGCTTAAAGGATGTTCTATAAGAAAAAAACCTTGAAGATAAGAAGAAAGGCTTTGACTTATTACAATAACAGATGCTACAAAGATTTATTTTAAAAAGCTTCCTTAAAAAAAAACAGGTTCTCCATCATGGAAGAACCTTTAACAATACAAAGAACCATTTTACCATTCAAACAGATCTGGAATGGGTGTCTATAGAACCACATCCGCTCATAGAACCACTGAACATAATCACTGCCTTTATTTAACACTAGAGATGGAAAGCTCGATCGGCTATGTATCTTTATCAATTTTTAATCAAAATATGCGATCGGTGATTGGCTGATATTTCTCCAATTTAGCTGATCCCGTGAGCCGATCGATGGCGTTAAACAAATGAGCCTAATTTCTGTATTTCCAGTTAGCGTTTTGTTGAAACCCCCTCCAGGCAGGTCCTTGCAGTTCCTATCTGAACCGCTAGGTGGAAATACATAACTTTTCATTTTCCACAGACTGACTAAAGCAGCGCGCCTCATGAGAACAGTTTATCTTTGCTTTGCGTTGCGTCCGTCTGGCAGCTTGAAGCCGTATGTGACACAGACTCATCCAGAGCGTTTTTAAAATCTGTACAATTAACCGTGTCTCATTGGGGAACCAAGACAAAGAAATTTAACACTACTAATCTGATACGGTTTTTAGAGTACACCCGCGGCTGAATACAGTGAGTATCAGCAAACAGCAGAGCTAGCACGCACAGCTAGCACAAAACAGATAACCCAGAACACCATGCAGACCAGATCTGACCAGTACGAACAGAACAGCAGCAACAATTCAAGATCTACATTTAAAGATTACAGATTTGTTTAAAATAACAGAGTCTGCGTTTAAGGACTGCAGTTTTTAATGCTTTTATTTAATTAGCTGTTTTAAATTAAGGGTCTAAATTGAATGATTGCAGTATTGGTGGTATTTGTTTGATTTACTTTGTTTATTAACTAATTTTGTTAAAAATATTATGCTGTTTTATATGACCTTGTTAAAATGTTAATAAACCAGTTGAGACCATGTTTCATAACTTGCTTGCGCTAATAACTACATGTAGCCCTGCCGTGGCGTATACCCCGCCCTCTATCGGTATCGGCTATCGGCCGATCGCGTTAAAAGGTGATTGGCGATCGGAATCGGCCTCAAAAACGCTGATCGGTCCATCTCTACTAAACACCCCATGAAGAACGTCCACTCAAACATTCCTTTTAGAAATGTGGTTCTTCAGTGATCCAAAAGTGGTTCTACTGTGGCAGAACCAGTTGTGGCATCTTTGTTACTGCACTGAGTGGAGCGTATTGCCAAGTAGTTTTGCTTAATCATAGTCGTAGCCATTTTAGGCAGACGGCAGTGGATCCATAAATATCTCCTTCTAAGATCCCTTGTTTGAGAATTTGACAAATGCAAGTAAACAACTGACAACACTGAGGCTACCAAGCAACAAGGTCCATTATCAGAGTGCCGCATCCAGTCTGATAAAGAGGCAAAGACGGGCCAAGCCACCCGCTCGCTGAATCTCTCAGCTCCCAAACTGAAGAGCCTGCACCCTCTTAATATCTGATTCCCAGGGTAACATGACCGCCACTTGGCCAGACCCGGGCGTGATAAACAGAAAGACTTTTGTCTCGTTTCCCCCTTTCTCCCTTCTCCCTATCAAGTGTAACATATCAAACAGGCCCACGGGTACGTGTCCCGATATGATCGAGGCAGCGAGTCGCCGCCGCTGATTTACAAGCCTGAAAACCTGCGGCCCTGCATGACCGCAAACAAACATAATTGCCTAATCTAATCACATTGCTTGCGGCATTTCTGTTTACTTTAGGCCAAGCATCTCCGTGAAGGCCGCGGCTGTGCGACCGTGAATGCCACATTGTTCCGGGGCCCCCCTTGCAGATGCAATCTTCTGCTCGGATGCTGCTCTCTTGTCCCGCTCCCTCTTTCCGCCCTTTCCTCTGACTTCCACCCCCCCCACTCCCCCCGCTTCGCCCCACTCCCCCGCCCCCCTCCTCCCCGCCAACCATGCCTCCTCTGCCAGTCTCGGCGACAGGCTGTTGAGTCTGAGGTGTACGCTAAGGGCTAAAGGGAGACTCCACTAGCTCACGCTTCACCTGCAGCCCTGATGGAGTGGAGTCACTGAGCTGTGCTATCTACTCCCCCCATCAGCGGCCTGGGCCTGCATTCAGCCGCCGGTGAATGGAAAACAGCGGCTCATTTCGGGGGCCGAGAAAGAGGAAGGCCGGAGACCGGCTAATGCAAGAGGATCGCATTCAGCGAAACAAAGCCGGAGGACAGGCTTTTTAAAAGGTCTCACGCTCCAAACCTGGTCTTGAACTCAAAGAGAAAGGCTCAAGGCTTGAGGCTGGTTGAATTTCAAATGCAGCACAATTGCAGGGATGATGGGAGACTGTCTCTCTGCTCTATATGTTGGTGCAGAACTTGATATCTAATGGTGCTCCCAAAGCCAATCTATGCAGCAGGTAACAAGACAGGTAACTTGCTAGAGTATGCTGTTAAAACAAGGCAAAATGCTCAATTCCAGCATAAACTGCTGCACGTATTTACTTTAATGCACAACTAACTGCTGAGCCCAGACCTATTTTTAGTCTGTATGCACACAGCAGTGAGATTACACTATTTAGTCCATTCAAATTTTGCATGAATGTAAACCCCAATAATTTCACTTTTGTTATCTTCCACCTGAGAAGACACAGAGATGCAAAAAAGGGATAAAGGTCCAGACAGCTATGTGCTAGAATTTGGCCAGAGGGTTCAATTAAATGCAGTCCTGTTTTAGTGAAGTTTAAGAAAAATAGAAAGAAAAAGGCTGTGGTCTTGTTGTGTGTCATGTTGTGATACGTTGTGTAATAGTTTTTGGCAGGCAAACTTTGGCCTGTTCTGTCTCTAGCTACTCTATTCATCATTTATTAGTCCAGACACTTTGAGACGGCACAAAAACAGCTCTTCTACTCACCCCGAGCGCAGTTCGTCAGGAGAACGGCGTCGAAAAGCACAAACACAATGCCCCAAAGTTTCATTCTGACCCAAGAAAAGGCTTCTGCTGCTCGAATCTGTCTGGCAAAAATCATAAACAAGCACTTATTAAGTAAAGCAAGCTTGAAATCTCTTAATAGAAACCGGTTGTAGTCAAATAGAGCTCAATTTCATTGTGTCTGACAGACTTTTCCCTTGGAGAAAGGTCAAGGCATTGAGGCAATCTGTAACAAAATTACAGTCCTGTAACCAATAACAATAAAACTAGCTGTTAATCATTCAACATACTGAAAATCTGAGAGGACGAAAACAGCTTCTCCAGTGTTCCAGTTTCAGTACTAGCCTGCAAGTTCTTACTCCCAGACCACAAAACAGGCCAACAAGCATCCGTATAGACTCAATATGCTTGTATAACACTGTATATGACCCATTATTACGTTAAAAAAAAGCAAAACACTCACATTAAAAACAAAAGCGTCCCACACGTTTCACTGCGGATAATACATTAAGACCAGAAGGAAAGCATACACTTACCAACAGTAAAGAAAAATCATGAATTTCTTCTCCACTGACAGAACGACCATGCTTACATCCTCCAAAGCTCCAGACGCATGAACCTCAGCCTGTCTGCACTGACAGCAGTATCCGAAGTCCGAGTAATAACGAAAAATATTAATAATAATCCACAGAATACGAACCAGGGCGGTCTCCTTCAGTGAGTGGCGAGTGCTCAGTCCGCTCTTTCCCCCAGTTTAGCTCGCTAGCTGGAGAACGTTCTCGTGGTAAATGAACCAGTTTGTGGATGACAGTCCAAGACGAACCGGACCGCAGCCTGCAGACTCTCGCAGTCCAGTATTTGCGTGAAGTAGATATTCTTCCCTCGGACTGCTTTTTAGGAACTTCAGTGCGGTGCCTGCGCTCCGGCTTCACCTACAGGACTGTGTAAATTAACGGTGTTTGTTCAAACTCGCCGCCTGCGCCGCGCCGTTAGCTCAGGATTTAGCCGAACAGCAGCGCCGCTCACTCCGCTACACCCGCCCCGCCCCTCGTCCAACTTCTGACCAATCAGAGAGCAGCTTTCTATAAACCAGTTATCCGCAGTAGTAGAGTGTGGAGACAGTCAGATACATCATCACCACCACCACCAACAACAACAACATCGACTATACACGAATACGAGTTACTGTAACTTATAAAAATGTACATATCGTTGATGTCCAAAGAAAAATATGCATCTCCATTTTTGCAGATTTATATTAATCGGTTTTGTTTGAATGCGACAGCTGCTTTTTATATACATGTAAACGTTTCATGATGAACTGACCAATAGAAATGCTGCAAAATAAAATAAAACCATGTTACATTAAAAGTGTTTTGTAGATACTTGTTTTTCTTTAGGCAGCCACAATATGTATACAAATACACACCATTTAGAGTATATATAGTAAATAATAATGTTGGTAATTAAATTAACATTTCATATATATAAAAAATAAAATCTCCATTTTTGTCTATTTTTAATGTTCTATATTATTTAAACGTGACAGCTGATCTTTATATCTTGTGAAAGTTTCATGATGAATGGACCAATAGAAATGCTCCAAAACAGGTTGGAAAAATGTCTGGCTCCATTGACTTACATTGAAAGTAAAGACTGTTCTGTGCTCTCCTGTAAAATTGGAATTTTAGAGATGCTTGTTTTTCTCTGAACAGCCACTTTTTGTCTTTTGTCTGAAAGTGACCAACTTGTAACAATATTTTTTTGGTTACATGCCGCAAAAACATAGTTCACAGTTGAACAGAATACTTTGCAAAAGCAGTGATAAATGAATACTGAATACACTATCCTAAATGCATTCCATAATTATTCCATTGCAATACATAAAAAACAACATTCTCAACATATTTACAATACACATTGATAAAGTACATGGAAAAATGTAATTTGTAATTTGTATATAATTCATGCTGTTCCTCACTGTTGCAGGTTGTTCATGCAATACTTCCATTAATATGTTTCATGAAAAATAAATCCAAAGTTCTTTGCGTTATTTCGGCTTCATCCCCCCTGCTTTAGTTCATTGCTACTCCTATAATCCTCCTACACTTTTATGGACTAAGCCGTTACCTCACTATATCCCCATAACAAATCTTGCAAATGTACGAATAGAAGGAGAAGCTGTGTGATTTTCTGTTAATGATGTATACAACTGACCACAACATGTATGCAAAATTCCAGTACAATGTCAAGGCTTAGCTCACCACAATGATTTACCAGCCTAATCAGGCTGAAGAGCTATAGTGTTTGTGAAAAACTCATTATTTAGAGTAAGTCTTTATAAACTGTGTCCTGTCTTTACAACTGTTACTTAGCGAGCACTGATGGCATATACCAAAGATGATATATATATCTATAATATATAATATATAATATATAATATATATATATATATCTATGATATATAATGTTTCAGTTAGTGGGTATTTAGAATTAGTATTCTTCTAACAATATAAAAGTTTGGGCGATATGACAATATATCATCGCTGGCCAAAGAAAAACATGTATCAACATTTTTGTCCATTTTTATTTTTCAACAACATTTGAACACGATAGCTGTTGTTTACATTGTGTGATGTTGTTTAAATTTCATGATGAGTGAACCAATAGAAATGCTCCAAAATCACTTGGAAAAAAATCTGGTTTCATTGACTTACCTTAAAAGTTTTTGGCTTCCCCTGTAAAGTTGGCATTTCGGAGATGCTTGTTTTTATTTGGACAGTGTCTATATGTGGTTATTGGGATAAAGTGTGTCACAATACAATACAAAATGTTTTTCTGAACATATTGTGCATATGGTCAGTACTTAACACTGACCAACCACATGCTTTATTATAAAGAAACCCGTTTAACTGGATTCAGTATATACAAATACTGAATACAAAAAGATATTGTGCTGTATTGTCAGGTTTTCTACTTAAAATCTACAAAATACACTTTTTTTATTCTGAATTTGTATTGCCGATAGATGCATTCCGTTACAAGTCCTGATCATTCCAAACCCTGCCCATTAGTTTTATACGAAACAACTGTATGCATGAATGGTTCTTCAGATTAACTATGAGTGTCCTGTATATGTTGCTATATAGCATCAAAAAGTATTCTGCTGTCTTGATGATGTGAAAGCCCTTTTTGGATTCTACATGGAATCATCCTGGAGGCCCACTGGCCTGCATGTTTTAGTGTTTTCCCTTCTCCTAACACACCTGATCCAACTAATCAGCTCATTAACAGCCCCTTACTGAGTTGAAGTGGGTGTGTGAAGGCAAAGAAATACTAAAATGTGCAGGACAGTGAGCCTTCAGGACCAGAGCTGAGCAACACTGATATACAACACACTCTCCATTAATCTGAGGAACCATTAAGGCATGCGGTTAATGGTTTTATGTAGAACCATTGTCTTTTTCCAAGAGTGTACAGCTTCAACTCGTAGCCTGAAGCGCAGCTGCTGAGTGAGCCGTAATCGTTCCTGTCTGTGCGTTTTTATATTTGACATAATAAAACACAATGTGCGCGTGTACAAGCCTGATTAGCCCCGAAACATGACAAGAACCGGATACGTTTAATTACTTCCAATATTAAAAATGGCCATTATGAGAAACACCAAAACTCAGAATCAGTTTTGGGAAAAGGGAACTGCAGTTTTATGAGTGTTGAATAAAAAAAATGCTGTAAAAGTTTACCATTACATTAAAGAAGAAGAATATCTTCTTTTCTTTTTATACCCTATAATTAAAAGATTGTGCCACAAACAAATTGAGCATGATTTGATGTGGGACTTACACAGAGGGGCTTGTTCACAGTGATAGGGCCAGATGTCTGAAGAGTTGCATGAGAGACAAGAGAGTTTAGACAGTGAGAGAGCCTGATGCCCAGCACTTCAAAACCTATTTTTCAAATGCAGTCATGACAGAGAAGTGCATGCAAGGTCTTGAAGTAAAATAGATCCCTCCCCCTAAACCAAAACAAATAAAAAATCCACTTTTAGATTTATTATTACCAACATTACATAAAATCACTCATATAGACACATATACTGGTATAATTGTCTTTATTTATACTACAGACATTGCAACCGCTGGTTTCTACCACTACTATAGTAATGGTCTTAATCCTTAAGTATCTCCTGAACTGACCAGTAACATCAAATTACTCATATTACTTTATATTTCAATACTGAAATAATGCAGAAATTTTGAAAAATCACTGGAATTCCCCTTAGAAAGTAGATGCAGACAAAGTATCAAAAATTCACACTGAACATTAATGCACTGCAGCTTAATCAGAATTATTTATATAATGTATTAAAACATTTAAGTAAAAATACTAAACAGATAGTAAAAATGAGGTTATTTGGCTCTGCACACAACTGAAAACTCTAGAGTGAAGCTTTTTTTACTCATACTGCCATCTAGTGGTGCTTCTAAATTACAACACAAAACTTGTGGCTCACTTTAAATGTGTGTGTATATACAAAATGCTGTATGAATCTACCAGAAGTAGTACAAGAGCATAGTGTAATATATATATAAGGAATATCTGAATGTCTATTTTATATATATATATATATATATATACACACACACACCTATATACACACACACACACATATATATATATATATATATATATATGTTGCTGTCCAATAAAGTATCTTTAAAATTGCAACTTTACAGAAGAGACCAAAAACATACTTTACTTTCAATGAAAGTAAATGGAACCAGAATTTCTGTCATATACACATGGTGTAAAAATAAATAATAATAATGCAAATGTTTTTATGGTAATAGTACACACACACACACAAGTAAATGATACCCCAGCATTTCTTTCACCTCCCATTTCCCTAAACATGGCTGAATAATGATTTCCTTACAATTCATCAGAAGAATGTGATTATAAAACTGTTCTATTAAAGCTACAAGGACACTCCAGACCAGCCTCTGCCCTCCCCTTACCCCGGCAGGACCCTGCATGCATTTGTATAACAACTGACAGCAACAACTGTACAGTATTATATAATTTTATTGAAACAAGCTCAGTTTAACATTGTGCTGGAACAGTCCTTAACTTACTCAATCTTTGTACATTAAATACATACACATATTTACATATTTAATGGATACAGGGAAGAGCAAACCAAATTGCACCCGCTTTTATGACATATTGCAATTACACACCTCAAAGCAGATAACAAAGCTCACAAATTGTGTCAGACAGATAAAAAGGAATGTAGCCCCAAAAAGCAACACTCAATCTATGGCCAGTTTCCCCAGACCCAGATTAAGCCTACACCAGGACCGTAAAAGAACTTAAGACTGATTCACCGTTAACACTGCAATCAAGCCCCGGACAAAGTTTAATCCATATCTGTGAAACCGGTCGTAAATGCGACAGCTAGACGTAAGCAGTAAACCGACATGGGCAGGCGCAGCCGTGTCTCGCTTTCTTCCCGAAACCCTTATTCAGTGTTTATTCTTGATTCCTGAAGAAAACGGCTGTTAAAATGTTAGCAACCAATTTCCAAAGCCCAGAAAAAAACAAAAAAACAAAACAAAAAACAAAAACACAAGCCTACATTTAAGTACAGCTTAAGTACAGACTGTGAAAAACAATCCTTGGGCAAGGATTAGGCTTTCTTTTGTCCCAGGATTCTTGCTCTTCTTGAAAAGGTGGATTTCTTTTTGTTGTTGGCTTTAACCAGAGCTATTAAACCACTAATACCGTCATATGAAACTATGAGGTCCGGGTGATGCTTCACAAGAACCTTTAAAGTAAGCAATTTGGCAGAAGACATACAAACTGGTTCTGAAAGTGCGCTGGTCAGGTCGCATAGGTCAGTGAAAGTACATCTTCCCTCGACACGTCAGATGTAAATAGGGTGATACTGCTTGTGAGTGAGTTTCTTCCTGCACGTGGGACACGAGTGAGCTCGGGCCAGGGAGTCACGGATGCACTGACTGCAGAAGAGGTGGCCGCACTTGGTGGACACCATGAGCCGGCCGCTCTCGATGATCTGGGGAAAATAAGTTAAGCGTTAAAGAGTTCAAGGCATCAAAAAAACAAACCAGTATGTGGCTAGCATAAAACATAAAAGCAGTTAACACAAGACTATCTCCTTCTTTACCTCTGCATAAGCATCCATACAAACAGGGCAGCTAACCGCTCCTGGTGTAGACCTGTAAATAACAGCACACCACCACATCAACAACATACCAGGGTGTTTCGATTGTATTTTGGCCACGAGCCAAGCTGAACGATAAAAACAAATGTGATTATATTTAAAGTGTGAGATTATAACATTCAGTTTGCATTGCGCTAACTGGAAGCTCTAATTAGCACAATCTAAACTAAATGCCTGAACCACACACTTACTTCAGAGAGCACAAAGTTATTAAGTGAGCTCAAATAAGCCATGTTCAGGCAGGCAAACCGGATTCATTTCTCAAACCCACACTTTTAAGATGACTGTTATTTCAAAGTAATTAAAATCCAGCACTCTGGATTTGACACTGCCATTGTCAAGCTACAGTAGAAGGAAAATTGGATGCCAAACATGCTTTGGCCGAGTGACCGCTGTCCAAAAAAGCGGACAATCCAGTAGGTTTGATACTTTGCAAAGCTATTCCTGTCAAAAACTGCCCCCAAACGCAACTACAATGAAGGAAGGTAGGAAGCTATGCTACATGATTTAAAAAGTTTGCAGACAACCCTAAATGGTCCATTCAGCCACATTTTGGATGCACCTGTTACTAATATATGTGTTTGACTGCTCACATGGAGCTTGTAGACCCTCTACAG
This sequence comes from Megaleporinus macrocephalus, assembly GCA_021613375.1. Lineage (NCBI taxonomy): Eukaryota > Metazoa > Chordata > Actinopteri > Characiformes > Anostomidae > Megaleporinus > Megaleporinus macrocephalus. The sequence continues at coordinate 32,445,073 of CM038713.1, forward strand.
AAGAGCAATGGCAATACAATAAGAGGCTTCAGAGTGGTTGTGCATTAGGCCAAAGCACACTGCACTCCAGACAACCTACTTCATCCCAAATCATCACAGCTGTGTCACACAGAACGGGTTGCAGTGAGAGTTAATAAAAGTCAAGCGCAAGTGACTAATAATATAATGATACTAATGGAATAAATTATAAATGTATTGAACATAATTCATCATGTTTTGTATCATCTCTTCACAAACTCACTGTGGTTCCTTTAAGAATACCATGTCATGATACAATGCCAATTGTCAACTAAAGAGGGTTATGAAATGCCCCCAGCACTGGGCTGAGGAGCAGTAGAACAGAGTTCTCTGGACTAATGAAGCTTCATCCCAAATCCCCTGGGAAGCATTTGAGTGGTGTTCCAGAACTGCGCACTAAACCTCAGTAAAGTTCTTCACAGCACTGTTCAAACATAGTGTAAAGCCTTCCAAGAACAGCTGAGGCTGTTACTTCAGCAAAAAGGAGCAAACTCTTAATATCATTTATTTCAGAAGAAACATTAAATAAGAAAGTGTGTACTAACTTTTATGTAGACAGGGCACACGAGACAAGAAACTTTTAATTAAAGTATTGAGTATTAATATTGAAGTACTAGTAACAACGCTGACCAATACGGCTATGTTTAGACAGTTAAATTCAAGTTTTAAGTTTAATTGTATAGCGCCTTGAAACAAAGCAACTTTAGAGAAGTTTGAAAGCAAACACTGGTAGAGACAGTCTCTGACTGAGTCTTTATGAAAAGTGGGAGTAAATTGAAACAGCCCCATCCTATCTCAATGCTGGTACATCTGGGTGGCACAGTGATCCAGCCAGCCCAAACCCATGTCCAGATTGATTTCTGATAATCTGGACAGCAAAATCAAAATTACTAATTGAATCCAAATCTTTAACAGATGTCAAATCCAGAGTGAAAGAGGTTTTCCAAAATGTTCTGAAACCCAACTTCAAAGGGTGATTATTTAGGAACATCATCTCTTCTGCATTTGAGTAAGAAAGCCATGTCACCAGCGTGGAATCGCAGTCACTGGCATCTACATCATTTCCACAGTGACTCACACCGACAGGTTGGTGATGTCTGGGCATAAAAATCTGATTTGATCACTTTCAAGCAACAGGGCCAACTGTCAGCTCAAAAGATCTCACCTGAGAAACAAATCTGATTCGCCTGCAGTCTGAATGCTGCCTTAGACCTTTTTGTAGTCTGACCATAACGGGGCAAGGGGTTTACCTGGCTCTGCTACTAGCACGTAGCGATGACAGTAAAGCAGGACTGAGACTTAGACTTGGTTCTTCCTCTTCATCGCTGCTCAAGACGTAACTCTCCGTGCCCTGTCCACGTCTGCTGTGTGTACCTAGGGGGAAAAAAAAATATAAATAAATAAATAAATAAAATAATAATAATAAAGTTCTACCACAAATGCAATATCAGTAAAGACCGATGTTTAAATGGAAATTGTCCAATTTAGGGGCAAATAAAACCAGACTGATCCAGAAACGAAACTGAGCATACATCACTGGTTATTGATACATAAGTAAAAGCTAAATAGCACTGGGTGCCACCAGGCCCACATAACGTTCTATCATAACAATGACAAGGAGATTAATTACCTTCCTCCACAAGCTGATTTCCACAAAGCAATGAGACATTGATTAGCCAGGAAAAAAGAAAAAACAAAAGGGGTGGGGCATTAAAGCAATTTATTAAAATATAGCACAACTGAAAATCTTTAACTGAAAAGGAGCTACTCCTCAGAAAACAGTACCATTACTCTGAAATGCTAATTTAAAAAGCTACTAACCACAACAGAATCATTATTGGTGAGGTCAACCACAGCTGGCTCTGATCCTTCACAGGTTAAGTCTACTACCTCTTCACCTTCAAGAGAGAAAAGGTAGAAGAAATTACAGAAGGGGTAAAGTTGGGGAAAAGAGAATTACAAATAGAGAAAATGCCTTCTGCTTTATTTCACTCTCATGTTTGTGAGTATGAGAGTTGATACATTAGGCATCTAATGCATTGATTTAACAACACTGGACATGTACCACTCACTGCTTAGTCTGTCGCTCTCAATCACATCAATAGTTTCCATGATCGTTTGAGACATTTGAGTCCTAGTTCTTTTGTTGTTGCGTCGGGAACACGAAGCAGAACTTGACCGTCTTCTCCTCTGTGTCTACAAAAAGAAGACAATTCTATAAAACGTGTTGGTTAAGCCTCATTTCACCAAGTGCACTACGAGAGCAGTTTTCCTACTACTGGTCCCCAAGCATGTCTGTTCACCTTCTGGCATTGTTCCGGAAGCCAAGATTCCTGGCTCAACTAATTAATGTTAGCCTTCAGCCAATTAAAAGACTCGGGTGGGTTGCACAACACACATGACTGTTCTAGGACTGGTTTGGAAAAACAACACATGAGGAGGCAAAAGACAAAGCCAGACCTTATGGCTTAAGTCAGGGGGTTTTCAACTTTGCTCCCGCCGTTTCCAACACAATTAGTGTCCTAGCTGCTCCCAACACACCTGATCCAATTGATCAGTAATTAAGCCCTTCCTGAGTTGAAGTGGGAGTCCCGATGCAGGAAGGCAGAGAACAGTGCAGCGCAGAAATACTCCAAGATCAAAGCTGAAAATCTGTAGCTTATGTCCACAGCTTCACTCCTAACAGGTAGGATTCAGACATGGTTTGATAGAAATGCTTCACAAAGAAATTCCACAGCTTTTCTTCTTAAAATGCTTTTTATGTCTGGGAAAAATGACAAATTCTTATTTTTATAGAAATAATTTATTGCACCATAGAAAAGAAACATAAAATACAATATACATTAGGAAGAACAATGTAAGAAACCATGTACAGTTTATTTTTAGTTATTTCAAAACTAATAATCCCAAGCCATAGAGTTTGAACAAATTTTCCTTGGCAAATTCCTTGCATATCTCTTGCATGTTTGACTATGATGCTGTAGGATGTTCCGAATGAAAAATTTTATCAACCTCATGGTGGCCTTAGAACAAACACTTTAATTGATTTCACTGTAGGAGACAAGTTTACAATATCAAGATAAAATCATGAGATTTACTAGAAACTGGTGAGCCCGTGTCAAGTCTTAACCAAGTCTGTTTCTAATACAGACGTTTCAGTTTTTATTCATGGCTACCAATACAAGAGCTCTCTCCAACACCAGACAGGAAGCAGCAGAAAGGATAAAGGAACATCTAGGTAAATGAGACAGTGTCTTGTCTTTTTCCTTTTTTTTGGCTAATTTACAGTCGATTTCTAGAACAAACCACTGTACAAGCATGAGCACCTATGACCTGCTCCAGTACCACAGTAAATATCCACAGAGAGCATAACTGGAAATAATCCTAAAATGAATCTCACTGTAGACCAGCAAATGGTGTAATGCAGAAAACTACTCACCACGGTACTCATATTGTGTGTTGTGGTTGGAACGACGAAGCTCTCACGTAGGATGGAAAGCGCACATTGACGACAAGCACACTGAACAAGCTTCTCAGCGTCTCTAATACACCAAGCGTGTAAACACCAGCTGTTGGAAACGCAAGGAGCGATGAGTTTATGCCTTTAGTAAACTATGCATCTTGGCACATACTTAAAGGGGAACCAATAAATTCCACTTAACAGGTCAACAAAATCACTCAGATTGCATGAAATGGTTATTAAGACACTGCCTGATAATTGAGACAACAGATCTGTCAATGTTTTGGTCTAGAATGTATTTTAGTCGATTAATTTTACTTTTCATGGTGGAGGGGACACATGAAGGGTCCCCCCTAAGGCAAAATAGACCCAAATCACATTGACCAACAGCAATGTCGCATGTATAAAGTCAGGAGACACATGCAGGTTTCACGTCAAACCAATATGAACCACTGAATTACACAGACATGTCTACAAATCGAAAGAATTACAGCAGTCGTGCTGATGTCTGGGTTTATTTTGAAAAACAGCACAGTCAAAATTCAGCTTTCAGCTAACGCCAGCTAACTGCCGCTCATGTCCAGATTTAACATTACATGTAGCTAATGACAGCTAGCGACTGCTTTCGGTTCTGTAAACCTAAAAGCTATTCTGGCACCACATACTGACGTGGACAACAATTACAAATGCCACCAATAAATCATACCATCCCGCTAGATATCACAACATATCACCAGCCGTTTTGAGGACGTTAGCTGCTCAGTCGCTTACCAGCTGAGCTAACCTAGCTACTCACCTCTCGACAAGCTTAGAAAATACTGAACTTTAATTTACTGCTGGCCCTCGATGTACGGCAGAAGAACGAGTGACACGTCGTACTAGGTATTTACAAGGTTATGAGTCAATTTTTAAAACATGTTGAGCCTCAATTAACCGCCCGATCTGTTCAGAACAAAGCAGAACACTAAGCTAAGGGTTAGCTAGCCAGCCAGCAAGCTAGCTTCGTTTCTGTCTTCTACCATTTTTACCCGCTGAATAAAATGTTACTTTCAAAATGTTGCTGGTCTGGTAACATTAAGACAGTACAGCAGAGCGAAGTGATTAATATGACACGGCTAGCTAAATAAGACGAGTTCGTCTACATACTGTCGAAATTCGACCAGTCAAGTCAGTCCAGCCGCTTTTTCAAAGAAAAACATGAAAACAACACAAGTTACTGCGAACACAAGCGACCCACAGTGACACGTACCGGTGCGGAGGAGAACTACGTGTTCACCCTGTTCTTCAATGGTCAGGACCTCCACAGGACCACCACAGAGCTGATACTATATGGCAGGGGTATTAAATTAGAATTCAGTAAGGTCCACCTAGGGGAGATTTCCTCAGGCCAAGGTCCGGACCGTCATCATTTCTAACTTGTGTTCTGATTCAGTGGTGTATCCTGTTTACTGAAGTAGCCTAGTATCAGCATCTTATACCATCAGCTACTGAAACACCAGCACATCACACATACAGTTCAGTATATTTACTCTTTAAATGCTGAACTTAATAAATGCTTTTTTTCATCACTTTAAGTAAAAACAAGGGCTACATTTAAAATGTTTTTGAAAAAAGTGCATCATGAAGTGCTTATTAAAAATAAAAAAGAGAAATAAAAAGCCTTGTTAACTGAGTTTCACATCTTAACAGTTTATCTCCCTCTTGTATTCCTCCACACTTTTTCTTGTTTAGTGAGAGAAGTAAGCGCTTGGAGGTCCAGCCAGGACTTTAAATCTGGGCTGAAATTGTGTTAGGACCATTCTCACACACATATGAGATATCCAGGCCGTTCTGTGTGGAGTGTTCATGTTCTCCCCGTGCTTGAATGGGTTTCCTCCCACAGTCCAAACAAATGCATGTTAGGTTGATCGCTCACTCTAAATTGCCTGTAGGTGTGAGGGTGTGTTGGCCATGCCATAGACTGGCTACCTGTCCATGGTTTACCCAGCCTTCGCCTGATGATGCTGGGATTGGCTCCAGCCCTCCTGTGACCACAACTAGTGGGATAAAGCGGAAGATAATGGATGGATATGAGATACGTGGCTTTTTTTAATTAGAGACACGGTCTCAGAACATATGAGACATGTTGGTTTAGAGCTGCCTGTGGGACATATAAATATCTCTGTCTCGTTTTTCACCACCGATTTCTCTTTTTATAGAGCACGCCGTCGGACTCGCTTTACTCTCTGACTGCAGCTTCTCTCCTGAATCTGCACAGATCTGATTGGCTGAGGAGCGCCTTTGATGATTTTACTAAGCACGTGAATGGTCTATGAGTTTACTGCGCCGCAAAGCCTGCATACCGTAAAGACAAAAAAGTTGCGCCGCTTAAAACAAACACAGTCAGAATTAAATTGTTCTCAATAGTTTATCGGTTTGGGTCCTCACTGGTCTGGGTCCGGACTGTGGTCCGCCTATTAGTGACCTCTGCTCTATGGGTAGTGGGTCATTCTCACAGTGGCGTGTTTGTGTGTGTTGCGTTAGTATGAGTATATAAACCACAGCAGTGTTGCTGAGAGTTTTTACACACAGTGTCCACTCACTGTCCACTCTATTCGACACACCTCTCTAGGTGATCCACCTTGTAGATGTAAAGTAAGAGACGGCAGCTCATCTGTTGCTACACAGTTTGTATTGGTCATCCTCTAGTCTTTTTTTTTATTTTTTTATTTTTTTATTAGTAGTCATAGGGTGCTGCCCACAGGTCCCTCATGATTGGAACCGACAGCCTACAACTGTCCCTAATGTCTGTGTACACTTTATTTAGCATATTGTGAATATTGTCATGGCTTAAATAGTCATTTCACAGTGAGCTGTCCAAAGAAAACCATGTCTCTCAATTATATCACTAAATTATTTTTAGTGTGCTACATATTTAGTGTACTACATATTTAGTGTCACCATTTCATGTTGACCAGACCAATAAAATTGCTCCAAAACTGCTTTGAACAAATGACCTTTCCATTAACTTACAATGAAATTGGAGAGGGTTTTTATCCTCTCCTGCCAAGTTCGCGGCTCATTTGTACCTAAAACGTAGCCCTTGAATTCAAAATCTGACTTTTGATTTCTGTATATCGTCCCTGTCCAATTAAGACATGTATCTACATTTTTGTCGATTTTAAGTTTTCTACATCATTTGAACACGCCAATGGTCATTTACACTGTCTGACAGTTTCATGCTGAATGGACCGATAGAAAATCCCAAATCACCTTGGAAAAAATTCAGGTTCCATTGACTTACATTGAAAGTAAAATTGTCTTACGAGAAATGATACCAACTGATATAAATGTGAAAGATGTGATTGCTGCTTCTTCTTTTAGTCTTTTTTTGTTTTGTTTTGTTTTGTTATTTTATAGGCTCTCATGCTCAGTTCTAAACCACATTGACTTAGTTACATAACCTGAATTAAGACCTGCTCATGGTTTGAGTTGTGCTGGACATGTATTTTAAGAACATGGTGTGGGAGACTCTTGACGTCCAGCGTGTGTTTACTGATTAACTGTGTTTGAATGTAAGTGGAAATAAAATATGGACACTTGTTTTTTCTCTTCCTTTAAAATCACCATGCATGACCCCAAGCGTCAGCTTGGACACTCCTACTCCTTTAGTGACGTTCCGCTAAACGGGAATGCTATCTAGAGACTGCAGGGTTACACTACTGTGAGCATGAAGAGAGACCTGAATATATTAGGTGCAAAACCCCTTTGACCTTCTCCCTCTCTGGTCAAGTGGAGTCTCTCAACAATGTACAGTAATAACCCTGCCAGCCATATGATGCTTTAGGGACTCTAACATCAATTCCTTCCTTCCCTGTCCACACTTGAGAGATGTAGAAGCCCCACAGCAGAGCTGAAGACCAGCGAGACGTTATTAGACTCTGCTATGCATCACAAATATCGTGTAGCAAGTTTGTGTGATAAACAATACTGTGTAGCAACTGAGTAAACCCTAAGGAACCTGTGGAGGACTCATCCAGAGAATGTCCTGCCGAGGAATCAGCAGCTCAGTGTGATGTTCCAGCGCACTTGGGTTGAGATATACAGCTTACTCCACCCAGCTGGGCTTCATCTTCTATCCTCCCACGCAGCTGCACTGCAGAGCCTTCCAGCAGGCCGTGCAGAGACGAAGAAAGAGACTGAATAGTAGGGGGAAAAAATCTCCTTGATATATAAATACGACGTAAATATTCATGTCAGACGTTAGCAGTTATTTATTCGGAGGGGGAAAGTTCAAACGAGGAGACAGAGGAAGAAAAACAGCCCAGAGGATTCATATAAAATACTTAAAGTAGGGATGCATCTACTCTTCTCTTCCTGTGGATGCCGTATGTCTGGCATCTCTGATCCTGGAACTTCAGTTCACTGCACAGTAAAGGCAGCCCGCAAGGCCCGCTCCCAGATTTCCTCCCTGTGTACTTAGACTGAGTGAACAGAGAATAGAGATTGCTTGTACAGTGCTGTGGCTGGTGGCTTCCACTCTAATGGAAATAACTGTACAGGCCAATGAACATGGGAGGAAAACTTAATGTGGCTTGCAGTCCTACAGAGAGAACGACTACTATCTCGGTTATCAGACTGAAATGCATCTCCACTCGAGCCATATCTTTCCTCTGAAATCATCGCAGACTCCCGCTGTAATCAGGAACTACTCCAGAACTTTAGCTGCCTAATGAGAACATGCAGAATTTGGGTTGGTCCACAGTCAAGTGATTGTTTTTACAAGAGAACTTAGTAACCAAGGTTTTGATCACCCTCACCCTTAGAGCCTGTTGTAACTATCTCTGGTGCTGGCATCTCCTACAACCTGCATGTTACGGACTACAAATAGTTTCAAGCACCTGGGAAGGAAAAGAAGCCCTAAAGAGTTTAGCCTTCATTCTGGCATTTGCACATACACCCACCAGCCATAACATTAAAACCATCTCCTTATATCTACACACATCCACTTTATCAGCTCCACTAACAATACATGTGTACTCTGTAGTTCTACACTTACAGACTGTAGTGCATCTGTTTCTCTGTTCACTTTATCCCCCTTTCACTATGTTCTTTAAAGATCAGGACTGCAGGGTAGATATTATTTGGAGGGTAGGTCATTTGTAGCACTGATGTGCTGGTACAAGTGGAACAGACACAGCAGTGCTGCTGGTGTTTTTAAACACTGTATCCAGTCACTGTCCACTCTATTAGACACTCCTACATTGCCTGTCCACCATGTAGATGTTAACTCATCTGTTACTGCCCACAGGACACTGTTAGCTGGATGTTGCTGGCTGGTGGACTACTTTCAGTTGAGCAGAGACACTAACACACCACCATCATGTCAGTATCACTGCAGTGCTGAGAATGATCCATCTCCCTAATAGTACCTGCTCTGTGGTGGTCCTTACTATTAAAGAACAAGGGGGTGAAAAGAGATAAACAATGTATGCAGCAAATCAGCCCACAGTCTGTAATTGTTGAACTACAAAGTGCTTCTATATAGTAAGCGGAATGTGTGTGGATATAAGGAGGTAGCTTTAATGTTATGGCTTATTGGTGGCCTAAAGCAGAGGTCACTAACAGGCGGACCGTGGTCCAGGTCCGGACCCAGACGTCTTACAGTGCGGATCCAAACCGATAAACTATTGAGGACGATTTATTTCGAGCTTAATTTTTACAGTGTTTATTTTAAGTGGCGGAGCTGTTCTAGTCTTTACGGTATACGGGCTTTGCGGCGCCGTAAATTCACAGACCAATTGTGCAAGTTGTACGTTTACCAAAGGCTCCTCAGCCAATCAGATCTCAAGATGTGAAACAGAGTTAACAAGAAGCTGCATGTTTTATTTACTTTTTTTCAATAAATAAACACTTTAAGGTGCACTTTTTTCAAAAGCATGCTCTTTTTTAAGGTAGACCTTTTTATTTGAAGTTCTATAAATAATTAATTCAGTTCAGCATTTAAAACAATAAATATAGCTGAAATATGCTGAACGGTATTTGTAATTTGGTTTATCTTTCAGTTGCTGATGACAATGCTGATAGAACTACTTAAGTTTACAGTATATGGCACGGTCTGGACCTTGGCCTGAGGAAGTTTTCTCTGACTGGACCTTACTGAATTCTAATTAAATACTCCAGGCCTAAAGCATGGGTGTCAAATCTTATCCACAAGGGGTCAGTATGGCTGCAGGTTTTCATTCCAATGCAGCAGCAGTACACCTTATTCCATTTGTTCCCTCACAGTTGATCCCTCACTGGCCGTTTGCTGATAAAATCCGATGGCTGAACCTACGTCCAAACCAATTCTTTAGAATGTCGCAGTATACTGCAAAATCAAGGTTCCCCTTTATTGGGACTAAGGGACCCCGCCCAAGACACAAAAGCCTCATTACTCTTCCTCTACTGAACCACTGAATAAGCAGTGTTTTCTCCTAACATTCACAAAAACATTTCCACTGCTTGAGAAGCCAACGACAGCGTGCTTCACACCACTCCAGGTAAAGCTTAGCATTGAGTTTAAGCCTGCATGCAGAATCTTGGCTCGTGCCCTCTGTTCTATCAGACTTTGGTTGATGGCGTTTGCTTTAGTGATCAACATCACGTCTAGTTTGTGAAGCTTGTCAAGCTGCAAGTAATAATTGCTAATAAGGACAAGAACTTCAGATTTAGATTTCTTATCCAAATATTGACACAAACATTTTTCCTACTTATTTCTTTAGACCTATATGCGACTGTATACTTGATTAACCAAACCCACCAATTAAAAGGGCTTCCCAATTGTGAAGGGGAGTCTAATTCTGCATCCGATACCCCATTCTTTAATCAGAACTTTATTCATAAGGCTTTTGCAAATTGAGGATCAGTTTGAATGAAAACCATAAATGTAGGATCGTACTTAACTCCCTGTTTTAACTCTTTATTCTTACATCACTTTGAAACACTTTTGAATCACTTTCTCAAGCTGATTCCCAACTAAATGTCACCTTCATTAAAACAAACATCACAATAAAGTACACTAAAATAGAGGAGGTGCACTTCATCACATTTACAAGGAGAGATGGAAAAATAGAGTAAGATCTTTGGAAAGTAGAGTACCATTCACATCCAGCCTCTGGTATGCAACGTTCTGAGTCACGCACTCGTTAAGACAGCGGTTACTCCAATGATAAATTTAAATAGGTAGCCTGACTCATTTTTCAGTTAATGCTATTAACAAACAGCTTAAAGAGTTAAGAAGAAGAAGAACGAGGCAGCAGATCCCAAATAATAGCAAGTGAAGTTCTCCAAGTTTAGCATACACTTTACCATAAAGTGACACCTCATAGCAGTGTGATCTAAAAAAACCTGCACCATGAAGCAGTACACAAATGTTTCACCTATCCTGAAAACACCTGGATACATCCTGAATACAGTACAGTTCTACAGCAGTGCACACATTCATGTTTAAGACCATCCAATGATTTGCAGATGAAATTAAAAACAAAACAAAAAAAACTTGCCCTTGAGTTTAACAGACTAGAGCAATAGCTGACCACTTGGTCATATTACCCCTTCAGCCATGATCTCAGACTCTGTCATTTAAAAACAAGCTTGCACAGTAAGAGAAGGCTCTCCTACAATAGATGCATATGCAGTACGCAGCTCAGCACAGTCGTAGTCAATCTGGAGGAGTGCTGCTAGGCAGAAGAATTGTGTGTGGTGGCAGGGAGATCCAGCCTGCACCCACAGCAAGCTGTTTGCAGTGCAGGCCTTCATTAGGCCACGGTCCACAGTCCCACTAACCAGAGAAACAGCTCCAGGGACCTATACGGGGGCAAAAAGGACAATTCAGACACATTGCTCTGTGTGAACTTCAGCATCAATGCACCAGCAACATAACACTTGACTCCTTTTAATCAGTATTTCACGCTACAGAGGGTTGGCATTGCCCTCATTTTCCCACCAGAAGGCACCGCTCAGTCAGGTGAGTCCACAACAGGGCTAGGAATCTGCAAAACTGTGACTGGAACCAGCGATTGTCTGCTTAAATTAAAGACAGTTGGACTAAACAGTAAAATTTAAATTCTTGTGGTCATCTTGACGCTTCAGTGCCTGGATTCCAGTTATTATTTATAATTGCATTGATCGATATGAAGCTGAAGTTAGCTTCCTATACACCTGCTTATTGCTGAAATTAAAACCTGGCACCTCATGCGTTATTATAATTGCTGCACTGGCGAATTGGAAAAGTATTTCATCCTCATGTTATCCACTTGCTTTCTTTCACTTTAGCTCTTGCTGTAGCTATTTGTGCAATCACACAACAGCTCAATCCCATTTTATATGTTCAAGTTTTTGCTGATGTGAATATCCAGACTATAATATTTAAATATGGTTGCTCTGTGGTGATTTCGCTGATTTACATACATCAGGCAGTTAAATGTCTTGCAAATTACATAACCTCCTCATGAGGGACTGAACTCATTAGTCTGTCATTATGTGCAGAGGAAAAGTATCTTCCAAGATAAATAAACGACAGGCAGCAAGAGCCCATTATCACTTACTTCTCTCAGCTTGAACAGCAGCACTATGGTGAGGGGAATTTCAGCTTGTCAACCTGATTCATCTTGAGGTGGTTGTCTAAGATGTGGAAGAGCTCCTGAATGTTTGGTACATATCCTGATTGCAGCTTTGACCAAATTGGAACATCTGGGAAAATTAAAAAAAGAAGAAATTATTTTCATTTGTACAAACATACTGATGCATCTGAAACATAATGGTGCAATGCATCTAGCTGTATACATGTAAATCACAGAACAATCTTAAAACGTTATCACATATGGGATGCACAAGACACTGCAAACCACTAACAGGATACAACAAACAAAATAGGACGTTGCATTCATAAAAACACAATGCATGGGAGACTACATGGGAGACACTGGTCAACATCAAGGCTAGCACCCTGCAAATAGACTGTTATGCTCTAGAAATCCACTTACAGAGCTCAACTGAATTTATTTCTTGGTTAGTAAAGACAAATTGAGCAACAGTAAAAATTGTCCAGCATTACACTAACTAATAAACAACTACTGTTTTTGCCTGTCTTGAGGGACTGAGAACCAAGCATTGTGAAGCAAAAGCCTCCACTCATACTGATAAATAACCCGTTGAGCCAATATAATTTTTCCAGACCCTTTTCAGTAAGCCATCCAACACTGAGTCTGGCCAACAAATTAGAGCATGCAATAACATTGCCGCACTTGTTTCTCTCTTTTTGTGTGTTTATTTCTGGGTTATTTCTGTTTTTCTGTACTTCTTATATGTAAATGAACATTACTCCAAGAACATCTTGTACAGGATTCATGTACCATTTCTATATATTAGGACCAGATGTATCTGAAAAACCTGTTTGCACAGTATCCGACTAAAGTAAATGCAAACCACATTAATGTTACATGCCCTGGGCATAAAAAAAGTTAAGACAATCTTACCATTTAACGTTATCTCAAATGCTCCAGTAGACAGGAAATGGGTCTCTAACATGTTACTGAGGAAGAACACCATGAGACACGAGAATATCTGAAGAAAAAAAAACACCACAACTAGTAAACATCTCACTTAAATTGGAAATTAGTCAACTGTAAAGTGACAAAATAAAGATATATACAAACACACACACACATTACAAAAGCCACTAGACTCCCACACACAATATACATGTATGCAATCTACCTGCTTCTCTCACCACTGACCTACAGCGGTTTAAGCCAGAGCATGTGAGTGGCTTAATATAGTAGCAGATGTTTCCACTCTACTCCTAATTTTATAGTTTATGGCTACTGTTTAATAACAAAATAGCTAAACATTCTGTGCTACACAGGCTTTTTTTTTCTACCACTATCCGCCATAAATCTTTACTTTTAATTAAGTCAATACTGTGTTTTTGAGAATCTATAAAATTTCAAAACACACTATTGCAATGACACCTGTACTTGAAATTCGTCAGCACAAGCATATTACACGCTGAATGTAAGACAAAGACCTTTTACCTTATTTTCTTGACCCCAGGACCAAACTCTTGGTGTGTCCACTCCAAGCATTTGAAACGGATTTTGTCCAGTGACGATCAGGGCAATGGCAAGCAGTTTAAAATAAGAAACAAAATTTGCAGTGTACCTGCAGAACAGAGGACAAACGTTGTACGGTTTAAAACGGGTCGTTGTAAAAAGTCACTGTTTATATATCCACAATAGCACATTGTGTAACTCACTTATTCATGGATTTGGGAGGGTAGTTCTCTCCCTCGATTCTGATGTCCGGGTACAGCTGGTTAATAGACCGGGAGTACTCCTGGAACACCTTACTGTACCCTCAGGATATACTGAAAAATTTATACCAACATTAGAGAAATAATAATAGTAATAATGCCATATCACTTAATCAATATTAAAGCACATAATGCCAAATGTAGCAATAAACATCATGCCTGTATAAATTTACAAGTATACGGGTTCCACCTTGATTTTAGACACTCTAAACAAATCTGCTCATTACGACCAATTACCAATGACAGTCCGTATCGCTTTTAAGCATTTTCTCTCCTCCAGTACCCAAACGTGTGTCCTCTACAATTAATTTCTTTTCAACATAACTGATTGATTTGATGTAAATGGTTTGTTTGCAGCAAAACTTAGACTCTTTCAGATTTCTGTACAGTGGGCGTGATGGGAACCAAGATTTCCGATGTTTACAACACAAAAACATTTTATTCACTATTCAAAATTTACAACACATGTCTTCTGACGTTAATAATTCCTAAATCTGAAACAAATCAGTTTTCCTTGGTGACCATTTTGCCCTAGAACACCTTTCATATCTCTCTCCACCATGAATGGATTAAAACACATTATAGGCCCATACGTTATTACAAAACTACCACAAATCAATGTATCAAACATCAAGCAGTGTATTGACCACTAGCTGTGATAACTTTCTGGGAATTTACACACAGAACAGCAAAACTCAGTGTAGTGCACATTGTGTATCGTGAATGTCCTGGAGTATCGCGATGTTGTCATATCGTTCAGCCATCAATGCACTTCTGAATAAATACAAATTATATTAAAATCAAATTTAATTAAGTGACTACTTCTCACGTTACAACCGAATAAAACTATTGGGTTACTATTATTATTATATTCAACTGTATTTCCATTTGTACTTGAGCGTAAAACAAATATTTAAGCACACAATTCTTGCACGATCGACATGCTATGTCATTATGCTACTACCTATTAGCAGCCTAGCTAGCTCTCCGCCTCGTCGGACCACACAGGTAAAATCAGCCATGCAGAAAATATTATAGCAGAGGACGACAGTTCAAGTTAGGCTGGTAATAGCCGCACAGAGCCAGAAATAAAGTTTATAGGTGCTTAGATAGCTAGCAATTATAGCCGGGCTAACTCAGTTAGCTATCTCTGTTTACACTCACAAAGCGGAGGCTTACGACGGTTAGCAGGCTAGCTAACAGATTCAAACTTAAGTTAAACGGTTAAGCTCCTGGTGATACTGAAACTGAGGTCACAGTCAATCAGTAAATGCTCCCTTACCAGTACTGAAACCTCAGGACTGGCCCAGTGTAAAATTTTGGCTTGGTCTGTCTCTGCGTGTGGAGGTCTGGGTTGAGAAAGCCGCCGTCCGCCCCCATGTTCTCCGCGGCCTGCTGCTGCTGCTGCCGCTGCTGCTCGGTTTGGTCAGCAGCGCTCCTGCCGAGGTAAATATCCCGCACAGTGACCACCGTAAACAGCAGCAGAGCTGTTAAAATACCCGTCTGGCTGTACTCAGCCATCCCGGAGGAAAAACTACGGGACGCCTCAAGAAACGTCCCCCAGCCACTACCAGGAGCGACCGGTTAGTTTGGTCTTCAGTCGCCGCCTCTGCTCCTTGACAAGCAAACCAGACTTTAACGCGATTGGAGGGGTTTCAAAATACAAGCCCTTCAAGAAGAGCTCATTTGCTGCCCTCTTCTGGGGGGAATAGGACAATATTAACAGAACTTGTCCACAGCCCCACCTGGTGGCTGAATGATAAATGGCCCCTCTTTCTATAGCGCTATGCTGTGATTGAATCTACTTTACAGGCCCATCTTGGTGATGGCAGTGGTAACTGTTGTACAGTGGTGGTAAACTATGGTGAAGGCCGACTGACAAAACTGGTCACTAACTAAGTAACTTTGTAAACTGTCTTAGAAACATACAGTAGCTACCATGGCGAGTGAAGATATGGTCAACTCGGGGACACTCAAGGGCTAGGGTATTAGTGTTCTCTAAAACTAGGCGAGTAAAACAAGCACAAATCGAGATGTCAGCCTGTCTCCTCTGTCTTTCTTTGGACTTTACAGTAAGTTTTTAAAGTAACACTTAAACAAGGACATTTCTGGGGACAGCTCTAGCTGGGTACAGGCCACGTAAACCAAGGACATCCGGTCATCCTAGCCTGGAGGCGTACTGTCCTGTGCATTTTAGTGCTTTGCTTGCCTTAACAGACACTTACATTCAAATATGGGCTGTTAATGAGCTGATTGGTTGGATCAGACGTGATGATAGCCGGAAAAACACTGAAGAGTGCAGGGCAGGGTGCCTTCAGAACGAGGGCTGAGAAGCAGTGAACTGGTCTGTAACTGTACACCCTCATAGTGGACATATAAGGTAGATGGGCCTGAAAGTGGCCAGTGAGTGGAGTGGACGGTAAGTGTTTCTGGCCATATAAGTGGAGGCGGGCCATATGCTCCCTGTCCGACATTAAATATTCAGCCCAAGATACGGCTGTTATCATTTGTTTCCCACATTTAGGCTTCAATAACTAAAAGAAATTACAATCGTATAGTTATTTTGCTTCTGTTTAGTAATAAAAAAATAAAGCAAACAATTCACTCACTGAGCTCTTTATTCGGCACAACTACTTTATATCTACACTCATTTTATCACCTAAAATATAGGTGCACTTCATAGTTTTTTTTGCTGTTAATCAATGGTCGGGCAGGACCCCTAGAGGCCCACCACAAAGTAGGTATTATTTGGGTGGTGAATCATTCTCATCACCGGTGCGAGTGGATCAGATACAGCATTGCTGCTGGAGTTTTTAAACTCCTGAGTATCACTGCTGGACTGAGACTAGTCCAACGACCAGAAATTTCCAGACAACGGTGTCCTGTGAGCAGCATCCTCTGACCATTAATAAAAGACTAGAGAATGACCACCACACACTGTGCAACAACAGATGAGGTATCATCTCTGATTTCCATCTACATGGTGGACCAGCAACGTAGGAGCGTCAGTGAGTGGACACAGTGATGAAGAACTCCAGCAGCACTGCTGTAACTGATCCACTCGTACCAGCACAACCCACACACCCCCACCATGTCAGTGTGACAGCAGTGCGGAGAATACTCCACTATCCACATACCACCTGCTCTGTGGGGATATATATATATATATATATCTGTTGAGCACATTAGGTACCACTAACTGGCTTAAAATGAAATATTCTTAGTGGTGTTGTATTTACACATAGCTTATTTACAGAGTTGTCAGTTAATGAAGTACAAATACTTTGTTACCTACTTCTACTTCGTAGAGCTGACTTTTTACTTCTACTCTTCATTTTCACACCATTATCTGTACTTTCTACTCCTTACATTTTAAAAATAGCTTGTTTTCATTCATGTACATTTACATTCCAGTAAAGATGATTGATTACATGCCTTTGATTTTTTCACCATTACAATACTTTTAGGCAACTAGTCATCATATCTTCTGCTCCATGAAACACATGTTAATGCTCAGTAGTACACAGATATGCTTCTTTCATATATTTACATCAAACTAAAATACATTAATTTTCAATGGGCGTATATGCGGCTGAAACAGGAAGCCTAGCGCATCCCAAATTTATCAACATTAACATTTTAAAATAACATAGTCGTTTATTATAGTCGTTATGGCTTTTAGAAGAATTATTTTTTTGGGAGAGGTGGGCTAGGGCACTATAGGCCCCTGTGGTGCAGCCTAAGCTTTTGTCCTTAATACCATTTTTTTCCTTACATTACTTTTACTTTTATACTTTAAGTAGTTTTGAAAGCAGTACTTTTACACATTTACTGGAGTAAAAACCCTGAGCTGACACTTCAACATCTACACAAGTATTTTTAAACCCTAGTATCTATACTTCTACCTGAGTAATGAATCTGAATACTTTTAACACCTTTGCTTATTTATCGTGATTGTTTGTAATCTGTGACGTAACCAGGGTCTGGGAAAGTTGCAGTGGAATGACTAGTTATATTTCCTCCACTTTATTATCCACAGCCTTCATTATACCTTTTCCTTTCAGCTGCGTCAAAAACAATCAGTTCCGCTTAACACAGTTGGAGGTTTAATTTGGACATAGGCACAGGAATATGTCACACTGCAGATGCAGTTAGGAGTTAAAAGAAGTTAAAATAAAAAATAAAAAAACATGAGAAATGGTAAGAGGAAGAGCCTCCTTATATATTCAAGAACACTCAAAAGAGACGAAACAACTGCCCCAGCAACTTAGGGTATGAACAGGTACAAAGAAAGACATCAAAAAGGAAAGAATACTGGCCTTATAACAATGTGGGGACTCTGGCTGAGTGTGTATAATCAGTACCTCAGCCAACACGGCATTGTTTATTTCTCTGCACACCAGCAGCAGACTTCATCCTAAAGCATTCATTCATTCACCACAGCAAACTCTGACTGGATACAGTCTTTTTCTGATATGCATTTGATAAAACTGGGTATGCTTGGCTTCCAATCTGCTTTCATCGAGACTTGGTAATTAAAGAGGAGGAACGTTGTTGATAATAAACAAGTTGGCTGTGGTTAGAAGTTTGCTGCTATGGAAAACCTTGCATACTCATCAACCTCACACTATTTAGTGCTGAATAAACATTTCGGAATACGCTAAATAGAAATCATACAGGCTTTCCAAACACCAACTCACGGTCCTGCATACACGGCAGTCACCATGATAATACAACATGCACTTATGCATGATTATTTTGCTATTGTATAAAGAAAGGTGGAAGATATTGCATGGCTACAAACGCATATTGTTATACATTAAGCTCCAAATATTAAGGCATACAAACCTTTGAATGGCTATTATGAAAGCCCCCCACTCACTTCCCCCCGCCATGTGCAATTAAATACACAGCTCATGCAATACCTACTTTAGGCCAGCGAATCCATTTCTATGCAGTTCCTGTCTGCACATAGATCGAGCTTCAGATGAATAAATAATCAGATTTGGTATGGTATGTCTTATTGCGCGCAATAATCTCTTGAGACGATTGTATGCTGGAAGATGAATCCAAGTCAGCCGTCCATACAGCTGAGGGACTGGTTTATCTGGACGAAGGGCAATGGGTAAGAAGACATATGCATTAGACTGAAGGGTGAATGTCAGTATAGCCTGTGGATAATATCCTCAAACGTACAAAACGTGATTGGGGAGGTCAAACCAGAAACAGTGAAGCAGACACACGGACAAACAAACCAGGCAAACACAAGGCTCACAAAACAGTCACCACTAAAGGTCAAACGTCATTAGTTGCAGGCACATTCTATCTTTGCAGTTATCACCGCTAGATCCTCTTCCGTCCGAACAGGGGTGGAACGTAGGAGAAAATCGACACGGGAGTCGGCGGACTTCACAGTAAAGGTCCTCAGCAGGGGCAGGTGCTTTTCTGCTCGGGTTCTTGGCTAAGCCTCACTCTCCCGTCCTCTCGCTGCACGTCTCTGTACAGCAGCGACTTCTGGGCTTTCAGACGGCAGGCCAGGCACATGAAAATGGAGTCCACGTTCTGGCTCTCCTTGGGGTCTTTGGCCGATGTCTCGAATAGCAGCATGTTGTGGGCGTCAGCGAACTTGAGGGCAGTGTTGGAAGGCACCTGGATCTGGTCCACCAGGTCACACTTGTTGCCCACGAGGACGCGGGGCACGGAGGGCGACACGCGGTGCCCATTGCACTCCTGGATCCACGTCTTAAGGTTCTCGAAAGAAGCCATTTTGGTGACATCGTAGACAAAGACGACCGCGTGCACGTTGCGGTAGTAGTGCTCCACCATGCTTTTGCGGAAGCGCTCCTGGCCCGCCGTGTCCCATACCTGCACCTGTGTACACACAAATACGGCAGAAGGGGAAGGCATGGTAAATCGAGGTTACTGCATCAGTCTGTGCCAAATCAAGCTCTCTTTTATTCTCCTGCCAACGAAAGCCTGTTTTCTATTGTACAATCTGGACAGACATGTAGGGATCATGATAATAATGACTAGGATAAAAAACTGAAGGCAGTTAGCCAAGAGGCCAAACTTTGGACCATAACTTCTCAATTTTTTCCACCTTAACCAGGTTTCCTGATCAAAACTGGAAAATGTTATTGGCTGTGTTATGCAGTATTCAGCACTGTATTGCTCAGCCATATTGATAAGAAAGAATTCATGATTTTATGTAATTTACATGTTTGCCTTTATCACCGTCCTCCCACTACAACGCCCAGTGTGCATTATGCAAATTCAATACATCAGATTGGCACATTCTGGAACTTGTAACACTCATCACAGACTGTAATGTAAATAGCAATACACAACAAAACCAAAGGAGAACCAAATCAGTGTCTCTGGGTCATTTATAAACTATGTCAGGAGAACATACATCCACTCCTCATACCATAGAACCTAAACAATACATGGAAAAAATACATTTGTTTCATTTTAAGTTTGTTTCATCAGCTGATGCAGTATCCCCACAGAAAGGTCAGAGGTTCCTATCTGGACATCAGTTTTTTTTCATATTGAGTCTCCAGATCAATAAACTTACCTGTCAAATATTCTACCTTTGAAAGGGAAAAATATTACTAATTATTAATACTACAGAAAATATTTCACTTAAACTCTACAAATATTATGCTAGCTAGAATTAGCACTGTGCTCTCATAGCTAACCTAGCTTAAAGTCCTTATATCCTCATTTATATCGCCTTGCTATCTTAGCCCAGGTGTCTAGCCTGAGCCCTAACCACTAACTGTTTTTAGCCTTAGAGACGTGCATAAGGAGTTGGTCACTGAGTGAAATATGAATGAGAAGCTTGTAACGCTGAACAGGGTGTGAGTATATGGAGAAAGTAACAGACTTCAAGAAAGAGAGCAAGTGTAGCAGAAGCTGAAACACTAAATATGACCTTTAGGTTTGAGTACTTAAATTTACATTTATGGCAATAGGCAGACACTCTTATATAATGTAGATCACAGGAGCTTAGGATTTTTATACAGTTATTAGCTTTTTTTGTGATGAGAGCTTACCCTGCATGACATATTGCCGTATTATCTTATGTATATTATCAGTGGGATTCCCTGTGGTCTCCACCAATCCTGACTGCTAGCCAAACTACAATACTCTAATCCCTATAGAGAGTGTCCCACTGACTGCAAAGCTGGTGGTCCACTGGCATCTTCATCAGCATTTTCTGGGCAGCCAGCCGGTGGTTAAGCAGAGTATTAGACAAAAAATGCCACTTGTCATCTCCTGTGTCTACCCGCCTTTCATTATCCTTAGTTTAGTAAATCATTTTTATTTAGCACCAACATTTTCAACAACTTCACTGTGTAACAGGCCTAGTTATTATTTTCCAACCCTCTCAGTTGTTTGTAATGCTGGTCTTGGCTTATTGTCTGAAATAAACGTCATTCAAAAGTCATTAAAAGTGCATTCAAAATCTGTTTGAGGAGATTAAAAACCAATTACATCTTGTATGCAGGACAAAAATCTGAATGGTTCGAGGGTGGACCAGCAGAGTTATTAGGCCAGCAGGCAGATGTATGCTTGCTATTTGGGTTACTTTAGTAGTCAAGAAAAACTGCAAAATTAATTCCGTCACTTTTTTAATGGACACCAGAAATGTGTTTTTTATCCTTTTAGCCAGAGAAAAAACTGAGATCAGGTTTTGAGATAATTTCTAACTTTAGCTTTTGGCTTGTTCTTCTCAACTGGTCATATCAGTTATTGACTAATAAATTCTTACCACAATGTTTTGATGAAAACATTGAATGCCTTCAATCTGCATGTCTTATAAATGTCAAATAAATATAACACAGCCCACCCTGCAAAACCCCCCCCACCCTCGAAACAGTTCCGCCCACCTTCCAAATACATCATCAGGAGGGTCTCCTAGTCTTAAATCAGTAAAATATCTCCCTATACCCTGTTGCTGCAAACATGTGGGATATGAATAAACATATTTACAACTCGTATATTAATTCTAACAATTTTGGATTTGGGCCAGAGTATCCTTTTAACATTATTTCGGTGACCTCCCAGTATAATGTGATCTGTGCATCACAGCTCATGTAGATAAGCCTGCTTACATTAGTAATGCTCTGCTGGCTTGAGCTCAGTCCCATTCAGCACCCACCACTACAAAGCAGAAAAGGGGGCCTTGATTTGATTTTCAATGCATGTCTCTCAGCTGCTTCACCCAGGTGCTCAACATGAAAGAGCTCCAGGACCAGCACAACAGGCCTGTCGTCTTCAAGCCCTCTCCCCAAGGTTAAGCGAGGACGCCCCTCTGGGGGACTGTATTGACTGAAGATGCAGCATTATTATTATGGCTAGTGAACAGTGGACGAAAGGGCCGGAGCCCCGTGGCCCACACGCAGCGCCATCGGTCACTGCCAGGCGTTAATCTGAGCGTAAACATAAAGAGAACCGAGCACAGGAGCTTGTTTCCTGCTGCCAGACTGATTCACTGCCTGAACCGAAACCCAACATCTCACGAATTGTGTGGCCACTTGAGACGCACCAGCATGTCTGCCCCTCTTGGAGGCTCGTCCGTCCGTATGACCTTACCTTTATTTTCTCGCCCTCGATCTCCACGGCTTTCTCCCGGAAATCCACGCCGATCGTGGCCTCCGTTTTCTCCGGGAAGGATCCGCCGGTGAATCGGAAGGTTAAGCACGTCTTGCCCACGTTCGAGTCCCCGATGACGATGATCTTGAAAATCCGCGTTTGCACGCTGTGGTCCAGCGACGAGCTCAGCTCCAGGGACGAGGCGAGGTTGGCATTGCGCGCGGTTCCAGGTCCTCCCCTGTTTTCAGCCGCTTCATTTGCCATAACGGTGAGCCGATGGACACACGCTCGTGCACCGCTGCTCTCTGCTCGGGAGGATGGATGGGGGAAGGGGCGGCACACACATCCACTCCCTTCGCTTCTTTCCCGTATGCAGATGCAAAGGCTGGGACGGCAGGCAAGTACATGGCAACTGATGCAACGTTAGATGCGATGGGACCACAAATAAGTGACGGCCGCTTAGACTGCCTCAGCAATGCTAATCAGTCTGCAATCATGACATGAACATGAGCGACACACCCTGACATGCATGAATAAACGCGGCGTCTAGAGAGAAACGGGCTACACAGCAGTTTATTATAGTGTTTTCACAAATGTGCCCACCACATACATTTTACTCACCCTAGTGTGGCAGCAAGTAGTTGGCTTGGGTCTCATCTCTGGTGCAGCCACCAGAACAATGCTAACATTTTTATTTTTCTTGGCCATACAATGTTCCTTTCTTCTCTCACAGTGAAAGGATGCTTTGTTGTGGCCTACAAAGACTTGGGATCTTGAGGGTATATATTAGATGTACGTTGAACAAACAAACAGCCTTCCAGCCTATTTCTTACAAGAATCTGATCGAATCCGTTTAGAGATTTACATCAACACACAAACATACACTTCAGATAGTTGAATATATCGTTTTATGTACAAACTAATATTTCCATAAATTAAAGTACAAAAATAGCGCAAACGTCAGAGACCCTTCATTCATTTCATTCAACGGCTTTTAAGAATAAGTAGTTAACTTTTCAGGAGATATGAGATCATCCACTTGCATAAAGAAGGGAGAGGACCTAGCAAAATGAGTGGAGCTTGACCCTGGAGCTTAAAAAAAGGGCCTCTAACAACCATGCAAGACCTGGCAGACCACCAAAGCTATCAGAAACAAAAAAACAAACAGATAAACAGTATTGAAGTGTGGCTCAGACGAGCTACAACTTCACGACTCATTTCCTGGCTCTCTGTAGAACATTCTAGCTCCTCATCATCTCCTCATAAGCTCTGCTACTTCTGTTCTGTTGCGTTATCTTCTGCTTTTATTTTTTGGTGACTGGCTTGTGTGCCTTGTAATCCCAGTGACTCAAAATTCATCCAATAAAACTACATAACACCCTCTTTTATTTGTGATTTTTGTTGTTTGTTAATTAATTAAGAGGTAGACCAAGCTTTTAATAACAAAAAAAATATATATAATAATAATAGAGCCAATGGGAACAAAACCAGGAATAGCACCTCAGAATAAGCTCTTATCTTTGTGAAACAGGAGAATATCACGCCTCACTCAGATCTTAAGAAAATCCATTTGCAGTTCTAACCAACAAGCTGTGTTTTTAGAACAATAGACTGGCCACCAAACCTCAACATCACTGAACGTAAGCAGAAAATGCAACCAACTTGAAAGACTCAACTGGAAGTGTGGTAAAAAATAAAAGCTGTCATAAAGGTTGAACAAGCTAAATACAGAAAGAACTGATCATATATTTAGTGTCTGTAATATTCTGTGATATATATCTGCCATGATGAAAAATGAATTTCTTGTAGTATCTGTTTTAACTGGAGTTTAAATAATGAAATGAAAGGTGTTCTCTGACATTTTACTGTACTGTAAGGTTGTTTGTTCCAAACTTAACAAAACGATCACTCTTTTTTTATATTAAAAAAGAAGAATGCCCATTTATAGGTTGCTGATATTATTTTGTAAACTTTAAATGGAGCCGATGTCTTTTTATTTACATTTGTTTACAAGCGTCCATATCATGTTTGAAGTGTAATGTAGTTTAATATCAGATTTCTTTCTTCTCCACATAATCATACCACTTGAAGGTATGTGGCTTTGAAGTCCATTCCCAAGGCATTTTTGGCATTACATTTGTAAATTCCTGAGTTCATGAGACTGGGATCCTGTATGACCAAACTGCCTTCCTCAGTCATGTGAATTCCACCAAGTGCAATGAAGCGATTACTGGGCACAAGGGTGGTGCGTCCAGGTAGAGTCCAAGAAATCTCCGGTTTAGGAATGCCAGTAGCAATGCAGTTTAGGGTGACTGGGGACCCTTTTGTAACTTTTGTTATAGAGGGGGGTGCATTGGTGATCTGCGGCGGAAACACCATAATTGTCACGGGGTATGAGTGCGTTGATGATCCAAATGTGTTGGTGGCTTTACAGATGTAAGTCCCTCGGTCAAATTTGGCAGTTTCTCGAAGTTGAAGGGTTCCATTAGATAAATAAGTGACTCTTCCTATAACCTGAGGTCTGTCCAGTACCAGGCCGTTTGGAAGAGTCCAGGTGATGGTTGCTTGGGGCCAGCCATCCACTGTGCATGGCATGTTCAACGTCTGTCCAAAAGAAATTTTCACAGGGCCAGCCGTGCCTCGAATTTGAGGCTTCCTTCCAGGTTCTAAAGCGTAGCGCTTTTCTGCTTGTCCTGCTACATTTTTGGCCAGGCAGCGATAAACACCTTTGTCACTGGGCACTGGCTGAATAATGTGCAAAGTTCCATTTCCCAAGGAGTGGATAAACCTCTTAAGTTTCATGCCTGGAGCCAGCGCTGTGCTGTTGGGAAGAATCCAGACAAACTCCGGCTTTGGCTTTCCTATGGCCTTGCACTCCAAAGTGATGTCATCTCCATCTGGTTTGAGGGGTAGAACCTCTATATTTGGCATGGGGAAGCTTGGCTTTTCAGCAAGTGATGCAACTTCGAGGTCAACTGCTAGGCTTGCCTCTCCAAGGTAATTCTTAGCCATGCACAGAAACTGACCCTCGTCGGTCTTTCGCACACCTCGCAGTTCAAGAGTACCGTTCCTGTGGACTTGAAACCTGCCTCCCACATAAGGTGTATGCAGGGACATGCCATACGACGTGGTCCACATGATTTGCGGCTCAGGCATGCCCTCAGCTTTGCAATGCAGAAGCAGAGTTTGATAGGACACTGCCAAAACTTTGCTCTCTGTCCGTCCCCCTTTTCCATTGATATGTGGCTCCCTGACCTCTACTTGGAGCTTCACATTCTTAATGTCATCGCCAGCCGAGTTCCTTGCAACACATGCATACTTCCCTTGGTCTGCTAAAGTCACCTTTTTAACGATCAGTGTCCCATCATCCAGTATTTGATATTTGACTGATGATGATGTTATCATCTCGTTGTTTGGCGAAATCCAAATAATTGTAGGAGGGGGTTCACCTGTTGCATCACACGTCATCTGGGCTGCCTGACCGAGAGGAGCCCAGAGAGATGCCTGGTCCTTGGAGGAAATCTGGGGTGAATCTGGAATAACTTGGACGCTCACTTTCATTGCATCCTCTCCCAACGTGTTCTTTGCATAGCATGTGTAATCACCCTCGTCGTTTTTCCCCATTTGCTGCAGCAAGAGCGTGCCGTTCCCGAAGATAATGTAGCGGCGATTGCGAGATCCACTGTCATCTGACTGGAGGGCATTGTTTATTACTGTGCCATCAGGGAGACTCCAGGACACTTCAGGATCTGGAAGGCCTGAGGCTACACAGTCCACGAGAAAGTTCTCTCCATTAGTGACTCTCTTCTGTTGAGTACCCATGTTCTTTATCTTAGGTGGCTTCATCAGGACCTCCACTTGGAACAACTCCATGTCCTCCCCGTTGGGCCTTTGATACATGCAGAGGTAACTGCCTCCATCTTTCTCAGTCAGCCGCAGGATCCTCAGAGTGCCATTAGGGAAAGCAGTGATGTGTCTCTGGGGACTGGAGACAAAAATAGAGAAATAGTCAGTTCACAACATTTTCATACATTGTTATTTTAAAGCACTATGAAAGCTGTGCTCTGTCTAGTGCCAACCTTTTTACTGTGTGTGTGATCAAAGCGTTCTGGTTTTTGACTGGTGTTATTTTAGTACTTTTTGAGACAGCCGTGTTCAGTAACAATTTATAGCCTCATTTTGACTGGTAGTCAGTTTAAGGAGAAAAAGACATAAATGTGAGCTTTGGTTAAATTTATTGTTTTCACTTATGCATTCTGAGGTTTAACTGAAAATGCAGTTCTTGTGTTAAGTGAGATTATTGTATTGTCTGGAACAGAGAGTTTATTTGGGTTTCCTGTCTGACACCACAGACTGTTTAACGTTCTCTAGGCTTTGTTTAAATTACAATAATGATGTGCCGAGACTTTTGAAACTCCAGTAATAAAGCGAATGCAAGTTATGTGATGAATGTTAATGCATGGTTTTAATTATCTCACACCAGCTGTGTTTTGTAAATGTCTGTATTGCTGAGGGTATTATCTTTCTGTAGAAAGACAGATTTTCATATTGTGGTAGAATCATTCGTAGAATTGCAGATGGAATGAAAAGAAAGTCACCGCTGTTATTCTCCGGCTATATAACTATATAAGTAGAGATGTACCGATACCACTGTTTTTCTTATGATACTGATACCAATACCTAATCAAAAAATACAGACCACCATTGAGTACCCATAATGATATTAATATATTTTAACTAATCTACTAATCTAAGTCTTAATATTTATGCAATTACATTTTAAAAATCTTACATTTTTGTAAAACCTATGTTTTATATCACAGATAAAAAAAGATTAGCTTGACTAAATGGCATTTACCCGTCAGATTTTAGACATTAGATGTTTAAGAAAACCTATTTTTGTTTATTTGCTTTGCATATCGTCATTGTCCAATGAAAAACATGTATCTCTATTTTTGTCGATTTTGAGTTTTCTACATCATTTGAACACGCCAATGGTTGTTTACATTGTGTGGAAATTTCATGATGAATGGACCAATAGAAGTGCTTGAAAATAGCTTGGAAAACATTCTGGTTCCATTGACTTACACTTACAAGTAAAGTATGTTTTTGGTAAAGCAATTTTAGAGATACTTATTTTTTGTTGTTGTTTTTCATTGGACAGCGACAATATTTAGTGTTTATTATTTTATTATTAGTAATAAGGACAATGTTGTCTATATAGTCTTTATTGTAAATATAAACTAGTTTTAAATGGAACTGAACTATTTATAGATGTGTACATGTCAGCATGCAGCATGGCGCTAAATATTGCTTCATATTTAAATTTGTTAAGTCATTTTTCTCATTGTCCCGTTTACGTCAGATTCTGATGGAATTTTGTAAATATCACTGCAATTCCTGGACTTAATACAGACTGTAAAAGACACATACTGTAGCAGCAGATGAGTGATTACTGAAAGAAGTCTGGCTTAGCCATTCAGTTAAAGGGGCTCTCATTAGCAGGTTTATTTCACAAAATACTACTGTTACTGATTTTACTTGTCATTGCTTTACAGTGTCAGCCTTCACTGATAACTGTTTTCCAGTATTGGCACCAAAGCCACTATGGTATCTTTGCAACACTTAATATAAGGCAAAAAAATGATGCTAAATTTTCATGAAGTTATGACACTGCATTAGTACCTGTAGCGATGTTCCAGCAGAATTTTAGATGGCAACCTCCAGATTGTGCCCCTGTGAGAGCCAGTGGACTCAGGACAGTGCAGGAACACCGTGGAGCCATACTGGGCTGAGACAATGTGCTGCTGGGATGGACCTTTCCAGGGATCCGGAGACTCTTGCTTAATGTTAAGATCCACCACCCTTTTGGCGATGCCCACCGCATTTGCGGCTGAACACTCATATTTTCCCGTGTCCGTAGGAGCGACGCTTTTGATGTAAAGTGTTCCGTTGGGGAAAATGAAGAGTCGTCTCCCAATGAATTGTGTAGGTTTCATTTGGGAACTGTCAGGAAGGACCCACTTAAGAAGAGGCTCAGGTTCCCCTTTAGCTGTGCAGTGTACATAGATGCTCCTGCCATTGTTAATGGAGATGCTCTCAGACACCCCCTCGTTGATTGTTGGCGGTAGTACAGCAACATGCAGGTGGTAGGTCAAGGTGTCAGCTCCTGCAGCATTGCTAGCAATGCACTTGTAGTCACCTTTACTTGAAAAGTTTGCTGAGCGAATGCTTAGTGTTCCATTGGGAAACAGTGAGATGGTTTTGTCAAGGGCCCCCACCTCCCGTACAAAGGTTTTGTCGGGAAGAATCCAGGAGACTTGGGCTTGGGGCTTTCCCACTGCAGTACAGTCCAAATTGAAGGTCTTCTGTAGGTACACGGAGATGTGCCGGTATTTGGGGCCCTCTATTTTAGGAGGTTCTGTCTGTACCGCAAGAGTGACCACCAAGCGATCTGAGCCAAATTTGTTGAGTGCCGTGCAAAGGTACTGACCCCTGTCCTGCAGCTGGACGTTCTTTATGACAAAAGTACCATTTGGAAGTACCTCAAATCTTTGGCCATGTTTGGTGTTGGCTTGAATTGTAGCACCTGTAGAGGACGTACAAAGAGAAGAAATGAAGTCAGTTATCTCTGTTTACCAGAGCAGCTGGACATAACTGCCTGTTTTACGTTTTTGGCCATGTCAGCACAGCAGGAGTTGCTTGTTATATTTAATGGTCTGCTTTGCGAAATGCATAGCTCTCAGTATGGTGCCGTACTCTGTAATCATTTATGTGGTTAATCTGCGTATATATGAGTCTGTACATTGGCCTATAATGCATAAGCTCCCTTATTTTATTTAGCTGTAAACTCAATTTCGATTCAGATAAACATGCCAGTCGTGTATACCACTGATGGTTTGTTTTTTTTAAATGTCCAGGACTAGATTTCTTTTAACATGCTGAACTCATGAACATGTTTTCTCTTTTTTTGTGGGTGCATACACTGTATATATTAAATCACGGCTAAAATATTATCATTTCGATTCTGTAATGTATTGCATGAAGTTACCCACCTGTGGAGACTTTCGTCCACGAGATGGCAGGCTTAGGGTCTCCAGATGCCTGGCACCGCAGGCCGACATTTGCTTCTGCCAGTGTGGACACAGTGACTGGGTCTGTTGTAATGATCCTGGGTTTTGCACCACTACCCATAAGGTTGGGAAAGGGAAGCGCAGTGCTCAGTTTCTTTATTCCAAAGTGACTGTAGTGCCATCGGCTGCCATACAGAATGCTGGCTGTGGTGTGTGGCTTGCTGGTAGCTGCTACAGCAGAAGGGGGTGTCACAGGCTTGTAGATGCTCAGGAAATCTAGCGTTGGATGGGGTCTCGAGGTTGGTTGAAAAATTCTCGGTTTAGGAGTGACTAGTTTTCCTAGCTGTGCTAAGCGGTAGGCGTCAAGCTGAGATTGCCGGTACCTGTTTCGAAGCCTATTGAAGAGCAAGTAGTCTCTCACTCTAGAAGATGTGCTGCTATGTGGTGGTATGGTTTGGGGAAAGGCTGCTGGGATGTAAGGCGTGGGCTTTGCTGTTTGAGCTGTGATTTCGGGTCGGTTAGTAACCCCTGCACCCCTTCCCCTTGTGTGCAGTAAATGCCATGTTCTGTCAAGTGAGGAGTGGTGCCTTGATCCATGAATCGTGGGCCAGACAGAGAAGTGGTTGGGAGATGGAGTGTAAGGCCTTGGTGTAATTGACATTTGGTTTCTTTTCTGAGTTAGCCAGGGGTGGACAGGCAAGCCAGGGCTATCAGGTCTGACTGGTATGTTGCCCACCCTCTGTCTGTTGAAGGTAGTCAGGAATGGTTTCTCTGTGGTTTGTATGTCCTGTGTTGTAGGAGGCTTAATGTTGGTGATGACAGTACTAGGAATACTTGTAGCTATTTCGGTGTATTTATCTTTATTTGTTTTAATACTAGTCCTGTCTGTGTCCTCTCTATTTTCATGTTCATACCATTTATCTTGAATGGGTGCTAGAGTTGCTGGAGTGAGGGGTTTTGCGCTTTTGAGATCAACTGATCCCTGATATGGGCTGTTAGTTTGAAATTCGATTAGCTTTTCTTCTTTTTTATAAACTTGAGGAGACTTTTGTTTTATTACCCCATTTATATTGTCCTTAACCTGAGAGTCGGGTTCACTCTTAATTTGTGAATCTGTGAAAACCTTACTTTTGGCACTTTCCTTTGTAGTTTGAATGTGAGTATCTACATGGAAGATGGGTCTGGAAGCTGCAGTAGTTGATGGTGTCGTGAATGTTACTTTTAGTGTGGGTGTTGAGGAGTGGCTAGGCCTCTGTGGATGTAACCTTCTTGATGGAAACCTTCGTCTATATGGAAGCCTTCGTCTATGGGTTAAGGTGGTGTTGATATTTGCTTTTATTCTCTCTTGTATTATGTGCCTATCTGTCTGTTTCTCTGACTGTGCAGTATGTCCCACCCTGGATTTTGTAGGGGCCATTGTGGTTGAGTAATGACTTGGTGAGGTCAAGTTTGGAATGTAGGTATCAGTAGTCTTTTGATGCAGTTGTTCTCTTTGTGTTGAAATGTGGTCTGTATGCTCTACATGAGGTGGCCGTACCAACTGTTTCATATTGATATCATTTATTTGTATACTAGTGGCAGTATTCTTAGCTAATGTGGTGGGAGAAGGAGTCATAGGAGCAGGAGTTGTTGTTGTTGTTGTTGTCATCATAGAAGTTGTCGTCAATGTTGTTGTCACTGCTAGTGTTGTCATAATTGTTTCTGGTTGCACAGTCGATACTTTAGCATTAGCTTTCGCTATTATTTGTGCCCAGCGGCCTGGATCAAGCTCTTTGACCGATTTATTTGGTTTCCTCGCATTCTCCTTGACCCTCTTTCCTTTTAAGCCCTGCCGATAATTTCCCCCTGTACCCCTATGTTTTCCATCTGGCCTCTGTGGTGTTTGTTTAGACGCTGGCTTTTTGATTTCTTGGTATCCTGACCCCTCTGCTTCCTCCCTGTCAAATAAGACTGATTCAACTTTGATCACGCTAACATCTGTTGGCTCTTCCTCTTTTTCTCCAGTTACAACAACAAGATGAGACAGCATGTCTGCCCCATAAAGGTTAGCTGCTAAACAGCTGTATTCCCCAGCATCTTCATGCATCACGTTTGTAATGATCAATGTATTATTTTGTGACACATAGATTCTTCCCTTAGCTTTGGATGCCTTTAGAATCTCATATTTGGGTAGGTACCATCTGGTTTCAGTTGGCTGAGGTGAGGTAACTGAACAGGGAAGACTAAGTGACTTGCCATTCTCAACAGTCATCTTCTTTCCATTTAAGTCACTGGGGCTCAGAAGGCGTTCCCTAACTGTAAGCCTATATGAAACTATGTCCACGTCTGCCTCAGACCTTACAAAGCAGTGATAAAGCCCAGTGTCTGACAAGCTTGTGTTTTTGATGATTAATCTGTTATGCTCAGACACAATCCTGTTCGAATCAGTTGTTTCTAAAGTAGTTAGGTCTGGAAGCATCCATTCCACAGGCTGCTGTCCTGAGCTCAGAACATTACACTCTAGAGTAACCTCAGAGTGCTCCAGCACCGTCTGAATCCTCCCTGGGCTTCCTCTCAGGATCAGAGCCCAAGAAGAGACTGCATCTTCCTGCCCACCCCTTCCACTGATCTGCTTTGATATGAAAGTGGAGAAGTTTAACACTAGCTTTTTTGTTGTGGTCTTCCGCCTGTTCAACTGAAGTGTGACCCTTGGTTGCAAAAGCCAGGCTGGTTCAGCCATCAAGTGTCCTTTGAGTTCAGTGAAGTAAGGGGAGTCCTCACTTGTTGTCTGGGAATACTGAAATGTCACCTTTGAAGTGTTCTCATGCCGGGCTCCTCGCTCCAGGACAGCAGGGCTCTCGTAGTAGTAGGCCACCAGCCTCCACAGGTTCTGGAGAGCGTCCCTGTCAATCTCGCACTCAAGGAGGGTCAGCAAGGTCACATTCACCGCAACCTCTTCTGACCTCCTCAGCTGTTCCCACACCATGGAGGTTCCTTCGACTGGCCGAGTTACCTTGCAAGCCACATGGGCTCTGTTCCCGTGGCTGTCGGACAGCATGAAAGTCAAGTGGCCGAGCGGATGCTCCAAGTCCTTGACGTAAGGAAAGTCTGGCTCCTGGTCCTCCCAGGCACTGCTCTCTCCGATCTTCAGTGGAGATTGGAGGGTGGGCCTGTCGCAAGAAAGCTGATGGGCGGAGAGCTGGAAAATCTGGCTGTTGTTGAGAGGTTGAGGTGAGCTGCACATGGCACAGTTCTCAGTAGCCGCAGAATCGCGGTCCTTTTTGCACTTAATTATTCCTGCAGAGACAGAGTAAGAGTATTTGTACTGCTTTAAATATCCAAAGTTTAATCATGCTGGAGCACCACTAATGTGTAGGAAAACGATGCAAAGCACTACACTACCGGTCAATCACTACCAGTGAAACGCTGTAGATCACTACCAGTCAAACGTTTTAGATCACTACAGTCAAACGTTTTAGTACACTACCAGTCAAATGTTTTAGACACACTACCAGTCTAACGTTTTAGATCACTACCAGTCTAACATTTTATATCACTACCAGTCTAACGTTTTAGATCACTACAGTCAAACGTTTTAGACACACTACCAGTCTAACGTTTTAGATCACTACCAGTCTAACATTTTAGTACACTACCAGTCAAACGTTTTATCTCACTACCAGTCTAACGTTTTAGATCACTACCAGTCAAACGTTTTAGATCACTACCAGTCAAACGTTTTAGATCACTACCAGTCAAACGTTTTAGATCACTACCAGTCAAATGTTGTAGTACACTACCAGTCAAACATTTTAGTACACTACCAGTCAAACGTTTTAGTACACTACCAGCCAAACGTTTTATTACACTACCAGTCAAACGTTTTAGAACACTACCAGTCAAATGTTTTAGATCACTACCAGTCAAACGTTTTAGATACACTACCAGTCAAACGTTTTATTACACTACCAGTCAAACGTTTTATTACACTACCAATCAAACGTTTTATTACACTACCAGCCAAACGTTTTATTACACTACCAGCCAAACGTTTTATTACACTACCAGTCAAACGTTTTAGAACACTACCAGTCAAACGTTTTATTACACTACCAGTCAAACGTTTTAGAACACTACCAGTCAAACGTTTTAGATCACTACCAGCCAAACGTTTTATTACACTACCAGTCAAACGTTTTCGAACACTACCAGTCAGTGTTATAAAAAGTTTGACTGGTAGTGTTCTAAAACCTTTGACCGGTAGTGTTCTAAAATTTTGACAGGTACTGTATATGTAATTTATTTCTTAAAGGCTACTAGTGAAGCATTTCTAGCATAGTAACCCAGCATCAATAAATACACCATCAAATATTGGTTTAAATATTGGTCAAATTTAGACTATGTCATATGCTGGTATTTTTTAAGCACATATCTATTTAATGACTCTAATGCCACTGTACATCACAAAGAATAAACTTTCCACATGATACATGAACAACTTAATGTCAGAATTGGTTTATCTAAAATATATACCAAATACATTTAAATTGATTTGTAATTTTTGCACATAAAAAATTGAGGGGATCACAAAACACACATTATGAATCACTTCATAACAGCCATGCCAATGAAAGTATAAAATGTCCAAGCAAGAGGAAAAGAGAAAGAGGCAAAAAATGATGGTGCTACAGTACTCAGTGAACTGGCTTGTTTCTTTGAATCAAATTCCATTAGGGCACTTTTGTTCAAGTCTTAGTCTTTAGGACTGGTCTACAGTGCAACATCAGTGCAACACTGAGTTTCTGGCAAAGATTAAGTTTCATCTCAGTTTGCACAAATCTCACCTGCATGCTTCTTGTCCCACTCTAAAAGCCACCAGAGCTGGCAGTCACAGGCCCAGGGATTGCCATGCAGGGACAGGACCTCCAGCCTGTTCAGGTGCTGAAGAGTGCTAGGCAGGAGGTACTCTAGAAGGTTGTCTGCAAGGTGAAGGTGCCGTAGGCCCGATCCCCAAAAAGTGCCCAGTAGAGAGAGGGTGGTGAATGTGTGTGGGTGCAGATCCTGCAGCTTGTTTCCTTCCAGCTGAAGCAGCTTCAGTGATGTTAATCCGTTAAAGGAGAAAGGCTCGATGAAGCTGATTAGGTTGTGGTCTAGGTGAAGGCGAACTAAGCTTGTCAGGCCCTCAAACATACTGGGGTCTATTGACTTTAGTTTGTTGTAGCTCAGCTTCAATATCTGTGGGAGTAAAGATGCACAGTCAGTGCACTGTTGATGTTAGTACCATGTTTTGTTTGTACATGCAGATACATAGGTATTATGGTGTGTTAAGTTGGGAAGTCAGATGTTGAAGCTTGGAATGACATTACACATAAATTGATTGTGTTTTAGCAAAACTAGAGGGTTCGCCTACTAGCCAGCTTAGCAGTTAGCCAATAGCCAATGTTGGTGATACAAGTTAATATACAGTATATGCGTTATGAAGTATTCTGCAAATCCATCGCCGTAGCAGCATGTCCACAGAGAGACGTTGTACAGTTCTGTGTGTACAGCTGATTTACTTAGACACAAATAGACATAAGTGTCAATAAACAGTATAATACTACAGTTTTAACTTCTACTGATGCATAATCCACCATCTTAGATTTTGATATTGGCGAGGCTCTCCTGAGTTTCCAAGTAGGAAATCTGATTTGTGTGGACGTTCCAGTCAAAACTACTATGAACTCAAATATTCCGACATCAAAGATCTAATGGAACTTGCCATTAGTTTATGGCTCAGTAAGAGTCTGAAGGTATGGTGTGTATGTCATTTGACCTTTTTTGCAGTTTTGCCAAAGGCTTTAATTAAGAGTGGGGTATAATTCAGTGCAGTAAAACAGTATGTGTTCTCCTGAAAAAGATATACTTCTGATTCCACAGACACAGGCATACTTGCATGCATGCACACACACCTGGAGGTAACGTAAGAGGTAAAAGGATCCTGGAGCCACAGAGTTGATGTCGTTCCCATGCAGCATAAGCATCTCTAGTTGGCGCATGTTCTCGAAATCTGATGGCCCCACAGCGACAATGCTATTGTAGCTACGTGAGAGATAAGAGAAATCACGTATGATGGTTCACTTAAAACTTCAAGCTGAAATACATCTGTCAGTTTGCTAATTCCTTTCCATATCTGCTGTTATTTCTTTTACATTCTCCTGTAATTGCTTTCACTTAGATGAGATGAGTTATGATAAGATGTTTGAAAAAATGCTTCACACCAAAATAAACAGTATTGGATGTACTGTAGTAGTAAAAGGAAGCATGAATAGTAATAATGTTAACACTTTATTGTAGCATTGCACCAAAATAAAAATGGAGGGCACACTGTGCCAAAGAACCATACACTGAAAGGTTCTTTGGGAACCTGTGGGATCTTTAATAGCATTCTGGAAAATGATACAAAGCTACATAGTTTATTAGATTTTATTAGAAGAACTAAAATGATTAAGGTGCCAGGAATTTTCATTTTAAATTGTTTTCTGATTGTTCTCTACATAGAAACTGTGACTTTGGTTGGACCAAAAATGCATAGATCTCTGATCCAAGAAGTCTGAAGTGAAATGTGCACTAACATTGTTGAATTCAAGTTGCCTGGGGCCTTGTTAGGAAGTGGGCACTGAAGTTAGGTTCTTATTTACCATCTTGTTTTAGAAATTTTCTGTTCTACCTTAAATGGTGTCGCATTTACATTCTGGCATCTGTACAAGCTGTAGCATTTAAGGTGGAACGAAAAACGTTAGCTGGCGAACAGGTAGCCTCATTTAAAGATGAACATCAACCCTGACCTTCAACAGTTTGGACAGGGGTTGGAAAGGGGTGGGTGTTAATAAATGACATAACTAACAGTCTAAGTGTTTTGGAATCGAGGTTCACAGTAAGTCAGTTCTACTGTATGTACCGGACTCTTCTTTATTCAACCAGACCAATGTAAATACAGTTTTCCATTTTATGGCACCTGTAATGCATTTATCTGCAGCCAATTGGTTTCACATTACTCTAAATATTGATTCCAAATGCTTGAACAGGGATACTGAGCTAATGAACTAGCAGAACTGCCTACCCCAGGTTGACTCTCTCTGTGTCCTTGGGCAGATTGTGTGGCGGAGAAGGAAGATGGCGGAAGGTGCAGTGCACCTCCTTTTGATTGGGGCAGCTGCAGGACCTTGGGCATGCACACAGACACGCAGGCAAGAGAAGGAGGAGCAGCAATAGTGCTGCCTTCAGCCAGGGAGCAGGGACACCCAGGGGAGCCATGGTTCTCTCATGCCATCCTCTGACCTGGGGACAGTAAATCTGAGTAAGTATGTTCCCGAGCACCATTGTGATGATATACCATATTCATAAATAGCCAGGAAGCCAGAGTAAGCTGGTATAACATCATTTTATTAATAGCGAGCATGATAAACAAGGCCAGGGGGAGCAGTTGCACTTTGTCGACATTGTCGCTGCTGCTTCTAAATAGAGCTTAGGCTTGGCTGTCTTTCACCACTTCTTTGTGCAAGACGTGGTGACATCCCTATTATGCCATGACTCAGTGACCGCAAAGAACTTCTCATGACACGCTTGGCTATTGTGCATGGTATGTGTCATGTGGTACGAGTCATGCCAGGCATATGATAAGTCATAGAGAAGTATAAAGGCAGGGAATGATTTCTATGATGACATGCACTAGATGTTCATAATTGGGGGAATAAATAAAAAAATAACTGGGAGATTTATTTTGAAATGCAACCTTTTTTTTCATATTTATAGTGCGCATTGTGCAATAAGAGCGAGTGAGATGTTCGGTGTCTCGTCTTTTCCACCCACGCAGAACTGCTGAGTCCTGGTGAAATAAATCATTGCTCAAGTGTTTTCCTTAGGAAGCGGACGGCCTTAGCTTCATTCCGCAAGCCTCTGCTAGCAAGCCCTCGACAGCCCAATTACACCAACAATCTTTAAGAGGATGATGACAAGTGCACTGCTTTCTAAATGCCAAAATATTTAGACTCCAGGGCAAAGAAAGTCAGTGAGGGCCACGTCTTCTTCTTCTTTTTTTTTTTTTTACTTCTTTTCTTGATAGAGCTGCTCAAAACTCCTACAGTCTGAGGGGAAGATGGCAAAATAGGAGGCATGATTTATTTGCCTGTCAGTGGCACGATAATGACTCATGATGATTTGGATAATTTCAGAAAACGCGCTCCTCCAGCTAGCTCAGGTCAGATGCCGGTGAAATTGCTTCTCTTTGCTGCAGCAAGAAAAGAGTAACTGCTAGAACAAAAGGATACTAACTCTAAAACTTGAACAGCAAGTTTTAGTATAGTGCAAAGGCAAACCATATGCCTGGAAAACGTATGTTTTTTGTATGTTATAATACAGAATAATGATAAACTAAACTTAAGCTCATTGTTTAAAAACCCTTTATCTCAGCAATACATATATATATATAACATGTATGAACAACATATATCATTAGAACAGATGAAAAGACCCATAAATACAGTACAAAGTAACATAAATATCTTATTCTGAAAAAAGTAGATCATATCTTGAGCTCCAGTTTGAAGAACAAAGTGTAGTTCCAGATTTCTCCTGGAAGCCCCAGACATTGTATGAATGTTTACAGTTTCTTCAGCAGCAATCTTGATTTGGCTTAATGAAGTACTGAGCAGTGAAAGCAGCTATTAGACAATAATATTGGGTTCTACAAGGAAAAGCTTGGAAAGGGTTTAACACAAAGTGGTTGATTTGTATGGTTTGATGCCCCCCCAGCCATTTCAAATGTGTTTAAACAATTAAATTAAGGATTGATTAGTTAAACTAGATGTTGGATAATATAAAAAAAATAATATTGGTCTGACATGACGGGAGAATTGGAGAATTGCTGTTCATAAAATTAACACTGTTTTACTGTTAAACGTATTTATACATTAACATTTTTGGCTTTTAGCAGACGCTCTCATCCAGAGTGACTTGCATGAGTGCGTTGTGTTCGGTCAGATTTCACAGACCATATATACTCACAGACTATATATGTATATATATATATATATCTCATCAGTTTCAGAGACTTTTGTACAGTACCTATTCTTTAGCTGAAATCAAACTCAATGTTTTTTTTATTATAAGAATAATTTAATAGTAGTTAAGACAAAATCTTAGTGAAGATATTGGCACTCGTGGAACAAAATCTCTAAAACATTCAAGAAAAGTTTGTAGAGAAAAACACATTCTTAATAGTGCTGTCTTCAGCCAGGGAGGAGGGACACCCAGAGGAGCCATGGTTCTCTCATGCCATCCTCTGACCTGGGGACAGTAAAGTATGTTCTGGAGCACCATTGTAATGCTATACCATATTCATAAATAGCCACGAAGCCTGAGTAAGCTGGTATAGCATAGCTGTTCACCTATAACTGTCTTGGATGCCTAAGACTTTTGTACAGTACCTATTCTTAAACTGATATTAAACTCAATGTTTTTTTTATTAGGAGAATAATTCAGTAGTGGTTAAGACGAAATCCCAGGGAAGATATAAACTCTACTGGAACAAAATCTTCAAAACATTTGAGAGAAGTTTATAAAGAAAAATACATTCTTAATTTATAAGGAAAGTTAATGCAACCAGAAATTTGAGACTGCTTTGTTGTTACTACTTTTTGCAGGACCCCTAGTGGTGGCGGAATGGAAATGGACCACCAGTTTCAGCTTTTTTTCTGGACCCAGGACCGCTTGATCTGTGAGTTTGATATGTTTGGTCAAGTGTGAAAGCTGTTCAAGGCCGGGGGCGTTCCTGATAACCCATCTCTGGTCCTCCTGAAATTGGTGGTGTGGGGTGGTCTGCTGTGCATATGGAAGCTATCTGATCCCTGTGCCATGTGTTGGGTTGTGTGATTAATTCTTTTTGTTACTGCTCCAAATTTTGTCTTACTTCCTTTTTTAAGTTTCATGACGGGGGAGGGACATTTGTGGACAAAAAAGTGCTTTGTTTCAGTATTTGTCTCTGGAAAAAAAAGCTGAGGCCAGTGTCTACCATTTTACAAACCTGCATGCAGAAGACATGTGCCAACCGCCATGTGGAGTTGCACAATGGATGCATGGTTTGGATGGAATTCCTGCATGTGCAAACCAGCGATAATGAGCTCCACACCAACTGAGCCCTGAGTTAGTTCTTTTACACATTTTTTAATTTATATAACAATCTAATATATGTTCACCTGTAACTCAGATTAACTAGGACACTGTTAAGTCTTTTTGTTGAGCTGCTAGTGAGCAATGAGGAGCGACAGGGAAGGGCTGAGAACCCTCTGCTGTACAGAACATCGCCTTACTAAACACTCTAGTTATTTTAAGCAGGGCTAAGCTCTAGGGCTAAATAGGTTACACCACTGACAAAGTTCATCTTTACATCTTTACTTAAAAAATAAAGACATTTTTACTGCCCAGCAATTTTTGTTACCATTAAACTCGTAACGCAAAAAAGTGTGGAAACAATTTATACATGAGATTTAAAACTAGTCATTATTGACATGTTTACATCTCTAAGTTCTTGTATGTTGTAACGTCTTTACCTTTGGCTTTTACCTTCTGAAAAGGGAATTATTTTCTTTATTTTTATAATTACTTTTGTGTGTGTATATGGTATATATACACCGTACAGATGGTGTTGGAGCATTTTTCATTTAGAAAGGCTGTAGGCTTTTCTTGACAACTCTCTCTATAAGTCCTGAAAAGAGGCAACATCCCTTTCATCCCCACTTAGCATGGAAAACTGAATTTTGAGAATTTTAAATTATGTGTAAACATTGTTATGTAATGTATCCTTTACTTAGACCATGTATGAAAGCTAAACTGCAAAAATAACCTGAATGCTCAACCAGTCTAGAGCAGTGTAGCTCCGCCCACTCACACTAAAGTTATAAGAAATGTTTTCTGTCAAAAACAAGCAAATAACACCTCTACTGTAAATCTAACCCCAATCCCATTGCTGTTCTTGATTAAAAGCAGACGTCTGAAGCTTGTAAACAACATTCAGTGTTTTTATGAGACACAATATTATGTAAACTTATTAAGTACACCTTCTTGTATCTTACACTCTTTGTCCATTTAACCAGCTCAACTTAACTTATAAGCTGCAAAAATAGCCTGAATGCCCAATCAGTCTATAGCAGTGTAGCTCCGCCCACTCACACTGAAGTTATAAGAAATGTTTTTGCGCTCATTGCTTTAT
The DNA here is from genome assembly GCA_021613375.1 of Megaleporinus macrocephalus. NCBI lineage: Eukaryota > Metazoa > Chordata > Actinopteri > Characiformes > Anostomidae > Megaleporinus > Megaleporinus macrocephalus. The sequence goes on from CM038713.1 coordinate 32,485,785, forward strand.
GAATAAGGCATGGTAGAAGGCAGCCAGGCAACTTATGGGTTAATTCCTGGACCAGAATGAAGCTTTTTAATGTGTTTTAAAGAATGTTTATAGGTGCTTTTAGAAATTTGCCCTCATTTACTCTGCAGCGTTACACACTTTTAAGCAGCTTCATGCGCAGCCACATGAGCTGCTTTTCTGACAGGACTGAAGAAGATAGCATACATGCTGAGATTTTCTTTTATTCTGAAAAACAGTTTTGGGGGTGTTGTAGGGGTTACAAAGAATATGCATTGTCATTTTGTATGTAAATGTAAAATGTTTGTTGTAGAAACATTTTTTAAATATTTGCTCCAACTGGCACGATTCAAACATGCTTTTTCAATGCATTAAGATTAAAATGTCTTTATAATAACAAACATATCTATTTAGATATTGACTGCACTAGAAACATATTGAACATGGGCCCTTGATCTTCAGTCCAGCTACACTTCTCCACCATGCAGTTTGTGTTTCATGTCAGGGAAATCTTAGTTTATTAGTAATTAAAATCATTTACCAATAAGTATATATATATACACATTTTTGTTGAAAAAAAAAACTGCTTTCATTGACTCTCATTGAAAGTTAAGTATGTTTTTGTTCTCTCCTGTGAAGTTGCATTTTTGGAGATACTTGTTTTTCGTTTTTCATTGGACAGCGGCGATATATAAATCCATGGATAGGTGAAACCAAAGGCTGAACTTTCCCTTTCTCACCTACAATAAAACACTGGCCATTCGCCCATATGTTAACAATGAACCATGACCCCCTCTTTTCATCCTGTCTGCAGCTTTGCACTTGAGTCCCTCTTGATATGAACCAACTGCACATTATAGCCAGAACCACTTCTTATTTCTGTGAACTTTCTCAAACTTCTGCTCTTGTTAGGCAAAGGTTACCGCTCGGAGGCCCTGGTTTTTGGAGGAAAGTTTTATGAGCAAAGTTTAATTGGACTGCAAAGACCTCATCGACTTTCCGGGGAATTAACATTAACATTTTAGCACATGATGAAACAGTTACGACTCTGAAGTAACTCTGAAGTATAATCACCGCGCTATTAATCTTCATCCAGTAATAAAACAGATCCCAACATGAATGAAAATGTGACTAATCAGATTTGCACGGAATCTGACTTACCTTAAGATGCGTGGCTGGAAAAAGAAGTTGGGATTTGAGATCTTCGGTGTACGTTTGCTCGGCGAGCGCCTTGGCGAGATCCCTTCGTGCTGTGTTTTCTTGTTTTATTCCCCCCCAAGATGTAAACCAAACGAGGAGCTTTGCGTGTTTGGGGTGATGGAGTGTTAGCTGGAGAGCTTCACTCTCTGCCTCCAGAAGTCCAAACCCTCCACATCTGGAGAAGCGCTTAACTTTCCTCCGCTCTGTTCAGTGGAATGCTGCTGCTGGACTTGGCTTCCATCCACCCCCTCTCCCTCTTTCTCACTCTCTCTCTCTCTCTTTCTCTTTCTCTCTCACGCTTGCTCGATCTCCGTCTGTTACCTGTGGCTCCTGAATGGTGGGTGTAGCCGCTCCTGTGGATCTTCTTTACCCTCCCTTGTACGGACCCATGCGCACACACACATACATATGCACGCGCACACATGCAGACACACACCTGTCTTATCGCTCACATGTTCCTTCTACCTTTTTAACCTCTGGGTTTCTCCTTTGGTAGCTACATGGGCTGCTTTTTTGCCCACAGTGGGTCCTGAAAGGTCATCAAGGCAGTTATTTTTATAAAACATGGGTAAATTTGAAAATCCTTCGTCGCTGGTAGCAGCAACAGTGCAAAGACACTAGGAATCAGCCACTGTGATCATGTTAGATCTTTCTCAGTAAATAGAATAACAGTTGTTTGGGCACCCACGCAATGTCAGGACCGGGAATCTTTCATTTGTCCCATATACAGGAGTGGAAAAATACAGAGGCCTTATAAAATTCAGTCAAAAACAAGCAAATAACACCTCTACTGTAAAGCTAACCACCATCCCATTGCTGTTCTAGATTAAAAGCAGATGTCTGAAGCTTGTAAACGACTTTCATTATTTTTTTTGAGGCACAATATTATGTAAACTCATTGAGTTCATCATTAAGTACACCTTCTTGTATCTATACCCATTTAACCAGCTCAACTTACCATATAGGAACACGTTGTAGTTCTACAATTACAGCCTGATCTGATTCTCTGTATACCTTGTTAATCCCCTTTTCACCTGTTCTTCAATTGTCAGGGCTCCCACAAGACCACCACAGAGCAGGTATTATTTGGGTGGTGGATTATTCTCAGCACTACAGTGACACTGACATAGTGGCATGTTGGTATCGTCACTAACTTTACTTCTACACAGTGGACCATCAAGTTAGAAGAGTCCAGTAGATTGTGAGTGCAGTGTCTGGTCCACTCATACCAACACAACACACACTGATACTCCACCATCCTACTAATACTTTCTCTGTGGTGGAGCTGGGGGTCATTGAGGATCATTGCCACACTGGGTAAGTTGGATTATGCAGAGAAACAGCCTGTAATGGTAGAACTAGTGTTTCTATATATATTGCAGTGACTTTCAATATAGTCCTTTCATTTTGACTAAAAACCTTGTTAGACTTCTGCTTGTATTCATAGTCTGAGACTTATGCAGGACTTCCTGAAGGCCTGGAGCAAAGTTTTTTCTCACAAAATCAGTCCCACTCATCATAAATCAAAATGTGAACAGTTAATTCCGCTGACACTTCCTATGTACGTTATTGGTTAAGCTGACACATTAGGCCTTCAGACCAGCTCCTGAGAATTGAATTATACTGACATGTAGACAGCCCTGCGGGTTCCCCTCCGATTGAAAGAGGAAGTTTGGACCCGAAAATATTCCTGAGAGAAAGCAAAAAACTAGTCACCTAATAAAGTGTACAAAGGCAAAGCAAAAAACCAAAACAAACAAACAACAAGTTTCTTCAAGTTTCTTCATCATTAATACTGGGTCTTATACAAAGACAAATTCTTTAAAAAAAGAATAAATGTGCATGAATGGAACAACAATTACTAATACACGAGTAAAGCAAAAATCCTACAAAATATCGAAATGATGCTGCAAAATAAAGTATGCATCATATTCCTGCAACTTAGCTCTTATTTTAAAGTGAACAATAAATTAAATACTTAAACCAGCAGAACATTATAGAATAGTGGGGAAAAACACATATAAAACATCTGCCAGTATGCCTTAGTTGGTTCTATGTAAAGCTTGTTAAATGGAACAACCATGATCCAATACTTTTCCATTGTTTTTTTAAACCAGAGCTACATGCTCCTCGTTAAGTAAAGACCTTTTAAGCTCATAACAGGCATGCAAGTAGCAGTCATAACACATATGTCTCAGGCTTGATGTCAGTTTCGAAGTTTGTCTTTTGTTATCTCAGCATCAGCCAGTTAGCTTTCTGTTGCCCTGCTCAGCCTACTCTAGCAAGGGCAGAATACTGTTAAGAGAACATGTAAATCATTTGAGAAGAGTCTGTTAGCAGCAAGCAGTCATGATCCACTAGCAGTTTATCATTTGGTTGCACTTTGTGGGGATTGATATTGATGCTAACTACTGGGCTTAGTCACTATCAAGCCATGTTCTCCTGGAGCTTTTCATTCTAATGTGACAAAACAAAAACATAGAGTAGAAACAAGGGTAACAAACGACACTTCTGTTGCCTAATCAGATATTTTCAGCCGTAATTTTGAAACACAGTGGTAAAAAAGTAGCCACCAAGTCCAGCCCAACATTAGCGTAACGCTTTACTGTTCCATATTTATAATATTCTTAAGATTTGTCGGATACTACTTTGGGTCTGATATCATTGCACATAACTTTGGTAGAAAGTACTCTACAAGGTCAGGAACTCGCTCCTGACTTTGTAGGTTAGTCTTGTTTTTCTCAGTTTCCCGTATAAAGTCAGCGTACAAAGTTCTGTCCTGAAAAAGTATGAAACAAAGTGCGCAGGATTAGTACACATCCCCAGGGTGCAGTTAACCAGCCTTCCAAGCCGTGGACGAGAGTGCTCAACCTCAAGCAGGTCTTAATGGAAACACCATTTCTACCCAGAGTGGAGCAAAGTCAGTTATTTACATTCAGCCGCCGCGTGTCAGGTAACGGCCAAATCTGATGTTATTATAAGATAACTTAATACAGGTTTGGAGAGCAGACACGCTGCATGGTAACTGCTGTAGGCCACATACTAGAGTAGAGTTTTCTTATTTACTGAAAAGTCAGGGTTGTTTTTAATGCACAAACCCCTTGAATGTCTGCAGGTTGAAAAGAAAAAGGCTTGGGGAGAGAAAAAAAGTGATTCGTTCCATTTCTTGGCCCTGAATCCATCCTTGAAACGAGGTCTGTGAATTGAATTTGCATCCATTGCTCTCACAGTAGTGCATTGAATATCACAGTCTGCACTCCTCATTGCATCTGCGTTCACTCTGCGGAAGCGCACAGACCCTCCATTCTGCTCCCTTTTTTCACCACCGAGTCTCACTCCTCTGCTGGCGGAGGAGGAAATGCGCACTTTTCATCATTCCGGCCTTGTGTTTTGGCTGCAGCTGGCAAATTAATTTGGATGCTGTCTGGCCTGTTGTTCGGCGCTGCATGCGGGTCTGCTGCCTGGGGCCGAAACACTTGTGCTCACACACCTAGAAAAGAACTTGAGAAACCTAGAGATGAGTGAATGCACACGGCGGCGTTCTATAATGCCGGAGCGTTACGCAGCTGATACCCCTGCTGGATACAATAGACAGCAGTCAATGAGATGGGGCGCGCTCGCATTCACCCACACAAAAATGGGCTCTCCTGTCATCCCCCCCCCCCTCCCCCCCCCACACACAAAAGCCCTGAGTCTAGCCGTAACAAAGGCAAGTATTCAGTTGCTTTGGCTTTTGGCTTCCGTTGCCGCCGCAAAGCGTATGTGTAATAATACAATTTACGTTGAGTCTTTTTCTCATGCTCTGAAATTGGCTCTGTGTTTTGGCACCGTTGTTAAACACACAGGAGGAATGTGCGTGTGATCTGGCTCCATAGAATAGGGGGAGGGCACGCGGGGGCGAGAGCTCACCTTACACAAACAGGCTTCTCCCCTCAATTCCCACAGCACTGCTGTCAGCACTGGCAAATAAACCCAGACCCCAGTATTAATATTGTGTTCTGATAATGTAAGAGAGGCAATGATAGAGACACTGGACCTTTTTCAAATAGCTTATGATCTGACCATAAAACAAACTCAAACACAAATTTCACTGATAGTTTTGTTTTTTACGACTTGATTAAACTCATATTTGGTAGGACTGTGTGTTACTTTAAGTGTACTAGGATAAAAACTTTTGATGATTTGTGTTTAACCAAAACTATTATTAAAAACAGAACATATCAATAATATTAATAATAATAGAGTCCAGGAAACTGATGTATGTACTTACTGTACACATGCATTGGTATTGCAGCATCCCACTACACACGACATACATCTGTTTCAGCCCGGTTATAATTGGTAATCTCCCTGCAGCTGTGTTGGATAAAAGAGCATTCTCCTAATTCAGTTGAATTCAATATAATTATCATTATACCAATACAGGACTTTGCAATATAATGAAATACTGTGAGGCTACTTCTCCAAAAAAAAGTTATAAATAGAGATAAATGAGCAGTTGTGCAAATACAGGTAATACAAAAAACAGAAACACAAGACAACATGTGCAAAACAAGACAATATGTGCAAATCCAGTATGTGCAAAAGCAATAACTGTTACTGTCAGTTATAAATAAACAGAAATATGTAGTAGAGCAGTGGACATGTTGTAAAGCGAATGCTTCCTAAGTGTACATACTGGAGAGGTGCAGTGGTTGCGGTAGCCAGGATTAGGAGGTGGTGGTGGTAAGCAGTAGATGTGGATACAAAAGTGTACAGTACAGGTAGAGAGCATAGCAGCTTAATGATCAGGTAAACAGGTTAATAGGTCTACAGAGAAGTTTGAAGTGTGTGGAATATACAGCTCTGAAGTTGTATAAACTTGTGCAGAAGCATCTCATGCCCTGTAATAATGCAGCTTTGAAATGTGTTAGTTTGCGAAATGAATCACACTAAACCATAACTTATAAATCTACTGTCCTAAAATAAATACTAAGGCGTCTGTTCATGTTCGTCATTGTAAACACTGTGGAGTTTCATCAGTAGGGGGCAGAGTGCTCACTGCTCCACTTGAAACCAAGCATATGTGCACAGCCATTGGCTCACAAACTGCTTACCAAAACACCTGCATAATTTAGTGCGTGCTTCATGTGAACGATATGTAAATGAGGCACTAGTAGGCTGGTACTTGATTTCACGCACTAGAGTTGATTCATCACTTGCATTCGAATCTCAGCTCGTGGCAATGATGATTCAGTGCCAGTGTCAGAGTTCAACCTACATTTAATTTTATTTCCAGCCAAAAAGGTGATGTGCAGGTATAAAAATATAAAAAACAGGACTTCTGGAGAGATATATGGGACTACAAACAACCTGGCTGACAGGCAAAACTATCAGATAAAAACAGTAACTAAAGCTTGTTATGTAGCCCTAACTTTAAAACGAGGCGAAAGCTCCAGTCTTGCTTCAGATCTGAAAAAAAAACACAGGTTTTTCTGTCCATCCTTACACTGTGAGAAGGCAACTCAACACAATTGATCTGAATATATATATATATATATATATATATATATATATATATATATATATATATATATATATATATTTTTGTATTTTGGAAATTAAATAAATACATGGTGTATCTGGCTACATGTAAATACAGAGAGCTTTTAGATTATGAAACATGAATAGTTGAGGATTTTTCATGTTTTTCAAGTTTTTTGCACAATACTGGTTCTGTGTAATTGTTTTTAAATGTTGTGGCTAGCATTTGAAACCACAGTAAGTCTTTTTACAAGAAATGTTAAACTGAAAAAATTGAAAATGACTTCTTACTTGACATTTCTGTTTTTTGTGGATGATAATAAGAACTCTTTGTTCATCAGAATATACGCTCACAGGTCTGACTGCAAGACTTGGACAAGGAGGGATCCGGTGGTAGTAACCACACAAATGGAAAAAGGAAACTAATAAAACAAAAAGGAACTAATAAAAAAAACCCTGTCAAATCTGACCAATTAAATTGTGCTGCTCGTTTTTTGTCTTGTTGGCTTTGAGTGGGTATATGTAATATACATGCATATATGCTCAAAAACACTACTGGATTTAAGACAGTATTCAGTGTTAATATATATATATATATGTATATAACACTTGCATCTATGAGAGCTTGATGTGCACACAGCATCATTACTGACTGCAGAAGTAAATGCCCCTGAGTTTCAAGCTACTCTATTGTCTGCAAGTAAAGTGACTGTGTATCATATTGTGATGTTTCCCCTCAGTGAAGCTAATTAACACATTTAAACATGGTGTATTGTAACTAGGAATCTACAGCCAAGTACACTACTACCTTCACTACAGACTCTTCCTAAAATTAACAGGGACTCTAACTAGTTTCCACTAACCTTCTACCTTCATTAACTGTCATCTTAGTTATATCATACTATGATTATATAAGCACACCTGGGCAACTGAACAGAAGTACAAGGTGGTACAGTCATTACATGAGGTACTGTTTGAGTAGTTTGATCAGAGGAGGATGCCCATCAGTTGTTAAAAGCGCTATACAAATAAATTTGATTTGATTTGCTTTGAATTTTGATACATGAATCCATGCCTTTAGTGAATGTCCTAATAACATGAATTCCAATGGAGCTGTAATATTTGTACTGTCCACTAGAGGTCTTACTGATGTAAACTAGAGAATGTGATGATGGGACTTTTCTTCGATTAGCAGAAAAAAAAAACTTCTTGAGTTGTCTTAGAACTTTCCGGTGACCTGAAATCAGTAATCAGAGAAACAGGTAAATTTGTATGACTACACATACACAAACTGTACACAGCACGCATATTTTGTGTGTATGGGAACAAGAAATCTACAACCAAGTACATGAATTCACACATTTCATGCATTTCCTATACAACAATTCATCCTTCCATCCATTCGTTATCTTCCGCTTTATCCTGCTAGTCAGCTGGAGTCAATCCCAGGGTCATCGGGCAAACGTGGGGACACCATGGACAGGTCGCCAGTCCATCGCATGGCCAACACTCTTACGCACACACTCACACCTACGGCCAATTTAGAGTGACCTATCGACCTAACCTGAGAGGAATAGTGTATTTCCTAATAACATGAATTCCAATGGAGCTGTAATATTTGTACTGACCACTAGAGGTCTTACTGATGTAAAGTAGAGAATGTGATGATAGCACTTTTTCTGATAAGCAGAAACTCCTCTAGTTGTCTCAGAACTTTCCAGTGACCCGAAATCATCATTTTATATAAGCTGAACAGGTAAATTTATATAACTACACATACACAAACTGTACACGATAGACATATTGTTGCTGTGCATAAACATCTCTCATTTTTTATTTAATTTTTTCTACATACACTACCGTTCAAAAGTTTAGGATCACTATAGAATTTCATTTCATGTAATTTTCATGCAATTCATGTAATTTTCATGCAATTCACAAACAATATAGTCCATTTCACAATTAATTTAAGTGTATTAGATGATTTTTAAAGAATAAAAATGTTTGTATTAAAGCCTATTTTTGTATAGAGGCTTATTATCAGCAATTCTCAGTCCACTGCCTAAATCTCCTGGTACCGCCGCCAATCCAAGTTAAGGATGTTATTGGGCTAATTGGTTGTTAGGACACTCTTGCCCAAAAAGACTTACAATAAAATCTCCCCACATTATCTTACATTATAAGTAATAAATGTTTTTGGCTTCTCCTGTAAAGCAGTGATAATATACCTGTATCAAGTCCTTGTCATCCATGCATTCTACAGAAGAAGCAGGTTACAGCAAGTGGTTGTGAGTTATGGAAACGGCTCTGTAGTCTAGTTAGGCTTCATCATTATTACTGATATAACTGATCAAATGGTCGGGACAAAAAACTCACTGTAGATGTAAACACAATTTTTAAGACAGTTTAATGATTTTAAAGATTTTCAAACTATTTTCTGTTTTATTTGAGCCAGCAAGCAGCTGTATTGGCTGGTTAGCCTACAACAAAGATTGAAAGATTGAACAGGTTAGTAGGGCACACTTTAAATCACTTTTTTTTTTGATATGTTGAATGTTAGTTGAACCAGAATTCAACAACACTGCTGTATTGCTGTTTGTTAATCAGTCCAGTTGTGTTCAGCATGATTTGTTTATTTATTTCAACTGTTGACAACAAAGAGAGAGAGAGAGAGAGAGAGAGAGAGAGAGAGAGAGAGAGAGAGAGAGAACCATGGTACACTTCTCATATTACTGTCGTTACTGCAGTCCCCAGAAAACGCTATGAGCAGAAGATTAGTTAACAGTGGTGGACTAAATCTGTATAGGTGCTTTAACTTACCCCAATAATTGATGATAAACCAAGAAATACCTTAGTCTTGGAAATAGATAATAAGTACTAACGAGTGGTAAAGCAGGCCTATAATGAGACACTGGAGCCGCTGGCCTGCAAAATGTGTCTGATAGGCTGATCTAATGCTGTGTCCCAAACCACACACCTCTTATCATTTACCTACTACAGTTAAGAGTGCTTTTCTAATAGTATATGCTCTATTTTAGCATATAGTTTAGAGTGCATGCAAGGGCGTAGGAGAGGGTTTGACATTGGGGGGACACGTTTGCTAATATGAATCAAAGCCCACCCTATCCCCTAAAATATTACCTATAAGCTGATTCCACTGTAGGTAAGGTAGTAAATCAATGTATGTATAGTGACGTAGAACAACATTTGTGGAATTACAGTAAATTATAAATAAATAAACAAAATACAACATTATCTGTACTTCTGTTTATTATTAGATATATCCAATTAAAGATCACTTTACAAACTAAACAAGATACTCCACATTACATAATACTGCTGTCAGAAAACTTTAATTATGTGTGCAATGTCTGGATTATATACATATAACCGAAAAAAAAAGTATGCTCTCTCCAGGAGCTGAGCTGCCCACAAGACATGCATATTTATCTGATATGCTGCAACTGTATGAACCAAGTGGAGTGCATAGGTTGTTCGGAACTAGTCAGTTAGTCCTGCCTAAAGTAGAAGCAGTATTTAACCACTGTGCTGCTCTTTAATGGAACCTTTGACAGCATTAGAAGCCCTGACACTAAATACTTTTAAATACTGACAGCATTCTTATTTGTGCAGACTCTTAGCAAACTGGGCCTCATTCACCGACATTTCTGCTTTAAAACCAATTAAATAGTTTTTAGGACTATTCTGACATTCACCAACGTGTTATTTGGGATTAGTTTTTAGGTAAGCACAGAACGTTCGCACAATCTACAGCACAAAGGTTTAAGAACACATCATGAAGTTGACATTTTTGGACTTTTTCGTAGGAACTTTCTAGAGAACGAATTTAAGAAAAGAACCTAGGAAAGATATTAGTGAATAAGGCCCATTGTTCTATTTTTGTTTCACTTCTTCAGTCTGCAGTGTGTCTAAGATGTCTCTGTGCAACGAGACTGACTTGTCCAACGCTTTTATTTTAATGCCCGCTTCTTCTGTCTCCTCCAGAGCACTCTTTGGCGTTCACTCTCATTTCCTACTGTCTAATTACCATGGATCATTACAAATTTGATCCGTGCATATAAGTGAAATGAGGTTTCCTTTGCCACCAATATCCCCCAGACTGTGCTTTGTAACTAATGAGGGATGTGGGGAAGCAGAGGACTGCTGGAGATCTCCCAAAGCATATTTAAGAGTGCGAAGCATGGTGGGGGCAGATGGTGTGGGCTCCTAGGCTGCCAGCCAAGCCGCCTCTGGCTGCCACCATTCGATGCTCTCACGCCCTGGAGGTGGCCTGGGCTCCTCTAGCCCTTACTGCTCATTATCCCTTGCTGAGCAGCAAGCCTGTGGGTGCTGATCTCGGACGGCATCCTCTCCTGCCCAACAATTATAGCAGAGAAAGTTCAACCCATCGGAAAGCAGATGGGCGGACCAGAATAACATCTGCCTGAAGATGTTGTCTGTCTCGACTGAACTAGACTCACTACATGGTGCAATTAGAAGTAGGCCTGTTTGTTCTGCGTGGTACAGCGATGGGAAGCACGCGTTTGAATAGTTATGTTGTCAGTGCATGCTGTACATCAGCTTTTGACATCAAATATTAACAAAAGAGCATGTATTCATGAGAATAAATAATAAGTAAATAATGTTTTATATTGTTGCAAAGCTTCTGTTGGCAGTTACTTATCTAAGGTGTCTATGGGAAGAAGTAATAAGCTTTTTTTAGCCTTGTGGTTCAGTTTTGGCTTTTGACAGTCTTCAAATCTCCATGCTCTACACATTTACAATGGAATTGATGTCAGGCTATGCTAGGGGTCACCAACCCCCAACAAGGCCCCACTTTTGCCCCATTTCAACAAAAATCAAACCACCTTTTTATTTGTATAGCGTTTTAACATATTCGCTCTCCAAAAATGTGCTAATAACCCAGCATAGGCAAAAAAAAAAAAACATTAAAGTATGAACAAATACGTACACTTACTTTGCATTGCTTTAAGCTTTAGCTCAGTTGTATCTATATTTGACCATCTCCATCTATCCCAAAAGTACAAAGATTACATATAAAAATTCTCTTAATGTTGGACTTCTTGGCGGTTAACAGTTTCTCATCACAGATAAAACATATGGGAAAACCAGCCAGAGTGCATATAAATGCAAATAAATCTCTAAATTTCTCTTGCCTTTCTTTTTATTTGGTTAGCTGCTAGCTAGGCAAAATCGTTCTCTGCTTTTCTATATACCCAGCAGTCTTCAATCTTTAGGGTTAAACTTGGTGCATTAGTAATTTTACATTATTTTAAGTTTTCGAGGCCATTTATTGTTAAAACTGTAATTTTACTGGATTATTTTACATCAAAGAGGATTATTTTATTTTTACCTGAAAATGACATTCTGCTGTAGAGCCGCAAGGGGGCAGTAAAAGAACCATGCAAGCCCCTTCACTTAATTTTTAACGTTTTTGGCTGTATGTTTGGGGTCATTGTCTTGTTGAGATACCCATCTTGTCCCCAAATTCAGTGTCTCGACTGATGAGATTAAAATCTTCTCTGATGTGTCCACACAAACCGTTCCATTCATGTTTCCTTCTGTGACTTGTAATGTCCCAGTAGCAGAGAAGCAGCCCCATAGTACTTGCCCCTGGCGTCATACTTCTCTTTTAAGTTCTTTTTTTGTATATCCGACCAGACTGAATGGTTTAAAGAATCTTTGATTTGTCTAAATTTGTGTGCAAATTTTAGATGTGTTATTTAATTTTAGCAGAGCGTCAGTTGGAGTTTTATGTTGGGTATTTGAACCAGGATCACTGCAGTGCAGTTTATTTCTCTATGTAACTTCTGTTTTTGCGTTACTGCTGGTTTCTCTCTTATCAGTAGTCTGAGAGCGTGTTGTGAAATCTTGCAAGATGTGCATGTCCAGAATGACTCGTTGTGTTTCTGTGAACTTTTCACTTGCATATCATCCAACCAGCTGTACTGACAGTGATGTTTAAGATCGTTATGGCTCTGTAGCTCTGTTGTCCTTTTTTGATTTTCATAGCATATGAACACTGCATGCATAAGCCCCCTTTTTGTTCAAGTTTCAAGTTTCAAGTTTATTTGTCATTTGCACATCATGTCAGGACATAACATGCATTAAAATGCTTGGGGTGAGGCTCAGATACAACTCCACAGCAGGGCAGCATTATATATGTAAAACAGTGCAAACATACAATAAATAGACAATATTAAAGTAAAAATATAAAAAAGTAAAAAAAAAAGTAAAAAGTAAAGTAATTTTTAATATTTATTATTATTATTATTGTTGTTGTTGTTGTTATTATTAATATTATTATTTTTATATTTATATTTATATTATATTCATATTTATTAGACCACACAAAAATGTGTGTGTGCTTTTGAAGTGGATATGTGTACTGAAAGTGCACTGCCCAGCAGAAAAAAAGTTGTACTGTCTATTATTTTGTTGGGCCACTTTTAGTTTTGATTAGCTTTGATTACTGGCCAGGCAGTAGTGTTGTTTCCACAGACTCATGCAATGTTACAACATTTACTACTGTCCAGGGTTGCATTAAGTTTTGGCGGAGATCTTGTGTTGATGACAGGAGAGATGAACCACTACATAAAGTCTTCTACAACTCATCCTCAAGACTCTGTGGTGGGCAGTTCAGGTGTGAAGATGGTTCCTCATGGTCCCACCAGTCTGGACTCATCAGACCTTATTCCATTGTTTCAATGGACAATCTTTATCAATCTTTATGCAGGCTAACAACTGAAACCTCTCATTATGTCCACACAGCTGTTTAGTCTCAGTCGCGTGGGTTCTTGTCACATTGTACATGTGCAAATGCTCTTACTTTTACATTTCCCCAGATCTGTGCCCTAATACAATCCTGTCTCGAAGGTCTACAGACAATTCCTTAGATTCATGGCTTGGTTTGTGCTCTGACAGGTACTGTCAACTATGGAGCCTTATTTTTGTTTTTTTATTTTTAATAAATTAAAAAAAAATTCAAACAAACTTTTTTTACTTTGTCATTATGGGGTATTGTGTGTAGAATTTTGAGGGAAAAAATTAATTGAATCAATTTTGCAATGAGGCTGTAAGTGTTGAAGTTACTTACTTTATTGGTTACAGTGTTGCCAGCTAAATAAATTAAACACTTAATAATTATACAAAAACTCCTGAGTATTTGATTGTCAGTCAAATGTACAGCGAGCGTATAATATATAACATTTAATTTCTCCAATTTAGCCGATCCCGAGATCGAAAATGAGCTTACAAATGAGCTTAATTTCTGTATTTCCAGCTAGCATTTAATTGAAACCCCCTCCAGCTAGGTCCTTGCAATTCCTATCTGAACTGCTAGGTGGCATAATGGTCCGTCTGGCAGTTGTTTACCGTATGTGACACAGACTCATCCAGGACGTTTTTTAAAATTAGTAAAATCAGCATTTCTCGTGGGGGAACCAAGACAAAGACATTTAACACTACTAACCTGATACAGCACTGCACTCAGCTGAATATAGTGAGTATCAGCAAACAGCAGAGCTAGCACGCACAGCTAGCACAAAACAAACAACCCAGAACACCATGCAGACCAGATCTGACCGGTACGAACAGAACAGCAGCAACAATTCAAGATCTACATTTAATGATTACAGTTTTTTGTTTAAAATAACAGAGTCTGTGTTTAATGACTACAGTTTTTACTGCATTTATTTAATTAGCTTTTTTAGTTTTAAATTAAGGGTCTAAATTTAATGATTGCAGTATTGCATATTTGCAGTATTGCATATTTGCAGTATTGCATATTTGTTTGATTTACTTTCTTTATTTACTGTTAATTTTGTTAAAAATGTTATGCTGTTTCACATGACCTTGTTCAAAATGGTAATAAACCAGTTTAGACCATGTTTCATGACTTGCTTGTGCTAATAACTACGTGTAGCCCTGCCCTCTATCGGTATCGGATATCAGCCGATGCTGCTGAAAGGTGATTGGCGATCGGAATCCGCCTTAAAAACACTGATCGGTCCATCTCTACAGTTAGCTCCTTCACTGTTTGCAATGCACTTCCATTTTGTTGTTTTGATTTCGGTTATGTGCTGAAAACTGAGCTTAAGGAATCAGGGATGTTTAGTGGTTAACATTATTGATCCTTTGATGTGAATAACTAATGACAGCAATGCTGGTCTGGACAATTTTTAAATTATAAAAAAGCCAAACCAGAAGCATTAATGGTTTTATTCTGATCAGCGTTGGGAAAAGCTTTTCTCAAACCTAAGCTATTGTTCTTGCCTTGAAGTTTGTGTGTTGAGGCTCTCGCTAGGCCTGAGGCTTTTCTTCAAGAAAACAGCACTTAAACACTCTTGTCTAATAGTGTACAACCAGTATCAGATGTGAGTGTGAGTTTTCCCCTCCAGTTTCACAGCCATCATTATACTCCTAAGTAGAAGAAGCTGGGCCGAGTCCTGGCTTCCAGTCTTTTGTTCCAGCAAGAGAGATATTAACTCATATGTCATACAGTCTTCATATTGCATCACAAGTTAATAACGAGCAGCTAGGACTGGAATTCTCAAATATATTCTTAGAAGGCCTCAGGCCACCACAGTTTTGTGATTTCTCTGCTCGTAGACAACTCAGTAGCCGGTGATCTGGTTTAATATGTGTGTTACAGCAGAGAAATCTCCAAACTATGCTGGACACTGGCCTTCCAGAGCCAAAACGGGACATCCCAGAACTTTTAGTTTAGTATTAAAATCTGAATACTTAATATCTTTTATATTGTTAGAGATAAAAATAACTGTACCGGTGCAGCCGGTGTGGCTGCAGGTTTTCATTCTATTTGAGAACCTGATTCTACTCGGTTAATCCACTTCTCAGCCTTTAATCTAGAATTCCAACAAGGACGCTAGCAGAAATGTGCAATATTGTAGCAGTGTTTTTGTTTGTTTTGACATTTATGGCCAGAACTGAAGACTTTATATTCATTATTTAAAAAATTTGCCTGTAGACAGATGAGCTATTTTCTTAGTAAGGGCTTCTTGAGAGCTGCTTATTCTTTTAGACCCAGAGCACTGGGTTGTTTTTCACAGTGAAAGGATGGACATAAACACCTGCAAATTATATATATAATCTAATAAATAGGAGAACAACATTCTAGGTTAGTTTAGTATCTGAAGCATCAGCAGTTGATGGCTTGCTGACCGACTCAAAATGGCCAGAAAAAATAACTTTCTTTAGAGACCCAAACTTTTGAGCAGTAGTGTATATATATATATATATATATATATATATATATATATATATATATATATATATATATATATATATATATATATATATATATGTATACTTTGGCTCCCGCTATAGTTTATTAGTTTATTAATTATTTATTTCATTAGTTTATGAGTTTATTATTATATTAGTTTATTACACCACTGTTGAATTTTATGCTTTGAGCATGGATGCTACATAACCCACTGTTTTGGTTATTTCTATGTGTAAGTAACTAAAAGAATGAGTGAAATCTATAGCATCCATATGCCTGCATGACAGTGGGGAATCGGAACAACACCAATAAAGACAGATTCAGAAGAGAAGGAACCATGTGGACTTACAAGGTGTGGCAGTATTACATGCTAACAATCAAGCGTAGCTACAGCGTCTCACATGACATCAGGGACACACTCGCCATATGTGTTAGAGAATGTGATTTAACCCTTTCTACACCTCTAGGTTAATGAGACGTTAATAGATCAGGTTTTTTTGGAGGCGATCAAGTTATTGGTGGGGACCATTCAATAACAAGTAGTTCGAACCGGTCTGAGATTTACTCTTGTCTGGTCTCCTGCATCGTCACTCTCTCATTTTCTCTTCATTTGACAATGTCTTCTTCAGTCTTATCCCAGCATCTGCCATAACACCTATACTGAGAATACAGAGGTCTATCTTCTTCTTATAGCTAGCTGAAAACTCACAATAGTGGTTTATAAGTGACATGGTTTGTATAATATATAGATTTTATTTGGAAAAAACTGGTTTCTTAATTTTCCTTTTATTTTACCCTTTACTGTGCAAATGCATTATCTTATATCTAAGATCCTCAGAAATATTGTATATCAATGTTGACATGCCACGTGTAATATGCAGCAAATCTTAAGATTAGTTTAGTTTTCTGTTGACTTGAATAAGCACACCTATTCTGTTGATGCTATTGTAACTTGAACTAGTTATAGTGCCAGACTTGACCACTATTAGATATTGCTCGTATAAAGATCCTCTGAGTTGGCACCGTCCTCTTTTTGTAGGCAGCTTGATCATTTATCTCTGGCTGGAGCTTAATTAACTAATTAGACTGGAAATGCTTGGCTTGATTGGATAAGACTGACTTGGAGCTCAGGCTGGAAATGCTAAGCTCGGCGGCTCCAGAGTTATAAACCACGATAATTCACGACCTCCACACTGAAGCCCATCTATTATACACTTACTGGGCTTCATTTGTTTCCATAGGCCAGGAGCTCTATCAATTCAATATTCTCTTAAGTGTGTGACATGATGATTTATAACCTGTAAGGGGCATGCGGCAGGAAAAAGTTCTTAGAGGAGTTTTCGCCGCTCTTCATTCGATGGGAGAAGAGGATTAATGCTGACTCTGTTTGTAATCCTTTGCGAGAAAAGGGATGGAAGGGGAGTGATTGCTTTGTTTTAGGATGGCGGACAGACTCTTTCGTCATGAACAGAGTTCACAGCGTTTATAAAGACACATTAATCTTTTGCTTTGTCTCTCTCTGTCCCACGAGTTGCCTTTGTTTGTTGAATTGCAAACGAATGTCTACATTCCTTCGTAGCAGCCACGTCTATAGAAAGCGCTTTCCCTTTTGTGAGGAATACGCCTCCCTTTCACTCTTTGTCCGTAAGCGAACTGGATATCTATTACACTGTGTTAATTGGATACAGATAAATAGTATTCACTTGATGTAGGACTGTGGGTTTCAGTGTTCCACAAAAATGTGCTGCCTTCGGGGAGTTTTTGATAAACTTCATGGCAGTAGGAGATCCTACAGGTCCTTCCTTAAATCTACTCCCTTTGACTGATATTCATGCTATTTTCCATGACAACACTGTCAAGTCAAGTCAAGTCAAGGTTATTTGTATAGTGCTTTTTACAACAATGTTGTCACAAAGCAGCTTTACAGGAATTTTAAAGCATGAAAAACATGAAATCACACACTTTATCCCTTGTGAGCAAGCCAGAGGCAACAGTGGCAAGAACAACTCCCTCGACTGGAGGAAGAAACCTTGGGAGGAACCAGACTCACAAGGGAAGACCCGTCCTCCTCTGGTCGAGCAGTACTTAAAGTTTATAAACTAAAGCTGAGTCTGAAGGTAAAAGCTTTAGAGGCTGTACGGGTGCTACATCAGGTGGGTGATACTGTGATGCAGTCAGGGTGGAGCAAATGGCACAAATGGAGAGGAGAGCTGGTTGGAGCCAGATGACGGGGGGGGGGCCCTGGTGGTCAGTCCTTTACAGTATTCGGCAGGACAGGTGGGTGGTTATTACCTCAGAGAGAGAGAGAGAGAGAGAGAGAGAGAGAGAAACAAAAAACAAAGTTAGTTATGGTTTGGGTTAGTACAGAGGAGTCGAGGTGTACCAGAGAGAGCAAAGCTGTTTGGTGCCAGGTGACGAGGAGGCCCTGGCAGTCGGACCTCCAACAGCATTCAACGGGACAGGTGGGCAGTTATTACCTCAGAGAGAGAGAGAAAAACAGAGTTAGTTCTGGTTTGGGTTAGTATAGAAGATATGGAGTGTTTAGAGTGCAGCTGGTGACTCTGACAGGAGTCTAAAAGGAGACAAGCTGCACACAGCTTGTGCAATCGAGGTGCAGCAGATGACATAGATGAAGAGGTTACAAGGTAACAAGGGGGTACTTCATACTGGTGGTCAGTCCTCCAACAGTATTCGGCAGGTGGGCGGTTATTACCTCAGAAAGAAGGAGAAAGGAAAACAAGGTTAGTTGGGGCCCATCTTTGTTTACTTTGTGTTAGAACTTCCGGTGCGCCTGCAAATACGTTGATATTAAATGACAATAAACATATAAAATGCCATAATATAAAAAAATAGCATAATATGTTCAGTTAGAGGGAGTCAGTAATTGGAAGAAGAGGAAAACTTGGCTTGAACAACAGTGTTACGAACACAGCACATAAAGATCAGAGTGTTGTAAAGCCGCCTTACAAAGAAGAGGACCTGCGTCTATGGCTGTATGTTTGTTCTTACCATTCTATGGAGTAGAACCAGCACCAGAGCATCCTTATCCAGAGAAATGTCTCGCTTATGAAGCTCAGAGGAAGCAGACGCGTCGGGTGCTTGCCAGTTAAGTAACTGTTTTCTGATCAGTGTCCACCGCGCTAGGCTATCTGGGCTGTAGCTAACACCCACACAGAGTGACTCGGGCAGCTGGCTGGACTTACACCGGCTT
Organism: Megaleporinus macrocephalus; assembly: GCA_021613375.1. Taxonomy (NCBI): domain Eukaryota; kingdom Metazoa; phylum Chordata; class Actinopteri; order Characiformes; family Anostomidae; genus Megaleporinus; species Megaleporinus macrocephalus. The sequence continues at coordinate 32,504,984 of CM038713.1, forward strand.
TCAGAAATACAAACTCACAGTCTTTATGTAGGAGTGCACGGCCGACCTTCCTACTATGCAGGTACTGATACACGTGACTACGTGTATAGTTTTTCATTCCTGAACCGTCTACACCTTCCGAGAGTACAAAATAATTAAAAATGTCGCCATAGGTAACTGCAGACCACCTTTTCATATAATCCACCCACTGTGTTATTAACCCTGGATGAGACATTGTTGTCCCATTCGAAATTCTTATTGCCACTCTAGTCTCCTCCCATGTAACTGTATTAATTTTAGTTAGCTGAGCGGAAGTTCTAACACAAAGGCAGAAGAAACACACGCTTGAAAGTGGGTGTGGCGAAATACGGTGAATACAGGACTGTGCAGAAGTCAGGGGCCGCCCTTTTATTTAAAAATTAATTCAATTTTCGGCATCTGAAAAACAATCAGAACACATACTTGAAGCAGCATTATGTGAGAAGTGGTATGTCTCAATTCGGCACAACACCAGCAAAGACAAAGTCAGAAGAGCCTCTTGCTGCCAAGCTACCTTCTTCTTATAGCTCGCTAATAGTTGTTGGTGTGGGATAGGGGTGTGCCATATCATATTGTACACAATAATATCGCCAACATTTTTGAATATCGTGAACAATATTATACCCTGAAATATTGTGCCATATCACATCATACCTAATTATCACATCAGGGTACTACTTTTACTGGTTTTAGCAAAAGTAAAATCACTTTTCTCATTTCCCATCATATATCTACTAGAGACAGATTTTATCTGTCCAGTATCATTCATTTTACTTCAGTCCTGGATAAATGGAGATATTTGGAGTGCATTATTTAGTATTGTGACTTTCTGGATCATTGACTTTTGTTACAATCTGATGAAAATTCTTGCATTTTTTAATATCTCAGTTAGGGGTGTGCCATATCATATCATATGCAAGAATAATATTCAATTTTCATTTTGTTGCAGTAGTGCATTCTTGAAATATTTTTTTTAATTCTAAGTTTTGTCATATCGCCAAGAGTATCGTTATCGCAAAAATACCATGAAATATTGTGATATTATTGTAGGGCCATATCGCCCACCCCTAGTGTGTGACATGGTGCTGTAAACGCTCCTCCCAAGCATTTTCGAGAAGACCAGCGACTGTTTCTTTCTTTTTGCTTTTTCTTAGTAAGAGCTTCTTGAAGGAGAGAGTGACTACACATCCTCTCAGACCCATAGTGCTGAGTTCTGTTCTCACAATAGAAGGATGACAGAAACGTGTGGCGCAAGAGTGAAGCTCCATGAAAGCTTTACGTACTGTTATCTGATAGAGCCAAAATTGGACTACCAGGTTGTTATATAGTTTTGGAACCTCCAGCTTGGTTTTTCCTTTCCTTATACAAGCAGGTTATCTTATATCCAGTATGCTAAGGAACGTTTCCTGAAAAGTGGATAATCTGTGTCTCAGCTTGACAATGTTGTAAGCGGCAAAGGATGCAACTGATAAAAGAATAAAAATCTTGGGAGCGATGCATGCTAGACTTACATATTTTGTCTGGAAAGGTTGATTTATTCCATCAACAAGTCAGGAACACAGCCTCTGATTGGTGAACCCAAGGTGTCAATGGATGGCTAACAGCTGTGCTAACAACAGACTTCAACATGGATGAATAATCACAGAGGACAATTAGTATTAGATTTAGCATCATGGTTTCCAAAAAGACAGTGCAGTTCAAGGCTGAGCTAAGAAGCCTCTGAAAGGGATGCAATCACAGTAGACCACTATCCTTCCAGCGTGCAGCATTCCCGAGTCTTGTTTATGACATCCTTTTGTGCTGCTTGAAAAATTCTTGACCTGTGGAAAAGAAAAAAAATAAATGAAGGGTCTCTGACCTTTGCTCAATACTGTATGCTATTGCTCCATCACGCACCAGTTCAATATTTCTTCTGCTAGAAAAACATCAGTTGAAGTAATGAAACATTACAATGTAGACATTTCACGCTTTGTGAGGGGGATAAAGTAGCTATGCATTTTAATTACACCAGCCAGCTCCAAAACCTTCTCCTCGCTCTCCCCGTTCCCCCTCTGCTGCCTGAAGCATTAGTCCAGGTTCACTGGAGCATCTAAAGTCCTCTCGTGCAGAATCAGGCCAGTGGAAATCTTTATAACAGAGACCAGCTGCTGATTGTCTCACGACGGCTGATGGAGCCCAGCCAAGGGAAGAACCTTTGGCTGGACACGCATGGACAGCTGGGGGCCTGTCTACCAGAAGACCTGGTAAAGCTGACAGGCCGTCTTGCTCTTCCCGCCTTGATGGAGTTGCCCGTAAATCTCCGCCATCCATTTCAGACCTTTTGAAACCTCTGTGCTTGCAGACCTCATGTTGCTGTGGTATGAGGAGATCCTTACCCAAAACCACATCCAGAAAGTCAGCCAAGTTCACTCCATGCCATACGTTTATTGGAAAAGGAACGTCTCCCATCTGCTGATTTGATAGCTCATACATCAAGAGCTATGCTTTTTCTGGGATGGAGCAAAAGATATAGGACAGATGGAGTTACTTGTTGGGAAAATCTGAGCTTAGTCATGCTGTAAAACAGGGAAGAGCACATGAAAGAGGAAAATGATTTAAAAAAGATAACTATGTCTCGGTCTGAAGTGAGTATTACCTGACAAGCTGATCCGGCCATATATAAACACAAAGCATTGCAGGCCAGTGCTGTGGCATTGGAGTGAAGAATGAAATTTTAATCCCTCACATACTGTCAGGTTCATAAATATTTGTACGCCAACAAAGTTGTCTGACATCAGCATATTGAAATTAAACAGTGAATATAAGATTAAAGAGTTTGAGGATATTTACATTAAAGTTGAGTGAATGGTTTTGGAACTTCCAACTAATTACAACATTTTTAGTGCCTCAAATGTAAGTGAACAGTGTTAATCATAAATGAAACTACTTTGCTTGATACACCTTGTTAGTAACAGGTGGCCTTCAGAACGGCCCTAATTCTTCGTAGCATAGATTCACAACAAAGAGGCTAGAAACATTCCTCAGAGATATTGGACAATACTTCCATGATAGCATCATCCATGATGCGAACCTCCCATACACCACATCCCTAAAGTGCTGTGGAATAACGACAGAAACTTGTGGAGTAAGAGTGAAGCTTCATGAAAGCTTCATGTACTGTTTATCTGAAGGAGACAAAATTGTTGGTCTACTGGTTTGTTATATAAGGAACGTCTCCCATCTGCCGATTTGATAGCTCATACATCAAGGGCCATGTTTTTTGGGATGGAGCAAAAGATATAGGACAGATGGGGTTACTTGTTGGGAAAATCTGAGCTTAGTCATGCTGTAAAATAGGGAAGAGCACATGAAAGAGGAAAATGATTTAAAAAAGATAACTAGATTTTTTAAGTCTCTGTATGAAGTGAAATTAAACAGTGAATATAAGCTTCAAGTGTTTGAGGGGAAGTTCCAAATCATGCTCAATACATGCTCAATTGGCTTAAGGTCGGGTGATTCACTAGGCAATCTTTGGATGGTCATCTGCACTATGAAGAGTATGCGAACTTGTAACCTGTTCCCCAGATTTTAATGCAAATACTTATTAAAGCTGAAGGTCTGCACTTAGAGTTAATATCCAATCTTTCATATATACTTCAGTTTGCTGTATTGTCTAAAATAACAACTTGGTTAACGTCTAAATATTTATGGACTGTAGTCTATCTGTGCTTGCCAGAGTTTTGTACAGTGTTTCTCAAGCTTCAGGCTTCTGACTCTAGACGTAAAAAAAAAAAAAACCTTGTTCCTAAGCTTGCCACGCATGTGCCAGCAGGTGTTACCCAGCCGCATGGCCCTTCATCACTCTGAAATGAAAGCTGTAAAAAGATCTGGCACCACAATGTTTTTAATAGCTCCCACCTGCCAGGCCGGGCTATGGCCCCTCACTCTCCGCTCAAGAGGCTCTCTTTTTGACGCTAGTCTGATCTTCGATCGTCGTCTATTGCGCAACATGCTGTGCTGGAGAGTGGGACTCAATGATGAACATGATCTACTGATGAGTGACTCTGTTTCAGAAGAGCAGAGGAAACCAGGCAGGAGGGGTATGAGAGGTACTCAGGATGAAGTTCTCAGGATGAATCATCTTAAAGATCCTCTGAGTCTCAGCGATGATGAAACCTCTCGTAGAGAGTTCGATGGCTCCACAAACGGCCTCATGCTATTTTACGGGCCGCTATGCCGGTTTCGGAACACTAGCACCAGGCAGGGTCCTCGTAATTCAACCATGATGAATGGCCTTAGCATAATAGCACCATGATAGCATGCAGGCTAAATGAAATCGCATTGCTTCAGGTGGAGCTGCTTTATGGCCGCTGTCAGAAGGCCGCTGCAGTGAATATTGTTTTGTTTAGCTGCATTCTTCTTGGCTGAGTGCAAAACGTGTTCAGATGCTTACAGAGAGGCATTCATCATATTGAAATAATATCTGTGAATCTCTTTAAGTAAAATAGGGTATAAGTAATAAAAGAGTGGGCAAGTAATTCCCGTACTTATCTAACGTTTTTTTACAATTGCTCAAATCATTTAACAGACAAATAGGCATTTTGATGTGAAGATTTGAGAGGGTGGTATAATATGAGCTTGCTAGACATCTGATTTCAAAACCATTGGCTGTAATTGGAATCGCCCCCATTTGTAGAAGATTTCTACCAAGATTTTTTAATGAGTTTGTGGGAATTTGTGCCCATATAGGCACTGAAGGTAAATTTGGTAGGCCGAAGGCCTGGCATGCAGTCAACATTCCAATTAATCCTAAATGAGTTTAAGGGCATTGAGGTCTGTTGTTTCTGTGACTGAACTATTGTTGCTCCCAGACGCTTCCATTTCACAATAATAGTGTTTACATTATTGACCAGGACAGATCTGGGTGCAGATCTTCACTATGACCCATTCAACTGCCAGTGTTTGTCTATGAAGATTGAATATGCTTGATTGTATATACCTTTTTGCAATGGGGTGGCTGAGAAACCTGAAGTCCACATACTTTTGGCCATATAGTATATTTTTCAGTTTTTTAATTAACGCTCCAAGGTTTGTTGAAATTCCATCACATGTTGCTGTTAATCCTGATCTTGATTCAGCATCAAGCATTGCACTCTTATAATCAGCTGTTGAAAGGACTGGCTGCCGTTGGTCGTGAATGGGCCAATGATCCATTCCAGCTCAGCCCTGTGCCTCATTAGACCACAGGGATGGATCTCAGGGGGCTTTGGAATCTTTGTAATCAAATCTTTTTGAGCCCTGCTGACAGGGGAGAATGCCAGCACTGGTAGAACATCAAAAATATGTGAAAAGCCTCTGTCAAAGCTGCTGGGTCTCACCAACTACCTGGCATTCTTCAGCAGGGCTGGGCAGCCCGGCACAGTGGCAGCTGGCCAGAAGCATGGAGGTACATCACAGATAAATGTGTGGCTGTAGAAGCGAGGAGCGTCAAAACACAAGTCCCAGACAGGCAGAGAGAGAGGGGGAAGCCAGGGAGGTTTGGCACCTGGCCTGTGTAAAAATGTTTTGTTGACACTTGGCTGAGATCTGTGGGGGGGCGATGGAGGTGTGCTGGCATTCAAGGTCAAAAAATGTAATCTTCAGGGGAAGCTTTAGGAGAGAACATATGTGTTTCATGTCATTAGATAACCTATTTAGCAAAGAACAAGCCTTTATTATGGTGTTTAGAAGAAATCTTAGCAGTGTGATTTGCTTACTGGATTGAACTTCAGTATTTGCTTCAGGTACAGAGTTGGAAACAGATGAATGTGCCCCTGAATGAAACCGGGGAAGTTCAACAGCACATACACCACCGCTCAAAAGTTTAGGATCACTTTAGAATTTCATTTCATGCAAATCACAATGTTGTCGATTTCATAATTAATTTAAGTGTATCAGATGATATTTAAAGAATAAAAATGTTTGTATTAAAGCCTTTTTTGTATAGAGGCTTATTTTGCATATAGTTCTATTATCAGCAATTCTCAGTCCTCTGTCTAAATCTCCTGGTACGGCCGCCAATCCAAGTTAAGGATGTTAATGGGCTAACTGGTTGTTAGGACACTCTTGCTCAGTTGTGATGCACAGCTGAAAAACATTCTACTAATAAGTGAACATAAAAAAGAGAACAACATTCTAGGTTAGTTTAGTATCTGAAGCATCAGCAGTTGATGGCTTGCTGACCGGCTCAAAATGGCCAGAAATAAACAACTTTCTTTAGAGACCCGTCAGTCCATTGTTGTGTTAAGGAAGGAAGATACTCCATTGAAAACAAGAAAATTTCACAGTGATCCCAAACTTTCGAGCAGTAGTGTACGTGCATGATTACAAAGAGCTTGAATATTTGTAAAAAGGTTTTTTATGTGTTTACTCTGCTAGTGGTCAGTCTATATTGGTATAGACTACGTCATACTCTGCTTTATACAATATGAATGAAATACCTGGGTGGATGGACCACTTCATTTGAGGACATGATACTCTCTCTGTTATATATATACAGGGGTTGGACAATGAAACTGAAACACCTGGTTTTAGACCACAATCATTTATTAGTATGGTGTAGGGCCTCCTTTTGTGGCCAATACAGCGTCAATTTGTCGCAATTTTTTATATGGGAATGACATATACAAGTCCTGCACAGTGGTCAGAGGGATTTTAAGCCATTCTTCTTGCAGGATAGTGGCCAGGTCACTACGTGATGCTGGTGGAGGAAAACGTTTCCTGACTCGCTCCTCCAGAACACCCCAAAGTGGCTCAATGATATCCATGTAATCCATGACACAAAATCAAACAAGCCAACAATATATATATATATATCCATATAAGTGTAAAAGCTTATTGTTTTGGTTTCCACCTGTGTGATAAATCTGTGGCACTTCTTGTGGGATTTTGCTCAAATCACCTGGTTACAGTTCACTATGTTTTGCACTAACACTTATAGAATTTCATACGTCCCCCATTCATTCTACTCCGGCCTGGCAACCTGCAGGTTTGTTTTGATAAGATTTAAGTTTGTGTTTCATCTGAAGGAGTGAGAGATGCTTTTGAATAGTGGAGAGTATCAATGTTTTGCAGGGAGTCAATTGAATTTGCCACAATAAGGTAACACCATTTTATGAACAGTGTCCTTAAGAACCTTAAGACTGAAGCTTAGCTTTGAAACTTTTGCTAAAATAGCCTAGCTTAGGTGTACCAGCTTTATTATGCCATACTACCTACTGCAGCTCTAGTTAGTCAGGAATACCAAAGACAGAAACTCACTGCAGGCTCAATGAAGACAGCAATGGGCCATGATGAGTTGAACATGAGTTTTTCAAAGATGTTCCAAGAAGTTCATTAAGGGGTCAGAATTACACAATTTTGTTTTGCACTATTTTTACATATTAGTAGCTCAAAGATATCATATGCTCTGCTTTCCTGCCAAACACTTGTGGCAGATCACTAACATTTAATTAATATGTTGTTAGATAAGCTTAATGGATTATAGGCTACTAAAGTTTCCTCACCAGATGAGGTTCAGGTTGTGTCCCCTGTAAAAATATTATGCAGGCCACTGATTTAGACGCATATGTTATGGTTCATGGTTCCAAAGACGCAAAACATTCCATGCGATGTTTCTTGAAGACACAAGGCCATGGCTTTTCCGTTTTGACCAGAAACCAAGAGGCTGTTTGAAACGTGATACCAGGAAGAGGATTTTGTTCCTGTGTGTTCCCCCCGTCCCCACAGATGCTTGCTTTATTTGCCTCGTTACCCTCGGTTCACCTTGCTCATCCTTAGTAACTCCGACAGAAGCACTGTGGTGTGCTGTGGCATGGTCCAGAGGGGCGTGATGGGAAAACCATCTGGTCAGGATCCGCTCTCTGAGTCCACATGTTCGGAGAGGGCCTCGTTTGTGATTAAACTGCCATGGAAAACATTCACCCAGGCTTCCTGCACACTTTGTATAAACAGCCTTTGAGTGGCCCAGAGCTGCCCTGTTTTCGGGTCGGAGTTACTTCCTTTGCTGAGGAAGAGGTATTTTTGAGCTTTGTGGTGACCCCCAATCACTACCGCAGGCCACATGTTACTACGTGCAACTGTGTTGATTGTTGCTGACAGCAGCCTAATGGAAATCCAGTGTGCACAACAACTACTTGAACAGATTGTTCACAAATTATCCCTTAAAGGTCTAGAGCTATTTTTAAGTTGGATGGGCTAATCCGTCTTCCTCTTCTTTGTTTTAATATTCTAAAATATTTTAGGCAGTTTTAACAGGTCACCCTTTTCAAGCTAGTACCACAAAGCTATGAGAGCATAGAACCTATACATGCATCAAAAATGAAGCTGGTATCGGGTATCATTTACTTGTACTCAGGAAAACACACCATTACCAACCAACATACCGATACCAGCTGATACCATGTGATAAACCACATGTACGCTGCCATACTTATGATCAAACGACTTAAGCTGGCACTGAAACAGGATCTGCTCACAAGTGTTTCCGACTCTGTGGAGGTCGGACACAAAGCCATGGGTCACTTTAAACATTCTGCCTTGGCAGATTCCTTTCTGCCAGGAATTTATTGTGATTTGACCCTTTTATATACACACAAACACAATCCTAACTGCTTTCCGAATATTGGTTGAAAGACAAGGCTAGCAAAACGGAGGGAAAAAAATATATATTTCCACCCAAAGTCCGTATGTTCGATTTTACTCTGTTTAACTGCATATAACTGTAAAGTAATTTAGAGTAAGTAATCTCCCTTATTAACTCCACAGACTTAGGAGTTGGAAAACCAGCAGAAACAGTATAAAACATGGCCTCACTAGATGCTAGATGCTAAAAACAAAGCCTATCTTACCTCAGCAAAACTCTAGCTACTCCTCCCATATTCGGGGTGCTTGTTCTTTTTTCTGTTTCTCTAATAGCACTAACTTAAGAGCAGCATATTGACCACACTGTCCTATGGTGCACGTTTCAGTTCTGTAGCTCATTCGCTAGTGTGTTCGTTCAGTACTCAGTGTGCAGCATGTTGTTTTAAATGAACATGGAGTGTTTCTATGCAGTTTGAGTACAGCTGTTCTGACGTGGAACAAAACCCACTCTTCTCCACTGCTAGGCTGCTCATTTTAAGAAAGCTAATGTAGCATAGCTAGCTAACTGTCATGTTATGCTTCTTCTCTTGTCTGTCTCTGCTTTTGTGTCATGTTTAATGTGCTTCTGTTTGTTTTGGCAGCTCCTCCTTGGATCCGCCCTCTTGTCACTCCCTTCACCTGTTCGTAGTTTATGTATCCTCCCTGTCCAAGGTGTTCCTTGTCTCCCTCGTGCCTTTATACCTCTCTGTCTGCTCCCTGTATTTTGTCTGGTATTGTAAATTGTGAATGTGGGAAATGCTGGTTTAGTGTTTTCGGTGTTAAACATATTGTTTGTGTCTTATGGATTTTTGCTTTAGTGATCTGTTCTCTGTTTCTTGTTGACTGTTGTTTTGGATTCATGTTTTTGTTGATGGACTCCATCACCACCTGCTATCGCATCACACTAATGCACTTTACTTACAATCAGCTAGAATATAATGATTTCATTTTTAAGGTGCATTGCGCTTATGTACATGAACAAGTCCTTCATTGTTATGTATGAAAGTAATGATATGTCACATTATCTGTACTAGAAAATAGGCACTCGTACTTAGAATAAAGCATGCTTTCCAACGTGGTTTATTTTTCAAAGGAAGTTCTTCTTAAAAGAAATCAACAGCAAGAAAATTACATACACACTAGCAAATATTTATACATACATGCGCATTAGTCACCATCTGGAATACCTTAGCAGTGGCCTAGCAGCACCATAACAATCACCTGGGATACCATAGAAATGGCCTTTTGATTTTCGTACATTTCATCCATATCAAATTCTAGAAAATCACACAAATATGTGATCAAAGTGGGTTAAAATACACACTTTCTGTTTGTTTCTGTGAGCTACAAGTGAGCGTGCATCTGTTAATGCTGGCAATAGCTGCATCTTCTAAGGGTTAAAAGGTGCTTCCATGGGCTTTTAATGGATTCACCACAGGGAAATTCAAGCCTGCAGCAGAATGACTCAAACCTATACGGAATGCACTGGAGAGCTGTATATGCCCAGATGCTGCAAGGAGTAAATCAGAAAGTCAGTTTAACGTTGTTGCATTTAAACGTGCCTGTTTGTGAAGATTCGAGATGGAGCGAGGACTAAATGAATGTGTTTGGCAAAGCATGCCCATGCTGAGCCGCCTCAGGCTGAAACGGTGCAGCAGCAGATGGGGAAGCAGCCCTGAGTAATCTGGCACTAATAGCAACAACACGTCAAGCCACTCTGCTCTGTCAATTCCTACTAAATGTCACTGTCATTTCGTGGTACCTGCTTCAGTCCCTCCTGGGCAGTAATAAAACGATAGTTCCACAAAAAGAAAAGCTACACAAATGTACACAATGCACTCTTCGTCCAGATGTCGTTTAGCAGCCAAGATGTGTTTGATGTCCAAGATTGCTTCTTAAGTTTTGCACTGGAGCTACGGACCTACAAAGGTAGATGATGCATAATAAGAGCATATACTTCGCTAACTAGCATTTAGCATGCACAAACCAGTGCAGTCTCTAACTGGGTTGGTGTTAAAGTGACACTCTGAGAAATGCTACCATCACTACATCTGTTGTAAACATGCCTACTCGCCTTCTACAGAAGTCTCTAAAGGTAGATTTTCTGTTTTAATGGCTGAGGGAACCTGCTACTGATGATGAACTCTGGGAGAAAATTATGAAAAGCTACAACGATTTTTTGGGGTGAGCAGTTTTGGAATTGTTGTTGTTGTTGTTGTTGTTGTTGTTGTTTTTGTTGCAGAAGCTAATATTACTGCTAGGAAGCTGAATATTGTTTTGAAGCTGTATAACTTCAAATATATTTTACACTGGAGGGAATGGATTATTTGATGGCAGGTATGACTGATCAGATATGGAGGACAACAAGCTAAAAGCTTGGTGAGGCAGTTGACTGGCTGTCTAGATACTTTCGCTCTGTTTCTGTGACGGAATGGGTAAAAAATGTTTCTGGTATCAATTTTGGACTAAATAAGGGTAGAAAAGCACAGGGAGTCTAGAACCCCCTAGAACTTCTTGGAACCTCTTTGGAAAATTCTTTAAAAATCAACTCATCATGGCCCTTTGCTGTCCTCATTGAGCCTGCAGTGACCTTCTGTCTTTGGTATTTCTGACTAACTAGAGCTGCAGCACATGTATTCCTCAAGGTGGCGCTGTAGCAGGTTGGTTCACCCAGTTGGCCCTTTATAGCTCAGCAACTGTAAATATGTCTGGGACACCTCTAAAAACTAGAGAAAGAAGGATCGATCAGCTGATTTTTAATCAAAATATGTGGTCGGTGATTGGCCAATATTTGTCCAATTTAGCTGATCCCAAGAGCTGATCAATGGGGTTAAACAAATGAGCCTAATTTCTGTATTTCCAGCTAGCATTTCATCCAGGAAGAGGAGACCTCCGTAAAACCCCCTCCGGCCAGCTCCCTGCAATTCCTATCTGAACCGCTAGGTGGAAATACATACACATTCATTTTCAACAAACTGACTAAAGCAGCGGCCTCGCAGAAAAAAGCCAAAAAAAATATGATGCTGTTTCATATGACCTTGTTAAAATGTTAATAAACCAGTTTAGACCATGTTTCATGACTTGCTTGCGCTAATAACTACATGTAGCCCTACCGTGGCGTATACCCCACCCTCTATCGGCTATCGGACGATCGCACTGAAAGGTGATCAGCGATCGGAATCGGCCTCAAAACGTATATGTATACAGATATAAATCTGAAAATTCACCAGATTTTCCTGAAAGATTGGTAGAAAGAGTGAATCGTTACTCATTTCTCAGACAGACAACAGAAGAGGAGATGTGTAAGGTCACCGTTAGCGTGTGGAATAGCTCATTACCAAACTAAAAAAGCAGAAGAAGAAAGTTTCCAGAAGAAAGATTGTGTTGCCGTTCAAGCTAGCATCAGTGCTGCCTCTGGCAAGTGAGTTAACAGCCAGCCAATGCAGCAGTAGCCAGCCAACATGGGACCCCCTCTCCAAATAATACCAGGGGGTATTTTTTTATTTCCTTGTTTGTTGTATTTATTTGCTTGTAGACAGTGGTTAGGCTGGGGGTCAGGAATGGATGACACCACTGGGATTCCCAATGGTTGTATAATGTATAGTACTTCGTGTGCCGTAGAGGTTGAGAGATACAATGCTGTGCTGTTAAAACAAATTGCTTTAATGTAACAAATAACATATTGAACGTTCTGTCACTCTGGTCTAGCACTGAGGTTTGCACACTGCAGCACATTTACTGCTGTTGTCTCAGTTCCTGTCCCAATTTGGTTTTGTTTCTTTGATGGCGAGAATTCATTGTCCTTTGCCTTTTCTTGTGTTTTTGTGGTAAATAATAAGTATGTTACTTCATTTGACAAAATTTGTTTTCTGAAATTTCTCACATTTACCATGCTGATATCTTTAGTATAGTATAGCATACTAACTGATTTTATTGTGTTTTTAATGTTTATTCACTACAGCCTAATATCACTACCTGATTTAATTTAACTGAAGCTGATCTATGCTATAAAAACCATCCCAATTATTCTTTTAATTCTACAACAACTTCTGGTAAGGACATTTACCTGTTCCATTCCACCTTAAATATCATTGAGGTTATATTCTGGCGCCTAAGGGGTTTAAATAACTGTTGCACCATTGGTGGAACAAGAAAATTAGAAGAATAATCTGGTGAATAGGGAGCTGACTTTAGCCTGACTTCAGACTTTAGTTTTAATGCTGGTAGCATTAGGCGCTACCTGTAAAGGCGCTGTGGTAGGACATTTTCTGGGCTAATGTACAATGTTTGCAGCTGTACATGCAACTCTCTGTGGGAAGAGGACCCACTACTATATAGATATGTAGGGCTCATTCTAAGCTAATTGATTGCTTTTTATGAAAACACACTCATTTGTAGTTACAGATAAGTATACACCAAAGAAAACAGCTTTTTATATTATATTACATTTCTGCTAATAAATCCCCCATAAATCTTACACACTTCACCTTCAAGGAATCTCAGGTAAGCTTAAATATGTGATATCTTATACATAGTACTATGGTTATCTATTTGAAAAGTGACTAAAGTTAAAAACAGTTCTTGAAACCTTCATTATCCAAACATGTCTTTCCACTGAACTCTTCCTTAAAGGGATCATTACGGACAGTCTAGATTTTTTTTGATGAGATTTTAATCAGTTCACATAATCTTGTATGCACCAACTGCTTTCCCACATGCACAGAAATGAATTAAACATGGATGAATATATCAAGCACTACTTTTATCAGTTCCTTTGGTATATGTGTAGTGTTTCAAGGGAAAACCCCAAGCAGTTCATTATAATTCCAATCTAAGGTGCTTACGCAGGTGCACACATACATTACTGTTCAAAAGTTTGAGGTCACCCCCCATTTATTACATTTCCAATAAAAAAGCAGGCATTTATTACGAGTCATTCATATTTTACCAGACATTGCTAAGATAAAAAAATATCCACTTGCAGAAGGCATGAGTAAGTCAATAGAGTTTTCAAAACAGGAGTTAAAAAAAGGCTAAAAGAAACGGCTCCTAACAACCACCTGCAAGACCTGATGGACCATCAAAATGATCACTATTAGATTAACATCATTTAAAGCTGTCATCTTTGAGAGAGAGAGAGAGATTAGAGCTCCACTCTTGCTTAAAGGCTCAGCACCACGTATGGACACCCCTGGCAATTTCATAGTTTTAGATACTAAAAATATATAAACATGACTTAAAATGAAATTTGCTGCTTAATTTTCTCTAAAATAGACGATTGTTATTAAATTGGTGGATAAAAGTGAACAATGCCGTAATAAACAGCATTATGACAGACTATGACTGACTTGGACTGCAAAGTTTCCAGTGCTGGTTCTTCAGATTCTGATGATATTTCTGAATTTGAATTTGAAAGAGCTGTAATGTAGAGAAATAGACCCCCATATCACTCATTTAGTCAAACCACATGCACAAAAGCAGTTCACCCTGAGTGCAAACAGTATCCAACTAAATAACCAACATTATTTATGACAACAGCCAGCTAGCAACCAGCTAAACTCAGATATAGAGGTACAGTTATTGTTGTAAATATGATCAAACTCAAACTCTCACTCATATAACAATATACATCTTCATAATTTAACTAGGTTATCTTAGTATAACTTGAGCCCCCTGAACTTAGCAGGTGGTGCTAATGTTAGCTAACATCAGCTAAAGCAGGTGAAGTAACTGCACTTACCTGGTTTACCTCCTGGAGGCTCTTGAACACCTCTCGCTGGTTTCCTACATGCCCATACTGTTGAAAAGTGTCAGTCTTAGGATCCAGTTGTGGTGTAAGCCTACGCCCCATAGTTGTGATAATTTTCAGGCGTGAAATGATCACTACAGATGATGGAGTGAGTGGATGGTCCTTTCCAATGAGCCCGTTTAAAGTTGACAGGTTTAGTCCACTTTCTGGATATTTTGGGGTCTTTTGACTGTTTGTGCAAGGGGGTTCCACTATACATCCAGTTATTGCAGCCAAAAACAACAACAACACCTTTCTGTCATTGAGCATTACCGTAAGTGCATCTTCTAGCGTGTTGTTCACCATCTACGTCACACACATAGCGCCTACGGCAGTTTGCGAACAGTGGGCGTGGCTAAACAGACTTTAATTCCTTGACTTTGTAAAAAGAAAAAGTTTTCTGACTTAATAATCACAAGTTAGGATCTCAAATTCCGCTATATTTATGTGATTGACATTTTCATATTAGCTGGTGCTTAGCCTTTAGGATCTGAAAAATCCTCAGGTGTCTCTGTCCATCAACTCTGCAGACATGTGCAAAAGCTGTGGCTCCAAAATACTGTATGTTCCTCTGCGGAGAACACATGTCTGCACATTTAATGCATAGCTACTGCTTTTTAACTGAATTTAAGCTCATTTTATATTTATTATTTCCAATTACAACATTTTAATAACAATTTTACCTTCAAATAACAGCTTTGAAATCACGTTGATGGTACACTGGCTGCTAATAGGCAGAATAGCCTGGAGTGCCTACTATAGTGCTGTGTAACTTCAGAGGAGCGGGTACCAGAACTGCATAACACTTTACATCATGTCATAAACACCAACAGCTATGGGTCTTCAGCTGGCTATATAAAGAAACTACCTCAGTATGGACATCATGGCAGATGCTGAGAAGAGACGAAGGACATATTCTAGGGAAATATAGAAGAGATGAAGGAGCAAGAGATGGGACAAGAATGAATCTCAGACTGGCTCGTTGGCAAAAGCTAAAAGAGATAAAAGGTTGCAAGACAGTCTCACGACTAACAGTGTTCCCTGCCAGTGTTATTTAAGAAAGATTGTGGTGTAGGCCTCTTCTGTGTCATCTCTGTTTCACAAAGTTTTGTAGTTTTCTCAGACACCAAAAGCCATTTAACCTCAGTCCTGTTTTAGGCTAGCATACAACGACAGAAAGAAAAAAGTTTGCTCAGTCTTTGTAAGTTTTACCCCAAATAAGCCTTGAAAGTTTGAACCTCCTGTAATATGTGAAATTCTGGTAGAATCTGAGTTGGATTCTTTATCCTTCAGCTTATCAACAAACGCACATGTACAGCTGTCCATGAGGGAGGCCAGAGAACCTTAAGGGGCCCAAGCATGATCTGTTTTACGTCAGTGGTGTAAAAGTGAAATATAGTCTGCAGCTACAGGAGGTTCCCTTGAGCAAGAATGAGCCAATCCTTGCATAATGCTGCTTTAAACTCAGCAAATAAAAAGAAATAGTGCACTACAGTTTGTGAAAAACACTGAAGCTTGTTCCTTGTAGAGGATGTGTTAATGTGTAATTTGATTGAGGTGTTTAAATTTTGTATCTGACTGTATTTTGGAATTCAAGTACAGCATGTGTAGCTATCAAGAATGTTTATTAAAAAGGTATTAGACAAAATACTGTAGATAATAATAATAAAAAAAAAACATTTGCGAGAGACTGAAAGCAATCCTCCTGAAAAAAGAATGGAAGCTGGAGTAAAGGCAAAGAGGGGACGCAGTAGATACTGAACAGTTGGATGCTGTACTTGATTAGTTTCTGAGGCCTCTGTATCATTTTCTATATTCCATTCATCTATCCATCCATCTATTATCTTCTGCTTTATCCCGCTAGGCAGGGTACACCATGGACCAGTCCAATGCATGGCCAACATTCACTCTCGCACACACACACTCACACCTACAGGCAATTTAGTGACTGATCAACCTAACATGCATGTGTTTGGACTGTGGGAGGAAACCGGAGTACCCGGAGGAAACCCACTGAAGCACGGGGAGAACATGCACACTCCACACAGAACCACCCAGACTCGTCTTGCTGTGAGGCGACAGTGCTAACCACTTCACCACCGTGCCTACTTTCTATATTCCAGAATGCTGTAAATCCATTTGCAAATCTTATTTAGGGTATAACAAGTTTCTGATAGGAATACCAGATGATGAATTAAAAAAAATGTGTGTGTATATATATATATATATATATATATATATATATATATATATATATATATATATTATATGTTTATATGTTTATATGTTTTTGTTTCTCTAATAAGGGTGGTATTACTTATAATATGCATTGCTACTTGTATGTGTAAAGCCCACCATTGTATATCGCCGCTGCCCAATAAAAAAATCAAGTACCTCCCAAATGCCACATTTACTGGATAGAACAAAAGCTGGCTTTACTTTCAGTGTAAGTGAATGGAACCAGATTTTTTCCAAGCTATTTTGGAGCATTTCTATTGGTCCATCACACAATGTAAAGTGGAAGTAGTCGTTTGCACAATACTGAACACACATATATGCACACACATGCATCTACATAAATGTACATGTATGCCTAAGCTCCAGCAGATGCACGCACACTACAACATTGCCTCTTCAAAGGGCATGTGCTGTGTACACAATTAACTTGTGTTCTTTTGATCCGCTGTGGTTTACACGCTGACATGACCCACGCCGAGGCATGGTGTTTCCACTGACACGCACAGGCAGCTGTACGCCCTGAGCCACGTCACGCATGTGGAATGAGCAAGGACATTCTCCTGCGCTTCTGTAAATATGCAAATGGGCCTGAAGCCTCAGAGTCGTACGGAAGAGCTCGCTGCCGATTATCATAATTATCTTAAAGGATCTTAAAGGGACAGTACCCCAAGCCTTCGTTCCATTTCCCTGCCTTATCCTAGTATGACCTTAAAGTTGTTCGTACCCACACAAGCCTTCAGAGTTGCTTTGAGGCTCACTGTCGTTTTACACCAGAAGCCCCCTCAAGCAGTTATGAGGCAAATAATGATTATTTTACTATTTGGCTGAAGGGCAAGCAAGCTTTGCACATACATTCCAATGTAAAATGGCCTGCAAGCTGCTTCTTGCTTGGAGTTGATTTGTGCTAATGTCCTCCGAAGGCAACAAGGTGAACGAGAGAATTCTTATTCACTGTTAGTACTTGCTGAACATGCCTGATTGGGAACAGTTGCAAAAAGGCGAAAAGGGTGTTGCCCACGTTTGATCTCGTGTTAAGCGTCAGCTGCAGCAGTCCTGCTTTATGGCCCCTTTGACCCGTCTCTTTGTGTATGTTAAGGATGCTAAGATTGCATGACCGTGTGGAGAGGTTTATTAGAGTTTGACCTCTTAAAGCCCAGGTCTGTGGATGTACAGTTCATGTTCCTGCATGGATACAGCTGGTTGTACTCCAATACACTCCATTCTAATTCCACCAGTTTCTGCATATATGATATATGGAAGATTTTACTGAATTAGTTCAAAGTCAGAGTCTTATTTTCGCTCTGTTTTTGACCATAACAGAACATAAATTTAAACATAAATGAGAGAAAATTCCATTTTGTCACTACCAGAGCAATCATAATGCTACAGAAATGCTAGTGACAATTTTAGCTAATTTTGAGTATGACTCAAAATAAATGCTAGCCAGTATGTGACCATAATAATTTATTAAAACATAAAATGTTTAATACATAAAATACAATTTATGACAAAACAATGAGATCTAGCTGCTCACCATGTGGCCATGAGGGACAGGGATGCAGTCTTACTTCCTGCTTGCAGGGGGGGATGTAGCTTCCCACTTTGAATGACTATTTTACATCCTAATGGCTGAAATATGCAGACATATTAACAATAAAAATACATTGAAATTCCCATTTTATTATAAAAAAGTCAAAAAGGTGTGGCACTCCTTAAAACAGTACTCAGCTCTGGTTCTGGAGAGTCATTATCCAGCTTTGGTGATTTACTTTGATTCATCTCATCTGTAGAAGAGTCCCTAAGACACCTAGTTAGTTTGAAGAACCTCCACGTAATGTAAAGGCTCAGTTCCAGTGAAATGTTTCTCCTGGAACAGTACCTTCAAGCCAAGAACCATCCAGGAGTCATTATTTTTAGTGGTTTTACACTATTTAACGCACACTCTTGGAAAGCACGCCCATGTTTTTTTTTGCTGAGGCTTGCACACAGACTTGGGCTTGTGTTCATTTGGTTGCCAACTTGACTTTCACGTCACATGGTCTCTAGTTGGCCTGGGAGACTTCAATGAGATCTTTAGCGGATAATCCTGCTTTGCTCTACAGGCCTTATGATCCATGAAGTACTGCAGCTTTCTCTCATAATCGTTTGAGGCCTGAGTGTTTGACACAGCTAAAGAGGAGGGGGTGAGAAGCAAATCGCTGAAATTACTGGCCTACACCAGCTACGAAGTCAGCGAAAGTCGGAAACTTGCCAGAAACGTTCTCTCTGAGCTTGCTCCGCAGATCCTAAACGTCCCTTAAGCTTTGGGATGGATCAGTAAATGGATTTAACTTTAGCCGTCGTTGGGCGAAATAGTCTGAGGCGAATGCTGACAGTAACTAATCGGCAAGACATGGCTCGGCGTGGAAAAGCCATCTTCGCTGGCTCCCCGGGCTCGGGGCTGTGTTTGAAATGTAGGCCACAGCGAGGGACCTCCGCAGTAAATTAGCCCCGGCTCCAGAGAGGCAGGTCGGGCTCCAGTTACAGCCCAGCAGAGCAACTCCATGGTCATGGGCAGTCAGATGAGACATGGGGGTTGCCTAAGAGGAGGCCCCCTATGATGAGCCCTTTCTGTCTGACGGCGTGTCCAGATGCTGAAGAGCATCAGGCCATGATCACAAACGCACGCAGCACACAGCTCACTCATACGCAGGAGATTCCCCTCGAGAGAGCTGAAGATTGATTCACGGTCCTGCTAACCCAGCTTCCTGCTCCCCTGTTCTCTCATGCCCCAGAACCCAGTATGCTTGACAGTGTGAAGCTAAATATGATCCAATGAAAACACTTCTTTTAGGTTTACCACTGTTTTATCATTATCAGCATTTACATTTAGAAACTCATGTATGCTCACTTTTCATAAATAAGTAGGGAAATAAGTCAAATCACAAAGTTTTCCTTTTGTTTTCTGGTGTTTTTTAGGTTCTGAGCTCTGAAGCAAAAAAGAGAGGAAACACTGTTACAGTGTGTGAATTTAAACCGAGACCATAGCCATGAATTAAACACTCAGGGGGAGAAAATCTCCTGGGGCTAGTAAGGGTATTTCTGCTTATCATTCACCTCAATCATTAACTCTGTACTTCACGTAAGACAGCTAACAAAGATACTAACCATAGTTAAATACACCAGTGGCCATAGTTCATCACTACATGAATGTGGGGCTAGTTAACTTTCCAGATAACCATAAATTTCCACTTTTTAGCAAATTATTATTTATTTCCACAACTCCAACTCCAGTACACACTGACATAATGACATTAACAATACTCTTTCATAAAAGTCCTGACAGGTTACAAAGACAAAGTGGATCAATCTCAGCACTGCAGTGACACTTAATCATGTATTACCCTGTTTTTCAATGGTCCGGCCCCCCACAGGACCACCACAGAGCAGGTATTGTCTGGGTGGTGTGTTAGTGTGTGTTGCTTTCGTAGGCCACCCATAGGACCACCACAGAGCAGGTACTGTCTGGGTGGTGTGTTAGTATGTGTTGTGCTGGTATTACAGACTGCAGTCCATCAGATTTGCTGCATCCTTAATCATGTATTACCGTGTTCTTCAATGATCTACCCCCCCATAGGACCACCACAGAGCTGGTATTGTCTGGGTGGTGTG
This sequence comes from Megaleporinus macrocephalus, assembly GCA_021613375.1. Taxonomy (NCBI): domain Eukaryota; kingdom Metazoa; phylum Chordata; class Actinopteri; order Characiformes; family Anostomidae; genus Megaleporinus; species Megaleporinus macrocephalus. The sequence continues at coordinate 32,525,319 of CM038713.1, forward strand.
TTAGTGTGTGTTGCATTGGTAGGCCACCCATAGGACCACCACAGAGCAGGTACTGTCTGGGTGGTGTGTAAGTGTGTGTTGTGCTGGTATTACAGACTGCAGTCCATCAGATTTGCTGCATACTTAATCATGTATTACCCTGTTCTTCAATGGTCTGCCCCCCCATAGGACCACCACAGAGCAGGTATTGTCTGGGTGGTGTGTTAGTGTGTGTTGTACTGTTACAAGTGGATCAGACCCCTCAGTGTCTCTGCTGGACTGAGAAAAGTCCACCAACCAAAACTATCCAGTCAACAGTGTAATGAAGGACCAGAGGACGACTAAGGGCGTTTTCACACCAGCACTAGTTAGTCCGGTTAAAACGGACTCTGGTTCATTTGCACTTTTGGTGCGGTTCGTTTTGGCAGGTGTGAAAACAGTAATAGCACTCTGGTGCAGACCAAAACAACCCCACCGAGACCCTCAAGAGGAGGTGGTCTTGGTCCGGTTCCAAACAAACTCTGGAGCGGTTCATTTGTGGTGAGAACATGATCCGACCTTAATCCGACCCAAGTATTAGGTGTACTCCACAAGTTTGATCTAAACATCTCCTGCAGCCAGGTGTGCTTTGCATTATGGGATGCGGCAGATGGCTTAAACAGAGAACTGGATAACTGTAGCAGCTAACAGGGCGAGGACAATAAAGCGATGTCTCTCTTGGACTAGCAGTGAGGGACGTTGTCTACTTGATATTTGAAGTGAACTGGGTGTTCTGCAGGTGGACTGCAGTTTGGTATATTATCAGATTATTATTACAGCTATGAACAGATGCTGTCCATCTACAAGATGAAGCGACAAGGTAGGAGGGTCTAATAGAGTTGACAGTGAGTGGACACAGTGTTTAAAAACTCCAGCAGCACTGCTGTGTCTGATCTGCTTGTACCAGCACAACACATGGGGCCGGACCATTGAAGAACAGGGTAATACATGAATAAGTATGCAGTGAATCAGACGGACTGTAATTGTAGAACTACTCATGCATGGAGCTGAGAAAATGGACAGTAAATCCTGATGCAAGGGGGTGTACCCAGTAAAGTGTCCAGTCGGTATATGTGTGTATCTAACTTTCTTGTTTGTCCAGGGCAGTAACAGCTAAATATAACTTTTAATTAGTGTGATCCAACTAGCCTGTGCAACATAAACATTTTAGTTTGTGTTCAATGCTGGCGGATAGAGTGACAAGCCTTGAGGGCATCACCTTGTTCGAGACGTAAGAATAGCAAGTAAAACAGCTAATTACAAAAGCAAAGAAGCTTCAACTCTGAGCTTAGTATTTCTGTAAGTACATCCAAGAATTTCAAGAATTTATTCTCACATGCACAGGCAAACAAACAACTGCACCGTTCATTAAACATCCGTTGATGATGCCAGGAACATCACTGATGATGCCTGAACGACCACTAGCAGTATAAACCTGGCGCTGCTGTCTTAGGATAAGCTGAAATGTACACCGTGCTGTAGATGACTTTTGGTAGGCAAGATATCTGCCTGCAGCACTGGGGGACTTAACAGCTGTGTAACAATTTTAATCTATTCTAGGCACAATACATGTAATATTCATGGAGGATATCACATTACCTAACATGTTCCATTACATTCATGTGTGGGAGTCTTTAAACCTGCAGTAAGTGAGTTTTTACAGTCACTGGTATTGAGCTGTTAACGTGCGTTAACCCAGTAATCATGCTGGTGTCCAGGGGACTAGCTGGGGCCCATGGTGACCTTCCCCTTAAAACCTTGTTTGACCCATAATATTGATATGATCACAATTCTTACCAATAATGCACAGAAAGGTCTATGTTGAGACACCACAAGACATTGAGACATAACATTATTGAGTGAAAAAGCAAATTACAATGTAATTTAAAAAAATTATTAATAAAATTTTCATGGGGTTAATTATTTTTGCACTGGGGCCCAAATAATCATGTTTTCTCTACAAAACAAGCACCACAATGTGAGTTCAAAGAACATCTAAGCATAAGAATTTAAAGAGAAACTGAATATACATCATCACACATGGGGTTAAAATCCACTCCTGAATCTCAGCAAGCAGAGATGGTCTTACTCAAAGAAGGTGCTCTTAATACTATTCTCTTGAGGCTTTTGAAGAGGCTCTCTTGTCCTCCTCTCTCCTCTCATATTCCTCATTAATGAGAAGTGAATTAATGATAAATGAGCTGATGAGTCATTTCGACGTGAGTAGTTATTGTCTTGCTGGTGCACATCACCACTAGATGGCACTCTCTTCCACCCTATTTCAACTGCAACTAAATTGTTGGTGTCAGGCGCAAAAAGGCCCAGATATAAGGCTTCAAAGAGAATGCCAGTTACCCTATGGGCCGGGTGTCCAGACGCAGATTAAGCCTAGTCTTGGTCTAAATTGCACTGTCAAAAGGGATTCCGCATTAAAAAATCCCTTTCAGACTAGGATTTCTCAGAGTATGGAGGAAAAGAGGAGGTCCAACCAGAGCTACAGTACATAAATTTCTATATGGCATATAAAACGAGCGGTAAAACATCTCGGTGAGTTTCTCTAGGTCAAAACAGCCATAAAACCAGAGGCTGTTCTCGTGTGGAGGCTGGAAATAAACTTCATTGAAAACAGTAGCTGACCGCCAGTGATGAGCTGATAAAACAGAGAGCTACAGCTTTTATTCTTCTAACAGTGAGTTTCAGTGCTGATTTGATTTGGTGTGTAAATATGCCCGAGTTGAAAATGCATTTGGCAACCAGAGCGAACTCACATGCTGTAACACTTTGTAGTCATTAGGTTCTTATTGTGCTTTTGGTCTTGCATGGCGACGGGTGCATATGCAGCGTTGGGCTTCAGCTTTATACAGTTGTTTATGCAGCATATGCACATGTTTGAAGACCCCCATTGAGAGTATGGTCTTTGTTGGTTTGTTGGATTTGTTATTTCACTGGGGCTGCAGTGCGTATGAACAGATGCAAAGGTGTAAAAAGTATTTTCATTCATTACTCAGGTAGAAGTATAGATACTATGGTTAAAAAAAACTTCTATAGAAGTTGAAGTATCAACTCAAGCTTTTTACTCCAGTAAAAGTGTAAAAGTACTGCTTTCAAAACTACTTAAAGTAGAAAAATAAAAGGGGAATGTTAATGTTGATAGATTTGGGATGCGCTAGGCTTCTTGTTTCAGCCGCATATACGCCCATTGAAAATAAATGTATTTTAGTACAATGTAAATATATCAAAGAAGCATATCTGTGTACTACTGCACATTAACATGTGCTTCATGGAGCGGAAGATATGATGACTAGTTGTCTATAAGTATTGTAATGGTGCAGTTAAACTTCAAAGGCGTGTTATGAATAATCTTTACTGGAATGTAAATGTACATGAAATTGAAATGAAATTAAAAATTAAATAGCAGACTTGTCAACCTGGGAATTTTTTTTTGAGTAGCAACTTCTTGCGGTGGGGTGGTGCAGCACATCACAGCATGGCACGGAGCAACACGAGGTCAGGTACATGTGCTGATCAGTATGGATTGAGTTTACATTGTTCATCACAACTTATTACTAAGCACATAGTACTCACCTACTTCACCACCATATCTAGTTATTTAACATACAAGGAGAACATGAAAAAAATGAAAAGGTATATTAGGCATATGGTGACTGAAAATCCCTAAAAATACGTCCCTAATAGAACTTAAACATACTTGAAAATTGTATTGGCCTATGGCATATTATGTGTCTTAAACACATTGGACATTATAAATAACAATAAAGCTCTACTTTCTAGAAGATATGAATTTTTTTTCAGGACAATACAATAATATCACTCTAAATCACAAAACATTGCCGCATAAATAATCCTGATACCTAATCACAGAGGAAATGTACATTAATTGTTTAGAATAATCCTGCAGTCAATCTACAGAGAATCTTTCTTTGCCATACTTTAATCTAGTTACACCCAGTCACTCCAACATTCCAACAGACTTTCAAAAACTGTTGCATTTACCATTGGCAACAAAATAATTTTGTGTAAAACAGTTTGTGATTAATATTAAATTTAACTATTGCCTGAATAAACCCTATACGGATATCTGTTATTATGAACATTCAATCCCATTTAATGTGTTAAATTACAATTATCACTAAAATACACTTGAACGTGTTGGTGATATTTGGATGCCATTTACTTAAAAACTGTTCAGTAGAATCACTTCATAATTCATATGTACACAGTATTCTAGACTCTGAACTGGTATCTGTTGACTTTATGAACTACCTATTAGAAATTCCTATTTTATAAAGCTGTGAATTTTACTGTAATTTAACCAGTTTTAAGTTGATGGGGGAACAGGCAAGTGGGCAGTGGGATTTAATGAATTCATGCTCATAAAAAACAAAACCACTCCAATCCAATACTCGAGCACAAAAAATTCACTCGAGCACAGAAAGCAGTCGAAGGTGATTCACATGGCGAATCGAGAATTAAAAAGGCGGTTTGAGCACAATATTATGATAAATACGCACACAATACACATGCAAATTGTTAAAACTTGCAAGTGTATATTTTGCATCTTGAGTTGTTGATTCCCTAGTTTTGACATTGACAATTCACAATTCCCACACCCTGCCAGTTACCTTTGAAACTGTGTTTAGCACCGTCCTCTCTTTAAAACCAGTCACAGTATAAAGACAGACTAAAACGGATAAAACCCAATTTCATTTTTGGCGGCTCCCCGGCTCTTCGCTTGTAGCCTGTTTGAAGAGTTTAAAACTAGCACTATAATTGGTTGAAGTCTTCTTTTTCCAACAGGTTGCGGCCCAATGCGGTTAGACCTATAGACGAGTTGCCTAGTGCACGAATGCACAGACAGTTGAACTCAACGCCATCAATGACTTTTCTTGTATTTTGAAGTGAAAAATCGTATCAGCGTAGTTTGATGTCTAAATGCGTGAAGGTTGGCAGGTTTAGGAGTAACAAGGCTATTTTTTAAATTTAAGGAGTAGAAAGTACAGATGATGGCATGAAAATTTAAGGAGTAGAAGTAAAATGTCAGTTGACAAATAATTACTCCAGTAAAGTATAAATAACCGAAATTTCTACTTAAGTAAGGTAATGAAGTATTTGTACTTCGTTACTTGACACCTCTGAACAGATTTAGGAAATACTTGATATGTGATATGTGATTTTATTGTATCGTAATGTTACTATTACATAAGTATTATTTTAGATGCTTTGTGCTTACACTGATAAGCCATAACATTAAAACTGCCTTCTTGTATCTAAACGCACTCCACTTACCATATAGGAGCACTTTGTAGTTTTACAAGACCACCACAAAGCAGGCATTATTTAGATGGTGGATCAGTCTCAGCACTGCAGTGGCAGTGTTGTTGTGGTGGTGTTTTAGTTTGTGTTGTGCTGGTAGACACTCCTAGCTTGTTGATTCACCTTGTAGATGTAAAGTCAGAGAAGATAGCTCATCTGTTGCTGCACAGTTTGTGTTTGTCATTCTCTAGTCCTTTATCAGTGGCTGAATCTCTATCTATTGGACATTGTTGGCTGAATATTTATGGTTGGTGGACTATTCACAGCCCAGCAGGGACACTGAAGGGGTTTAACAGACAACCACCACACCAGTGTAATTGCAGTACTGAGATCAGTCTATCACCCAAATAGTACCTTCTCTGTGGTGGTCGTTTGGGGGTCCTGACCTTAACAGGGTAAAAGGCGACTAACAAATGATGCAGAGAAAGAGATGGACTACAGTTTGCATGTTAAGTGGAGCTGATGAAATGGACAATGAGTGTAGAAACAAGGAGGTGGTTTGAATTTTGTGGCTGATCGGTGTACATGTATATTGTATAACTGAGTAACTGTACTTTTACTCATTTCCAAAGAGAAAGAACATGCATTAAATTCCTTTAGACATTAAAATATGGCTTACAAACCTCAGTGCTCAAGAGATTTTTCTCTTTTTCCCTGTGTGTCCAGGTCAGTAGAGTAAGTATGGATCCAAATCCATATTTATGTCTTTTCATAAATAACTGTACTGCTGAGTAACCACTACATCATACACCAAACAACAGAAACGCTTACTGTGTTAAAACAGTTACTTATGACTTTCATATATATGATTATACAGTGCCTTGCAAAAGTATTCGGCCCACTTGAACTTTTGAACCTTTTGCCACATTTCAGGCTTCAAACATAAAGATATGAAATTGTCATTTTTTGTGAAGAATCAACAGCAAGTGGGACACAGTCGTGAAGTGGAATGAAATTTATTGGATATTTTAAACTTTTTTTAGAAATAAAAAACTAAAAGGTGGGGGTGCAATATATTCTGCCCCTTTACTTTCAGTGCAGCAAACTCACTCCAGAAGTTCAGTGAGGATCCAATGTTGACCCAAATGACTGATGATGATAAATAGATTCCACCTGTGTGTAATCAAGTCTTTGCGTAAATGTTTTTTTATTTCTAAAAAAATTTAAAACATCCAATAAATTTTGTTCCACTTCACGATTGTGTCCCACTTGTTGTTGATTCTTCACAAAAATTACAATTTCATATCTTTATGTTTGAAGCCTGAAATGTGGTTGAAAAAGGTTGAAAAGTTCAAGGGGGCCGAATACTTTTGCAAGGCACTGTATATATGATTAAATGTTGTCATGTTTGTTTTTGGCTCTATCCACTTTAAATATAAACAATTTTGGCAAAGTACACATGCTTTAAGCATAATTTCTGTGTACTGTTTGAAGACCCCCTGTTGACACATCCTCTACTGCAAACACAATTAAATATGATCATTTTTCTGTAATTTCATTGCTCGGCTTATGAGTTGTCATTTTTGCACAGACCACATTTTATGGTTTTTTTTTTTATTATGTTTCATTTAGCAAATAAACAGTAATAGCACATCTAATGTGCAGAAGAGCTAGACTAGAGCTAGAGCTAGTTAACTTCCCTCAGAAAACCAACAAAACATTTCATTTGACCAGGGGGGCCCGATGACTATATAAGAGGGGCCCAGTAAAGCTTCCAACCAAATGTCTTGCCACTTAGAGTTTGCATTTTGTAGGGACAACAGATGCGAACGAATACAAAAGCTCATTGTATCTATTTGTCATGCTTTATTTGAAGAGGACAATTTGGACTAAATGTTAATTGAGTTGTGCAGAGTAGTCCACTGCAATTCATTTGCATAAAAAATCTATGCTGAAATTTTTTATCACCACATCTTCCAAATTTGATGTGCCAGACCTGTCCAGTACCACATGGCTGATTGTTTTTTTACAGCAGAAAATAAAGGGGCATCTCTTGTGGTGCGGTACGTTACTTGGAGAAGCTGTGTTGCTTAAGAGGAATTACATCAGTGTTCCCAAATTCAGTCTGTGAGAGTAGTTTGATGTGTAGATATCTTTGCAGAGTGATGTCATCATGCATGCAACTCTTCGCCATTAACAAATATAAAACGTATGTTAATAAGACCATAGCCTTTTCTTTAATCTACTGGCAAACAATGTCTCCAGCTACACCCCAGCTCATGCAATGCCCTAGTAACTGAAAGCCATTAACAAGGAACGTGTCCTTCTTCTTGCAAAAGATATTCCCTTTGTCTCTCCACATTCCAGAGGTGGAACTCCTGACATTGGCTGTGGTGACTCGAGGCTTGTGCTGATTTGAGCTCAGTTTATGTCCTTTATAGCACTGAACCTGACTACAAGGATTGATGTGCCTTGATCTTAGATTGGTGTTGTTACTGTGACACGCTTGACAAATATGGCCATTATTTGTCTGTTGGAATTGAAGCACCTGTGTCAACAGCGGGGACCTTGAAGACATTTTCAACCTGATGCCTGAATCTATCTATTGAATGCACCATTGGTTACCATAGACAAGTTCAATATGTTTCTCTAAATATAGAAAATCACTGAAAACTTCACATGACTAGGCCCAAGTGCCACAAATCAGCTTTTTCTGAGCTGTGTAGACATACAAATGTTATCTTTCAAAACAGATCTGATATCACATTCTCCTATGTAAATGTAGCCCTTCTTGACTCTAACAGAACTTGCTTTACAGTAGAAGTTGCAGAATTCCATGCATACATCTTTCAAAAATAGAGCTATGTAATGCAAATTAGAACCCTTCCCTCCGGAAAAGTAGCCCTTTCTCTGAAATGATGAACGATATACACTTCCAGCTTAATTCACATTCACCTTCAAGTGAAGCGAGATGTAATTCTACTAAAGTATGTCTTGCATAAATGTTTACTGAGGTAATTCACCAACTGTCCAATGACTACTGTTATAAGTGTGTTTCAGTTTAATAGGTTTTCCGTTCTATTAAGTTTTGTCTCTGGCAATCGAGCACGCAATCAGTGGTGGTGCCCATTGCTTTTATGATTGATCCAATAAAATGGCTATGTAAGCTCACTATCAGTAATAAAATCTTAAAGTCTTAAAATCAAATGAAAACACACTCATATATTCAACATATTCAACATCATCTTTTTTACACTGACCAATCAGAATCCTGCTTTAACCAATAACCATGACCGTGATGGGTTTACCGATGGGTGAAGCCATCATCATAGCTTTAGTGTGTGAGGTTAATCCAGGCCCTTCTGAAGAGTTAATGAGATGTTTATGAGTTGGAGTTATCCTGCATAAGCAGTGATGCTGCTGGCGTATTGGAAATAACTGTGTGGAGGACAGTTAAGTGGATTTAAGGTTCAAAGTCGGCTTGTTTTAATTACAAAAGTAGCTGATCACACAGCATACACAATACTACAGTTGCCCGGATCTGAATGCAGCAAAATCATGAACCTGCTTATTAATACTCAAAACATCACCAAAAACACCAAAAGGTATCAACATATTAAAGTTGTTCTGGTCATTAATGCTTCTGTGTGCAAAGTAAGTGATATAAGCAGCTTGGAGAAGTATGTTCCTCTGTTAACTAGCAAGCTAGAGCAGTTTTTATGTACACCACTACATTGCACATTGCAGTTGGATTGTTGGATTGTTGGATATTCTGCAGTGACAGGATGCCGAAAATGAAATTACCATCATCGCCTGGATGTTTGATGGTCAGCACAGCACGGCAGTCAAATTTCCATAAATTTTAACTTCTGTGGCTGCTTGCTGTGCTGCTCCACAGAGTGCCAGGTTGCCGAATAACGGCTACATTAAATGGGAAAACCAGATCTGCCTCACAGTTATACGCAAAAGTTTTGGCACCGTCAAATTACATGTTTTATTGATACTGAATTGCTGTTCATTTACTGACTTTAACTCATTTGGGATAAAATCAAGTGGACCATAGAATGCATTTATTTAGCATTTTTAAGTGTTCTCTGATGTTCTACATAGAAGGTTCTGTATGTGACTTTGGTCAGGGTGAAAAATGACCAGATGTGATTTTACACACCCCTTTAGAACCCTGAGATTCGGCCCTAGAATAAAATATGTTTCCCTTTTTTGGTGAGCTTGTAAATGATTTAATAAAATAAACTTCCATGTAAATAAGCTCTGTCCTCATACTGTTTAGTTAGCTATGCCAGTGTTTGTTGCTTGAGGCTTACATTACCTGTAGCAGCTCTAAAGATGAACACAAAGTAAATTAAAGTTGTTACTCACGGTTAAACTTTCAGCTTACCCAACAGTGATAAAATCACACAGCATGGCCTCTACTTACAGGTTGGTGTTGGGGTTGTGACACCAAAAAGGTGGAACTGCTTCTGTCTTCCTCAGTGTTAAATTCTGAGTAATGCTGCTCTATATTGTCCAAGATTCGAGTAACTGTTCGGAGTGAAATATACAGAGCAAACTCTGAATCAAAGTTGTCCAGAATCTTGGTAAAGATGTGGGAGCCTATTCATCTGGTTGTTTTATGAATTGTTCGTTCCATCTTAACCCTTGTGCGATCTTAACATTATGTTTACTCCCCTTGTCCTGTGGGTCAAAAATGACCCGCCCTTCCAAAGCCCCAAAATAAAGCAGCTTAATTGAATTGTAAATCCAAAATTGATTTTGCATGATGAAACAACCTGTTATTTATCAATTCAACTTAATTTAATTCACTTATTATCATGTATTTTTGTTACACAATACAAAAAGACAATCAGCAATGAACAGAGTTACACTTTTTTTTACCACAAACCAACAGTTTTCATTTATTCAGTAAATGTTTATTATGCTATTATAAATGTGAAGTAACTACTTCTGAATTAATTATATTGAAAGGTAAAAAACAATCAACAAACAGTTTATTCTTTTATATTTTTAGGAAGTGAAATAATTCTCTCATAACACAATAAAACAACAAAATGCCTTTAAAACGCCTTCTCATGGCTTCAGCAAAAAAACAACTAGGGGTACTTTAATTCAGGGTAGCTTTATACCCCTATACTGAATTTGATTTTATTATGTCTGAGATTTTTGTTTTGTTTGGTAGCTTATGTGATTGGGTTAGCTGCAGACCAGTTTCTTTGATGTGTGTGTGTGTGTGTGTGTGTTAGAGAGTTTGCATGTGGCCTTTGACAATCTTTGTACCCTAGTGGTGTACAGCCCACATGGAAATATAAACAAAAACAAAGTTTCACTTTTTTCTAGTGATGGGGTCCCTTTAGGAAAAGTCATAAAATTTCAAGTTGGAAAAACATAGTTTAAGGTATTTTTTCCACAGGTGAACATGGTGCTGCATTTACATTCTGTCACCTGTACTAGCTGTAGCATTTAAGGAGGAACAGCACATTTGATCAAGAAGCTGGCGAATAGAAAGCCAACCTCAGCCTCATTTAAAGATGAACATCAATCGTGACTGCTGAAGCTTGGTTTTTGGAAAGGCTATGGAAAATGCCGAATCTGCCTTCACAGTCAAGAATGATTACTTTGCCTAGTTTGCCATTTCAGCTGCCATTATTTAGTTATTCATATTGAATTAAATATGAATTCAATATATGATTTTGGAGTCTGCCCATTTTACGTTCCTCTTTTGTAAGTGCAGGGTTTGTTTTGAAGAAGGTTCCAGGTGTTTGAGGTTCACGGTGTGTCAGGTCTATGTTCCGAACTTCACTTATTCAACTATTAATTCTATGACATCCGTAAAATGGTACTAGCAAATTATATATAATAATTTTGCACGAACATTTGCAGAAACAGTTAATATTTAAGTTGGTTCTCTGTAAAGGACGTTAATTGACAAGACAATTCATTAGAGCAGGATTTTCAAACTTTTTTCTATAACTTTAAATGTGAAATATGACTTTAAAAGCAAAATTCTAAAACAAAACACCTGTAAATTTGTCATGCCTGTTCTAAACTGCAAACCTGGCACTGCGACTCCATACAATGCCGATTCAGCTGATAGAGATTTGGTTTGAAGAATGCTGTAGTGGTCCTTTAAATTACCAAATCTACTTGTCACAGATGTCTGGAGACTTTTGGACATACAGTGGACACACTTCTTCTATCCTTTGGGTCCAAAGGCATGTCAATAAATTCCCACCCTCTTGCGGAGGCAGCATGTCGCAGGAGCTGGACAGTGGGGATGATTTGAGCAGCAGTGATTGTATTTGTGCAGCCCCTTTGCTTCACTGAGATGAGGCGGCGATACTATCTCACACCGGCCTGGCCTCGATTTATAGCAGCACAGTTCCTTCTGTTTGCCCAGGGATCAGCTCTATATGAGCTCCGTGTCGATTCGCCGCACCCACGGTCCGCCTCCTCTGCTGGAAATGCCTCCGCTAAAGCCCAGACAGGACTCTAACGCCGATCTTCCCATCCCTCTCTCATTTGCTTTTTTCCCCCTTGCCTTTTCCATCAATCTCCCACACTCTCTAATCTCTCTCATCCTCATTCACCAACACTCAGTCTATTTCAGTCCAAGTCTCTCTGTTCTCTCTCTCTCTCTCGCTCTCGCTCTGCTCTCACTGCCCTCTCTCTCTCTCTCCCTTTCTCTCTCTCTGCTCTCACTGCTCTCTCTCTCCCTCTGATTAAATCTGCCTGGTAGTGATGTAGCGCTGGTCTCTCGGCCACTGATAATGGCAGCTGCCAGCGCTGCAGCGTGTCTCCCTTGGCGACGGCCCTCTGCCTCCCAGCCTCCCACGTCCTGAACCCGGGCGGCCCCTGGCTCGGACCGTCTCGCTCCGCTCCTGGCACATTAGCTCCTCTGCAGAGGTCATTTCAGCCGCGCTGTCTGGTTGCGGATTATGCGGACTAGAGATCATCACTTCTAGCTTGTCGTTCGCTGTCTTTTGTTGGCTTGAGCAACAACAGTTAAAGAGATAGTCCAGCAAAAAAAAAAATCATTACTCATTTTTTAGCTCAAATAAAAAGATGTGCTTAGCCTCCAAAGTTTGCTTTTTTAGGGATAATAGTCCTAATTCTTTAAACTGAAAACTGGATGCATACATGAAATATACAAATAATCCAAGAGTAGGTCATAAAATGTATTTTATTGATTTACTGTCCAAACTTGTTTTTTATTTGATTTGTAATTATTGGTTTATGCTAATTTGTACTGCTCTAGCTGCTTAACCAGCATCCAAAACACAACATATCGCTCTTGTGATTAAAAAAACTTTGCATTTCCTAAATGGTGACTTTACAGAAGGCCAAAAACATACATTACTTTTAATGTTGGTCAGTGGAATCAGACTTTTGTCATTTGTGCGTCTTGTTTTTGGTCCATTCATGAAATGTACACACAATGAAAAGGTCAAAAACTGAACAACAACAGAAATGGAAAGGTTTTGTTCTGACAGCAGTGATATGCTGGTTTTGCTGGTGACCAACGTATTAACTACCATTGATCCTGACCATCATGACCAGTATCCAAAGCACAACATATCACTGAAGTGGGCAAAAAAACCTTATGTCCAAAATAGTAACTTTACAGGAGAAGGAAAAATATAATTTACTTTTAATGCAAGTCAATGGAAGCAGACTTTTTGGGTAATTTTTGGATATTTTTTGGTCCATTCAACATGATGGCTAATTGTGTCAAAAACTCTAAAACACAATAAACAAAGCATACCAACAACAACAAAACTACCATTGCTGCTACCATGTTAAAAAAATTATATATAATTTTTGGCTTATGCTGATTTATGCTACTCTATTGATTGTTTAGCTTGTCACCCAGCTTGAACATATATGTTCACCAGAATACAAGCTTTTAAAACATGACCAAAATACCAACTTTACATAAGAGTCCAAAAAACTTTTATTCCATACAAATCTGGAGCATTTCTATTTGTCCATTCATTATAACACTTCTACACAATGTAAAGAACAACTGACATGCTCAAAATGAGAAAAGTCAATATTGGGAAAAATAAATTCTGAAATACTGCTCAATAATGACCAACAAAATCAAAACTTTATTAATATTTAAGACTTTTGCCTTAGATACTCCGGTATGTTTACTCTGACCTTTAAATAGAAAATGAGAGAAGTGATAACAAAACATAGGACAAACACTTTGCTGGCAAAATGCAAAATTCAAAGTAGTGTGATATACGTTAAGTAAGAGTGTCCAAGTCTAGTCTAACATAGTCTTGTTTGGGCTTCTAACTAGGGTAGCTGTGTAAATAAGTTGGAAGGCCAATGTTGGCCAACAAGTGTTAAAGTATTACACAGATATTGTTAATGTTTTGCTTTTAAAAAATGACCAAAAATTACAACTACCAGTGTCTCTTAAGTAAAAATTTATAAATATATATTTTTTTTCACTTGGACTATACTTTAAGATATTTGCACAACTTCCTTTTGTTAATGGAAGAGCTGTTAAACATTGTTTCCGTGAAGTCGGTGTAGCAACGTGGTCATTATATCTTAGGATAAATGAATGTTTCAGTCAGAAACCACTCTAGAAAGAGCAGTGCTCCCTGGTGGTTCTACCTCCTTCGTCTGCCAACTGCAGAAACAGGAACGAAAGCAGTTTCTCGGATTAGAGGAACATCTATAGCTTTCACAAGTGTACAGAAGGTGGCCCACTAAGAGTATTCATTAATTTATTCATGGTTTCATTCATTTGTTTGTTGGAAAAATCCATGTGCTGAAGACTGCTTGAGCCCTGTAAGGCACAACCCTTCTCCTGTTAATGCAGTGGCCACCCAATCCTGATGGTGCAGACCCTTCAGGCTCTGGGTCTAGCCTTGTTGCCTTGTTGTCTTCAGCCCAGCTTGCCCATTCTCATTGCTGTGAAGATGCTGGTATGTCTTAGAGGTCCTCTGAGGCTAATTATTCCAGAAAATATGTAAAAAATGCTTCCATATATGACCTGCCACCTGCATCCTTCTAAAGGTAGAAGGTTGAGGTAAAGCAAATTCACCTGTTTAACATTGTGCTGGTGTGCTTCAACGTTTTTGTTCTTAGTGGGCCTAGGATTCAGTACATCTGTTTTTGGATTACTGAAGGATAAGCATATGTTTCACACAAGCCATGATGGGGCTTAGAAATATTATGAAAAACTCACTAAAATTTGTCTATCAATGCCACCAACGGTCATGGCACTAGCTAGTCCTCTCAGTTCTACATCACAACTATAAAAATACAGTTTATAATTGAAATAAAGCACCAAACCTTATTGGTTTCATCCAAAAGTAGTATCCAATAGCTATATTTTATAGATGTAACATTTTGCAAATGTTATGCACATTTTGAAATTTCAGCAGGAAGAAATGCAAATTAAGTTGATACAGTTATACGAAGAAGCTTTATATGGTGTAGACAACCCTGATTAGGGTCAGCACTGAAACGTGCAAGATGGAGGGGTTAACTCAGTTCTTGCTTTAAGTGGAATTATCTTTACAGCCATTCTTTTTATAGGCATGTTTGCAGCTCAGAGACGTCGGGCAGGAGAGGCAACGCTCCACCTAACGAGGTCTGAAATCTGTGTGACACTTTAACAGCGTTCGCTTCGCATCTGGTAACGCAAACACTCCAGATGCATTGTGCAGAGGAGCTGTTTTCCAAACTAGCTTTGGATTCAGTATCTCAGAATGTCGAATGCAAACTTCGTAAAGCTTTGTGCCGTAATTGGACCATCTGTAGTGCTAGTCGTTTCCAGTCGTAAGCCACCCGCGGCCGCTGATAAGAGAAGCTACAATTCACCTTTGTGTTTACACTGTATACCAAGCAATAAGATCAGGTGGAATGGAATTATGTGATGTACAGCTTGATGCATCATGCATCACCCTTTTCAAACTTTTCCACTTTGTCCTACTGTAACAACTCCAATAGCAATATTTGGGTTATTTATTATTTATTTATTTTCCAATTTGCAAAATGCTGATGGATGGAAAATTCTGTTTCTACCTAATAGGGAGCTGCATAGCAGTGTTGGAATGGCTTGAAAATAAATCCATTGGTTGGGTTGTTATTGGGACAGAGTTGGCTGGAGGACATTACCTAACCAAATGACCCAACAGCATTTGGATAGAAAACACTAACCCAACAGTGTTAATTGCTGGAATTGCTTAGAAGACACGTTAGTCTCATAGATAAAGAATGAAACGCCTGGCGGCTTGGTACATTTGCAGAGTAGACACTGCCATCGAGGAATCACTTCAACATCTCTAAACCCTCGCCGCAGATGATAACATCGTTTAAAAGCAAGCCCTGGTAATCTTACAGCACTCGAACAGAGCCGAGCAACCACCTCCTTGTGGTTTTTGAAGGACCTTTTAGAACCTCCTCCATGCGACAGCTGCTGGTGTTTAATGAACTGTCTGTCTATTCAGAAACATGAGGATACTCCATGCAAGAAATAACAGGTTTCTTTCTTTCTCAGTGCCTCAAAGGCCTTCCCTTCCGTTCTTCTGTAGCCTGGGCTCCCTCTCTTCAAAAGAAAGGGCTACCACTGTTATCCTGCAGAACCTGGCCTAATTCAAAGATGAGGGGCTGCTTTTCTTAGCTGTGAAAAAAAAGGAAAAAAAAAACGAGTGGAGCCGATTCTTTGCTGCAGCAGGTACGCAGCACCTCTTACGCTGGAGGCTTTTTTTTTGTAGATCTCAGGACTCCTGGTTTTAAACACAAACACCAAGAGATGAGGGTTTGTAAAGGCAGAGCCCGCATGACTGTTCTGAAGCAGCTGTTGCACGTTGCTGTGTTTTGAGCATTTCGGGTCACAAACATTATCCATGCTTGGCTGTGTGCTGTGCTTCCCTCTTTAATCAGCAGACTTGATAAAGTTGCTCCAGTTGGCACGCGCTCCATGGCATCAAGCCTTCCCCGTGGTTCCACTTGTGTCCATTAGGTGTCGCTGTGGCTCCCCTTTTGACCGCCTGCGCAGGGCAGCTTGGGCATCACAGAGCATAAGCCATGATTTCCTCCTGTTCGGAATCAAACTAATACGCCACAGCGGCCAGAAGGGGGAGGGTTCCGCTGCTCCCTCCGTAAGAACAGTATGGATCAATTCTCCGCATTGTCATCGTCCCTGTCCAGCTGTGGAGTACGCCAATGTGTCTGAACCGAGCTTTCTATAAACTACATAGCAGGATATAAAGCTCCCCATCACTCAGTGAAAGAGGCGAGGAGGTATCTCAGGACAGAAGTATATTAAAAGGAAGAGTAGCAGCCCCGTCCCAACCCCAGATTTTGTCCTCCCTTTCACAGCGGCAGTAAAAAACAAACAAAAAAAATAACAAAAAAAAATACATTAGCTGGTTTGTAGCTCATAGCTTCAGAGCTAAAGCTCTTCCATCACCAATGTTAGATGATCAGCTACATTTGGGGTGACAGAACTGTAACATTGTGGCACCTTGCTACTGGCCGGTGTTGGCCTTGAGAAGCTCGCCAGGAGGATCATAGGAGGAGCGGGATGTGAGATGTTAGGGTATCGTTCGGAGTGGTTGGATGTGGTAGTGAGGGGTTGCTTACAGATAATGTGAAGACTGTGGTTAATCTCTCCTACAACACTTTAGAGGGTCCACATCATAGAACCACAAAATTTACTATGTTAAAGTTTTAAAACCTATAATTCACTCTTCAGTCCATGTAGTCCTTATACAGAATCTAAGCCTCAAAACTGGCTCATTTTGAATTCAGTGTTGTTGTCATTTCATGTTCTGGCTACACCTTTTCCTTTGCCTACAGACATACACACACAGATTAGGGGGCAGGGAGAACACTTGCTGGGAGCAGTGGGCAGCCCTATTCACAATGCCTGGGGAGCAGTTGAGGTAAGGTGTCTTGCTCAAGGGCACTTTGGTCATGTCCTGACGGTTCAGGGAATTGGACCGGCAACTTTCAGAGGCTGGTTTTCTAACCTCCAGCCCACAAATGCACATAGTCATACAATCTATGTAGTCAACCTACTAGAGCTGCCTCAGTCAGCTGTAAGTGCAAGATGTTAGATACCAGAAAATGCACAGTCCCTCCTCAGTCTTTACTAGTCTAGTTCAGCATCTTGTCTAGTGTCAGAGCTTTGGCAATGTCACGCCCTGCTCGTCCTCCCCTGTCCAAATCTGTGTTTACGTCTTTGCCATGTGGTTCTGTTTGGTCATGTGCTTCTTGTCTCCGCCCTAGCCCCGCCTGTCTCACCTGTTTGTCATTTTGTGTCAGTCTCGTCACCTGCTCCCTCTCGTTACCCAGTGTTATTTATTCCCTCTGTCTGCAGTCTGTGTTGGTCGGTCTTTGTTAATGCTATGTCACTGTCGCCGTTACTCTCCTATTAAACCGTATCCCATCTGTCAGTTTAACGTAGCCTGTTTGTTTGCCCTTCATTTGGTTTGTATTTCCATACCTCTACGTTTTATGTGTTACCTTTGGTTCTTTATTAAAACCCCCTTTCAGTTAAAGCTTGCGTGTGTGTCTGCCCCTTCCACTGTCCTGCCAATATGCGTCTGCTCAGATCCATGAGCCGGCCTAGTCGTGACAGGCAATTGTTATGTTTATTAGTTAACTAACCAGGAACTGGACCG
Organism: Megaleporinus macrocephalus; assembly: GCA_021613375.1. Classification (NCBI taxonomy): domain Eukaryota; kingdom Metazoa; phylum Chordata; class Actinopteri; order Characiformes; family Anostomidae; genus Megaleporinus; species Megaleporinus macrocephalus. The sequence continues at coordinate 32,543,279 of CM038713.1, forward strand.
AAAACATAGTTTAGCATAATACGCCATCAGTGCCACTTCCTCATCCTCCCATGTTGGACTGACTGCAGACTCAACGCTACAGTGACCCACCATCACGTCTTGAGGTACAAGGTGGTATTACGAGACAGGACAGGCTGAGGCTAGCATGCTTTAGTGCAAAACAATATAAGAATAAAACAATATATAGACATAATATCCAAACTCTTCTTTTTTTACATCTTTCAAATTGTACCTTTAAAGACACAGTGACAAAAACAGCCTGAGTAAGAGTTTAAAGAGAGGCTGGAAAATAATCATCAAATAAATCAAATAAAATTAAAAAAAAAAATGATGGAAATGTACACAAATGCCATGAATGGACTTTAATATAGTATAAGGGTCTGTAAAAACTTCAAAAGCTCCAAAGCAAGCAAACACCTGTCTCGGCTGATGGATTACATTCAGAGTACAGAGAAAATTGTGCAAATGAGATTTTTTGGTTGAATTTTGCTTTAAGATGTGTCGTCATTAAAAGCAAAGACAGCTTCCAATAAGTGGCGAGTGATTACATGCTTCTGCACCTATCCGGTGCTGTGATATTAAGTCTCATTAGGGGCACTGGATAGGCAGGGCGAAGGAAAAAAACAGGAGAAGATATGGAGAAAGATCCTTTTTTTGGTGGACAGGGTTAGAGCGAGGACGGGTGTCTGCTGGATGAGTTTGAGACGGAGAGAGGCGGTCGGTCCGGGGGTTGAGAGAGCTGCTTCTGGTGAGGCTCAGCTGGAGGTTGGACCTGAATAGCACTGAATCATCGAACGTGGGTAGATGTTGTGGTTTAGTTAGTGGCAGGGAGGGGACGGGGGAGGTGGGGTGGAGAGGAGGCGGCGGTGGCGGGGGGGTGTGCTGAGCAGCAGTCACTGAGAGGGTCCGGTAAACGACATTAATGATCTGGCAGACTTGAAGTGGTGCTGCATTTTAACAGGTGCTCGCTCTCTCTCTCTCTTTCTCTCTTTCTCTCTCTCTCTCTCGCTCTCTCGCCCCACACACTCAGATTTATAGCATGCAGGCATAACGGAGAGGAAGGGAGAAAAAAGAAAAAAAAAGAGAACTGCACTTCTGCTTGGCGACTGGTTACCATGGCGCCTGCTCTCATTTTGATCTTGAAGTACAGATAATTAAATAAGAGTGAGAGAGAGAGAGAGAGAGAGATAAAGCGAGAAAGACAGGCACAGCGAGAAGCGATAGAAGCATGTGGGGGGTAGACAGTTTCTCCTTCTGTTGACCAAGCAAAGACATGCTTTGTGTATAGTGGTCCTCCCGCAGGGTCCAAAGGAAGCAGCGCCCGACCCCCCGAGAGACTGCGCTGAGGTCCATGCAGAGCCCGAGAGATTCGACGGGAAGCTCGGAGTCCCCTCTGTAACCTGCAGCACGGTGGGCCCCCTGTATGATGCTTTGATATGAGAGTAGTAACACCGCTGTCTAATCGATCCACAGCTTTCACTCTTCTATGCGCAATATTGTCCAGCAGAGATGCGGAGACGTGTGTGTATATATAAATAAATATGACTTTGAATCAATTGTGAACTGAATTAATATCAGTTACCTTGGAAACAGGGGTATGTGATATGTAGGCGAGAGGACGCAGAAGAGTTCGTCTGTGTTTTAAGGCAAAAGTTCAAGTGCGTGCACGAGGCCGGGAAGGGGAGTGGAAGAATTTAGCCGGTATGGATTTTTTTCTCCTTTCTGACTGCTTGGAAACACCCTCAATTTTCGTGTTCATTCCATTTGTTTTGCCAATATCGCTTCTAACTGTGACAAAATGAGATCCCGGGATACCTTGGCTCAATTGCTTTCATAATATTTGCCCATTTATTTACACATCACTTCTTGGCCATCCCTGATTATCTGCCTTTGAAAAATCATTGAAGAAATGAATGAATAAATTAGCCGCCTCTCCCAGCAGCTGTGCGTCTCTGGGTTTAATATTTCATCGCTCATCGTGAGGCGGGCGGGTGTGCGCTCTTTCTGTTTGCCAATGTGTCCCCTGTGTGGCGGTGGCAGCAGATAGAGGACCCTGTGCCAGGTATTGAACCTCAGGGCACGGTGGATTTTGGCTGAGGTGGCTGCAGGGATTGATCGACGTGGCTGAAAAGAAGGGGGGAGAAAAGAAAGGGGAAAAGAAACAGACAGGCAGTTTTATTGACTTGAGGAGGGGAAGGGATGCGTCGGGCCCAACTCAGCAACTTTTTCCTCGCCCACTCAGATACTGGCATCCGCCTATTGGCATTTGTAGCCAACCAGAGAAATATATTGCAGGCTGGTCAGTTGCTCTGTGGTCTGTAGGACATTAGCCTTGTGGTCCACTGGAATATTCAAAACTTTAGCACTATAGGGTCATTCAGGGTGGTTTGATGTTAAATGGGTCGTTGTAGAGAAACTTACAGATGATTGTCTTTACAGTGTTCGATGACTACAACACCAGTGTATCCATTTTATGTAAAATGACCAGTTAACCTACATGTGTCTTCTGAGTGTTTTATGTGTTGTGTCAAATTTGGATAAAGTCTTTGGAGACTATTTTGCCAAAAAAATAATAAATTTTACTGAAAACTCTTTAAACAATGTATTTGGCATTACACAGCTGATTTATAACCACTTTATATTATAACTTATACGTGAGTAAGCTTTAAGAGGGATTCAATTCTTCAGACATGATTCATAACCACTATTGCGAATGCTTTTGAATCATTAAGTTTCTCTACAATTAAGCATTTCACATAAAACCCTTCAGAATAGTACACATAGTATACAACTTAACAACTGGATTACACTGAAATAAAAAAAAGGGTGGAATTCCTTTTAATGGAATCAAATGAAACTCAGTGTTATGTAACAGTTCATTTATATCTGTATATATCTGCACATAACTGGATTGTCCATGCTTTTTTGAATGAAGGAGTTTGATGTAGTAAGTAAACAATGCGTGTGTTTACATAAACTTGTTAATCCAATAACTGCAGAAAATCAGATTTTGTCAGTTATCTGTTCATTGTGCTTACATACACTTGGATAATAAGATAATGAGAACTTTCTGGTTCACATGAATCAGGCAGTGATCGGATTTAACCTAATGTAAAACTTTCAGTGAAAAATAGGAAAATACTTCATATTTAATAACATTTAAAACTTTCATTTTGTTAAGCATGTATTTGGTTTCAGAGTCTCTGAAGGTGTTTTGTTGCCATCTTGCATTTGCTGCGTTCCAGTATTGCAATCTAGCTTTTGCACATACGTGGACTGAGAAATCCAAAAGACTGAGGGTATACGTGTGCTGAGAAATCCCAATATAGAGCTAAAATCAAGCTCTCTTTATTGGATTACATAATCAGGTTTAAAGGCCTTAATCCGATCTAAGAAATCTGACTATGCTGTTTACATGAGCACTTGAATAATCGGATAACTGCAGAAATCTGTTAATGTTCAGATTATTAAATGCATGTAAATGCCCTCCTTGTTGAGTTTCAACATGTGCTGTTCACTCCTTAGTCCATATATAGGGTTGATTTTAGTGCCCCTGACCAAATGACTTGGTCTTTGTTTTTCCAAGGGAAAGAACAGAACACACTTCTGCACATTTTATTGGATATGTAATGTTTATATGCTAAATTTAACTGGAAGGATCATAAAATGTGGCGTTGTATATTTTCTTCTTCCCAATATTAACACTAGCAGAATCTCTAAGTTTGCCATTTCTGAGTTTGTTCCATGTAACATTCTTAAAAAAAAAAAAAAAAAAAAGGTTAAGGCATAAAGTTGAAAAAAGGGTCATAGGAAAAAGACTGATGACAGTTTTTGGTACATAAAGCTACGCAAACTTCGTAAGTAGACCTCAGGGGCAGACCTCAGGGAGATAAATAACATTCAATAGCAATTTAGTATTTGGGCCCTTGAAGTACTGTGAAGTGAGACCTTGGAGTTCGACTTCACAGTCACAAGCTTTCTTCTGAAGGTAAGATTGAATGGTACGTCAGCTACGGAACACAGTGATCCTAGATCTCTTTTTGGCTTGATCTTCATTGTGAGACATTGTGCTGCTTCTTGAAAGGTTCTGTTTATGTCTCTATTTTTCTTTGAAGTGTGCGCATGTTCTCATCTGTTCCCTTTCATTAGGGCTGTGCACATAAGAGGAGGGTTATATTTGTAATAAGCAGGCCAGACATGCAGACCGCTATACACAATAACCACAATACAACTAACAACAACAGAACTACACAGGAAGCAGTGATAAACAAGGCTGAAAATGGTAGCAGACCCAAGCATGGAAAATGTGACTTTTACATCTAGACCTCACATTCAAATTATAAATGTAAAAAAAAAAAGATAAAAAAATAGACAAAAACTAATATTGATATTAATGTCTGCTTGCACACCTATGGAGTTTCTAATAGTATGTTAGAATCTTTTGGCCTTGTAAAGCTTGTAATAGATATTCCACAGATTTAATGTTAGCCATATAAAAGATATCCCTACACATTTTACTTTTTTATGTAGCAGTCACTCCTAAAGAGCCTTGGCATAGAGCTTCTCATGCTGTTTTCAATTTCTAAAAACTGACTGAAACCTGGTTAGAAACCTTGCATTTGGTGTTACATGTCTAGGACTTCCAGATGGCCTAAAGTGATGCTATTTTCTAACAAAGTTGATCTTAACCCATTGGAAATCAAACTTGTCACCTCCTTATTATACTGTTGGTTGCTGTAACATGTAAGGCATTCTGTTTAGCTCCTGAAGGCCTTGATAATGGGAGAGCTTGGTCAGCCATATCTTCCAAAATCAAGGGAAAGAGGACAAATCTTGGTTGTACAATTGTTTGTTTTTGGCATTCTAAGACTTCAACACTTTGTTTTTTTATGCAAAGCTTAAGAATTATCTAAGAGTATTACTACCATACATGCAGACTTTAAATACAACAAGAATAGTGATTCTGTTTAATAAAATGAATATAATAACAGCCATTTAAATGTTATTTCCCAAGAGATTATTATACCTTCTTTGAAGATTCCTGCTGGTAACAACTCTGAAATATAAAAGGAGTCACTTCTCCTGTTCAAGTGGTAAACTGTGGTAAATTTGTGATCCATAGAAAAAAGACAGCCGAAGAACAAAAGGCATAAAAATAGCTTTTTGGAATGTACCAAATGAAGAGCCTCTACTTGATGGTTAAGGAGTTAAGGAATCCAGGTGAGCTGTGGTGCCTTGCCTGCTGAGGAAACACAGTTATTGCAGTGATTTGGGTTTACGACATGGCGTATTCCCCCAGCCGGAGATAAGTAAGCAGGAGTGTTGAGCATACCCAAGCTGATGAAGACAGCAGAGGCCGTATGGATAGGCAGCCGACACAACATAATCCACTCAGCGTGCAATTCTCAACAATATCAGGCTACATTGTGTTCACCACATCAGTGGTACAGTACAAACCATTGAGCAGGAAAACAACGTCAAAGATCACAGCAGCACTATTCCGCCCCTCCCCTGGGTTTGTCTTCAAAGCCCCCATGTGCTATGAATCTTCCGCACAACAGGAAATGGATGACGGGTGCGGACAGAGGGAGATTTGCCCTAATCAGTCTATCTTGAGTTTTATTTTGTTCTTTTTCGGCCTTGCTTGAGGATTACACGGGAGCCTCTTTGCCTTCGCTCGCTCTCTTCAGAGCCACGCAAATTTCCGTCTGCTGGATTAACTGAGCTGAAAGGTCATTAAAGGGAAGCACGTCCCTTTTTATTTCCTTTGGGGTCAGACATTTGGGATTATCCATTGCCAGTAGGAAGAATATTAAGATTCAGACTCTAGATAGAAAGCAAGAGAGTGAAAGGGAAATAGATAGAGGAGATAGAGGGATGCAGGCAAGGGGTTAATTCCTAGGACTGACAGTGCTGCCTGTTTGAACCAAGTTGGTGTTTTCTTCCCTTCATATTAGGCTGCTGACCTCACTCATTACTCGTCTTGCCTCACTCTCTCCAGAGTGGCCTTTTGCGTCTGTATGATTACTCCAGCCAATGGAGAGATCTGCAGGAAGATAAAAAAAAAATTCTATTATGTCGGAAACATCAAAGAGCCCCCTCCCACCGTAGACTTGATGCTTGTATTGTGCTCTGCTAATCCTAATAGTGGACTATCCTGCTAACAATGGCCCAGGAAATCGTTTGAAGTCTCAATTGAAGCTCCCGGATAAGTGGGCTTTATAACGCTGGAGCCGAGCTACCTTCCCATCATCTTAATAAACTCTGGCATCAGTTTTAGATCTCTTCCAATTTGGGGGCATAACTGATCAGAATATCACAGGCTATGCCTAGTCACAGAGGTCAATGCCTCAGAGAGTTTCTTGAAACAGTTACTCCTGCTTTGTTCACATCTCTATTGGCTCTGCGTGCTTCATATGGAGTTGCCCTCAGCTCTGTGGAGTAGGTTTCTAAACCATGCTGCGTGAGGGCTTTAGGCTTGGACCTGGCCAAGTCTTTCAGGCCTCCCAGGCAGGCAGGCAGCATGGCGTGGCCCCCTTGGCAAGCAGATGAGCTAATGACAGGCCATTTTTCCATTGTACCTGAGCTCATAATAAGCCATACTCCAGTGCCTGCCTGTCTGCGGCTCTCCCAGGTACCCTGGCTTAGCTCCTAGGCAGTGACCCTCTCTTGCATCCAGGTAATTGGTCAGTGTAAACACCTACAAAAACCTTTTTTTTTCCATCCCCTTCAATTCAGGCCTCACACAATGGAACACATATCACTCGCCTGCGAAGAAGGTGGATAGGTGGGTGGGAGGGGAGTAATTGGCCAGGTGTCCGCTGGAGACCAGCTCCAATGATCTGGACCCACATGGGAGGCCTCAGGGCTGGCCCATTTCCTCCTATTCATCCTGTCAGTGCCCCCGTGTGATCAGACCTCCACACCGCACGAGGTATTTTTTATGCTCCTTTGGCTACTTTGAAGTTGTTTGTTTTACTCCTCTGTCCAGATCTGTGTATCTGTTGCCTTTCTCAGGGAAATGAGGAGCCACTTCCCCACGTATGGTCATCATCCTCGGACCTTAGCCTGAATAAATCATGAGGGATAGGGTCCTGCGGTACGGAGGAGGAAGATGAATAATTCTCCCTGCTACAACTTGGACGTGTTAATTCCCTTATTACCTGGGGGATATGGCAACCCAGACACCTTTGATGTTTGTTTAGCGTATTTTTGGAAGCGTGAATAGCCTGCTTTCATCGCTCCAGTGCCCTCTTGCTCGGGGTGGAGGGTGTTGCGGAGGCACAGCTCCATAGCTGTGCCAGTTAAATAAGGCTCTGCACAATTAGGGCCCTCACGGCCTGGTAATGAATCCCCAAGCAGATGAGTAATGTATTGGCCTGTCTGTCGCTTGGCTAACAGAGCTTTGTCTCCTTTAGCTGTGGCCGGGCGACAAATGGCTGACAAATGAGCCACGTACTTTGGCAGAGCGCTCTCCTGGAGTGTGCGCGCGGGCCCGGGTTTGGGGCCATACCTTAGACCCGCAGTAGCAGCCTGGTGGCCACCGCTTAGCAGCTGCATCCGTTTCTGTTGGTGCCGCTAATGTGTCGAGCTGTAAATGGAACTTGATCCCCTCATTAATGGCTAGAAGCCTCGGTCCATGGGGGCTCCTCTGCTTCATTCATGTTTCGGGCTCAGTCATGGATATTTATAGCACGCCCTATATGATTGGCTGACTCAAATTCTGGAAAAGGCAAGGGACTTCAGTCTTGCAAGTCAAAGACAGATCTCTTCAGGACGTCCCAGCCTCCAATGCTCTATGAAATAGATTTCATGCAGCGTGCCGGTCCAATAGGGTTCTTAATGGAGGAGCGCACGGGCGCACTCATTTCCAGTAACCCAGTAATAAAGTCCTTCACGTCTGTCCAGAACGGGTCAGTGCAGTGCAGGGTGGTAGCATGTGGCATAGGGCAGTTTACCTGAGCCCTCCATCTGGGCTCTTCAGTGTCCCTGTCCCTGGGAGACACGCTCAGAGCACGGCTTCTGTCCTCTGTCGCTACGGCAACAGCCGTGACAATTAGCGCGCTCTTAATTACACAGCAGCCGGCAAGGCTTGTTGTTCGGCTCCTCCAACCCACACACGCCGCTTCCAGCCCTTTCTGTCAGCCTGGATCACACATGTACCCATCCTGTAGTATTCAACGCTGGGGCTGGCGCTGAGAGAGGAGTAACATCTGTGAATCAGGAGATGACAGAGAGGGGAAAGGGGCGGCAGCGCTGGATGCTTACAAGCGTGACCGGTTGCAATGGGCTAGAAAGGCCGCAGTTATTAAGACTGAAAGACGGCAGGGGAATAGGGCCGGGCTCATAAAGGCTGGCTCCTCAGGGGAAGCTTACTAATGAAAAGACAGGAAGCTGTAGGTGGACGGCTGGAATATGATCTTCTTAGGAACAACAACACGCCACAATTAGGCTGGAATCATGTGCATGAGCGACGCTGTAACTAGACGCTCCTGCGGTCAAATTAATCACCTCGGCAGGGGCATGCCCAAAGAGCTGTTTCCTTTTGATCAGTCGTTTATCCGTGACTCGGGATAATTTGGCACTATTTTCTGCTCATAATGGCAGCAAGTCTGCGCTGAAGATGTGGTGTGGAAGGCTACTGTAAGGCGATGTCCTTCATGCACATCAAACTTTTAATGAGGGAAAGCCCAGGCAAAGTTTGCAGGGAGTGTGACAGAAAGGTTAACCCACTTGAGGCATAAGATTGCGCGCCTGCCTTGCACAAATTCAGAGTCTTGCTTCGCGCTCTACACCCAAGTGAACAGAGCTAGTTCTCAAGGTGATGCTGATCGGAAACTGCTGCACAAACGAAAGCACGTTAGCGTAGACAGAGGCGGTTTGCATGTACACAACTCTAGCCTGGGCTGTCTGTTTGAAGATCAGTGACCTATCCCGTCATCCCTATCCTGGCGACGCTGTCCCCTATGTCCCTTCTATTTCCATCACGTACTATCCATGAGCAAAATGTGACACATTCATTAAAAATAGAAAGGCCCATACATACATAAAGAGTTAGAGCTCAGAGTTAGCCCGCTGCTCTCTATGCCAGGCTAATGTATTTTATTGAAGGTGAACGAGGGGTGGGTGGAACGTCAACAGCATTTAGGCCATAAAGCATTTGGGTCTTGTCTTTCGGCTTTTACCTAACGGCTTTTGGTGAAGAACACTAAAAAGTGTTGCGGGGCTCTGCAGGGATCTATAAACAAGTGTATATTTGCACCACTTTATATGATTTTATCACGCATTAGTTGATATTAACACAGCGAATCAATACTACAGTCCTTCAGAACAGCCTGACGCTCTCTAAATGGATTGCGCTGACAATCCCGCTGTTTCAGACCTTACAAAAGACAGAGAAAGCACACGAGAGACGATAACGAGCGAGAAAACAAAAGTGCTGGATCTTAGTCTCTTGCTTAGAATGTGAGTCATCATATGGTGACATAAAAGCTTCGAACCAGCTTCAGCAAGTGTGCCCTAGGCTAACACAACTACACTAACAGCCTCTCTTTAAAGCGAGCTGTCTCAGGAGCTGTGAAAGCCCATTAAATTGCTTTTTAGACAATGGAGAGCATGATGTTTCACCCCCTTTTTTTTGTTACAGTATACAGTGCAGTGAAATTTTATAGGCAGAAAAATCAATCCATATCATCTAGACAGTAGCAAAAAGAGCACGTCGTATAAATCAGTGGCAATAATCCCAGGCTAATGGGGGATGGTCAAAGAGAAAGCGGCACACAGGGACTAAGATCTTTATTTATGTTTTGTGCTACCACCAATTACAGTTCATTCTCAATGAACGTAGGAATTCTGGACACTGTGCTGTAGTTTTAAAGGCCAGGGTGGAGGTCACTGCTGTGGTCTCCTTGGAATTTTACTAGTATCAGCTTCAGCCATACCTTAGCTCTGCCTGGCTCTACAGCAAGTAGAATTGGTGTTTTGGGTGTGCCACCATGTTTTCTATCCCTGTGTAAAAGATGCCCAAGGCTTTCTTCATTGCTGGATGCTTGAAATTTTCAGATTGAAAGCACATGCTCAGATCAATAGATGCTTCTAATTGAGTTAATCAGATGCATAAAAAAACACAACTAATTTGCATAAGATGCATATTCCTGTTGTTGCATTGCATATTCCTATTTTTTACAAAGTGAATTCCAGCCCCTGGAAACACATATTTGGTGGGCCTTTAGCTGTTTGAGTAGAGTTTTTGGCAGCAGGTTACACAAAGTCACTGCTCTATAGGGGTGTGTGATATATATCGTCTATGATTATATCTTAATTGCTGTGTTAACGACGCATGAGCTGACGAGTACGCTACTGACTGGAGGAAAACAACAATAAGAACGCCTTGACTCCACGTGCTTTAGTACAGGCTGCTGCGAGGGTGCATTGAGAGTGCTCGCATAGGCTTAAGCTAGCATAGCTGCCTAAACAACACAGCTAATGTTGAAAATGAGTGAACACACTACGCCAGGGAAAGAAACTCAGACATTGCCAGCCTCGCAGTTACTGCCTTAGAACCTTAGAACTCCTAGGTGAGGAACTGGTTTGAATTTGAAAAGACTGACATTGCTCAGAACACAGCAATTTGCAGACTTTTAAGAAAGCAGTCGTTCGACAACTAACCTGTCCCCTCATCTCCTAACAAACCACCGCACAGAGTATGAGGAGTATGAAGAGCTTCAGGAGCCCACTGTCAAAGACAGACCTAAACCAGCTAAGGTGTTTGACTAAACACACACTCAGCTAACTTCAGCGGAGTCATTAACTGAAAAAACGCCTTCATCCAATGATGCTGGGATTGGCTCCAGCCCCCCTCTCCACCGTGACCTCAACTAGCGGGATAAAGAGGAAGACAATGGATGGATGTTGGATATAAATATCCTTTACATTACAGAAAATATCGAGATATTATTATAAGATATCGAGATATTATTATAAGATTATGTACACAGTACCAAAAGCACAGGTAGCATAAACGCAACATCCATTGCAGCACTTTCCGGAAGCATTCATCTGCTCCTCACAGTTACTCCAGTGAAGACGAAATAAATTCAAATCGTATGTCTGAAATGGGTATATATATATAGATGGAAAAAACATCAAATTCAAAACCCCAAACTGTCAAGCATATCTTACCTCTGACGACGCAAATCAGTGAAAAGGGTGATGCAAACTTTGTTGACACTTTGATGATACTCTGTGGAAGTAGCGGGTCTCTCGTTTGCAGATCCCACATGCGCATCTTTTGAATTTCTGGAGTTTTAAATTCAAAGTACATTCACAGGAACGCTAGCTCATTGCTAAAGCCCTGAAAGCCTGATGGGTGGGTAGTGGAACGGTAGCTAAGCAGTGATCGGAGAAGAAAATGAAAAGTATGTTTAGAAAAGATGGAGAGAGCATGTGGATTATAATCAGCCATAAAAAATGACAATAAACACCGTCCAAGTCCTAACACTCATTACGTAGATGTGTTTTGAACTGAGACAAAACAGCCAGCTAAGCACCTACGTGATATCATAACCAAGCTGCCCAACACTACGTTATTTAAACCATGTTATTTAGACTACTAATGTTAGATGTGGGATAATATATAATTTGTTACGTGTCACAGCCCTAGTCGACACACGCGGAATCAAAGTCTTTAATAGGGCAAAACCGTAATACACTAATCCAAAAAACAGGCAGGGTCCAAACCAACAGATCAAAAACAGCAGAGGGGCAACTGCTTGACAAAGCAGTTTATATCCAGACAGGTAAATGAATATCAGGTGCACTAGTACTCCGGGGACGTGGCTGTATTGGATGCTGACGGATGCCTAATGGTGACGTTATCTGCCCGTGACCTCTGGGAACCGTAGTTCCCAGGCCAAGCTCTATTCAATGCATGCCTCAAATCACAGATGGGCAGCTCTGCCAGCAAAGCTGTCTTTCTATTGGTCCAGGGTTTGTTTACATTTTGACTTGATGTGAGCACCTGATGATTTCAGTGTGAACCTACCAAATGTTCTGTAAGGCAATACGATGCTACATTTGAGTACTTCTACAGCTTTGTTTGTGTTTTTTCAGAATTGGTCATTGGGGCCCCTTATGGGCTTGGGATACTAGCTATGGCTCATTAGTCTGGACATAGTCACACCCCTGTTATTAAGTATGTATCTCTATTTTTATCATTTTTTATTTGGACAAAATTTGAAAATATCGGCCTTTTTTAAAACTGTTGAACTTTCATGATTAATGGGCCAATAAAAACATTCCACCATTACTTCAATTGAAAGCTAACAAAATTGTAACAAAATTGCAACTTTAACTAAAATCTATTCAACTGCCTAAAGTTAAGTCTGTTACCAACAGTAGGTGGATTTTTTAAGTAAATAGGACTCCAGCTTGCCAGATAAGGGTAATGGAAGTGGAGAAGAAGAATAAAGTAAGGAGAAAAACTAAAGCTATGGAAATTCGAGAGTAAATGTTTGGATTAAACGTTTTGGTCTCACTGGGTTCGGACAAATACTTCAAGCTGTATTGTAAACCAGCCACAGATGTGACTGATCCGTTAATGTGGGTTACAATGGCTTTGTCTTGCCGTATAAATAGTTATATAATTAGGATGGGTTTAACTTTGTAAGTGTGTTTGTTTTGTCAACAGGGCACGCTGCAGGAAGTAAACAAGAGTTAGCATGAATTGAAGCGTTTAGCACTCGCTGAAGTGCTCGCTGTTTGCGCATGATTGGTATAATAATCTCTCTAACTTCTTAAGTAAATAGCTTTTTCTCTTTCAAGGAAAATACATCTTCTTTAAAGGCTAATTCTTAATGCTGCGAGAGACAAGGTAGGCGGATATACATGCCAATGTCTTTTATTTGACTCCATATTGAACAAAAACAGACGTAAACAGACAGACGGGAAGTTACCGGTACAACATACACAATTCTTGACAGAGAGGGGAGGCTTTACACAAACACATGAGACACCAAACACAGGACACCTGGTGAACATAACGTGAGAAAGGGGGAGGGCAGAGACACGGAGCACATGACATAAAGGTAAATAAAGACCACGTGGACTTGACAGGACGTAAACACAGGCAAGCATGACAGGCTAGGACAAGGGAAACAGGGCAGAGCGTGACAGTTGCGTGCCATGATTCACAAGATTGGCATCACCTATTTACCTAACTGGGAAAAAACCTTTATTTCGTAGTTTGAAATATCGTGCCATATCACCCATCCCTAATTATCACATCAGGGTACTACTTTTACTGTTTTTAGCAAAAGAAAAATTTACACATTTATCATTTCCCATTATATATCCACTAGAGACAGATTGTATCTGTCCAGTATCATTCATTTTACTTCAGTCCTGGATATATGGAGATATATGGAGTGCATTATTTAGTATCGTGACATTCTGGATCATTGACTTTTGTTACAATCTGATGAATTCTTGTATTTTTTAATATCACAGTTAGGAGTGTGCCATATCATATCATATGCAATAATTAAATTTTAATTTTAATTTTGTTGCAGTAGTGTATTCTTAAAATATGTTTTTTTTTAATTCAATGTTTTGTCATATCGCCAAGAGTATTGTTATCGCAAAAATACCATGAAATATCGTGATATTATTGTAGGGCCATATTGCCCACCCCTACTACAAAATGGCAATGTACATGCATTGGCTAAAACATAATCAGATTTTCACACAACTAAAATTATATACTAAAATTTATAAAGAGATCCTAAATGAAACAAATATGGCAAAAGAGATACACAGTTGATACACATTATTATATTACATTATATATAATATCCAGACTAATCAATTTGTGCAGCACTGACAGCAGCTAGACGGACTCAGAGACTCAGTAAGGTCCTGGCAGGTTCTCACAGGTATCTGGAGCCATGCTGACTGCACTGCCTCCCACAGCTGATGGAGGGCACATGGAGGAGGATCCATCGACAGACCACTACCATCCAGGTGGTCCCACAGATGCTTAATTGGGTTCAGGTCTGGAGAATTAGGGGTCCAGGGTAGTACTTGGAAGTCATGGTCAACCAGTGTTCCAACCAATCTTCCAACCAACGTGGGACATGTCTAGCTGTGTGACATGTTGCATTGTCTAGCTGGAGGATCCCAGCCACCCCAGGAAAGACAATCAGCATGTATGGGTGTACATAATCTGCAAGGATGGATTCATAGTCAAATCGGTTGAGAATGCCTTCCACATGGATGAGTGGGCCCAGAGAAGGCCATGAAAATAATAATAATGTGACTCGATTGTGTACTTGACCATTTATTTATTGGAGAAAACAATCCATTTGTGTAGCAATAACTGCAACGGGACATTTCCACTGACTGTTTAGCACTAAAAACAAAAAGAAAAGGAACAAACACAGATACTAATTAAAAATACATCTGAGGTGTTCTTTCTGTCATGATGAACCCATAGTGGTTAATGTTCCACATCTACAGATATCTGCAAACATTTGAAAACAGCAGGTACCGACTCCCATATAACACATACCTTCATACCTTCAGATACCTTCGCTATTGTTACCTACACCAGAGCGGAGCAGTGTGGCAACATTTCCAAGCACGTCTGTGTCACTCCTCTAAATGGGTTTATTGAGAGCCGCATTACAATGGTAAACAAACAACCCCCTCCGGCGCTGCTATTTGCCGAGTGGGCGTGTGTCATGCCGCCTTTCTAGAGTGCCTGGGTGGCTTTGCACCTCCGCAAATCTGGGCGAAATTTGGTTGGACACATTTCACGTGGAGGTTAAGCGGGTAGTAATGTGCTTTGTGTTGATGTGGATGCCTGAGGCACGCAGGCGGCTCGCCGTGCATCTATATGAAGGACACACACTTCTGAGATGGCCTGGGAATCAATCGGTCTTGCCTGGTTTTAAGAGATTTGGGTGGCTGTATAAGAGGTAAGCAGGAGGAGCCATGCAGAAACTGAATGGGAATCTATTTCTTTTGTCTTTATGTTTCTCACTGTGCACTCTGGAGTGCATACAGATAAGCAATGGCGAGTGATGGTCACACAGCTCCTCATTGAAACTGTAAGCTACTACAGACATTCTACTGTAGTAAATGTTTTTCTAATACACTGCGTACCAGCACTAACTGGCCATATTATCGGAAACATCTAGCCATGACATTAAAATCAGTTCCTTATATCTATATACACTAACGCTCAAAAGTTTAGGATCACTTTAGAATTTCATTTCAAGCAAATTTCATGCAATTCACAAACAACATTGTCCACTTCACAATTAATGTAAGAGTATCAGATAATCTTTAAAGAATAAAAATGTTTGTATTAAAGTCTATTTTTGTATAGAGGCTTATTTTGCATATAGTTCTATTATCAGCAATTCTCAGTCCTCTGTCTAAATCTCCTGGTACGGCCGCCAATCCAAGTTAAGGATGTTATTGGGCTAATTGGTTGTTAGGACACTCTTGCTCAATTGTGATGCACAGCTGAAAAACATTCTACTAATAAGTGAGTATAAAAGGGAGCACAACATTCTAGGTTAGTTTAGTATCTGAAGCATCAGCAGTTGATGGCTTGCTGACCGGCTCAAAATGACCAGAAAGAATCAACTTTCTTTAGAGACCCGTCAGTCCATTGTTGTGTTAAGAATGGAAGATACTCCATTGGAAACATTTTACTGTGATCCCAAACTTTTGAGCGGTAGTGTATATTATCTGTTTTATCAGTTCCACTTACCATATAGGAGCATTTTGTTGTTCAACATTTACAAACTATAGTCTATCTGATTCGCTGAATACACTGTATATACTCTTTCACCCTGTTCTTTAATGGTCAAGACCACCAAAGCGCAGGCACTTTTAGAGCGGTGGATAATTCTCAGCAATGCAGTGAAGTGACACTGATATGACGATGGTGTGTTAGTGTGTGTTGCGCTGGTATCAGTGGATCAGATACAGTTTTTAAACACCTCAGTGTCACTGCTGGACTGAGAATAGTTCATAGTGCCATGTGGGCAGCAGCCAGTGAGCACTGATGAAGAATTAGAGAATGACCAACACAAACTCTGCAGCCACAGATGAGCTATCATCTCTGACTTTACATCTACAATGTAGACCAGCAAAGTAGGCGTGTTGAATAGAGTGGACAGTGTTTAAACACTCCAGCAGCACCACTGTGTCTAATACACTCGTACCAGCACAACACATACTAACACACTACTACTATGTCAGTGTTACTGCAGTGCTAGGAATGACCCACCACCCTTATAATATCTGCTCTGTGGTGGTCAATTTGGGGTTCCTGACCACTAAAGAACAGGGTAAACGGGGGCTAACAAAATATGCAGAGAAATAGATGGACTACAGTCTGTAGGTGTAGAACTAAAGCTGTAAATGAAGCTGATAAAGTGGTCAATGTGTGTAGATACAATGAAATGGTTTTAATGTTATGGCTGATCAGTGAAGGTGCATTATTAACAATAAGTGACTGTAGCCCATCTGTTGCTGCACAATTTGTCAACCACATTCTACCCCATCCATCAACAAAAAGGGCCCACCATAGGACCATCATTGATCAGATATTATGTGGGTGGTGGACCATTCTCAGCACAGCAGTGACACTGACAGATTGCTGGCATGTTAGTGTGCGTGGTGCTGGCTGGTACATCTGCGCATCAGGTACAGCAGTTTTGCTGGGAATTTATTTTAGCACAGTGTATACTCAGTGGCCAGTGTGTAATGTATAACGTGTTGCATTGTCTTGCTGGAAGATCCTATCCAGACCAGGAAAGACAATCAGCATGTAAGGGTGTACATGATCTGCAAGGATGGATTCATCCTTTTATGCCCAGAGAAGGGCATAAAAATAATAATAATGTGACTTGACTGTGCACTTGGCCATTTATTTATTGAAGAAAATGATCCATTTGTGTAGCAATAACTGCAACGGAACATTTCCAGTACCTGTTTAGCACTAAAAACAAAAAGAAATAGAACAAACCCAAGTACTAATTAAAAATACCTGTGAGGTGTTCTTTGCAACAGTGTCATGATGAACCCATAGTGGTTGATGTTCCACATCTACAGATATCTGCAAACATTTGAAAACAGCAGGTACCGACTCCCATATAACACATACCTTAATACTTTCAGATACATTGAGTGCGGGAACATTTCCAAGCACCACAGAAAGGCAGTTATTAGGCAGTATATATACGTCTGTCCATAGGGGGGGCTTCAAACGTGAATTTACAACAGTTGTGTAAAATATACTCCGCAACTGTAGAGGGACCCCAAGAGCAAAAAAATAAAATGCACCATGACGTCTCTACAGGCCACGTTGCTTTAGAACCTGTAATATGATGAGGGATGTCCAGACCGTTGCATACAACTGTGTGCTGACTAAAATGATAAATGCCTCATTTCGTATTAAACCAAAAAAACACTAGCCACTAAAATCCAGACAAAAGCAGCTACCTTAAAGTATAATCTCTGAGAATAAAACGTAAGGCTTACAGATCTTATCCTGAATGGAAATTGTCTGTAAAGGGTTTAGGGACTCTCTCTTCTTGATAGATCATTTTCCACCAGTTGTATATTAGCATAATTAGATGTTTTAAAATATTATATGCCAAGTGCACAATGTTTATATCCTCCCCTGGTAGCACAGGCAAATGCAAAATATGTATTAAGGACTAGCATGGATACAGTGTGTAGAGCTCATGTATGGATTAATTGCACACGTAATTAATATTGCTGTCTCAGAGATATGGAAATGAAAACGTTACATTCTGGCTGACTTCTCTTTGCAGAACCTCTTTAATTTGGCCTCACTGGAGGGCTTTTGAGCATGAACTGCTCGTTTAAGGTTCACCCACAGAATGTCAATTGAATTCAGGACTTTGACCAGGCCACTCCAAAACCTTAATTTAGTTTCTTCTCAGCCATTCAGAGGTGGACTTGCTATTGTGCATTGGTTCACTCTCCAGCTGCAAAAACCCAATTGCACTTGAGCTTCAGATCACGCACTGACGACTGGGCGTTTTGCTGCAGGATTTTCTGGTAGAGAGCAGAATTGATGGTTCTGGCAACAATGGCATGTCCCTTAGGCCCTGGGGCAGCAAAGCATTGCTGCACCATCAACACACTACCACCGCGATGTTTGATGGTAAGATGTTCTTATTGTTTTGCTGTGTTAGGTTTTTCCCAGATATAACGGGACAAGTCTTCTAAGAAGTTTCGACATTTGACTTATCAGTACACAGAACATTATTCCACAAGGCTTTGGGGGGGAGGGGGGTGTCTGTTTTTGGCAAATGTGCGATAAGCCCCTATGTTCCTCTAGGTTAGCAGTGGTTATCACCTTGCAACTCATGAATCCCATGGATACCATTTTTGTCCAGTGTCTTTCAGTCTCTTGATAAAATTTTAAATGCTGACCTTGCAGCGATTCCTCCAGTACTTCAGATGTTTGTCTGGGTTCCTTTTTGTGAATTCCTGGATGAGTCATTGCTGTTCTCTTGGAGAAGAGGGGTCTTTGGAAGGCGAGCTTCTGGAAAGATTCACCAGTACTCTGCATGTGCTCTATTTGGAGATAATAATGGGTCTATCTCAAAACCTTGTGATTGTCCACGTAGACAGCATTTAATGTCATAGCATTTTAATGTCATTCTAAGATATCTTAAATATGCTGTCCACTGAGGTACCTTCCTTTGGCCAGATTAAAAGGAAGCCTCAAATGGTTTCTCAGCTCCTAAGGCAATTCATGATGCAACTCAAGCAAAACGTTTCCAACATGTTGGACACAAACGGCAAGCTGTGTGGCAAGCAGAGCTACAAGTGGTGAAGTCATTTTCAAATGTAAGTTATCGGCAAGCAGCGCTCGTCTTCTTAAACGTGGGCGTCTGACTGCAGCACATCAAATCTGATCTGCTTCACTCCTCCTGAGCAAAAATAATCAAAACTGCAATAAAGAATACAGTGTGCTGAAACGCTGAGGAGATACTTGCAGCTAAGTCCACAGTATCTAACCAGAGGGTCTCAATAATTTGTCTTATAAGAAGACATGTTGGTAAGAATGCTGCCTACTGAAACAGTGGTCAATGCCTACTTAGGCAGCTCACTAGGTTTTGAGGTAGAACCAATGTCTTTTACTTTGGTTTGCCATTACTATAGCTTTGATTGCATCCCTGCCTGTGAAGATTTTTTCAGTGCTTCCAATTAAGTAATGAGCTGCAGCTGATTAACAAAGCCTTTCCTGAGTTGATGTGATTGGCTTGAGTAAGGTTGTTGACTTCTGCTGGCAAAATTGTTGGTTTTTTGAAGAAGGAGTGGAGACTTTGTTTAGGAGTTGAGAAGTTTAATTTGCGTGCTCTTCCTTCCAGCCAAGTCTAATTTAAGCTTTTCTTAAATAATCAGCTATATTAAAAAACACACCTTCTTGTTGTCCCTTTGTCTAAAAGACCCAGAAACCCATACTTGATGGGATAATTACCTTTGTAATTAAAATGGAGGTGTTGAGGCCCAAGAAATTTACAGTCTATCCCATCTAGGAGCCAGGATGTCTCCCAGATAATTCCTACAACATTTGGCATTGCTAGATTGTAAGGTTGGCTACTCATTGGATGTTGTTACATGACAAAGCGACACACCATGACAAAAGGACATACCAAGAGAGACTTGCAAAATGCAAACAAGATACACAAAAGACAAGAAATAATATTTGATATACTGGTTCACTTGAGTTCACTTTAATGGTATACTGCTTAATATATTGGACATGTGCTACAGGACCAGAACTGAATTGGTTTACATGAAAATAAGCTTGATCGTGCTTTGACCTCTACTGTTGCTTTCTCACTCAAAATGGTGACTTCTGAGGTAGCTGATGCCCCAACTGGTGGCAACATATAAAAATCTGTATCTGCTTCAGTTGTGATCTGACCAAGCCATTATCTTATAACGATGACCTGAAGAATCTTTTTTAATATCTACCGAACACATTATAACCAACGATCAACCAAAGAGATTGCTTGAGTTAAGCCTCTGTAATTGTGTTCTACTCTGCATGACTATATATGCATTAGCATTTAAATGAATCTCTGCTTCTGAATAGCATCCCGACCACCCAATGTCAAACCCAGAGGGCAGTTAGCGAAGGAGGCAAAGCCAGGCTGACCTGCACCCTTATTATGCCTCCTTCCCCTTCTCGCTAACCCAACACAATGAGGGAACCGGTGCTCTAGGAAAGGTGGCATCTGCTGTTGTCTGGCACCGCCACGGGGGGGTACAGAGCGGACACGGCCTCAGCCAACGAAGAAGAGGGTGTTTATGTGAGGGGCCAGAGGAGGGGTAATGAACGCACAGCTGCGCCATTATCTCGGCCGGCCACAGTGGCATTAGGACCTGGCCTGGGCCAAGTCACTGCTGCGGGGAGCTGATGGTGTCCAGCTGATGGGCTAGCTGACTTTCTCGTAGTCTGATGGAGCCACGGCCATTACTTTCAGGGGCATTAATGATACGGCTGCCATGCCAGAACAGGCTGTTCCGTGCCATGATGACGGTAACTAGCTTAGCTGGACATACGGACTAATAGATAAGAAAAGGGTGGCCAGAGAGCAGATCAGTGAAAAGTAAAGGAACAAAGATACAAAGAGAGTTTGAGAGTGCGGCAAGAAAGAGAGAAAGAAATGAGAGAATGTGATTTAATGACTAATATTAAACATATAATGTAATGCTGCTGTCTGTATTTGAAGCTGTTTAGTGCTAAAAATATCAATATCTGTATTCTAAATGTGAGAAATGGCAGAATGGGAGCATGGTGTAAAATATCAATTGATCTGGTCCATACTGCAGTGTTTTTTAAACAGGAATCAAAGTACAATAAAACATTTTCACTCTGTATCGTGACATATTTCTGGGAAAGATGTGAGAAGGTGAAACAAGATGTTATTGGTTAATATCAGCTGCATATTTTTCCTTGTCTGCTGATTGATTGATTGCTCAAAACAAAAAAAAAACATGTTTGAAGTGAGCAAAAGTCATTAGACTGAAAATGAAAAATAATAGCTATTCGTAAGTTCAGAAGATATAACAATCTTGATTTATTGGTACCACCCATTAGAAACCAAATGTAATTTGTTGATTAACATGTAAGGCCTTCATTCCAGCTCCTTAAGGCTTAACCAATGGGAGATCATTTGTTATAAATTGTTATAAAGATATTATAGATTTTTTCAGCTTATTTCTAAACATTTTTTACTTACTTTTACTTGGCAGAACTCTTTGCTCATTTAAAGTTTATTATACTTTATATACATTTGTTAAATTCAAGAAATAATGAAACAATGTTAGATTGTTTCCAAAAAATAAGATATAGAAAATATTGGATATATCTACTAAATTGAAGCATTTTTCAGCCAAGAAATATATATATATATATATATATAAATGGACACCACAAAGGAAAAATCATGACTGAACAAAATTCTATTGTCTGTCTTAGGATCCTCACTCCTTTGTTTTTAACCAAAGCATAATAGCAATATAAAGATATTATTATCTAACTTGCAGAGAAAAAATACAGCAAGCACAATAATTCTAATGATGCTTCTAAAAAATGCTTCTTTTCAGTGCTTATAATTAGATTTTGGGGTCTACCAGAGCAGATTTACATGCTTCAAGTTTCCCAAACACAATATTTTTCTTATAACGTACATGTGCATTGATCAGACTCCCTGTTAGAACTTCTGTGTCTTTAAGCTCTGCCTCATGATGACCTCTGTGTGCTAGGAATGATCAACTCACTCACTCTGTTCCGATTGGTCAGGGCAGCATCCTGTTTCTTATAATGGCATCGATTCTACCGTAGCAGTTTGAATCTGACCGTGAAAGTCAGGCAGGACAACTTGGTAGATCCACTTTCTCGAGCTAGACTAAGGCAGGACGTTTCAGTGCTGTAAGTTTTTACTGTTTTAGTTTTCAAAGCTTGCCGACAGGTAGGAAACAAGGATTGTGTTATAAGATTACATCAACTTGTAACTGAGCAAAGGGCTGGAATTTCAACAAGGCATTTCAGGCAGCTGAGAAAAGCCCCTCTGGCGTGTACTTTTTGTTTACTGTTTACATGCACAAAAAGCTACACGACACTAACGTAAAGAACAAAACCTGAAAAGCATAAAAGGTCCTGCATCCTGAGCTTCTATTTTTTAAATATATATATATTAAATATATATAATATATATATTTTTTTTAACAATGTTCATTTATTTGATGGATGCATGAAAGATTGCAATTGCGTACCAAATCAATGTGATGTGTAACATGCCACTTCATGGATGTGGGAAGGTTGGAGGTGCAGCAATTTCAAACAGCATATACATGAAGTGAATGATGACTTCATGTGAAAGTATTTGCCTTTTTTCATTTCTCTTTCCTTCATACTTTACATCAGACAGAATGTATCATACTACACTATAACAAGGCGAGGAACATCTCTCTCTCTCTCTCTCTCTCTCTCTCTCTCTCTCTCTCTCTCTCTCTCTATATATATATATATATATATATATATATATATATATATATATATATATATATATATATATATACATCTGAGACATCAGGCTGCTGACACACATCCCCTCTCTGCTCTCTCATACTGGATGAACTAAATGCAAATTTACTGAGTGCCAACCAGTCACATTGTCAATACATGGCACAGTAACCGACTGTGATGGAGACACTCGACACTCAAGCAGTAGGATTACTGTGTTTACATGCTGACGTTGACTTTAATAGCACTACTCTGTGCTTTACTGCAAAAACACGGTTTTAAACTGGGAAATTACATGACCAGCATTCAGTCATTTTAAGAGTGCATACAGCTGTATACAGGCAGCACAGTATGAGCCGATGTGTACATTTAAAACAGTATCCACTGTTCAAAATGATTCCCATTAATACAGTATAAAAGAGCATCTATATGACATTCATGGGGACATGGGGGGTCCAGGACCCCATCATTAACTATCTGGATATGTCTCAAAATGCTGGCTGGTCCCTAAAAAAGCAAGTTTATTATTACAATATGCTGTCATCATTTAGCTGCTTCCCTCCACAGTTTGTGAGCTTCGGTTTTCAGTACTCTAACTAGCTGACTAGAGCGTCTCAGGGTGGTGCTGTAGCAAATTGGATAATCCAGTTCACAGTCTAGCAAATAAAATACACACCATAACATATTTGTAAATCTGAAAAACAAATTTTCCCAAATTTTTGGTGGAAAGAGTAAATTGTTACCCATTTCTCTGACGAATGACAGAAGAGTAGATGTGTGAGAACTTAAACCAAACGTTTTGTTGCCATTAAAGCCAGCATCAGTGGATTAGCAGGGCAACATGGCTTTTTTGGATATTGATGATATTAAATGTTCTTAATAAATACTGAATAATATCCTCTTGATAACAAGTGAACTCGCTTTTTGGAGTAAAGTAAGTCTGATGCACTCAAGTGAACCGAAACTGTCTCTTCATTCATAATCCAACACACATCCTACACAGCGAATGCCGTTTGAGCCGCACGTTTAAAGGAACTCCTTCAAATGTTCTTCTTTCAGGATGACTAAGGTGTAATACTCGTTGTAGTCATTACTCCTAAGGGCGGTTTGTGTCAGAACTACTTAAAGAAGCAGTAAAATCACAGGAGTAGTCCTCCCTTTGTTGCCTTTTCCCCATGCACAAACTCTGAGCTCTAAAAATACAGCAGCTTTGCTGAGTGAATTAAAACTTGAATCGCGGGATATAAATAACAGCTAAATTGCCTGGTTATCAAGATGAATAATATCAACAAAGGAACGCAGAAGCCTTCGGTTTGAAAGGAACAAATGGCGCGCCCGTGCGTCTGCAAGTGGGTGCATATTTTAAATGACATTGTCTACCCAGAGGAGTAGAGGAAATCAAATTAAGGTACGAAAAAACAGAAGAGTGGCGGAAGTATATAAGCTCGGGAAATAAAATCATTAATCTTCATGAGCTCCCCTTAGGAAATCAAATAAAAATAATGCACTATTGTATTCCATTATGGTATTTTAGGCTGGTGCACAAAGTTCTCTGGAATTCGAAGTGCTAAAAATATGCAGGCTTTCTCAATTTCTTAGGCCTAGCGAATGAATAAGCACCATGAGGCATCAGACACTAAGATGTTCATGAAAAGTTGTTCTTGGAGGGCCCATTAGCTCGGATTCATATATATATATATATATATATATATATATATATATATATATATATATATATATATATATCACACATGTACACAATCAACTGTACCATTAAAACCACATCCTTGTATATACAGACATTCTCCATTTTATCATTGTAATTCTACTATTACAGAGTATAGACCATCTGTTTCTCTATACACTTTGTTACCCCCCTTTTACCATGTTCTTTAATGATCAGGACCCCTAAAGGACCACCACAGAGCAGATATTGTTTAGTTGGTGGGTCTTCCACAGCACTGCAGTGACACTGATATGGAGGTGGTGTGTTAGTGTGTGTTAGGCTGGTGTGTGTGGATCGGACACAGCAGTGCGGCTGGAGTGTTTTTAAACACTGTGTTCTCTCTCTGTCCACTCTATTAGACACGCCTACCTTGCTGGTTCACTGTGTGGATGTAAAGTCGGAGATAACAGCTGCTCATCTGTTGCTCATCAGCTGCACAGTTTGGGTTGGTCATCCTATAGTCTCTAATTAATGGTCACAGGCAGTTTCCAACAGAACACTGTTGGCTGGATGTTGCTGGTTGGTGGACTATTCTTGGTCCAGCAGGGACACTGAGATGTTTTAAACCTCCAGCAGCTCTGCTGTGTCAGATCCACTCATACCAGCGCAACACACACTAACACACCACCATCATGTCAGTGTCACTGCAGTGCTGAGACTTATCTGCCTCACTAATAGTGCCTGCTGTGTGGTGGTCCTGTGGGGGTCCGGACCATTAATGAACGGGGTAACAGGGGATAAACAACGTATGACATTAGTAAACAAGAACCTATCTTAAATTGCACATGTTGCTGTAGTTATTGAAGTGGAGCTAATAATATAAGGACGTGTGTTTATTGTTATGGTGTATATATATATATATATATATATATATATATATATATATATATATATATATATATATATATATATAATTACAGCAACACCTGCAATTTAAGACAGGTTCATGTTTAGCACTGTGTTCATCGCCTCTTCTTTTAACAACACTCTGAAAATGCTCGGAAACTGAGGAGATGATTGCTGTAGTTTTGAAAGTAATATGTTTTCCCATTCTTGCTTGATATAGGACTTCAGCTGCTCAACAGTTCAGACTCTCCTTTGTTGTATTTTTGGCTTTTTAATGCACAAAATGTATATATATATATATAATATATATATATATATATATATATATATATATCGTCCAGCATTAATGGAGCCTTAACAGATGTGCAAGTCATAGGTGCCATGTGCTCTAATGCCTTCAATACTATCACAGATGCTGGCTTTTGAACTGTGTGCTGATAACAAGCTGGGTTGGGGGGGGCCCGGTGTCCATAATTTCCAGAAACATTTCACATTTTGATTTGTTGGCCAACAAAACACCTTTCCATTTCTTCTCATCTAAAATGAGCTCCAGTCAAAGGAAGGCAGCAGCATATATCTGTGTTCACAGGCGATGGTTTTGGGTATAGGTCTGAGCTCATGCAGCGATTTCCACTGCACAGTCATGCATGTTTTAATGTAGTGCAGGGCCTAAAAGTCATGGCCATCTGATACATCCCTTTCATACAGAGATCGCTGCATAGATCATAAGTTCTTTGCTATTTAATGATGAAAAGCGTTATTCTTGAACTGCTGCAGATACAGTCTTTACAATGCGGTGAACACCTCCCCATCTTTACTTCTGAAAGACTCTGCTCTCTGGAATGCTCTTCACACACAGTCATGTTACTAGCCTGTTGCCTAATTAACCTAATTAGGTTAATAATTACACAACTTTAGCAGTCTTTTGTTGCCCCAGTACCATCTTTTTTAAAACATGTTGCTGACATCAAATTCTAAATTGGCAGATATCTTTCAAACAACAATAAACATTATCAATTAACATATCAATTAACAGTTAATATGCAGTTTTTGTGCTATTTTCAATTACATATAGTGTTTAAATGATTTGCATATTATTGCATTCTGTTTGTATTCACATTTTGCACAGTGTGAAAACTTCTTTGGAAAGATTGGAAGTAATATAACATGTAATAACATTAAAAGTACTAACTTTATAAGAATTTTGTTACCTCTGCAAAAGTAGTTATGTATGATGTACGTAAGGGTTTTATTAAAAAAAAATTGAATTACACTTTAATGTTTAAATTTTTCTATGATATACATGCTGAAAGACTATATGCTATATTTATTTTTTTTACCACAAGTGTTAAAAAATAAAAATGTGTTTTGTGGATTGCTTTATACTTTAGCTTTTAAACCTTTTTATATTAAAAATAGTTGCAAAAAGGATATACAGAATTTTGAAATAATACATACCTAGTTTCTATAAACTATGTGTAATTTATACATACATGTGCTGCCTGCCACAGCTGACTGCAAGACTAGGGCTGTATACAACGGGCACAGCGCAAGTGTTGCAAACTCTGCAAGCAGTCTGTTGAAGCATCTAATCATGGTAACCTGTAACCCTACAATCCCATTACAGTTTGACATAAGTAGTCATTTGTAATCAATTGTTCATTAGTTGTTTGTTAGAGTATTAAAACACTATTAATTATGCCATCCAGTTATACAATTATCAGATTAATTACTATCAGCCTATATTGCCAGGTAAGAGCAAATACTTCTATTGTCTTTAAGGTTGTTTTAATGTTAAGAAATGACACAATTAGATGATAATAATCAGTTTATTTATAGAGATTAAGGTTAAGGTTTATTTATATGATGTTGTCACAAAGCAGCTTTACAGAAATAAAACTTGTATGCTTTACATACGGGTGATAATAGCTCAAAGAGCCTGACATACAGATGTTTAACAGAAGAAATTCCAACTATTAAGTTAAATTCATATAAAGCTATAGCATCGATCAAATGAAAAAGATAAATGCCAAAAACAGACTGAATTTTAATTAAATTGAATTTTAAGTTAAAGTAATATGTTTTTAAAGGCTTAGCACCAGCTAATATGAAAATGTCAAACACATTAATATAGTGGAATTTGACTTGTGACTACTAATAATCAGAAAACTTTTTATTTTAAATTCAAGGAATAGGCCTTAAAAGACTGTTTAGCTCTGCCCGCTGTTCGAAAAACTGCCATAGGCGTGATGTGTGTGACGTAGATGGTGGACAACATGCTAGAAGATGCACTTATGGTAATGCAAAATGACAGAAAGATGTTGTTGTTTTTGTCTGCAATAATTGGATGTACAGTGGAACTCGTGCAAAAACAGCCCAAAGATCCCAAAATATCCAGAAAGTGGACTAAACCTGTCAACTTTAAACGGGCACATTGGAAAGGACCATCCTCTCACTCCATCATCTGTAGTGATCATTTCACGCCTGAAGATTATCACAACTATGGGACGTAGGCTTACACCACGACTGGATCTTAAGACTGACACTTTTCAACAATATGGGCGTGTAAGGAAACCAGCGAGAGGTGTTCAAAAATCTCCAAGTACGTGGAGGTAAAACGGGTAAGCACAGTTAGTTCACCTTCTTTAGCTGATGTTAGCTGACATTAGCCTCACTTGCTAAGTTCGGTGGCTCAAGTTATATTAAGCTAACGTAATTGAGTTATAAAGATTTACAGTGTCGTATGAGTGTGAGTTCCACTTTGATCATATTTTACAATAACTGTACCTCTATATCTGAGTTTAGCTGGTCGCTAGGCTGTAATCATGAATATAGTTGGTTATTTAGCTCGATACTGTTTGCACTCAGGATGAGCTGCTTTTGTGGGTGTGGTTTGACTAAAAGTCTCAGGACTAAGTGATATGGTGGTCTATTTCTACATTTATTTCTACTTTAGAGCTCTTTCAAATTCATATTCAGAAATATCATCAGAGTCTGAAGACCCAGCACTGGAAAATTAGCAGTCCCAGTCAGTCATAATGCTATACTACCACAGGGCTGTTCACTGTTGTCCACCAGTAACGTCACATGGTAGCGTTCAGGAATTTCTATAGCGAGCTCGGGTTTTTCCATCAATTTAATTATAATCCTCTATTTTAAAGCAAATTAAGCAGGGAATTTTATTTTAAGTCATGTTTATATATTTTTTTGTATCTAAAACCATGTGAAATGTGTCCATAAGTGGTGCTGAGCCTTCAAGTATTTTTTTTTAACTGCACACTGAGGCTGTCCAATAAAAGGTGGAACTAAGTATCACAGTTAAGAAACGTAATTACTGTACTTGCCATGTTTTTCATATTTTATGAAAGGTATTTGCAGATCTAAGATCAGGTGCTAAAAGATAAACAGATAGAAAATGTGTGAGGAATGCAGGTGCTTCAAGTGCATTTGAGCTTAATAAACTAGTGAGCTGGTAGAAACTAGTAGAACTTTAAAATCTGTAAACAGAGAATCTATTATTTTCTTATGAAGCCTAGTTAGATGATCATTACGGTGATCAACTCTGTTTGCAACAAATGCATGAACAAATTTCTCCGCAATACTCTGTTATAAAAAGACCTGTGTGCTAACAATGTACCTTATAAGGTGTTCGGTATGTTAAGCAGTGACCAAATCCTTGATTTAGTTACATCCTTAATTTTGTGACATCCTCTGACATATCTGACACACAGTCTTGGTATTCAAAAGAAAATGAAATGTGTAATTGTCAGCATATCTGTGAACATCGCTATCTTATTTTCTATTGACATTACCTAGAGGTAATATGAAAAGATAGAACAGGTAAGGCCCTACAACTGAACCTTGAGGGACTCACAAAAAGCCACCTATAGAAGCCTTCATGTAATACATTTCCATCAAAATCAAATCTAGGAGTAGATCTATTCTTTCACATACAAACACACACCTTCAGCACTGAGAGCGGTGATGTCTAAGGGTTAAATACTTTTGGTCATGAACAGGGCTAGTGCGAAATGGCCTGCAAGCGGCATCATTTTCACCTAATGGACCATAAGCAGCGGCTATCTCATGAAGAAATTTCAAGCGCAGCCAGCTAGTTGGGAAAGACAGGGGGGCGACGGCCAGTGCTACTTTAGAGTTGAGGGAATACGATGTGGTCCAATTTATTTGCTTGGAGGCGGTAAGCTCAGGAGACTGCTCAAAGAGTCCGGCCGCCTCTGGGACGCGAGGCGGCTGGAATAGCCCAAGTGCAATTTCCCCGTCGCGCAGCGCTAAGCTCTTGATCTGTCTGCTGAGCGCTTACCTCCCTCACCTTTGATCTCTAATCTCTCAACCCCCGGTTAAGAGAAAAAGAAACACAAATGAAATGAGCTCACTCGGCCCTCCGTCCCCCCTGCCGCCAGGCAAGCTGGGCATGGGTGGTGGGGGTAGAGAGAAAGGCACCACTGAGAGGTTGTTATTTTGTGCCCTTTCGAGGTCCCTCTTGGTGCGGAATGATTAAGTGATTTCTTTCTTGACCCCCGGGTCAAACAGGGTGACAAAGGCCGGAATTAAAACGTCGCACACACACCGCCTGACCTTTTAATAGCAACAAGAGCATAGTAATGACCCGGCTTGTTATTACACAATGAGAAAAAGATGTGACACCGTGACATAGACGCGACCTACAGCACAGCACCCTGAGCCAACACTGTTATCATCACAATACCAGAAGCGCTAGACTCTAAATACAACATTGTCACACATGGTAGTCCTCTTTGTCCTATAGGTGCTCTCCCCATAGGCTCAATGTCAATGTGGCTTGCTTTCGCGCAGCCACTGTAAGCCACGCGGGCCGTATTTGAATTTCTGACGCAGGCGAAAAGACAAAAAGCGGCCCCGCCATTCCACCCAGCCTGCTCGGCGCTGATGGCGCACGGCACATTAGGCAGCGCGACAGATTGCTCCTCAGGTGAGAATGCACCGTGTGGTGGCAAATCCGTTTTTCATGCTGTCTGGCAGGCACGTGAAAAGAAAGGCAAAAAAATAAATAAAATAAAGGGTCCCCAAAACAAACAAAGCTATCTCACCAGAGACTAATTTACCATGAAACCCAAGTGTTGAAATGCACCTCATTCATTCCGGCACATTCCGCTGACTGCCAGTGAAAGATTGCACTGAAACAAGTGTGTGTTTCTCCACAGGGCAGCCAAGGGTAAAAGGCATTAGGTTCTGATTGAATCAGGTGGACGGAGGATAAAAGCAGACGGATGACGAATGATAGGAGGAAGACGGCCGCACTGTATGTTGCCCGTGCGCTTCGTTCAGGCTTTAATAAGAGCGGCAGCAAAAGAGAGAGCAGGGTGAGGAAAAGTGAGAGGAGACCTCTCTTTATTTTTTGAGAGAGCTCTATCCAGGCGAGAGCCTGGCTCAGCTTGGACCGGTGGAGATAAGGCGAATAAGCACTTTAATGTCAAACGCTTAATTCTTCATTGTAGGTGCACGTCCTGGCTTTGGAGAACTCGGCGGCGGTCAAGTCAAGTCAAGTCAAGTGGGTTTTTATTGTCATTTCAACTACATACAGAGTACACAGTGAAACGAAACAACGTTCCTCCAGGACCATGGTGCAACATAGACAGTGCATACAGACACAAGTGCAACACAAACAAACAAGTGCGGACAGACAACACAACACAGTACAGACAGAGAATAATAAATAATTGCTGGTTGTGTGCAAATTGTGCAATGTGTAATAAATAGAGTCCAGTGAGGTAGTAAAGTTATTAGTGCAATGCTTTGTGCAAAAATGCTTCCCTTTTTTTTATCTGGGGTAAATGGTTGGAGAAAGATATCAGTTCAGACGTTGAGTTGTGTTGAGAAGTCTGATGGCTTGGGGGAAGAAGCTGTTGCAGAGTCTGGTCGTGTTGGACCGGACGCTGCGGTACCTTCTTCCTGATGGCAGGAGGGAGAACAGTCTGTGTGAAGGGTGGGTGGGGTCATCCACAATGCTGGTTGTTTTGCGGATGCAGCGGGTGGTGTAAATGTCCAAGACGGAGGGGAGAGAGACTCCGATGATTCTCTCAGCTGTCCTCACAATGCGTTGGAGGGACTTGCGGTCAGAGGCTGTGCAGGTCCCAAACCAAGCAGTGATGCAGCTGCTTAGGATGCTCTCTATGGTTCCCCTATAGAAGAGGGTGAGGATGGGTGGAGGGAGACAGGCCTTTCTCAGCTTCCGGAGGAAGTAGAGACGCTGCTGGGCTTTCTTGGCTGTAGAGCTGGTGTTCAGGGACCAGGTGAGGTTCTCCGCTAGGTGGACACCAAGGAACTTGGTGCTCTTAACGATCTCCACAGAGGAGCCGTTGATGTTAAGCGGAGAGTGGTCCGGTCTTGATTTCCTGAAGTCAACAACCATTTCCTTGGTCTTCTCTACATTCCAGTGAAGGTTGTTGACTGTACACCAGTCTGTCAGCTGCTGTACCTCCTCCCTGTATGCTGACTCGTCGCCTTTGCTGATGAGACCCAGCACAGTTGTATCATCGGCGAACTTTATGATGCTGTTGGAACTGTGTTTCGCAACACAGTCATGAGTCAGCAGGGTGAACAACAGAGGACTCAGTACACTGCCCTGGGGTGCCCCAGTGTTCATGGTGAGGACCAAGAGCGGCCGCTGCATGTTAACGCGCCGCCGACCGGATGACCGGTTGGTAGGAGTTAAGAGGATTTCTTCAATGTTATCGTGGTCTTAGTAGACTAAATGTTACACAAGCCTCTCTTTTTTTATAACGAAGGTCTGAGTAATAAGATGAACACATAATTAGAATGATAATTGATGGTAGTACCCAATGGGGTACAGAGGTGGAAGATCTTGTCTTGACACTTCTGAAGGAACGTGCTCAAACAGGCAACTCTGTGCTGCCATTTGTTACAAATGTGACTACCATATCAGGGATATGTGAGATCTTCTGGTTTGAAGTCTGGAGAAAATACGTCAGAGGATGTATCTTGAAGGTTGGAGGAACGTTACCAAAACTTAAACTACTGGAATTTTGGAATATCAGCGTATGTTTAAGATACACCACTGTACAAAAGTCTTTGTTTGAAAACCTTTGTCTTAGAAATATGTGTATTTTTTTTAGATTAAGAACACCAAATCTCATTAGAACAACTGTGAATATGCATAAATACAGTACAACATGAATATCTTATTGTGAAAGAAGTAGAAATATCTTGAGCTCCAGTTTGAAGAATAAAGTTTAGTTCCAGATTTATCCTGGACGCCCCAGATACTGTATACATTTATTTAGTTCCTTCAGCAGCAATCTTGATTTAGCTTAATGAAGTACTGGGCAGTCAAAGCAGGTATTAGTGGATAAGTGTAATTAATACTGGGTTGGAAAGTGTTAAATAAACACACCAACATTTGTAAAACCACTGCCTATTCTATTAATAATATTAGAATATTTAACAAATCAAGTGTTTTGCTGAGCAAGTTAAAGCTTCCTGTCTGGAAAAAAGTAGTTTATTAATTATAATGTCCCCAAGTCACTTTTTTAATATCCTGTTATTCAGTATATATATATGTATTTATATAAAATGTATATATTATATTGCTTGTAATTCTAATGCTATTTTTCAAACATCAAGTTATATAAATATTTATCATAGTGTTGTTTACACATATGTAAAAGTATCCCTTCAGTCACAAGACGTTTTGTTGATTTTCTTAGTGAAGATAAATGAACACGTCTTCTACTGGGAGCAAAACTAAACAGCTGTATGGTAAGTGGAGCTGATAAATTGGATGGTGAGTGTAGAAACAAGGAGGCGCTTGTGTTTGCACTAAATTCATACATCATTAAAAGACATAAACATTTCTGCTAATAAGATCAATTTAATATGATCTTAACTGATAACTGATTAATTGTAGTGATTACGTATATAATTGAAGTATTCAGGTCATCAGTACACTGAAGAGAATGTATTACATGAATGACTGTAGTAAGTTATCTACCTGGCTATTGAGATATTGCTCATCAGTCACTTCCATTTTTCTGTCTGACTGAGGACAGAGTTACACCAATGATTGCTTGTTCACACTAATCGGCTCATAGGTCTGTGGCTTGGCTAGCAGTCAGGATTGGTTGACGCTACAGGGGTTCACTATGGTTGAGCAGCATATTCAGGTATTGTAGTGAAAGAACATTAATGAACGAAAACATGATCCAAAAGCATGAATTCTGTTAAATCTATAAGAACAGAAGATACAACACTACACTTCTATAAACTTTTTTTTTTCATTGCAACACAGCAGTTGTTCTTTACATATAATTTTACATTTGCTAAAATCTCATAATGAATGGACCAATAAAAGTGATCCACAATGAGCTGGAATAAAATAGTTTTACATTAACTTTCAGTTTAGAACTTTTTAAGTAGTAATTATAGAGAAACATGTCTGTTTTTTTAAAGCAACAATATGAAAGCCTAGTTTTAGGCTAAAAAAAGTCCCTTTAAAAAGTCATGCCAGTAGTATCAAAGTCATATTGTCGTTCCCCAAAAAGAACATGTATCTCCATTTGTATTTTTTCACATCATTTGAACACACCGGCTGTTCTTTGTATTGTGTAAAAAATGTCATAATGAATGGACCAGTAGAAATAATCCACAATTAAATGGAATAAAAATATTAAGTGTAAATTTTTAGTTTAGAACATTTTAAGTCATAATTTTGGAGAAACATGATTGTTTTTTAGAAAGTAATAATATGAAAGCCTGGTTTTAGGCTAAAAAGTCTGCACGGTATATTGTTGTTTCCCCAAAAAAAACCATATATCTCCATTTTTGTAAATTTTTATTTTTTCACATCATTTGAACACAACGACTGTTCTTTGTATTGTGTAAAAAATTCATGATCAATGGACCAATAGAAATGCTCCACAATTAACTAGAATAAAATATTTTACATTAACTTCCAGTTTAGAATAATTTTAGTCATAATTTTAGAGAAACGTTTGTTTTTTGGACAGCAATGATATGAAAGCCTGGTTTTAGGCTGGAAAGCCATGGCAGTAATATGAACATATTGCCAAAGAAAACACCAATCCATCATCTTCCACTTTATCCGGCTAGTTGGGGGTTGTGGGGGCGCTGGAGCCAATCCCAGCATCTTCGGGCAAAGGTGGGGTACACCACGGACAATTCGCCAGTCCATCGCATGGCCAACATTCACTCACACACACACTCTCACACCTATAGGCAATTTTGATAGATTGTTCACCCTGCTCTTTATTTTGTGTACAAATCTTTTGATGAATGGACCAATAGAAATTCTTCAAAATAGCTTGGAAATGTTTCTGGTTCATTGACTTACATTAATAGTGAAGAAGTTTTTTTGTCCCCTCTTATGGACAAAAAATTTGGACATCCATGTTTTTATTTGGACAGCAACAATATACACTGTTGAAAACATTACTTACAACGCTATGCTTAAAATGGATCTCAATGCACCATCAAATTGTTCACTGTAAGGTGATGAGATAAGGTTTCAAGGACTTTGGAAGACAATGATTTGATTAAAGAAGCCCACTCTCAACGCATCTACAGAGGAAAGTAAGCTTAAAGAATGCATTTAAAAAAGTGATTAATTACTCCCACGGCAGCTTTAAGATGAACTAGCAGCACAAACTGTTTCTCGAGGTGCTTCAGCTACAATGTTCTTTCTCCCAGGTGTTTACTATATAGAGAGCGTGGATTTGATACAGGCAAGTTTCTGTAAAGAAGCCTAAAAAGTTGGCCCAAGGTTTGTCCAAGGTTTAATCAATGATATTCATTGATATGGAGGAAAAGATGCCGTAGAGAGGCCTTGTGTACCCGAAACATAGAAAAATAAGACCCGATTGAAGTTCCTCTCTGTGCAATTTGAATTTCACAGCGTGTGCATCTTTTAAAAATCAAATGTAAGAGGAGTCCTGCTCAAATCAATTGATCCCAGTCCTTAGCAAAATAATTACCTTATTGAAAACAATTTCACCAGACCTCAGTTAATGCGTGCACTCGGAGCACCGGATTGTCCTTGGCATCCTTGGTGAGGTATACAATTAAAGCATTTTCTCAGGCTAAACTGCCTCTCCCTTTGACTGCGTTCTCCATCCTTATCCTCCAGCTCAGCCTCTGTAATCCCTGCCTCATGAGAGAGGGAGAAAGAGAGATAGAAAAGAGAGAGAGAGAGAGAGAGAGAGAGCACTGTCAAGAGTTGTCTCACTTCCTACAGCTTAAAGCTTTCCTGACTCCAACTGTGGGAATTTTGCACACGTTCATTAGTCGGAGCTATTGCCAGTACGGTATACATTGTTAATGGTGAACAAAAAGAGGCGGCGATGGAAAGAGAGAGATCAAACAGGCCACAGATGAGTTTGCCCCAGGCAAGCGGACCCTGCTGGACATGCAGACGAGGCCCATCACATTTCAAGTGTCAGTGAATATAATGTGCTGTGGCATCACGGTGACGATAAGTGCCGAATATTCCTTTTTTTTTTTTTTTTGGAAAATTGCATCATTCATTTTTGAAGAGAGGATTATGCCTGCCTTCTAGACCACCTGTGGACTAGAGGTAAAATTCGATAAAAAAAAAGTTGGATGAAAAAGAAGCTCAGCGTTATTCATTTTTTTTCCCCTAGCAGCAAAAGGGGCTCAGCAAACAGCCAGCCTGACCGGATCAATCAGAATGTTACAAAGTGGGCCAAATGATTTTCCCATACAAATTCAGTGCCACGATGGATTCGGTGTGAAAATGACTGCATGCTGCAGACTGAGGAAGCGCCAGTAAAGCTTCACCTTCAATTTGACTCACTTGCGATGCAATTTGGTTTTTCGCTTTGTTCTCATTCCCACAAACTGTGATATTGAAACATAATTCTATAATTCCGCTGTCTGGTGCTACCCATGGGAGGATGAGTTCCCCAGTGGAGTCTTGGTTCCTCTCAGTGTTGCTTGCTCATCGTAGACAGTTTTTCCTTTTGAGGGAGTCTTTCTTATGTTTCTAGACAGGAGAAACCCACAGGGCCTGCTTGTTGTATTTAAAGGGGGCCACAAAATGGAAAACTGTATTTACACTATCATAGCAGAATAATGAGAGTTCAGTACATGGACATGATGTCCCGTGAACCTCAAATACTGTTGTCTCCTTCCACAAACACTAATCCTGGGCTGTAATATGAGCCATTTCTATTATTAATCAGAATCAGAAATACTTTATTGATCCCAGGGGGAAATTGCAGTTTTTACAGTAGCAGAAGAAGAATATACACTCTAATAATAATTTACAACATAAAATAAATTTGTAGTATGTACACATATATAAGTCTTATAATACAATAGAATAATAAAATGTAAAGTGACTGTGTCTATAATAATAAGTACAGATATACTGTATACAGCAGTAAGAGTTTAGAGGTAGGAAAGTTATTGCACATTTGAGTTCTTACATACATAATTAAATTATTGTTCTACTGGTATAACTGTACATGTGAGAGGTGTCGTACATTAAGAGAGGAGTTATAAAGTCTGATAGCCACTGGTAGGAATGACCTCCTGTGGCGTTCTGTAGTGCATTTTGGCTGAATACTGAATATTATTCTGTTATGTAACAGTCCTGACTCCCAAAATACACATACACATAAACCAGCAGATACACAGCAAAGTTCTACGCCAGCAGAAACAACGAATCAAGAGCAGGTGTGGATTATATGTGCAGAAATCTACTTTTTCAGGCTTTGAAGGGATGTCGGCACTTTTCCTGCCCTTTCCAATCATTGCTCAGCAGGCATGGATGATGTTCATCTTCAAACGAGAATGAAATTGGCTTCCTACTTGCTAGCTTCCTAATCAAATGTTCCGTTCCACCTTAAATGCTACATCTTGTATGGGCATGGCAGACTGTGCAGAAATATACCTGTTCAGGCTGTGAAGGGGATGTTGGCACGTTTCATACCCTTTCCAATCATCTCTCAGTGGGCATGGGTGATATTCATCTTCGAATGAGGCTGAAATTGGTTCCCTACTTGCCAACTTCTTAATCAAAAGAATCGTTCCACCTTAAATGATACAGCGGGACCGGCGCCGGCAGACTGTACAGAAACAGACCTTTCCAGTCCTGAATGGGCATGGTTGAGGTTCATCTTGAACCGAGATTAAAATTGGCTTCCTATTCACCAATTTCTTAGTCACATCCTCTAAAAGCTGAAAAAGGCAGAATGAAAAATTTTGCAAAACTAAGTGGCAAACAGGAGGCCAACTCAAGCGCCCACATCTTTTAGAAGATCCTTAGTTTACCCTACATATTTGATTCAAGTCAAGTGTCAAGTGGTCAAGTCAAGTGGGTTTTATTGTCATTTCAACTACATACAGAGTACACAGTGAAACGAAACAACGTTCCAGACACTTCCTCAAACCTTCCACAATACTGAAGCTTCACACAGCACAGAGAGGGGAAGATAGACATAATTTCACCTTAACAACCATCACAACCCCAACAGCAGCTTGTAAAACACACCCAAGCTGTATGATTTTATCTAAAGGTGTAGGAACAGGTTTGGCATTGGGGGGGACACATTTGCTAATATGAATCAAAGCCCTCCCTATCCCCTAAATATTACCTATAAGCTGATTCCACTGTAGGTAAGGTAGTAAATCACTGTATGTATAGAGACGTAGAACAACATTTGTGGAATTACAGTAAATTACAAATAAACAAAATACAGCATTATCTGTACTTCTGTAAATTTTTAGATAAATCCAGTTAAAGCTCACTTTACAAACTAAACAGCATACTCCACATGATACTGTTGTCAAAAAACTTAAATTATGTGTGCAGTGTCTGAATTATATACATATATAACAAAAAAAAGTATGCTGTCTCCAGGTGCTGAGTTTTACGCATTTAAACCCATGGTTTACGCTAGAGAGCCAAATTTTTTTCTTTTCTTGTCATTCACAGCCACCGCAGTCTGCAGTTTAGGGCGTGGCCAGAGAGTAATGTAACTTTGAGTGAACTTAAGAGTGCTTTTAGAAAAAAGCTAATATAAATGTTAGCTAACACAAACCTAACTAGTCTGTTACCATAACAACACATTATACTAAAGCCGTTTTATTGCAGTATATATGGTCATCATTGCTATTCATTGCTTTCATCACTGACCTCCCGTTTAAGGCTGGTGCAAACTACTCGATGCTCCAGCGAGGCGAGAGCTCGGGTCAGTAAAGCTGCTGACTGCAGGATATTTCTGAAACAGGCATCTCAACACAAGCCTTAACAAAGTGAAAGACCCAGACCACCTAACAACCAGAGCCAGTTGCTAACAACAAACACAGTGCGTGAATTGCGAAGGCTGCCAAAACACGCTTTTAAAATAAAACGTTTTTCTGTGGAAACTGTTCCCAACGTTCCTACGCCAATGATTGTGTCCACTTTGTGACGGTTGAACTCAACATGAAAATTTCACAATGAGTAACAGGTTTAATTGACTTTGTGTTGATGTCGAAGTTCATTTGATTTCCCTGTCTGAGTCTGTTGCTTCTATACCAGCCAATCAGAGCAGAGCTCATCAAAATATTCATGAGCACGCCAAATAAGGTTGTAGGCTAAATCACAGGGTGTGTAAAACCACATCTGAACATTTTCATCCCAACAAAAGTGACACACCTTCTATGCAGACATTGGAGAACTTTTTAAAATGATGAAAAAACTATGCAAGGATTGTGGGAATTCTCTTATTTCATTGTTAACTGCTAAAAATTTAATCATTTTTTTCCTCCATGGTATCTAGATGTAGATACAGCCAAGGAAACTCTCCCATTAGGTAGGCTTTTAGGAGCTGAACTGCAGTCCTCATGTCAGATTAACCTCTTACATAACTAACAGTGGAATCAACCAATCACATTTGAATTTATGATGGGTAAAGACCATCATTCCAGGTCTTCTGGAACCCCCACAGTGGTGCTATTACACATTAGCATTATCAGAGAGGTGTTTTTTTCCTGGTGTTTGACATTTAAGGCCAAAACTGAAGGCTTAGCTTTAATAGTCATGCTTCAGCACTGCTCTCAGGGATATTTTCCTTTTGA
The DNA here is from genome assembly GCA_021613375.1 of Megaleporinus macrocephalus. Lineage (NCBI taxonomy): Eukaryota > Metazoa > Chordata > Actinopteri > Characiformes > Anostomidae > Megaleporinus > Megaleporinus macrocephalus. The sequence continues at coordinate 32,582,560 of CM038713.1, forward strand.
ATCTTAGTTCCTCTCAGCAAAGTATTTGCTATTGAGTCCTGGTTACTCATTCTCTTAGAGAGTTTTCCCTTTTTAGTCTTTCAGTCATTCTTCTTTATGCTCTTGGGCAGGGAGAATCTATAAGACCTTCTAAGGACATACATTTGTAGTTTTTTAGTTCATTCTTATCATCATGCTAGTTCTCTGTATGTACCAATTCTCTTATTTTAAACATTCAGTCAGGATTTCTTACTCTAGCTCCTTATCTAGATGAGATGTAGATACAGCCATGTAAGCATTTCCAGCGGTTGGACCTTCGGAACCTGACCTATCAAATTAACCTGTAACAGAATAACAGACTTCGCTGCTGCTTTTAGGGAGTTTCTCCTCTTGATTCTCGGTTCCTCTCAGTGTTTATTCCTTGTGTCTATAAGCCTTTGCTTTTAAGTCATTGTTCCTCTCAGCGGTTTTTTTACATGCTTAATTATAAAGGTTCTTAAGGGAAAGACTCATGTAAGTAAAAACAGTACAAATGTAATGTTCTATTGAAATGGGGACATTTTCTTTAGTACTATTTCCTTTATTGTGAAATTCATCTACTACTGCTGGAAAGGCTTTATGATATATAAGTTACATCAGATATTTAGCTCGTTATTCCTCACTTTAGTGGGTGAAGGAGAGAGAGCAACCATTTTATGCAGCAACAGAAATGACAGCGTGCTAGTGAAATGTTTTTGTCTATTTCTTATAGTAAAAATATGTTGCTTGAGTTAATTGCTATACAGCCTTTACATTATGCCGAGGTTTAACAGAAAATAGTCCTTTATATTAATTTGCAAAAATCAATGTTATGGAGTTGTTCTTCTTGGCTCCTCTCTTTCTCTTGTTTTTTTTCCTGTGAATTGTTCACTATTAAAAAATGATTAGTTAGATTAGCTTTTAGGGAGCTTTTCTTTTTGAGTGTTGGTTCTTTTTAGTGTTTTGGGGAAATGCTCTTAGTTCTTGTCAGTGGTTCCTCCTTGTGCTTTTCATGTAATCCCCTTCCTGAGTTATTGGTTTGCTTTGCGGTGTCATCCAGAGAAAGATGGATCCCCCTTTTGAGTCTTGGTTCCTCTTATCATTTCTTGTTCTTGATCTTTAGGAGTTTTTCTCTGCCACCATCATCTTTGACGTGCTCATCTGGGATTTCTGTAAAGCTGCTTTGTAAAAATGTGTTAAAAAATACGAATTGAGAAAGGCTGACAGGCAGACTTCAATTATTTACATTTTAAATTATTTTTGTTTATTTTTATTATCATTTGATGAGCAGCTGCCATTTACATTGTATGGAAACTTTATGAGGAATGGACCAATAGAAATGCTCTAAAATAGCTTGGAAAACATTCAGGTTCTATTGACTTACATTGAAAGTTAAGAAAGTTTTGGCCTCTCTTGTAAAGTTGCCGTTTTGGAGGTACTTGTTTTTCATTTGACAGCGATGTGTATATATATATATATACTATGGATAGACCAATACAACCAATACAAATGTTCTCGAATTGCTTGGAAGAAAACATCTTAGCATGCGCTTGAAAATTTAAAAGTTAAAAAAGTTTTTTGCTTTTCCTGTAAAGTTACTATATAAGTTGCTATATATATTTTGTCGCAGGAAAGAAAACTTTTTTAACTTTCAGTTTAAATCTATGCCAAAATTTTCTCCCAAGCAACTCTAGAGCATTTCTGTCAGCCTATTCATTCATTAGAAAAGTCACACACACACAAACACACACACACATACATATAATTTAGATATTTACATTCTTGACTCATGAGCTTAACCTTTAGCTTCCACTAAGCAAAAATGGTTGCCTTTTATCTTATGTCACCCTGAAACTCTTGACCAGCGATAAGAAATGTTTTTATTGGTCAGTAATTGGGCCAGTAAAATGTGCAAAATACATCAGCCTGGGAGCATATACGTTACACTGTAGCTTAATAAGGGCAAGTGAGAAATGCACACAAATCCTCAAAACAACACTAAGCCCAACTTCAGTGTGCCATTTATGATGACGGACTGTAGCACCTTTGTGTGTCTGACACAAAAATTAACCTCGCACAGCAACAAAGCCTCTCTGTGCAGTTTCCCAGAAACGCTGGAGGACTTGGAACTGGATATTCAGCTATATGTCTTTAGAGTTAATATATTCGGGTCATTCATTATGTACAACAAAAGGTCTTATGAATATTGCTGAGGCCTGAGGTCAGTACTCCTGCCGCTGGGTAATTATTTTGATACTCAGGAGATGCTCCCGGCTTCCTGCAAACCTCTAAGACGGGAGCGGTATTGAATAACCCCAGCTTTTAGCATGGCTCCAGCCTCTGTCATGGGAGCTCATACCACAGGATTTGTGGAGCTCTGTATAGCCTGGCTGTCTATGAAACCGACAGAGCAGTGCATAAATTACCTAGGCAGAATGTTCGTTCTGGAGGCCGTTTTCATCCAAATGCCTCTCGTTTTATCACACTCACGCTGTTCTGCAGACTGCTTTCTTTGCTTCCTTTTTTTGTTTTGAGGGGCGAAGGTGTGGCCATAGAGCTGCAGCCGTTTTTCCTGAATGGCGGATGAATTTGCAGATTGCAGCTGAATGAATGAGCAGACGTTCCCAAGGGCGCAACAAGTCCAGAAGTCCCTTAGTTAAGAAACATGCGGCCCCTCTTGCAAAAAAAAAAAAAATCCAACACTTTACGGATTCTCTTTCTCTCGGCCACACCAGGACGTGTCGCTCTTTTAAAAGCCCTCCGAAGGCAGACAGCAATTTAGAAAGTTTTCCGGCTTGCTTTTCAAGTCGAAGGCTTGTGTCACTGTGGCGCTTTTCCCCGAGCGACGGGCTCACACAAGCTTTTAATCAGAGCCGCCGTGGCTGTGGCCTCCCCGTTTTTAAGGCCCTTACTGGAACTCCATCCAGGCTCGCTCTGCACCAGCTGTTAGCCTATTCCTCCAAGCCAAGCGCTGCGGACAACAGATTAATAACAATCATAAATTATTATCTGCGTCTATTTCGGGCCTTTGGAGAACATGTTCTAATGAGTCTGAGCAGTATCAATATATAGAAAAGCACAAGATCTAGTAACGGAGGAATGTAAGTAGCTTTATTCGAGGTTTTTCTCTTGCAAATACTATTTATGAGCACTAAAAGTCATATTTAGTCATATTTAGTTGAGCTAATGTTTGAATGTTTGTACAAACTGTTTCTTGCAGTTATGGTCGTGTGTAATGTTATGCAGGTATCCTTAATCCAGTGTCTCCTATTGCTGTAACATGATTTTATTATTTTTGCTGTTATATCACCCACTACAGTACACCTATAAAAAAGCAGGTTATTTGGGGTTATTTTTTCAGACAGAAAGCTTTTATTTGCTCTCCAAAACACTTTTTAAGTATCTGTATTAATACAGTAAGTAGTGGCTTTACATATGGCAATGTGTTTATTTAACCCTTTCCAAGCTTTAACCCAGTATTATTTACAGTTTTCATCTAATACCTGCTTTGATTGCTCAGTACTTCATTAAGCTAAATCGGGATTACTGGTAAAGGAACTGAATGTATTCATAAATGTCTGGGGCGTCCAGGAGAAATCTGGAACTACACTTTCTTCTTCAAACTGGAGCTCAAGATATGATCTACTTCTTTTCACAATAAGATATTTATGTTACTTTCTATTGTATTCATGCTTGTTTACATCTGTTCTAATGATATCTGGTGTTCTTACTGGTGAAAATACACTTATTATTAAGAGTTTTAAACAGTGTGCGTAGGTGCCTAAGTTCTGCAACACACTCAGTTACATCACTGTGTCATCCAGATGTACCAGCATTGAGGTAGAATGGGACGGTGTCTATTCACTCTTACTTTTCATAAAGACTCAGTCAGAGACTGCCATCCAGACGTCCAACAGGAATTCTCTTAGCTTTTCTTTGGTATTTAGCTTATTTAATTGTAAATACTGTTTGAGCAGAGGAGGATGGGTCTCCCCTTGTGAGTCTTAGGATTTTTTTTCTTGCCACCGTCACCTCTGGTTTGCTCACTGGGGGATATATGTTATAGCTGTCTGTTTTCAAACTTCTGTAAAGCTGCTTTGTGACAACATCTTTGTAAAAAGTGCTATACAAATAAACCTGAATTGAATTGAATTGAATTAAATAGTATAGCACTAAAAAGTGCTAACTTCAGTAGATATCTCTGCAACACGATACGCCGACCACTTTAACATACCAGCTGTTATTTCTTTACATTCTGTCGATCATTTATTTTCTTTAAACTTTTGCTCAATCAAATTGGCACTTTTCAAAATTGGACCTTTTGCAGTTTAAACCAAGGAGCAAAATCCACATAGCATCCACACAGACCTTTAATCAGGTTTAATACAGCACCTAGATTTGTTTTGCCTGTAACCTGATCTGAACCTTGAGCCAGCTGCCATCAAATCATAAATAAGGAACTTCACATAACATATATGAACGTATAAAAAAGTATTAAGTAATGTCACCAAAGTGGATTAACAACAACATCCTGGTCTAGCGGTCACAAAATGGCTTGAAATAATTAAATAGGGAGGATAAAAGAATAAAACCTGGACGTGAACTTCCCTGGAGGTGACAAATATTTGGAAAAATGATGTCCGAACTCCGCAGAACCCAACTATGTCAGGTTTGGTAAGGTGTGAAAATCATCTCCCCGACATTTCAGACTCAGCAACAGGAGGGCTAGCCAAAGCCCCAAAAAGATGAGGCTGATTACATCGGGAGTGGGAAGGAGAGCGAAAGTACTGGGGAAAGAGGAATTGTTTGATCTTGACTTTAAAGGGAGGGATGGAGGTGCACAGTTGGAGAGATTGCAGTCCTCCACAATTTAGGGGCCATGGCATGAAAAAAATAATAATAATAAAAAATCAGCCCCCAAAAGTGGATAGTTTTAAAGTATGGACAGCCAGGGCTCCAGTGATGGTAGACCTGAGAGGATGTCCAGGGGAATAGGGCTGATGGCAGGTTTATCAATATCAGCTGTGTGTACATGGGACAGAACATACTTCTCAGCAACCTAGAAAAGCGAGCCTAATGAAGCCACCTCTGTGATAAAGAAGGATGTGTTCGGTTAGGCTGTTCTTTGTCTCTATTTCACTCCCTCCCAAAGACGGTTTAGACATTGCAAGGTGTCCATACCTATTATTCTGTCTGTTCGTTAATGAACAGCGCTCAGCTTCCCTGGCTCTTATGACACAAGGACATTGATTTGATTAATGTTTTAATCCACACTCACTACACGCAGCTACAGAAGAAAATGTAGCAGCACGCCGCGCCATCCATCAAGCCGGCAGAACTGTTTATCAACACGTTGTGCTTCAGCTCACTGCGTCCCATGATGACAAGGCTAAAAGGGCTTTCCTTTCCGCGAGGGCCCGGCTCGGACAGCTGCCTCTGAGCAAGGAGGTGGGAAATTACTCCATGCCTCGGTGGAACAATGGACTTGCGTCAAACTGCATTAATTTCAATTATGCAGAGAATTGCCCTAAATTTGCTAGAACAACCGCGATGAGGGCTTTCGTGCAAGAGAAACGCTGCAAAAACATTGTTTTATAAGCTGTGGAGTTGTTCGAGCCATTAGTTGCTTGTCTGATCAATCGGCGAAATCTCCTTCCCAACTGAGAGCCAAGAATCCACCCGTTCGAACCCTTCCTTGAGTTAACTGACTGCAAATCACAGCCATATGTCAACTGCTCCCTCGCGATGCTTTTTTCTGACAGTCGCAGGAGCCATGAGTTGTGGGTCACTGGCTTCCCAGCTATGCTGTTGTCCTCTCCTGTGGTTTCTTCAGATGCTGTGGAAGAAATGGAGGAACAGACGGTGTGAGGATGGACCGCTCTCTTAATCAGAGGCAGGTAGCTGAGAGGCCCGCTGGGGCTGGACAGCTGGAACACCGCACTAAGGCTTTTCAGTGAAGCTAATGAAGACCTGTGGGAGGGGAGTAAACAAAGCATGGAAAATGAACAAGGGGGAACCTCGATGAGTGAGGTTGTGAATGGTTCGTAATTGCCTGGCAGTGAGAGTGAATTAGTTTGGTTTACTCTATGAAACGTGGAGTGAAGGAGAGTCATCCAGGGTTAATATCTTCAACAAGTACCAAGGGATGGAAATTCTTCTTTACGAAGCCTGAGCTGAGCTAGAACTACTCTGCATACTTGGCACTAGTCTGTCAAGAGACTTGTACTGTAATGACGTACCAAAGGAGATCTTCTACCAGAAGCAGTTCACTCTATTTTGGTCAAACGCTACAGCTAAATCAAAACCAGCTGCCAAAATTTTTATGCGCTAGTATTTTCACATTCGCCAGTCTGAAAAATGTATTACTGCTGTATATATATTGATTATTCTGGTTGGTATGCTGTGTGAGCTTAAGTTTGGTGTCTAATTGGCTGCATAGGGTTAAATGGATGGATGGATAGATAGATGGATAGATGGATAGATAGATACAATATAAAATAAATCGAATATAGAATATACAAAATAGAGACAGAAATGAGTCTCACGGTGTGTATGAGTGATGATATGGTTTGTCCAAACAAAAAATTGTATCTCTGTTTTTGCTGATTTTTATTTTTCTACATTTTTTAAATATAGCAGCTGATTTATGTTATATTCTTCAGCAATTCTTGATGATTGGTAAAATAGAAATGCTCAAAACTGACTTTCATTTTTTTTTTTAGATGATATATTGCAGGCTTCCATCATATTTTCGTGTCATTTGTTGAATACACTGGTTATAGTTTCAAATGCTCTTCAAATGCTCTTGCAATGTTTATCTTTAAATTGATGTGGTTGAAGCTGTATGTAAAAAAAACTCCTGCTCAAACTTGTAAATTGCAAATTTCAAATTTTAAAAGTGAAAATGAACACATCTACAGGAAATAAACATCTACTCGGAGAATTTCACCCAACTGGATGGCATGAACAACAACAGAAAAAATGATTATATTGAGATACATATACCTGTTTCTCAAAATACCTTTGCTATATACCTTTGAACCTGGCTGGAGAGAAACATATTGACTCAGGCTGCAGAAGTAAAGAACACCCCTCACCCACTGGGTGCTGAGCAGAATCATCCCATTGCTTTAAAACAACTGGACACATTTTCGATTACTGAATCCTCAGGTACCAGGTTAAGTAAACATGGTTAGCGCAACAGACTGCTACCACAGTTGAGGTGCTAATTCATTTGAAAGAGCTCATGTTGAAAAATAAAATGTCAAGTGGACAAAAACCTTGTTTAAACACAACAAAGAGCAGTTTTGACTAATATCAGTTAATATCTCTAAATGGATTTTGCACTTGTATGCTGCAGTATTCATTCTAGTAATGAAAGCTACAAAAGACAATTAGTTGACCACTTATTTTTCATGATGAAAACAAACGAGAACTGAAAAAAATCTTCAAAGTGAACACTAGGATGAAATATATAACACATAACACATTTGTAACAAAAAATCTAGGCTACGGAACTGCAGTAGCAGTGATTACAATTATAGAATATAAAAAATATATATATAAGTAATAATAATAATTTTAGTCAAAATACTGACACTACAACTAATTAAAAATAAGCTGCCAAAATGAGCATTTTTATGCTTTAGTATTTTCACATTTGCCTGTCTGGAAAATGTATTACTGCTGTATATTGATTTTTCTGATTGTCATGCTGTGTGAGCTTTAGTTTGGTATATAATGGGCTGCATAAAAAAAATGATCTCTGTGTTTGTCAATTTTTATTTTTCATAGCAGCTTTTCTTTATATTAAGTCAACAGTTGATGATGATTGGTTAAACAGAAAAGCTCCAAACTAACACTTTCATTAAAACTTTTTGCCTTCTGCTATAAAAGTACTGTTTTGGAGATTCTTGTTTTACTTTGGATGATAAACTGATACTCCATTTTGCTAAAAAGAAAGGAGATAGTCATATGTTTAGTGTTATTTGTTAAATGCACTGGTTACATGGTTGAACATGCTGGTTGTGATAGGGTTCAAATGCTCTTGTGTTTTTTTATCTCTAGGTTGATGTGGTTAAAGCTGTTTGTACAAGTTTGAACACTCCTGGTTTAGTTTCATGTGTTGTTGATTTTACCACGAACATCTACAGGGAATTAATATGACTTAAATATGTCAATATGGCACATGACCCCCAGGCACTGGGTGGGAAGAGAATGTCGGCTGTGAGACAGGACAGGAGAAAGATGGCAGACATAAGAGGCAAAACAACAGCTATAATTACCCTTTTTGACCAAAACAACTCTTGAACTAGTTTCATGCAGGTGTCTTAGAGCCTTGCTGCTATTCAGGGAACCAGTCTGCATTTGTATCTGTTTTTATAGGGACCAAGGAAAGTCAAAAAATACTTAATCAACAGAGGGCACTACACAACAGTGGTATACAGCAGGCACAAGATGGCGGAGGGCATGGATCAACTATTTATGATAAGAAGTCTTTAGAAGACAACTGCAGTCTCTTTGAGGGTGTCGCCATTGCTGCCTTCTCTTCCTCAACAACTGACAAATGAAGAAGTCTTTGGTTCCAGCTGGGAGTCAAGTCAAGTTTATTTGTGTAGCGCTTTTTACAACAATGTTGTCTTAAAGCAGCTTTACAGAGTTTTGAAAACAGACAGTTACGACATATATCCACCAGTGAGCAAGCCAGAGGCAACAGTGGCAAGGAAAAACTTACTCAGACTGGAGTAAGAAACCTTGGGAGGAACCAGACTCACAAGGGGAGACCCATCCTCCTCTGGTCAAACAGTATTTACAGTTTAATAAACTAAATACTAAAGAAAAGAGTCTCTGTTTGAAATCTGGATAGCAAAGCTTTAGAAGCTGGAAGTGAACTTGGTGGGTTCCAAACCTATATAATTTTGGTAAAAATGCACCAAACAGTTCAACGTTGGTCAAAAAGGGATATGGAGATGCATGAGGACAATGCTCCAGCCCAAGCCACTGCCCCTGTTCTGCAGTGTGACCACTGTATTATGACTGACATTTGATTCTGGTGGCCAAGTTGTGGAGTGAAGGGAGTTGGGGGTGGGGGCAACATGGAGATGAAGCAGCAAGCTTTCTTTCCCTGTCGGCTCAGGGGCTTGAGCTGGCCCTTAATGAGAGCTACCTGATGCTAATTTGAGCTTCGGTGGTGCAGACGCTTCTAAAAGAAGCAGAGAGGGAAGATAAAGACGGACGAGCAGCAAATCACAAGAAATGTACTGATGTGCTTGAAAAGCTTATGTAGCTGTAAAGGACTAAGAAGTCTAGCCTGAAGCTGCAGAAAAGTGTCCAGCTGTTGGTTTTGGGATTTTGATTGAGCATTGTGTGCTATGATGGCATTTTCCTGTAAATTTCAGTTTGTAATTTCTAGCATCATTTTTCTTCACTGTGTTAATTGTAGCGAATGAACAGTAATCATGTATTAAACTTCACAGACGTTGACTGTCTGTAGAGGATGTGTAACCTCATTTTCACTTATTTCACTTTCAAAAAATTCAGCATGGAGAATTAAAGCCCTTTTTGCCCAAAACAACTCTTGTCCTGGTTCCACACAGGTGTCTTAAAACCTAGGTTTTATTCAGGAGCCAGGTTCCATATTGTATTTTTATAGGGACTAAAGAATGTCAAAGGATACATCATCAACAGTTGTCAATGCACAACAGTAGTAGACAGCAGTAACATAGAAGTCTCCAGAAGACCACTGCACACTCTTCGAGGATGTCGCCATTGTCGCCTTCTGATCCCTCAACAACTGACACCTGAAGATCTCATTAATTCCTGCTGGGAGCGAACTTGGTGGATTACAAACCTATTTATTTTTGGTGGAAATGCACCAAGCAGAACTATTAGCAGTAGTGCTCAGGTAGTGTGCATACATCATTAAAATGACACATCCATAAAGAACAGTTATAGAAACATTATTATATCAGCTAGTCTGTAGATGACCAAAGAACCTAATAATCAGCATCACATGGACAGGGCAAGGCAGCAGAGTCTGGTTTGAGACTGGGCCACTGTATTAGAGTGAAGAATAATGATGCTCCCTCCCTGTATGGCAGAACAACTTCACTGCCTTCTACCTTCTAACTGCATTTTTTAAGGTTATCCTTCCTATGAAAGCTTCAAATCCTTTAATACAGTCTGATTCAATGTCTGTCTCTATGCTGTCTTCCCCTTTAACAGAAAGTTCTAGTGGAGAATGATGACGCTTGTGGAACACTGCCGGCTCAGGCTTCTGAATGATTATCTTCCAAGTGAAGATGCGGGCAAGGATTCTGTCAACCCTTAAACGTTAATGGAATAGTCTGTTTTTCCTCAAAAGACATTTTTTTCTTGTTTTTAGGTTTCGTTTTATGATTGTGTTGTTTTTTTGAAGGGGGGTGTGCGCTTCTAAAGTAAGATATATGTATGCTTGAGGTTTTATATCTCACTCGGGTCTACTTTACTGCTCCATGCTCGTTTGAATGTTGTGGGTAGTGATGCATCATTGCTTTCTACTTCTCTCCCTCTCAGGAGTAGGAACTCAGGTAACTGAATATTTTTGCACAGTCTTAAATGGGAACTCTTATTTTTCTAAATTTCTGTGTAATTAAAAAGTTACGATGCAAATAAAGACATTCAGAGTGGTTTGATGTGAAATGCTACATTCTGGAGTCAGAACTGTCCACAGTGGTTTTTATAGGAACCAGACGTCACCAGACAAGCTCCCTCAGAAAGCTATTACACGACATGGTTATGAACACATGGCCTGAGGTCTGAGGCATTGCATGGTATTTTTTTTGGTCTAAATCATAGGTACAATGCAGAGTGTAGTGAGCCAACAGAGATTTTATCATCAATAACATTACACATAAAAACTCCAGACACATGTAGCCATAATTGGTGGTTTAAGATAGTAAATAAATGACTATACTTGTGTTTAGACTTTGTGATTGGTTGCAGTCACCAGCAGTGTAAAGAAATCTCAGAGTACAATGAACCCTTTCACTTCAAACTTCTTGAAAATGCATTGTTTACATCATAGTGACAAATATGTATGTGTCCTTTGTGCTTTGTGTGCATTTTTAATTTCTCCTAACTATTTGGGATTAGTAGGACCATAGTGAGGACAATAGGTCTATCTTACTGTGTGATCAAATAAAGAAACAATTTGCTAACAAAGTATAATACTGTTTATTTCAAACTACAAAAACAAAAGTGCAAACGATGTAATTGCTTATTTCAGTCCTAAACAAGGCTATACAATAGTGGAAATATTAGTATTGCAAAGTTAGGAGTAAGTAGCTGACAAATATATATTTTCAGTGTAAATGTTTTCTGCTGCATCAGGTGATTACATAATCTGATTATGTAAATTATAAAATGAAGCACAACCAATGACATAATATAGTAATATATATACCAATATCCTCAAATGAGTACTTAATTTTACGGATGTTGTAGCTTCTTATTATTTCTAAGCTTTGTCATAAATGCATGCCATATGAAGCGAGAGATGTTATTGTACATAAATTAACATGTTTCAAACACAAAAATTCAATGACAATTTTTACCTGGCCCATGTTTCTTTCTGGACTTTCGACTGGGATTCCCAACATCTTGTTTTCAATCGATTAAGTGTAATGTTTTGATGTGACCACCAGATGGGACGAGCAGTGTCTCCATATGAGGCCAAAGGGTCAAAGTTTTCAAAAGTTGTATGAGGATATCCACATATGAGGATGCTGGGTCTCAAGAGGTTAAACAAGTTCAGTCCCAGAGAAAGTGTAGGCAGTTCTGGATCAGTTTCTCTTGGTAGGGTTTGGTAGGGTGCTGTCTGAGAACCCAGAGGTCATGGCCATCCAGTAGTTTTAATATCATGTACTGTTCTTATTTTACAACCACAAATCAGAAAAAGTTTGGACAGAATGCACAATGCAAGTAAAAATTCAGAGCTTCTTACATTTACTTTGACTTTTTGTTGCAGACAGTATGAACACAAGATATTTCATATTTTGTCTGGTCAGCTTAATTTTATTAGTTATCATATAGTGTGTCTGAAAAGTATTAACAGAGCTTCACTTTTTCCACATTGCAGCACTTTTACAAAATGGATACAATTAATTATTTCCCTCAAAATTCTACATACAATACTCCATAATGACAAAGTGAATTGAGCTAATTTATTAAAAATAAAAAACAACAAAAAAAGTATTGACAGTCTTTGCCATGACATTTAAAATTGAGCTCAGGTGCTCCTGTTTCCTCTGACCATACTTCAGTTGTTTCAGTTGTTTTGACTGTTATCAACAACATGTCCTAAAGCCAGTGTCTGTCATGCTCTGGGGTCAGTGTGTCAGTACCCTTGACACACTGGTACAGTAGTTTACACTTCTGTGATGCAGCATTAATGCAGAAAACTACACAGAGGTTTTAAAGTAATGTATGACGCCTTTAAGAAGACACTTTTCCAAGGACAAAACCACATGCTGCACATATTACAAAGTTATGGATGTGGAAGAAGAGGATATGGGTACTAGACTGGCCTGCCTGCAGTCCTGACCTGTCTCTAATAGAGAATATACCAATGCGCCAATGGTGACTTCATACCGTTACGCACCTTAAGACGAGTTTGCAGAAAAAACTGGATGAAATATCACCTGAAACACTTTATCACTCTGTATTCTCTTTGCCAAAACCAACTTTGTTTTAAAATGTGGCGCAGGCCTGACATGTGGCAATAGATGTATATCAAAAAATGAAATAAAGTTGATCAAACAAAACATGATATATCTTAAGTTGATACTGTCTGAAATGAAATAAAACTCAAAGTAAGCATTTTCTTTATTTGCATTTCTAAAACTGTCCAACTTTTTGGGGTCATATTTGTAAATGGTGCACTATTTGCCCATGCAGCCTTTTTCCATCTTTACTTCTGAAAGAACCAGCCTCTGGTTGGTCCCCATATTATGTCTTATCCATCCATTATCCATTATCTGCCACTTAATCCCACTAGTCGAGGTCACGGGGGGCTGGAGTTAATCCCAACGTCATTGGGCGAAGGTGGGGTACACCAAGGACAGTTTATCAATCCATCGCATGGCCAACACTCACACCTACAGGCAATTTAGAGTGACCCATCAACCTATCATGCATGTCTCAAGCCAAAGAACATACAAACTTCACGCAGAACAGCCTAGACCAGGAATTGAACCCGGATCATCTTGCTGTGAGGCGACAGTGCTAATCACTACACCATCGTGCCATCAATATTAACAATGTAGTTTTTTTTGTTCAACATTGTTACCCAACATTATATTTTATGCAGTATATTATTGCAGTAATCTTTCTGGCTGCTTTACAAGTGCAGGTATTAGGCGTATTAATTTATACGGCTTATCCAGTGGACACCTGTGAGTCCCCATAGCTGATCCTAATATGGTGATGAAACACAAAAGTAATCACGTAATGGGATGTGAAAAGTAGTACAAAGTAGTTCCGTCTCTATCTGAAGTCCCAGGCCTGTGTGGAGATTAGTGAATCCCCTTCCTGTGTGCGATCTAAAGACACTGATGTGTGAAGATCGCAAGGAAAGCTAATTGTTGGAGACGTCGCTCTTCTAAAGGACTCAGTGTGAGGGAGGGCTAAGCCCTCGGGGAGCTCCATCCTCTCTCTCAGCACAGTCAGTTCACCTCCCTCTCAACCATGTGACAAACCTCTATGGCCACCTGAGATGAATAACTAAGATAAAGGAGGGGAATAAACACATACATTGCATGAAGACAAGGTAAGGGATTTTTTTTCCTGGCCTCTTAGTTTTCGGCAGAGGGGCTGCCGCTTTGAATATTTGATGCCAGCTTCCACGGTAGAGGACGGATCGTCATACAAAATTCATACAGTGAGAAAAATAAACAGGGCGGTAACGAAGCAGCCTACAGCGCAGGCCGAATGAGCGAGATGCTCGATGCCTACATTCATTGATTCCTGCTGGAAGGTGAGCGGGAGTGTTTTGAGAAAAAAAAAACCACAACAGCAAGCATGCTCTGGAGGATCCGGGTTGACAGTCCACAAAGATGCCCCTAATTTCCCGTGTAAATCTGCTGGTGTGAATAATTGAAGTTGATTTAATTTAAGACTGGAGAGACGTCGAGAGAAAGAGAGAGAGAGAGAGTTATAATCTCTCACTGAGGCAGTATCTTGGTATTAACTGGATTTCAACAGCTTGAATGCAAGTCGCGGTCAATGGACATTGACTGCAGCTTTAGTGGGGGGTCTGAAAGAATAGTTACGTTTCTAAAGGAAAATTTAAGCACTCCTTCTCCAGGTACAGTTGCATGCAAAGGTTTGGACTCACCTGAGCAAATCACATACACTACATGTCAAATGTTTGAACACACCTAACTGAATATATATCATAATTATAAAGACATTGTGATTTTAATTTATTGGATAAAACAAGTTTAAAAAGTTGGTGCCCAAACAATTTAATCCTTATTTAAATTAAAAATGAAAACGTTTTGTATAATGCCTATAACACCCCTAGCTTTTTTTTTGCAAAAACAAGATCTTCTTCAGTCCTGTTGAAATTGTATGTAAAATAATATCAGTGCTGTACCATTCTTTAAACCTTAACCAGATTATGATTCCATAAGTATAGTTTTGATGTCTCCACTGTTATTTGCTAATATTTATATTATTCAAATAGTACAAACCTGGGTAGGGGTGTCCAGCCTTTAGACTGATGTTTTTTTAAGTGAAGAAAAGAAAATGACTTAATCTCTGTTAAAAAAAAACATTAATACATTAGCAGCTTGCTAATGCTTCTTCTAGCTAGCTAGAAGTCTTTATATTCTTATTTTTTACATTTACATCCACTCTTTCTTGTACGACCCTTTTACCCAGGTAAATATTTTTAACCCAAAGAGGATGTCCAAGTCATGGAACTGCGAGGACAACTCCAAAAGCTTCAATTTGTGTTTCCTTGTTATTTATGGTGGATTTTGTGGTATGTTTTGGATCATTGTCCCATTGGCCTCAGTTTTTTGACTGACTGTATCATTTGCTTTAAGAAATTGCTGATATTTAGCGGAATCCATTCTTCTATCTACCCATGTTTTTTTGTGCAACTGGTTGCCACAGGTAATAGATTCACCGCCATGCTTAAAAGTTAGCGCTGTGTTCTTATCTTCAAATCCTGCTTAGTTTATTCTCCAAACAAATAGTGATTATAGCCAAATAGTCCAGTTTTCCTCATCAGTTCACATTACTTGTTAAAGGAATATGTCTCTGGTTTATCTAGATGTTGTTTTGCTTACATTAGATGTTTCGTTTTGAGATGCTGTCACAGGTAAGGTTTCCATCTGGTGACTCTCTAATGCCAATAATGTTTGTACTAGCAACAGTGTACCACCACTCCTGTTTCAGCTAAATCTTTCTACAGATCCTTTGTTATGATATGGGGGTTTTACTTTGCCATTGGTCAGCATGTGAGCAGTTCTATCTGAAATTTTTCTTGGCCTTCACTTCCACAGTTTCAACTGCCATTTTATTAATGACATTTCCCACAGTGGAAATTGCGAGCTGGAAGTGCTTTGATATTTTTTTTATAGCCTTCCTCTGCTTTGTAGGCATATATGTCAGATCCCCATCCAGCTGCTTAAAAGAGCTTATGATTGTTGACTGTTAGTACAAGGTTTCAAGAGTCAAATAATTTATTATGCTATAGAATTGTATGATGAGTTTACCTTCTCAAGTTGACAACGTCATATTTGACATCAAAGGATGGCATACATAAAAGAATATATCTCAGGAACACTACATGCTAGAGACTTACTTTTCCCAGAAGGGTAGCATCGCACATTTTCAAAAAGGGCTTCTGTGTCTTTTTCAAAGCTTTGTAAAATAAGTCCATGATGATAAATACAACACTGAATGTCTTCTGGGATTATTTAAGTTGTTGTTGTCAATATGGCTGCTAGCTGTCTACTAATGTCTTAGTTTGTGTCCGTGAACCAATCAAAGACTGTTTTCTTGACTGTATTACTGACTTATTGACCAATCAGACACTGTGTTCCTGACTTATCAACAAATCGGAGTCTGTATTACTGACTTATTGACCAATCAGAGGCTGTATTACTGACTTATTAACCAATCAGCAGGCCTGTTCCTGACTTATAGACAAAGCAAAGGCTATATTACTGCTTTATTGACCAATCAGAGGCTGTATTACTGACTTATAGACAAATCAAAAGCTGTAATACTGACTTATTGACCAATCAGAGGCTGTATTACTGACTTTTGATTGATCACAGGCTGTGTTCCTGGCTTATCTACCAATCAAGGGCTGTGTTTATAACTTATCAACAAATTAGAGGCTGTATTACTGACTTATTGACCAATCATCGGCTGTTTTACTGGCTTATTGACAAATCAAACGCTGCATTCCTAAGTTACCTACAAATCAGAGGCTGTGTTCTTGAAATATCAACCAATCAGAGGCTGTGTTCCTGACTTGTAGACAGAATAACGCTCAATAAGCATAAAGGGCCCATCAGATACCTCCTATGATGTGGCATACAAGAACTTTTTGCAGTTAATCAAATAAAAGGTAAGTCTGCGTTTGCAGAAAAGTATCATTGTTTTGTTGTTGTTGTTGTTGTTGTTGTTGTATTTACTTCTTTTTTGTTTCAAGTATCAAAAAAGCTTGTGATTTGGCCAGAGGTGCCCAAACCTTTGTACTCAGCTCTACAACTCTGTCAACACACATTGCATTCAGTAAAGAGGATTACTGAGCCAAACTCACTCACTCGGCTTGAAGGGGAACGATCAGTTTGTGCACGCACAGGCCCAGGCGCAAGTGAAAGACAACCTTGAGACCTGATATATAGATTATTTAAAACATAATAAGCTTTACCCTGTGTTCTGTATTCGGGCTTTGCTACAAACAGCATGGGTTACAACCCTGTCTTCACCTTTTAGGACTTTTATTCTCCTTCGCCACGGAGAGACGAATTACGTGACATTTAGAGGAATATTGATTGGCCACAGTCAAGCCAGAGTGCAATGATATAAGCATCCAGGGGGGATTATGTGCCAGCGGCAAAGCCCACATTGCTCCAGGCATCAGACATATGCAGCACAGACAGAGCAACTCCAGGTCAGCAGGGGCAGCACTCTCAAACACCGGTGATTAGCTAGCTAGCACCGAAGCATCTGTGCAGGAGAACTAGTCGCCTCTGAAGTTAAATTGCTGTTAAACCTTCTGTGAACTTGGCATTCTCTTTCTTTTTCTTTCTCCCTGTCTCTCTAATCGCTCTCGCTGTTTCTCACTCGCTCTCACACTCGCACTCGCAGTGCTAAATGCTAAGATGCTGTTAAACTCTTCCATGTGTGAAATGGCTGGTAAACAAATTAAACTAATGTGTGGGAAGCATTACAGCGCCGCAGAATGGCTGCTGTGAAAACCCTCCAACAGTGTGTCATGCACCTGAGGCTTGGAGGTGTAAGGTAACCCACACAGCACTCATTAAACATATTTAGAAAGATGAGGGGATTCTTTAACAAGTTCAGTGCGGGTCTTTCATGATTGCGATACGCTTAAAAATAGCTAGGCAGCTCTGCATATTCGAAGTGAAATGAAAGGTGTCATTTTCAAGCGGTAATTGGTGATTTGATGTGAGCCGCCGCAGCAGAGGAGGGTTCATCATACAAAATTCATACCTCGAGAAATAAACAGCCATACAGAGCTATAATGAAGCAGCCAACGCCTAATCCAGAATGTTCTCCGCACTGCTTCAAAGCCTCCTAATGATTCTGGCCATGTTCTATACTATTCAGATGTGATTTAAATGATGTTTTTCAGAATTAAGTATATTTATACTTTAATTTTAGGTTGGTGTTGCCAGATTTGAGTCTCTAGTATTGTTTATTTGAGAATTTCACCTCCAATGTTCAAACCAAGACCATCATCTCTTTCCCACCAAATCTTACTGATGGCACTATGCAGTTGACTGGATTGCATTCTACTGGGATCTACTTAACCCAGATTCATCATTCCAGAGGATTTTCAGTGCTCCAGGATCCTGGGCGGTGTGCATTACACCACTTTAGATAACACTTGGTATTGCGCGTAGTGACCTTAGGCATCGCTTAGGGTCGCTGCCTAGCCATGAAAACCTATTTCTGTGTTTAATCTTATATGGCCACAAATGTACCATTGTTATCTTGGAACTAACATAGACTGCAATTAAGCAGAGGTTAAACAACATTAGGCAGGGGTTGGGTAAAAGTATAGATAGTACTGGTCAAATAAACTGGTGAAACAACTTACTGACTGGACTGCCTTCACATCATGTTACTAACAGCACTGTGTGTATAACAATATTAAAACTTTAATAAAGTATTATGTTCTAAAATAATTTAGATTCAGTAGCGGTAACTCTACATTTTTACTAACTGACTATTAGTTTGCCAAAGCAGTGGATTTACACAGGACCTGGGGTTATGAACCAACTGGTTCCCAGTAAGTGTATACACGTTGTATTAACAGAAGCAGTCATGGTCTACCTCTGTTTCCAGTTTTCTCACACATATGCAACATATTAGTTGTGATTTTCAAGTTACATCTTATATCTACTGCAGCAAATATAATTGCATAAGTGAGCAATGAACAATACATCATAGTGACCTATGAAAAAAAATAAGTTAAGTGGGTGAACTTATATGGGAACCAGTTAGCTTTGCCAGTTTAGACATAACATGACAACTTGTGGAGCAAAACAGGCTGGTTCCACAATAGCAAAGGAGTTATATACTGTCACCACACTGTGTGCAAAACATGTAACTAGGGAAGCAGGACTGGATGAAGATGATCTAGGATTCAGGACTGGTGGAAGAAACAACCTTTTATGTGCGAACAACACTGATAGCAGAATCTGCAAGACTTGAAGTCCCATTTAAAGAAAGTTAAGGAACAGAATGAAAAGATGGGACTTCCACTCAATATGAAGAAGACTAAGGTTAAAATGACAGAAGAGAACTTTACCATTGATGGAGAAGATGTGGAAATGATGGGCAGCTTATGCCCAGATGATCCAGCACTCAAGCAAGATGACGCAGATTGACACTCAGCAGAACAAGAATGAAGAAGCTTAAAGAAAGACCTTCAAATGCAAGGATTTGTCTCCACAAACAAAGATCTTAACTGTCCAGGCTGTGGTTTTCTCTGTGGTTCTTTATGGATGTAAAAACTGGACAATAAACAAGCCAGACAGAAAAATAATTAACTCTAATGCCGGTGAAGACTTGAGAGTACAGTGGGCAGCACTATCAGGCCTCTTACTCTAACTAAGCCCAGTTAACTGACCTATAGCTTTGAACATATGAGAAGAACTGATTCACTGGAAGAATTAAAGCTAAACTAGAAAGAGGATGACCAGTTATAAAACATCTACAGAGTCATAAACTGGCAATTTAGAAGCATTTAGAACATTTAGAACATCTATTTAGAACATTTGTTGGAATAACACACTTAGGCTGGACTGTGCATTTATTAAGGTATTGATGAAGTAAACAGAGCAAACATTCAAAACAGTATGAATCTTTTTGTTTTTAGTAGCCACCATTACAACCGCCAAGTTCAACTGTTCAAAGGCAGTACACACTTTGAATCTGACTGACAGAAAGTGTTTACTGTGATTGTTTTTTTTTTTTGTTTCTCCTGTGATAAACCCAATATGGTCTCATTTATGAATTCATATTAGAAAAGAACATTCGTTGTGCTTTACAGTAATGTGTACAGAGAGCCTTCCTAGAAATGTAATGCAGTCAATAGCACAGTGTTTGTCTTTGAAATGTAGTGGAGTAAAACTATGAAAACAAAACAAGTAAACGTACTTTGTATTAGGATTGGAAATCTTCTCGTACAGTGTTTCAACATTTATGGACCAAACTGAAGACCTAGCCTAGTAACTGTGGTGCGCCACTGCTATACTTGGTCCGCTAGAGAGACTCTAGTCTGCTGTCGAGGAGCCTAAATAAGAGCCCACAGGAGTAAAGTCCTCTTTGTCATGCTTTTAAAACACGCTTTAATTCATTAGGGGAAATCACTGACTTGTGTTAGACATTCTTCTCTTGTCCCAAATCAGGTCAGTGTTGCCTAGGGAGCGTTTCCATCTGGAAAATGAGTCTGTGCTGCGCTTGACTCGGCGTATGTACTTCTGCAAAACTGTGATGTACCAAACTTGCTAAGCATGCTTTGACTTGGATTATTATGTTCATTACTGACGAGAACACGGCAGTCTGGGAACGCTTCGCCCTCTTCAGAACACTTAGACTATGCGCTTCCACTGTGCCGTGCTGAACTAAAAGCCTTTACAAGAAAAGCGAGACTACCGAGGTTGAGTGCGAGGGTTAGAACTCGCTCCCTCGCTCTCTTTTTCACTTTTGCAGCTGAGCCGAGCAAATCCCTTTTCAGTTTCCCTGGCATGGCTTCTTCACCACAACCCTGTCTGTCTAGGGACTGGACAAGCTCAGAGCAGCACTCGCCGGGAGGTAACTCAAAGGTCAGCGCCAGTCTTGACTCCAGGGCCACACTTGCTAAATATCCCCTCACTCATCTTGTCTCAGTCGTGCTCTCCACCCCACCGCCCCCTAAAGACACCCCCCAAGAATGAAGGAGTGTCCGAGAGTCGAGGCAGATAATAGACATCTCTCCCTTGGGCTCTGTGGTTTAAAGCCACAATCAGGGATTTCAGAACAACAAAGTGGCTGTCCCACCACCGAATTCTCTGAAGTACTTAAAGAGAGGATTGGAGAAACGCTGCTCTGAAGCGTCTAGACAGCGCATTGGGCACCCGAGCCAGCCAAGGATGGAAAAAAGCACAAAAATGTGTTAACGTTCACTTTTGGAATAAAATATCTGTAATATATGAACTGAGGCATCTAAAAGGGTGCCAACAGAGATAGATCAGGAGATATAGGTAAACAAAACATCTGATTAAGGCTTTAAGTACAGTTCTACATGTCTATACACATTATGACATCAGTTTATATCATTGGCTAAACGTGAGATGGGCTTTCAGTTTGGGCAATAAACTTTAAAACTGCTTATTGCTTATTTGCTTATTTTTGATTGCATCTATGGGATTTCTGCACAGTCGAGTCAAATTATTATGACCAGCTTATGAGAATTAATGCCGTGTGCAGCACAGACAGCAGCTAGACAGGCTGGGAGACTCTATAAGGTAGGTTGTCATAGGTATCTGGAACCATGCTGACTGTGGTGCATCCCACAACTACTGGAGGAAGTGTGGGGGAGGATCAAGGTGGTCCCACAGATGCTTAATTGGGCTCAAGTCTGGGGAGTTAGGGGTCCAGAAGAGCTGACCAAGACTTCCAAGTACCTTCTCCTGTGTGACATTTCGCATTATCTTGCTGGAAGATTCCATCCACCCCAGGGAAGACAATCAGCATGTATGGGTGTATGTGATCTGCAAGGACACGTTCATACCCAAATCGGTTAAAAGTGCCTTAAACATGGATGAGTGGTGCCAGAGAATGCTACAAAAACATTTCCCAGAGCATATCGATAGATAGATAGATAGATAGATAGATAGATAGATAGATAGATACTTTATTGATCCCGAAGGAAATTTAGCAGCCAGCAGCAGTAAGGTATGTAAAAACAATAAGGTATATAAAAATTAAATAGTGTCCAGTAGTGCAAATGTACAGGATGTAGAGCAAAGTGTTAAATAGTGTCCAGGAGTGCAAATGTACAGGATGTACAGCAAAGTGTCAAATAGTGTCCAGGAGTGCAAATGTACAGGATGTCTGGCAAGGTGTCAGTAGTGTCTATGAGTGCTGACATAAGATGTCCAGTAAAGTGTCAATAGTGTCCGAGGAGTGCAGATGTACAGTAATGTGATTACAGTACAAATAAAAATAATGTGAATAAAGGGACTTGTTCCTCATCTGTCCTCCTTCCTCTTCGCTGTCACTTATATGAAAATATGTCATAAAGATAGGTCATAGTAGGTCAAAACTAGGTCATAATAATGTGACTCAACTGTGTACATAGCAGTTAGTCACTATAATTAGCTATAATCCTTTAGTATTCTTTCAACAATCCTAAAATGAGAAATATTATAGATTTCTACTACATTTCAGTTACATTACATTGCTTTGGCCAAGATATACATTTTGATACCACAATGGCTGTCTAAAGTGTTTCATTGTTTCATTTTCAAAGTTAGCCCCAACTCCGCTGTGACTATTTCTACAATTGTCTCAGTTCTGCTGCATCATTTCGAGTCAGAGTTCGATCCTGTAAATCAGGCAGAACAAGTTGGTAGACCCATCTTCACAAGCTAGGCTGGGGCAGGAGTTTCAGAGCATTATGTTTTTGTTTTTTCACCTCTCTGTGCTTTGTATGAGGTTGTACCAAGCTTGCCGCTAGGTGGGCAATAAGGACTGTGTTACAAGATGATGTCACCTTGCAGCATAGGAAAACGCTAGAATTCCAACAAAACCTTTTAAGCAGCAGAGAAAAGCAGTTTTCTTCTGGCATGTACTACAGGTTTTATAACTTTGCAAACCATTCACAGGCACAAAAAGCTAAGACACACCAGAGAAAAGAGAAAACAGGGAAACAACAGATTTCTAAAGTATTACAAGTGTTATTTTCACTTCTATGAAATCATTACACCTTCCCTGAAGGCCTGGAGGGTTCTGAGATTTCCCTGCTCATGTATATACAATGGACAGTGTTGTGCTGACATCTCTGTTTAATTAAGCATTAAAAATTCCTCAGAATAAGAATTGATTAAATGGGATCTTTCTCTACCTGCCTGGAGAATGCAGACTCTTTTTCATTGGTGTGCATAAAAGAGTATAGCAAGTAAGTAAAAAGCTTGTTATATATTATTATAAGTTATTCTTTGTTCAGAGTTTCTGTCTGTGGTTGGAGGCGACACATAAGTACTGTATAGACAGTCATGTCTGAATCTCAGGAAATCACAGGGGAAAAGTTCTGGAGCACTACTTTTTCAAGTTTTACATGGTTTCTGTGCTTTCCTTTTGATGAGTTGAGAGAGATTAAAAATTTCAGGGCATAATCAGTTCCCAGTCCACAGCTGTGAAGTGGGGAAATCAGATAGGAAAGAACGGAACTAAAACGCATAGTTTTATCTAATTAACAAAAACCCAGCTCGCCAGGGTATTTCCCCCCCTAGTTGAATATGGAAAAAGGGTTGACTGTTTGTGATTAGCAGCAAATTAATTGAATTTTCATCCATACAAGCCACACACAATTGGATTTATTTTGCTCTCAGCCCTTTGCTTTGTTGCTCTTCTTTCCATGAGAACCTTCAGCGCTTGAGCGAGAACTGGGCTTCTATTTGCAAAGGCTCACAAAGATAAATTGTACCTGAGTAGTTGGGTTACCATAGTAACGCTCTATCCTCATTATGGTTGGAAAAGGGCAAGGGAGAGGAGGAAAAAAAAATGCCGGTTTATCCCTCTCTGGATAAATGGAGAAAGATCTTCCACATCCGCCAGGAGGCTTTTATATACGACACCATAATCCACTGGGTTACTCCACAGCCTATACATTTATTACATTCAGATAAGAACTGGCTTATACCATCTTTTTCTGCCTAGTCATGTCCTCCCTGTCTGCATCTAAATATAGTGTAGTCCCTCTCTCGCAGGGTTTGTTGTTAATTATTGTGTGGGCACTTGCTTTGGTCAAAAAGAACCAGTGCCAGAGGCACTGCCGGAAAAGGAGGGGGCTGGACACTGGATTTGCTGTGTTATGGGTACCCGACAACTTGGCACCGCCAACCATGTTTCATTCGTTTCACGGACTTGTTAGCCAAGACAAGCTGGCAATGAGAAGGTACCTCAAGTGTGGGGATGCTACCAGGGCTAGACTGAAAACTAAACTCAGCCAAGACTTTGGTCTAGACCAGCCCACCACTATTGCTGTGACCTCCCCAACCCAGTTGGCCTTTGGATATATGATAATTATATAATTCCTTAAATAAGCAACAAAATTATCACGTTTCTTTCACCCAGCCATAGCATTGAAAGCATAATACAGTTATAAATTCCACTACATTCACTAAAAAACAGCAGATTTTTTTATTATATGGTTCTATTGAGTTTTGCTTTGTTTTTTTCTCAGTAAACTTTCAGCCAGTGCTTACTATACTTCATGAATTGGTTTGGATTGGCTTGCAAGTAAGGCATAAGCTTTATTACTGTTCTATGTGAAGGAAAACAAATAAACCTTGTAAGTTCTTTTCTTGGTGTCTAAATGAAGAGGAGACCACACTCTTGTATGGTGCGCCTTCCACATGGCCAAAAAACATTGTCTCGTGGGTTTGGGGCAAATTCCATGGTGATTGAGGATGTGCTTGCCATAAATACATTTTTGCAATGGCCGTCTGTGTCCAAACAGACTACATTCAGCAAACGTGACAAATGTAAGTATGTACAACAGCCTTCTATCATTGTTGTACAGTAAGTGTGAACATATTTATGAGCAAAATTAATCACTATTTGTTGCTTAGCCATACTTGGTGTGTGATAGCACATTAACATTAGGCTAGCCATTTATACCTGTTCTTTTTGTCATACAAGTAGACTAAGGGTGTGAGCTGTCTAAGTAGGCACTGACTACAAAGCTGTTTAAGTAGCAGCGTTCTGTCTGACATCTCTCCTCATACGACTAGATTATTGAGATGCTCTAGTTAGAGAGCAGTTTGTTCCTGCCCATTGCACACGACTGGTGTTTTCAGCTACCGGCTGGCTATTCAAAACAATAGCCCAAGGCTTAAATATCCGCTAGCGTAAATGCTAATGGCTCGAGTATAAAATGGTCCACTACTCAAAGTTGCAAATAAAAGGCTTTTTGTGTGGCTGTACGACAGAAAACACATTAAAACACCAGAGAGAATCAAAATAACTTGCATTTAAGATGACTTCTCCGCTACTGCCTGTGTTGCATCATGGGATTGACTTAGCGGCTGAGGAAGCATTCGATGCTTCCTTAAAATCAGGTAAAAATTAGGTTCCTCAGTAGACAGTATGTTTAAAGTAACTAAGTATTGGCACAGCCTACATGCCGGGAGCGCATACTATGACGTAAAATGCTGTCTATGTAGGCAGATCACTAGATTTTGAGACACACCCTCAATTTACTGGCCTCACGTGGCCTGGACTTGTGGATCTCTGCTCAGATATGCAATTAATTCAGTGTCTCCATCTGTGTCTCTAGCTAGACTTTACAGGTTTCTCGGTTGTTGTCATTATATTTTTTTGGGGGCTGGCATTTTTCTGGGGACATTTGACTGTTGGATGACCACACATTGCGAATACAGAAGGTCAGTAAGCATGTCTGGGTACACGCACCCTAGTATTTACCCAGTACATGCAATTTTTAATGCTGTATCTCTTTCTTACTCTCTCTGTCCATCAATCCGTCCCTGAATGCCACCATGTTGTGTTGTGTTTGTGTTAGCTTTCATGCAGTTAATTTCATGCAGGGCTAGAATAACATGAAAACAGATACAAAGTGCATCTGAGGACTCGCAGATTGGTGACGTTGCCGGGATTTTCTCGAAGGCGGACAGCAATGGTGATAGTCATGGACCTCTCAGAGACTCTGCTGTTAAGCCTTAATTCTGGGGTAGCACTGCACTTTTTTTCTTCTCCTAAATGTCCTGCTCTGCGCTTTTGTCCCTCCGAATTCTGACACTCAGCTTCCCTTGCCGCAGCCGA
The DNA here is from genome assembly GCA_021613375.1 of Megaleporinus macrocephalus. NCBI lineage: Eukaryota > Metazoa > Chordata > Actinopteri > Characiformes > Anostomidae > Megaleporinus > Megaleporinus macrocephalus. The sequence continues at coordinate 32,608,360 of CM038713.1, forward strand.
AAAAAAGGGTGGGTGATGCAACTGCGAACAAAGAAGGAATAAAGTAGAACAGAGCAAAGTCAGCAAGTTCAGCCTCCCCTCTGCATTTTAGCCAAAGCGCTAACTGTTCCTTGGTTGGAGAGTGGCAGGGCCTTTGACGCCCGCCCCCACAATGGAGTGGAGCTCAGTGGCCAGTTAATCAAGCCCGGAGATGCCTCACTGCTCGCGATCCCGCCGCGCCTCTGGCGAAAGCTTCTTTACCTGCCAGTTGGGGGATCCGGAGGAGCGGAGACTCCCTCATAGCTGGAGGGCTCTTTACAAGCGTACACCTCCGTCACGGCCCACAGGCACGACCAAACAGCAGTTGAGTAGGGCAAATATTACCGCAGAGGGTGGAGTGCTGCACACTCTGCTTTCAATCAAGGAAATTTAAGATAACAGAAATTAAGTGGACGCATGATTCACTCTCTCGAAGGTAGAAGACAGCATATAGACTCCGTTTGAGCGAAGAACTGCTTATAAAAGTCCTGCTAACCCAGGGCCTCTATATTAGCAGGGTAAGAAGGCACCCAGGCTATAAACGTATCTGCCTTTAACCATACCCAACTCTTAAGGTATGAGAATAAAGTGCAATTTGGCAGTTGTTTGAAGTCCTTGATCTAGGAAAAGGTAGAAATTGACCTTTGTGTGTTTACTTCATAAAAGCCTCTGAGACATTATTCATCTGGAACATCCATGCTTAATATTTCAAAGCTGTCCATTTCTTTTTTTTTTGGCCAGGCTGAAAGAAAAAAAAAAAAACTCCTCCCAAGCTCCAAATCACCTCAAGCCACCTGTTTCGCCCTCCAACGCTCTGCTATTTTCAAACTGCCACCTTTTTGTACATAAAAGGTTCTTGAATGAATATCTCGCCGGTTTTTGCCTTGCTGACTGTTCAGGCGTATGATTTTGCAAATCTTCATCTCTCACTCAATTTCCAGGCTCTCAGCAATGCTTCTTATTGCCCTTGAGATTGTGGACATTTGAAAAGACTTTCCAAACAGCGCGAGAAGCTAAGAAGTTTTCTGTCAGGTCTGCCGACGGGTTTGGCGGCGTTTGGCAGCTGGACGTCAGACAAACAAGGGAGCACTTCACCCTTCCGAATGGAAGTTGCACATCAGTTTCCTGCTAAATTATGAAACACTCATTAAGTAAGACTTGTCAGAGACAAACGCTTTAATCAAAGAAAATTAAAACGGGAAGACAGATTACATTGGCTCATTATCTGGAGAAAAAAAAGAAAAAAAGAAAAAGATGACGCTCGCCGCACAGATGTTTTCAACAACAAAATGATCCCCTGCCACTAATCACAGCAATTATGAAAGTGCGAGACAGAACTTAGCTCGCTCCGCCGCTGGAGACGAGGGACCTCGGCCATTGTGACAGCGGAAAATATTTCAGATAGGGGCTTCGTTGCTATACTCGTGCAGACAGACAACCGAACCGAGACAACCTTGGCTGTGGTTATTTTTAAAGTTTTGCACATCCACCCGAGAAAGAAGCGTGACTGATATCATGCCACTGAGGCGGAATGTAAAAATACACTACGTCGAGTAAACAAACGTTCTCGCTCCCAAATACATGACTTTTTTCTTTGCAGGGCAAGATTGCATGATCGCTTCTGAGGAACGAAAGAGGCATTGCTGAAAAAAACCTATGAGCTCGAACACCAGAGCATAACTTTTTATACACATTGTTCACGGCTGGTGTTCAGTTGTCCGGAGGATCATACTGCTGCCGAGAGTCTTAGAAACCCCGGCTGTAAATCAAGCACTTCAGTAGAATTTCGAGGCTGGTCTAGGATCAGCTCTGCCTTCCCGCCATATATATATTAAGATGTAAAAGTCAAAAAGCAAATAACGTGTCAGCAGTCTTCTCCGCCGAACTTTCACGCGTACAACCCTCCTTTGCGTTTGTGGCAGCCTATTTATACAGAATACAACAAACACAGAAGCGCTAGTCAGAATCAAGCTCCTTCTTTCCGCTCCTGTCAGCTAAATGCTCCAAAAGCGGGAGGAGATGTCCTGAGGTAATCAGGCTGAATCAGTGCTGCTTCAGTCTCATGCCATCCTGATAGGCTTACCTCTTCTCCTCCTCCTCATTTCTCACTTAGTGTTAAGAATCCCCCCTCTCCTCATGACCACCTCTTCTTCTACGGCGTGCCCAACACCTAATTCCCTCTGCCTCTCTCCTCCCCAGCCTTTTTCCCTTTCATCCAGCTCCAGCCTGGAGTTCCTGAGCCAGGATTACGCTTTCCTCTCCAGAGCTAGCACTAGCATGCTATGCTGGTGAGAATAAAACCAGAGTGTCCTGCATTCGCAGTGTCCCAAATCTGCAATCATCACCCATCTCGATTTACAGAGGAACCTGCCAGAGACTCCAGCTCATCCCCAGCCCTGTATCTCCTCTCTGTTTTGAACCCTAGGAAGAAGAGACTTTAGGACACCCCCTCTCTCTCTCTCTCTTGGATACCCCCTTCTCTCTGCCGACAGTGTGCAGTGTTCTAGGTGTAGCTTGGCTCCAAGTGCCATCAGACTGGCCTAAGCTTTTCTCCTTGGTAGAGCCAAATTGAGAGATTCCTAGGAGTTACTCAATATTGCTGAGCCCAGAATTGCAAGTCTTGAGAGCTAACACCATTTTCTGCCTGAGAGTCAAATCAGATCCCATTGTAAGCTGTCCGAGGGCGCTTTGCTTCCATATCTCATTAGCGGGTTTTCCATCCACGAACTGTTTGCACATTTTTAAAATGCACAAATAAAAACCTGAATGGTTGTCAGGGTGTGATCAAAAGCAAAGCAAGGAGGCACAATGAGGAGTCAATTTGAATATTTTTTGACCCACGCTGCAGACGTGGCTCCTGGGGAACAGACAAAGAAGGCAGTAAAAGCACTTGGTGAGCTCAATAAAAATGTTAAAACTGTCCTACCCTATGGCCAGACACTTCTTCTTTGCTAGTGTGCACTCCTAGCATAGAAAATATACATATTAAAGATGTTAAATTACTGACCATTAGCACAAAATAGGACATGAACAATGTTAAAAAGAATCAGAGAGCTATCACAACAATATATCTAACTGTGAACATAGTGTAAACTGAGCACATTAACACAATACCCAGTCCCCAACACACACAACCCATGTTTATGATAAATGTGGGGACCTTAGTGAGCCATCTCTATTGTAAAGCCTGAAATTTGAGAAGAACACCCAAATATCGCAACAAGAGGTGAAAAAGTTAAAATGGTTATTTGAATAAGTGCTGATGTTTCAAACCACATGATTATGTTCCAACTGATCTTAGTGTTTGGCATACAGCATGTACAAAATAGTTCATTGTTGTTACGCTTAGGACAAACGTTTAACCCACTACCCTTTGCTCCGCGCAAATGATCAGCTTGTATAAAGCAAAGGCGGTTCTCCTAGTAGTGGGCCTGTATGCGGTGACTGGAAATGATTGCACCTATAGATGGTCTGGTCACGATACATAGACTTTTGAGGGTTGCTTTTGCTTAACGGTAATGCCAAACCCAAAGCCCATTAGACAAATAGCTCTGCACAAGGTGCCCCAGGTTTGGTGCGTTTACGTTACCACATGCAAAGTGGAACAAGGTGACTTCTTATCTGAATTCCTGATTCCACCTTAAATGGTGCAACAGTTACATTTGGTGGAAATTTAGAGTGGAACAGGATATATGAGTAAGAAGCCAACCTCAGCTTCATTGAGTGCTCGGTCTGCCAGGTCTATCTGAGCTGCACGAGCATAAAATGATGGCAAATGGCTGTTAAGATTATCCTGCTAAAGCGAAAACAAGTGTTTTGGATCTCTCCATCTTGCCCATTTTGATGCAACCCCCTGATCACGGTAGCCTACATTATCCAAATGTTCCTCACATAATTGTTGTGCATGGAAATATGAGCTAATTTGCATTTGTAATCCAATATTTCATAAATGTTTGAATGGAAACTTGGCTATTAAGGAGTGCGCTGGTTAGGGCAATTTTGAAGATTCAATAGTGTGGCTCATGCTGGGTTTACCGAAATAGATCTTTTGCACATTTGAACATGACAAATGTGCTCAGTACATTAGAATTCGTTTGGCTGTTTAAGATTGCTCAGTGTCTGAGGATCCACACACTGTGCAGATAATTGGGGAATTACACAGACATTTCTCCTATTTTTCACATTTATATTTATATCTTCATTAAAAAAAATGCCAGAGCGCGGCGCATGGCGAACATCTTTATTTCGCAATTCTCGCTTTGTTTTTCCCATTTAGGCCTGTTACAAATGATTTAACCTATTGATGCAGCCTTATTAAGAATCACGTTTGACAAGTATGTGAAAAATTCATCACTTGGAGAATTGCAGAGTGGGTTGGAGCAGAATTGGCAATGGGATGCAGCCCCCCCCTCTCCCTTTACCCCCCCACCCCATGTACCCGTGCTACTGGTCTTGAATGCCTGATGACAAGCATGTGTATGTGTGTGAAGGCAAGATAAGAGTATGCAGGAGCAGCACTATAGGGTAAAGAAGGCATGGTTTGCTCTTTTCCCCCCTCTCAGCTGAAGGGGCTCCTCCGTCCTGACCCAGATACTCCTGCTTCTCCTCTCTGAGCTGGAGCCCGTCCAGCGGGCAATGCGGCTGTGCTGGAGTCAGGCGCCGGAGCCTTCCTGTTAAAAAAAAAAAAAAATGGATTGAGCAGGGAAAGAGGGACAGGACGAAAGTAGGAAGAGCGATGGAGAGATAAAGCGAGATTTCAGTTGGGAGCACAGCTGGAGCTTGACTGTATCTTATGCTGGGAGGCAGGATGAGATGCTGGGAGTGATGCGTGTTATGTACGCGTGTGATAGAGAGGGAGAAGGATGTGAGAGGAGTGTACGGTGTGTGGAGAAGGAGGAATGGGAATTGATTAGTTGGGAGGACGTGACAGAATGATGCTTGCTCGCCGTGCATGTGTATGTGTGACTCACTGTATGAGCCCTGCGATTCTGCTTAGGTAGTCCACGCACACTCTTCTCATCATCTGCAGCACTTGGCGTTGGTTGCCGCTGCCGGAGCTGCTCTGTAACTGATTGTCATTGCGTTTACTGCCAGGTCAAAGCGCATGAGAGAGGGAGATTTCTAATTGAGGGTGTGCCATGTGACACATAGACACATAGACACACACCCAGACTGTCCTGACGTATGAAGCCTCTGAATAGTAAACAGCATTAATGTCAGAAGCTGTAATATCACTTTAAAATTAAACATCTTTACCTACCCTGGTCATTTGCATTATGTAGGGTGGCTACGTTCCTCTTAGTCACACATATATATGTCAGCTGGTGATTTGAGAGCTATAATTGATGATTTACAGCACGACAGTTCTCAAAAGGACCAGACACCTGGTAGACCTCTGATCAGATATACTGTGCTTAAATCTTTTATGTCTCAGCGATTTGAGGACAAAATCACGCCCCCACAGGTGTTTCTGTCTGTCCTTCGACTGTGAGAATACTATACACCAGAAGTCACTAATAAGCGGACCACAGTCTGAACCCAGGTGTTGTCCAATGCGGACCCAAAGCTAAACTATTGAGATTTAATTTAGATAGTGTTTATTATAAGCACCGCAACTTTTCTTTGCTTTACAGTATATGGGCTTTGCAGTACAGTAAACTTACAGACCAATCGCCATTGGCACTCCTCAGCCAATCAGATCTGTGCAAATTCAGGAGTGCGACGCGCACACAGACGAGGTACAAAGCGAGAATCCATAGTCGGAGAGTAAAGCGAGTCAGAGAGAAAAGCTCGTTCAGACGCCGTGCTCTGAAATTAGAAAAGTCGATGGCGATAAACGACTTAATTTAAAGCAGCCACGTATATCTCACAGGGAGAGGTGGGAGACAATACTAGCGTCATCGGGCAAAGGCGGGGTACACCATGGACAGGTCGCCAGTCCATCGCATGGCCAACACTCACTCATTCACACCTAGTTTAGAGTGACTGATCAACCTAACATGCATGTGTTGGGAGGAAACCAGAGTACCCGGAGGAAACCCACTCAAGCATGAGGAGAACATTCATACTTCACACAGAACGGCCCATATATCTCATATGTGTGTGAGAATGTGAGCAATTTCAGCCCAGATTTAAAGTCCTGGCTGGACAACTAAAAGCTCACTTCTCTCATTAAACAAGAGAAAGTGTGAGAGAGGAATACAAAAGTGAGATAAACTGTTAAGATTTAAAACTGAGTTAACAAGACTCCACGTTTATTTACTTTTTCTCTAAATAAGCATTTTATAATGCACGTTTTTTCAATAACATTTTAAATGTAGCCCTCTTTATAAAAATGTAGTTTTTTAAAGAAGTTTTTAAAATAATTCATTCAGTTCAGCATGTAAAACAATAAATATTATTGAAATATACTGAATGGTATTAGTAATTTGTTTTGTCTTTCAGTTGCTGATGACAAAATTATGATATTAGGCTACTCCACTATACAGGACATGGCACTGAATCATAACACAAGTTAGAAATGATGAGGGCCCGGACCTGGGCCTGAGGAAATTTCCTCTATATGGACTGTACTGAATTCTACTTAATACCCCTGCTTTACACTATTCTATAGGTTTGAAGCTGTTATTGAGAAAAGGAAACAGACAGACGGAGAAGAAAATTAGCAAATTAAACAAAGGAGCTGCTGATGTTCTCAGAACAATTGAGTGGCCACAGTTGACAGTTCTTAAAAGTTCAGCGTTGTCTAATCACTGAAGATGTCATGAGCAAAACCCATGAGAAGGTAATGCTTTGTAGCAGGAGACTATGAAAAAAATCCATGACAAATATAAACTTCACAGGTCAGTAGAGCGTGATGTGCCCATGGATCGCATTGATAACGTTCAGGGAACTAAAGATACAGAACCTGGAATCTCTGAGACGCTCGTCCGCAGCAGAAGTCCAGACAGACAGAAATTTAGTGCACCAATGACACATGACCTTTTATTGTAGTCATGAGAAATCAAACCACGGTCAATATCTCATCTTTGTAGCACCTTAGATGAACAGAGAGAGTTCAGGATCACTTTGCTAGACTTCAGGACATCACCCCAACTTACGCACCCCATAATCACAAGGCTCCTCACCTGTTGTCTTCTCTAATGCATCCATGTTGTTGGTGTTGAAATCAAGTGGAGAACATCATCGCTGAGCAGTAAAGTTGACAGGTGAACAAGTCAGTGGAACTGCTAATGGCCACCCCAGGGCACAGACCTCAACATCATTGAATGTGTTTTAAATGACTTAGATAGTAAATAGCAGAAAATGCAACCAACTTCTAAGACTGAGCTTTTGGAGTTGTAGAGAAAAACCCTTAAAGCCAGTCGTCCCAACAGAATGGAGGCTGTACTGAAAGGCAAATGGAGGATGCATCAAATGCTAAAAAAATATATATTTAACTAAGGCTTCTGTATATTTTTCTGTTAAGTATATGTGTGCCGCTTCTTTCTGACACTGAAAAATGAATAACGTGTACTTAATTGCTGTTTTCACTGTAAGTTGAATAAATGAAAGAAGGCCTCTGACTTTTTCATAGTACTGAATAGTACTAAAATTACAGCAGCAATCATCGTGTCTGATTAATTAGACAGATCTTTTCAGTGCAACATGACAAGAGTCCAAAACATATTTCAGAGCTATCAAATCTGAGCCATTTAGATAGAAAAGGTCAGCAAGTTGAACTACAGCAAATGGTATGACCTCCACAGCCACTGAATCTCTCAGCATTCATCCTCCTGTGAGATAATCTTGAGCTCTAGATTCTAGATTAGATGTCACCAACCCTCTTTTAGAAGATCTAGCTTTCTTGTGATGTCACATCTAACCCAAATCTACCACCTTATTCAGCTAGTCAATGTATAGTAAAGGTAGTAATTTGATGAATCTGGTCAATCTCCAGAAGAAAGTGTTAATCCGGATGTTCTTGTAGGAGTCATTTTTGATGTCCAAGAAGCATCTTTAAAGGCTTGGAACACCATACGGAACTCCAACAGTCCCAGATGAACTTTCATGAATTAAAGATATTTTAGGCTCTCGTTAATGCTCACACTAAAAAGATATTTTGTGTGTTTTAAATACAAACAGAGAGCTGCTGACATTAAGAAAAGCCCTTAGAAAAGCTTCCGTGTGAAAAAGAACATTGCTTCTAAACTTTTGGCCAGTGGTGTATTCGCAGGAGGGTTCATCTGAGGTACCGAGACCTACCTGTGGAGGCTGCAGCTAGCGTTAAAGCTAACCGTTTTTAACTTCTTTTCTTGCTCTCTCACGGCATCAGGCTCATAAATTGTGGGCCAGGCCGACGTTTTGAGGTCTCGGTTGAAGAAAATTAGTCTTCGGATGAAAGAAGCCAGTGGAATGACTGCTGGGCCACTTTCTAATTCCGTATTCTGGGCCAAGTCCTCGCCAGTGAGGTGGATGAGACCTGAGGAAAGAGGTCAGGGGCGCCGCAAACTGGCTCCTGAGACAAGACTCACTCTTAAGTTGCCACACTTCATTGCGTACCCCTTAAAACAAACACTCTCACCTGCACAGTTAGAAAGAGACTTGCTTTGGCTGCTGTGATTGGTTTCTGTGGAGCTGAGCAGTTAATGCCATTTGATAGTGCTCAGACTGGGCCTATAAACTTTGATGGAATCACAAAGGTATTGCTTGACCAAGGTCTTCTGCTCTGGTCTTTGTTACGTGTGTACAAATAAAAGCATGGCAGCATACTCCTAGCCTACCCACTACAGGATCTTGATAGATGAATGGATGGCAGATAAAAAATGTGGCAGATCACCACTGTGGGTGACTTGATTTATTGGATCACAATGTGTCTTCACATCTGTTCTGTTTAGTACTGTCCAGTTATGACCCAGGACACTACTGTACAAAAGTCTTAGGCACTTAAGCTCATTGTTTAAAACCATTTATCTTAGCATTAAATGCATTTTCATATGTAAGAACACCAGTTTCATTAGAAAAGATGTAAATATGCATCAGTGCAATACAAAGTAGCATAAATATCTTATTTTGAAATAAGTTGATAGTATCTTGTGCTCCAGTTTGAAGAACAAAGTTTAGTTCCAGATTTCTCCTGGATGCCCCAGACATCGTTTAAATTTATTTAATCCCTTCAGCAGCAATCTTGATTTAGCTTAATGAAGTACTGAGTAGTCAAAGGAAATATTATGATGATAATTGCAAATAATACTGGGTTGCCGTAAAGAAAAGCTTGGAAAGTGTTAAATAAACACGCTGACATATGTAAGACCACTGCTTGCTATATTAATACTGTATTTGCTGATATAATATCCCCAAGTCCAAAAGTTTGGGTGCCTCAGGTAAAATATAATATATTATATATAATTATATATAATTTATTTAATATAGTATATGATATATATATATATATTATATATATATATTACTTCAATTTGATGGTACACTAACCGAATGCTGTTTTGGGCCTTTGCTATAGTGCTGTGAAACTTTGGGGGAATTGTGCACCTCTAATAAGATCTCTTTACACACTATGGCTCCGCGTCATAAATACCAACATCTACGGCTCTTTAACTATTAGAAGCTATAAGAAGAAGCATGCTCTGCATTCTCAGTATGAATATCATGGAAGAGGCTGACAAGAGATCGAAGAAGACGTTGTTGGAAGCAACGAATAAGAAAGACTGATCAAGAAAGAGATCAGACAAGAGTCAGTCTTGGGCTGACTTTTCCTCGTTTGCAAGACCTAAAGAAGATAAAAGGATCCACAACGTTCTAAAAGATAACAGAAAACCAATGAAAATCCAACATTCCTGCCAGTGTAATTACCCAGTTACCCAAGATTGCAATGTAGACATCATCTCAGTCCTGTTTCAGGCTGGAATTCAAAGAAATAAATTCATCTTGCGGCAAAAAGATTGTTTTTTGTCCACGCCACGCCAAATAAGCCTTGAAAGTTTGCAACTTTCTGTAATAATGTTCTGTAATATTCCTCTACTTTGTAAGTCGACATGATTCTTTCTCTGCTGGTGTTGACTTTGCTGGTGTTGTTGGATTCTGTATTCCTCAGCCCGACAACACATGCATGAATACAGCTGTTCAAGAGGCGATCAAAGTGTGACAGCAGCAACTGTAGAGGGACCCCAGGAAGAAAAAAAACAATTCTCACATGTTGTTTTTAAGCTGTACTGTTTAAGATTTATTTGTTTAGTCATTAGCAAGTATCCATGCTTCTGTGAGTTACTCAATTCAAGTTTAATTTTATAGCACTTTTTTATAACGATATTGTCGCAAAGCAGCTTTACAGAAATTTTGAAAACAGACAGTTACAACATATATATCCCCCAGTGAGCAAGCCAGAGGCAACAGTGGCAAGGAAAATCTCCCTCAGACTGGAGGAAGAAACCTTGGGAGAAGACTCACAAGCGGAGACCCATCCTCCTCTGGTCAAACAGTATTTACAGTTTAATAAACTAAATACCAAAGAAAAGAGTCTCTGTTTTAAATCTGGATAGCAAAGCTTTAGAAACTGCACAGGTAGAGTCAGTCTCTGACTGAGGCAGTCTTTGACTGAATCTTTATGTAAAGTGGGCGTGAGCTGAAACAGTCCCATCCTATCCTAATACTGGTGCATCTGGATGGCACAGTGATGTAACTGAGGGTGTAACAGTTGGCACAAATGAACAAGAGAGCTGGCTGGTGATGGTGGGGTGGAGGCCCTGATGGTCAATCTTCCAACAGCGTTCAACAGATGGGAGGACAGTCATTATCTCAGGAAGAGTAAAGAGAGAGAATTAGTTCAGCTCAGAAGCATGATTGTAGAGTATATAAAAGTAAAAAGTCACACTCACAGACTCAAGAAGAAGGGCTGACTTTATGTTTAGGTCTCAAATATAAAATCCAACATTATACTGATGACGATTATGATGACAATAGTAGAAAGTTCAGTCACATCCTCAGAAAAAAATAAAAAACTTTGAGGGTCTCCTTGAATGCTTTTTCAAAAAAGCTCGGAACCATCAGATTTATCCATACAGAATGTATCTCTGCATGCTGCATGCACTCAGTTCTACCAGAGAGGTTGCCAGATCCCCAAATCTTACATAGAACAGTTTTAGTATGTTCTCGGTCTGTGAAAATCAACAGAACATGTTATTGGAATGGGCATCTTCAGATCTTTTGTGCATATGATTGCCTGTTAATTCCAGGTGTAAATGAGGCCAGGTAAACAAATAATTACACATTAAACATATCATCACATTAAACATATATCTCCAAAATGGGAGCTTTACAGGAAAGGAGAAAACCTTCTTTACTATTAATGGAAGTCAATGGAACCAGAAAGTTTTCCAAGCTATTTTGGAGCATTTCTATTGGTCCATTCATCATAAATGTTTTACACAATATAAAGGGCAGCTGTCGTGTTCAAGTGATAAAGAAAAATAAAATTCAACAAAAATGGAGGTGTTATGCAGCACCTTTCAAAAGTTTGGGATTACTTTTTAATTTGCATACAATGATAACATTTTAATGTTTTGGCCCTGTGGATCTTAAATTACAGCTTAACTACATTGTTTATAACTGTTTGGTTTACAGAGTTTTCAGTCAATCTATAATCTCCTGCAGCTCCATAAAACATTTTGTATGCATCTAGGAGTTCTTTCCTTTTTTTGTGCTTACAGGGTCATCTTTTATTTTTACTACCATTTTAAATTATGTAAAACACATGGAAGTGTACATTTCTAGCATATTAAACTGATGGTATATATGTTTATCTGCAACCAACTTGGTTTTATTCTTGAAAACATTGAAGGTGATTTCAATCTTTTGAAAATTGACACAGTCACACTTCTTTAAAGTGACTACAGTCTTGACCGTCCCTCACTCACTTTTTAGCATCAAAGCAGCCAGTGTCCACGGATGTCCAGCAGATGGTGCTTGAGTCAAAGTGAAGCGTCGCATTTTGCCCACTGTTGTCCAACTTTGCTGTTTGTTATTACTCACAATCGTTCACAGTCATAACAGGTAATGTAATTACTGCCTGTAATGCATTCAGCTGGCAGGGCAGGGTCTGTATCGCCCAGCTCATTCTATAATACAGTGCAGTTGCACATACACACGCATACGCACATAGAAAAAAAACATAAATACAAAAAAGTGAGAAATCGATGAGGGGGAGACGTCCCAAAAACTGCTTCATTTTAGCAGCCCTCGGGGGATGAATTAAGCTGTTGACTAGATAAGCGTGGAATGGTCAGATAATGGCAGGTTGCCTCATACGGACGACAGCCCAGATGGATGTTTATTAGTGGCGGTAACGAGTGCGCTGGTGGCCCTGGCCTGTCCTAAACACAGGCCTAGAGATAGCGGAGGCTAACCTCTGACAGTCAGAATTAAAAAGAGTAAAAAGAGAAGTGCCACCCTACCTCACTCTTTCTCTGCTCTGTTTTTCCTACCTCTCTCACTCCTAAGTCAGTGTGAAATGAGGGAACATGCTGAGTGTGTATATATGTGTCTGTGTGTGTGTGTGTGCTTGGGGCGAGGTTCTTTTTTTAGCCTACTATGCAGGAGAATGGGAGAAAAGTGGAAACACCCTTGTGTGTGTTGCCATATGTGTGTTTCTGTGTGTATTTGTTTGTTTTCATACATTTCCAGGACTTTTTAGCAACAGAAACACAGGCCTAACCTACAATTGTAATACTTTTAAAATTGTTGTTAGGTTCAGAAAGTTCTATATTATATATAAGTTACATGTATGCACAATACACCTGGGACATAATAGTATATAAATACACATATGTATATGTGTATATGGTGTTATATATGTGTATACATATATAACACCATATGTACATTCAGTATGGGGTTGAAATGTATTTTTGTGTGTATATTTAAAAAATTATTTCAACACTAGAGAATATTTGTTTCACATTAAACACAAACTACATTGGCAATCAGTGCTGAGTGAAACAATATTGACTTAAGTTTACCCACAAAACATCACTATTGAAATAAAGGGAAAAGCTATCCAATACATTATTTGTTTGTTTAAAGTTTTCTCATTTTGGAGAGAGTGTGTTTAGTTTGTGGCAGTGACAATCTATGTAAAACATATAGATCATAATATTACTGATTTTTTAAATTTAGAACTAGAATTAGCCACATGTGTTTGTACACAGCAGAATTTGACCTCCGCATTTAACCCATCCATGCAGTGAAACGCCCAAATATACACACAGGTGTTGTTAAAAAAGAAAAAAATCAATATTCAATACCAATACTGATTATTGATAATCAGAGACACTGATAAGCAATATGTCACGCCCTGTCTGTCCTGGTCTGTTTGTTTACGTCCTGTCTGTTCCACGTGCTTCTGTTTATGTTTCTTGTGTTTGCCATGTGCTCCTGTGTCTCCGCCCTTGCCCCGCCTTGCTCACCTGTGCCCCAGGTGTTTAGTCCCATCAACTCTTCTCTCTTGTTAGCCTTGGTTATTTATAACCTCTGTCTGTTGTCTCTGTTGGTGGATCGTTGTGATAACTTGTTGTCGTAACTCTGTACTTGTAATCCGTCTGTTTGCCTTTTTTTTTGTTTACTTATTGAAATCCCCTTGTCGTTTGAAAGCTTGCATGGGTGTCCGCCATTCCCTGCCTTCGTCTGCTCCTGCTTCAGCTCGACCCTACCTGACACATTACTTGGGGTCAATATTTATTTACCATACATTTCATGTAAGCATTTATGCGAATGCAACTCTTACTCATAACTTACATTAAATAAATATTGACAAATTGTAAAATTAAGAGCACAGCCACACGATCCGGGTTGGATTCCCAGTCCAGGTCGTTCTGTGTGGAGTGTGCATATTCTCCCCTTGAGTGGGTTTCCTCCGGGTTTCCTCCCACATGTCCAAAGACATGCATGATAGGTTGATTGGTCACTCTAAATTGCCTGTAGGTGTGAGTGTGTGAGTGAGTGTTGGCCATGCAATGGACTGGCAAACTATCCATGGTGTACCCTGCCTTTGCCTGATGACGCTGAGATTGGCTCAAAGATATATATAGGCTTATATAGTTTTATACAAATATATAGGACTATAAATATAGTACCAGTAAAAATGTTACTGTAAACATCATCCAGTAAAAATAGTCCTAGTTTATAATAAAGCAACAATGAGGCAATCTGAATGTTAACATGTTTATTTCAATTGAGATGAGAATGAGCAGAAACTGTATGTAAATTCTCTATTACACGAAATATCATAAGCTATAGTCTATGAATTCACTTGTCTATAGAACATTTGGGCCACTGAAGCTCCCATATACACACATGTATTCCAAACACACTTCAGAAGAAGTGATGTGGTTCCACATACCATGTCTGCTCAAGCTGCATGCTGCATGAGTCACATTTTTCTGGCTAGAGTGAGGGAAATGATATGACTGAGTCCACTGAGCCACCTGTGTGGTCTAGGATTAGGGTAAACTCTACCCTTACTCAGTCTTCGTTCATCACAAACACAGAAAAGCACTTTTGGTTGGATTTACTCAACATGTGGCCATGTTTCTAGAAGTACTGGTCGCTTGTAGTCAATGCATCCTCTTCATTTCAAGCAATCCAGTAACAAAAGTATATAGCAGAAGTATGTTTTTTTCTTTTACTGTAATTACATCAAATATGCACATACATAACAAAAAGTGCCTTTCATGTGGAAGTGCCAATCCCGATAATCGGAAAAATGATGAATACCAGCCCTGATCATTGGTCGGGCCCATATTCAGTCAACCACTAATATAAAAGAAAACTGAACATGTGTAAGAACATCTTTTAAACGGCTCCTTCACATTTATGACAGAGAAGACAAAAAGTGTGTGAAAGGAAGACGGTGGCTTAGATGTCAGCACTACTGCCTGGCAGAGAGAGAGGGAGAAGGGGAAGAGAGAGAGACTAAACCTCTTTAGATGAGTGTGTAAGGGAGGGAGGTGAATGAGTAAGTGAGTGTACAAGGGAGAGAGCGTGTGTGTGATAGAGAGAGACAGTGAGAAGACAGGAAGTAAAGAACGAGAAGGTCTCTTTTTCTGCTTCGGGCTGAACTCCAGTGACTTATCGCTTCATTTATAAGACTCATTACTACACTCTCTTCTGTCTAACAGCCTGGCTCTCTGCAAAGTCCCTGAATGATACTGGGGTTCTAACACATTTGTCGAAAATAAATTGTGATTTTAGAGCTGATTAGAATCCCTTGGCAATGATACTTTGCACACTCTGATCATATATCAGAATAAAAATCACTTTTTTGGCCAAGTTCATTTGCATATATGAGACATTTTCCTGGGTGACCCCTAAAAATGTTAAAATAAATAAATAAAACTACTTTTAGAATATTATTTATTGAACTAATGTTGACCTGCTGGAAAAATTGTTGGTTTCTTGTTGAAGAACTTCCAAGAAACCCCTACAGTCTTACAGTCTTCCCCATCTAGGAACTGGGATGTCTGGTAGACTGGGGAACAGTAGATAACCAGATGTAACAATAGGCTAACCATTTGAGGTCATTACATGGCAAAGAGTCATACCATGACAAAGCGTCATACCAAGAGAGACATACAAAATGCAAATGAGATTAATGCAAAAGGCAAGAGAAACATGAAGAAGAAATACTATTGTACTATCTAGTCAAACCCAGTTTAAATAAAATGTGAAATATTTGATATAAAATGAAAAATATAAAATGATACCACTGTTACATCTTACTTTTATTGGTGGGTAATTTCATTTGTAATGGCGGGATCACACTACATTAATTCAGCCGAACTGGCCTTAATATTGACAACGTGAATGGGGTTGTGTAGTATAACATTTATGAAGTACAGCAAGGAACATCTGGGACATCCCACAATGCCCTGACAAAAAGATGAAAGATGATTTTCTGGTTTTCACGTATCCTACGTATCCTATCCTCCTATCCTTGACCAATAGGATGACACAGTGCATTTGTAGACATGACAAAGAGAAAGTGGGATGATGCTGCTGCCAGGTGAAAGAACGACACCGAGGACAAGTTGGTTGATTTGTGGCAACAACACCTCTACCTTTCTGAGGCTGCTTTGAGGGAGTGTCATGTCAAGAGGATAATTGTTGCTGAGAAATAAGCCTGACAGCTAGCTGCATCTCTGTAATGCTTTTTACATGTTAACACATTTGTTAGCTCAGCTTCTCTTTGAAGAATAAACAGCCCGTACAGGAATGGGCCCAGCATGTTTGTTTTCTTTTTCTTTTTAAAATCACCAGCATCACACTTCTGTATACTAATCAACATCCTACATGCATCAATCACACGAATAATGATTAGTTGGAATCAAATGTGTAGTGTTGCCAACCTACCAACCAAGACATGGCAGGAATATATGACACTAATCTAACACTAAGCACTGCAACATAAATTTTGTGTAGTGTGATCCCGGTCCACTCACTGTCCACTCTATTAGACACACCTACCTTGCTGGTCCACCTTGTAGATGTAAAGTCAGAGAAAGTAGCTCTGTTGCAGCACAGTTTGTGTTGGTCCTCCAGTCCATCATCAGTCATCACAGGATGCTACCCACAAGACACTGTTGGCTGGATGTCGCTGGTCGGTGGATTATTCTCAGTACAGCAGTGACGCTGTGTCTGATCCACTTATAACAGCACAACACACACTATCAGACCACCAGGGGATAAACAATGTATGCAGCGAAACAGATGGACTATAGTCTGTAATTTTTAAAACTACAAAATGCTCCTATATGGTAAGTGGAGCTGATACAATGGACAATGTATGATATAGGAAGTTCAATGTTATGTCTGATTGGTGTGTGTGTGTGTATGTGATCTGCTGTGTCTGAGGTTACTCGAACCTAAAACTCACTGTTGGCTCTTGTCTGAGCCTCCAGATCATTGTAAGGAAACACAAATAGAGATGATTAACGACAACAGTTCTGATAAGATGTGATTAACTATCAAATAAATTGTGAGCTTGAAATGGAGGCAAATAGTGACATTGCCTGTTCGCCAGTCCGTGTGGTTGCTTTATGTGTAAACAGAGTGGCAAGACAACAAACAATCAAAAACAACCCAGCCTGAGCTCATTCCGCAGCAGCGCCGCTAAACACACATTACAAATCCCTTCTGTCCATGTGGTGGAATTACGCATGCAGGAGTGCATACAGGTCGCTGTGGCATGCATTCGAGCATCAGTATCCAGCAGAAGTTATAGAGCAGCCTATAAACTTTAGCACATACATGCTGACATGCATAATGTGTTTACATGAGCGTGTGTGTGTGTTTAGTCATGTATTTAGACCTTTGTGGGGACCAAACAAAGGAAGATATAGAAAAGTGGCTGCTGGTATAGAAACATCTGGCGTGTTGTTTTTATGCACCACATGTTTTCAGTGGAAGACAGGTCTGCATTGCAGGTGTAGCACTTGGACTCTCTTACTATGAAGTCACGCTAGGTGGTGCACAAACTAGAGCCAGCAAATAATGTTATTGCAATATTGAAAGTATTAAAGTAATTAAGGTAAATTGACTGGTCTCATCATTGTACACCTCCTTACGTCCTTTATCTCCTCTCATTCTCCATTTTATAACATATAATTGTAGTCTGCTGTTTTGCTGCATACTGTGTTAGCCCCTTATACACTGTTCTTCAGTGGCCAGGACCTCCACAGGATTCATACAGATCAGGCATGCCGATCTGGCAGTGGCATTTTAGTATATTAGTGTGTGGTGGCCTGGTATGAGTGGATCAGACACAGAAGTATTGCTGGAGTTTTTAAACACCTCAGTGTCACTGCTGGATTAAAAATAATAACCCAACCAAAACTATCCAGCCAACAGTGTCTTGTGGGCAGCATCCTGTGACCACTGATGAAGAACAGGGAGGATGAACAACACACAGTCTGCAGCAATAGATGTAGTGGACAGTGGGGGCCCTGATCGTTTCAGATTCAAGATTCAAAGAGTTTTATTGTCATATGCACAGCAGAACAGACAGTTACACTGTACAAATGAAATTCTGTATAAATATATACAAAATATATAATGTATAATAATATAAGTTGAAGTAAATAAAAGTATTTTTTTAAATAAATTATTGTGGACTATGATTGAACAAGATATTTCGTGCTTGCAAGGTCGCATGACATTAGCCTGCCACCCTAAGCTATTCACACCTTTACACTTTAAAAACTGCCATACGACCTTCTTGATATTTATTGTTTTTTTATTTATTTTAGATACTGAAGGTTGTGGTTTTATGGTTTTTGGCACCTGCTAATTAATTAGATTCAAGATTCAAGATTTAATAGTACAGTTACACTATACAATGAAATTCTTGCTTTGCTGTTCCTCCATTCACCAATAGATAAAGATAACAAAAAAAGGAAATATTAAAAATATATACAAAATATATAAAGTATAATAATATAAGTTGAAGTAAATAAAAGTAATTTTTTAAATGTAAAAATAAATAAAAAATAAAAGTTACATGTACTTTTATGTGCAAGTATGAAGAGCAGCAGCCATAAAGTGCAAGTTGCCAGTAACAAATGTAAACATTAGTGTTTTTGTGTGAGTAGTGAATGTAAACAGTTTTCTGACAGCAGCAGTACAGTGAGTGTAAGGTGCAGTTACACGACAAGGTAAAAGGGTGCTAACAAAATAAAAAAGATGAATCAGATGGACAACAGTCTGTAACTGTAGAACTAAAAAGTGCATATATAGATAGAATTGACAAAGAGTGTAGAAACATGAAGGTGTACTTAAAGAACTGGCTGGTATTGGAATATATATCTAGCATGTCGTCGCTGTCATGGTCTGCCATTTACATTGTGAAAAAATGTTATGATGAGAAGACCAATATAAATGCTCCAAAATAGCTTCTGGTTCTGGTTCCATTGACTTCCATTGAAAGTGAAGACAGTTTTCAGTCTCTCCTGTAAAGTTTTCATTTTGGAGATACCTGATATTATAGTCACTTAATGTATTTGGTGCAACCAATATTATATAATATGAATATATAAAATATAATGCAGCTTTCATATTATATAAAACAGTAATTCTCTGGTATAGTGATACTTAAGGGTACCAAGCTGGTACAAAGCTTTTTATCTGCAGTTAGCTACAGTCATACACAAGAACATAGAAATATTCTATGAGGGTGGAAATTCAGACATGTATTTGTAGGTGTGTGTGTTCAATGGAGAAAAAAAAAACATTCTGCAGTGGCACCTAGGGCAGTGAATAGTTCATTTGCTCAGAGTGGGATTAGTAATCAGCTTGGCTTCTTTCTGCGGGACTGTCCCTCTCCGACTGGGCTGGCTGTGTGCTGTTCATTGAGCTGCATTAGAACATGCAGGTTGGATTGCAGGTAGCCATTGGGAAATGGCACTGTAATAAAAACGTGCTGTGAAGTAAACAGGCTGTATTTCACCATAATGCGCCATTCTCTCTTTCAGCCAGTCAGCTGAATACATGCTGGCATCATGAGGACCGGTATTAAAGATGCTTGTTCCTTAAGCCATTTACCACACAGGGTCACACAATACAAAGAGGCCTATAGAAAAGGAAGCTGTGGGCTGGATATTAATAGTTGGTGGACTATTCTCAGTCCATCAGTGACACTGATGTGTTTAAACACTCCAGCAGCACTACTCCACTCATACCAGCATAACCCACACTAACAAACGACCACCACCTGTCCTGTTGTGGCCCTGTGGGGATCCTGGCCCCCTGAAGGACAAGGTAAAATGGAGCTAACAAAGTTTACAGTGAAACAGATGGAGGAAGTCCACCTACAGTTAGGCCCAGAAATACTTGGACAGTGACACAAGTTTTGACATTTTAACTGTTTACTAAACCATATTCCACATACTGTTTTATAATTAATGTTGGCTTAAAGTGCAGACTCTCAGCTTTAATTTAAGGGTATTGACATCCTAATTGGAGTAAGAGTTTAGGAAGGACAGCTCTTTAATATGTAGGAACCTAAAGTAATTGGACAACTATCTCAAAAGCTATTTCATGGGCAAGAGAGCTTGCAATGGAAGTGAAACAGACCATCATTAGGCTAAAAAAAAGGAAAAAATCCATCGGTGAGATAGCAGAAATGTTGGGAGTGGCCAAATTAACAGTTACATTTTGGGAAAAAAGAGCGGCAACTCAAAAAGGCCTGGACATCCTCAGAACATCAGTGGTGGATGATCGCAGAATCCTTTCCATGGTGAAGAAAAATCCATTCACAACATTCACCCTAGTGAAAAACACTCTCCAGGAAGTAGGTGTATCAGTATACCATAAAGAGAAGACTTTATGGGAGCAAATACAGAGGGTTCACCAGCAGGTGCAACCAGCAGCCTCAAAAATAGAATACCCCATGTTAGACTTTGCCCAAATACATCTAAAGAAGCCAGCCCAGTTCTCCTTAACAGTGTTCTATGGACAGATGAAACTAAGATCAACCCGTATCAGAATGATGTGAGGAAGAAAGTATGGAGAATGCTTGGAAAGGCTCATGATCCAAAGCATACCACATCCTCTGTAAAACATGGTGGAGGCAATGTGATGGTATGGGCACGCATGGCTTCCAGTGGCACTGGGTCACTGGTGTTTATTGATGATGGGACAGGAGACAGAAGCAGTTTGATAAATTCTGAAGTGTATAGGGATATGCTTTCTGCTCAGATTCAACCAAATGCAGCAAAGCTGATTGGGTGGCGCTTCACCGTACAGATGGACAGTGACCCAAAACATACTGCGAAACCAACCCAAGAGTTTTTTAAGGCAAAGAAGTGGAATATTCTGCAATGGCCGAGTCAATCACCAGATCTCAACCCGACTGAGCATGCATTTCACTGCTTAAGACAAAACTTAAGACAGAAAGACCCTCAAACAAGCAACGACTGAAGACAGCTGCAGTAAAGGCCTTGCAAAGCATCACAAAGGAGGAAATCCAGCATTTGATGACGTCCCTGGGTTCCAGACATCAGGCAGTCATTGCCTGAAAGGATTCTCAACAAAGTATTAAAAATGAACGTTTTATTTATAGTAATGTTAATTCCTAAATATTTCATAGGATATGTTTGTTCAACCCCTTAAATTAAACCTGAAAGTCTGCACTTCAGTTGCATCCCAGTGGTTTTATTTTAAATCCAATGTGGTGGCATGGAGAGCCCAAATCACGAAGATTTTTCTAGGCCTAACTGTATATGTTAAGTAGAGCTGATAGAATAGAACAGGAGTGTAAATACGAGGAGGTGGTTTTAATGTCATGGCTAATGGAGGTATAAGACAGGTCTATGCAAATATTAATGACTAATTTCTGACTGCATTCACAAATACAATGACAAATCTTTCAACTGAATATTTAAGAAATGTGAATGTTGTTTTTGCATCAATCAAATATATTAAATGAATGCAATTTAAAAATATATATAAAAATAAATTTAATTAAATTGAAAGACAAAATTGTGTTTGGTAATTGTGAGGTCATATGTGTGTAAGAATAAACACAATCCTTTAAATCATTTTATTTTTCTTCTCAATAGATTCATGACTCCTTGAATATAGGAGACCCCATTTTATTACTATATAAAACAATTTGTGAGGGGTCTTTTAACAAACTATGAGCAGCAGGGTCATCATCATGGGCATCCTATAGATTTATTGACATTGAGACAGATCCGCAGGTCACATGATGTGTGTGTGTGTGATGCAAGGGATTCTGGGAGGTCTCTCACATCACATGACATGAGTCAGCAGCTTCCGCGCTTGTCCCTGCCATCACTGATTGATGCTGTGGGCGAAGCTGCTTTTAATCAACTGATTGCATTGTCTACTAGATAATGGCCACATCTTTTAACATAATGGCCTTTCTCTCTGTGTGTGTGTATGTGTGTGTGAGAAAGAGAGAGTGAGAGTGTTAGAGATGGTGAGATGGACAGAGAGGCGAAGAGCAAGTCCAACATAGAGAGAAAGCGACAGAGAGGGAGGGAGAGAGAGAGGAAGGATGGAGAGGCGTATTTTGGCAGGCAGACAGAAAATAGAGGAAAGAGGTGTCTGAACTGATCCACAAAGAGTGAGAAAGACAGAAGGGGGGCAAAAGACTGAAGTGCAGCCTGAGAGAGAGTGCAAGAAAGAAAGCCGAGACCGAAGGAGAATGCAAGCGGGGAGCTTGTGCGAGTTCGAGATGAGGGAGTTAGCGCTGAGTGAAGAAAAAAAGACAAGGGGCTTTAAAGTGTTATAACATCAAAACATACATAACCTGTGCAGCAATAAAGGCTGATTACACCCACCCACACACACACGTCTGCTTTCTCCCAGCAAAGTGAACTTGCCCTACGCTGTATCACAGCAGTAACTTAAAGTGATGAATCCACCAAAAGCAACAACAGCAACAACAACAACAACAAAATCACAACGTTTACAATATTTTGCCCTCATTCCAAATGTTTAATATTTTAACTTTTTTTCAAGGTCTTCACTGCTGGCTGTCGGAGATTTAGTGTTCGGCATGGATACAAGAGGAGAGTAAATCTCCTACTTTAACTTCACCACATTTGAAGGACAAATATTGTACTTTTGTACAAATGCCAAGGAGAGAGTTCCACTTTGGCAGGGCACGTATTTCCTACTATAAAACAAAGCCCACCCATCAGTAATGTGGTCTCTTGTGATGGTTTTATGTTGTATTTCTTTGGTAGAATTATGCTGAAATGAAAAGAAATGCATTTGCATTCCATTTATCTGTGGAATGCAAATGCAGGTGAAGGTAGTGGTAGGAGTCTGACCCAAGGACTCTTATTGGTTGGGTGTAGGGTGGTTGCCAGGTGGGGAATTGAATCCCAGTCTACAGCATGGAAGGTTTGATGTGGTGAGTGGTATACCTCATCACAAGTCCCAAGACTCTCAAAAGCCTTAACCTCAAAGGCTATTGGTATTATTATTAATATTATTATTATTATTATGATTAAGTAATGTGACCTACAGTGGTTACGGAAAGTATTCAGACCCCTTTAAATTTTTCACTCTTTGTTTCATTCCAGCCATTTGTTAAAATCCCCCCCAAAAATTTTATTTCTCAACAATGCACACTCAGCACCCCATCTTGACAGAAAAGAAACAGAAATGTATAAATCTTTGAAAATGTATTAAAAAATAAATACTGAAATGTCACATAGTCACAAGTATTCAGACCCTTTGCTGTGACACCCATATTTAACTCACATGCCGTCTATTTCCATCTCCTTAAGATGGTTCTACTCCTTCTTTGGAGTCCAGCTATGTTTAATTAAACTGATTGGACTTGATTAGGAAAGCCACCTGACACCTGTCTATATAAGACCTCACAGCTCACAGTGCACGTCAGAGCAAATGAGAATCATGAGGTCGAAGGAACTGCCCAAGTAGCTCAGAGACAGAATTGTGGCAAGGCACAGATCTGGCCAAGGTTACAAAAGAATTTCTGTAGCACTCAAGTTTCCTAAGAGCACAGTGGCCTCCTTAATCCTTAAGTGGAAGAAGTGTGGGACGATGAGAACTCTTCCTTACCAGATCGTCCAGCCAAACTGAGCAATCGTGGGAGAAGAGCCTTGGCGAGAGAGGTAAAAAAGAACCTAAAGATCACTGTGGCTGAGCTCCAGAGGTGCAGTAGGGAGATGGGAGAGAGTTCCACCAAGTCAACTATCACTGCAGCCCTCCACCAGTCAGGGCTTTATGGCAGAGTGGCCCGACGGAAGCCTCTCTTCAGTGTGAGACATATGAAAAAAAAACACATGAAAGACTCCCAGACTATGAGAAATAAGATTCTCTGGTCTGATAAGACGAAGATGTAACTTTTTGGCGTTAATTTTAAGCGGTATGTGTGGCGAAAACCAGGCACTGCTCATCACATGGCAGCATCATGCTATGGGGGTGTTTTTCAGCTGCAGGGACAGGATGACTGGTTACAATTGAAGGAAAGATGAATGCAGCCAAGTGCAGAGATATCCTGGAAGAAAATCTCTTCCAGAGTGCTCAGGACCTCAGACTGGGCTGAAGGTTCCCCTTTCAACAAGACAATGACCCTAAGCACACAGCTAAAATAACAAAGGAGTGGCTTCGGAACAACTCTGTGGCCATTCTTGACTGGCCCAGCCAGAGGCCTGACATAAACCCAATTGAGCATCTCTGGAGAGACCTGAAGATGGCTGTCCACCAACGTTCACCATCCAACAAGATGGAACTGGAGAGGATCTGCAAGGAAGAATGGCAGAGGATCTCCAAATCCAGGTGTGAAAAACTTGTTGCATCATTGCCAAGAGGACTCATGGCTATACTAGCTCAAAAAGGTTCTTCTACTCAATACTGAATATTTATGACCATGTAATATTTCAGTTTTTCTTTTTTAATAAAGTTGGTGGAAAACTTTCTACATTTCTGTTTTTTTTTCTGTCAAGATGGGGTGCTAAGTGTACATTAGTGAGAAATAAAGTAATTTTTTTAGTTTAGCAAATGGCTGCAATGAAACAAAGAGTAAAAAATGTAAAGGGTCTATGTACTTTCCGTACCCACTGTACCTGCAGTCCTTGAAGGGTCCTTAAGAGAACGATGGCGAGAGCAGGTGCTCCTCTTATTCGAGTCAGATAGATCCACCAATGTAGATAGGACGGGTCCGCTCCCGTACCGGTCCTGTAAAGGTCCTGTAGAGTTCATGTTCTATGTATGTACTTACCGGTAAGAATGTTATATGTTGCAACTGTGTAAATGTTGTGGTTAGGATACAGTAAGTGTGTGTAAGTATGTGTGTTTTTTTCACCCTGAGATGGATTTGGTATAGTCTGGGCTTAGAGAACAAGAACCCTGGGTCTCAACTGAAATCCCTACTAGTGTAGTCCAAGTGTAGTCCAAGTTTCACTGTGTGAAGGCCATTAGGGTTAAGTTCCAGCTTTGAGGCTGTTACTCGGGTTTCATGTAAAAAGTGTAAATATAATTCTGTTTTCTTTCTGTTTATGATGCGTGTTTTATTTGTTAGTTTGTGTCATTGTCGATGTAATAAAGCCACTTTCTTCTACCTCACTTTTGGAGGGGTGTCATTGAAGCCTGCATAAATCCAAAATCCCCCATCAGGGGTTATTACCGTCTCCCATGGGGCTGCAGAGTAACCCACAACACTATACCAACCACTGCAGTTAAAGAACTAGCTAAATAACTGGGTAAAAGTATTAGCAGATTAAAGTTAGTTGGCGCAGTGCTCTTAGAACGTTGCAGCGTTTGATGTGCTGAATCTTGATTTATTGTTGGAGAAGGTATCTTGTTATGGCATGGATTCGACAGGTATTGCATGGTTTCAAAGTTATTTCTCTGACAGGAAGTTTGTCAGAAAGTAAAAGGGTTAATCTTGGAGTCCCACAAGTTGTCTTGCCCAATATTTGTCTCAGTATACATGAATGATCTGCCGTTAGTATTGACGATACCGCCCTGTACGCATGAGCTGCCACACTAAATGATTTATCTGATATTTTAAAGGGAGAATTTATGTCAATAACAAACTAACACTAATACTAAACATTTAAAAAACAAAAACTATTGTAATTGGGTCTAAATCATTACCAGAAGGGGAACTAAAGTCAACATTAAATATTGACAAAGTTAAAGAAGTGAAACTATTGGGTGTTATAATTTACTATAGACTATCATAGAGGAAACATATTGAAAAAATAACAATAAAATGGGGAGGGGTTTATCTGTAATAAGATGATGTTCAGGATTTTTTCCACAGAAAGCTTTAAATCTAGTAATACAGTCATTAGTACTGTCTAATCTAGATTACTGCGCAGCAGTGTGTTCGAATGAAGCAAAATAACATTTAATAAAACCACAGATAATACAGAATAAAGCAGCGAGACTACAGGGCCATCATAGACAAAATGCATAAGGAACTAGAGAGGCTAAAGGTTAAAGACAGGTTCAAGACAAACCAAGTGGGACTCCTAAAGTATACAAATAAATTAAAATATCTATTGAGTCTTTATGATCAATTAGAACAAATAAAAGAGAGAGAAACCAATATGACGAGATATTCAACAACAAATTATTTTAAATTACTGAGAGCAAGAACTAACCACATGTGTAGAACAGTCATTTACAGAGCTATTAGAGAGTGGAACGCCTCAACTGACTCACTGCTCAAAGCTGATAATAAAATACGGTTTAAAAAAATACTAACCGATTGCTTGACCGTTAAACGAAATAAATGAAAGTTCAAAGTAGATTAGAGTTTTTTTCAAGGGCTATAGTGAGGCTATTGGAATTATAAGGACACATTTTATTTTAAACTTTCTACTTCTTACTTGATTTTTCTTACTTATCTATTTTTATATCTTCTTCATTTGGAATATACAGAGCATGGATTTCTTTTTCTTTTTTTGTGTGTATGTATAATGTTTATGGGAGTTAGTTGTCCCAGAATAGCTGTTACCATTATAGGAGCTAAATAGGATCCAAATAAAGTAAAGTAAGTTTTAGTAATACAAGTGCAAGCACTCACCCCTTCACACACCTCATCACCCACACCTGACGGTGATTAGTGCTACGGCAGCTGCATGTTAGCACACCCTTTATAACCCAGCTACGCTACACCTCAGTGCGTGGCATTATTTCTTCTGATTGCTTCTTGCACGAGATACTGTGTGGATCAGCACTTACCTGTCCGTGGTCTCTGGGCCGTCGTTTAAAGGGTCTCTCCACAGGTCCAACCAGACTTGGCTTTTCCACATTGGGGTCCTATCATACTCCCTGGAGCCCAAGAGGATCTACAGACTCTCTGACCTGCCCCTACACTCACTTCCATCCAGCTCATTATTGACTGCTCTGAGTGAATAAACCTTGCAGATGGATTGAATAAGACCTCTTGAGTCTGAATCCTTACAACAAGATAGATCAAGAATAAAAGCTGTTACACCCCACAATGCAAAAAAAATGAAATGTGAAATGCTGAGTCGCAGTTATTTCTTAGATGTGACATGATTTTTTGGGGAATGTTACCAAAGTGTTTGCACTGTGCAAAGAATCTTTGAGAAGACCCTTTACTTTTCACTAAACCAGCATACTATGGGATTGTGGGATTTCTTTGAAAAAGAGAAAGTAGAACATAGAGCTCCTCCATCTTATTTCAATAGCTGAAACATTGCGAGTGCTTTCACTCACAGCAGGGATCTCAGTGTGAGCTGATTTTGGAGATGCAACTTTACTAAACATTACATGAACAGCCTGAAAGTCTATAAGTGTGAACAAAATCTCTATCTTTGCTCCCAGTCGAAGAGATAAATGGTGACTCTGGGCTACTGTCCATTCTGGGAAAGTGAAGGTACCGTGAAGATCTTCATCACTACATTTAGAAACTGAAACTGTGTGGAGTTTTCACACAGGCAAATAAAATTAGCACCGTTGTCCAGTTTGTAACCCAGTATGAGCTGCTTGAGGAGATTCTGATCCTTGTAGAACATGGCTGCCCTGTCATTTGGTTGTCATCATGTCAAACAGACCCTGTTGAAACCATTTTTGAATAAACATCTCAATGCAAGCTTAAACAAAAGTTAAAAAAGAAAGCCCAGCACCGGCCAACACACAACATTGCATGACATGGGCAAGTGCTGGTGAAATGTGCTGCATTGTGGTTGTAAAGCTAGAACTACAGCAGATAAAGATAAAGTGTTCTTGTCATTTGCTTTCTTCTGTATCGATGCTGACACTGACTTTATTTGTAAATATAAGTTTAATATTCAAAGAAAGTACAGCATCATTTCTAACATCTTTTGAAGCCTGTCATCTTCTGAAGTCTAAGTCATCTTCCGATGTCAGAGAGAGGCTTCTGGGCTTCATGCAATTTTTATGCAATTTATGAAATTTTCATGCAATTCACAAACAATATTGTCCATTTCACAATTAATGTAAGTGTATCAGATAATTTTTAAATAATAAAAATGTTTGTATTAAAGTCTATTTTTTGTATAGAGGCTTATTTTGCATATAGTCCTATTATCAGCAATTCTCAGTCCACTGCCTAAATCTCCTGGTACGGCCGCCAATCCAAGTTAAGGATGTTATTGAGCTAATTGGTTGTTAGGACACTCTTGCTCAATTGTGATGCACAGCTGAAAAACATTCTACTAATAAGTGAGCATAAAAGGGAGAACAACATTCTAGGTTAGTTTAGTATCTGAAGCATCAGCAGTTGATGGCTTGCTGACAGGCTCAAAATGGCCAGAAAGAAACAACTTTCTTTAGAGACCCATCAGTCCATTGTTGGGTTAAGGAAGGAAGATTACTCCATTGAAAACAAGAAAATTTCACTGTGATCCCAAACTTTGAGCGGTAGTGTATGTGCAAAATATACTCTGTTCTCACTAGAGCACCCTTGTCCAACAGATCAAACTTCACCAATGGCTTCAAAAAATTGCCTAACCTGAGAAAACAGTTTTAATTCATTCCACGTCTAAGCTTTTAGTAGTTGTAGTTTTAATACTATAACATTACTTTTTATGTATTTCTTGGATTTGCCTGCCAAGCTGTCATATTGGTGACTGTTATTAAGTCTCAACTGGTTTTTAAGATAACTGTTTTTTATGCATCTTTATGTGCTATGTTTGTCTAACTTTTTAAATAGATGGCTGTGATGTAGTCCTCACTGCTCACTTAAACAATCATATTTACTGCAACAGAAAGAAGATGCAACATTTAATAATAATTCATGAAGTAATGAATCTGGTGACAGAGGCACACACACAGTATGTAAATGTGTATGAACTAGTTGGCTTATAAAACCGAGCTGACGTATACTAATAGTCAGCTAGCAAACATGCTGAAGTAACATTACTAATTAAATTCCTTTTAGAAATATGTGATTTAATCTTGTCAAGTAAAATACAGTATTGTTAGTCAATCCTCCCAAAGGCAGTAGGTTGTTGTATTGGAGTAATATTTGACCAGGAGTATCTACTTTTTCCACCTCTCCCTATATATTTCTTCATAATGATACTAAGAAATGGAGTGAACAGGTGTATCCTGTTTACTGAAGTAGCCTAGTATCAGCGTCTTATACCATCAGCAACTGAAAGACCAACACATCACACATACCGTTCAGTATATTTACGGTTTAAGTGCTGAACTGAAATGCTGAACTTAATAAATGCTTTTTTCATCACTTTAAGTAAAAACAAGGGCTACATTTAAAATGCTTTGGAAAAAAAGAACCCCATAAAGTGTTTATTCATAATAAAAAAGGGCAAAAAAATGTTTAGTCTTGTTAACTGAGTTTCACATCTTAACAGTTTATCTCCCTCTTGTATTCCTCCACACTTTTTCTTGTTCAGTGAGAGAAGTGAGCTCTTGGTTTTCCAGCCAGGACTTTAAATCTGGGCTGAAATTGTGTTAGGACCATTCTCACACACATATGAGATATCCGGGCCGTTCTGTGTGGAGTGTGAATGTTCTCCTCGTGCTTGAGTGGGTTTCCTCTGGGTACTCCGTTTTCCTTCCACAGTTTAAACACATGCATGTTAGGTTGATCAATCACTCTAAACTGCCTGTAGGTGTGAGTGTGTGTGGGCATGAGTGTGTCCATGGTGTACCCCGCCTTCGCCCGATGATGCTGGGATTGCATGAATGTGTCCATGGTGTACCCCGCCTTCACCCGATGATGCTGGGATTGCATGAATGTGTCCATGGTGTACCCCGCCTTCACCCGATGATGCTAGCCACCACCACTATATACGCGATTGGTCTGTGAGATTAATGTGCCGCAAAGCGTGTATACCGTAAAGACAAGAAAAGGCCAAATCCATAAAATGTAGGAGGCACCAAAAATTCATAAAGATATGAAAAATCTTACATATTAAATACTCATATACAGAGCGGGGATCTCCTGACAAACAATCAAACCACATGTGACTAGTTGAAGAGATTTATGATTGTTAGATATATCAGGTTTTACTTTGAGTGATGAGGGACTGACTCAGCTTCACACAGGATGACGTTGGACTTGACGGAGGCTTGCACATGATTTTCTCCGGTTAGGTTGGAACTCAAATGATGATTATGTGGGTCGGCTCAATGAGTCTTAGAGACATTTTTTTCTTCAATTTCAGGCCCTAATAAAGCTGTATAACTGCTGAATTTCCCCTCCAATTGCTCAACTAAAAACACGACTATGCCCAAAAGGTGTAATAAGAAAAAATGGCTCCAAAACCTACAATTTGGTCTTTTTATTTTGACATGTGGAAAATAGATGAGCATGTTGGGCGTTATTACACTCTGCCGTACTTCCCTCCATGCAGGGAAAGCAGGAGGCTGGAAGCCCGGGTCAGCAGAACTTTTTTTGGAGGAATGAAAATCTGGGATTTTTATTTATGAAGGTTAAACGCAAATGAATAAATTCAAACCTGTGCCTGGCAGGTTCCCCTGCATTTCCGCGAGACCTCGCTTAGACAGAAAATTTTCAATTTGTATTCAAATTTCCAAAATTTTCAGGCCCTAATAAAGCTCTGGCCCAAATTATTACACAATTGGTACTATAAATAGGGAAACAACTCTGCTAAAAACTAATCGAAAACAGTGTAATAAGGAAAAACGCTTCAAAAATGAACACTTTGAAATCACAATCTGAGAAGTAGCATCCAATTTGAGCCTTAATATTGGTCCATTTATATAGATAACAGTCTTGCAGAGTCCAAAACAATGTTAACAGGTCTGCAAGGCATGAGTGCTGATTTAGGCATGGTTTTTACCCAGTCCTGACTGGCAAACTTGAGCTTCCATTACTTCTGACCTAAGCCTCATCTATCCAGATGCTGAGCACGTCTTTCTGGGCGTAACGTAAAGTGGATTTTGGGCCAAACTATTGTTTCAACTGGCAGATGACCATAACTCATTTTTCAGCCTCTGTCTCGCGAGGCAGGCTTATGATGTCACGTGATGTCATCGGGGACCTCTTATCATTCCCGCGCTTGGTTTGCAGAGGCCGACTTCAAAAAGGCAGATGAAAAGGCTGCATTTTCAGGCAGACAGGATGTCGATCTATGCTTCAGCCTCATGAATCGTCTGCAAAAGGCCTTGCCAAAAGCTCTTAACGTAACGCTTCAGTCCAGTGCGCTACTTGGCACTAAATCCATCCCAGAGAATCCAAGACTTCAGCGCATGGTTTTATGTATTTATTGCATCAGCGATGATGTCAATAGACCTGTTGACAAATATCATTAAGTATGGCTTCATAGGACAAAGCCATAAAGCCCTGTACGCTCATATTGTCTGAAGGCGGCCAGCAGCAATTCCATTTGTGCTTATAATGTCTTATTCCCCATCCCTGCTCTTAGATGAGTCAGTGGATTCGAGGGAAGAATACCTTTGCTAGAGCAGCGGGAGGTTTAATGACGCAGCCTTTGACAACCAGGGGGAGGAAAAAAAAGAAAGAAATACCAGTGGAAAAAAAAGTCAAGGAAAAACAATAACAGTCCACGAACCGATTGGAGAATATTTCGGCAGAGTACACAATCTTTCAGGCAATATTAAAGGTGAGCGGCGCGATGGATATGAAATATAGATGTTCCATTTGAGCGGCAAGGGTCAAAATAAAAGGTTTATAAGATACACCAAAGCTTATTTGAGCTTTTATCTCCAGTAATAATGCAGTCGCTCCATGCCTCAACTGCCGTGGCGAGCTAAAAATGACACAGAGGCCTCAAGAAAAAGTTTACGGGCGAGCGTCGAATTTGTCCGACTGCCAAATGCTTTTTTTACGGTTAATGATAAAACCTAAAGAGCTGCGAAAGAAAATGTGAGCTCTGACATGAAAAATATGGAGCCTCCCTCCCTCCATTAACATTGCCCTTCAGGAGCATTTAAGCCGGAGCTTGTTGGTAGTGTGCAATGAATCAAGAGGCAGAATCCTGCAAGGTTCCCGCTGACCTCCCGAGATTGATGCCCGGGTTATAGAAGGAAGACTTTGTATATAAGTGTGTGTGTGTGTGTGTGTGTGCTGTTGGCTATGCTAGCTTCCCACCTTTTCCTTTACCTGTTGCCAAAAGGTTCAGTATGAAAAAAGCGGCCCCGTAACGTTGTGTGCCCTTCTAACCGTTTCTAATTTAACAGCACTATGACTGCAATACCAGCGAGGTTCTCTTCCTCAAGCTGAGCTCCGAGCTCGTCTTAATGCAGGCAAGCGTTGCTGGGAAGATGGGACGTTTTAATCAGGCAGGTCCAAATTATTAAAGCGGCCCAATGCCGAGAAGATAGCGACGTTATGAAACGCCAGACAGGAGCGTTATTAAAACAAAACTATAATTAGTCCATAAAATGAGACATTAGACAGGGAATCTGCTTTTGATGTGCTTGTACTGGCTGGGCTTTTCACCGCTTATGGCTCTGACGAGGTAATTGGGAGGCAATTTGGAACGGACAATGATTAAGTTCAAGCATTTACTGACGCGCTGATGTTTCTCTCTTAAAACCGTGACTCTTTAGTCAGCTTTCAATGTTTCCTGTTTACTTGGACTCCCCTCAACAGACCAGCAAGATTGTGTAACAATCCCGGCTCTTCCGCTTTCCCCTTCTTTTTTTCCCTCCATTTAGTCAGTAGCATTGTCTATGATGAATCAGATTGGCCCATTTTTAATTACTTGTGATATGATCGCCGTTTCTCATTAAAAAGTGTGAGGGCGCTTAAAGGCACTATGTTTGGAAGATCCTACAGCGCTAGACTTGGGCCCTTTTATCAGGACCAGCAGGGCTTGTTGTCGGTGCCGCTGCTTTGCTATGCAAATGCCTCTCCATAAAGTGCTTCCTCGTAAGCCATTAATTTGATGACTACTAGTCGCTCGCCCAATCTATCACACGACGCTAAACGCGATCTGGGCTTTATTAGCCTGTGAGGCGAGTACAAAGTGAATGGCTGGCACCGGATGATTGGTAGCTTTCGGAAGACGGCCTGTCAGATCTCCGAGATGGCGCTCGTCCCCCCGGTCTACCTCACTCTGCGCTGTATTAATCGTCAAATATGTTTATCTTTTTGGGAGTTTCTAATTAATTTCTCCGTGGCCGGGGTATCGCTGCAAGACAAGTCTTTATCTTTTGACATGTTGAATATACATGAGCATGTTGGGAGTTATTACACCCCGCCGTAGTCTCCGCCGTGCAGGGAAAGCAGGAGGCCGGAGGAACGGGAACTTTTCTCGGAAGAATGAAAATCCGGGGATTTTTATTCATGAAGGTCAAACGTACATGAATAAATTCAAACCCGTACATCGCCGGTTCCTCTTCACTTCCGCGAGAACTGGCTTAGGTCATTTCCATCAGAATGGCTTAAGGAAAAGGAGGCGGCGAGCTTAACAGGTCTGCAGAGCCAACAACACGAGGCTCGGGGGTTATTTCGCATGCGTTCACAAAGCTGATGGGAAAAGATAACGCCGGTGGAACGAGTGGGACGCTTTTAGTGCCAGGATGACGGACAATTGCTGAAGAGGGAGATACATTCAAATGGGCCCGGCGGGCATGAAGCTGACCCGCTCGCTGACAAGCCATTTCAGGAGAGCGCATTCCGCTTTGATATCCTCCGCACTACAGTGCCTACAGCACTCTGCCGTACGACACTTCAAACAGAATGCATTCGCAATTGGGCGGGTAGCTGCGAACTCAACCTGTCTCAAACCGCACTCAAAGACTTACCCTTCTCTAAGATTAAAGGAGCAGGAGCACGAGTGGCAGTGTTTTTTTTTCCTTCTTGGGAGGTCTTGGCACAACATCCAAACATACATGTAGGCTCGGAGAGATCCTGGGAAATTTTCACTGCTACCCATTTAAAGCAAAGCAACTAGAGATCATAAAACCTGGTGTAGGTAGCAATGTGAGAGCATCGCTGAGTGTTTTCAGTTGAGCATGAGAGTATTCAAATTGACCCGGTTCCGCTGCCATTTGAAAGTGAACCTTCACATGATGTTGGGCTAATACTCTGGACTAAGACTAAGACGAGAGCTGTAATGAACCTAGTTCTGCCAGAAAGTCTCAAAAGGCAAAGGGATGGAAAACAGTGTTTAATTTTCTATAAGGTGCACAATTTGAGGGGTAGTAATTCATAAGAAGAGTCTTTGGCAAAGGCCCAGTCCTAGGATCAGGTCTTGAAGTGTTTATATCGTGCTGGATATGGACAGCAGAGGTAAAGCATACTCTGTGACCAAACTAGTAGTGTAGGGGGAAAGAAAAAGAAAGTTGAAACATCAGCACTTGAAAGCAGCAGAGCAGCAACGTAGGTTGAATCCTTTTAAAGATGAGTGCCAGACTGCGATAGGCCAGAATAATGAATGAATGAGTGGAGTCTTCCTGGCAAAACTAAGCTAAAGCTTTCATTTACTTTTTTTTTTTTTTTTTTTTTTAAAGTAGACATGTACTCTGTCTACTTTGCACTGTATTCTATACTTTGTTTTTTGCCTTAATGTATGAAAAGTGTTTTTACAAAAAAACATCATTGGCAACAAAGTTTAATCCAAGGCCTGGTCCGTGCCTCCAAATTTAGTTAATATTGTACTGGTTCTATATAACACTGCAAGGCTAATGGTGTTCAGTTCAACACTAGGCCCAATTCATGCCCCCAAAATCTATCCAATACGCTACTGACCAACTTTTAAGGCAATGTCATAGACCCAGACTGACCAATGTACTTAATATGTGAAGAACATGATCTGACAAATCTCAAAATTCATTGATTTGTTTTTATTCTGCATTTTCTTTTCCTTTTTGACCAAGAAAACACATGATTAGGAATAAAACACACCTATCAGATGCTTTTTAATGCTTTTTATTTATAAAACAGAATAATAAGCTCTTGCTGATCTGACCTGCACTCTGAATGAAACATTCAAAGAAGTCCTGTGCTTCTTTTATGCTGTGATAGGAAACACAGTAGCACACAGAAAGCACTTATTCTATAAGCCAATTTGCAGTTTGGCCTCAGTTTCCATATACAGTCTCATGTAAAACATTTAATTCCCCTAGTTTCATTACATGCTCGGTTGATTTTCTAAGTGAAAATAAGGTAACAGGTTGAAATGAGTGAATACTGTTTTTTATACCAATTTTAGTGTTTGATTCTGATTTATTTACTAAATTTAACAGATTAGAACACATCTATTAAATGTGCCAAGACCTTTGTACATGTTACATTTTGTCCCTGTAATACGTTAAATTTACACAAAACAAAAATAAACAGTAATTGTGCAACAAAACAAGCAGAAATGTTTGGTGTGATGTGGATGTGTATTTATCGTCACATAAAATAAACAGAATTGAAATTTGACCCGATGTATTCAAACCTTTGCATACTAGTTTGCCTTGCATCAAGCCTGTACAAGCTAAACCGTATAGCAGCATTAAGTTGATGTGATCGTTAAGTAGGTGTGAAAAGTCAGATCTTCGTTTTCTTGTTATTGTTATTCAAGCTAGAACCATGAAGCTGTGCAGGCTTGTAAAGTCTATACACACATAGGGTGCTGGTGCGTTTTAAATTGATTTAGCTTGCTGTGTTTGTTCAGTGTTCATTCAAAATGATTGTATTTTCCATTAAGATGAAAAAAGGAACGCTCAACATTCTAGTGATTAGTTCCACTTATATAAAATATCATCGCTGTCCAAAATAGTAACTGTACAGGAAAGGACAAAAACCTTTCTATGTATATCAATGGAACCAGAAATATTTCCAAACTACCTTTGAGCATTTTTATTGGTCCATTCATCATGAAATTTTCACGCAATGTAAACGGCCACTTAAAAGAAAAAAGCTAAAAATGAGATGCATGTTTTTTTCCTTAGACATATAACAATATAAATGCTTATATCTCGCCCTCTTGTTCCACCTCTTTCATGTCACCATTATACAGATATGCTGGCAACACTTTAGCAACCACCTGGGATACCAATAACAATGCCATAGCATCTGCCTAGAATCTGGAATGCCATACCAATAGGCTAAGAACACCTTAGCAACCTCCTGGTATAACATACCATCTCCCTAGCAACAGCTTAGCAACCACCTTAAATGACAAAGCAACAGCCTAGCAGAACCTTAGCAACCTTCTGACAACTACTAAGCAGTGTCCTAACAACAAGGTGCAATACCACAGCAACTTTGCAGCAACTCAATTATAGAGTTGCTAGAAAGTTTATGAAGCCTCGAGAATTTTCTACATAAATGTGACCAGACTGTAAGTTCACCAGGTTGTAGCAGATAAAGAGAACCAAATTAAACAAATGAGATAAAATACTATACTTGGCTATTTATTTATTAAGAAAAATGACCCAATATAACAGATCTGTGAGTGTAACAGTTTGTGAATCTTTACTTTTAGTATGTGTTATGTACCACCTGTGCAGGAATAACAGCAACTAAATGTTCTCTGCAATTAAACAACCCACGTTCTCTTGAGATTCTGTTCAAGAATATTTTTCTTTAAAAATCACAATTCATTGTTCCTTCTGTGATGGCAAGTTGTTTTAACAACAGGCCCAAATCATGAAACTACCACCACCATGTTTCGCACATGGGATATGGTTATTTTATTGGAATGCAATAATTTCTTTTCTCCAGACATAAAGCTTGTAATTTAAACCAACCAGTTCTATTTCCATCCACATAACATTTTTTTCAGTCAGATTATTAAATTCTTGAGCAACGGCTCAGCAACGGCTTCAAATTTGACAGTATTATTATCCGGTATTGTCAAGTCAGCTTAAAGTTTGCTCACTGGCTTTCCCGTTACAGTTGTAAATTATGCTATAATAAACATCAACCTTGGACTTTTTTAAAGTGTGCTACAGTCATTCTTTGCAATTAGCTAGATCTGATCACATCTCAGATCTCTGTCTGTGGTGAAATACCTTTGTCAGGAGGACTTAACTAATAGAAAATGGATATGGAAATAAATAGGCATCTTATTGAACAACTATCCCCTTTACCTACATGGCTGGAGGAGCTTCCACAGTGCTTATAAGGCACCTTATCTGTCCACGCTGCAGCTCGTATCACTTCCACAGACTGTGTATGAGGTCTGCCGACCACGCTCCTCAAGTACATGGCCTGCAGTGATCTTTCGTTCACCTCCGGATTCGCCTCACTAAATCTACCATAATGTCCGAGTAGCCTTCATGCTTCCTTGCCCCATCTAACACATCTGCTAATCCTACATGTCACTCAAGCCCAAGGTTCCCCCATCGACTGGAGCTGGATGAGACTGCAGTGAGGTGAGGGCTGTTATGGAAACATTTACGCTATGCAGCAACACCTATCTGCCTTCCCCTCGTCCTAATTACCCACCTCAATCTTCCTTATTAGGCAATTAAATAAGTAATTAGGCTTGCGCTAGGCTTAGAGAGCGGTGGTTAAGAAGAGCACGAACAAACGCACCCCGCTGCTCTCTCTCGGCACCAGAGGAGCTCACAGCCTCCAAAAGATGGCACGAACAGTTTCCCAAATTTACAACAGTCGCTGGTCAAACAGACAACAAACAAAAGAGTTCTGCTTTCTTTGTTGTTGTTGTTGTTGTTGTTGTTGTTTTTTTCTGTAACGGATGCTCACAGATCTCAGCAAAAGGCTGTCCTCCACTTTCTATTAACCCAACTTGTCATGCAGATGATACTTTTTCATCTTCATAGAACACCATAATAAACAAGTTATAATAGGGATTCAGGTTGCCGGGAGACGGGAAAAGAATAAAAAAAAACAACAACATGGAAATTAGGCAAGCCCCGGGCTTCGATAACTGTATTCCGCGGTGCTGTCTGTCTTATCAGAAGAGAGAGGTTCTCCAAAATGTCATGTGCTGTGGGACTCGCCTCTGAATCGGACCGGGACGAACGCGAGATAAACTCAAAAGGGGGGACAAGTTGGTGCGGGCCCGCGACATGCAGCAATTTCCATATGCATGTTATGCAAATCCAGCTCATAATTCAAACTTCGCCGCCCGAAGCCCTGGCCTTTTGAGCGGAGTGCGGCGATAAACAGCGACTACTTTAATCTCGCTTAAAGGGGTTAATGTTTTTATCTGTGTAAATGAAAAGAACTGCTTTGTGCTTAAAGACCAAAGAAAAAAAAACATACTGAGAGGGTGGAGTGTGTGTATATATATATATATATATATATATATATATATATATATATATATATATATATATATAATTTATTTATTTATTTTTCCTTATGCATCTTGCCTGCGCATCATGCTGCCGTGTGCGTGATAGGTCAAATAGATTGGTATGGGTTTACAAGGAACTGAAGAGATCATAAATAACTAAGAGCTGGGCTCTAGCTGGGAGCAGGAGTGGGGTGTCTCTTCAGTACACAGGGGCAAACTATTGTAGTTAGACAACGCCTGCAGTATCTAAACACACACAATCTGTAATGTAAGCACAGCAGATGTAACAGTTGACACAGAAAAGAATATTTGGTAATATTCATAAGATCAGGATGCATTTCATGCTGGTGTAAGCTGGTCTATGTTGTTTAGGCTAGTGTAGTGCTGGACTGGTGCTGGTTTAGCAGCTTGCTCATACTGGTTGGCCAGCATACCATCATGAAAACACAAAATACATTGATGTTGCCTGTGACCAACATTTTAGCTTGCATTGATGCTGGTCACCATTCCTGCGTCCAAAGCTCAGCATATTGTCGCCGTCCTAGAACAACATGTACCAACATTTTTATCTATTCTTATTTTTCTATAGTATTTGAACGCTGCTGTTTACGTTGTGTGAATGATGAATGGACCAAAAGAAATGCTCCAAATCATTTACAAAAATTCTGGTTCCATTGACTTACATTACAAGTAAATAAGGTAGTCATTTGGCATTTCTTTGGACAGCAACGATATGCTGGTTTTGATAGTGTCTAGTCATGCTGGTCTATGCTTGTTTTTAGCAAGACATGACATGACATAAGCATAACCCTACATATATGTTTATAAAGTTACCACCAGTGTGATTCAGTAGACATATGTTGGTTTAGATACAGAACCTAATCCCAGTAAACATTTTGGAACATCACTCATTGTGTAAAAACACAGATCAGCCATAACATTAATACCACTTGCTTGTCTGTTTTATCAGCTCCACTTCGTTGTTCAACAATTACAGACTGTAGTCCTTCTGATTCGCTGCATACATTGTTTATCCCCTGTTCCTTAATGTCAGGACCCCTTGAGGAGTGGATCAGACACAGCAGTGCTGCTGGTGTGTTTACACCTCAGTGTCACTGCTGGACCGAAAATAGTCCAAATATATCCATCCAGCAGTGTCTTGTAGGACATCCTGTTAATCCTAAGGACTAACGCAAACTGTGCTGTGACAGATGAGCATCTCTTGCTTTACATCTACAAGGTCAGTGTGTAGATGTGGACAGTGATTGGACACTCATTCACTTATACCAGCACAACACACACCAACACACCACCATCACATCAGTGTCACTGCACTAATGAGAATGGCTCACTACCCAAAAAAATCTGCACTGTAGTGGTCCTATGGGGGTTCGGATCATTGAACAACAGAGTAAATGGGTGATAATAAAGTATGCAGAGAAACAGATGGACTACAGTCTGTAATTGTTGAACTACAAAGTGCACCTGTATTGTAAGTGGACCTGATAAGATGGATAGTGCGTGTATATGTAAGGAGGTGGTTTTAATGTTATGACTGTATGACTGTTTCTGCCTCATATGCAATAATATGTAATGATATACTATAAATAATATTTAAGTGGTTTGACTATATAGAAACAAGCAGTTTGAATTTCATAAATGCTGCCATATAAAAATGCAGGCAGCCAAAAGCCTGGACAGTCCAGGGAAATCCTGAATAGGTGGCAGTCCTAACGTTTTGTGTAGTCAGTGTGGTGGAAGACGAAACAATGACAAATGTAAGATCCTTTAAGGTTTTCTTTGCCACCAGCACTCAAACTGTGACCCAGACACATTTCCTCCTCTAACTGCGTCATCATACACAAGCCGCTGCAAAGGCTATCCCTCTTGTGTCCATTATAGCCTAATGATGACAATATTGTTTTCCACTTATCGGCAAAAAAACGGAATCGCACTGGCTTTAAGTGTGACAGCTGAACATATCGGCGATTCATCTATGCCCTGGCTGACAGTAATTGCCCTATCTCTGCCTGCGAGTCAGACTTAGACTAGGGGAGCCACGTACGGGTGCAAACTCGAGAGTGAGAGGAAACCAGAGAAAACGAGGGGTTATTGAGACGTATACCCCTGGGCCCTTTCTCCCGGTTTTCCCTCCTGGCTTCTGTGATAGACGAGATCAGAGTTGCGCATGTCTGTGTGATGTCTGGAGAAGTATGAAGTTTATTTTCTTTCCTCTTCTTTTTTTTTTTTTCAGGGAACTGGAGGGGTCCGACTAATGGGACCGGGGAGCTGTGAAACAAAAGCAAATGTGACGTGTAGTTGGTGAAGATCGACAGCCGGGTCTACAGCGGCTGAGGGAACATCTCAAACAGCCACGGTGCAACTTTGAATTCGTTGTTGTGTTTGTTTAGGGCACTGACTCATCCGTGACTCAATGCAAGTGACTCAGTCTCCACGCTGGAACTCCTAGGAACTGTTTAAGAGTGAAGGTTGGAGAACTGATTCATAAAATATGGGCCATGTCCTGGTTTTCCGTGGCATGTTCCGCGAATCTTCCTGGTGGTGGCCGTATATTAACAAGAGGAAGTCTGCGCTTCCTCAATGCAAATACAGCTTCTTAGAAGTAAATGAGAGCCCCGATCTTAAAGGCTGCATCATTTAGTCTGGGGCCATTGCACCCGTTTTCGTCATGCGCTCTCCGTCACAAAGTTGTAATGGCAGTTGTCAGAGCACCGCAACAGCAGGGGCACACACTCACATCCCCTGTGGGTGAATTTTAAATTGGCGGGAAACATCAGCCAGTGTGCCCGCGTGTCCCTGTTTCACCGCCCACTTCACTCGCGAGCGCTGCTGGCCGAGGCGGCGTTGGCAGGTAATAAATGACTCCTCAAAAGGACCTTGACAAAGGTCGCCATTGCTACATAGCGATGCGTCCAGTGTTTCTGTACACAGACAAACCCGCCACATGAATATGCAACATTCTCATTACACGAGCTTTACATGATGAAAGCTGTGTAGCAGTTGGCCCCATTGTTCCCTGTGGCCACATCAGGCCTGATTGCAATGGATGTAAGCTGAAGGCTGTGTGCTTGGATACACTGCCTTTACGGTTGGCTGTATTTTACCTAGCGCAGTGCTTGTAGCTTTGTGACACCTCGTTACACTGAGACAGAGCTATTGTGTCTGTGTTGAGACAGAGAGGTGATACAGATAAGCAGGACCCCACTGTATACTGCCAGAAAGAGACCACTGGGTAACTGGTTATGCTGGTACTGGGATATTTAGTTCTGGGGTTTAACTGACATTACAACAGCAGTGATGCTGTTTTCCAGGGCCTAGGTTCTATATATATAGACCACTTGGAGGGTATGACATATTAAAAGATGTATTTAATAAGCAAGGCTATGAACGGACATATAGGCAGATCTAGTATCTTTGTCCTTTAACTTTGTTAAATAAACGTAGAGCACTAATGTAAAGTATTTCTTATTTAAGCTATGCATAACCCTTTAACTACACTGATTGGTATTCCTATATATTGCACTTATGCTGTATTTAA
Organism: Megaleporinus macrocephalus; assembly: GCA_021613375.1. Taxonomy (NCBI): domain Eukaryota; kingdom Metazoa; phylum Chordata; class Actinopteri; order Characiformes; family Anostomidae; genus Megaleporinus; species Megaleporinus macrocephalus. The sequence continues at coordinate 32,650,141 of CM038713.1, forward strand.
CCCTGTATTTTATTTTTATTATTTGTATTTCTTCTGTCTAGGTATCAGTACGGGCCCTTGTTTCTGGCAGTGTTTAAGCTTAAGCCTAATTTGGACTTGAACCTGTTTATACTAGCTAGAAATACATTCACTGACTAAACACCAGCACCTCTGAAAATTTTCTTTTTAAATGCCGTAAATGTAAATGAGAGGAATCCCGACATTAATCCAGATTATTAGAGCAAGTCTCTAAAGCAGAAATGATGATTTGGCTGAAGCTTTTTCAGATATTTAAATAAATTCCACATATAACATCATCTTAGTTTTAAAATTTACCAGAAACATTTATTTCAGTATGTTTTGTCTACGTACCTCTGTGTACCACTATGCCATGTGTCACTGGAAAACTTGCCCTTTGTAGAATCAACTGCAGTAATGTGTGTTTCCTTTGAAGTAATAACTATATTCCCAGATCTCTTTTTGGTTATATGGTTCTCAATATCATCTTTTCTCTACATTTAAAACCAGAAATCATGTATTAATAAAATATTACATGCACTTAAAGTACAACATGAGTTTACAGGCACATTTTATTAACTATATTGGCCTAAAGTAGCCTAAATAATAAACTGAGCGACTAGAATTCAGAATTATTTGCTGTTTTTGACCTCCGTGTTTAACCCATCCGTGCAGTGAAACTAGTGAATATACACAGTAGGGGCAGTGAGCACACTTGCCCAGAGCAATGGACAGCCTGGGGAGCAGTTGGGGGACCTTGCTTAGGGGCACTTCAGTTGCATCTTTTCGGTTCAGAGGATTGAATTGGTGACCGCTGATCTCAAGTATGGAGTAAAATTCAGCTGATCTAATCTTGGCTTATATTACAGAGAAAATGTAGTTAAACCTTAACAAACAAACCCAAGCCTTTTGTTCAGCCCCAAATCAGGCCAAAATCCTATTTTTCATCAGGTCTTGTCAGGCTTGGGTTGGGTCGCGTAGCCTCTAACCTCTAATTGGGAAGCATGATTATGTTCTGAAGGACATTATTACTGTAGATTGTGTTGCTGATAGCTGGATCAGATTTTTGTTAATGACATTACATTGTGTTTTCTTGATTAAACATTAAAGTGGTTCGCTCTTGTCTTCTCTGGAGTGTGTCTTCATAATGAAAGAACAAGGCTCGATTTTCGGGGTTTAAAATATGCTAATGTATTGCATGATTTCCTTTTGAATTGGTGCGAAAAAGTGAAGTTGCAGCACAGTCAGCAGTGTCTTTGCCGGAGTTATTTGAAGAATTCTGCAGACAAAAACAAGTTTCCGAAGCTGAAGGAAAAAAATGATGAGCATGGAAATTGGCTGATTAAATGTTGCAGTTGGTTGAAAAATGAAGTATAAAAAAAGTTAAGAATAAAATAAAGAAATAATAAATAAATAATGGTAAAATTATTCATAAAAAGACTGAAACACGACTTGCCCAGTGCTTCGTCCCTCTCTGTCCTCAAAACACAGATAACGGCCTGCCATCGGGTTCACCACGCAGCACATACCGCTACTCCTGACTCGCTGGCTGGCCTGCCCTGACTAACTAATGGCTCTGCTTAACCCTTTTTAGGCCTGCCTCTCGTACCTTCTTTGGGCGCCTGTTGCCCAATCACCTTGAAGTGTTTTTAAGCCTGTCAGGTGTGTAAACCAGATGGATTGGAAAGATGTCAAAGATAATATGTGCTGTTTTTTTCTGCACAACTGATTATATTTTGAGCACAGCACGACCTGTTATTTATGTTCGTAACTGCCATTTGGTCCCAGAGAGAGAGAGAGAGAGAGAGAGAGTTTAACAGCATTACACATTCAATATGGTGTAGACTGTTGTAGTTCACACACGATTCTAAAATAATAAACCCTCAAGTATAAGCTTACCTCAGCAAATCAATATATATACAGTATCTCACAAAAGTGAGTTCACCCCTCACATGCTTGTAAATATGCTATTATTTCTTTTCATGGGACAACACTGAAGATGTGATACTCAGTGTACAGCTTGTATAACAGTAAAAAGTTGCTGTGCCCTCAAAATAACTCAACACACATCCATTAATATCTACCGCTGGCAGCAAAAGTGAGTACACTCCTAAGTGAAAATGGCCAAAATGTGCACAATTAGCCATTTTTCCTACCTGGTGTAATATAACTCATTAGTGTTACTAGGTCTCAGGTGTGAAGGTGGAGCAGGTGTGTTAAATTTGGTGTTATCGCTCTCACACTGGTATCACCCCCATACTGGTTACTGGAAGTTCAACATGGCACCTTATGGCAAAGAACTCTCTGAGGATCTGAACAAAAAAAGATTGTTGCTCTACATAAAGATGGCCTAAGCTATAAGAAGATTGTCAACACCCTGAAACTGAGCTGCAGGACGTTGGCCAAGACCCTACAGCAGTTTAACAGGACAGGTTCCGCTCAGAACAGGCCTCATGGTCAACCAAAGAAGTTGAGTGCACATGCTCAGAGGCATATCCAGAGGTTGGCTTTGGAAAACAGATGTATGAGTGCTGCCAGCAGTGCCACAGAGGTTAAGGGGGTTGGGGGTCAGCCTGTCAGTGCTCAGACCATACGCCGTACGCTGTATTAAATTGGTCTGCATGGCTGTCGTTTCAGAGGGAAACCTCTTGTAAAGATAATGCACAGGAGTGCTGCTGGCTGTGGGGAGCTACAGTTCATTGAGGAAACCATGAATGGCATCATGTACTGTGACATAATGAAGCGGAGCATGATCCCCTCCCTTCAGAAACTGGGCTGCAGGGCAGTATTTCAACATGATAATGACCCCAAGCATATGTGGGGCATCCTGAAACGGAAGGTGGAGTAGTGCAAGGTCTCTAACATCCACCAGCTCTATGATGTTGTCATGGAGGAGTGGACGAGAACTCTTGCTGCGTTGCTTGCTTGCTGGTTGGCGCCAGCGGTTCAGACGTTAATGGATGTGTACAGCTTTACACTACTTTACATTGTATCAGTTTTGTATTTTTTACATTCCATCTTCAGTGTTGTCCCATAAAAAATATATAATACAATATTTAAAGAAATGTGAGGGGTGTACTCACTTTTGTGAGTGTATGTGTATACAGTAGATGTAAGCCAATCACAGTAAATCAATGCAAACTTGATGGAAGCAATTTTTCAATGGAAGCAAATAACTTATAAACAAGAATGAATTGATGAACAATAAACATTAAAAGGTAGACAAGACAAACCTTTTTTATTGTGCATATTTAATCTAATTGATATACTAATTTATATCATTGTTTAGGGAAAACTTCAAATAGACAAAACATGATTAAAATATCTGTAGTTTACTGGCAATTGGGATATCTATTGTTATAAAAAAATATCTAATTAGGTGCATGACTTTTGTGTGAGTTTGAGTGGGCTTGTTTCCCTGACACCCTTTTCCCAATGATGTTTTCTGAGCTTTCTCCTAAGAAAACTATTTTTGCTTCTGCGTCTTCTTCAACACTTATATATGTTGGCCCTGATTTCTGCCTCATTTGAGAAGCAGTCCTGGCTAAATCACTCTGCATAACATCATCATGAATGGGTGAGTTTGCATTGCTGTGGGTTGAACAGGCGATTTTATGTAAATTACTTTTTGAGACAAAAAAAAAAAAAACAGAAACAAATTTCCATATATGGACTATATTGACTGTGCAGTGAAAACAGTGTATTAACAATTTGTTTTGTTTTTTTGTCACAAGGGCCTTTATTTAATTATGGCTCAAACAACTCTTTTCAGCCACAGCCAAAAGAAATGTGTGTATGAAAAGCTGAAAATCAGCATTACTTTAGGATGAGTGCATGTAAAGTGCACTCTGCAATGCATGTCCAACTTATAAATTGCACTTTGAAGAAAAAAAAAAAATCAGTGGAGTCATCACTCATCATGGCAGGCAGCTGTCTCAGCAGCAGGGTTCATAAAACATTTGGACTCTGTCAGGCAGCAGTCAGTGAGCCTGCATTTAGATTATTGGTTGGCCAGTCAAGAGAAGGGACAAGAGCCTTGTTTGGATTTTAGTTAATGACATATATAAATTTACAATCACAGAGTGAAGACAACCAAAACACAACTCTTTAAAACTGATAATGCTTTCAAAATTCAACTCTTTAGAATCTACATCTTGAATGGTTGGGACTAGAGAATTGCTGGACATGAGACTGACATTTGACCCTGACCTGAACCCACTATCTTACATGACCAGGTCTGACTAGTGCTGCTGAATTTGAAACCCAACGCTGATCCAAACTTGCTTGCACTGCTACCAATAGGCTGCATCCATGATCAATGGCTTTTTATCTGATATAATGATATTCATCATGTTTCTGCAATGACAATGAAGATGCCCCGGACTCATTACAGCGAGCTTTCTTTTCATTTTGTCCATGGGGACATTTGTTGTACATGTAAACTATACTAGAGAGAAAGTGTAGCCTGCAAAAAAGAAAGTGCAAGTAATTTACATAGGCATATTCTTTCAAAATAAAAACTAAGGGTGCACCAATTATGATTTTTATGGCTGGTTCTTTATAGCAAAATTGGCTGACGGCAAAGTTTTTTTACTAAGCCTTTTTTGTGCTCACACTGTTAATGAATGCATCACACACACTAACATATTTCCACTGCCTTCTATTACCCAAAGCTGCAACATGAACAACGTTGTTTACTGTGGCAAACCATCATTTTAAATTCATGAAACAGGAAATCAGTTGTGTTATTAAATACTATGAATCAAATAAATAGATGCATTGAAAGTAAAAGGCCGCTGGCTATTTTGGAATGTAGATGTAGCACCAGCAGCATTGAAGTACAGCCTTGATATGCCTGATCATATATGATGAATATATATATATATATATATATATATATATATATATATATATATATATATATATATATATATATATATATATATATATATAGTGCTATATATATAACAGTGCTATATATCTTGGCTAATTCCAATCATCCATCTCTCTAGAAAACTTGAGCTTAGTGTTTGTCAGGCCTTCTCTGGCTGGGGTCAAGCATCAGTTGCGTTATTAAATACCATGAATCAAATAGAGATGCATTGCAGGTAAAAGGCCACTGGCTATTTTGGAATGTAGATGTAGCAACAGCAGCTTTGAAGTACACCCTTGATATGCCTGATCATATATGATGAATATATATATTACTCTGGTTTGGTTCAGGTAGCTGACCTGTAGTTGGGAAGCATGCTTATAATAGAATTGGAGCTTTCTTTGTGTATTTTTATATAGTGATAGAAACCATGACATCAGACAGAACGCTCTACATTGTACTATATATGCATGCATCCAAACTGCTATCCAACCTGAGCCGAGTGTTATTGGTCCAAAATCTGATATTTTGTCAGGCCTTCTCAGGGGCTGCGTTGGGTCTACTAAAAAGGAACTAGTGCTTTCTGTCAGCGCACATTGGTTAGTTTTTTTTTATTTTAGCTGATTTTGGCTGATTTTGTCAGGGAAATGCACACAATGCTGTATTTTATTACTCCTACCAAAATGTCATAGCATAATTAAATCGACATGAGCATAGACAAAAACGCCCTTCGAGGCAAAAAGCTGTTTATGTATGAGCATAACAAGCAGTGTGGCTGCATGGCTGTGCCACGACCCTAACCTGCTGTGATTAACCTACATTACAGCATTATTTGATGTAAACAACAGATCAAGATAACATTCACTTGAGCAGCTAATGTTGTACATACTGTATTAGCCTTACAACCTTACAGCATGAAGTGATGTTTAGTCCAGAAATAAAATTTTTACCTACACCTAGATAGTAGTAGCAGCAGTAGTTCTAGTGATTTATACTGTTGTAAAACATTAAACACAGAAAAAGAGTTAATACTAAGCCCAGCACAACAGTGCGGTTCACTGTCAGTATATAGCGGTTTGTATTGCCCACGTCTTGTAGTGCTGCGTATTATGTTCTTGCTGCTGGCTAGGCAGTACATCGGTCCGTAATACACAAAAAACATCAGATACATCTCGGTTTTCAAGGTCATGGACATGACCGCTAAGCACAGAGTTGTATGTGTCGAGAAGTTCGTATGCCTTCAGGTTTTCTTTTTGTGTAGACGCTGGATTTTTACACAAGGTCTACAAAGATGTCTGTCCAATTTGCCCATTTATTTGGACAGCAAGTATTGGTCAGGAAAACTTTCTTTTAGTATATGGCAACCTGTTTTCTGCTGGCAAAGTACAATAATAACTGGAGAAGGGGTCCGGATGATTCACATTCATATTATCCCACACCTGTCAGTGCTATACTAACTGTTACTTTCTGCTATGAGCTCCACTCCACAATACACAGCACACTATATTACTAAATAATGAGGGAAATTCAATATCTCCGCATTTAACCCACGCATGCAGTGAAACACTCACATATACACACACACTAGTTAAAAGACACACCAGGGGCAGTAAGCACACCTGCCCACATTGGTGGGCAGCCCTACCACAGCGCCCACAGCAGTGGGCACCACTACTACAAGCCTGCTTCCCTAACCTCCCTAGCCCACAACTGCCCCATGATCACAAAGAAGCCAAATAAACCACATAGAGATTGGCTGCATGCAGTCTGTTTCAGGTGGTCTGGGCAGAGAGCTGTTGGTCATATCATCATGCAAACCTTGCCTGCAAATCTGTAGAAGACAGCCTACGGTTCCTAAGTGCTGACAGGGTGAGGAAACGATCTTTTGGTGTGTTGTCTTCTTGGGATGCCCACTGACATCCCCGTTATATGGAACTTGGCCTTCAATTTGGAGATAGTACTGGGGCTCACGCCAAATAGTGCCACAACTTGGTTTTGCGGAACATCAGCTCGAAGTTGTCCAATCGCACAGGGCTTATCCAGATCAGTCAAACGTGGCATGCTGATTCTTGGAGCAGACACCTACTGTCCACTGTAGCAGGGCCCATGCTTGCAGCAGCTGGGGGTACCAGAAACTCAAAATAAGCTGTTTGGCAATGGCAGAGAAGATTTGGCCAATTTTTCATGGGCACAACCCACATACGCTCTACTGCTCATCCTACAAATGCACGTTCCTTACAAATGCGACACTTTTAAAAGGGAAATGAACAAGCTTTCCAAGGGCATAAGTTTCATTGCCAAGAAACATTGTTACAGCAAAGTAATAATCCATCAAAAACAAATTTCTATCAAACACAAGTTTATATATGCTATGTAGTGATGTATAATAAATAGTGATATAAAATAAATAATATTCCTAAAGTGACCAAGTACAATGGTCTCTTATATATTTATTTATTTTTTTGCACTTATATTTTTATATGTAAGTGTCTGTATGTCAGAATTTCATTGTATTTTTCAGTGCCTTGTAATCTGACTACACGTAACAATAAACAAAAAATCTTAATTCGTATTTTCTATCCCTACATGAAAGAGGTACAAACAGAGTAAGAAGTCACATCATTAGAAGAGAAGTGCTGATTAAAAAAGCAGAAATAGCAGCCTTTTTGTGTAGGTCTTTAAAGGTTAATGAACTGGTCACTATACAAAACGTATTTAAATAACCTGGCCTGTCAAATTCGGCGCGGTCGGTTGGCTTGTATTATTAGCATATAGGCCTATGTGTCTAGGTATTAAAAGATGAAAAGCAATTAAGCTACATCTTGTTCTTCTGAGAACAGTAGCAAAAATAGCATCATAGCAGTCCTCGCTTCTTAAGTACAGCTTTGCTCAGTGTGCTGGAAAACAAGCAAATCTTAAGTATCCAAACCCATGCGACTCCACCGTGACTGTTTCAAACTCCAAACTCGCATAATCTGCACGGAGTGCATTGGAGCTCCATTCCCTCAAATCTCAGCGTGAAAGAGAAATGATAATGACAACGAAGGAGGGAACTTAAGTGAACCATATGATTATGCTATAAAAGAAAGCAATCGGGCTTCTCTCTAATCTACAGTCTAGGTCGAAAACTCCACATGTACTCAGAAGCCTATCTGCTGACAAGCCTTTCCAAGCCTTAAAAGAAAAAAGTCTCAGTTTGTGCTATAAAATAGCCATAAACCCATTCAAATAAATCAGTTTGAGTGATGCCTGGCACTCCACGGGAGCCTATGAGGAGAGACTGTGCCAACCATTGTCCAAAAAATGACTCCCTTCGGACCACTCTGGGAGATTTCGGACTAAACAAGCCAGACTGCTTCAGTCCTTTGACGTCTACATTTGCTTGATAAGGAAGGTAATAGACTTGGAAAGGTGCAGATTAATAGTGATCTTAAAGCTTCAAGGCTCCCCAGAGGAAGGAAAGAATTTTATGAAGACGGAATTTATGACTGCTCCAGCATTTCCATTCACTCTGTGAAATGATTGGTTGATTGACTTTATTAACTAGTTAAAGTTACTGTTAGTAACTTCAGTAACTGTTAAAAGCATGTTATTAATAAGACTTAGATCTCACTAGTACCTCATTGAAAAAGTCATAGGGAATCCATTGAAAGTGCAGATTTGAAAAACCTCAAGCCCTATCACAAGTCAAGGAAGAGAGACGTTATCATGTTCTGAATTTGATGGCAACTGTTTTGTAGAAAGACAAAAAAAAAAAAACAACAAACCGGCCAATTAATCACATTATGTTATTTGGTGAAAACCCCAAGCAGAAATTATTTCCACTTCAAAATCATTGTGTTTTGATACAGTCATATGAGAGTGCATTATAGGCTTGAGTACATTTACTACTTTCAGCATTAAATCATCACATTTTACAGTTTTGCTCACTAATGTCCAATAAGAGCAACAGTGGCTGCATCTTCCTACCAAGGATTGTATATGTACGGCATTTTAACAAATTGGTTCAAACTCCAGTCCCACAGTAGAAATGACTGCAAGGATTATGTTACAATCCATTTAAACCCAAGCTAGTAATCGAGATGGTAAATACAAACCAAATCATAATTTATAGGGTTGGTTCCTTGTGATTTATTTGAAAGTGAAGTTTAAAGACTCAGTTTTGCCACCTTATAAAAATATTTTCATGCCACTAAGGAAAAAGAGTTTTAGTCCATAGGCAGAGTCTTATTTTAGCCATGTCTCTAAAGTCTACACTTTTTACACTGGTTAACTGCACTGCTGTCATCACGCTCACATACACACTGTGAGACTTTTTCTATCTCTATTTTGTATATACTATATTATATTTATTTTATTTTCTATCTTTATTTTTTGTTGTAACTGTCCTGTTTTGTCTTACCTTGTGTACTTGTGGTATAGCTACTGGATGCCTTTCATTTCCCTCTGGGATCAATGAAGTATCCATCCATCCATCTATCCATTTAAATTTTAGAAAGTAAGACATGTGGCTACATGGGGTTTTAAAATGTGTCCAACAGCCCATCAGTGTGTAACATTAATTTGTCAATACCAAAATGCAAATTTCCTGCAGTTAAGTAAAAATATTGGTTTGAATAAGAAATATGTTTATTTATGGGGTGTACAGCTGTTTACAACTGTGTTTGCTAGTCATGTACTGGCTAGTGTTTGTAATTTCTGCTCAAAATGCTAAAGCAATCACTACCAAAACAATTGGTAATGTTTTGGTACTGTTATGATTGCACTGTAGTAACAAAATGTAATTTTTAACTATTTCTTTGAATAATATAACTCATATTAATAATATTAATAATAGGGTCATAACATGGTCATTCAAAACCCAACCATTTTTATATGCTCAAGTCTGAAGTTCAAGTCAGTTAAACGTTTTCAAATCTGACTTTGAACCAGTTTGCTAGAATGACCAATAAACTGTCAATGATCCCAACCCTATGGATTCTTGTTACAGTGGCTCTGGATGTGACCTGGATTTTTCTGTTACTTTTGTTTGCTGACCATTGATCCTTCTGTAGCTCTTATTGTCCAGCCTAGTTGATTATTTACAATAAAAAGTTAATTAAAAGCAATTAAAAACTATATTTTACTTAAAATGGGCTACAAACACAGATCATACCATAGCAACATATAATGTGCTGCAGCTGGGCTTCAGAGTTTTTGCATTACTGCTCAAAAGTTTGAAATATTTCCATAATAAGTCCATACTATTCTTGTATGTCCAAAAACAACATAACATTATAACTTTGTAAACTTTTTTGTACTTAACTGTACATTACAAGAATTAAAACCAGTAATATGTGTTTACAGTGTTCAAAAATAAACTAACAAAAAAACCCCAAAGAAACAGTGGCATTAATACTTTATCTCTGACAGCCATAGAATACAGCAGTTACTCAGGCTGGTTTGATGTGGGATTGATTACTTTGATCACATGTGGGGCAAGCTTTAAAAATTTCTATAGAGTGCATAGAAATCAGACATTTTATTTATTATCCGACATGAGCAGTGATCCTACATGTGTATTTTTAAATTTTTCAAGTAATGATGAGCAAAATCTGAAAAAATACTACTTTAAATTCTAACACCCTTCATATACCTCTCTGCCATGAGTGTAAATGAACACATTTTAAAGCAAAACATTTTCTTTAAAACAATGTTCCAATTGTCTCAGAGATCAAGCAGTGTATTCACAACTGTTTTGTCTAACAATTTTCTGTGAGGAAGTTTTAGGAGGCAATAAACTTTAAAGACATCTGGTTTGTATGACATCTGCTGTAGGCACTCCTCTCAAATCTCAGACCAATGACTTTGCTTACATATCAACAACTGCATCATGAAGAAATTTGGAAACTTCAGTGGGATTCAACTTCAACTGCCCTTTTTTATCAAATCAGACCCACCAATACACAATATATACAGAATAAACATGTAATTAGAGGTGATTGGAGGTGATTACATTTTAGTACTATAGAAAAATCTCTCAACTTTGTAAGTGTTATGTCTTACAGTGACGCATTAGCACTCTTCAGAATGTTCACATTAACCACCTCCTGGGTTGTACTTAAAGAAGAAATAAAGAAAGACAGAGAGGCGTTTGGGAATTGCTCTTTAAAAGCTAATCACTGACATCCTGACAACATGCATTTTCCCACTAGTTGGCAATAATAAATGTCACTCTCTGTGGTTGTGAAATGTCAAGTGTTTTTGGCCTTCAAATAGCAGCAAAGCTGTTTTTTACCCTCCAAACAATATATGCTCTTCTCTCTGCAGACGGATGACCTATGCTGTGTTACGGCGGAGCAGGTCTGTCTCTGTCTTTTACAGGCTTGCCTGCTGGCTAGAGGTCAAACAAACATTTAACCCTCATGTGTGACCTCGTTTTGTCATGTTGACTCTAGACACCTATAAAGCACACTTTGCGCCGTGTGTTTCCGTTTGCACGTGAGCGTGTAAGTAGGCTATGTTTGTGTTGCTACACCGCATTTAAATTGCACTGTGTTTTTGCATTGCTGCTTAAATGCTTGAAATATTTCCTAAATACTTATGACTCAAATGTCATTAAAACTTTTCATACTTTATTGCATACATTATTACATACGTTTGCAACGCTGCTCCTCCCACAGTTTGAAAGTTCTATTTAAATGTTTAGAAAGTTTCCTAAATCTATAAATTTAAACAATATTGTATCTTTGTAATTTTACAGGAAAATGTGAACTTAATTGTACTGTATTTGCAACATTTGCCACAGCTTTCCAGCTAGAACCACACAACTTTCCAGGATTTAAGAGAGTAAAGTATATGTTAGCCCCCCTTTTGAAATCAAATAAAACCCTTATCTTTCCAATGACATGGGCCATAATCTTAAGTCTTTATAGTTTGTGTGCATCCACAAGAACAAAGACAACATCTGCGTAAGGTCTAGGACTTTTTTTTTTGGTTTGCTGAACTGCAACAAGAAAAAAAAATGCAATGGTCAAAATTATTAGCCCTCTGACAACTAATAGTCAATAGTGTTGCCTTTCTGATTCAACAGCCTCTTCTGGTAGTTTTTAACTAAGTTGGCACATGTCTCCTGAGGAAGTTTAGCCCATTCTTCCTTGGCAAATTGTTCAAGGTCATGCAAATTGCTTGGTCTCCGAGCACGTATCTGAACCTTGAGCTCCCTCCACAGATTCTCGATAGGATTGAGATCAGGGCTCTGAGAGGGCCACTCCAGAACCTTGATTTTTGTGTCTTGCAAAAAGTTTTTGACTAACTTTAATGGATTCTTCGGGTCATTGTCTTGTTGGAAGACCCAGCGACAACCTAACCCTAGACTGGCAGCAGCTGTTGTGATATTATTCTTCAAAATATCCACATAATCCTCTATTTTCATGGTCTTATGCACCTGAACAAGGTTTCCTGTCCCTGAAGCAGCAACACAGACCCACAGTATTATGCTTCCACCAGCATGCTTTACTGTGGAGACAGTATTTTTAGGGTTGAAGACCTCACCCTTCCTCAAACAAAAGCAACATCCATATGCCCAAACTGCTCAAGTTTGGTTTCAACAGACCAAAGGACCGACTTCTAAAACTCACCCTTTTGTTTCAGATTGTCTCTGTAAAAGTTCAGTCTGGCTTTGATGTGCTGCTGTGAGAGCAACAGGGTCTTTCTTGGACGATGACCACGAAGTCCACCACAAAGTCCACCACGATGAAGAGCCCTCACAACAATCTTGCGTGAAACATCAAGTCCATAGGAAACCAGTTCAGCAACAATCATCTTTGCAGAGGTCTGGGGCTTCTTGTTGACATCTCTAGTTATTTTTCGATGCAAAATTTTGGAAATTTTCGACCTCATTTTCGACCACAGCCAGATTTATTTTAAACAGACTTTGTTTCTTTGTGCTTTGCGATGATGCTGTTCTATAAACCATGAAACACTTGGAAATGACAGTATATCCTTTCCCATGAAAATTAAGGTCCAATATCTTCTGTCTTATGTTATTGCTTCTTACAAAGATTATAGAGCAACAGATATTTCATATAAGCGGTCAAGTGATACTAACTCTGCTTCTTGGAGTCACTTAAATAAGGTTCAGTGCTAATTGATTGCTCGGGTGTGTTTTCAATCCTAATTGAATGCTAAGGTGTGGTTTCAAACCCAGTTCATTTGCTTTGAAAGCACGTGTACCAAAATGGGGCCATATCATTGATTAATGATTTACTATATGATATTTTATGAATGTTGCAAACACTGGCCAGTATTTTAGGGGAATATTCCCCTGAAGAAAGTTCCTAGAGGGTTCATAATTTTGACCTTAATTGTAAGTATACAATATAATATACAGTATAGAATGTGTGTACTCCTCTTATTCCATCACAGGCAGTATACACTCTTTATGGACACTCCTCATATAAGCATGCTAGTAACACCTTTGTATCTACCTGGGGCATCATAACAATATGCTAGCAACACATTAGTGACCACCTGAAATAGCACAGCGACAGCTTTGTAACACTTCAACACCAACCTGGGAGACCATAGCCTAATAACACCCGTGGTAAAAACAGGCTGCTCTCCGAGGTGCTGAAGAAGACACTGTTCAGCACCCGTGTTCTGGACAGCTCCAACCACATGGCTACAGGACAGAGAAGTCAGAGAATCACTCACGGCTGGTCGCCTTTGATCCACTCCACCTGCCAGCACTCACCCGAGGACAAGCTGTGGCTATATAAATGTTGCTGAACTCCACATGCAGAGTGGCTAACCACTGTCTTCTGTTCCCTTTCTGTTTTTTCCGTCTATTCTAACAGAAAGTGACCACAAGGGCACTGCCCCGCTCTCAGGAATGCTACAGTACTGAGATCCTGAAGGCCATCACTGGAAAAAGCTCATTAAAGAGAAAGGCTGCACTCTGCCTGACACTGTCTCTCTTCATGCACAGCTCAGTTTTTTTCACTAACTATTACTAAAAAACCCTCTCAGGGACGGCTGTTACTAACCTAAATCGTCATACTGGTGGTCTGCTCCCAGTTGCTCACTAGTGACTTTAGCAAAAACTTAAGAACTAACAAGCAACGTACTAACCACAACAAGGGCATAGGAGCGGGTCTGACATTGGTGGGGGGACATTTGCTAATATGAATCAAAGCCCACCCTGTCCCCTAAATATTACCTATTACCTATATTACCACTGTAGGTGAGGTCGTAAATTACTGTATGTATAGTGACGTAAAACAACATTACAGAATATTACAAATAAATAAACAAAAAACATTATTCGTACTTCTGTTTATTATTAGATAAATCCAATTAAAGATCACTTTACAAACTAAACAAGATACTCCACATTACAAGGTACTGTTAAACTTTTAGACTATACATGAAATTATAGATTATACACATATATAACCAAAAAATATAACTTTTTTTTCTTTGGAGCATAGTGCTGAAATGAAATGCCAAAAAAACCCCAAAACGTTACGTTTACCTGACTAGACAAGACTAACATTAATGTTAGACAGTAAGGCTGTGTCCCAAACCGCACACTCTGGAACATTACATACTGCACTACTGAAAGTACTTCTAACGGTGGCGTCCTTTTATTTATTCATAAATTAATCATTTTTATTTATTATATTTTATTATTTTACATATTTAGTGTAGTAGCAGTCTGTGGTTTGGGACGTGGCCAGAGAGTAATGTAACTTTATGTCTAAGAGTGCTTTTTGAAGTTAATATAAACGTTAGCTAACCCAAACCATTCTAGTCTGTTACCATAACAACACATTATCCAAAAGCCAGTTTTATTGCAGTATATATGGTCATTGTTGCTATTCATTGCTCTCATAACTGACCTCGGGTGGGACTTTTGGGTGGGACAAATCTACCTGTTTCTGATATTGGGGGGGGAATGTCTCTCCATCCCCCAAGGTTTGTACACCAATGAACCACAAACTGGAACCAATATCATATAAACTACCAGAAATAAACCCAACATAAACCCAGTTAAGTGATTAAAACAACTGTTTTAAGTTCTATTAGCTGGCTTCGTCAAACCAAAGCTGCTTCACACATTTCCTTTATTTCTTTCTAGTTAGAAGAGCATACTGTTGCTAACAAATATCTCCATAATGGCAAATTTACAAGAGAGACCAAAAAGTTAATAGAGCTAGAATTTTTTAAAAGCTATTTTGGAGCATTTCTATTTGTTTATTCATCACAAATTAATGTTCACATGATAAAGAAAAATTAAAATACAAAAAGTACATGTTTTTCTTTGGCCAGTGACGATACAACACTGTGTAAATTCAGCAGTAAATGTAAAGTGCATAGGATTGCATGTGAAGTAATGTTTTTTTTAGGAAGAGGCTCAGGTCAGAGGTTAAGGTACCATATGCAGAATGTTTTTAGGAATAGACCCAAGTCAAAGGTTAAGTTCTCATACAAGATGAGCCGCTAGCTTCTCTGTTTCTTTTATATCTGAATGATAAAAATAATCTGTACCGTGTGACATGTTCCTAAAACCACCAGGGTATAAAAGCTGCAGACTCTGAGCTGAGGATTCAGAAGTTCTTCCCATCAGCCCAAAGCCTCTCCAGATAGTGAAAAATGTCTGAAGGAGGCTGTCTCTTCTTGTGCAATAAACATATATATTTGCGAGTAAGATGGTGTCAAGCGGAGAAGTTCTTCAGTCATCTTCACAGCAGCACCACTGAATAAACTACTGAAGCTGTATAATTCATCATAAGTTTATAAAGTTATTATAAACAAGATGCAAGGAATGAGGGCAACACAGTGATGCAGCAGTGCTTGTGCCTCACAGCAACGAGGGCCTGGGTTTGGTTCCCCGGCTGGCTGACCAGAGTCCTCTCTTTGTGAAGTTTGTATGTTCTCCCTGGGTCTGGGTACGTTTCCTCCGGGCGACGATGGGGCTCTGGTTTTCACCCACAGTCCAAAGACATCCAGTCAAGCCAGTTGATGGGTGTGAACGTGTATGTCTGTGTGAATGTCTGCCTTTCCTGTGATGGACTGGCGACCTTGTCCATAGTGTTTCCACCCAGTGAAGGTTGGGACAGGCTCTAACACCTCCTGCGACCCAGGAGGATTAATGATGGATGGACAGTAAGTGCAACTGATTCTAAACCTTTAAAGAAATATGTAAACACATAAAACGTCTCATAAGGCTTTGATATCATCACTACATTTTAAAATTATTCTGATTGGACGCTGTCCACAAAAGTTGAGAATGTAGATGAGACAGAATTGATGACGAGGCTGTATAGCATTGAAACTGATGGTATAATAAAATTAATATCCCGACTGCATCATATGTGCAAAGCGGTCATAAAACTCCAAGACAGATAGACTGATGAGAAATTACTCAAAAATAAATCAAAATATTTTATTATTCATCATTTATAGGGTTGGGACCACTTGTTCACGCTTCGATAATTATCGGCCATGAAAGTGATATAGAATTTATAGCTTTTTTTATTTCCATTTTATATGCATCAGCGATCTGCGCTGTGATCTATCGTCTGACACTCCAGTGCTGGGTTGATTTCATTTACACACACTGAAATTAGCAGCCGTGTGAGCCATGATGTGACTGAGTGTTCCACCACTATGGATGTGTAGGTGCAGCTGCACCCGTAGCAGTATTTAAACCAGTATTTAGCAGCATTTTCTTTGTTTTGTGATTGTATAATGTTTGATGTGGGAGTCAATTTCTATGCTACTTTTAATTTATCATTGAGAATGTTTGAAGACCATGCAAAGGAAGAAGGAATTAATTCATTAAGTGTTAACAGACCAGTTTGACTCATATACATATACAATATGTAACAGCCCACATATACATATACAATATGTAACAGCCCACACATACATATGCAATATGTAACAGCCCACATATACATATACAATATGTAATAGCCCACATATATATATGCAAACCATTGTCCTTAACTAATAGTGTAACTATTTTGTTATGCTGACCTCTGAAGGGAAAGTCTTTTGAATAGTAGCACTAAGCCTCTAAAATAAAGGAAGAGTTAATGTTAAGCAGTGTTTAAGCAATACATAAACATGAGACGACGTTATTATCTTTACTGTTATGGGTTTACTGTTTATGGGTAGGTGAGTTACATTGTTGGGCTACTGGCTAACCATCCAACAATTCATGTCACCCCACCGTTGCCAACCACGGCAGTTGTCTATGATTTTTTTATGTTGAGCACATAATTGTCTGATCTACACGTTTGTGTTTTGCAGTATTTGCTAGGTAGGCATGTTACCTGGCTTGCGAACTCCTGCATTAGCTGCTTGGCTATGCACAGTCTTACACCACTGCAACAAATCAGTGTATAGCATGAGTGTTAAATTTAGTTCCATGTTGTGTTGCTACTGTTTGTGGTTAGGAAGTTCACTGCTTCAGCAAAGAGCAAGTAGTCTAAGTAACTACTGGCAAGTCTTAAGCACATTATGTTAGCACAGCTAACTAAATAGTAGGATGATCTAGCTTATTTACATGGAGGTTCATTTTATTTCTGCTACTAGTCTATAAAGCTCTACATAATCTCACACCAGCTTACATTGCAAAATGTCTCCCTAGTTATGTTCCAACTTGAGATCTTAGATTGGCAGATACTGACCTTCTCCACATACCTTCAATAAAATACAGAAAACCTGAAGGGACTGTTTCAGTTATTCTGCTTCTAAACTGTGGAACTCCATTTCAGTTGTTATTAGACAGTCCGGATCGGTGCTTACTTTTAAGAAACAGTTTTTTTAACAGTTTTTTTAAAACTTAATGTTTATTTTAAACTTGGACATTGTAATACTTATAAAATACAACTTTGTCATTGGTTAATTAAATTTGTTATTACTGGCTTTGAGCTGCCGCTGCTATAAAAGGTGCTCTATAAATAAAGATTATTATTATTATTATTATTATTATTATTATTATTGTAAGATTGTGAATGGGCATGTAAAGCCACATCTGACCTTTTATTACCCCTAATTATCACATAATTACACATACCACATAATTTCTATGTAGACATTAGTGTACCATGTAAAATACTGAATAAATGCTTTCTACGGCACCTTAACGCTTTGACTAATAATTATCCCCTGAAAAAAATGAATAATGATGAATCATGATTGGTACTGTCCAAAACTAGGCTAAATCGGTGTCCAAGAAACTGCTCCTTGATGTCTGGTTTGCTTTATTTACATAAACATTAATTTGTTATTAAATATAATAACAATGCCACTGCATATAACGTCATTAATTCGCTTATTGAAATCCAAATCCTTGAGCAAACATCTGCAGTGCGCTGCTGTTGTAAAGAACAGAATACCTTGATTTTCTTAAGCTGCTGTTCCTAATCTGTATTGATCGATCAGCCTCATTAGTTTATGACGGGCACCGGCCAGCTCTGCAGTGGAAACGGCTGGAGCTGGTGGACTAATGGCTCTCCTGGCAGGTTAAAATGACCGGAGAGAGGAGTTTGAGGGAAAAGCACGCAGGAACCAGGGCCAGAGAGCAAGGAGAATGAGATGAGTTCACTGGCGTGTGCACGCTTGTTATTCTCCTGCCTTACTTAAGGTTGATTTAATTTGAAGTCAGTTATTTTTGTCTCAACCTGGGTTTCTGCCATTGGAGCCAAGATATTTATTCTTTTTTTTCTCTCAGGTCAGTGAGTGAATAATGATTTCCACAGGCTAACGCAGCAATAGTGTGATTATACGAAACAGACTAACATAAAAAGGGAATAAAAGAATGAAATAGCTGAGAAAACATAATAAAAACACACAAGCATTCCAGTTGACGTGGCTTCGCACCACATTATGCACCTTGACTGGGCAACTTTGGTGAATAATTATATGCCTGCAGGGGTTTTAATGAATAGTTCTCTTTGAGTTATTTAACCTTATTTGACCAAAATGCCACATTGTTTTCTGAGCATGGCTGTTTTTCAATTGGTCTAGTGAGAATTTAGCGAGACTAGAGCTATTGCTTTATTGCTTGCTGTTTTCTTTTGTGTATAAATTAGTGTTCGTCCATTGGATTTTTGGGTAACATGTTGTTCTTACTGTGCTTTTTAAACAAAATTAACAAACACATTTTCTAAATGTGTGTAGAATTACCCAAACTTAAAAAAGTACTTATAGAGAATTGAAATAAAGTAGAGCAAAAGTAGCCTAGCAAAAACAAATTGTGTAAAAGAACAATTTGGGGAAAGTAGGTCAAAGACACTCATCGAGTGCTGAGTTACCTTTAAAGCTGCAGTGAAACTTCTTAGAACATCACATTCCTTGACAGAAAGTCAGGTTAACAATGTGTTTCTCTTTTTTAGGACTCTTTTGGTCAATAACATGGTCAAACACAAAAGTACAAGTTATGAGCAGCAGCAAACAGTCCTGGTGTTGAACCGGCAGAAAGTAAAAAAGAGTCTTCTAGTCTTCTAATCAAGTGAACAACAATTTTGGTTTGGAGTCATGTGATTCTGATGGCACGTGAAATCCAGTTGGAGGGCAGAAAACGAAAAGCAGACTAAACAAGATGAGGGAGAGTTTAGACAGTATTGGGAAAGAAAGTCAGAACATATGTTACATGTTGTCCTGAAGTTATGAAGAGCAGTTTTTAACTGAAAGGCTGGCTGCTATATAAATAACCACCTTCTCTTTCAGACATCCAGAGAAAACTTGAAAGTATATGAAAGTACTGAGGCAAATAACTTATTTGTTAGCAGTTGGGTCAACCTCAGGACTAAGGTGCTCCACAATAGCCGCCATTTGGTTTTCTATAATGGTCTTGTGGATAACAGGCACAATATAACCAAGCAACAAGCATTTACCACCACGGTGCCTTTCGATGTTGATGTAATGGTTGGTTGTTTACTTCATTTAGGTGAACAACTTTTAAAGGTGTGGTGAAACGCCACTGAGGATGTGGACCATCACAACACACAATTGAAAACACATAGCAACTGGTTATGTTATTTAAGTCACTCTGTTATTCAAGTCTGTCTGTGTATATGTTGACACTGATTTATGTGTTAATGTGTTGCTTATAGCTATTGTTTTGAATCCATCACCAGTTCTCACTCACAGATGAACTGCGAAATACAATACTCTGCTCCTCTCGACTGCACAAAGGAGTCAGCTTTTACTTGCCTGTTTTTCTGCTCCACCTTAAATGATGCAACAAGTGCCAGATGTAACTGCTGTCTTCAGCCTCAGCCTGTCTGCAGATGAATGCTCACGAGCCTTTTTTTGTGCAATTGTCTGTCAATTTCTTGCAGTTTCCACCTCTTAAACAACAACTTCTGCTACTCTGTAAAATCTCCTAGTGGTTTCTCAGTTAGACCAATGTGACCCACCATCAATGATGAAATCATTGGTATTCACAGCTTGTCTTCTACGTAGAAAGTCACTTTATGACCTCTATTCTGTAGAGTGTTTTGTGGGTGTTTTGTGGGTAAACCTAATAAAATTATAGCATGTGACAAAAAAAAGTTCTACTCAACTAAACAAATTACATTGAAGAAAATACTTATAAAAGTACTTAAGTTGAATAAACTAGTTCATTTATTAGTTACCACATGAAGTATTTAGTTTTTGTTGGCCTTTACCCATAAATAACTTTTTAGAATGCATCTGCAGTTCATTCCATACCACACATAAGCAAACAACCTATTTTGTAGCGTGATGGCATTCATATAACACAGCCTTATTTTTCCAGACTTAGTTAGAAAAGCTCTTTCATACTTTCATACAGTATGTAAAACATCAACCCCCCCCCCCCAAAAAAAAAAAGATTGCACAGTCTGTGAAGTGCTATTAATAGACTGAAAGCAGTGATCTGTTTGATCCATGAGCACTCACCCTGCAAGCACTCCCTGTGGGCTAAAAATTGGGCCCACCATGGCCTGCACGTATTGGGACTCCAGTCAAGAAATCTGGGGCAAGGCACATACGGTCCCATACAATGTAGAGCCCAAAGGCAGTAGCCTGGTAGCCAAACATTAAGTCTTGATATGAGGCTTAGATACTGGCCACCACCACAGGGCCCCTAACATGATGCCCTACATGTGCCCCAGACAAATGGGCAGCCCGATTTGGTGGTCCAAATTTTTAGCCCATTGCTGAGGTGGGCTGCCAACATTAAGAGGCATGTGGCCACAGTTTTACATTATATCTAGGCAACCCACACAGTTCCATTTAAATGTTTTTTTTATTTGCTTACTTTGCTTAATCTGTTCTATACATCAAATATTTTAAAAAAATCTGTTTAAAAGTACAGATACTTAAGCTTATTAAAATTATTTTTATTTATACGCCACCAAATCATGACAGACTGTTGTGTTTGAACTTTATGCTGGTTTCAATCAGGATGGCCCTTCTCTTTACTGCCCGCAGAAAATGACATCCATTATTTCCATAAACAATCAGAAACTTATTGGACCACTATACATGTTTTCACTGTGCATCAATTCAGCTCATACCCTGGAGAAGTTGGTGGTGTTCTAGAGGTTTCTGCCATGAATAGTACAGTCCTTGCTTTGTCAAAGTATTCTCGAGCTCATGTTATGATGAAGCACGCTGCTTTTTAACATAGTGCCATATGAGGGTTCATTTGTAAATGAGTTTTTTTGGCTTTAATTGCTCTGAATGCAGCATATGCACTGTAGAGACTGAAATACCCAAACTTCAAACTTCTTGCAATCACTTCTGGAGGACCGCTGTTAACTGTTCATTCCCAATAGTTTTTTTGGCAAACTGGCGAGCCTTGACATCATCTTTGCACATTTTGGCCTTTTGGCTGCTTCTTTCATGCTTTTTCAACTGGTTGCCTGATGCATGATTAATGGAAGGGGTTTATTTAAGCCTTATATTATTGAGCCTTTTATTATTTGGGTGTTTTATTGTTGAGCCTTTTATTATTTTTCCAATGTCTAAGCAAGAACTGCAGTGGAATGTCTGAGTACTTTCAGCATGTATCAGCACACATAGTTAGTCACTATTCTTCTCTTTTTGTGATACTTTTGGTCTAAAAAATGAATAAAATGCTAAATATTTCTAATGAGAGTTGTGAGCAACAGCGAGGCAGTCCAGGTGCTGAACCAATGGAACAGAATGTAATCAAGCAAAAGAATCAGGAGCTCAATGTAAATAAACAGAAGTAAATAGCAGCTTGCTTCCTCGCAAATGTACTTGAGCAGATGAAGTTGTGGAAATGGGCCAGAACCCTGTTCTTAAAAAATGATGCAAGGTACAATTAACTGTACAAATGGTTTAGATAGTCTAGATCACATCGTAGAACAGGTTATTTTGTGTTTTTTTTTTTGCAAAAAAATCAAAAGATTTTAAACTAATGTTTGTTTTGATACCTGTGTTATGTCACTAAGAAACATGGGATGTTTTGTTCCATTTCCTGACTGTTCATTTTTTCTGGTGTGCATTAGAATGGCACCATCATTGTTCAATAAAAATCAGTAAGGACTGAGGCTCATGTTGCTATTAAATTAATTTTGAATGGTTGAATTCCCTGTGTTTAATCAAAACATTAATGATTATAAGGTAATGACAATGCCTAGGCCGTGTAGAGCCCTACAAACTGAAACGAGTTGGGACAGTAAATGGAACCCAAATAAAAACAGAAAGCAGCGATACATCAGGCTGTAGAGTAACAATCCTCAGCATTTGTTTGCAGGGATTTCTCACACTACAGTGTATAATATTATCAAAAGATTAAGAGAATCTGGGAAAATCTCTGTGTTTTAAAAGCAAAGCCAAACCATGCTTCGGTGATGGATATCACGACCTGAGCTCAGGAATACTTCAACAAACCACTGTCAATAAACATTGTTTGTCAGTGCATCCACAAACCACAAGGTAAGGCTGTTATTTGCACCATGTAAGCCGAATGTCAACAATGTCTAAAAATCCTGCCAACTTCTCTGGGCTCCAGCTCATCTCAAACATACTCATGCACAGTGGAACTGTATACTGTGGTCAGACAATTCCACTTTCAGGTGGTTTATTAAATGAATAGACGCCATGTTCTTTAGGACTGTCCAGATTTTTACAACAGTAAAATCCTAATACAGGTATGTAACATATGTTGCATATATTGCTCTAATTTGTATACATTTTAGAACATCATATGGTGCCTTCTAGACACTGTCTTTTTCAGCAATGCCCATGATAACTCCAACAATCATTCTGCATGTGCTACAGCATGGCTGTGTAATACATTGCAAAATACAACAATGAAGACCAATACGGTTGTGCAGTTGAAGACTTGATCAGTTTGTGTTTTTAGTCCCCAGATGATTATGTACTGCTCAGGTAGCGATGGTAGATGTGCTCGCATTTACATTTACAGTATGTATCTCTATCTAGTACAAACAGGTTTAAGTCCAAACTACTCTTATACTCAAACACTGTCATAAACACAGGGCTAGTGCTGAAACCTAGAAAAAAAGACAATGCAAGACTGGAAGACCTACAGAGAAGAGAATAAATACAAGACTACATACAGTACAAGTGCAATACTTAGCCAGTGCTCCTAGAAGATCAAGTGCAATTACAGTTTATAACAATACTTTAGTAGATTAGTGTTTATAAGTGCTTTACAAAGAGATAGGTCTTCAGTCTGCGTTTGAAGACGGCGAGAGAGTTCGCTGTTCGGACAGCCAGTGGAAGTTCATTTCACCATCTGGGTGCCAGTACAGAGAAGCGTCTTGTTGCGTGTCTCCCATGAATTTTGAGATATTGCGGGTCAAGCCGAGCCGTACTTGAAGCACGCAGGTCTCGAGGTGCGGTTCGACTTTTGACCATTGCCATAAGGTAAGGAGGAGCTGGTCCATTCTTGGCTTTGTAGGCATCAGAACATTAAACTGAATGCGAGCAGCTACAGGAAGCCAGTGAAGGGAGCGCAGCAGTGACATGAGTCCCATTGTTTTTTGTTGTTCTTGCTGGCATCAAATTTAAAATGAGCATATATTTACAATAAAGTTTATAAGGTAAAAACATCAAATATGCATCAAATGCATCATTTCACTCCATACAGTCCTCATTTCGAAATTAGGCTGTAAAAACAGCTTGTTTTGCTTTCTCTGTTCTTGCTCTCAAAACATAATAGATTTTCATATAATGTATCCACCTATTCAGCCTCAACTGAAGCAATAAAGAGCATTTCAGTCCAGACTGCTTTTTCAATGAGGCACAATACATGGCAGCCAATTAGAACAGATACAAGTTCAACGTTTTAAAGTTACAAAAAAGCCTATAATTGATTATAAGCATTTAATTTAACTAGTATCCATGGGAAAACAAACAAGTTTCCAACTCTTGAAATTAAAAATGTGCTTTATTTCAGCTTTTATTCATTAATTATGAAAAATATAAATAGAAAAGTATTTTTTGAGATATAATTTATTATAAACATTGTATGAAACAAGTCTTTTAGGGCATAAATGTAAGAACAGAAGTAAATAATTCAGTAAATAGTTTATTCTGATGTTTATTTTTATGTTGGGTAAACAACTAAACATGAGGGACAAAAATTATATGACTGAAAAAAATGAGAATATACTCATGAAATGTGTTCTCCACAAAGAAAGAGCCTTAACGTACATCTGAAAGCTTAATCCTATAAGCAGCTGTCTGTCAGCCTGTCTGAATAGAGTTAGCATCATCAGGAACGACTAAATGAACCAATATTTCAGTTTTGTTTTACCGAGTTCAACACGGTGCGGCTTCTGTTTTCAGACGGTAATTCAGCGGGGATGACATTCCTGCGCATAGCTGTTTCCTTCAAGGAAGCATGGTTTTCATGGAAATTATTTATAGATGCAAACAAACCAGGCGGAAGAGGTCTCTGTGTTTTATTTTATTTATTTATTTATTTACTTATTTTATTTTTTTTCTCTGGCTGAAGTCTCACAAACATGCAAATGTCTCATAAAGTCTCCGGCTAAGGGTATATCGGAGTGCTAATTTATTCAATGCTCATTGCCTTCGCCTTGCTGTTTTGCCAGGCTGCCACGCTCCACTGTTTCTTCTTGTTCTATTCTCCAAAGATGCCTCACATCTGTTCGGCGCGAGAGTGGCGCTGATGAACTCGTTTCCCCTCCACGGCGTGTTACCTGTGGATCAAACGATGCAGCCCTGGAACCTCGGGTCTGCGGGAGACTTTTTGTTTTGGCTGTACTTGCTCATTTGTTTTCCGGCGTACTTCTCTCTAAGTAGGACAGTCAAAGCGGATGAACGGTGCTCTCACCCAGAGATGTTTTCATTCGCATTGCCGAATAATAGCCTATTTATATTTTTGTCGTGAAGGCTGTAGGGGTAAACAGAACTAAGTGTAGGTGTTGCCTCCTTTGTTGCAGGTGAGCAGTGATTAACTTTAAGGTGCCCTGAGTGACATATCCCAGCAGAGGTGGTGCTGAATCTGTCGATATGTAATATGAGACGTTATACCTTAAAAAACGGGTACAAAGCTTATCTTTAAAGACATCAGTCCAACAGACCAAGATTGACAGGTGATGTGTGATTACAGTGCAGGTTATATTTCAGAGGAAGCATCCACACTGAACTCACTTTACTTCATGTACTCACACTGGACACTTTATCAGAAACATCTGCATTACCTGCAACACTTGCATGAGTCAGAAGTGGTCAGAGATTTAACCCTTTGATGTGCAAACTGGGTTGAAAGTGACCCGGCTAAGGTTTTAGTTTTTATTTCTTTGCAATAAGTTAATTTCATCATTTAAGCTTTCAGGAATTCTTCAATTCACTTGTTCTTGATCATCATTTGTATCACTGCCTTGCACAACATGGGTCAAAACTAACCCTTATGTTTTCACTATGGAATTTGAAATTGGATTTGAATTTAGAACTATTGACACATTTGTAAACATTTGCAGTCAGGAATATATTTAGACAAATTCTTTTTGTTCATGAAGTAAATACATAAGAATTAAATGAATGATTAAAGCTGAACAAAAACATACATTTTATTGAACATGTAAAACATTAAATATGTAAGGGGTGAGGAGACTGGAGAGGCGGATGCACACGTAGATGAGGTTTAATAACGTTCATAATGACAAAAACAGGAGTGAACAAACCAGCGAGAAACACAATCAAATCACGACAAGTACACAACAAAAGATCACAACAAGATGTCGGATGAAGGTCAGGGGAAATATATACAGAAGGTATATATAAAGACAAGAAACATGAAACACCTGGACACAGGAGGGGTACAGATACGAACCAGGTGGGGGGCGGAGACACTAGGAGTTTCAGTCCAGACTACTTTTTCAATGAGGCTCAATACATGGCAGCCAATTAGAACAGATACAAGTTAAACGTTTTAAAGTTACAAAAACAGCTTATAATTGATTATAAGCATTTCATATAAAACTAGTCTCCATAGGAAAACAATCAAGTTTCCAACTCTTAAAATTAAAAATGCGCTTTATTTCAGCTTTTATTTACTAATTATAAAATATATAAATAGAAAGGTCTTTTTTGAGATATAATTCATTATAAAACTAGTATGAAACAAGTCTTTTAGGGCATAAATGTAAGAACAGAAATAAATAATTCAGTAAATAGTTTAATCTGATGTTTATTTTTATGTTGGGTAAACAACTAAACATGGGGGCAAAGATTATATGACTGAAAAAAATGAGAATATACTCATCAAATGTGTTTTCTACAAAGAAAGAGCCTTAACGTACATCTGAAAGCTTAATCCTATAAGCAGCTGTCTGTCAGCCTGTCGGAATAGAGTTGCAGAATAAAAAAACATCTACGTGTGCATCTGCCTCTCCAGTCTCCTCACCCATTACAGATACGAACCAGGTGAAGGGCAGAGACATTAGGAACACATGATCAAAACAAACACGAGCACAGGGCTAACACGAAGGAATGACAGGACATAGACTGGGAAACAGGGCAGAGCGTGACATAATAATGAATAAACTCACCAAGTTCAAAAATGTACCCCAGAGATACTCAGCAATACATAAAATAACATAGCAAATGAATATGGGTCATTTTTGCATTAGAAGGGGTTTGCTTAGTTTGTGCATCCAACAGACTGCATGAGTGCAGTTATTGCTTTAGTAAAGAAAAGGAGTGTAAAGCACTAGTTTCAAGTTTCAAGTTTATTTGTCATTTGCACATCATGTCAGATGCACATCATGTCATGTGAAATGCTTGGGGTGAGGCTCAGATACAACTCTACAGCAGGGCAGCATTATATATGTAAAACAGTGCAAATATACAATAAATAGACAATATTAAAGTAAAAATAAGCTAGAAAATAGTGTCATCCTGTAGTGTCATCACGACGCGGTCCTACATCAATTCTCGCAGTAAACAAGCTGATTATTTTACAATCTGATTTATAATCCGATTATTTTATGTATGATGTAACTCAATTTAATCGGTGTGCAGTCAGTGTGAAATATGAAATTCCACACAGTCAAGCCACAGACATCAACACTATGGATGCATCTGAAATCGCCTACTAAGTGAGTTGGTACTAGACTGGAGCCAGAACATAGTGCTGAAGCAGTAAAGCAGTATGCTGTTTCAGTCCACAAGTGTTTTGTATTCATGCAGTCTCGGACGCACTACGTCCACCATCTTACCAACGCTCTGTGACATCAGACCACCACTGTAAAAGTCATGAAAGCTTTAGCGAAAGTTCTGCCAGCAAGGTTCCAATGCTGCATCACTCTCTCATCCATTACTCCAACCAATCGCAGGCTGCCGCCTGTCTTTAAAAGGCTTCAACTCTTGCTTGTATTTTGCTGCCTTTAGGTGATGACATTTTTACGTGCTCCCCCCTCCTCCCCACCACCACCAGTTGAGTCCCAGTCCATATCCAGCAGGATCTGCAAGGGTCTGCATGCTTAAAAACCTGGACCTAGGACTGGGCTTATGCCAAAGACTGTTCTTCATGTTCTACAATAACTTACCTTCTAATTGTACACCTTATCAAAGATTAAACCTTGTTTTACATTCCTCTACTCCTGGAGTCTTTTTGGCAGAACTGCTGTTCATTCAAAGCCTCATATACTGACATCATTTTAGATACTGTTTGTGACACTGACCTGTGTTTTTGTCTCAATAAGTACTGAGACGGTGTTGAGCTGTATCTCCGAGAAGATGAATCAGGAGGAACTTAATCGTTTTTAACCTCAGAAGTAACTCAAGCTTCTGTAGCGGCAGTTCACCAGCAGTAGCTACACACACACAGCAGACGTACCACTTTCCGCCGATGTTTTTCCTTCTGCTTTGAATTCATCCATAGCTTCAGTAGAATTATGGGATAGCACTGTGTTCTGTGTTCACTTCCTTAAAAATGTCTCTCGATCCAGGAGGTCATCCAGGTAACGTTTGCGTACTACTTGATGACTACTAAGTATTCAGACATTCTAGCTGCACTCACCTACAGATTTCGCCTACTGAGTAGTAGGCAAGTAGGCGAATTTGGACGCATCCTATGTCAACCTCTCAGGTTAGTTGACAAGTTTGTGGAATTACCTGTCTCCACACTTAAATGTAAACACAAGCATGTAAGGAAGGCTTAATTTGGCGGACTGCAACAAATCCATTTTACATCACACGCGGTAGCCACGTCACATGACTCACTGCACCTATTGCACGTCATACACTCCTATATCTTTCACCGTAGCCTTTCAGGATGGCCTCGCCACGTGGCACCACAGTGATGACGTGAAAAAGCACCAAAATATCCAGCCATCCATCATCCTCTGTTTTTTCCCACTTATCAGGGTCACAGGGTGGCTGGAGCCAATCCCAGCATCATCAGGCAAAGGTGGGATACACCATGAACAGGTCGTCAGTCCATCGCATGGCCAACACACACTTAGGTTGATTGGTCAATCTAAATTGCCTGTAAATGTGCCTAACATGCATGTGTTTGGACTGTGGGAGGAAAGCGGAGTACCCGGAGGAAACCCACTCAAGCACGGGAAGAACATACACACTCCACACAGAACGGCCCAGACCAGGAATCAAACCCGGATCGTCTTGCTGTGAGGCAACTGTGTTAACCACTACACTACATATACATTTGTTTTTAAATGGAAATATGCTTCTGCCACTTTTTTGGACTTGGAATGAGCATATCGTTTCTGTCCAAAGAAAAACATGCATCTTCCTGTTTGTTAATTTTTATCTTTTAAACACAGCAGTTGTGTGAAAGTTTCAAGATTAATTGACCAATACTCTAGAATATCTTAAAGTTCTGGTTCTATTGACTTACAATAAAAGGGAAGAATCTATTTGTCCTCTCCTGAAAAGTTACCATTTTGGAGACACTTCTTTGGACAGCGATGGCATATTAACAAGAAACTAAAAAGTTTTAAAGGTTTTTTTGTACTTTTTAAATCTTATATAGAGAAAAAAAGAATGTATTCAGTACAATTTGTACTTGCTTTTTTAGGTAAAAGTGTGTTCGATGTAGTGTGCAAACATTTCACAATGCATCATTTCACTCCATACAGTCCTCATATGGAAATTAGACTGCAAAAACTGCTTGTTTTGCTTTCTCTGTTCTCGCTCTCTGAAAATAGTGTATTTTCATACAGTATATTCAGCCTGCAGTAGTTTAGCACCACCCATTCAGCTATAAGCATTAAGGAATGTTTCAGCCCGGACTGCTTTTTTTGAATGAAAAACAATACAAGACAGCCAATCAGAAAAAAACACAATTTACATGTTTTAAAAGCATAGTGATAAAAACAGCCTATTTAATTATAGGGGATATATAGAAGTTGGAGAATAAAAAATCAATTACAAAATCAATCATTATAAGCACATAAGGTAAAACTAGGCTCCTAAGAAAAGCAATCAAGCCTCCAACTCCTGCAATTATGTTGCAACAAATTAATTCATTAATTATTTTTTTTTTACATGACTATAAATATATAAATGGAAAGTATTTTTGAGGTTTATTTCCATATAAAACATACATGAGACATATCTTTCAGGGCACATAAGTATGAAGCAGAATTTAAAATGTTATTATTTAAAATACTTAGAGAAGTTCAAAGTTTATGTATTTTTATGGTATGTAATATAGGCTAATAACAAAATTAAGAAATTTAGATTAAATGTAAATTTTAAAGTTGCATCTTCCCCTCTTCATATAGCTGTACATCAGTGAGAAAAGCTGAAAAGCTTGCAGCAGTCATAGTATCAGGTCATGTTTTTATTATTGATCTCTTATTATCATCGACATAAAGTTTATATAAGCAATTAAAAGACAATGCAGGCATTTGTCTTACATGAAAATGCTCCACAAACAGAAACTGCTTTCACCTCGTTACGCAGTGAGAAATAACTAGCGTCAAGAAATGGTTCCAGATCTCTTACACTGTATTATGGGGCAGTTATGGGCTGGAGGTTAGGGAACCAGCCTTGTGACCAGAAGTTTCTCGGCTCAATCCCATGAACCCTCAGGAAACTACTGAATTGCCCTTGAGCAAGGCACCTAACTCCAGACTGCCCCCCTGGGAGCTGTGTTAGGGGTGCCCACCACTCCGGGCAAGTGTGCTCACTGCCCCCTAGTGTGTTTGTTCACTTGTGTATGTGTTTGTTTAACTGCACTGATGGGTTAAATGCGGAGATTTTGAATTTCCCTCTAGGATCAGTAAAGTAAGTAAGTCCATCTATTGTCACTGGTGTATAAGGCTGTCACCTCCAGAGTGTGAAAATACACACTTGTCAATGACACTGGATCATTTGCTCTTTGGGTGTTGCATTGATACAGACAGAGGTGTCAAGTAATGAAGTACAAATACTTTGTTACCTTACTTAAGTAGAAATTTTGGTTATTTATACTTTACTGGAGTCATTAT
The DNA here is from genome assembly GCA_021613375.1 of Megaleporinus macrocephalus. Taxonomy (NCBI): domain Eukaryota; kingdom Metazoa; phylum Chordata; class Actinopteri; order Characiformes; family Anostomidae; genus Megaleporinus; species Megaleporinus macrocephalus. The sequence goes on from CM038713.1 coordinate 32,680,963, forward strand.
TTCTCAGCCAACTTTTTACTTCTACTCCTTACATTTCCATGCAATTATCTGTACTTTCTACTCCTTATATTTTTAAACATAGCCTCGTTACTCCTATTTCATTTCAGCTTGTTTTTATTCATGTAGATTTACATTCCAATGTTATTGATAACATGACTTTGAAGACCTTTTGCTCCATTACAATACCTATAGACAACTAGTCATCATATCTTCCGCTCCATAAAACACATGTTAATGCTCAGTAGTAAACAGATATGCTTCTTTAATATATTTACATTGTACTAAAGTTTATTTGTTCTCAATGGGCATATATGCGGCTGAAACAGAAGGCCTAGCGCATCACAAATTTATCAGCATTAACATTTTAATATAACATTATAGTTTTTGGGGAGGGGGGCTAGTGCACTATAGCCCCCTGTGGTGCAACCTAAGCTTTTGTCCTTAATTGCATTTTTTTCCTTACACTACTTTTACTTTTATTTATTAAGAGGCTTTGAAAGCAGTACTTTTACACTTTTACTGGAGTAAAAAGCTTAACTTGATACTTCAACTTCTATAGTAGTATTTTTAAACCCTAGTATCTTTACTTCTACCTGAGCAATCAATGTGGATACTTTTGACACATTTGAATACAGATTAATGGGATTGTTTTCTAATAACCAGAATAACTTCAGATCCCTCATCTTACAGTGTGTGTGTGTGTGTGTGTGTGTGTGTGTGTGTGTGTGTGTGTGTGTGTGTGATATCTGGTTACTAACCAAAGATCAAAATAAGGCTAGTAAGTTTCACTCACGTCATTCTGATGATGTTTGAAATCCAGATGAAGGGCAATAAGTGAAAATCAGAATGGATGAGATGGAGGCGAGCATGTATTGTGCTGGTTTAGATTACATTATAAGAGAAAGGTACAAACACAAAATCACAACACATGCTGCATGTGATCCTAATGTTAAGAAGAGTGATTTATAACTGAATTGTAAGATTAGACAACAACCTTCTCCTCCAGATTCCTTCTTCTTAAGACAACAAGTAAACACATACTTCAAGTATTGAGGTACAACTTATTTGTTAGTTGTTGGAGTGACCTTGGTACCAAGGAGCTCCACAATGTCTGTCGCTTGGTTTTCTTTTGCTGTCCTGTGGATTAACCAGCAACAAACATTCAACTCTTAGTTATATTTTGACATTGACGCTACAGCTGTGTAGGTAATGTAGCATTAGATTTTAGATCTATCACCAATACTCAGTTCAACTAAACACAATACAGGGCAGAAGTCATCATTTTATTCCCCTGTAGTCTTGTTCCATCTTAAACAGTGTGGCAGTTGGCCAACATTCTGGCACCAGAGGCACCATTTAAGGTGGAACAGGGAAACTGGCAAATAAAAATATGGCTTTGTGCTGTTGGTAGAAGTGAATATTGCATTGTGAAAAGTTGGTCTGTGGGTGCTGTGACTCTCAACTGATGATAGACATAAAACAAGAGCTGCAAGAAGCTTGAACAAGAAGCTCCTTCTGCCTCATCCTGACCAGAAATCATGGCTTGCAAGTCATTTTTACTGCAGTTTTTTGCTCATAAACAACAACTTTTGGTGAAAAGCACCTCTTGACCTCTCGGATAAAGAGATTTTAAGCAACCATAAACAACATAACCGCATTTTGAGGGCTTTGTGATAGAGCTCAGTATCAGTGCAGGACTGAGAACAGTCCACCAACCAAAAATATCCAGCCAGCTATGTCCTGTGGGTTGCGTCCTGTGACCCCTGATGAAGGGCTAGAGCAGGGGTATTTATTTAGAACTCAGTAAGGTCTAGTTAGCGGAAATTTCCTCAGGCCAAGGTCAGGATGGTCATAATTTCAATAATTTCAGTGCAATATCCTGTATACTGAAGTAGCAGCTCTATCAGCATTTTATGTTATCAACAACTGAAAGACAAAACAAATTACTAATACCGTTCAGCTGAACTGAATTAATTATTTATAGAACTTAAAATAAATGTGTTTTTCTCCTCAAAACAAGGGCTACATTAAAAAAACAATGCTTTTGAAAAAAAGTGCATCCTAAAGTGCTTATTAATAGAAAAAGTAAATAAAACGTATATCTTCTTGTTAACTCAATTTCTTAAAAGTTGATTTCCCTCTGGTACTCACACTTTCTCTTGTTTAGTGAGAGAAGTGAGCTCCTGGTTGGCTTTAAATCTGGGCTGAAATGGCGTCAGGGCCGTTCTCACACAGACATGAAGGTGCTCGTTGGTGAGCCTGGGACAATATTTGTTCTTAATAATGTTTATTGTGGAATGAACCATCTGAATGTGCCTTTCTCTGACTCGCTTTATTCTCTGACTCGCTATATTCTCTGACTCGCTTTATTCTCTGACTCGCTTTATTCTCTGACTTGCTTTATTCTCTGACTCGCTTTATTCTCTGATTTGCTTTGTTCTCTGACTTGTTATATTCTCTGACTTGCTTTATTCTCTGACTCGCTTATTCTCCGACTGCTGCTTCTCACTTCATACCTCGCCTGTGTGTGCGCACCGCCCTCCCGAATCTGAACAGTTCTGATTGGCTGAGAAACACCTTTGGTGATCTTACAATACACGTGATTGGTCAGTGAGTTTACTGTGCCACAAAGCCCGTAAACCATAAAGACAAGAAAAGTTCTGCTGCTTAAAATAAACACAGTCAGTGTAGTGTAGTGTAGTGTAGTATAGTGTAGTCCAGACCGGGACTGTGGTCAACCTATTAGTGACCTCTGGGCTAGAGGATGACCAACACAAACTGTGCAGCAACAGATGAGCTATTGTCTCTGCCTTTACACCTACAAGTTGGACTAACAACGTAGGAGTGTCTAATAGAGTGGACAGTGAGTGGATACAGTGTTTAAAACCTCCAACAGCACTGCTGTGTCTGATCCACACATACTAGCACAACACACACTTACATACCCCCACCACGTCAATGCTGAGAATGATGCACCACCCAAACACCACATGCTGTGTGGTGGTCCTTTGGGGGTCCTGGCTGCTGATAAACAGGGAAAAATAAATTAACAAGTAGAGAAACAGATGGACTAGGGTCTGTAACTGTAGATCTACAAATAGCTCCTATATGGAAAGCAGAGTTGATACAATGTGTAGCTCCTTAATGAAGTGGGCAGTTAGTGATTATGTAGTGATGTAGTGTTAAGTAATTATGTATCATTTCTATTAGTTCACACATCGTGAAATCATAATACAATGTAACAAATGGGCTGGAGTTTGTGATTTCCCACATACAGAAGTCTAACAGCTCTGCCATAAACCACTATCATGATTAATAAAATGGGTTAGAAGAGCCCTTTGGGCCTTTCATACTTTTCCAAAGTCTAAGCTGAATTCAGAGTTTATTTGCAAGGTTTGCGTGATGCTGTGAGCCAAATGTGTGCTTAAATATCTATTTAACTCATCAGCTGTTTGCTCATGTCAGCAGATCTGTCCTACAGAGGGGAAACATTTTGTAAAGGTGGGCAAAACAGATCTGGTTCGGGGTTGCACAAATTCAGTTTGACATTTTCTTCATTGCGCAGTGTTTAGCTTGGGTGAAAAAAAAAACAAAAACAACAACAACAACCTTGCTCATCTGGTGTGGTACAACTGATTTTGTAGTCAGGATCAGCCATATGCACACTCATTTGGGAACGCTCCGGAGCTATTATACACAGGCAACTGTGAAGTCCACAGGACCACACTCTATGTTGTTGCCTCCCTCTGGATTCTGAGTCGACCATTTGTTAGCTCCTGAGACGCTGCCATGCATACTTATGCGATGGCCTCTCTTATTTATTTCAAACTCTGGGAAAAGTTTACATTTTACAGCTCATTAATCAAAACCAGCAGAGGTCCAAAGGTCTATAGACTTGCCGCTCTGGCACCTAATTAACTTAGAGCTGAGTAACTTTTTCCTAACCTCTATAGAACGAGCCTCACATCTTTATCTGGTGACTCTCCTCGCTGCGGCGGCATTGTTGCAGAATCCTGATTCTCGTTTGCCGTGTAACAGAGATGGGAACGTTTAAATAAATGATGTGGGAGGATATATGTAGGGTGTTACATAAGGAACGCTGCATGTCTATGAATGGTAATGTTGGGTGCACTTCGCCACAGGGCAGGTATTCCTCATTCTCCATGAGCGTGGAGAACCTGGCAGAGGGAAAGAGAGCGAGAGCGAGAGAGAGGCGAAAGGGTGGGGTGCAGGGGGCTGTTATTGCTCCTCTTTCATTGGATTAGGTGTATATGGATAATTTCACTGCATGTATTTATTCAGCTTGGACTTTACACGAAAATATTTAACTTGAAGTGGTCGTATTACTTAATTAAGTTTATTTAATATGAATAATGACTGAACATTCCAATTTATCACACTGTATTTATTACAACACCATTATAGCTATACTATAAATAACCTACACTATATCTATAACCCTTAAGCTAAAAGAACTCACTGGCTCCTGGTCCAATACTGCATACAATACTAAATACTACTTAAAGTTTTTAATTCTTTACATGATTTGGCTTCTGATTATCTTTCCAGATACTCTTCTTTATGTACGCTCCGGTCTACTGATGCTGATGATCAGTGTTGCTGGTCCAGAGAATCTCTGCATGTGCCTGTCACTATCAAATATTAAGAGACACTTAAAAACTCATGTTCTTAAGATTGCTTTTTTAAATTTGTAGTTTGCTATTGTAGTTTGTTTCTTCTTCTTCTTCTTCTTCTTCTTCCATGTTTCATTGTATTGTGTGTTTTTAATATATTGGTATGTGCCATGCCCCGCCTTCCCTCGTCTGTCTGTTTATGTCCTGTCAGTCTCACGTGCTTGTGTTCTTTGCCATGCATCTTTGCCATGTGGTTCTGTTTGATCATGTGCTCCTAGTGTCTCCGCCCCCCACCTGGTTTGTATCTGTAAGGCCTCCTGTCTCCAGTTGTTTTATGTTTTTTGTCTTGTTATATATCCTCTGTTTTCCCCTCACTGGGGTCAGAAATTTTCTTTCGTGCTTTGTTTTGTTTGTTTTTCTTGTTTTGTCACCATGGACTTTACTAAAAACCTTAATCCTTATCCATGTGTGTATCTGCCCCCTCAGTCTTCCCGTACGTTACAGTATGTCCTGTTTTCTGAAATGTAAAGTGTCCTTGTGTATACTGAAAGGTGCTTATAAGTTCATTTCATCTTCTTTTTAATTATTATTATTATTATTATTATTATTATTATTATTATTATTATTATTATTATTGTGTTGCAGTCGTGACAATTCTTAAGGTTACACACCAATTTATAGAGTTTGGGACACATTTACTTTAAAAACAATGAGACCTAATTGCTCCCAATGTGGTCACCTCCTAATAGAAAGTGCCCTATGGAGGATTTTGTGTTAGAACGGTCCATGTAAAGAGAAACATTGAACAGGTAACAGACAGGAGCTCCAAACGAGACCAATTTTATTGGTTTTCTAGGTGAAAACAAGTTGATGTTATCTATGTATTGAACAAAACATATATGACAAACTTAACCATAAATAGAAGCTGTTCATAAAGTCTCTGAGGTGGTAATTAGTGCACTGGCGTCTTTTTAACGCTGCTGGAGTTTCACCTGTGTCCCAGACAAGACATGCATACATTTAGGTTTGCTCCCTCTGTGCCAAACATATTAAAGACCTACGCCAAGTGGCGCTCTGGTTGGCTGCCAAAATAGAAAAAAAAAAGAAACACAAATGTTGGGAACAGGCCTAAGAATGACAAGTAATAGTAAATTGTTTTTTTTTTATTAAGAAGCAAAGTTTCTTCATCAGAAAATGTTGTTGAGCTTAAAAAATCGAATTATAACATTTATATTCATAACAACCAAATATAACATATATTTAAATAAACATTGTAAACATTGTAAGAATTATATTTTTAAATATGATAATTTCTCATTGGTAAAGGTCAATGTAATTGTAGTAATTTTTTTTTTATTATTATCATGAATTAAAGTTTAACATCTGGTCTTTTTTCCCACATGATTAAAAATAAAATTTACTGGTAAAAATTGTGTTTTTCTTTGTAAACTTGTATACCCGTAAATTGAAAAATATGATTAAATGTTAAGACTGCTTGCAATTAAATATAGGTTCTCAAAATTAAGTCAAATTACTTTTATTTGAAGCTAAGCACACTTTTTCCACATGTGGGAGGTGGGGATTTAAAACATTTAAGTTGACGCCTTAAGCCTGTTTTAAGTAGAGTGGCTGCTAAATCTGCCAATTCCATCTCAAGAAAGATTTCTTCCTCTTCCAGTACTCCTACAAAACCAGTTACAGGGTTTATTAGGGGAAATTACTACTGGTGTGTTTCAGACATTATATATATTTTTGGGTTACGTGATATTATCAATTACTACTGGCACATGTAAATGAATGTTAATCGTGGGGGACCTTCACATCCTGCCAGCAGTCAGACACACCAGTAATCCTGCACAATTCCAATTTCCAATAACCACTAGCTGCCACACAGGCACCAAGCATAATGGATCCACCTCATGCTTAGAAGTTGGCAAAGTGCTCTACCTCTCACTGTTTCTGCTTCTTTCCCTTTTGTGACTGGAGCCAATGTATTTAATATTTGTTTCATCAGACTACTGCACTGTCAAAATGAGCACTGGTGTGTCCATTACAAATCTATTCTTATAACAGACAAATCTTCCTGTAGATCCTTGGCAGTGTTGTGGGTGTTGTGCTTTGCATTCCTGATGTTTTTTTTTATTATTAACGTGAATTAAAGTTTAACATCTGCTTTTTCCCACATGAATATAAATAAAATTTACTGGTAAAAATGTAGTTTTTGTAAACTTGGGTGTAAAATATGATTACATGTTAAGACTGCTTTCAATTAAATATAGGTTCTCAAAATTAAATTTAATTAAATTATTACTTTTATTTGAAGCTAAGCACACTTTCCACATGTAGGAATGCTTACAATATCTAACAGGCTTGCTTACAGTATCTAAATGTAACAGGTACAAAAGTGGTGAAGTAGCCTTTATATACCAAAAATGGAATGATTTACTAAAAGCAGCTGAAAATATTTACAGGTTTTGTTTTTCATTATTATTTTGTTTTTACTTTATAGTATTACTGCTTAACAATTACTTTGTATTAATGTTTTTAGGAGTAGTTGCTAATTTCCTGTATATAGTTATAGTTATATAGTTAAATAACCTCACAGCAAGGCAGGCCTGAGTTTAATTGTATGTGGAGTTCTCTCCATCACTGTGTGGGTTTCTTCTGGGTGATCTGCTTTCCTCACACAGTCCAAAGACATGCAGTCAGGCAAATTGGGGACGCTTAATTGCCCCCCAGGTGTGTATATGTGTGTGAATGTGTATGTCTATGTGCCTGGCCTGTGATGTGACTGCCCTGTGATGGCAGGCCTGTCCAGGGTGTTTCCTGCCTTCCACCCATTAAGTGCTGGGATAGGCTCCAGCACCCCAGCAACCCAGTAGGATGTGCAGCTTAGAGAATGATTGAACTAATGAATACATACATAAATGAATGAATGTTAATATCATTAGTAGTAGTAATAGTTTTACGGTTGTTTGCTATTTTACATTACCATTAGTCTTGCTTTTATAGTTTCTTGTTTAACTGTTCTTCTTCTTATTATTAGTTAACACTTACCCTCATTATGTCACCATGCCAGTGGTTGCTCTGCAAGACCTTCCGGTTCCTGCTCCCAAGTCAGCTCCAGCTTTTGGTTCTACTTCATGCAAGGCTTCTTATCAGCTGCTGCTGGTTTCCCATGTGGCTCTTGTGCTGGCTCCCCATCCTGATCTGATGTCGGCTTCCCGAGCTGCTACTCCTTCAGTGCTGGTTCCCCATGCAGCTCCCTGTGCTGTTCCTTTGCCAGCTTTTTGGACTGTTCCTTCTGTGCCAGCTCCCGCAGCTGCTCCAGTGTGGGCTTTTAGCACTGCTCCTCCTGGGCCAGCTCCCAGAGCTGCTATTTCTGTGCCTGGGCAATGGATGGATTCACAGACAGCTTCCTAGTGGCCCACTCACCCTGCCCACAAGACTGGTCCTGCCCCAGTTCTCTCTGTTGACCCGTTTGATGGACTGCCCTTTCTTTCGGACTTTCTGCTGTGCTGTGCTTGTGGCTATGCCTCCTTATGAGCCGGACCCACGCTCAGTCATGTGCTTTGGGAACTGTTCTATAAGGTGGTGGTGGGTGAAGGGGGAATGGTTCTTAGCCTGTTTGTTTTGCATTATTTTGCATTGTTTGTTTTCTGTTTCCTTGTCTATGGATGCGTCTCTGATGTCGCTGCTTGTGTTTTGACCCCTGACTGCTATGTTTATAATTATTGGAACTGCCGTTGGAAAAGACATTTTGCACTGGCAACTGAACTACATGCCTCCGATGTTACGGAATTGCTGGCATTTGATTTTGTTAACACTTGTTTCCATGCCAAATGTATTCTGATTCTGTATGCTTCATATTACATAGGAAATATAAACAAATGCAAAAGTATTTGCACCGCTTGCTGAATATTTTTTTTATTTTGCAAGTGTAAAATATGCTAAATCAACCTTTTCAAACTCCATTACAATATTGTCTGCTAATTGTAGCACATTTTCTATTTATTTGAGTTGAACATATCGTAAAAAAACATGAAATGAGATGTAACTGTTGTGTTGGCAGCATTTTATGACCTTTTTTTATCTGTTTGACATCTTTTCAGTATGTTAAATTTACCAAACAGTCACCAAATTTGAACCTCAACTTGCCTAAACTTTTGCATGTGACTGTAGTTTACTGTTTGAGCCTTTTTTGCTCTGGTTGTGTGCCTGCACCTGGTTCACTACTGAAAGCACTAGTTCTGCTTGTGATTCATCAATAAACCATACTCATCTGTTCCTCAAAGATACCAAGATACCAGCCTCCACACACACAAACACACACACACATGCTCATAGCTATTATTGGACTATGATGTGTTTACTGACTAGTGTGCAGCTGATAACTCCAACTGTTCAAAGAAGGGAATCAAACAAAAAAGCCAAATTTTCTGTTTTCGCTCTCAAAAGTATTCACCTCGCTTTCTTCAACACACTTCTTATCATCAAAGTTAGCAAAAATATGTTTCAAATGTATTCATAGTTTTAAAAAAGGGCAATAGGTATTAGCCATTTACCGTATTTTCAATATTCCTTTATTTTATATTTTCTAATATTTCTTGAATGGCCTCTATTTATATCAGAACTGTGTTCAAACGTTCCCACAAGTACTAACCGCTATGTATATATGCATAAGCATTCAGATAAACAAAACTGCCTGCATTTCAACATGTGCATATTCAAATACATTCAAATGCCCAATTACAGATACTAATGTACTTCTGTTAATAAGACATTCAGAAATTAAGTTTCATTTGCAATACATAATTATATTTACTTCCAAATAAAAAAGGCTCATAATCTCCTGCTGTGCTAATTAAAATACTGTAAATGAGTCAGCAGTCAAAATAGTGAGAGGGTAAACAGAGAGTGTAGTACGAGGCAGAGTTCGCTAGTTTTGTCAGGTGCGATTCTGTCTCATGTGCCACGGTGCAGGCTTGTCAAACAGCGTCATAAAAAACTCTGCAGGAAAAGCAAGAATGCTGGCTGACTCAGCACTGCACACGTACATTATTGGAACTTTCTACATTTCTCACTCTCTGGCCGCCGGAACAGAAAAGCCTCAAAATGAGCACAGAGTACTGGGTGGCTGATTTTCCCCATAAAGAGTTCTCATTTCAATCCAACAAAAGGTTGGTCTTCCAAAATACTGATTCACTGAAGTATCCAGATAGAATGGTGTAACTTATATATCAGGCATGTACAGTGTTGTGACATGGAGAAAATGTTAAGTTCAAATGTACTTTTATATACATTTATATAATTTATATATTTTTTTATATATTTAATGTACGTTTATATATGAATTATTTGTATATCGACTCACAAACAGATACATTTATTGTTAACAAGTTAATGTTAAGTAATGTAATGTAACTTTAATGTAAGTAGCATTATTATTGTCATTTTGCTATACTATTATACATAAATGCTCGTGTTTGTGTTATTACATAATAACTGCATAGTTCGTATGTGTGTTAATCTACTGGGATGTTGTGCAAAATGAAAAATAAACCACAATGCAGTGATGTGCAGATCAATTAAACTCTGTATTTAATCAAGCCAAAAAAAGACGAGATAAGATGAGATGAGAAAATTTACTGTCCAATTATTTTTCTACATCATTTGAACACAACAGCTGCCGTTTATTTATGATTAATGGACTAATAGAAACACTCCAAAATTATCTTGGCCTCTCCTGTAAAGTTGCAATTTTGGAGATTGACAGTGACGATATGTTGGTACAATACAGTCTGTGTTGTGGCACATTAATGGTACCTTCACTGATGTGCAAGTCCTTCAAGCCAGGTACCGAAATGCACCTGAAAACAATCACAGATGCTGGCCTTTGAACTGTGTGTTGATAAAAAACTGGGCAGTTTCTGTCCTTTTAAGCCTTAAGGATGCGGCATCCTTAATTAGAAATTTTTGTCTCAAATTTTGTCCTCCAATAAATATCTTAATATTTTATTGTTTGAAATTTGATCTTATGTGGATTTTTATAACTTTGTCAATTTCAGGAAGATGCATGGCTGGCTATGTGAGGTAACCAAAGCTAAGCCCATTATACTGAAGGCAAAACGCAACCGATCCTCCAAATGATAGTAGTTAATGTTAGCATGTGTTAGCATAATGGCTTAGCCAGTATTATTTGGGATCACTTCACTGGCTGCAACCCTGCTCCACTAGGACCACAGGGTATAAATATGAATGTTGAAATTACTTAAATTCCCATTCCTACTAGTAATCGATGTAAATTAGTTAATTAGTTAATACAAACAGACTTTCTGCTCTATAACAGAAATTTTAAAGAACATACTGGCTGTAGCATTGTTGACAAAGAAGCCAGTATTTATACTTGTTTCCTTAATCTCTGATGACAGTGTGAAGTGTGTTGAGAGCCGGGGAAATACTAATGTGCTTCATTTAAGGAGATGAGATTGTAAGTGATTTTTGCTCATCAAATAAAAGCAGCAGACAAAGCTTGATTACTGACAAATCTGTTCTTCTCAAGAAAGGTTAGTGTGAACCATGCCCTGATGTAAACAACTGTCAGAAGACAGTTATAGAAATATAGAAATACATGAAGCTGAAAAGGGTACAAAAGTATGGTTAAAGACCTGGATGTACATGAGCCCATGGTTAGACAAATGTGCCAACAAGACATTTCAGATATTTTGATGGTCTAAACCACAAATTGGCGGACGTAATTGCTATTAAAGTGGGTCTACAGCTTCTTAAATTTAGGGGTTCACTTTGCTATGTTTAGCCTGTACTCTTGGGTTAGATTGTATCAATCAGTGTTAGAATTCAATGCAGAAATCTGAGTCACTCAGAAGGGTTTTTCCTAAATTAAGATAAGGGCAGTCTAATGAAATGGCATGCATACAGTAGTAATAACCCAGACATTAACCAGCAATATACCATTAATAAACTTGAAATTAGTGTAGCCGAGTATACATAAACCCATTTGAAGAAATCCATAAAAACTGGTCTTTGTTCTAATTAAACATAAATATTGTCCACTAATATTTAATTTTCAACACAATTTCTCTCAGATGGGTTTAAAATGATTGTCTCATCTATATTAGCGAGTTATGTTACATCATCTATGTTTACTAAACCTAATGGCGGGAGTTGTGGGCTGGAGAAAATATGGCCAATCAGTTTAAAGCAATGTGGTTTTTGTTTTGCCTATCAGTGACCACATGATTGTCAAGGCCATTTCTTCCAGTGCTTGGAGCCAGAAATGTTCTGCGCTACTGACTGGCTAATGACAGAGCACTGAATCCAACGAAGAGTTGGGAATCCGCCTGGTTGCTTCTTGCTTGTGGTAATGGGTGGCCAGTGCCCTCTGGAAATAATTCTAAAATGCTTTGATATTGGCAACTAACTTAAAAAAATTAAACCTAATAGCGGCAAGTTGAAATGAATGAGTGCACCTGGTGTGTGGCAGAAAACTTGCCAAGCGTATGGAAAGAGCAATTTACTTTTCCATCAATGAGGCTTATAGATCTGATATGTGATGTATATTTTTCTAATTTATGCCTGACCTTGTTTTCCTTTCCCCCGTATGTCGTGAATCCACTTCTTAAATCAACCAATGTCAGAGACCAATGAATGCAAAACTGGCTTTCTGCACTGCGCCAACAAGGGTCTGAGCCATGCGCTCGATCAATACAAGTCAATTTGATAAAATACTGTAGGCAGCCCTTAAGGCAGCATCAAATACAGGGAGTGCAATTCAGGGAATGCTAGACTCTCACACTGAGAGCACTACAAGAAATTAGTTTAGATTGACACAGTCGGTGGTCTGCCTTTGAATGACGCGCAACTAATTGGAATGCTCTTAATGTTCATAAAATATTACTTTCTGGAGAAAGTGCATGCAAAGAATTGCTTACTTTTCAGGCCATATATTGCTCACATTTAAATGCCAGAAAAGGCAGCAGACCCTGTTATTGTCAGACCACACCAGTGGTAAACGCACAGATGGTTTGTCACTGACTTGACTTGAATCATTGGTCATTTTGGTTGAAAAGGCCAAAATTATTCAGAGAAAGCTGTATAGACGCACAAAATGGCAAGCCTTTGTTGCAGCAGTCAGCAATTATTGCCCCACCGATCCAAACACAGGTTGTAATTCAAGTCCACATAATCACAAAGAGAATATTCTGGCCAATCTATGCACTGCTCAGAACACTGACCATTCACATGACAAAGCCCATAGTTTCAGCCTCCATCTGAGAAATGATCCATCTTGATCCTCAATTAAACAACATGCACTTAGGATCGTCATTCAAAGTGGTTTGGCGACGATCTATAGAATATATTGTGTGCACTTACATCACTAAAGTCAATATTTAGCATCTGTGACTCAAAATGGAGAAACTGCAATTCAAAGAAACATACAAGAGTATAATGCTATTGTATAACAACTTGTCAACACATCTTAGAAACAATGTAAATTTTTTCACTATTGACAATGTATTATCTAGTCTTTGAAATGAAAAATGAGTGATTTAGAGAATTTGGAGCATTTGGAGAGGGCTCAATGGTTCCTGATAACCAAATAATACAAATTCCACATTATATTTAAACACTGAATCAGTATTGTAGTAATACTCTGATTTCATTGCTGGTTGGAAACTGAAGGATTAATGGAAATTTGAGCAGGCAGGATTTGGTTACTTGTAATATCTAGTAGATATAGTCCCATTTGCTTAAGCCTTTAGGAGCTGGATAGAAGGTCTAAGACATTAGATCACTGTTAATATCAATTAGTTAGGAAGTGACAATGGAATCAACCAATCATGTAAAAGAATTGGGACTGATTTAGTGATAAAAGCTCCAAATCTTCTGTAAGTCCTCGATACATGGTACTTGAGTGCACTTGGTAATCTGACAACCATAGAAAATCACATTTTAGCAGTAAATCCAATCAACCTGTTTACGTTGAGTTGGCTAATCAGAACATGGGAAATGATACATGAGTCAGTGAGATTTCTTTTTTTGCAACTCACAGAATAAGACAAGACATATACTCAGAATTCATGTTGCCTTGCTGTAATGTCAAGTTATTTTACCTGAAAATATGAACGTCCAGAAAATAAGGAATATTTAAATCCTTCATTTTGTAGTTGGCTTCAGCATTGTTGCCATCTCACAGTTGCTGTGTTGAATGCTGCTCTGAAAGAAATCAGAGTAAGCTTAAATCCAGCTCTTTAACACATTTCATAATCAGGCCTTATTCCAATCTAAGCAATCAACATATGCTGTTTACATGACCCCTTGAATAAGCAGATAATTGCAGAAACATGATTATTATCAGATTATTAAATTCATGTAAACACGTTCACTGACTACTAACATAAGCAGTAGTCTGAACAGAAATCTGAATAAGCTCAAATCCAGCTCTCTTTAACACATTTCATAATCAGACCTCATTCCAATCTAAGCAATCAACAGATGCTGTTTACATAAAACCTTGAATAATCAGAAAATTGCAGAAATCTGATTATTATAAGATTATTAAATTCATGTAAACACATTCACTGACTACTAACATAAGCAGTAATTTGAACAGAAATCAGAATAGGCTCAAATCCAGCTCTCTTTAAAACATTTCATAACCAGACCTTAATCCAATCTAAGCAATCAACATATGCTGTTTACATGACGCCTTGAATAATCAGATAATTACAGAAATCTGATTATTATCAGATTATTAAATTCATGTAAACACATTCACTGACTACTAACATAAGCAGTAGTCTGACCAGGCTAAAGGTAGTTGCTAGAAATCTAAAACAGTGGCAGCAGCTCTATGCCAGGACTCTGTACTGAAGGAGTTTATATGTCAAGCTGTACAATTTGGCACTTAGTGACACACTTTGTCTGCAACAAGGTGGCTGCCAAGGCAAGATGAGGAGATGGGGTACAAGTGCAGGGGTCTTTTATTACAGTCTGTGACATAGGGGTCAAAAAAGCAAGTAGGTACATGGCGGGTAGGGGAATTGTCACGCAACACTTCTTAAATTGACTTGTTACATGCATTTCTAAGCAACACATTGTGACTACCTTCAGTGGTGCAAGATTTACCATGCATGCTTCAATACACAAATAACACTCCAAACAAGTCTCTGCGTAACCTCTCCGGTGACCTGCAAATATAACACTTTATACCGACGTGTGTATGTTAGCCAAACATACCCTGCATAAATTCTCTCAACATTAATCTGAACTGACACTTGACGCTACGGATATGGAGCAACACATGATCTCTCAGCAGCCTATTTGCATTAAAAAGATTGAGAGGTAAAACTAAAGCCTACAGATTTATTTAAAAAAAAAAATGTTAAGCCTCATCAAATAGCAGAACATGTAGATGAGATGGAAATACAAGGGCAGCAGTCTTCCTGTACTGAAGGATAGGTAAATACATGATTATGTCTATGTTAAGGATGAGTGTTAGACCTTGTTAAATACTCCCAGCCTTAATCAACTAGCTAATATTGTTTAGGCTGTCACAGGCTGTCATCATTCTCCATTTCAATCACCAGTATTTTGTGCTCACATCATGGATATTTTGTGCTCACGCCACTCTCCTCTTCACAGGGACGTTAAGGGCTGAGACTATTCTTTCTTGTTTTATTCAAGAATAGCTTGTCCATACATGAAATCTGCAATTGACATTACATGTTGAAAATGAATTGTTTTTCAACCCATGGCTTTATTTATTTTAGCTTTATATGGCACTAAATCCAGTGGGTTAAAGAGCTAGGGACACTAAATCTGTGTTATCTTTTCTGAGAAACAGTAACGGCTCTAAGTATACCCTATAAATAATGTTCAATGACCAATATATGACCAATATTTTCACCATATTTCTCCCCTCTCAATGGAAACTGGGTGGTCATGACATTGGGTAGAACTTCCGAAAGCATTTCCCTTACCAGTCACAAGAACCCACCCACACAACATAGTTTAAGAGTCAGACAAAATTTTGCGAAGCCAACTGAGAATAATCAGCCAGAAGAATATCTAAAGCAGAGGGAAACGAAGGCCAACCTTAATTAAATGTGAAACTATAAGAATATATAATCTAAACCATGTTCACCAGATATTTGAGAATCACATCGGAACCCAACTTAAATAGTCGAGTCCCGCTGAGTGCAGACAGATATTTCAAGCTCCAGGACCCACATGGTAAGAAAGTTGTTAAGAACTTCTTTCCCTGAACCCTGTCTCACTTATGGGTATATATGTCATTATAATAAGTATAATGATGGAACACTGGGATATGCCATGTGAAAGGAAGTGAACGACACCACCACTAGTGCTTTAAGCCGAGCAATTTTCAACTCAACCCTAAATTTTGGCTCTTTTGTGGATGTAGTTAACATCGGCTAATGAGAAGATATATTTTATAGATCAACAGCCCAGTGTTCATTGGCCTTCTGACATTTGGTGTGACATTTTGATAAAGTTTTAATTAAAATCAGAGCAGAATAGAAGGAGGGGCGCTGATGTAAGTTTAGATGTGTGCTTCAAACACTTAGCCCATGTGCCTAAACACTCCCGAGGTTTCTCTCGTGTTTCTGATCTCTTCAGACAGTGACAGGGAGAGCGAGTGCAGAAGGATGCCTAACTGCTTCATTGATTAAGAAGATACAAGGAAGATTGGGGGGGGGTTGTTTTTAGCACCTGCTATTGAATCTCAGCTCACTTTGTTTTACAAGTGGTGGCTGATTATATCTGATTATCTGAAACAGTGACCTTAAGCTTTGAGGCGATTTTTCACTTGTAGATTTGTGAGATAAGGTCAGACTGACACACGGACTACTTTTAAAATTGCAGTCTTAATGTTGTGTACAGTGTGGTTGAGTAGAGTAGAGAAGTTCTGTTTCCATTTGGCTATGATATGCACAATCAAGCATGCTTTTATTATGCTGTGTTCTTTGTATCAAGTCTTTGTCACAAGCCATAACTATTAAAACTAGTTCAGGAAAGTCAAAACTCATATCTATGAATGCTTATATCTGCTGGCACTCCTACAACATTTCTAATGCTATGTTAGCATTATGCTTATATTAGTGTTCATGATCAGTGTATATTTTACAAAAATATGCAATGATGTGTGAAGCTCGTACATTGTTACAACCAGTAGCGTACCATGACCCCTTAAGCCTCTGAACTCTCCCCCATTTTGACAGTTTGGGGGCGGACATGGGTTTCCACTCAGCAAACTAGCTAGCAGTGGTATTCTAGCGCTAGCTAGCTGTTTTCCAGCTAGCGTCGCCACAGTGAGGGGAAATTATCATACAGTTAAGCCCGCCCACTTAGATAGATATGATTGGTTAATTTTACTGTTATTGGTATGGCGCTGAATTATAACTGCCTGGCCCCCTCTGTACATGAACAGCGGGACCACCAATCACCAACATTCTGCGGACGCATCACAGTCCTTTTAGGGGGAAACACAGGCTCACACGCTTCCACTTAACCCTTCACGTTCCAACAATATATATATATATATATATATATATATATATATATATATATATATATATATATATATATATATATATATATATATATATATGTGTGTGTGTGTTTGTGTGTGTGTTAAGAATATTTTAGGCCCTCTGTTACAACCCGGTCTAGGGTCTGACTATAAAACAACAGCGTGAGAGAGAAAAACAGAAACGGACAAGCCCCCAATATGTTACAACGCGGTATAAGGTCAGGCCATAAGAAAAAAAGGAAAATGAAAGAAGAAATGAAAGGAGTAAGAAAAGAAAAAAAAGACCTGACCAGACAAAAAGCAGTATCCCAAACAAAAAAGGCAGTACCCACTTATACCCAGTCTTTTACTATTTTACTATTTACAAATATATATACAAACCATACACAAGGTAATTAATTCAAGGGGCTTGTCAAGGCTAGAGTCAGTACACAGTAGGTCAAAATACAAATCAAATATAGGGCAACCATTTTATAGACCAGAGAAGATCAGGGAACCAGGAATCAAGAGCAGGATGGAAAACCTGGAGTGGACTGAAATAGACTGTCAGACACACACAGATAGAACAAGAGACAGAAACCCAAGTACACATAACAACATAGAGAATCCGTAAAACAAAGCAGTAAGACATGTATAGAGTCATAGGGAAAAAATGGGATGTTAAGCATGCTGGTAAGGAATTTTGATGCAGCCACTGGCCCAGTGTTGACTTACACTAACAGTTAACATCAAGCAACAACAGCTTATTCAGCTAGCTAATGAATTAATCGAGGATGTCAATGAAGTTGTCAAGATGATGAAGTTTTGTTGTCTGTGGAGGGTTCGACTTCCTTGCAGTAGCTGCAGACATTCTACTAATCTTTCCGGCTATCAAAAATGCTAAACTCTTCAGCATTTACATATATTCTGTGTTTGACAAGGTGTTCCCTCAGGTAAGATGTGTTGCCATGGCCAGCTTTGCATTTTGCATTCTAAATATTTCAGTGATTGTTGTCTGTGTCAAGTTTTGAATAGTGTAACCACACTAGAGACCGCTTTTGGAACGTCACTGCTCTGACTGTGTGTTGGGGTGGGACTAAAATTTGGCACAGCCAAATCAGTCTTTAAAATGTCTGCCATAATTTGGGCAGTACCCATGAGTTCGGTACTCAAACCTAGATGCTAGTAATATTTTTTAACTGGTTTTGGAATTGTGGAACACAGACTCAGGAATTCTTTTGTATGCCCAGGACTTCTGTATGAAACACCCATTAACAAGAAAGTGAAAGCTAGTCAATAAACAAGCAAGACAGAAAAATATAGATGCTTTTAAATCTCCTTGGGCAGCAAAGAAATCCAACAAATGGGTCCTTGAACAAATTATGTCTCGACTCTCAATTAAAGCTTAGATAACCAAACTGAAGCTCTCTTATTTTGAATATATTCCAAAAGTAAGCCAGTTTCTTGTAAATTATTATTATGCTTGGGAGAACTAAATGCAAAAGAGTAGGAGTGGCACTTGAAAAAGGGCAATATACTGTGCACCTGGAAAGTATTCAAAGCACTTCACTTTTTCATCATTTTAGGTTACAGTCTTATTCCAAAATGGATTAAATTCATTTTCCATCATGATACTACACACAATACTCCATAATAGCAAAGTGAAAAAGGTTTGTTTATTATTTGCACATTTATTAAAAATAAAAAAACAAAAAAAAAAATCACATGTACATAAGTATTCACAGCCTTTGCTCAATACTTTGTTGAAGCACCTTTGACAGCAATTACAGCCTCAAGTCTATTGAGATTGATGCTACAAGCTAGGTACACCTATTTTTGGGCAGTTTCTCTCATTCTTCTTTGCAGAACCTCTCAAGCTCCATCAGGTTGGACGGGGAGCATTGTTGCACAGCTGTTTTCAGATGTCTCCAGAGATGTTTAATCAGGTTCAAGTCTGAGCTCTGGCTGGGCCACTCAAGAACATGCACAGACTTATCCTTAAGCCACTCCTTTATCTTAGCTCTGTGCTTAGGGTCATTGTCCTGTTGGAAGCTAAACCTTTACTGCAGTCTGAGGTCCAGAGTGCTTTGGAGCGGGTTTTCTTCAAGGGTGTCTCTGTACATTGCTGCATTCATCTTTCCCTCGACCCTGATCAGTCTCCCATTTCCTGCTGACGAAAACAAACCCACAGCATGATGCTGCCACCACCACGCTTCACTGTAGGGATGGTATTGGCCAGGTGAAGAGCGCTGCCTGTATTCAGGCCAAAGAGTTGAATCTTTGTTTCATCAGACCAGAGAGTTTTGTTTCTTATGGTCTGAGAGTCCTTCAGGTGCCTTTTGGCAAACTCCAAGCAGGCTGTCTTGTGTCTTTTACTGAGGAGTCTGGCACTCTGCCATCCAGGTCTGGTCTACAGACAATAGCTTTGACTTCATTGCTTGGTTTGTGTTCTGACATGTACTGTCAACTATGGGACATTTATATAGACAGGTATGTGCCTTTCCAATTCATGTCCAATCAACTGGATTTACCACAGTCAGTTTACCACAGAGTCAAAAAACACAGAACAGCTATAGTATATTTAGAACATGCTCACGCTAAGTTAATAGCAATTCATGTGAACATAAGTTTTTTTTATAGTGGTGGTGGTAGAAATCTGAGGTTATAAAGTATGCAAAGTTAGTCATTTTTAGGGACTGTGCTAAACAGTCTGTGAACCTATATGTAGCCCTGGGCTAAAACATGGCCCTTAATTTTACATTTTAAATTTTTTTAAACTTTTAATTCAATGTAAATATCTGTAGTCTGTGTAAATTAGTGGAAATTAATGTGCATGCATGCGTAGATGAATGGCCGCATTTTGAGTGGAACGTACTGGAATTCCACGTGCTCACAAAACCTAGCTTTATTGTCAGTGTTTAAAGAAATGCTGTTGGACGGAGAGAGTGCCTATTACTGTTTTCTTCCTATTAGAATGGCCCGGAGGCGGGGCCAGGTATAGGAGAGTGGAGAAACATTCAGTCGAAAGAAAAACATCCAGTAATGAGGCTGGTAAGAGCTAGTGGTGTGCGATACTGCAAAATTTGGTATGGATTTGATACCAAGTAATTACAGAGCAAGTATCACTGATACCAATACCAATACCGATACCGATGGTGAATCACCTACGCAAACTAAAATAAAGTCTTGTTATACCCTACCTACATGTAGCAAATGTAGAGCTATTTGTTATAATAACAACTGTATTTATATTATTATTAATAAACGCCATTGCTAACGTCAGTGGATCCTTGGTACCGAATTAGCACTGTTAAACTCCACAACGGAGAGACCTTTGGAATAGACTGACACTGAAAGTAGCCTAGTGATGCTGCTTGAAGAATGTGACCCAGCAGAGCCTGCCATTGATATCATGTACAGTAAAAAGACTTTTCTCAACAACAAATCCAGTAAAAACAAGATAGAGAGCCTCAACACCAACACGTCACCATCACCTAAACAATGTCACTCTTTTGTCTTTTGAGTGGAAGTTATCAGGCACGAACCCCAACGTTTAAACCTCATCCTGTAGGCCAGTTGTTAATGAATTTGTCCCCAGGAGAACATCAACGGTAGGCCTTGTTACTGTCGGGCTGTTTTGTAAACTGTTTTTTTTTTTTCTTTATGCATTATACCGCATTACTGTTGTCAGCAATGTTCGTTGTGTATGCTGCTGAAGTTGTGCATGTGATGTTTAAGGCTTGTAATGAAATAGTTGTTTATGTTGTAATTTGCTAGCATCTTATTGAGAGATTGCTTTGGTCGTCGTGAGATAAACATGTAGGCTCATTAAAGCTTGATATTGGACTTCTATGCAGTGGCTGTGTGTGAAGCTGTTTTTATTGTCCCTCAATCTACTATTTTCAATGTAAGTCCAAGTTATTTTTCAGCATTTCTTTGGTGAACTGATCAGGAATTTTTTATACAATGTAAACAACAGCTGTCACGTTCAAATAATGTAGACAAATGAAAATGGGGATGCATGTTTTTCTTTGGACTGTGACTGTATACTGTCTCATTGTAGTAACTGAGTGGATTAGGGCTGTTGAGGGAAGACAGTGTGATGACACAGCAGATCAATGCAAAGCTGAACACATTTTTACTTATAGTAATGTAATATGCATATGAGCTATACAGTTGCAGATGCAGTTCAGCTATACTGAAATGTGTGGCCCACCCACGTGTGTTCAGACCTAGCTGCAATTTCATTTCTGAAAGTGGTGCTGAGACTGATCACAGTATAATCCACTGGTGCACATTCATGCATCTTTCTGAGAATTGTGTAAGAAACAAGGTCTGCATTAAACGGCATGCTTTTCATGGTTAGATGATTATATAAGGCTTGCAGGTTTATCTGTTTCCAGTACAGTAGTTTATACTGTCTGAAAGGCTGTGCAGAGTTTATTACTATTAAACCAAGTCGTTTTTCTGGTTTGGGACACAGAGTACTTGATTAAAAGTCAAAATAACAGATAGATTGCTCAAATATGAATGTTTTAGTGACAGCCCTACAGGCCCTGCTGGCTTATGGTGTTTCAGATTCCAGGCCACATTTAAATGCAAAAACTTTAAATAACAACTTTAAATAAACAGCTATTTTATACTTACACAGGGAAGAAATATTAAAGCACAGTATCTGTTTAACTCAGATTAGCTAGCAGTCAGCTTACAGAGTGGTGAAGAATAGAGATGCTGCTGGGTTTCAGGCGGCAGATTTATCAATTGATATAACACTGTTATCTTTAGTTCATGTGTAAACAAAAGAAAATAACCATTTGGATAAAGCCTGTTTCTTGTGTGTAGTTGTGGCTGGGACTTGCTAAGTTGCTCAGTAAAAGTACTATATTACAAATTACTCTGATATAATTCTACTCTAAAAGTAAACAGAGTAAATGTAATTCTTTAATTTTCACAATATTGATCGGCATATTGAGAGAGTTGAGAGGCATTTTGGGGCATTTGGGCATACACACATGGACAATATTGTTGGTACCCTTTCATTAAAAAAAACACTAAGGTCACTAAAATAACAAAACTAAAGTAATAATATATAAAAATTTACTGAAAATCAAATGATGAAAGTCAGACATTGGGTTTGCGGGGGACTACGAGATGAGGGAGGCAGATACACATGCAAAGTCCTTTTGTTAACAAAATAAGCCATGACAAAAAACGAAAACAAAAGAAACAATGAAATGCTAAATAAATGAACACAGCAAAATGGGAAAGGAAACAGAAAGTGGCGATAATGAAATGAACAACAGACACAGGTGGAAAACAGAGGGTATAAATAACACTTGGAATACGAAACACCTGGGAGGAGACACAGACTAGGAACAGGTGAGGGGTGGACACACGGAGGAGCACATGACAAAACATAACCACATGGCTGAGAAAGTAAACAAAAGCACATGGGTTGGAACGAGGGATGAAAACAAGACTTAGACAGGGAGAACAGGCAGGGCGTGACAGTTTACTGACAGTGTAGGTCCATCTTTTGTCAGCAGAGTAGCCTAAATCAACATTAAGTAAATGTTCTGATACCTTGAAAAAAAACTTACACAGATAAAAAGCACTTTCATATAAAACAACTTAAATGAAAGTGCAAGTATTTAATCAAAAAATAGCTTAGAGTGACTTACAAAACTGAAGTGGAACTTCTTAGTAAATCTTGCATCTATTGGTACAGGAACCGAAGATGGTATGTTTGGATGGTATTCCAAAGTCAACAGCAAAAATTGAATGACATTTAGCACAAAAAAAAAAAATAAATAAATTAATCTATTCCTATTTGAGAATACTGAGCAGAGTAGAATCCATCAATATTCTACTTAATACATGTAACTGAATAAATGTAAGTACTGTTGTAACCTCTTTTTGCGGTCAGAATCAAGAGGAAGACCAGTTCAGAGTATAAGCTTTATTCTTATGATATCGTGGTACAGGCGTTCTGTGAGCTTTCAAACCCTGGTCTAACTTTAAACTAGCAAATACGCTGTATTTAGGTCCAAGCTGACAACAGGTCAACCACCCTCGACCCCTTTGGCCACATCGTTATCTCCTAGGCTTGGGGCTAGTTCTCGGGCCATTCCTGCCGTAACCCAGCAGGTCCGGCTGAGCCATAAACCCTATATGACAGGATTCACAAAACCCTGACCTTCCCGCGATCTCTGTAGCATTCAGTGGACTTATCTGTAAACAAAAGCTTTTAACAGACGCCATGGCATATAAAAGATTTCACAGCAGTACTCATCTATGTTTGTGGTTGTAAACTAAACAAGCACATGTCAGATATCAAAGATGTATTAGATGCATCTCTGTAGGGAACCGTCAAGGCCCTCTACGCTCTCTCAGAGGGCCTAAAATATTCTTAATACACACACACACACACACACACACACACACACACACACACACACACACACACATACACACACACACACCCACACTCACACCCACACACACACACCTATATATATTACATATATATATATTTTTTTATTTTATCTACTTACAGTTAGGGTTAGGGTTTGACAATCAACATCAATCAACAATTACAAAAATATAGGCAAATAAATTATTCAAAGTGTCTATTCAATCTGTGTTGGAACGTGAGGGGTTACGTGGAAGCCTGTGAGCCTGTGTCTCCCCCTATAAGGACTGTGATGCCTCCGCAGAATGTTGGTGATTGGTGGTCCCGCTGTTCATGTACAGAGGGGGCCAGGCAGTTATAATTCAGTGCGATAAAAATGACAGTAAAACTGACCAATCATATCTTCCCTCTAAGTGGGCGGGCTTAGGTATGCTGGAAGCTTAGGGGTCACGGTTCGCTACTGATGCATCTAAATGATATTTAATGATACTAAACAACCTTTTTAATGACTGATTTAGACACACAGAGTACACAGTCCTGTTGTATGTAAAATCCAAAGCTTTAAAGTAGAAGAGCTACTTTCTTTAAGTTAGCCTGCTTCACACAAATGACACAAAAGTGCAGCAAATGTAGCCTTTATTCAGGGCATAAATGTGGTTAGTTTACAGCTGAATTGCTCTGATTCGTGTTAAACGAAGGGGTGTCCCATTCTCAAGAGCTTTTATGTGCCGTTCACCCCCTCGCTTCGTGACGCAAGTCTCCCTCACCTTAAAAACCCTGGAGTGACACTCGAAACGGAGTGGAGTGAGTGAGATAAGAGTAATAGGTTTGGGGGTTAATCTTCTCGGTGCCTCGATTTGTCAGTAGAAGAGACTGAGCATATGAGGGCTTGCCTTAACTTTGAATAAGACAGTGTTTATTGTTGTCATAGCAAAACATGAAGGATTGGGACTCCGCAAAGACTGGTGGATTTCTTACTTTCAGCGCACACAAAGGAGAATCTGTGCTCTCAACAACTCAAAAAAAATTCTGTACTGATTCAAAGGCTTTTTGTATGTACATTATATGGCCAAAAGTATGTGGACATTCCTTCTTACTGAGTTCAGGTGTCCATGTGCATTGCAAACATGTGCATAAAATCAAGTCCATGGCCATGCTACCTTCATAGGTATAAACATTAGGTCATACTGAAGAGCTCAGAGACTTTAAACATGGCTGCGTCATTTACCTCAAGTCGGTTATGCTAGATCTGCCCCGGTCAACTGTAAGTGCTATTATTGTGAAATGCAAGCAGCTAGGAGAAACAACGGTTTAGTCATGAAGGAGCAGAAAACATTTCAAAGTACACAGTGCACAAAATTCACATTTTTCTCTACATTACTCCAGAATTCCAACATGCTTATGGAAGCAACATGAGCACAAGAACTGTGCACCATGCCCTAAAAGCAATTGCACACAAGCAGCAAACTGATGGTCCAATCTGGGTTTGGCAGCTGCCAAGAGAACACTATCTACTGTAATGTATAAAGGCAACAGTGAAGTTAATGGTCTAGTTTTCAGGATTTGGACTCTTACCTCTAGTTTCAGTGAAGGGTAAAGTCAGTGCTACAGCATACAAAGGCAAATAACAATTATATGCTTCCAACTTTGTGGCATCAGTTTGCAGACATGGGACCAAGTCACTAAGTTGCAAGTAGCAAGTAAGTCTCAGGTCTTGACAATCAAGTCCCGAGTCAAGTACCAAGTCAATACAAGCGAATCTTAATCAAGCCCCAGGTCAATACAAGGAAGTCTCCAGTCAAATCTTAAACCTTGAGTCCTAGTCAAGTCACCAGATAAAACCTCATTTCAGTAACACAATTGATGCAGTTGATTAGTAGTATATTAAACTGACATCAATATAACATTAACGTTTTTAAAGTTTGGATTATAACAAAAAGTCCACGACCCACTTAAAATAGGTGTTGAAGCAGAAAAACACTAAAAAACCTGGGCCTCAAAGGCCAAGGCTGAGAAACACTGCACTGTATGGAAGTATTAGTACACGTTACACCTACAGGAATTTTAATAACATCACATTCTAAACCCATAAGCAGTAATATATGGACCGGTTCTTTCAGTTCTAACAGCATGTGTGAACTCTGCAGTAGCTCTGCATGTACTGATCAGTGTTTGGCACTTTTCTGCACTACTTGAACACTTCCTATCTAAGATGCTGTGCTTCCTAAATTCTTTAATGTTTCAGTAAAATTCACAGTGGACGGTCATGTGACTCTAGTCCACATGTCTGTCAGTTTGTCCCTGTGCATAAAACAAGGCCTATTAACATATTGTTTGACAAACTTGTTGTGTGGGACCTCCAGTGGCCTGCACAGGGCCCTGACCCCAAACCCACCAAATACTGTATGAATTATGAATTAGTCATTGATAATCAAACCTTTTGGTCTGACATCAGTGCCTGTACTCACAAATGCTCTTTTGACTGAATGAGCCAAAATTCCCATAGGCCCTTGTGGAAAGCCTTTCCAGAGCAGTGAAGGCTGTTACAGCTCCATATGAATGCACTTTGTTTAGGAATGGAATGTCCAACACGCTTATAAAGGTCAGTTCTTTTGGCCATACAGTGATTATGCTGAAACATTGATCCTAAATATAAAGAAAGATCCAAATAAATAAAAAAAATACACAGTAAATTATTTAATAATGATCATTAAAATGTCTAGATTGCTTACAAACACAGAGACATTTTGCTGCAAATATTCTTAGTAAATGTAGCTGCTCGCTCTTCCGCTTCTTTTTTTTTTTTTTGGTTTCATATCCCCAGCATCCCCAACATCATTAATTATTTAACCCCAATTTATCCTTTTCCCCAATCTAGTTAGTATTAAGTAATTCTTCTCCAGCTGTCCCTTACTTACTTTCCCGCGCACAAAACACGTTATGATAATTAGGTCATAGATCTTTCTACATATTAAATATATATTTCTTTGAAATAATTAAGTCATAATCTAGAGCCAGTCTCCCTTAACAGGCACGTTTTATGTAGTTACTGACCTCTGGCTTATTTCACTGATGGGGATAGCAGCGCTTCACCTAGCAAACAGAACTACAGCTCTTTCTCTGAGTGAAAAGCAATGATAAGTTCTTCATAGCCCGATACAAGACGTGTACTATTCCCTGGCGAAGCTCATGTTTTTCTTCGACTGAAAGGTGAGAGGAATTCCCATACAACTGCCAAGCTTTCTTCAGCTCGCTCTTTATTCTCACGTCAAAGAAACTTCACAGGATCTTTTGTTTGCCGATATCCCCCAACAAACGTGACAAAAGTTCTTTGCGAGAATACAAAAAAAAAGAATCGCTGTAGCGTGGGCTCGTCTTACCAAAGCTGTTTTAATGGCAAATGCATTAGGAGAATCATCACAGTCTACCGTGAGTTAATATACCCTCTACACCCACCCATCTGTGATTTCATTACAGGCGACTGCGATTAAACTCAAAGCCTTGGCGATCAATCCAAAGCAAACTATCTGTGATAAATTCATTTAGAGACAAATGGATTGAGCACTCGAGACGTAGGACTTAAGCAGATGAACATACAGCCTGAACGGACATGTTTCCGATGTTCCTGTGAATGCTGAAAACCTGTTTCCTTTCTGTTCGAGTGGGCAGCTGATTACAAAAGACGGTCCCTAGCAACGTTGAGAAAGTGGCACGAGCTGGATTCCTCTGCTTAAATATCGTTTTATGAAGTGAGTAAAAAGGAAAAACTTGCTTTCTGCATGCCTGATCGTATCGGGGGACCTATGAAAATAACAAGACACTTCTTTCCGTGGAAGCGTGTTCCATAAAACAGGGTTTTCCATAATTATTTCAGTTATCTGCCGTCACTATGGTAGCGCCACCAGTACTCCCTGGTGGCCTTGGCTGCCATAGTAGCCCAGAGTCTCTTGCTTTGTGTCGACTGCCCACAGGTTCTGGCAGGCAGCTCATCAGCAGCATTGGTAGCAGAGGAAGCAGGAGAATTGGACAGCTGGGAATCATGAATTCAGGGCTCCATAGCCTCACCTACTTCTTTTTAAACCATGGGTTCCCAAATGTTACAGAGAAAGATGGACATTAGAGAATGAACATTAGAAACCTGCAAAATGCTGGTCTATGTATCTAGAACAGTATTTTCCAGGCTTATAATGTTTGTTTGTGTTTCCAGTACTTCTGCAATAGCATTTACATTATATAATTAACCAACTTTTTTTTTATTCAAAGTACTCTGGTTTATGATTTGTAAGAAACAGCTACACAATTATACCTCTTTGTATGATAGACATCCCATCCATTCATTATCTTCCGCTTTATCCCCTTATCACGGGGGGCTGGAACCATTCCCAACATTACTGGGCGAAGGTGGAGTACAGGTCACCAGTCCATCATATGGCAATAACACACTCACACCTACGAACAATTTAGAGTGACCGATCAACCTAACATGCTGGTCTTTGGACTGTGGGAGGAAACCCACTCGAGCACTGGGAGAACATGCAAACTCCACACAAAACAGCTTGGACCGGAAATCGAACACAAACTGTCTTGCTGTGATGCGACCATGGTAACCACTACACCACCTTGCCGCCATAGACATCCCAAAGATGCCAAAAAATTTGGTTAGTGCAGTGTAGTGGGTTACACCTCTTCCCTCCATGCTGTAGACTGGGGTTTGATTCCCCACCTAGGTGTCCAACATACACCATACCAATAAGAGTCCTGGGGCAGGGCACTACCTTCACCTACCTGTTTATAGTTAAACTGTAACATTACCTTTACCTACCAGTGTACAGGTGAACTGTAACATTACCATCACCTACCAGTGTACAGGTAAACTGTAACATTACCTTCACCTACCTGTGTACAGGTAAACTGTAACATTACCTTCACCTACCTGTGTACAGGTAAACTGTAACATTACCTTCACCTACCTGTGTACAGGTAAACTGTAACATTGCCATCACCTACCAGTGTACAGGTAAACTGTAAAATTACTATCACCTACACTACCTTTACCTGCCTGTGTACAGTTAAACTGTAACAGTACCTTCACCCACCTTTGTACAGGCAAACTGTAACATTACCTTCACCTACCAGTGTACAGGTAAACTGTAACATTACCTTCACCTACCTGTGTAAAGGTAACCTGTAAGTCTGCCGTAAATGTAAAAGATATATGTGCCGTAGACGTCTGCTTTCTCGCAGTCCTGCAGAGTGGGACTAATTTTGAATGTCATGTGGGGGCGGTTAACCAATCCAGTGCAGAAAAGGGACAACATTTACATGTAGAAATATCTGGCAAATTAATAAATAGGCTATATAAATTATAACAATCATGTAATAATTATCATATATAATAACCTGGGAAAAAAAATATCTACTAGCGTCAATTTTTCTCCACCCTGGTCTCAGAGGACCCCTGCCCTGAAAAGAATGTAGTGTTTTCCATGATTTAACACACCCTCTTCAACTCAATAATGGGTTGTCAATGGGCTTATTAGTTGGAACAGTTTTTTTTTGGGAACAGTAGAAACACAGAACAGAACAGACAGTTGGGAATCTTGGTTCTCCAGAGAACTGTAATGAAAAAATCCATTGAATTGTTCTCTAGAGAACTAAAAGTATTCTACTGAAGGAGAAGGGGGCAGCATATACATGTAGAAATGTCCTGCCAATTAATAAATAGTCTTTATTAAGTGGTAATAATCATGTAACTATAAGCACGTGTAATAATCTAGAAAGAAAAGAGCTGCTAGCAACACCATAGAACAGTCTTTCCCAGCTGTGGTCCCAGAGGACCCTTGCCCTGAAAACAAATGTAGCGTTTGCCATGATTGAACACACCCACTTCAACTCAGCAATGGGTTGTCAATGGGCTTATTAGTTGGATCAGGTTTTTGGGGAGCAGGAGAAATACTACAGAATAGACATTTGGGAATGAGTCTCCAGAGAACTTTATTGAAAACTTCCATTGAATGATTCTGTAGAGAACTAAAACTATTCCACTGAACCGCAGGTGGATCTTTCATCACCTAAAAGAACTTTTTGATCACCTTTATTTCTATCAGTGTGGTTGTTTTCTGTTCTCTTGCTCTTGGAGTGTACTCTCTGTCATGTCACTGTTGGCTTGGCCATTAGGGATCTGGACCTGCATATCTGGAAGGCTGATTTCCCTAAAGAAACAATGGCAGTTTCAATTGTTTCTAAAATACATGTACCACACAATGTGCTCTTGAGGCCTGTATTTGTTGCCAAATTAGCTTCTAAATGGATCCAAAGAAAATTACAGAACAGATCTTCATATTGTCCATAAAAAGCATTCAGAAGATTTAAGTGGTTGATGATTGCTCTGAGCGTGAACATGTGAGGCAATATAACTCATCAGAGGGTGAGAAGAGCGGAGGGGGTTGTTTTTATTTTAGTGCACATATGGGGGCAGTGTTTCAAATCTTACAGCAGGCACATTTAGGAACAGAGTGCACCCGTGTGTAAAGGATGATATCAGCCTGTATTTCAGAAAGCAGACGGAGCATAAGTACAGCGTGTTGTACTACTGCTTGAATAATTCAAGATTTATGCTACATATTTCTGGTCTAATGATGTTAAAGTCATCATGCTAAATCATGTGCATTGCCGACAGTGCGTAGGTCAAAGACATTTACCATGCTGCTTGTAACCATAAAATATCATGTCAGAGTTTCCCTGCAAGTCATAAAGCTCTTTGAATTTTAAAACATGGATCTAGACTCTGCTAGCTACATTTGTCTATGATGAGTTCCTGCAAGAAACATTTTTGTAAATTAAAATTAAAAGTTTATACACTGTATGCCAAAAGTATTCACTCATCCGTCCAAATCACTGAATTCAGGTGTTCCAGTCACTTCCATGGCTACAGGTGTATAAAACCAAGCACTTAGACATGCAGACTGCTACTACAAACATTAGTGAAAGAATGGGTTGCTCTCAGTGAATAGTGAAGAGCTCAGTGAATTCCAGTGGGGTGCCGTGGTAAGATGCCACCTGTCCAACAAGTCTAAAATTTTCTGGCTACTAAATATTCCACGGTCAACTGTCAGTGGTATTATAACAAAGTAGAAGCAATTGGGGTCAGAGGATGCTGAGGCGCATAGTGCACAGAGGTCACCAACTGTCTGCAGAGTCAATCGCTACAGGCCTCCAAACTTCACGTAGCCTTCAGATTAGCTCCGGAACAGCTTGTAGAGAACTTCATTAAATGGGTTTTCATGGCCAAGCAGCTGCAACCAAACCTTACATCACTGAGCGCAATGCAAAGCAGGGGAGACGTGTTCTCTGGAGTGACAAATCATGCTTCTCCATCTGGCAATCCCATGGACGAGTCTTGGTATGGAGGTTGCCAATAGAATAGTACTTGTCTGACTGAATGGTGGCAAGTGTAAAGTTTGGTGGAGGGAGGATTACGGTGTGGGGTTGTTTTTCAGGACTTGGGCTCGGCCTCTTAGTTCCAGTGAAAGGAACTCTTACTGCTTCAGCAGACCAAGAGATTTCTGACAACATCATGCTCCCAACTTTGTGGGGACAGTTTGGGGAAGGAACCCTAACTCTTTCTGTTCCAACATGACTGCACACCTGTGCACAAAACAAGCTCCATAAAGATATGGGGGAGCGAGTTTGGTGTGGAAGAAGTTGACTGGCCTTGACCTTAATGATAGAACCTCTTTGGGAAGAATTAGAGCGGAGACTGCGAGAAAGACCTTCTCGTCCAACATCAGTGTCTGACCTCACAAGTGTGCTTCTGGAAGAACGGTGAAAAATTCCTGTAAACACACTCTTAAACCATGTGGAAAGTCTTCCTAGAAGAGTTGAAGCTGTTATAGCTGCAAAGGGAGGGCCCCTATGGATTAAGAATGGGATGCCACTCAATTTCATAGGCCTATAAATATGTTAGTAATATAGTGTATAATGCAAAGGCTCCACACATTTTAATGGAACCATACATTTATCATACTCCAGAAGTCTGGAGTCTGGAGGAGAGGTGCTTGAGTAGGACAAGTCAGTGGAAAACACTGCAGCCAATAGAGGCTTGTCAGGATCCCGCTCAACCTGAACCAATGGGAACTGCAATGTCAGAGCATGCACAGGCGAGCAGACAGAGAGAGAAAGGGGGAGGGATAAAGAGAGATAGAAAGAGAGTGTGTGGGAGTGGATGAGTGGGCGAAAGCACGCTGCCTTCCCCGGCAGCGGGGGTGGATGGCCTACTGCAGCTGCTGTGTGATGACTTACATGTTCTCACTAGTTAACGTTATTGTATCTGCTCAATGCGCCTTACGTCACTTAGAGGCACTCAGGTAAACAGGCCAGCCGAACAATATGCTTACTGCCTGCTGCATACGGCTGGCCTGAAAACCTTACACGATTTATCTTCCTCATTGCAGATACACACAAAGTTCAATGCTGGATCCACTTTGCTTAACCAGTCCCACCCCAAGTCACGTTCAGGGACTTGCTAAACCGTCTTCATGGTGTCCACCCATCCTCGTTTCGTCAGAGGAGGTCAGAAACCTGGGCAAGGCATGAATTCAGTATGAAGAAACATGCCATCGCTATCAAAGTGCTGGGGCGTAATTATAATTCCTTGCTAATTTTACCACAAACAAGCCATTTTTGGGAGGCTGTACACAATGTATGCGGGATTAGACCTCCAAAAGCAAGGAGGGATACATTCATTAATTGAATAATCCCATCAATTGCTATGGCACCCGGAATAAGAGAGCGGGCGAGAGTGAGCAAGAGAGCGGGCGAGAGAGAGAGAGAGAGAGTGAATGCAATTATCTTGATGTTCTGCCAAACAGGATTTAAGGCATGGGAACACAGATAAAGCATTGATTTTTTTTTTCTCCCTTTTGCTCATCCCTCTTTTCCGCTCACTTTTCTTGCACACTCTCACGATCCCTTACTTTTTTATTTTATTTTGCTTTGCAGGATTTGCAA
This sequence comes from Megaleporinus macrocephalus, assembly GCA_021613375.1. Lineage (NCBI taxonomy): Eukaryota > Metazoa > Chordata > Actinopteri > Characiformes > Anostomidae > Megaleporinus > Megaleporinus macrocephalus. The sequence continues at coordinate 32,713,571 of CM038713.1, forward strand.
TCAACAGCGATTCTTTATGCAGCTACTGAAGTCTCCTTTGCTTTCTCTTGGAGCCAGGACTTCAATGCCCGGCAATCGGACAGATGAAAGTCACCCGCCGGTAAACAGGCAGCGGTTCCCCTTGCACACATTCCAATGCATCACATTCAGCTCCTCTGTATATCATTTTCTTTTCAGGGGGCGAAGTCGGAGAGATCCCCCGCTCCCTTTGACTCAGTCTGTGACTTTGTCTCTTTGGCAACAAAATGAATAGCGGCAGGCCCAACAGATTACAGGGCGCCTCTGACAGAAGCATTGGCATTCGGTCTACTCCCTTCTCCTAGTGAAAGCCTACGTATTCAAAGAGGACAGGGAAGCTATTACCGGAGTACGGTATTGTGGCCGTTATTGTTGCTTGCGCCTCACTGTGCAGCACTGATTCCCACACATGTGACACTTTGAGCCACTGCTGGCCTGCTGGACTATGAATACGTGCACTGGTAGATGTAAAGAGACCGCACACAGGAGGAGAAATAGACTTCTCATAGAAGCGTGCTGGAATGCCAAGATAAGCAAGAAGCTTAGTCCAAAGAGCGATAACTCTTAATTGAAACTTAATTAACAATGATGCTGTATACTTGTGAGGCATCCTATTAAATCTACTTGCCTTAGAGATGAATGAAATTATTACATTTTATACAGGTATTTCTCACAGGCTCTCTTATTTCATATGATAGCAGAATGAGCTTTCCTGAGCAGCCGTTCGTTTTTCCCACCCTCAATAGAAGATATATGGCCTTTCAACCTTTTTTGTCCCTTCTGGTTTTAGTCCGGCCCAATGGTGAAATTGAGAACCTTGAAATCTTGTTAGTATGGAGTGAGCTTTGGTTAATCTGGCCACAGAATTCGATGAGAATGGATCATGGGGGGTGCGATGCTGCTCAAGAATTATTGGACCTCTGTCCAGGTATCTGCACAAAACTAACAGTGGGGAGAGAAACACAGTGTGGAGATTTCTCAAATGCTCTGCACTCATCTTCAGGGGGCCAGAAGCCTGGGGCGCTTTCCTGTTTAAAGCACCAGCCATGCTGTACTGGCTGTGGTCTCAAGGCGCTTGCAGGAGAATCCAAATTATTTAACGCTAACACATAACACAATAATATACACCTGAATGTGGTCCTTGTAATGCTTGCTATATGGAATCTCATGTTAGGTGTGGCGTTACTATTCATTTTTAAAAGACATTCAAAAGTGTAGTTGACTCGTCCTCATTAACATAAAAAGTGAACATTTTAGATGTAACTGAAACATATTTTGGAAGTAGCTGGCTAAAAGGGTCTGGGACTTAAGGCGATGTGTTTGAGGTGTGAGTTGTGCATTTTAGAAGAGGCTTTTGTTGAAGGGCTTTAAGTTTTGAGTCACACGTCAGCAGATTGTAACTGTATGATATAACACTCTAAAAACACCACAGCTCAACATATCAAACTAGAAAATTAGTGGATTAGTGTTTGGGGATCAGCACTGAACGAGTACATGAAGTTTGGAGCTGCAGGTTAAATGAAACTATGAAGTTTGGGTGTGACCGAAAATAAATAGAACTCAATAGGGAAAAAAGATGGTTGGAAAAAAATGACAAACAAATGGTGGCAGGTCAAATTAACACCACAGTCATGGTCAGTGTATGCGAAACAGTGTCTGTTGGTCAAGCAGAAATACATTCGATGGATGTGCACCTTTCCATCCTATTTATTATGGGGAAAAAATCCAGAAAAATCTGTTGTTTTGCAGAATCCATGCATCTGATCAAAAAGCTGTATACAAACCTGAATCATCACAATCATGCCGGTCTATCTGGAGTTAGAACTGTGTTGATATTTCAAAAACTGCAGGATGAGAGTTACGCAGAAAGAATGTAGTTGTGTAAGTAAGAATTTGATGCCATGGGCAGGGTTATGATTACCACTGTGTTCTTTACCTCTTCTTTTAACAACACTCTGTAAGCATTTGGGAACTGAGGAAACTGATTTCTATAGATTTCAAAGTGAAATGTTTTTCCAGTCTTGCTTGATACAGAATAGGAGGATTTGGTTGATATAGGATTTTGGGGTCTTCATTTGACATATTTTTCGCTTCATAATGTGCCAAATGCTGTCAGAGCCTGAATGGTCTGAACTGCAGGCAAGCCAGTTTAGCCTCACTGTCTTGTGAAAGACTCTGCCACTCTGGGATGCTCCTTTTCTATTACTGACATGTTGCCAATTAACATAATTATCTTTTTTTTCATATAATGTTCCAAACACAGTATTTTCACAGTTATTAGGGCTGTGTCTTTAGCAAAAAACAGATTTCTGCCTGTACACTGTTCTTTTTATTTCTACTGTATTTCAGACACTGTCCTCAATTACTCTGCCACTGCCCAGAGCACCAACTAGTGGATATACAGTAGTAGTCAACTAGTCTACGGAATTCCTAGTTCATTAACCTGAAATACTATTACAAACGCATTTGGGATTAACCTACACAAAGAAATCAACCCGTTCAATGATTGGAGGTAATTGATTTCTGAAACCATTAATAAAATTGACCCTTCACCAGTATGTGCTACTATATGACTTTCAAACTTGAATAGCACTCCATAAAACAGAGAGGCCTTTCCATCCACTCTCTTCCCGGTAGAAGGTAAACAATAGCATTCTTCAAGGACAGGGAAGAGGGATGCGTGTCAGAAAGTCAATGAACCAGTGGGCACTATAACTTCCCCTTGAGAAGGCAGCACTTATGAGTTCCCGGCTACATGCAGGCCTTGTTAAAGCAGCTTCATTCCAAAGCAATGTACATTATTCTTGCATGAATCTGGGTATGCAGTCTTAAATCGCTTATTGTCGCTTTCCTTTGTGATGAAAATGACAGAATTGTCAAATTTGATGACTACACCTGACAATCTTTGTAAGATAAAACTAAATCCCCTTATTTCCTCTCACTCTGGTGAACAAAGAGATGTTTTTCTTTGATACATCAGGCAGCCTTTAGCTATGGCAAGGCGGAGGAAGCCCAAAGGACAGGAAGCTGTGGGATTTGGTGGAGTTTTTCAGCAGTGCGCCCACCCCCAGAATGAAGCTCATTTCTTTTTTGACAGTACTTTCGGAGAGGAAGCCAGAGCCACCCCTGCCCAGCACCGTACAAAAGAAGTTGCATGACATTGGGATTTCTGTGTTGTTATATCCCTGCCCAGTACAGTCTGTCCCTGCTTCCACATTATACATTTATTTTTCAATGAGATGAATAGAGATTCCTCTAGAAATGTGCTGAATTTGACTTTCTGAGAGCCAGCAACACCTACTGAAGAATCCCAGAAGGCACCTCAGACAGGAAACACATACCCAACCAATGTAAATATTTAAAAATGATGTATTCGTGTTTTAAATTAGCTCAATATGTTCACAGCGCAGAATAAACTTCTCTTATGAGGTATTACAGTCTAAATTCCAGCTGATACAAGGACAGAACATGCATATTCATCAGTCTGACCGCTATTACTCATTATTATTTCCACTACATGCACCATATGTTCTGGTACCGATGCAGCTAAGTCATGCGTAAAGTGAGGCTGCTGTCTTTGCATGCTTAGCTGTTGCTACACTGGTTTAACTATGTCATGTTTTAAACTGTCATTGGCAAATTAAGTGTAAATTAAAGAACTCCACCATATGTACAGATCAGTAAAATAGGTCTAGCATAAGATATTAGGGACCAGAAAGAGGTCTTGGATAAATAATAGGTGTTCATTTGACACAAAAATAAGCACGAGTATCTGATCTGGTACGTATTTATATAATTTAGCAAAGTGATTATTTTAACGGTGCTTTAAAATCAAGGTTAATTAAGTGGTCATGTGTGATGTACAATAGAATTAGTAATTTATTTTGGGTACCATGTTAGTGAGTTTCTAAATACAGGTTCTAGGTATCAGTGCAAGACTCAAAAGTGCTGTTATTTTGGTTAAAATGATGGTAAACAACCAGATTCTTATTAACATCTAGCTTTTAAATGTTATTAAATACAATATAAGGTGGTAATTAAAAACAACCTTCGGTAACGCCTTACTTACATTTAATATATTTTCATTTAGTTCTGTCTATATAAGTGTTGTGTTATCATTACTGGCATATGCCAAGACATGTATAGGGAACTGTTGTGGCAGTTATGTGGCAAGGTTCAAATAAAAACTCAAATAAAAACTCAACAACTCAGTGTTGTTCTAGATTTCACTGTATTATGATATAAGAGTCTTATATAGTATGTACTTGTTTTTGGATATAAAACTGAATCTGGGCTATGAAAGAAAGCAGTGGCCTAGTTTATACCTGGTCATTTCATGCATCAAGATGATATCCACATAGAGATTATCCACATGAAAAGGCAGGTGAAAACAGATTTAAAGCTGGTCACACAAACCATTCTAGGAGCTGGTCTGAGATGTGGGTGGTCCTCCTCACATCAAATAAAATAAAATAATTTAAACCTAAAAATGTTGTCTGGGCTGTCTTAAAAGATTTGGTTTATTAGGTTGCAAAGAGTCAACAGAACAAGAATCTGGGATATTTGCCCAGAGGCATATTAGTTCAAAATATTAAGGCAGCCCAGACACTAATGTTCAGTTAGGGAACATAATTGTTTGATACATTTTATAAAGCAAGCGTTATGACTTTATAAAATTAGTTTCATAATAAGGTTTCATTATATCACCCACTCATTAGAACACTGTTAGCATGAATATGGTGATACATTGCAACAGGTTTCTGGTATGTTTCCTGAATTACACCAGACCCATCAAAACAGTGGCTACATCTCCATTTTCGTCTGTTTCTATTTTTCTACATCAATTAAATGCGGAAGATGTCGTTTACATTGTGTGAAAAATACATGATGAATGGGCCAATAGAAATGCTTCCAAATAGCTTGGAAAAATGTCTGGTTCCATTGACTTACATTGAAAGTTTTTGGCCTCTCCTGTAAAGTTGCCATTTTGGAAATAATTGTTTTTCATTGGACAGTGACGATATATATTAATACATTTAATATGCAGGTTGAATTTGATAGTGTAATTTATTCTTGACTAACTGGTAACTGAATATATATTATAATGCGTCACGCAGCCTGACTTCATTAAGTTGTATACTTTTACTTTATAAATTGTTGTGCATGTAATTATGATCACTTAAGAGCAATTATGTACACCTATGCCTGGTATCAAAAGGTGATGTTGATACCATATAATAACTTGTAAAAGCTTTTATGAAATTGGTAAAAACTGGATTTATAAGAGGTGTTGCCGTAAAACCCTATCAGGTTTAATCCAGATACAAGACATGAAATGACCCAGTTCAAATGAGATCAGTGAGTCTAGTTTTTTTGCAAGCCCTCAACTGCAAACTGTTTAAGGTCTTGGGTGTTTGCAGGCTGTCTCTTCCCTATATCAGAGTTTAGCTCACTCCAAAGATATTCAGTGGGATTGAGATTAGGACTCAGGAGTTGGGCATTTTAAAACAAACAGGTTGCGCCAACCTTTAAAGGCTTTTCCCACTGTTTTCCCTTTTTGACCCCCTTTTTGACCCCTTTTTGACCTAGGAGTGTCTTGACAGTCCTATGAGCAGCCGAAAATATTCTTCATTACATTATTCACTGTTGAAATTGGGAGGTCAAGTACCATAGAGACAGCCTTGTACCCTTTTCCATTCTTGTGTTTGGAGATAATGGCACTCCTGATGCTCTTATATAGCTCTCTTTTCTTTACCATTGTGAAAACGGATCAGGGAGTAAAGTGGCCTTTTTAACCCCCCTATGTCTCAGGAATGCTGCGGGGTAGCATTGTTTCATTAAAAAAAAATAGGAACACACCTCTGATTGGTTAACAAGTCAGAAACACAGCCCTTGATTGCTCAACCAGTCAGGAACACAGCCCTTGATTGCTCAACCAGTCAGGAACACAGCCTTTGATTGGTCGACAAGTCAGAAACACAACCTCTAAATGGTTGACAAGTCAGGAACACAGCCTCTGATTGGTCAACAAGTCAGAAACACAATTTTTGATTGGTCAACAAGTCAGAAACACAACCTCTGATTGTTTGACAAGTCAGGAAGACAGCCTTTATTAACTCTTATCAACACAGAGAAATAGACAAATAATCATAAAGACGTTCAGGGTTGGATTTATTATCATGGGTTTATTTTACAGAGATTTTGTAAAATCTTCTGAAAGGGATCTAATCGCACCAAGTCCTCTTTGCAACAGTACAAAACATTCCTTCCATAATAAAATGAAAGTAAATCTCTAGCATTCAGTGTTCCTGAAATGTATTCATTTATGTAAGATGTCTTTTGATGTTGCATAAGACCTTGTTGACCTGACAGGGTCAAGCATTAAAGCCTTTGGACTCGAGTCATGTCCTCATTTATCCCAGTTTAATATAATGTCTTATTCATCACAGGTGAGTCTAATCTGATTAGAATTCATCAAAGTGTGCCAGTGATTAAGTCTATCATCCATGTCTGGTTTTATACTTGGGTTCTGTTTTTTTTTACTCTGACTCTTGCGTATTAAACATGAAACTATATATATATATATTGTAAATTATGTACTTATAATGGCCAGAACTGTAAAACCAAATTCTGAGAACTGAAAGAAAAATGTTATAAAAAAGAAAAGGTTTGTAGAGTGTGTCCTTCACTCAGTTATAATGGATGCTTTAAAATAGAAAACAGCAAAAAACAGAACACAGTCAAAAGCCACAATTATTTAATTATTGCCTACGTGAAATGCCTATGTGCATTGCACGACAGCAGCTAAGAAATGCAGCCAGAAAGGAAATCTTTTGTAATGAACCAAGGAACTTTTCTACTGAGATGTTACAGAAATTGCCAAATGATTTACTAAAAAACATGTTTTTAAATCAAAAATTACTTAAGAGGTCTGGTAGTTTAATCACTTAACTGGCATTAAACCAACCTCTCAGATTAAAAAAAACCCAGGATATTATTAGTCTACCTACAAAAATAGTGCTAAATGGATCCAGATGAAACTTTAACACTGGTAAAAAAAACAGATTGATTAGAGAGAACACAATTAAGGATTTCAGTGCATTGTGAAAAAGAAAAACATGTGAAATGAAAATTAAATATGTTTGACATGTTTTTTACTTTCTCTTGCTTTCTTTACATGCTGGAGAATTAGTAACTAGGATTAGTACATTATAGTTTTTTTCCTCAGTCCCCATGGAAGACCAACGCAGCAAACCTGATGTCAAATATGTCGCTGAATCAATTATACTGTGCTGCACAATGAAACATCATGTTTACAATTCCCTTTTGGTCTGTTATGATTAGTTATCAAATTGAAAAGTGAAGCATCTAAACTCTTCTCGCAAAAGAGCCAGGGGCATTTCACTGACTAAAGGAATGCTGTGTTACTAACTGTTAATCTTCATTTAGGCTGAAAGCATCTAATCATGAATACTTATCATTGCTGTCATACCACATTTATTATATATTTACTTTAACTATAAAAACGGCAGCTGGTATTTATTTTGTGTGTCCATTTCATGATGAATAGACCCATAGTAATGGAACTGGGCATCCAAGAAATATTATATAAGAATTCTACCCTTAACCAACAGCTTCAATATCATTTAGATGGCACACTGACTGATATTAAGGGGAACTGCTATGTCTGTCATTAGCACTTTGGATCTAGAATGGCTGCTACAGTGTTACACCAGTTTGGAGGGGCAGCACAAGACTTGATAGCACCACGTCACATTCCAACAACCTTAAGAAGAAGCTAGCTCAGCATTTGGGAGAGCGAGAGGCTGTGAGGAGACCAAAAAAACATTATTTAACAAAAAAAAGGAAGAGAAAAAGAAAGAGTGTCTCGGACAGGCTTTTACTCATTGGCCATGAGCTAAAAGATAAAAGGACGAGAGACAGTTTCCGGGCTAACGGGAAGAACCGGTAGCCGAGTGTACATCCCTGCCAGTGTTATTCATGAGAGATTGCAATGTGGGCTGTAACAAATCATGCTTTGAGTCCCCCTCATAGACAGCTGTACACATTCACGTTGTGCGTGAGCTGAGGGATACAGAATCCAACTGCTCTTTGTGTGCATGTATGTCTGTGGATTCCGCATGCCTGCATGACATGTGTACACGCAAGCGGGAGCTGGTTTCTGTACATATACACAGCTGTCAATGAGGGGGACTCAAAGCATGAATCGTTTTTTTTTTTCAACAGTGCTGTAAAAATGAATTACTCTCCACAACTGTAGTGGACATTTTTTAATGTTAGAAGGTACTGTGTCATGCCACTCCAACACAGGCTATGCACTTCCCACCTACTCACTGAAGCCCTTCGAGCTCACATTGACACACGACAGAAACGGTCTTTTCACAACCGTCCACCACCCTATCACCTTCACAGCATGCAGTATTACTAACTCTATTACAGAACCGGCCACTGTAGTAGTAGTAGAAGCTGACACACACTGGAGTCCCTGAAAGTAGCTTTTCAATGCAAAATGAACATATGTTTTAGGTAACCACTTGACAGACTGTCAAGTCAGCACCTTTTTTACTATCTTAGTTCTTACAGTGTAATAATAATTATAATTACAGCTTGGATTTTCTGTCTGTGTCACATATCTATAGAAATACTACATTCCAGTCTGGTTCTAAAGTCCAAAATCTTGACAAACCAGCCCAAACCAGCCTACAAAATGCTTTTAACCCACCCAACCAACTCATCCCCTTGAATGTAATTGCTTTTGTAGGGTGTATAGGTCATCTTCAGTAGAATATTGTAATATGTGCATGACTTGCTTTTATTGGATGTCTTCTGAACAGTACTGTAACCTGTTGACTGGACTTGTACACCAATCAGCCATAACACTGAAACTACCTACTTGTATCTACACACATTGTTCATTTTATCACCTCAGTTTAAAACACATGTGCACTCTGTAGTTCTACACCTTTTACCCTGCCGCCTTCTTAAATAATCAGGACCCCCACAGGACCAACACAGAGTAGATATTATTAAAGCAGGTCCACCTTCCTAATAGTACCTTTGATGTTCCTGTGACCATTAAAGAACAAGGTAAACAAGGTATAACCAATGTACACAGTGAATCAGATGGACCACAGTGTTGAACTATAAAGTGCTTCTATATGATAAGTGGAGCTGATGAAGCAGACAATGTGTGTAGATACACTGTGGTGGTGTTGATGTTCTGGCTGATGGGGTTATAGAGCGACTTCTTGTTTTTGACCAAGTAAAGTTTACACCAGGGAAAAAAACTTAAATGTTTTATTAACTTTGCTATCAGTCAGCCCGGGAGCAAGAAGTAAAGCAGATTTCTTCATCAGGACAGTGCCTGTCCATCTAGGCCTGTCTGAGAGAAAATGGAGTGCATTAAACACACTGCATTGGATTTGGAGGGGGAAATTGAACTTGCCACCTGAGAGTGGTGATGGGAGGTAGTTCCGACTGGGAGAATGAAGTGGACCCATTCTCTCGTCTCCTAAAGGGATTCATTAGAATGATTGGCATGAAACTTCTCACCTTCGGTCACAGCTCAGTTCTGATGTCCCGCTGCAAACCGGCTTCCTCTGTCAGTGCTATCTAACTGAAGAGATAATCACAGGACAAGTAATGTTCCTGAGATTGCTGAGTCATATGCAAGTGATGTTCCAAAAGTAAGAGTGTTTCAAAAGAAACTCAGCTATGCATGTAATTGCAAGAGGCTTATTGGAACTGATAGTCCTGTTATATGAACACTTGGTTAAATTAATCTGCAAATGCTTTTGTTATTTCGTAATTAAGCCAAGTTAATGCTTTCCCTAAACCACAGTTTTGGTTTGACATTTTAGGACTTATTATGAGTAAACTGACTGGTTCTCTTGCAAAAGATATGAATACAATACATATGCCCCAACTTTCTACACAGGTTTCAAAGATTTCTTTAGAACCATGCAAAGGGGAAACACCTTATGAGTGTACTGTTGCCTAAAAAATCTCCAATCTCTATCAAAACCGTAAGCCTATTAAATTCTACTGCTAGTTAGAGTCTGATTCAAAATACACAGGTAACATACATCAACACCATCCCGGCATTCACCTTGTGGAACACACTTCCACTGCCTGTCTAAACAGCCCCAGCGAGTCCCTCACTGTCTTCAAACATCGACTGAAGACCCATATCTTTGTGAAGCGTTTAAAAGAACAGTAATCTAGCACTTACTGAAATGACTTTTCTTGCACTCATGCTGCCTCTTTTTGTTTAAGTATCAGCACTGACTCTTGTTTCTGGCAGTGTCCTAGCTTCAGGGTAATTAGGAATCTGTTTGTGCTAGGATATACACTCACCGAGCACTATACTAGCAACACCTCTTTGTTTCTACACCCGTTGTCCATTTTATTATCTTCACTTACCATGTACATGTTGTAGTTCCAGCAGAAATACTCAGGAGGCAAGAATGAAAGGATGTCATTTAAGTTCTTAATATGATTTTACAGTTTGAAAGATCACTATAATTTGGAAGAGTCACTGGTGTGGGCACTGTTCTTGTTCCATGTCTTGGAGCATCAAGATCCTTGCAGACCCTCTCACATAAGGACAACCCCATAATGTTGTCCTCTCACATAAGGACAACATAAGGCAAAAGTGGTGGTGGTGAGGAAGAAGCAGGGGAATGTCAAAAGATCAGCCCCCAAAGCAGCAGATGGGCAAGTAGAGTCTTTCTAAAGACTAGTATATGTCAGCTATTGGTAAGGACTAATGAATGAACAAGTGTTAAAGCCTTCCTGGCAGGACCAAAGCTTTCATTTCTAAGAATACAGACTGTAGAACATCTGTCCTTCTGCATATTTTGTTAGCCCCATTTTATCCTGCTTTCATGCTCAGGGCTCCCACAGGACCACAACAGAGCAGGTATGTTTTTGGGTGGTGGATCATTCCCAGCACTGGAGTGACACTTACGTGGTGGTGGTGTGTTAATGTGGGCTGTGCTTATATCAAATAGTTGAGTTCTTTGGTATAAATTTCTCGGCGAGCACTCACATCACTTCTTGTTTAAACATCACTATGAAATTTGATACAGAACAACTCATGAGGGTCAGGGATCAGTACTCAGGACCACTCCTGGGCTCGATAAGAGCTTTTATACACAGCCGCTTACCAAACTCTTGGGGCAATTTGGGTCGCTGGGTCCATGAAAAAAGCCCTAAGAGTGTCACATTTGTACGGATTAGCTTTCAATTTGTTCATGTGCCTGCCAGTACATTTACAGGTTTGAGATCCTGTTAATGTTTGAACGTATCCTGTGAATGGTAACATTCTCAAAGGCGCTTCTCAAAGAAGGTCACCCACCATAAAAGGGAGGGTACTTAACGTGTAGATATGCAGATATTAAACAGTACTTTCAGTACAGTCTCATGGCTTACTCTTACATGACTAGTATAATCAGACCCCGCAGTAGTTCTTTTGGCTTGCACTTTAGTTCATGCTCTTAGCTGCCTTTGGCACTTTTCAGTTTCGTTTCTTTGAAACACTATAAAAGGTCATTAGAAATTTGGAATGCGTTTCTAATTGCTTATTTACATACTGAAACACTTATGGACTCTCAAATATAGAAATAAACAAATAAATATGCCAAATTAATTACAAAAGCCTTAGAAACACTGTCTGACAAGTAATCCTAGCTCCAAAGTGATCCAATGAAGTAAGACACTTGAACCTTAAAAAACACTGGATGCGAAAATAATGTGTTTATTGTTATGGAATCCCCAAATCTCACGGCTCATTTGAAAAGTAATTCAAATCTACGGATTTTTGCGCCCCAATCCCGCCTCATAGAACAAAGCCCTCGCAAAGTCAACAATAAGCCTTAGCGGATTATTATTCCGCTGCTCACTTTTGGGCCCGAGACAGGCCCCTCTTGAAATAAGATGTAATGCCGTTGAATAGAAGATGGGGGGAAAGAGGAAAATACTAAAAGTGTTCTTTCAGTGTGAACTGCATGACTTTATCTAGAGAGTGTAATGGCATTATTAGCTCCAAGCACAGGCTTCTAATATAATTTGATTCCTCTTTGATAAATCTGATGGGCAGATTGCTTACGAATTGTTAAAGGAATCATGCGTAACATCAGAATGGCTATGTGAATTAAAACTGAATGGGCTCCACCTGATGTGGGACATGATTTGTTTTACACTACAGCTGCTCCGAGGAACATCTACACCTTGCTTTGGTTATTGCACTGGTGAACGCAGCCCTCAGAAACCCGGTTAGAGCAACACAATAGCAAACCAGAGTTACTTGTACACAACAGCAAAGAATCAATCAATCTTCAAGTTCTTCCTCAGAGGATGAGAAGTGTAGGTTAGTGCCAATGGGGGCAACAACAACAACAACAACAAAAACTAGCACCAAGGAAAGTTGTATAAAACCTCTGTGCTAGGCTGCCGGTATTATGTTTTCAATTTATGTAGAACCCATTATGTGTTTGAAACCTGTTTTCTGGGATATCTGAACATCTATTATGGTACGAATAAGGTGCAGGAGCGCGAATCGTGATCCTGACAGTTTCTGATGGTTCCTCCCACACCTCTCTCTGCTTTGATGGATTTTTTGGAGCAGGCAACACATGGTTACCTATCCGCGCTGTATAAATTTGCAATTTAATTAGCCAGCCAGGCCCCAGTTACATTCATAAGTTATTCCATCAGCTCCACCTGTGATGAATAAGAGGAATAAAGCCAAAAACCTGGCTTGGAATCAAACGCTCGCTATTACTGAAAACGAGAACGCCACATTATTTACGGTTTGAAGCACCTCTCTACAAGATAGTACTTTGGATATACTTGGATACTTTTTTGCATGTTAAAGGTTTCACAATTTGAATCCTATGCCTGGTGATGGGGGACTAAGAAGCATGGGAAGTCCAGGGAAAGGAGGAAAAAGAGCTGCAGTACAAACCCTCAGCCCACACATTCGATCGTGTTTGATATGAAACACACTTTGGAAAATTCCATTACAGGAACTGAGAAAATTGGCTGAGAGGGTGGAAGGAAGGCAACATCAGTGAGGCCGTACTATATATTGGCAGGCATTAGCAAAGTGCCCCCCCTCAGTGGCACTGGATTTTATTAGGATGACAGCATTTGCAAATAAATTTTTATTTTTTAAAATGCATAATTAAGACAACACCCCACACGTGATTCGAGCCTCAGCACAGCAGTGCTTTTCAGCTGACAAGTGCCAGTAATGGCCTGGCGCCCCAGCAGCATATTGGACACCGTCCATCAAACCTGTTTCTCGTAAAGTCCTGGACAATAGGCTTAACGGTCCAACTAAATCAAACACATTTTCTCACAGGGGACCCCCTCTCTGCCACTGAAGCGGCTCTCCGTCTTCACTACCAACATGTGTCCCATTGTGTTGAGCGAGGCATCTGCGAGAGAGGGCTCCGTGTTGGTGCAGTGCAGGGCACAAAGCAGGTTTCTCCAGTTGAGGAGGATTCAACGAGGCTCAAAACTGGAGAGATCGTTTCAACTTCGAGATTGGGCTGCGAGCGATACGGCTGGGGATCGTCTTAAAATCAGCAACAAAAAAAGAGGAACCAAGTGCATGTGGCTGTCAACTCAGCATGTCGTTCAACTTAATTAAAAAACAATCTTGTTCAGGCCGCTGATAGCGCTCTGAGCCACCTCACTGTGGAAATCATGAGGCGATGTTCACATCCACCCCCTGTTCTTATGTACTGCTGCCTCTGTGGATGATTCATGTGTGTATTAGTGAATAAATTAGGCTTCTTGTTAAAGAACTTGTGTCCAGGGTATCATTGATTAGGGGGAAAGCATACCAATATTACAAAAGCTGTAATATCTTGTACCCTGGTTTCTTTCTCGCTCATGTTTGTTTGCTACAGGACATCATTCATTAATCCTGTGGGCTAGTATTGTTTCATTAATGTTATGGAATACATGTGCCCCTTTGCTTTTCAGTAGAGCCCCTTACCTTACATTTCCTGTGACCAAGTTTTCATATTCGCCTCTGAGACACCAGTTCACCTATCAGCCACTCTGTCACAGACTCTTCTCTCCCGAATTCCCCCCAGCCATCTGAAATCTGTTTTAATCGTACCGGCTGCCCTGGCTAATGCAGCCTCAATAGGTCCCTCAAGCATACTTTTAATACACCCCACTCAGTTTTAGACCTGAGCAGTCTTCTTTTGGCAGTCCAATCTTCTAGCTACAGGCAGAAGCTGCCTGGAACAGGGTTTCCCCCTATCCCTCAATCAGGATCATACTACCACAACAATTTGGAGTTATGACATAAATAATATTAAGTAATACGTTTAGCAGGAGATACATGCCTGCCACTACTTCTCCTTCCAGTCTAGGTTGGAGAAACTTGGGCCCCAATATAAGATCCCCCTACCCCCTTACTTTCACTTAGCAAATAATTTACCTAAATCTAATCTAGGCCCAGCAGCATGGTGGTGTAGTGGTAAGCACTGCTGCCTTACAAGCAAAATGATTCAGGTTTGATTCCCGGTCCAGGTCGTTCTGTGTGTGTTTGTTCTCCTGGTACTTGAGTGTGTTTCCTCCAGGTACTCTGGTTTCCACCCACAGTCCAAAGACATGCATGTTAAGTTGATTGGCCACTCTAAATTGCCCGTAGATGTGCGTGAGTGTGTGCGATGGACTGGAGACCTGTCCATGGTGTAGGGTACCTTTGCCTGGCAATGCTGGGATTGGCCCCATGCTTAAAAATATTTATAATTTATGTTAGCAATGTGTTCTTATAGACATAGTAATAACACAAAGTGGTAAATGAAGTATTACTGCTCATGTCTGTGTATTCATTCCTTGCATCTCAGTGGAAGGTTATGAAATAAGGCTATTAATATTTGACTTTGTCACATTGTGCTTTACACATAACGCAATAGGCAGAGTGACAATGTCTTGATTGTAGTGATTTTGTGAATACTGCAGCAAATTCTTCAACTAGAAGCCTCGCTCATAATATTGGGGCAACCATTAACTAAAACCAACAGATACGACCTGCAAGCTGTTATAATAGAGTTAAGGTTTCATATGTTTATCAATAAAAATCAATACCCTTAATGGTGAGTGCATAAATTCTATGAGTGTTTATGCCAAGGCAGATTTGTTAGCCATAATGCACTCCACTTTTTTTCCTTTGGTATAATATAATGTGTTTGAAGCATTACAATGTGTTATGAATGTGTTCTTATAGACATTCTCAGTGGAAGTTGATGAAATAAATATAGAACTTTTGGACTTTATTACACTATGCTTCTTATGTAACCTAATAGGCAGCGTGACAATGTCTTGATTTGGTGATGATGCTCTGGCTTTCATTTATTCTTTCATGGTTTATCCTCCAGTCCTTTGGCCAGCGATTGAACACTCCCAAGGAAAACGTAATGGTTGCAGCGTGTTGAAGCTCTGTCAGCCAGACCGGTCAATCTATACCTTGTGGAGGCAGGCAAAGTACTATGGTACAATCTCCACTGAGTAACACTGAGTCTAAACTTTTTTACCTGAGCAGCACACAGCTAGGGCAAAACCCTTCAAATTCCCTGTACCCCTCCCCAACCCCATTCCATATCTGCAGTTGAAATTCACAACATATTTCTAGCTTTGTTTGGAGGTGCCCTCTAAGACATTCTTAAACACTTTTGTTCTACGGAGAGATGAGGAGGGGAGGGGGCCCTTCCAACGGGTGCACGTCCTTTATTCTCCCATTACTATGGAAATGAATGGCTAAGCTTCGACTGAACTCTTCTTATAGCTTTGAGAGTGGAGCCTGTGTATCCTTAGGTGGGGGAGATGACAGAGGAAAGGGAAGAAGGGCAGAAAAAGCTGTTTGTCCGCTGTTTTTCCCCCCTTTATTGCACAGATTCAGCCTGTCAATCTCTTCGCACCCTTCTGACTCCTACCCTGCTTGACTGGAGTTTACTGCGCCATCCCTCACGCTTTTGAGTTCGCTCGGTTTTCTGCAGGACTTTGGCTGTTTGATTTCGAAACTTTGCCATTAGCAAAGTTATCAGAGGATAGGCACAAAGCTCTCCCAAGTGCAAACCCAGACATGGCTCCGCGAGCTCTGTCGGAGAGACGACTGAAGTAACCATGTGGAAAAGGCCTGCTTCCCCTACCTGATGCGGGAGACGGCAACGTTTCTTCTTAAACAGGTTCCCGCCGTTTGTTCCTTGCTGTGCGGCCAGCGTTGTGAAAGGTCTCGACAGGGTTAATGTGATACAGCAGTAACCTCATTTAACCTGGCAGCAGGGCATGTCACAGTGCTGTTTCTTCTCACATGGTTGCTGGCAAGCCGCTCGCTCTTCTGAGTTCACATCGCAGGTCATTCCACACAGGCTATATATGATGCAGGAGCTGGCCCATGCAAGGAGATAGAAATGCGATAATCAGGGTCGATGCCTGGAGGGGGCTCCTGCCCATGATCAGACCGTTGTGCCGCTATTGCAGTATTTCCACATGAAGCGACCTGGCTCTCAGATCGGCCTCCGCCTATGAGCCGGCAGCTCCAAAAGAAGCGCAGTGATAAAGCTGCCCAAGCATTTTCCCCCAAACAAAGGTCATGTTTCATTGCGTTTTACAGTGCGTGTTTTCAGCCGCAGTCCCATGCCACCGCATTAATCAAGGCTCATAGAGGTCTTAAAGCTCTGGCACGCTGCACAATGCAACGATGACTGATTTACTCACTCCAGCATCCCCTGGAGCTGGGGAAGGATGCCAGCGTGGGCCGCGGTCCTTATTCTCATTGAGCCCACTGAGGCTTTTTATTAGTTTATTAAATGCGTCTTTATGAGTGGCACATAAATGTAACTCGCACCCTGCTGCTCATGCCGTCCATTTTGCCCTCTATTTAAGCGCATGGTCAGTGATTGATTGCAGCCCGCCACCAGCTTTTAATTTGGTCCTTGTACCTCAGATCTGCAAGCTGTTCTATGGATTTTCCCTATTTCTCTTTTGTGGGTGACAAGGCTCTTCCCATTGCCTTCCTCTCAGGCAACACGAGGTAAGCAAATCAAAGTTATTTTGACATGCCATCCTGTCAGCACGCTCGTAAACCACTTTCCCCCGTGCCGTGGCAAATTTCCTTATGACCTCTTTTTTTTCCCCCAAGCTCTTCTCTGGGGTTTGGGAGATCCCCAGCATTTATAGACTCACAAGGCACAATCTGTGCGGCTTGCTAGGCAATTGTCAGCTTCTTTTCTTTTACTGGGCCTTGGATAAAAGTCAGGGGCAACGAAAGAGGCCTCAAACAGTAGACAAAGATATAGAAAGATTACGGCTTCAATTTGCCTCTGTGTTCTTCTTGAAACAATCGAGGACCCGATGAAAGCACGGAGGAGCACATACATTGTGTAGTGCTTGGCAATAGCACCTGTAGCAGAGGGATAAATGCACACTGGCTGTGTCTGCCTGGTTCCTCACTCATCAATTTAGGTACCCAGCAGAAGCTTTGCTTTTCATGCGACAAGGAAACGGCTATTAAAACCATGCCTGCAGTGAGGTGCCTAGGAGGCAGCCTGTAAAAGAACCACACTCTGGGTCACTTCTATCAAACTCTTTCTCTCTCACTCACACATACTCTCTCTCTCTCTCTCTCTCTCTCTCTCTCTCTGTCTATCAGTCTCTCGCACTGCCTCATTTGTATTATGCTGCCTATGGCCCAGCTTGCCTCTCTAATTTGCTAGAATGTTTCACCTGCACCATCCATCAAGGTTTGACAGGTTTTATAAACATCTTCTAAAAGGTCTATGACAGGCACCCAACTAGCACCATTATCTGCTAATTCACCTTAAATGGAGTGGGCTTTTAGCGCAGACAGCAAGTGCAGAGGCTCTGCTGCCAGTTCTCGGTCTTTGGCCATCACTCTCCGGTTCTGATTGTGAAAGATGATATGGGGAAAATGGAGGGAATGCCACAGAACACCCCAAAAAAGGCAGCTTGTCCTTGTTCAGAAGTGTCAGCACTCAATCTCGGCGTGTGATTCAATGTGCAACCTGGTCACTTCTGTTTGTCTAGTGTGATTTTATGCCACATTACCCTCGCCGGCTCTTCAGTCTGGAGGGCCACATCATTGCTTTCGGACATCAGCCAGCGAACAGGTCACCGACGGTCTAAAATGGAAACCGCAAATGTTCTAAAATGTGGGTTTCTGAAACATGCTGTTCCATTCAGATCTGGCTATCAAGATTTAAAATGAAGACACCCAATATAACATTTCTTCCTATGTCTAGCAAAGTCCATTATTGAGTACTTAAGAGGAATACGGCATATATGATTGACGTTTACAGAAAATAGCCTTGTTGGCTTTGCTCTAGCAGAACGTTCATTTCATGGCTCACTCACTACATTATGGCACCCTTTTTTTTTTTGACTGGCTGCAGTTTTCACTCTTGGACACATAAATACAGATTAAATGTACTCTATTATGTTTGATGGGGATATTATTAAGAAGCTAGATGAGTAAATTAAGGGCTAGATGGGTTACATACTGCTTGGTCAGCTATTAATACAGATCAATGAGGAAGAAAACTTGGCCACCCTCTTGTTTAGGGGCCAACTCCGGCCTCAGTGAAATCTCTTTTTCAAAGCCAGTCTGTCCCACAGATTAGACGTGCTGAAAGCAGAGACCTGCGAGTGGACTCTGAGTGCCAGTATGGCCTGAATCCAAGCAGCGAGAGAGGCTTTTCCAATAAGGACTTGCATGGTGGAAACTCAGCGGTCTAGACATTAGCAGCTGCACGGCTTTTGTTTCTGTCTAGCCTTAGGCACACATTCAGTGGGCACGACAGGTCTAATTTACTTATCCATAAAGAGACATGGTAAAGAGCACGCATGGAAGCTGTAAAGGCTATGAGTTGAATTCCAGTGAAATATGGATGCGGCTCCATTGAAACAATGCCTAGAAAGGTGATCATGTCTTTGGGCTTGCCCCAAGAAACGCCTCTCAATACTTTATTCTTTACTTCATTTGAGTATCCTGAGAGCCCTATATAAAGACTGTTACAGCCTCACATGTTGGTTTATCAATATTTAAAAGCCCCTGCTGGGGTTTAACCCCAATCTGCCCTGAGCAGAGTAAGTGTGAGAAGCTCACAAACAGAACTCAGTGGCTCAAGAACTGATATTAACGGGCATGGCATTGCTCTTGTTGACATACACAGTTAAAACTCTTTTAAAATATGTGCTAGCCTGCAGAAACCCTTCATACTGTGAAATTTGACTTTTTAGGACGCATACAAGCATATTACTTTTGCAATTCTTAAGAAATCTTGATTAGAAACCTAGGGCATTTTCATATTTACCCGCTCTGAATATCCCAAACTGACAAAACTGCTTTTAAAGTTTTAGTTGCGATCAATCAAGGCTCTATTTAATCAGGAGGTAGCACAGCACACTTTCAGAGATTAAAAACAATCTGTTATTGTATGTAAGAGCACCTGTAGATATTGTGCCATATAAATAATTATAATTACTCATACCTATAATTTTAAAACTACTGGCCAAACTACTGCAGACAACCTCCCTTCTTTACAGGCACTGCTCTCTCTCGCTCTCTCTCTCTCTCTCTCTCTCAGTTTTAGAACTAGTTGAAAAATAATCAGGTGTTTCAGCCATCATTTTTTCAAAACTGCCCAATCAATGAGTGCTGTATAGAGATGGAAGGATCAGTTGGCTATATATTAATAATAGATGATTTTCAGCTCAAATATGCAATTTTCCCCACATCTGACTCTAAAGTTACTTGAGGGAAAGCGAAATAAAGTCTTTTAACACCACTAACCTCATATGACACTAGTTTTACTAGTACAGCAGAACTAGCAAATACCACTTTTGCAGCGAATGGATGATGGCAAACCTGCAAATCTGTAAAATAAAAAAGGTGTTCATTTGTTTGCCATGGATGCCAAAGATTTTGTTGCTGAATTCCAGACAAACTAAGTATTATGCTGTCACGCCCTGCCTGTCCTCGCCTGTCTGTTTACGTCCTGTCATTCTCTCGTGTTAGCCATGTGGATCCATTTGTTTTTGTCATGTGCTTTGTCATTAGTTTTGTCAGCTGTTTACCTTGTTAGTTTGTGTGTATATAGTCCATTTGTTTTCATCCCTGTTGGCTGGTCATTTTCTGTAGCATTTCGTATCGTGCTTCTGTATTCTGTGTGTCTGTATGCATGTCTGTTTGTCCTGTATATGCCCGTCTGTTTGCGTCCCGTTGTAAGCTCCGCGACTCGCCGAATTGTACGGTCGCAGTCACCTGTTTACTAGGTAGCCTAGGACACACTCCACACACACCCCTACATCACCATGGCAACCTGGACATGCCTCGCACACACCCATGTCTTCATGGCTAACTTTCACTCACAACTGTATCCTGTTAGTGCTAGCGGCAGCTCTCATTAGCACAACCCATTTAAGCTAGCCACATGCTAGCTTCAGCGTGTGGCGTTGTTTTCAGTAACCTGAAACTGTGAGGATCAGATCCTACCTGTCCGTGGTCTCTAGGCTGGTGTGCTCCCAAGGTCTTTTCCCAGGTTCATCAAGTTTGGCATTTCTACAGCGGGGTCCCGTCTACCTCCCTGGAGCCCAAAAGAACCCGCAGACTCCAACACAGGGCTGAATCTGGGTCTTCCTTCACCGTGGAATGTGAGTGCTGCTCTGGTTCCCCAGGACCATCGGTCCAACGCAGGAGAAGCGAGTGAGTCGGCCGGCAATCTACGCCGGCGATCCATTATCTCCATCCAGCCTGCCCTCTGGATTAGCCGTTGGCTACCACTAGCCCTCCTGCCTCCAACCCTTTAGACATTCTCGCCTTAGCGAGCTTCTTGAACTGTTTTTGTTGAATTTTGAACTGCTCTATCGCATCAAAGCCTTGCACATGGATCGCATGTCTCCTCTCGAGTATGATTCCTTACACCCGTTTGTTTGCATTTTGAGTGAGTTTATGTGCTTCGTGTTTTGTTTTGTTTTTGTTCTTTATTAAAACTACTTTGTATTAAAGTTGCTGTGTGTGTCCACTCAACATTTACATCTGCTGCAGCTGTAGCTCCAGCTCCACACTCCTGACATATACAACAGAAATGAAGTACTGAGCGTCCTCCTGCTTTTTGCCACCAAACAATCTACATGTCTAAAGCTCTTCTTTGCGAATCATCTATTTTTATCAGTAACACATGCAGTGGTTGCATGGCTTTATACCACTATTGGCTGCATGCTGCTATCAGTTGTAGAATTCAGTTTTTATCAATGCAGACATGGCCATGGCATAACAATCCAGCCCCATCCTTGATTGGTATAGGCTCTCTGCCAATTGTAATTGGTATCCAATGCTGCAAAGTTGTTTAGCATATGTGAATCACAATCAAAGCAGTAAAAATAAACCAAATTAGATCTCTGATTTTTCTGCTTGAATGGTTTGTCATTTGGAAATTAATCATGTTAATCAAGGTGGACAATAAAAAAGGTTGCTAGCCAGTGTTGTGCATCACCTACATCTGAAACTTTTTTGTCTTTTCTTCAAGAGTGCAACATCTGACGAGGTCTGCAGGCTAACACACATATACTAAACATATTAGTGGTAAAGTAAAAGTATCATCTAAAAAAAAAAAAAAAGTATCACAAAACACCTTTCTCTCTACAGCACTCCACCATTCTCTACACCGAGCTGAATATTTCTGAGGATGAGCATGGCCTGCCTACTAAATCAGATTCTTGTATATACTGTATCCTTTGTTTCTGTTCCATCATGTTCCTTGAAAGAGTACCAAAAATGCAACAATAGCCTGTTTTCCATCTAGCGGCTACAATCTCAAGCTGGCAGAAACTTGTTTGAAGTGAGAATTTTTGAAAAAGAAAACTACTCATTCCTCTAGTTGGAGAAATCTCGCCCTAGTTTGGGGTATTCTGATCAATGCGTCCTGACTGGTAACGGTTTGATCTCACTGCGATTCCAACAATAGAGAAAAACAGTGTGGCTCCACATTCTCAGCAATCTGTACTGACATTCTCTCACACTTTCCCCAAGCTCACCAGCCACCAAGACACATAAGCCACCATGAACTGAGTGCAGATATAAGCTGACCCCTCCTTCCTTCCTTCACAGTACTGGAATCATACTGTTGCTATATTTAGCTTGAATCATTTATCTTAAGCCCTCAGTCTTCTGTATCTGCTAGGGTCTTATCAGATTGTATCAGACTGTACATTCTCTGTCCTGCCTGTCGGTATAGCTTTTAGCCTTCTATGATCCTTATCTACTGTGATTTCTTATTTCTATTTTCTTTTTACCTGTGACCAGCAATCATCTAATTTGCATTATCTGTTGCCATATGTTTTTTCTTCATTCTTGATTTAATTTTGTATTATACTTTTTCATGTTTACAGGTCAGATTCGTGTCAGACAAGAGTCCTGAATTTAATGACTCAAGACTTGGCAAAGTCAAATAAGACTTGTGACTCAACTTTGACTTGAACATGAAAGATTTGAACTTGGACTGTGACCTTGACCTTGCTTATATGGTGAAAGGTCAGTGTAGGTCTAGTGCAAGTAAATGTCATCCAAATTCCCTCTGCTGTCCCTATATAGTGTTCTACACAGAACCTTTAGACTTTGAATCCAAACCGGAAAAAGAAGAGTGGAGTCTGGCTGCAAACTGGACTGTCTAGTATCAATTACTTTCAAAACTGCATTAATTACAGCAATCTTGTCATATGTTACTGTGTTTATATTTTATTTTAAAAGAAAAGTGAAGCTGGAGATTTCAAGTTAGAAGCGCATTCAGTAGTAATCAATAAGCTCTCACTCAGCACTTAAACTGTGGAGAAACATACCATTTCCATCATGGCAGTTAAACAAAAGAAAATGAGCTCTCTCTGGCTGAGCAATTTTAACACCCTTTACAATTAAACAAATGCAACATTCAACCAGAGACAAAATTTTACTTTTAACTCGCCAACTTCAGCTTCATATTGTGCATACCTGCGGCATCATTTAAAGTGAAAATTTTTTTCAACTTTGTACATTCATCATCATTTTCCAGTCTATGTTATAATGTTTTGTTTTCTGTTATTTTTTGTCAAAATTGAAAGCAAACAAGTGACTGGTTTTAGTTAGTTGAGCTAGTTCTAGTACTGAGTTACTTTTTATTTTAAACCTGCATTTGCAGTGCTTCCCAAAAAGATTAAAAAATGATTATCAGAAATTATTTTCATGTGCAGTTGCATTTATCTTTGTAAATACTATTACATTTATCATGGTTATACATGTACTAAAGATTTTGTAATTGACCTTCAAATACATAACTATGCACTATGAACATGCTGTAAAAGGTTACATTACTGTTACCATTGTTTTTAGTGCCCAGCACTATGCTGATGAATGCATGACTTCTTCAGAATGTAGAACTTGACTTGAGACTTGCATTGCGACTTCAGTAGGGAATTCAAGACTTAAGACCTACTTGTTGCTTGCGACTTCCACCTCTGTTATGGGTCTCAGGGATGAAATCAAATATACATTGGAAACAGTTCATTTCTTTATTTTTACTGACCTTTAAATTAAAATCATATTCCTACACAAAGTGGTTGAACTTTTACAAAATGATTATTCTTTTATTCACATATGTATTGACTGAAATGCAGACAACACACTGTAAACAGGGCAGCATACCTCTGCTGAATTCTTCCAGAATCAAATTAACTAATTAGTCAACCCCTTAAATGGCCAAGACCCATCGGCAGGTTAAAATTTAACTATGCACATCTACAACCTAAGAATATTTCAGAAACTGAATAGCAAGCCTTAGTATGTAATAAACCTATTACATAAAGAAAACCTTAAAATTCATTCAAAAAATCCAGGAATGTAACAAACCAGGGAACAAAAGTAAATTTGATCAAATATAGTTAAGTGGCTGTCGTCATCAGGACACAGTAATTTCCGGTTCAATACAAATACAAACATTTGGAGCAATATACAGAAAGAGGTAGTGGCATTGTAATGCATCACTAGGGTTAATTTTGTAAGCAAGGATTAAGCCTAGTCCTGGGATAAATACCAAAACGTTTTGTTTTGTTTTTAATAGTCCTATGTAGTAAAGACATATGCCTAATTTGGTGCTGTCGAACTGGGGCCCCAGTGTCTGAGTTCAAAATCTTGCCATCAACCCATTAGACAGCTCTGTTCAAACAGCTTCTAGCATGTTCCTTCACATTTCAGATTACTGTTTGGTTTTTTTTGTTTTTATCTTTGTCTCCTTCGTTTCTCTCTATTGTTTCCTGAGTAATCGTACTTTCTGTTGAAACCACGGATTGCAGTAGAGAGAACCCACAGAGAGCTGGCCAGTAAATTGGATTTCCCAGCAGCTGACCATGGTCATGACTGTGTCACAAAAGAACAGAATTATTCTTGCCCTGGAGTTGTAACTCCTGTATTTTAAAGGGACATTTAACGCACAGGGACCCGCTGCATTTTTTTGCTGAGTATTGGCTATTTTGGTTAATTTATTGGTAGTCTGATGTGCCAGTGACTTTTTTGGTGTGAAGAATTAAGCAAGGTAGTGTAGTAAAATAGAGGTAAAAGGCTGCATCAGCAACACTAAGCAAAGGTCAATTTTCCATAATGTTCTTATATTTCAGGGCACATCAGGTCAGCTAAGGCTGGCCGGTCGTAACATGAAGCAAAAGGGGATCAGTTAAATAGGACATTGCTGACAGTTATATTTTTTAATATTATATTTTTTTAATATTATTTAATTTTTTTGCATGTTGCTGAGGAATCCTTGCCAGTTACACGGGAAATTGGTCTTTCGTCAGTAGAGCAGTAGGTCCTAAGAATGCGTAAAAACAATGTGATCAAACTGTTATCTGTGTGGGTAACAAAATGATGTAGTATTGTTATTGTGAACTGAGGCACTAAACATAGGGTTTTACAGCACGTTTTGAGACCCAGTCATCAGTAATTTTGCAACAAATTGGAATAGGTGAAAAATCTAATTCCATAGAATTATTATAAGGGATCAAATCAACTGTGTCTGGATTTACAGTCAAGTCCATTGTCTACATTACTACCTTTAACACAAGAAAACAAACTGGTTTACACATACTCATCGCCGGGAATATTATGGTACATCACTGGGCTTTTAAATATATATTTGAACTGTTTGTTTTCTGGGGACAGAATGAGTTTACAGCATACATCCTCAATAGACTTTGGTGCTCTTGTTTTAGTTTGAGGCAGATTTTCAGAAGTCTTTTAAATTGCCAAGGCCAATAACTCCTCCAGTTAGTGTTCACTCAGTGATTGACCGTAGCTGGTAGCTTCTCTGTGTCCACATAAAAAGGCTTTGCATTACAGTGCTCACTGGATGTACAATGACAGTACAATGGAAAAATCCAAGGAGCTCAGTGTAGATATAAGAAAGATGATCGGAGATGTACACTTTGAGACATTTCTAAACAGCTGCAGATTCCAGTTCAAACACATGTACATAAGTACAACTTATTGAGATGTAGTTACATTGCTAAGGTTTGGAAGATTATTCACATGATCGATCTCAGCATATGCCTCCCATGAACTGAAACCTGCTGGAACACCAGTGTATATTCAAGCATGTTTTAGCAGACCCAGAGGATGCTGTCCTTGAGAGAAGCCACTGTTCCAAAATCAACAACTTCAAGCTTGACTAAAGTTTGCACCAATCGCAGACAAACAAAATGCCTACTGGAGGAAAGTTTTATGGTGAAATGAAACTGTGTTTGGCCACATTCAACATGAAGCATCAGGGTGGTAGTATGCTTGGGGGGCCGTTATGCTGGTGGTGGAATTGGTACATTGCACCAAGTGTACAATAATAATAAAAAGATGGGTACATATAACCAAATATTAAGTGTGCTGTATGTATATTCATGTACACTCTTTGCATAGTTTTGGCTCTGCGTAGATTTTTCTATGAAAGTTGGTGCACAATAAAAGTTTAATAAGAATTTAATGAAAGCTTGATGTTGCCCTGACAATTATGTCCCTGATGAGTGTATGTAAACATTCGACAACCACTGCAACTATTACGCAATCTACCAAACGGTTATATTTGTTTAAACAAGTAGGCCTATGCAAATTCATCACCAATCACCGCACTAATAGCTTTTGCAACTTTTCCAAGAAGTGAAAACTGAAATCAAACTGTACAAAACAAAATGAAGTAAGTAAAAATAATGGTTGTAGGTGGGTGTGAGTGACTATCTCAGCCCACTTGTCATTGTGCTGATGTGTGAGACTCTAAAGTGTAGGTATGGCTGACCCGTAATGTCCAGCTGTGTACCTCGCACTGTGAAGAAAGAAAATAAATGAAAACTGCAATGCAGCAAGAAAACACATGATGGAAAGTAAAAGCTTTCTTCCTCAGCACAATGTGGACTGTCTTCGGCATTGTACTGAGTGTAATGCACTTCACTTCAGTCTGCAATGCAGCAATGTACTGGTAGCAAGTTGTTTGCAAGGAAGTGTGAAATTCATGACATGTCTACAGTAGAATACCGAGAGCAGCACACTGCACTGCATTGTGAGGGTATTGTACATGTATACTACTTGGGCACAAAACCTTATTGTTTAAAACCTGTTGTTATAGCAATACGTGTATTATCACCAGTAAGAACACCAAATATTGTTACAACAGATGAAAATAAGCATAAATACAATACAAAATAGCATTAATATGTTATATTGAAAGAAGTAGTATCTTGTTAGCCAGTTTGAAGAGCACAGTTTAGTTCTAGATTTCCCCCCTGGACGCCCCAGAACTTGCATAAAATAATTTATTTGTTCATGTAGCCTAATAAAGTGCTGAGTAGTAAAACAAAGTATTAGAACAAGGGCACATCAGATATGTACACACACACACACACACACACACACACACATATATATATTGGAGCAGTTTTTTTAAAATTTGTATACAATGTAAACAACCATTGGCATTTTCTAATGATGTTGAAAACTGAAAATCAACAACAATGGAGATACATACATATATAGATATATATATATATATATATATATATATATATATATATATATATATATATATATATACTCTACTTATCAAAAAAAGAAGATTGCTGGTGTTTTCAGAACAACACAACAGTGGACCAGCCACCTCAGAGTATAGACCTCAACATTGCTAAATGTGTTTAGGCTTATATATAGTGATATAGATCTAAAAGCATTTGCAGCTGTCAGTAAGCTGTTGTAACTTCTTTCTTGCCATCAAAATAAAGAGGGAGACCAGTTCAGAGTATAACGTTTATTCTTAAGCTACCACAGTACAGACGTTCTGTGAGCTCTCAAACCCTGGTCTTAATGGTTTCTCAGACTGCATTGTCTTTTATAGGCCTGCCTTCATGTTCCATCTGACTCATGTGGTCCACCTGGTCGCATCGTTATCTCTTGGATGGGCAGCATTTCCCGAACAGAAGTTCTTACGATAACCCCGCAGGGTCTGCTATGCCGGCTATGTGAAACCCTATACGGCAGGCTTCCCAGAGCCCTGACCTTCCCGCGAGCTCTGCAACATTCTGTGTGCCATCTGTATCAACAAGCTTTTAACAGACGCTATAGTATGTAAAAATATGCACAACAAAGCCATTTATGAGAAAACAAAATCGACAACCAACAAAGAGCACTAAAACTGGATATCTGAGTTATACTGGGATTACTAGGATTGTGAGAAGCAGATAATGCTATCTTTGAGAGTATGAAAAACAATAACACAACAAGTTTCTTTAATTAACTTAAATCAAGTCTCAATATCTTGTACTTAAGGGCTATATTGACTGGAAATTACATAAATGACATAAGTGACATCTCTCTTTTGCATAGTACTAAATTTGTGAATTCATTAATTCATTATTTATTCCACAGTGTCACGCCCTGCCTGTGTCTTTGTTTACATGCTGTCAGTCCCATGTGCTTCTGTTTTGGTCATGTGCTCCTCTTGTCTCCGCTCCTCACCTGCTCTTGATTTGTGGTCCCTCCTGTTCCTCCATGGTTCCTGTCTTGTTATATACACTCTGTTTGCTACCGTTGTTCATCGGCCATTGTCTGGATTCCTCCATGCCTGCCCGTTCCTCGTTTATCATACGTCTCTTTGTTTATCTTTCATTTTGTTTGATATTGCCATTGTGTTTTTGTATTTAGTATTTTGTTTCTGTTTTCGTTTATTATTAAAGTATGTTTCGTTTAAGTTCGCATGTGTGTCCGGCCTTCGCCCGTCCTGCCTCCCTACGTCTCGCCTGCTCCAGCTCAAGCCTGGCACATAGTCTGTGAAGAGAAGCGCAGGTGCACAGTCAAACACTGTGAACCGAATAGCATAGCAAAGTATAGGTTGTCTAATTTGAACTTATTTCTGTATGTATCTCGTATTTGATCGCAGGATTTGGTGCAGTCTAAATTTGGCTGACTCGGCTGTTTGTGCATGACTCATCATAAATAATGACTGCGAGTTTTTTGGCTGCGGGAAGGAAAGTGCAGTAGCGGTTGCAGGCAAACAGCTCGCTTTTCTGCAAGGTTAGGAAATCAGCGTAAGAGTTACTTTGGGCAATGTTGCTTGGCAAGTCAACAATCTTATGACTGTTTTAAGTGACAGAATGAGCTGCGGTAAGCATGTTTGCCTCTGATCCTGCTCCAGGCGGCTCCTGTACGCCCAGCCCGAGCAGGGAAGCATCGGCCTGCTGCCGTTTCGCTCGGCTGTTTGCGTCGAGGGCTCTGATACGTGTGGAGGATCCAGAGGAATGAGGGCGCGAAAACCTACAAACGTTTGTGTCACTGCCGGTGAGTGCTTAGTGCCCTCCGAGCGCAATGCTTAGTCGGTGAATGGCACTTTCCACCATCCAAAAAAAAAAAAAGAAATAAATAAACAAAATAAAAAATCTGTGTACTTCTTCAAAAAGGCTTGGAAGGTTTTTTTCGTGCTTTTGTGTGCCGCCACCAAATCTGCCTCCTTCTCTCCTCTCTTATCTTGCTGTTGTGGCAGCTGTTGGGAGGCTGAGGGTGAGAGGATTCATCCTGGGCGGAAGCGTAAGCCTCTATCAGTTTTGCTCCAGCGTGCGATTTTGGGCTCCAGCACCCACACTCCACCTCCAAACCACTCTCAGCCCCTCACCCCCCAATCCCACTGTGAGCAGAGGCCTCCATGAGTCAATCAATTAAACAAATCCGCCTCGTAACCTATCGTGTCATTTGGCGAAGTGAATTAGGGAAAGACAGAAAAGCTAACTAGGCACAGTCATTGTCTGAAAAAGTTTTTGTATCCTTAAATTACTGCTTGCCCCCCACTGCTGCCCCGTCATTCAACTGGATTGTTATGTAAGCTGTTGCTTGACATCAGCTCAAAGGAAGGCATGTGCTCGATAACAAGCAAGCGACCAAATAAATAAATAAACAGACCATTAATAAATCATTTTTCTTTCATTTTTTTCTTTTTTAAATAATAATACTGACAACTAGCCACATGACGGATGTCTTAGTCACCGCCTATTTTCGGCTAGCGGAAAACGTGGCGTGTAATTGCGCCTATTTTTGCGCCAAGGGCTCAGGGGCTGTTTCCCCCATGTGCACCAGGCCTGACAAACATGTGCCATTTAGGAAAATGTCAGCGTCGGGCAGATGTCCCATTGGCCGGAACGGAGGAGGAGCGAGTGCGGGAGTTAGCCCTGGGACTGCCCCGCACTCTCCATTAATAATGCAACACTGGGGGAGCTCATAATCACCACTATTACTGGCTGATTGCAACGGATATTGGCTCCAATGCCACCACTGCTGTCTGAGGAGCCACTGTAGAAGACGGCTGGGGTGTAAGTGTCAGAAGCTTAAGGCTCATTGAGAGGGAGTCGCTACACAAGGGAACATGGTTGAAAAGGCTTTTAGAAGTGTGAAGCACCTCCATTTCCTGTGATAAGGGTGTATAATTAAGAGCACCATTTTGCACTGCATTGTTCAGAGTCTCACAGTGGGCCTCATAGAAATTGGTAATACTATGCAGTCTTAAAGGTGCCGTAGATGGAAAACTGTATTTACATAGTTAAATAAGGAGAGCTGAGTACAAAGAACTGACATACAGTACAGTGAACCTCACACACAGTTGGAGCCTCCTTCAAATATCAATTCCATGTTTTTAAAATCCTAGACGTTTACATATCGTTGCTGTCCAAGAAAAATCATGGCCCATTTTTATTTTCCTGCATTACATTTTGTGACAATTTCGTGATTAATGGTCCAATAGAAATGCTACAAAATATCTAGGATACAAATTCTGGTTTCATTAGCTTACATTAAAAATAAATATTGCTTTTGGCCTCTCCTAAAAAGTTGCCATTTTGGAGAAACTAGTTTTCTTTTAGACAGCGAAAATATACAAGTTTAAGTCTTATTCGTATTTGAAAGTTTAATTACAAGTTCTTTTCACCTGTGATATCAGCACCTGAAAGAAGCAAAGGGGACAGTGACGGACTGGGAGTAATGAATGAATGACATGGGATTAGTCATTCTAAGTTCCTGGCAGAACTTTCACTGAAGCTTTCAATTCCAGAGATGCAAAACACTGATAAATATTGAAGAAAGTGAGCTTACATTGGGCTTCTTTAATAATAATGATTACTGTTATTATTAATATTAAGGTTCCAAGCACAGAAGGCAATGAAGCCCAATTGTTTATTATTATTGTTATATTGTCACTGACGATGACAATATCTAGTATCTAGTATAGTATATAGTTTAGAAGCAAAACACACACACAAATATATATATATATATATATATATATATATATATATATATATATATATATATATATATATGTATGTGTGTGTGTGTGTGTGTGTGTGTGTGTGTGTGTGTGTGTAAGGCATAATAAGCTTTAAAATGAAAACTAAAATGTTGAAATCTTCTTCTTCTTTCAGCTTATTCCCTTCTACAGGGGTCGCCACAGGGAGTCAATTCACATACTAGATTTGGCTAAGTGTTTTATATCGGATGCCCTTCCTGACACAGCCCTCGTCATGCACCCAGGCTTGGGCAACACAAACTTACGCACACACTCACACCTACGGCCAATTTAGACTGACCAATCAGCCTAACATGCATGTGTTTGGACTGTGGGGAGACACCGCAGTACCCGGAGGAAACCCATTCAAGCATGGGTAGAACATGCAGACTCCACACAGAACGGCCCGGACCAGGAATCCAACCCAGATCGCATTGCTGTGAGGCAACAGTGCTAACCACTACACCGCATAAACAATATAAAGCAGTAAAAAGAATAAATATAAAAATATATTGCTCTTTCTGGGGAATGTAATAAGCTGTTATTAAAGTTGTTATTAAGTTAAAGTATGTTATTTATATAATAATTGGGTAGTAAAAGTAGAATTAATATTAGTAGCATTATTAGAAAAGTTAATGATTTATACTCTGCTAAAACACAGATGTAACTCTTCCAGGCAACCGTGTGTCAAAACATTACACCCTGAAAGTGTGTCCTCTAAGAACTACCTGTTCTCTTTCACATCAAATAGGATTACTTATGTGAGTAAGCCCACTGTTATGCTAATGCAGTTTCTCCGTCTCTAACAAGAGCCTGAATATAACAATTCAAGTAGAAATTATTTACCCATTCGAATGCACGCATGCTTCGTTTGTGCGCTCTTTTAACACCAAAAGCCTTTTTTTTTATCTGCACTGGGGAGCTGAAAAGGCCCTCTGCGGTAATGCGGCTCTTGTGTTATGATAAATAACTACATCTTGCATAAGCCGTTTGCTCGAAATAAGTGAGGAATATTTCTGGCACTCGTGACGGGATGAAAATTCATTACCTCTTTACTAAATTAGCAGTACGCTGAAATGAAACCATCTTGCCTGTGTCTTTCACATCCGCTATGATTGAGCACCAGAGACCAGAAATGATTTATCAACCGGATATTAAATTTCCATAGTACTTTGACAATCTTTCCCCTACGTATCAAAGACGGGTCTTGCAATTACCTCACCTTTCTCCAATCTACCTCTTACTACTTGCCTTTAGGAATGGAAAGTGCCTTTAAGGAAAGTAATTGAGATCTCTGAGGTTTAATTTTTGCATGACTCCTTTATTGCTCCAGGAAAAGGTAAGCTAATCTCAGATCAGGTGTAACAGATGCTGCCTCACTGCTTCTAAATGAGTACAAAAGTCCTCCAACAACACTGAGATAGCAGTCTTCTGATCTTCTTAAGGCCCTTATTGGACAATTACCAACTCAGCCACTGGTACAGTAGGTTGGTGCTAACTGGAGCTGTAGCTTTGAACTGTGTTTGCTTTCTGTCCAGTTAAAGGGAATGAAAATGTAAGTATATTGCATATGCACGCCTGTTAAAAGTATATTTACAGTAATGTAGTCTAAACAAAATTCCTTATAACCATTTATCTCAGCATTGTGTTTTAGCTCACTATATACAATTAGAATAAGAAGAATATGCAGAAATGCAGCATAAGTGCAACATAAATATATCGTTACAGGAAATGCACTTTTTTCTTGGTTGCGCTAGTACGAGTGGATCAGACACGGCAGTGCTGCTGGAGTTTTTAAACACTGTGTCCACTCACTGTCTGCTACATGTAAATTCAGAAACAATGTCTTATTTGTTGCTGGTCATCCTCTAGTCCTTCAGCGGTGGTCACTGGATGCTGCTCACAGGATGCAGTTGGCTGGATTCTTAGTCTTAGTCCAGCAGTGACTCTAGCTACCATGTCAGTGTCAGTACAGTGCTATGAATGATCCACCACCCACATATTACCTGTGGGGGTACTGATTACTGAAGTAGAGGGAAATAGGGGTAACAAAGTATGCAGAGAATCATGTTGACAGTCTGTAAACATAGAACTACACTGTACGGTGAGTGAAGCTGATAAACTGGAAACTGAGTATACAAACATAGAGTTAAGTGTTCCCAAGTGAAGTTATATATATATTCCCAGTCTGGGCTGTTCTGTGTGGAGTTTGTGTCTTCTTCCTGTGCTTGAGTGGATTTCCTCCCACAGTCCAAGAACATGCATGTTAGGTGGATCTGTAACTTAAAATTGCCTGTAGGTGTGAATGTGTGTTGGCCATGCGATAGACTGGCGGCTTGTCCATGGTGTACCTCGCCTTTGTCCAGTGATACCGGGATTGGCTCCTGATCCCGACTAGCAGAATACAGCGGCTGGATGGGATATATAGAATTAACTTTTCTCACAGTGATATATTTATGGGGGAAAAGCGTATTAATTTAAAAAAAAGGAATGCTGCGTGCATATAGCTTTTGTTTTCTTGTATAACCAGCACCACACACTTCAGGATGTCTCATGTGTGTTAAAATGAATATACAGGCTCACAACGGAGGACTAAAAAAAAATCTACCTGTTACCCAACCCGTGCTTTCTTTACTTCAAAGGTCAGTGTAATCCCATAGCCAGTAGAAGCACTGCTAGACGGAAATATTTAAAGATCCTCTGTCATTCATCTTTGAACTCAAGTCAGCTCTGAGACTATGTTCTGCCTGTCATCCTACACTTCAGCGAGTAATGGCACTATTACTCTTACTGTTAAATCAGACACTCTCTCCAGCTGTCGTGCAGAGTGAAATACTCTCCACCATGCCTGTGATAAAATGGGCCCTTCCACAACCCAAAGTCTTCAAAGAGGACGCTCTGAAGGTAGAAATATCAGTGTTATCCGAGCGAATTAAAAGCAGGCGTGTTAAATCAAAGCGGTGCTGTCCAACTCTTTGCCCGTTTGTGCTGGAGGACAATTTGTCTCTCGCAGCTGATTAGGAGTTGCCTTCTAATTTGCTGAGGCACCCAGCTGATTTCTGCTTTCTGTGTAATTGACTCTGCCATAAGAGCCCGGCGAACAATGCGGGAGCGGAGCGGTAGTAGCATGCCTCACCGCAGTGAGGAAGTATTTTAGCTCTTTAGCATACATTTTAATGTGGATTGGAAATTCACCACGAGAGTGATAAGAATCCATGTGCTTAGAATGCAAGGGAGCAGCTCCTTTTGAACGATCAACCTAGCACCTCATCATAAAGGACGAGGAAGGCCTCATCTGAAAGTGTTCATTTGCCTGTGCTTAAGATGTCCCAGACAGATACCGCGAGATGAAACTGCCTGGGCTTTTTATCTGAAAACAAGGAGGGAAAAAAAGGCCGACAGCACGAGTCTCCCTGGTTTTGACAGGCTACTCATTCATAATCCATTAGGATACATCACAAAACACGTTACTACTGTAGAAATCCATTAACGTTTACATCCCCCACGCCCTGTGATGTGTGAGGATTCTGAAATGATCCCAATGACATTGACGGGCCAGAGACTTTTATTCAACAGCTGATAAATCTTTAACGGCACAGCTAATCGATAAAGACAATCAGATGGATTGATATTTACCTCTCACGGTCCAGAAGGCCGAAAAAGTGCAGGTGTGAATATTCCTTTATTAAATGATCCTCAAGAGGATGTTTAGTTGATCGATCCCTCAGTCCAGAGTTAACTCTTATACTGAGGTCACCACACAATTGATCGGTGGCTCACCTATTGAATAGGGCACTGATCCATTGATCTGAAAGAAATCAGTCATTCTAGCCTTCAGGGTCTAGGGCAGACAAAGGTGACTCCCCAGTTGTTGTGCATTTCATTAAAAAAAAAAAGTGTCTTATAAAATGCCTGACCAATGGATGACCTTAGCACTTCCATCAACGCCAATCAGCTTTCTACCAGCTTTCCCCAAAGTCGACGTGCATCCTGCCCCTAGAGTGTAAGAGCATTACTGTCGCGCCAAATCTCCTTTGGCCCCCATTTGATCATGATAAGTAAATCAGGCTCCGGTCAGAGGAAAAGCTTAAGTTTGGTTGGACAATGTCCATAACACTGAAAGCCTCCCCGCCACCATGCAGGGACCCACTAATGATATTTCTCTGCGAGTCATTTTGGAAATGGACAGCTGTGCCATGAATTCTGTGCACGTCATGTGGCATCAAGTTATGATCCCTGCCATTTGCTTCTTCATCGCGGGGCCAGATGCTGGCGGATGGGTGGCATGAAGTTGCCACCATCTCTCAGCGATAAGGCAGTATGGCTAATGACTGCAATTACACTGGTTATATTTCCTTTGTCCCTTGCAGCACATACAATTGATCTCAGCTGGCCTAATGTCAGGGCCTGTCAGTTAGGGGTGGGTTTGGGCCTGACAGCCTGACAATGTGAATTGACAAGACAGCGGCTTCCACTCTATTATTTAAACAAACAACGCTTTCTTTTTCACCACGTCTCCTTGCTTCTTGTCCTCGTGACACGAAAGAGTCTTTA
Organism: Megaleporinus macrocephalus; assembly: GCA_021613375.1. Taxonomy (NCBI): domain Eukaryota; kingdom Metazoa; phylum Chordata; class Actinopteri; order Characiformes; family Anostomidae; genus Megaleporinus; species Megaleporinus macrocephalus. The sequence continues at coordinate 32,749,030 of CM038713.1, forward strand.
TCAATGATGTTACAAACAAACTGAAACCTAAGGTGACCTCTGTGGGCTGTTTCTGAACAGGATCTAACCCGAGAGATGTGTTCTTTTTTTGGTCTAGTCCCACATTTACACAGCACGTAAACCTGGACGACTAGTTATTAGTAGGTTCAGTTTTTTAGCAGCAATTTGCAAAAGTCTACGACTCTAAGACTATATATATATAAGATAATCCTCTTGGCTAACACTGCAGTTGGACTGAAGCCTTATATCTTTTTCTTCACCTTCTACAGAATTTGAAAATGTCTGGTGGTCTTTACATTGTGGGTAAATTTCATGATGCCACAAATGATTAAACTCACATCAAAAGTAAAATCTGTTTTTTCCCTAATTTTGGAAAGGGCTTGGCTCCGACAACTGTGGTAAGGTCAAAAGCTTCTAAGTTTCTGAACCTGGAGTCGTTAATATTATTAAAACTTGCAGAGAAAACAGGACTCATAAAGACTTAGTTGGACTAGCCGGACCCAAACCGATAATCCATTGAGAAGGTTTCTATTCTAAAAGGTAATCTACTGTGTTTATTTTTTAAGCATTAAAATTATTTTAAGCGGCGTAACTTTTCTTGCCTTGTCTCTGTATACAGGCTTTTACGTCACATTAAACTCAAAGACTAATCGCATGTGTTGTAAGATCACCAAAGGCTCAGATCTGTGCAGATTCGGGCCTGCTGCGCACACACAGGCGAGGTACGAAGCGAGAAGCAGCAGTCAGAAAGTGAAGCGGGTTAGGGAATAAAGTGAGTCGGAGAGTAAAGTGAGTCGAAGAAAGAGTAACGTGCTCTAAAAAAGGAAAGTTGGCGGCGAAACCCGACTGTTTTAACCAGGAATGGATAGAGAATTGTGTTTATTCTTCCCACAAGCAGCTCCAAACCAACAGGTCAAACTGTAAAGCTGAGTTAATGAGAAGATGCATGCTTTATTTACTGTTTTTATAAATAAACACTTTTTTCAAAAGCATTCTGTTTTTTTTATTGTAGCCCTTGTTTTTACTTGAAGTGTGAAAAAACATTTATTTAAAATTTTATGGTGAAGTTCAGCATTTAAACAGTAAATATACTGAACGGTTTGTGTGATGGTATAAGATGCTGATACTAAGCTACTTTGGTATACAGGATATGGCACTGAATCATAACACAAGTTAGAAATGATGATGGTCTGGACCTTATCCTGAGGAAATTTCCTCTATCTGAACCTTACTGACCTCTAATTAAATACCCCTGTAGTAGACCAGCAAAACTGTCACCATCACTATCAGATACAGAGCAGAGAAAAACAAAATAAACAACTAATGAAGAACATTTGCAAATCAAACAGAAAAAAAAGTGCTGAAAAAATGTATTTGGCAACACTTTGTATTTTTAAGTAATACATTAACAGTAGTTAACTAATTTGAATAAAACATGCAGTAACTGCATTCATTAACTTTGTTTTCACATGAAGTGTTGAAGTGTATTATCAAGTAATGCATGTGTTAACATAAACAGCAAATACATTAATATTGGTTACAAACATTAAGTAAACAAGTAACATCTGTGTTAGTTATTGTTCTTGTCTTTTTCTCATGTACGGCAATCATACATAATGGTTGTAAAGCAGTGTATTTGCTTAATTAACTTTAATGACACCTAAGCAGTAGGCACTTAAGCACTGACTTGCCTTATTTACTTATTTACTATTTATTTCCATTTACTAATGTGATATTTTGCACTTTCCTTCTTCCTGCTGCTTTTCTCTCAATTCCATTTCATTGTGCCACCTTGTTGAGATGTTTGCGTCTTCGCTGCTTGTACCTCTTACTTTGGAGCTTTCGTAGTAATACTCTACTGACAAGAAGGCATACAAAGATGCTGCTGGTGTTCTCCGAATGACTACTTGGATTGAGAGAAGCAGAAAATGCACTGAACTTTAGAGATGTGGAAAAGTAACCCATCCAGATTTCTTTAAAAATAGATTAAAGTAACAGTCAACGCTGTAATTAAAACTAAATACTGAAAAACCTAAAAAAATAAATGCTGAACCAAGTGTTTTCAAAATGTCAGCTTTATACTCAGAAACTTGCTTGCACTATGATTCAGTAGACTTACTGCAGCCAGTAAGCGAAAGCAAAAGCATGGACAGATGCAGCTAAATACATCTTATCAGACAGAACATGATAAAGTTTAATATTTATTTCTTTTTTATTGTAAAAAATCAAGCAGATTAAAGCAGATAAAAATAATATCAATTAAAAAAAAGAAAATTACATGACTCACATTGAAAATGTTGACATGGAAATTATGACAGTATCAAAATGGAACATTGGAATATTCCCCCTGTTCCAGTTAGTGACAGAAGTGGAAATGGTGTCAAAAATGTAGTTCTTCCCAGCTGTTAAGTGGAGCACTGGTTGACCTGGAGTTGTGCTCAGCTTTGGAAAACATGCACTTAGCAACACACTAGAGGGACGAATCAGCTAATTAACTCGCTCTCTGCTCCAATGGCCACACACTTCCACCTCTCAAGCAAAGCCTTCTGGGCATTCTAACATGTGCATTTCTGAAATTAGAAACATTTACCTGAATATGAATGAGTACATTACGAAATTAAGAAACAGGTTCGGTATGTTTCAAAAAAATTGATTTTGTGTCTGATTATTGAGTGTGCTATAAGGTGTAGCACCTTATAGCACACTCAACAATCAGACATAAAATTTATTTTACATACAGAATCATAACTGAGCATGCCAATTTATAAAAAAAAAAAGCAAATAGTCTCTTTGAAGGTAACCCAAAGTCTTTTTAGGACAAAACAGGATGCAGTCAATCTATCAAACAACCAGCCAATCAATTACCTTATCAACCCACCAACCAATTAACAAACCAACCAGATAATTAATCAACTGGCCAACCAAACAATCAACCAACCAACCAACCAACCAACCAATCAATCACTCAACCAGCCAACTAACCAAATAATAATTAATCAACCCACCAACTAATTAACCAACCAATGAATACACAAATTTGCACATTACAGTGCAATATACATGGCACAGCAGAGACATTATATAGATTTTTTTATAGAATAATTCACAATTTTAACTTTTTGTTAAGATTTCCTGCAGATTTAGATAAAAAATAATAATGAACTCAATAAATACAATAAACGAATGTGCAAACAAATAAAGACTATCCAGCTTTGCCATACAGAGATGTTTTTTTTCTGTTTAATCCAAGCTAGAAATGACAATTTAGCAAACATTATGCTGTTAACAATTGCCTGAAGCTAAATAAGCCAAGCACATTATTTTTAGCTGCTGTCTAGTTTGCTCTCCTGCCTGCTGCCAGCAAATTCCCTCAATCACTCCCTGTCTTTTGAAAATGTCCAAAAGCGGAAGCACCATTAGCTCCATTTAGGCATTTAGCCTGTCAACGCTGACAACGCGATATAACGGAACCATATGGTCAGCCTGGGTATATCTGTCTACCAAATGACAGAACTTATCAATGACAAAAATCTGTGGATTCCATCATCTCCTAAAACCAGCATGCATCTATGAAACAGCTTAGACTGAGGAAAGAAGATAAAGAGGATTTGGGGGTCCTCTCTGCATCTCTTTGTGCTGGGCCATAAATCTCTCTCACTGTCAAAGCTTGTCTGGAAGCTGTGTAGAACTCAAGCATTAGCCTTCCCTGGAGGGCCACGGCGAGGTAAACAATCTGAGGTAAAAAAATTCTGTTGGAAATTCTGAGGAGGACACCAAAGCTCGCCTCTTTGTTGACCTGAGCAAACTGCTCTGTTTTTTGGCCTTTAAGACGAGGTCTTTGAATGTAGGCAAGGTTGTCTGTGCTATTGAACCACATGAATCAGCTTTTCACTGCGTGTGTATCTGCTTCACAACTGCTTTTGCTGTCTATGCTCTATGACTATTAAGGAAGGCAAACAAAGTAAAGGGTAAAACAAAAGTAGCAACAAGTTCTTTCAAAAAACTTTGGCCAGCCGACTGCAGAGGCCTTACTGAAGTAGGCAGAGATCTTGACCATAATTCCACGTTTTCAGTGGGCTAACAACTGCATGTACAGCATGTAATGGTCAAGTTACATATTTTGTTGGTTTTAAAGTGAAAGGAAGTAAATAGACTGCAGCAAATTGTTTATTTAAATAAACACAGTATTTTTATATTTGAATAACTTTACAGAACATATATATATATATATATGTGCAATGTGTAAAAGTCTGGACACCTCTCTAAGTCAGCACTTCACACCCACATTTGCAAGTATCACATCTTACAAATGCTTGCTGTAGCCAGCTAGGAGTCTTTCTTCTCTTGTTTTGGGAATTTTCACCCACTCTTCCTGGCAGAACACTTCTAGTTCTGTGATATTCTTAAGCTGCCTTGCATTCACAGCATGTTTAAGCTTCAGCCATATATTTTCAATGAAGTCAAGGGTTTGTAAAAGTTTCAGCTTGTTTTGCTTAAAGTAATTCATGTAGGGGTTTAAACATGTAGATGCCACTTTTTAGCTTCAGTCACATTTTTGTCAACAATTTGTTAATATTTGGTGGGATCCATTCTTCCATGTACCCTTGCAATTTTTCCTGTGGCAGGGACTTTCCACACAACTGTCAAGCAAGATAGATTTGTGCCCATGCTTAACAGTGGGCAAGGTGGTGGCAATTTTGGTGAATGTGGCCGAATAATTGAATATTTATTCCATCAATCCGCAGGACTTGTTGCCCTTGGCTTATCTAGATGTCGTTTCGGTTTATTTAGATGGCTTTTGTACTGGCCTTGCAGGTATGGTTTGCTTCTGAGGAACACTGCACCACCACTCGTGTGTCAGTTGAAGCTTCCTGCAGGTCCATTACTGTCAAATATGAGAAGTTCTCTCTGAGAGCTTTCCTGATCTTCTAGATCCTGCCTTGACATCCATAGTTCCCCTTAACTGCCATTTGGAACAGTGGAAATTGTGAGCTGGAAGTACTTTGATATCTTTTTATAGGCTTCAGCCACTTTACAGACATTAGTTTATTTGCAGACACTCAACCAGCAGCTTATACTGAGTTCAGACAAAAACTGTCATTCACGGTGTTCATTACATCTCACTAGGCCATCATAGTTTTTAGGTGTCTTGGTCAGGAGACTGGCAATATTATATGTTTGGCGCTGATCAATCATAGTTTGCGTTAGTGTGCGAGTTCATGGGGATGCGGGTCAAGAAACTGTCAATCATGGCTTGAGAAGCACTATGTGTGGTACTGATGGCTTTGTGTTCTGAAATGAAAAAGAAAAGAAAGAACAAAGAGCACAGCGTAAGCCATGTATCCTTTACAAAGAACTTAACAAAGTATTTGGTTTACATGCTTGCAGTGCTGCTGTGTGTTGGAACATTGTTGGAACATTGTTAAACTCTGAATGGATGTTATTGTGATGTATATGATCTGGGGCTCAATGTTCCACCTGACAGCTGCAACAGCAGCATCACTCTGTCTCTTCACCATGTTTATGCATGTTAGCCAGACAGACACTCTGTCCTTCCATCGGTCAACATCAAGAAACATTGCAGGAGATGTCAAACTTGGTGGAGAAATACAAAACATTCTGACATGCTAGACTGTCCGTCGTCCCAGACACCACATCACCATCCTACGAATATGTCACACAACCAGGCCAGTTTCTTGTTGCTGATGCTAATGCTAATATTCAGACCAGACGCAAAATATTGTATTAGAATCAGGCTAAATTCACGAAATCTGATTCATGAAGTCTTGACCTGACTCACCACTTCTAATGAGTCAGTTAAGCTCATAAAGTAACTGTGGGTTAACATTTACACTTCAAAAATCAACAACATATTTAATTTGGACAAAGGTAACCAAACATTTACACACAACTCTACTGTCTGCTCAACCACTTTCCTCTGTCTTTCTATATGGCAGCCTTGTTTCTATAGAGAAGTGGTAAGATAAACTTTATTCTCAGCTCTTAACCAAGTTACAAAATGAAATGAATGAAAGGTTTAATTAAAGGAGTGAACTAGCTCTTTTGAGAAAACTTCTTTCCCACATCAGCTATGTTATATGGAACTCTGTCAAAAATAATCAACCTTGAAGAACACAGTAATCAAGACTAATTTGATTTGCATAGCCGAGAATCAGCCACAAGCATGGGCCTTCACAAAACATATTGTAGACATTCATCTGTCAAACAGAATGTAAAAATGACCAAAGGAAAGAAAATAAAGTATAAAGTATATATTATAAAAATGCCACTTCATTCTTTAGCTTTTTGAACAATTGTTCAATATCTTATTGTAATTCATCAAATTGCTATGTCTATAAATTGGGACTTAGTTTTTTGCAGTCTGAATAATTCAATCATTAAGATGTAATCAAATCTATTCAGAGTGTGTTGATGTGGAAAGAGTTATTTTGAAACGTACAGTACAGTGCAAAAGTTAAAGACCCCCCCCATTTTTTTACAAACCTTCAATGTTCTGTCTTAGAAGTTACATTTTCTATTTCTTGTAATCCAAGTAATGCTGAACACATAAAGTGATGGTCAGTCCATTGTTCTGAGAACACCAGCAGCTTCCTTGTTTGATTTGCAGTTTTTTTTCTTTTCTGTCTATTTTCTGTTCTCAGCGAGAGCTCATTGACCGAAACACATTCTTTCATACTCATCACTTTGAGGAGTTCTCTCACTTCTCACAGTAGAAAGATGGACAGAAACACCTGTGGATTTTTTTCAGATCTGAAGCAAAAGCGGAACTTGATTTGCTCTGTCAAAGATGGAAGCTTAAATGATGGTGACCTGATGAGGGACAGTTTCTGTGGTCTGCCAGGTCTTGCACAATATTGAAATGATCCATTTTTCCTGTATATTTGAATCATTTGAATTTTGCTTTAGAAACAGTGCAAGTCCAGTTCCCTCTTTGTCTGTTGGTCTCTCCCTCTCTCTTTCTCTCTCCCTCTCTCTATAGATTAACTGGTTGTTTTGGACAGCATATCGTTTGGACAGCAACTTTACAGGAGAGGCCAAAAACCCTCTTTACTTTTAATGTAAGTCAATGGAACCAGATTATTTTCCAAGCTATTTTGGAGCATCTTTCTTGGTCCATTATCATGATTTACACAATGTAAACAACAGCTGTTGTGTTGAAATTATGTTTAAAAATAAAAAATCAACAAAAGTGGAGATAGCGACTATATGACAATGAATATATTTGCATTGTAGACTCCTAGTTTTAATCACAGTCACTACAAAGAAGACAATAAAACTCTATGATTAAGGTTTTCAAGCGCCAAATGCTCTTGCTGTCACAAAATCCTCGTTCTTGCTGTAGGTCCACAATGCTGCGGCTGCAAATGAAATACTGCTTTCACTCAGTCCTGAATGATTCCAATGCATGAGGAAGCCTTTGAACGCCATTCATGTGGCAGATTTATTTGAAGACTACCAAAGACCATATGAAGAACATCTAGTAGGATTATTGTACATACAGTATAATGACTATATTTGCATTGTAGACCCCTGGTATCAATCACCATCACTACAAAGAAGACAATGAGACTCTATGATTAACCATTTCCTATCCTACCACCATGGCTTTAGTTACATCTCAGTGATTTAATTATGTTTTCAATTCCTCTTTGGAATTCCCCTTTTACCTGGTCTGTAGCCTGCAGAACATGAAAAAGAGCATTGATTCTAAGCCAGATATTTCATTTGTTTTAATCTCTTTCCTTTCTGTTAGCATCATCCTTATTAAACAAGGCAGTTCAATTACAGCCCATTTAAACAGTTGAAATGAATATTGCACATCACAGGACGGCATACTAAGGTACATAAGCAAGCTCTAAAAAGCCAGCACACACCGTCCAGCAAACAAGCCTATCAAGAGGCCAAGTAGGAGGTAAAAACTCATTTTGGATATTATTGACCACAATTACTTTTTAAAGTGGGAAGCAGGAAAAATTTATATTACAATATCCCACTTTAATTTCCTCTCTAATAGATTGCAACTGCGAGCAAATATGCTAGAGGTGTTGGTGGTGGGAAGTGGTTGATGTTACCTGCGGTGTGTGAGCCTGTATTCCAGCTAAGATGTTTACATAAGCAAGGCGCTCAGTTATCCTGCCGGCTTCTCCGCAGACGACCATAAACACACAGCGGGAGCTTTATTTCTGACAGTGCTGGATTCATCAAACCATGCGTGTTGGGTTAATATTCTCAGGAAGTGGCCATTACCTGCTGATAGTTTCTTTTCTCATTAAAAGAAGACAGATTCAGTCTCATAACACAACATGTAACTACATGTATGGGAGTGTTTTGTCCTTATACATTGCCGTTTGCATGTTGTGAAGCACATTTACAGATTAAAGGGTAATTGTAAAGATGTTCTGCATAAGGATCTCTGCATTATTCAAACACATTATTTAGAGCGAAGTTGATGTTGAAATCTTAATTGGACACCTACTGAGCTAGGATTGTTTATAGAGACGGTAATAGGAACCAGACGTCCATCTAATGTCTCTAAACGCTGCCTCACAGAGAACTACCAAGTGAAGTTGTTTATAAATACACTTGCACAGATATAGTGTTAGTTAGTGTTAGATAAGCTTTTGGTCTAAAATATGTTTTTCTAAAGCCATTTCTCATGAAGAGGTACATGCAAGGCAGGTTGTTTTTTTAAACATATTTACTATTTTAGTATTATTATCAGTACATATAACACTTTCAAGTTATTTTGGTTAGTACATAAAATAGTTAAGCTTTGTCTTGTATATCTCAAACACGCTTATTTGTTTACCTCTCAAAGAATTATGAGAAATTGTTAGAATTCCCTTTTATGTTCCAATCAAAATGACCATAAAGCTTTCATACCTTGTTATTGTGGACATGATAGCATGCCACAGATTTTTGGAAGGAAAAAAAAGAAAAGAAAAACTCCATGGCGGTAAAAGTCACTGAGTACATCTGAGAATCCTTGCTAGGCCCCCTTTCAAATCCTCTTTATGCGTTTTTACTATATTTACCTGAAGCCAACTGCTCTTGCTGTCAAAGAATCCTCATTCTCGCTGTGGGTCCACAATGCTGCGGCTGCAAATAAAACGCTGCTTTCACTCATGAATACAACGGTTCCCAAGCATTAAAGTTATTTTTCAGCAGAGGAATCACTTCCTCTTTTAATACTTTGACGCCAGGCTGAAGAAGAGTCCAATGCATAAAGAAGGCTTTGAACGCGGCAGAGGTTGAATCCATGTGGCAGATTTTGTAAGCATCTATTAAAAAACAACCAAAGAACATACGAAGAACATCTAGGATTACTGTACACTAAACATTAGGATAAGCCTACAGGACTGTACAAAGACTACTCTTCATGTGTATAATTTCCAGTCAAAACAAACACTAACACAAGTTTTCATTTTGGCGGATTGAAATGTGTCCACTAGCATGAAAAAAGGGACAATAAGTGAAAAAATAAAATAAGAAAAATAAGTTTCAATACAGGAGTAATATTATGCATTTCTATCTTTTTACTTTCCTCTCTTGTAGTTTGTTGTGCCTGTAAACAGTCTGCAAAATTATAAAGCAGAGATCACTAATAGGTCGACTGCAGTCTGGATCGTGGCTGGTGGAACTTTTTTCTTGTCTTTACGGTATATAGGCTTTGCGGTGCAGTAAACTCACAGACCAAGCAGGCGCGCACACAGGCAAGGAATGAAGCAAGAACCAGCAGTCGGAGAATAAAGCGAGTCAGAGAAAGGCTAATTCAAATGGTTCATTCCACAATAAACATATTTAAGAATAAATATTGTCCCAGGCTCACCAACGATCGCTTTTATATGTGTATAAGAATGGCCCTGACACCATTTCAGCCCAGATCTAAAGACCACCAAGAGCTCACTTCTCTCACTACACAAGAGAAAGTATGAGAGAAGAATACAAGAGGGAAATAAACTGTTAAGATGTGAAATTTATTTAAAAATTATACATTTATTAAAAAGCTGCACATTTTATTTACTTTTTTTATTAATAAGCACATTATGATGCACATTTTTTCCAAGAGAATTCTGTTTTTTATGTAAAAAACAATACATATTGTTGAAATATACTGAACGGTATTTGTAATGTGTTTCTCTTTAAGTCATTGATGACATTCTGATGGAACTACTAGGCTACTTCAGTAAACAGGATATGGCACAGAATCATAACACAAGAAAATTATGATGGTCCGGACTTTGGCCTAAAGAAATTTCCTCTAACTGAGTTCTAATTAAATACCCCTGTTATAAAGACCAATGTACATGCCATGGGGGGACACTCTCTCCAACTGAATGCACTTTTCTAATCTAATCTAAGCCTAAAATGCCTTTCCTTTGTTATAACGTGACATCATCTTGTAACACCCTCCATATTGCATGTCGACCAGTAAGCTTGGCCTGCCTTCATACAACACACAGAGCTAAAACGTAAAAACTTACCACTGTGAAATGTCCTGATCCAGTCTAACTTGCAAAGGTACATCTACCAACTTGTTCTACCTGACTTTCAGGATGAGACTGGGGCTCAGACTCAAATTGATATGGCAGGATGCCACGGGATGCAGATCTGGCAGTTCATTAATCAGAACAGAACGGGTGAGCTGAGCGATCAGAGCACACAGAGCTCATCAGCTCTAACAGAGCATTTCATACAGAGGGGGAATACAGATGTATAGTATTAATAAAAATATTTCGGTTTGAAAAAAAAGTAAAGGTGGCATGCTGGTGTGCTAGTTAACACTGTCGCCTCACAGCAAGATCCCGATCCGGGCCATTCTGTGTGGAGTGTGCATGTTCTCCCTGTGCTTGAGTGGGTTTATTCCAGGTACTCCGGTTTCCTCCCACAATCTAAACACATGTACATTAGGTTGATTGGTCACTCTAAATTGCCCATATGTGTGAGTGTGACCGGTCCATGGTGTACCCTGCTTTCGCCCGATAATGCTGGGATTGGCTCCTGCCCCCAGTAGGATAAAGTGGAAGATAATGGATGGCTGGAAAAAAATAAGTATGCTATCAAATACATTTTTTTCTATAGTATTTTTTCTTTTGTCTCTGAAGCATATTCTTTCTTGTAGCGATGCTCTGTTGATGGCTGGAAGAACTCCTCGATGATACAGACTTTACATTCAAACATATAAATTTATTAGATAAATAAAGTACAGCACCATTTCTAACATCTTCTGGTGTTTAATCTTCTGATGTTAGAGAGAGGTTCTTGGCCAGAAGTGACCTGGGCCTAAGGTCTACTGTTTTTACGTACTGGTTGTTCCGGACATTCCAGAAGGGCAATGCATAGTTCTCTGTTATTTGACTGAGGTAAACAGAGTCTAAGATAGAAGACCTTTTCCATAGAATAAGCACGTGTTACTGTTCTAAAGATAACATCTCCTGCCATACCAGTTTGTTTTGAACACAGTATGCTGTGGTGTCAAATGGAGATGTTACACATATATGGCAAATTAATAAACAAGGGAGAAAAATAGCATTTCTTCCTCTAAAACATTAATCCAAAATACACTTAATCTCAAAGCATCTTTACAGAAAAGCAGTTTATGGAAAAAAGAGGGAGAAGAAAAAGAAGGATGGAAACAAAAAGAGTCAATGCATAAACATAAAAGTAAGAAAGAGTATCCAGGTTCAAGCTCCCCTACAGCAAGCCAGAGGCAACAGGGGCAGGAAAAACTTCCTTGTTAAGAAGAAGAAACCTTAAGAGGAACCCTGGCTCAAGAGAGGAACCCATCCTCATCTGGTCGACCCTGGATAGGGAGAGAACAACAAAGCTAATGAGATTTTAAGAAATGATACAACAAGAAGCTCGGCTTGAACATGTTTTATAGATATTCTAGTTCAGGAAGTGATGTAGAGTTTAAACCATCTCATATGTTCTCTGTCAAAGTGAGAGATAGTGCCAGATGTTGGTGGCTCGACTGTAGCAATTCCGGTTCTGCAGGCTGACAAACAGGAGAGTATCAACAGATCAGACAGGAGAGACAGTTGATCAGCCAGGTTGCATTTAGTGTGTCCACCTGTTGCTTTTAAAAAGTCTCCATTCTTTTTGAGAGACCTGCTTTCAGTCTTAATGAAATCTGTAAGGATATTTGTATACATTGTATACAAGTTTTGTGTTTGAAATTGGTTGCATTGTCTGTAATCTGTTCTAACAATAAATACATGAACATTGAAACTGAGTGTCATAGGTCACCTTTATTAAATATATGGAAAAGGAGACTCCTTACAGAGACACAGAAAATGCAACCAACTTCTAACACTGGAATTGGATATGTATGTAAATATTCCTACAGATTTCATTAAAACTGAAAGCAAGTCTCTTAAAAAGAATGGAGACAAGCAATAGGTGGACACACTAAATCTCAAAGCAAGACTGTCCAGGTTGGATTCCTGATCCGGGCCATTCTGTGTGGAGTGTGCATGTTCTCCCTGTGCTTGAGTGGGTTTCCTCTGGGTACTCCAGTTTCCTCCCACATGTCCAAAGACATGGATATATATATATGAAAATTATTGACTGGAAATGATATATTGTCCAAATAAATAAAGTGTCGTCCCAGATATTGCACAGTAATTTGCATATGTGCTTTCTATTTAGCATTTGTCTCAATTACATATTTTACCCATGTCCTCTAGCATATACTAAACAATGTGGTGAGGCTGCTCAGTAAGAATAACAGGTGCAAAGTTTAGCTCAAATGGTGCTTTTGGTATTGGTATTATATTGCCGATATTTACTCCATCTATTTTTGCAGCACTATTAATGTGACGAGATAATGGCATGACACCAAGCACTACAGCGATCAACTTAAACATAACAATTGCATTCAATATGTCAAGGTTTCTTAGAATGCCTTGCCTAAATAAAAATGTTTTGGCCTGCTCCTTTAATTCATTTAAGATGATGAAATGCCATCCATGCTACCAGAGTCATGGTCACGACTTGGAGAAAGTAGGAGAATATATATTCCCAGAATGTGTCTGATAGCTTGTCATTTATTCTATTCAGGGCGATTGTCTATTTCTTCCCTCTTGGTGCTGTGAGTCATTCTCTCACACCTAGCACACTAAGCAGACTTTTCATGTGAGGATAAGAACAGCTTCAAAAAACTTTCACTTCAAGGTTTGATCGAATCGGCGTCAAAAGTCAGGCTGAGTCGGAGACCTTTCAGATCTGCCGCTTATCTTCTAAGCATCCAGGGGTTCCAAGTTAAGCATGTTCTGTCTTCCATAATTCGCTAAAGTGCTGTCAGTTTAACTTATTGTTACTCCGAGGTGAAAACCATGAACTTCATATGTATCACTGGCACAGAGAGAGAGAGAGAGAGAGAGAGAGAGAGAGAGAGATGAGTTTTAACTCCTTAAAATCTAAGAGCTTGTAAGTGGGCCCACACCTTAGTTCCTTGCTGTTATAGCTAGTAGATACTGATATATTCATACTAGTTACTGTATAGAGTGAAATGAATAGCTCAGGTACTAAAATCTGATTCATACACGTTTGACCCCACATGATAATTTCAATTTATACAATTGTTGGCCTTATGTGTACATTCGTATATTCGATGGGCATGAATGTCATGGCAGTACTGGGCTGTCAACAACATATTTCATAGAAGTACAAATTTGGGTTTCCGTAAATCAATCAACCAAACAGCACTTCTGCTAAGATTATTAATTCAGGAGTGCTGAAAGTTCTACAATGTCTCAGTTTGCCAAAGACCAAGACTTCTTAATTTATTGTTAGCGATTATGACTGACTACAGTTGGTGGCCTCTTCTTTGTACCCACGTAAAAAAGGTTTTGCTTAAGTCTCGTCAGACTGACCAACACACAGTATAATGGAAAGGTCCAAGGAGCTCAGTGCAGATCTGAGATATTAGATGATCATAGATTTACACAAGTCAAAATTTTTTCCTTGGTGCTATTTCTACACCACTGTGGATTCCAAGATCATCAGTTCAAACAACTGTAAGTGAGTACAAGTCATTAGAAAGTATAGCCTAATTGCTTTTTCATTCTAATTTAGAACTATTTGGCATTTGTGCTCATGCACAGAAGAACTTGCCCTCCTCATTTAGCTCATCTGTGCAGTAACCTTCATTAAAATGTAAACCACTTCTTATAGGACATAAATATAACATTACTCAACGATATTTATTTTAACTGAATATCAAGCCTACAATAATAATTGGTCAGTTTTGCCTAAAATAGTTTATGTGCTGATAAGCAGTTTGAGTGGTTACAAGTCAAGGCACATAAAAACTTGTAATGAAACAATGGCCCAAGTTTTACACAAAGATTTATATCAGTTCAAACCTGTACAGGAATATTTGGGGGGTCTCACAAAGGAAAAAAGGCACAAGGAACCATATATTACACTTAATTTACTGTGCATTGCGGTCACTCTGATAAAGAGACACAGGGTTATCATATTTCAGATTAAATCAAGTCATACAATTATCTACAGTGGTCTTTAGCAGTAAGGTCTGCATTTGTGCAGGTATAAAAACCACAGCCAGTAAAATCTCTAAGACCTTATATTTGCAGGTATGGCAAAAAAATGTCTACAAAATCCCAAAATGGTCCTGTCTATGTTTTACCCACATAAACGCCGCTGTCCAAAGAAATTAACACAATTGTGATGCTATTTAAACTTTTGTGGCTGGATTGTCTGGCTCAGTGTTGTGTTAAGCATTTTAAAACATGGTATGCTTATTAAAATCATTTAAAACTTATGCAACACTTTTTGGGACAACCTATAGATCGATTTGGGTAATGGGTCCCCCTGCTCTCCTGAGCCTATTATCAGTATCTTGTTGGTGAGATTTCTAAAATGGTCAAGGTTGGAGTTACTGAAGTGAAATCTCTACGGGAGGTCATATGGATAGGGGCTGATGAAACCATTACTGTTACACTGATTCCGTTATTCATTATTGGTGCTGATACTTGCAAACCCAACGTGGCATCAGGGATGTGGATATCAATGTCTATGACCGACACCATGAAACAATTTCTGATACACACATGCACTGACATGTGCATACACACCGGTAGAAAGAACTTAATAACATGTCAGCAGTGTGGGATGATCAACAATGGTATCAATGCTCATGGCAATGTTCATGTGTAACTTTAGTATTTGATTGGAAAAACAAACAGAAGCCCCTTACCTGAATGGCAGAGCTAGGCTTCCGTCAGTAATCACTCATCTGTCGCTGTGCAGTCACTTCATAGTCTGAGTTAATGTTAGTCCAGATTGTTATTGAGGGAACAGAAGTAATTGTGTTGATTTAGCCTATAGCACAGCAGCCCATTAGCCAGACTAGTGTGTCCAATAGCCCAGCCTGCAGTGCACCTTCATCGGTCAGCTGTCTCAACCAGCAGTGGGGTCTCACTGTTTCAACCAAGCTGGAAAAAAACTGACAGCATGAATAATAGATAACAGAAAATACTAAAATAATAAAGGTTTTCTTAATCATCTAATATATATATATTGATTGTATAGATTGTATAGATAATATATAGATTGATATATATATATATATATATATATACAAGAGGCAACTGCAATGCAGTCATGCTGAGTATGTTTTATACACAGAATATAGCTTTTATCAAACTTTAAAAATGCAATTGCATAAATATCAGGACTTATCAATATCGGTACTCTGTATCAGCCTATGCTTAAGGATCATGTATTGGTATATGAAGGGAAAAAGTGATATCAGTGCACCTCTAATTATTGTAGTAAATGGCTGGGAATTTAGCTGAGAGTGCTATTTTTGGCCAAGTCTGGCCTAATCATCTCAGCCTAATGAGTGCTTAGGCTTGGCTCCACAGTCCTTGTCACACAGAGTGAGCTCCCTCAATCCATCCAAATGCTTACAGATGAGGATCAGCCAGAACACGGAATCAGCTTCTTCCCCGGTTTTAGCTAACGAGCTGAAACCTCATTGCCCTGTGTGAAAGATGTAGTCTGAGAGCAATTTATTTATTCAAGGAAGGCCGGCTGCCTTCTTATGAAAGGTGGAAATAAAAGCCAGAGATTTTGAGCTTGAACATGAAAGCCCCAGCAGTGGTGCAAATGAAACCTTTTGGAGAGCTGCTGACTAATAGATGTCCATTAACATTCTGATATAACTCCTCAAGTATATTTAATGAAAACATCAGTGAAGGGCAAAAGATTGTCTTCAGCTCTACAACGCCACATATTCATATATGATTACATCATTAGCTAGGACCTACACATGTTCAACACATGTTCACTTGCTCATTTATTTATTGATTGATTGATTTTACAGGGCCCACAATAAAAGTCTAGTACTGTTGTTCCTCGTTGTTCATGTTAAAGATTTGCAAGTCACTGGACTGCAGTGGTAATCTGCATAAAGCTGCTGATCTCCAGTGCACTATATCCCCCCAGTATTAGAAGGAAATGCTAATCAATCACAGAATTTTTATAACTACCCAATTAGTCAGGCAGCAAGGTCACATGAGCCTTTCAATTAAATCAGTCCCTGAGCAAGTGCACATTTTCTCAAAGCTAAGAGCATAATTTGAGTTAAATCAGTTGGCCAGGCATCAACAAATGTTGAATTAAAAGACTTTTTTGGTGGAATGATAGACTGCCCCTCTCTTTCTCTCTTGCTCTCCCTCTTCACTTATACATTCATTTCTATTGCTGTCAGTGACAAGGACTGAAGCAGAACCATATTTAAGATCAAAACCTAAACGTAGTTCTTTATGCAGAAAAGTGACCTACTTCACATTAGGAATAACGTCACTGCCCATCATATGTATTACATCTAGATGCTGATTTCTTATCTGTGATACGTTTTTCACCAATTTATTACCCCCCCCCCCTTTTCTCCTACACATGGTTTATTTACCTTTTTTTACATCTCCCTTTTCTCTTTCACTTCAGTTACACCTTTAAATTTCATTTAGTTTCTCTCGGTTTGGGTATAGCAGCTTTTTAGCAAACACTGCTTGCTCTGCCTGACTAAGCAAACTCTACTAATACACTACTGTTACTACGCTATTACTACTACACAACTGCTACTGCACTACTGCTTTTACGCTACTGCTACTACACTACTACTATTACTTCTACTACACTACTACTACTACTGCTACTACTACTACACTACTGCTACTGCACTACTGCTTTTACGCTACTGCTACTACACTACTACTATTACTGCTACTACACTACTACTACTACTGCTACTACTACTACACTACTGCTTTTACGCTACTGCTACTACTACTACTACTTCTACTGCTACTACTATTACTGCTACTACTGCTTTTATGCTACTGCTACTACTACTACTACTACTACTGCTACTACACTACTGCTACTACTACTACACTACTGCTTTTACGCTACTGCTACTACACTACTACTACTACTATACTACTGCTTTTATGCTACTGCTACTACTGCTACTACTACTACACTACTGCTACTGCACTACTGCTTTTACGCTACTGCTACTACACTACTACTATTACTGCTACTACACTACTACTACTACTGCGCTACTGCTACTACACTACTACTACTACTGGACTACTGCTTTCACGCTACTGCTACTACTACTACTACTTCTACTGCTACTACTATTACTGCTACAACTGCTTTTATGCTACTGCTACTACTACTGCTACTACTGCTACTACACTACTGCTACTACTACTACACTACTGCTTTTACGCTACTGCTACTACACTACTACTACTACTGCTACTACACTACTGCTTTTATGCTACTGCTACTGCACTACAGCTTTTACGCTACTGCTACTACACTACTACTACTACTGCTACTACACTACTGCTTTTACGCTACTGCTACTACACTACTACTACTACTACTGCTACTACTTTACTACTACTACTGCTACTACAATACTGCTTTTGCGCTACTGCTACTACACTACTACTACTACTGCTACAACACTACTGCTTTTATGCTACTGCTACTACACTACTACTACTACTGCTACACTACTGCTACTGCACTACTGCTTTTACACTACTGCTACTACACTACTACGACTACTGCTTTTACGCTACTGCTACTACTACTACTACTACTGCTACTACACTACTGCTTTTACGCTACTGCTACTACACTACTACTACTACTACTGCTACTACACTACTACTACTACTTTTATGCTACTGCTACTACACTACTACTACTACTACTGCACTACTACTACTACTGCTACTACACTACTACTACTGCACTACTGCTACTACACTACAGCTTTTACGCTACTGCTATTACACTACTACACTACTGCTACTACACAACTGCTACTATTACACTACTACTATTACTGCACCACTTCTGTACTGTTTGAAATAAACCACCACAAAATTCATATCACACAAAACTTACATTTACACTGAAGAGGCAGTGAATCTAAAGATGCCCAATGCCAATGTGCGCTGACCTGGCCACAGTTGACCTACCTCAGCTCGGACCCTATAACTACATCTTAGCCCAAAGACATTGTGTTCTGAGGGGTAAACTTTATGTTTGTTAATTAGTAGAGGTATGATCCCTGCATACCTTACCAAAAAGCTAAGGTTTGCTACTTACTGGGCAGCCTCTTATTCCAGTTTTTCGTTTACCCTTAAACAGTGCAGCAGTTTGGCCATGAGGCATTAGTGAAAAGTTGTTTAACTGCTACCAAGCACAATAACTCTACATATGTTAAAAAAGTCATGTGGAAAGTTTTGTTTCATTGAAATTATTTGATTTGGCTATAATACAGACTTCATGTTTATCTGTGATGCTTTATGTGTGCTGTTTAAACATACTGACTCTGAATTGGATTCTGGCTCTGGTGGCTCCAGCGCATGGATGTACAAGTCTGGTAAGATTTTCAGACACAGCATCAATTTTTCAGCCCATCGTGACATTTCATATGAACCTAGAGATTCAGAGCAGAGAAAATTGCTTATATTATTATCATTTTTTAATAACTCATGGTATATTTAATATCTATGGTTTATTTGTATGGATGTATGTATGTATGTAAGTATGATTTATATGTATGTATGTATGCATGTACTGTATGTATGTATGGATGCATGTATGTAAGTATGATTTTTATGTATGTATGTACGTATGTATGTTTTGTATGTACGTATGTATGTTTTGTATGTATGGATTTGCAGTCCAAATGTGCAATAAAAAGCAGCAGTACTATTTACATGTATAGACTGTATGCATGGTGTATAATATAATAGGCATAGTATAACAATGACAGCATAGTTGTTGTTATGTTGTTAGTATGTGTGTATGTAAGCTACTAGACTTAGAAACTGTATGTGTATTTAAAAGCATTGCCCACTAAATAGCAGCTATTAACCACAAATTCTTTAAACAGCAGTGGAGAATATTGTAACTGACCATCACAACGTTTTGGAGTCACTGTGGCGTAATGTATTCATAAACATATAGACCTGATATACTCCCAGGGTGAGAAACTAAAGAGATATATTTCTCTTTTATTTTGAAATATACTTCTCATTAGCAGTACTGCCAAGCAGCACAGTTGTATAATCCCGTTCTTAAAGCATCTCTAGTCTTTCCAGAAGCCAGAAAGGCCGGTAACACAGGGATGCAGATTAAAGCTCCTCAAAACCAGACGAGCTTTGACATGTTTGTGATTTTTCATGAAGATTTCCTCCAAGGCTACCAGCCGCCTCATGCCAAGCACAGACTCTGTTTACCGGGCGATGGAGGACACAAAAGCTCCTGCTCCTGACCGGAGGGAGCGGTCAAAGCCGAGCGCTCAAAATCGGAGCTGTGATTGAGCAGGGAGCTGATAAGAAACGAGGTCTGTCTTTTATTTTGCAGGTCGCTCGCTCGATTCTCCGCAGCACCCTCGTGGAATCTGTCCTTAAGGGCGTTGCGATGCGAGTGCACGCCGTCCCAAGGTTAACCAAGCGAGAGGCAGACTGGAGATGTGGCTGCAACAGCGAGTCTTCTCAGAAGTACCTGACAAACAAGCAGGGCGTCAGGGATGATGAGGCGCTCAGGCAGAGTTTCCAAGAGCATTATTCTCCGGAGCAGCAGGGGTACACAGAGACATCCCTGTCAAACTCCCAGGCATGTCTCTTTTGATTCCTACTTTCTGTGGAGGACTAATAACAAGATGCATGACTCGGCGCCGCGATAAAAGGGTCTGGAGTGAAAGCGAGAGCAGCTTTTCTAAAGGTGCTGAAAAGTAATGGATGCTCTTGTTATCTGCCCATTTATCCCCTTGTTTCAAAGAGCTTTAATGGCACAGGGGACTTAAGCTCCTTTCAATGACTTTGAACCGAAGACAGTGCGAGCTAGATGCACTTTAGCCTCCGCTAAATAAACTACACAAACATTTCAGTCAGATATAATGATATCGCTTTAGTGAGAGGTTTTCATTAAAGCAAAAGGCAACAAAGAAGGCTGCTTTGTTTCAGTTTCATGTGTAGGTGGGTGGAAGGATCAGTGGGTATATTTGGAAGGCAAGGCATGATATAATAGGACAATTTTCCCCGTAACAAGTTCATTTTCTTCAGCGCCTTCTATTGTTGCTTATATGTTATGTGAGATTTTTCAGAGCGTCACAATTTTTATTTATTTATTTTTTTGCCTTGAATTAATTTCACTTTAGGGGCAACGTACGGCATGTCCAGGCCTGTTTTGACACTTCAAAGACAACTTGAATCCTTGTGGCAGTTCAGTGAAACTCCACGTGCCTATGTTATGTCAGGTCAAAGCCTTCACCGTGCTCAGGCGTTAAAATTCAGACTCCGCAAGGTGAACTCGGTTGATTCTTTCATCTATTTATTCAATGGACTAAATAAAAGCCGGCGAACAAAAAGCGGGCCTTGACTATTTATGACGAGGTCTCAAGGACGGCACGGTGTGTCTGTTCAAAACGTGAACGCTCGGCTCCAAAATGACACGGCACAAGGTCTCCGAGGTGCATGCGTGTAAAGGCTCTTTTTGTTGACACAGTTTGATCAAGGATGCCACAAAGTGAAACCATTCTGTCAGTGCCTAGGAGAAAATGTGCAGTTCCAACCTTGCCGAGAAAGGAGAAAGACTCTAATTTGACTTTATTTTGGCCAAGTCACTTCAAAAACATTCGAGGGTTTGGAGCTCTTAGTGCTACTAACTATCGAGTGCACAAGACGGAAAGAGTCAGAGTTTAGGACGGAAGAAAAACTCCCAAATTGCAGTTGGTGTCTATGGGTAAGTGCAGGCAAGTGGTTATCATTAGAAAACGTCCTGTCAGACATTATTATTATAAAAAACATATTACAGGCTATCTAACAGTGTCAATATAATCAATATAATACCAAAGCCACACGTTTGTCTGCAGTTCTGACGCATCCTGACGTTTCTATGTTCCTCTTCTAATTAGTGAGTTCAGGTACTTCATGGTGCAGCTATCTGGAGCATTCACACATGAGCCCAAGGTCACTATACCCAATGGCAAGCATTCAGTAGCTTTTGGTGAGGTGGAATGCAGTTTCTCGCTGTTCTTAAAGCTCAGTGCTTTCCAATCCTCACCTAATGAAAAAAGCCTTCTCAGGAGAGTAGAAACTTATACTGCAGAAAAAGGAGCACAAACTATTAATATACTTGAATTCAGAAGAAACGTTGGTTAAATAGGTGTATACGTCCTTTTTGGATGCAAACTGTTAATATGTTATACCGTGCCAATGATAACCGCTGCTGTGTCTGTGCTTATTTGTTGGGGAATCATCTCCCTATATATATATATATATATATATATATATATATATATATATATATGAGTATCGTCACTGTCCAAAGAAAAGCATGTAGCTCCATTTTTGTCCATTTTTATTTTCATACATCATTTAAATGACAGCTGCTGTTCACATTGTGCAAAAACTTCATGATAAATAGACCAGTGGAAATGTTCCAAAATAGCTTGGAAAAAAATCTGGTTCCATTGGCTTACAGTGAAAGTAAAGAGTTTTTAGCCTCTCCTGTAAAGTTTACTTGTTTTTGTTTGGACAGTGATGATATTTTATGATAAGTTTTGTACCAAAAAAGTTGGGACAGGAGATAAAATATAAACAGAAAAAAACAGTGATTTGTAAATTACCAAGACATGAATGGTTTATCTAATATTCATCTTAGACAGGTGATGTATTCATGCTTAGTCAAAGGGATGGGCAGTACTAAACATGAACTTAAACAGCTTAAATAATGCTTAAAACTTAACATGGTGTTTTCTAAGACAAAATAGCACATCCTGAGTGTTGCTCACGCTCCTGTGTTTATAGTTGATGCATTGTAAATGACTGTGCTCTGGTTGAGCTCCTCCACGCTCTTCACTTGCGAGGCACACAGTTTAAAATGAATGAATGTGAAGGGAGATTTGCTGAGTAGGTTTGCCTCCACAGAGCTCTGTCATGTTTTACACAGAATACTGCAATGATGGATTTATTATTATTATTATTATTATTATTACTACTACTACTACTACTACTTAAAAACAGAAAAAAAACTGTGAGTTGATTATCATTATCCAAAAAATAAAGCAGATTTTTTAAAACTTGGTCAGCGTACATGTCTAACTAAGGCCAGTGGTTGTAAGTATGGTACTGTAAACAACCCACAGCAGCAGCTTGCATTTCTTTTCTAAGGTGTTATTTTCTAGTGGGGGTCGGACCTTGTAATGATGTAAAATAGCAGATAATGGAGGAAATTAGAGTAGGAAGGCTGTGTGACGGTCAGTGTGTTTTCAGGTAGTCAGCCATTTGTTGTCTTGATATTAGTGTCACACTTCATTGCTTCTATAATATGGACATTTCGTTATGATATATGTTGCATCCAAAACCACATACTAGTCTACTAAACAGTATATCAAAACTAGTGCACCAAACTAAAAACTCCATTTAGTAGTTTAGTATAGTTAAGGGTGCAGATATAGCTTTCAATTTGTTGCCAAATACAACACCATAGCTCACAATGTTCTACTCTTCTGTGCTTTACATACTTTACTGATGAGTGCTCTTCTACCCTCTTTCTACACTCTATTTAGTGCTGTACTCTGCGGTTGAGGATGCAGCTTGAGTGTTCTGAAGTCATTGCTGACGTAAAACATCAACTCAAAGCAGCAGGCACGAAAGCTTGGCCAGTTTCGGCTGCTGTTTTAAAGCCATTATATAAACTTATGAACTGTGCTGGCCTTCGGGGATAATTTTCAGGTTTCACAGGTTTTGTGCAGCAGTATATTACACATTTGGAACTTGTCAAAAAAGGTGCTATTCTGTTTGAGAGAGAAGGTGCAGGATCTTTCACTTCAACTGGGGTGGGCAGAGAACTAGCCATGCTTGATGGGGGTGGGGGTCGGCACTGGCCTCCCTGGCCACCCATTGGCTCCGCCCCTGCTTGCGGCATGTAGTTCACACATAATTTAACATTGCAAGGCTTTCTGTTTTAACTCTTGTTTTGCTATGTTTTTCTATCACTACGGGTTGTTTTCCTGACAAATGCAGCTGGTTGGAAAGCAGAACAGATAAAAATGACACAGAACGGCTCTGCTTTCTAAAAACACTGGATCTTATGGTTTTTTCAGACACTCCAGTACACACGTGCTGCTCCTTCAACATACAAGAGAGTTATACCATATACAGGCATACATTTACCAATCACATAAACAGTCAAATCTGTCATACTGCTCAGCTAAAATACACAATACTTAAAAGATCTCTGTACAGTTACCCTGGACAGCTTTGTGACTGTGAGTAATTGTTTTAAACCTGGTGGACCAGGAAACTGTTAATGATCTTTTTGTTCAATACATAAACAGCAAAGAATACAGAAATTTCTTACTATCATATTTTTTTCTTACATTTTATTATTTGTGATTGTTTTATATTTATCATTTGAATATCACACAATGGCATAATATCAGTTCGAGTTTATACCACTCGTCCCTGTAAAGCTAGATCTCCCTTTGCCAAAAATATGCATCACCAAATATGATTCAGTGGTAAAATAGGTCTTCTTAGTCACGTATATATAAGACTTCCAGGTATGTAACCCTGGTGTACATGCCTACATGGTTTAATATCATCTAAATAATTGTAAGGAATCAGACATATGATCCATTCGTAAGGGTTTAATGCATTAAAGCAGTTCAAAACCAACAAAAACAGTTTAATAGAGCTCGCTAATGCGAGAATGTCCAAAGGGTTGGAAGCAGGAGGGCTAGAGGAAGCTACCGGCTGATCCAGAGAGTAGGCATGAAGGTGAAGTCTCTTACACGCACCTCCTGTGTTGGTCCGGTGGGACTGAGGAACCTGAGCAGCACATGCGTCCCGTGGCAGATGAGGAACCAGTTGGGCCAGGGAATGATCTGCGCAGTAGAAACGTAAACAGTCTTTAAAGGGACCGGCTGGGGCCGGGGAATGATCTGCACAGTAGAAACATAAACAGTCTTTAAAGGGACCGGCTGAAGCCGGGGAAACAAATCCATTGTGAGAGTCGAGTTTGTGGATCCGTGGTAGCACCGACCTCACTCCTCGGATACTGCAGCAGGGAGGCTCAGTCGACTGGAGGTGGGTGATAAGGCTGGTGGAAGAGTCTGCTGGATCTCTTGGGTTTCAGGGAGGTAGATGGAACCCCGCTGCAGAAATGCCAAGCTTGATGAACCTGGGAAAAGACCTTAAGGGAAACACCAGCCTAGAGACCATGGACAGGTAGGATTTGATCCTCACAGTTGCGTAACTAAAAAACAGAAACACAAACAAACCACGGGCTGAGGGCAGCATGTGGCTGAGTTATATAATGGTGTGCTCTAATCACTAATCACCGGCAGGTGTAGGTGATCTTGAGTAAAGAGGCGAAGGGAAGAGTGTGCCCTGTGGGGCACTGAGGGGCGGGGCTTACAATAATCTTTAAAAATGTTATGCCTAAAGGAAAATCATGATGAATGCCAGTGATGTTTGTCTGCACTGCATTAAACAGCATGTTTCTGTATCAAATGCTAGAGAAGCTTGCACTGTGCGCAGTGGAAGTCATATGTCAACAACATCCCAAAGCGACACCGCCTGACTTCTCCAGACATGAGCTCATGTGAAATGAACTGATGCACAGCGGACACGTGTGTGGTGCTCTGATGGGTCAATCTTTCAGATTATTTATGTAAATAAATTTTACCAGCATAAAGTTCACAGCCAGAGTCTGTGGGGGGTACTAGTGAGTAGCCAGCACATCTGGAAAACACAGTCAATGCTGAACACATTTTGAAGCAGTAGTTACTGACTTTTAGAAGCCATTTTTTTACAGGGACAAGTCACACTCTGCACTGGGTCCAGAAAGGCTTTCCAATAAAAATGTTTTTTATAATTCTCAACATTCCTTAAAATATATCAACGAAGGCCAAGCTTGTTTTCAGAGCTGAATCACTGTGTATCACAAAGGGAAAGGAGAAGCATCTCAGTAGCAAACATTCTCCTGTTTTTGGGAAATATTGCAGGCATCAAACTTGAACGAGTGTCACATTTTTGGACTCATGCTCCATTTCAGTAGAGTCCCTGGAAAAAACTATTTGTTTGAATGCTTCTGTGTGAAGTATTGCCTCTGTTCCTACAAGCATACCGAGCATTTCTTCTTGTCTGATTGTCTTTTGGTTTTTGACTCATTTCCTCTGTTTTCTGGTTTCCCCGTTTTTGGCCTAGCCCCTTGTTAGAAATTCAGTCTTCAGGAATCAGAAGTCAGGAGACCTTCAGCGTAGACTTGAGTTTATTGAGACACACAGAAAATGTATGAGTACAGCTCAGTCGATCACAACCAGCACACATGGGCACAGCTTTTGGTCATCGGCCTGTTGCCGGTTCAGTCTCTTGAGGTCCAGTCTAGTCCATCTCAAACTCAGTCTAACTCATTAACTCCAGTCTAACATGGTTTAAGTAGATATCAGAAAAGGGTGAAATGGGAGGGGGGGTGTCAACATTAAGGGGGGGTGATATGTTGCCACCTTGGGGGTGATTGGTATCACCTTAAAGGCAGAAGGCAAAAGGGTCATTTCAATACAAACAAAGGAGGGGGGGTGATCAATTCTCTGCAGAGAGAGGGTAGTATGAGATGGCCATCAGAGTCCACTGGGTAAGTCTCCACAAATAAAATACTTATAATGATAATTTTTTCTCTCACCCTATTGGATTTGTTCGCTCATCTGTCTTTTAGTATTTGACACTAACCAGTTTTCGTCTCTGCCTTTCCCATGTCTTTCTTTTTGTATATCCTGGTTTTGACTCTGACTTGGAACTTGGATTTCCCCTTCGATATTAAAGTATCACCTCTTTTAATATCCAGCTTTGTTTCAGCCTTACAGTGACTATATATTTACAAAGAGACAATGTAGTTCATGAGGTAAAATATATTTTCTATTTAAGACATATTAAACAGAATTAACTAATCACTGCTTTCTGTTTTTATGAACAAATCTCAACTTTCATGGAATTGGGGTTGTATGTACATAACACTCATTTCACTGGTGAAAACACTCATACCCCCAAGAAAATTGTTTTTGCGGCATCCGCAGCCCCACATCAATCCAGGGCATAATAGAGAGTATTTGGTCCTCTATTACACTTAAGTGGGCAGCGACCTTCCAAACGTCAAAGCTGTCTAACTGGGGTAGCAGGTGCTTTGTTCTGTGTGGCATGTACGAAAACTCATCTGGGAGATGTCATTTTCCATTGTTTGGGGTTAATTCATAGACTCTGTTGTTTGTGGGGCTCATTGGGACATTCCTATAT
Source organism: Megaleporinus macrocephalus (assembly GCA_021613375.1). Classification (NCBI taxonomy): domain Eukaryota; kingdom Metazoa; phylum Chordata; class Actinopteri; order Characiformes; family Anostomidae; genus Megaleporinus; species Megaleporinus macrocephalus. The sequence continues at coordinate 32,775,921 of CM038713.1, forward strand.
ATGCTGCCCTCTCTTTTCTCACCTTTAACCCCACCACCTACTACACCCTGCCTCTGTACGTATAGTTGCTGTCCACCCCGTGATGTGCGTTGTTCAAACATGTTGCAAAGGCAGAGACCAAAATCATGGATTGATATACTCTTTGCGGGGAGGGAGTGGCTAAATTACAAAACAAAACATCTGTGGGTCTGCCAAAGGATCAGAACCACGCACTTACTACAGCTTTGTGCTCCTGCAGCCATTGAACTATCGAAAGCAAGGGGTGTAAAGTGAATAAGCAAATGCAGCACATGAATTAGTAATATGAAGGCATGTCTTATTTACCCGGTCCTCCAGCTGTGCCTTTAAAGTAGGAGTGACTGGTGCGGCCTCAGTGTGAGCAAAGATGCCCCACTGAGGGGGGGAAAGCTCATGAGCTCCATAGTATCCTCCTAAAATCATAGTTTTAGGACTGCGATTTTAGGACACCACTTTTAGGTCATGCTCCACCCAGTGCAGGTAGCAATACCTCAAGACGTTGCAGACATCACAACAGCTATGGGTCACTCATTTTCTCTCATTTACTGACCATATCGGGATTCCTTGTTGGGATTTTCGTTCATAACATCCCAGATTTAACTAAAATTTCAGTAGAATGAGAAGAAATAACAGTGTCAACGGTACATCAAAGACATCTTTGTATTGTGTTGTAGAGATATCCACTAAACCCCAGACCATCTTGTCTAATATCAATATGTGCCCCAAGAAGTAGCCCAGCATATTTGAACCACTTGTCAATCATGTTAAAAGTCCTATTTGCATTCAGATCATTTAAGGACAGGTAGCCAGTGATGGAAAGAGTAAAAGCAATGATGGCTGAATCTTTTGGCAAGTGACCACCGCAAGCCACTCTCGGAAAGAATCCATGTTTGGCAGCAAACATAAAAAAGAAGTGATCTAAACAGAATTAAGACAAAAGTTAACATTGGTGCTGCTTTCCAACCCTAGAGACACTACTGGTGAGTAAAGGCCTGAAATGTAATGCTGAACTTGCAACATTACTTCTAGACGGGTAAGTAAACAGCTGTTAAATCTTACTTGCATTTCCTTGTTTCTTAATACAAGTTACTATAAAATCCTGGTAAGAAATTTTCATCTAATTTTCACCCTACTCTACTCAAGACAGTTCAACTCAAATTTCTAGTATAACAATATACCAGTTCACAGTACACCCACCAGTCTTCTACAGGTAATGCAACAGTTTGTTTAATACGGGATGCAAATACACAGTGTCTTTCCTTTAGTGCTAGGTGGTTTAGCCTGATTTAGCCTTAAAATATGCTTAGGATGTAGGATAACTTCAGATTTAGTCATTGGAAATTGGCTTCCAATCAAGGCAACTGTTAAAAGTTTATGCACTTACATGCATTAATTTCCATCATAACCGGAACCTACTATTCTCAAGCTTACGGCACGCTATCCAAAGTTTTCATGTAGTTATTTTGCTGATAATTATTATAAATCAAGGATGTTTTCAATAAATTTAAGTCTAGACTTGTTATACTGGCCAGGAAGACTAACATATCCACGTTTTGTGGCCTGAGGGCTGAACGCTGAATATAATTTGCTGCGCACAGCCATTCCATATTTGGCCCACATTCAATTTGGCTCTGGTAGAACAGAAACTACTGATTTATGGAAAGAATTACAGACAATAGCCAACCCTCTCCAGAACTAACAATCAATAACTCATGATGTACCACCTTTAGTCACAGGCAGTGGTGGGGCTATGCGCATATACAAGGTAGGAAGGGGTACGAAGCAATGTAGTGGGTCCTACCATCTCTCCACACCCAACTTAGCATGTTTTGTCCATCATGAAGTCATAAAATTTTAATGTCAAGAGAAGGTTAAGGTTAGGGTAGTAGATCTTGTTAAGGGTTCAGTAAGTCTTCAGGAAACTAATGGATGCCTATGTAATGCATCCATAATTCGCAGAAATGAAGGTATGTGTGTATTTGTGGTAAACAAACCCCTAATTAGACAGTAATGCCAATCTGAGACTTGAATAACAGTGCAGAATAAAATAATTCAACCGATCTCTAACTCTGACGACATTGCGAATGCAGGCAAGACTATAATAGATAAGTGGAGGATCAGGTTTTGTTTATTTCTGGATCCTAAAAATGCAAAGTGCTCTGCCCTGTCAGCTACTTAACCGCTTCAACTTGATTTATTTTTTCTTTACTGAGCGAGCTGCACCCAAAAAATGCCCCCCCCAAGGCGCATAAAACTCAATTCGGCATTCGCACAAAATAGTAAACAGAAGTCTCACTCACTGAAACATCTCATATCGCATAGCATCCTGCTCTCGGTCTGTTTTCTGGTTTTCTTAATCTGAGCCATCTTTATCCATATTCTAACCTCTCTCTCTCTCTCTCTCTCTCTCTCTCTCTCTCTCTTAGTCACTCCCTGCCCCTTATCTTTATTGTCACTTGCCTTTTAATTAATGGAGTTTTAAGCTGAAGTTTATACTTGACTTAAGTGCATTAGAGAGTTAAAGAGAGCATGTTTCTAACTTTGTGTGTTATCATTTCTTTCTGATTTGCTGTGTGCTCTTCCTACATGTTCTGTCATTTGCGGGCTACTAGCTGACTGAGAGCTTCCGCAAGTGTAAGGCAATTAATTGAGATACATTCCAATCATGCAGTTGTCTTAGTGGCCGTGTAGAAATTCATATTCATAAGTTTGGAATCACTGTTTAAAAGTTTGTACTCAATGTTTTCCACAATTTGAAATCAGATAAGGGTATGAAATGTATTTAGCGCGCTGGTCCTTGCAAATAAAGTTAATAACTGTAATTTCCATCCATCCATCCATTGTCTTTCACTTTATCCCACAGGGGCGGGGGCTGGAGCCAGTCCCAGCATCATTAGGCAAAGGCAGGGTACACCATGGACAGTATACTAATTGTAACTTCTAGAATCTTAATACACTAATTCTAAGATAACAATTCTGAGATGCAAGGTTTTCTCATGACAGCAACAAAGCAGACGTACCGGGTGGGGTGGTGATAGAAATTCTATATTACCGACTCTCATTTCCACACCTTGTGCAATTCTACTCCAATCTGCTTGCTGACAACTCACAGAGCAAGGTGAGAAGTATCCACTTCCTCTGGCTGGCTCGGCTGCGTGCAGCGAACTGATTAGGGCCTTCCGTGCTGCCGCGCCGGCTGGAGGCGGGCACAGAGCGCATGCAGAATGAGGACTGGTTCTCCTGCCGAGAGGGGCAGGGGAGACTTCTGCACACAAAACGCGAACCGGTCCCCCTAATGAATTCCGCACATCAGTCCAAATGTGGGGCAGGTGGCAATGATACATATCAAAAGGGCTTCATTCTTTGGCTGATAGTCGATGTGGCGGGCCACAGGTGCTCCCCTCTTGAGCCCTTTTTGAAACGTGCGGTGGAGGGAGCGCTTCAGAGGCTAGACATCAGTCGTGTTTCATTGGAACCCCACTCTTCTTGTTTCTCAGTGATAGAAGACTTCTGATACTTTGTCGGTGAGCTTGCAAAGCGGCCCCTGATTGATGGGCCTTGAAGGTTACGGTAACGGAACGAAGCTTTCGCAGCTCTGGTTCAAATAGCCGTGCTTGGATCTGCGGCCCAATATTGAGTCCTATGAGAATATTGAGTTCTTACTATGGACCTTAGATTAGTTTAAAGAACGCTAACTTACAACCACTGCTGCGCTCTAACAAGTGGAGTTCTGGGGCAAAAACAGTCGGACTTTCCTTTTTCCTTCATTGATTTTGTTCTTTTTTCCTCCCTCTCTCTCTGTCTTTCTCGTTCTTTCTCTCTCTTTCTCTCTCTCTCTTTCTCACTTTCTCTCATTTCTAAAAACGGATTTGCACAGTGTGAAGCAGTTTGAACCCTCAGGACCCTCTGAGTCCCTCAGCTGTGAGGCAGGCCCAGGCTCTGCCATCTATAGCTGATGTTACTGTATCTAATTAAACGTGAGGGTAAGTGTTGGAAACTGCCCCAATTAGTGCTATGCCTCTTTCTGTGATGCTATGGGTAAGCAAAGCATGAGGCATGAGCTGTTTTCGCTCTTTGAAATTGGGGTAAAGTGTGCTCACTGGAGCACCTCTGTTCTCATGAAGGAGCAATTATTCGAGTGTGATTCAGGGAGTTTTCTGTGTTGTAGCAACAGAGCTCAGACTTCACTAATAGTCTTGGATTTAAAATAGAATGGGCAGATTATTAACATGGGATAAAACCTAACTTAGACCATCTATGTAGTTAAATAGGTTTGTGTGTTTTTAGATTTTAAATAGAACATGTATTTAGTAATTTTGTCATATTCACATATCAACATCATCAGTGAACTTTTATAGGACATGGACAGATATACTCTAAGGTTCTCTGACTAACTTTAAGTTTAAGTTGCAATAAAAGCTCTTTAATTAAGTTAAAATTATAGACAAATACAATGGAATTGACATTGATTTTGAAGCATTTCTATTGGTCCTTTCCATCATGGAATTTTTACATATTGTAAACAGCAGCTGACATGTTCAAATGATGAAGAAAACTGAAAAAAACGTCAAAAAATGGGGAGACGTGTTCTATTGGACAGCGACGATATGAACAGTTGTATGTTTTGTGTCTCTTTATTGATCACTTTAAATAAACATCTACAGTGCAGGCTAGAATATTAATAATTTTTAAAAATTATAATCAATACAAAATGCCCAGATTATTCGAATGTGTTAAGTTACTGTTTTTTCACACTCTTGGTGGCTTTAATGTATCACTTCACTTAAATGTAAATAACTCAACCAGCACAAGGCTCAGAAAAATTGGCTCAAACAAACCTGATTAAATAAAACTTTAATTTCCAAGGTCGTTCTAATTTGCCTGTCAAGTTTGCAACATGCACAGCCATGGCTTCCAACATTAGGCCTTACATTGTAGAGATTCCATTTCATCTGATTGTCAGAAAAAAAAGTGTTACACACAGGAAATGAAATGTTGTAGTTTGGTTAGTGCAGTAGTTTCCTGAGGTTATCAGCTAATCCTGCTGGACTAGCTGGACTAGACATTACTCAAGCTAGCCAACTTTCTATACAAATGACTGTTTTAAGTTGTGTATCATCTTTTCCTTGTCAGATCATCTTAAACTGAAAGTTTTATAGTGAGTAACAACTTATTTTGTGTTGAGGTCAAGATCAAAAGCAAGTAGCTGGTATAGGTAACATTAACTTTATTTAATTTAACTTTATTTTTCCTGTCCGTGTCTGTTTTGACATGTTGCTTCTGTGTTGATCATCACAGTGTCTCACTGTGAACCAGCCAATCAGAGCAGAGCTTGTTTAATTATTTATGAGCTCACCAGAAGAGGGAAAACAAGTAGTTTCATCCTAGGGCCAAATCATAGGTTTGCTAATGAAATATAAAAAAGCATCTGGATGTTTTTCTCCTTGGCCAAGGTTACATTTTACTTACTTTTATTTTTATTAAAGATGAAAAATGAATCAATTAAGCATACTATGGCACCTTTAACAGAACTTACTTGTGTCTTATGTTTCAAGTTCAATTCAATTTAATTTGAAATCTATATGTATAAAAATATATATATATAAAATTGCAGGGAAGATACACACAAACACACATATATTGCCTGTAATGTTATCACTCACAAGAAGGAAATGATATTTAGCAGGTAGTAATATTGCAATGAGTTCATATCCTTAAGAGATGATATAATATATAAGAAATTTGATCAGCTCTGTTCTTTCTGCCAGTTTTCTTGGAGGCACAAATCAGGCACCATATTACATGTCTATTGAATCTACAGGAGAAAATGATTTGGCAAAGGCAGTGCCAATTACTGTACACTAAGCCCAGGTGTGCCTGTTAAAATGAGAAACCACCAGCACATTGCTTAGATTTATCTTTTCAATTTGGACCACAAACTCTTTCCATCTGCAGCTTGCTTCGGCTGCCCCATCAAAAGGAAAACATTCATTTATTCTGTATTATCATGGAAACAAGATAACGCAATGCATGGTGGTTGCAAATTTGAAGAGGTGCTGGGGTGTTAATAACTGTTTTTTTTTCTAGTAGTAAACTCACTGTGTCATAGAGGGAAAAAAACATCAAAAACATAATCATCCACATGCTAGCTAAATTGTTAGTTACGGTGTGGCTGGTCACGCATATCACCTTTAAACTTGGCAGACAGTCTCATGGTGAATTAAATATATACTGACACCCCTCTGTGCTTCTCCATTCCTTATAAGGTCCCATGCAAGCATTTTCTTTGCTACAGATATTTCATCCATCCAGTTTATGCTCAAATGGAAATATAGCCAGCAGCAGCACGTTTTCCATCCCTCTTATTGTAGCTCGGACAAAGGGGCAGCGATGGAAATCTGAGGAATGCAGAGAATTTTTCCAATCCAGGTCCCTGATTGTAGATCACATCACATTCAGTTTGTATTTTGTGATGTTTTATTTATCTGTTGCTTTCACACCCTCATGAAACCTGATTGATGGATGGTGGATGGGGCTTGTACTTTAAATGTCTGGTGATAAGACAGGTAGAAGATGATCTCCATGGTTTATAATGACTTCTGCACAGTTGGCATGATGTTTCACAACCAGTGAAACCAGTGAAAGAGAGGTGGTTCAAGTTAGCAGGACTGGTGCTGAATTCCAGGTGCACTGTAAAACAATCAGTGTTACTGTGCAGGTACATTCTTTGTTCATTAAGTTACAAAGTATGTAAATATTTCCTCAACGATACAGCAATGGTTTAAGGGTTCACTAGACCGAATTTGAGTTAGAATGGCTATAGTGGGTAATACATCTGGTCAGCTTGTTGGAAGTAATGGGAAATACAAACAGAGCAGAGTAAACCAATATATGCTCAGTAATGGTAATATACTGTTATGTTTTGGGAAGTAATATCAAATGTTGTTGGGGGGGGGGGGGGGGGGGATTTAGCCCATATGCCTTTAAGAATATGCAGTTTTTCCTGCTACTGCAGAGAGAGGCTTCTGCTTCATCCACACTATGGCTCCCAGTTCTCCTCATTTTATGTTAGGTTTAATTTTACTGCATGAAGCAATAAATGCTGCTGTGCTTAGGAACCCACCTGGCTTCATTGTGAGTATGCGGCAGTGATAATGTATGCTAGCATGGCTGGGTACCTCAGAGCTGCTAGCCCTGACTTTATAGTAAAAAAGTTTCTCTTCTCGACGTCCATGGAAAACAGGATCGAGGTATTTGTGTTCATTGTCATCTTTTCTAATAAGATATGGTGGATAAGTGGTTCTATGCTGACCATACACTAAAAGACTTTTAAAAGACTCTGAAAAGACGTTTAATAGATCAAAGTCTGACACCCTCTCACATCTAAATCACATATTTTAGTCACAGACTAGTCAAAGGCTATGAGTTTGAAAAGACTGTGGATCTTTCAAAGTCACTATTTACAAGGCTACTAGATTCCTTTTGCGATTATTTCCCATTTATATGATTGAAGCTAGCAATATTCAGCTAACGAAGGGTTCGCTGGTAGGCTAATTGTAAACACTGTAGCCCTGTTCGGCTGGGATTTTGAGGGCTTCAGCGATTTCTGTCCACCTTTTTTCCTTTTCCACCCTGTGGTGGTATAAATGTGAAGACACATCAAAGAGGCACTCTTGCTCACTGCACAGCTCCACCAGTTTCTCCTCCTTTTGTACAGTCCAGGAGAACCGCAGTTTTCAAACCCTTACCGGACTCCCCTCAATGTCTAACTTCTTTACCCGCCAGACATTCCTGTACTTGCCTTCTGGTATCCTGTTTGATGGTGAAAAGAGCTCTCCTATTGATTGTCGGCAATGTTCACATCACTATTTGCGTGAGCTAAGACTTAAGACTTATGATAATATTAAACACAGTTTATTTTAACGGAACCCTAGGATAAGAAAAAGACAGACTTAAACCTGCAGTCTTGACCAATAGATTTATTAAATAGTTTTAAAATAGTTTTTCAAATAGTTTATTGACTTAAATAGAAATGTAAGTATGTTTTTTTCCATTGCATCATTTTGGGCATATGAGATTTTGTTTTGACAGCAGTGACATATAGTGTGCAGATATACAGTTACGTTGGAACCAAAACCTTTCATCTCTGATGACACATGTCTGATGAAAAATGTAAAAAAAAAAATATATAAAAAAACAGGTTTTTCTTCTATTGGAGAGGAATTGCAGGGGAAAACTCAATAAATACAGTAAATACTCAAAATGTGTTTATTAGGCAGTACTTACAGCTAAATCATATACAGGTACAAAAATACTCTACAAAAAATACAAGATGGTTTAGTAAGAGCACAGCAGATAAGAGTGGATAAGTACTGATGACATAAGTATAGAAATTGCAGTCAAGTGGCACAGTTACTGGCACAGCTACACTGAAATTCATAGTATGAATGTACATGCCATCATGTTGGTAGGCAGCTTAAAGCTCACTTGGGAGCACAGTGGTTCTTAATGCCAAAAAAGCCATAAACGCTTCATCAGAGGCAGTAAAAAGCCATTTTCCTTCAAAATATTTAGTTTAAAACCAATTATTAATGCAAATTAACGGATACATTTAAATGTTTTATTTTTTAAGTAAAACATTTATTTGATTTGTTGCCGTAGTGATAATGAAAGCTGAAATCTGGATTTCCTGCTGTTTTATCACTGCCGCGTCCCAAACTGCATACTGGCACGTTCAATAGTGTATGGGGTTTGGCACCAGTGTTAGATCAGCCAGTGAGACATATTCAGCAGTCCAGCACCCCCAGTGACTGATTATAGCTCTGCTGTGCTGCTCATTACCTGCGTATTGAACTTTCCAAGCCAAAGTTCACGGTATTTTCAGTTAAGAAAAAAATAAATGTAAATATTATATTAACTTTACATTATTACATATGTTTATTATTAAAGAGCTTTGGCGGATTTGGTAGTTTCTTAAAAGATCTGTGGTGTTGGGAGGTCCTGTCTCTGGAGATGTGCAGATGTACACTAATATAAATGATCTTCTACTTGTAGCTTTTCTGGAGATTTTATGCAAAGTGTCCACAAAATGTAAGTCATTAGCAGGTGTACATAGTCTCTCCACACACTGCAATCAGTGCGTAGCATTAATTGTGACATTGTTTGTGACACACCTTACCTCTGGTTATCTCTAAAGCCAGTGTCTAGCCAGCTTCCCGTTTAATCCAGTAACGGCATTCTCTCCACAGCAGGGTCCTGCCGTCCTCCCTGGGGTCATCGAGGCCGCTGGACTGGCCGGTCTGCCTGAGCACCTTGTTTCACGTTTCTACCCCTTTTTAAGTTAATAAAGCCTTGCATATGGATTGTAACACAATGCCCGAATCGTTACCACACCTATATGTCACTATAACCAGACAAACTAATATATCCTTTATAATACATTAGAAACAAGACTGTTTTGTATTAATGTAGCACAGCCTGGTAGCTTTCATTTCCGTTGCTATGTACACAAATATTTCGAATAAAAAGTGACTTGCAATTACTACAGATTTAAACATTACATTCTTTCTATACCATAAATTACAGTGCTGCTTGTTTTAATGGTCTCACAGGAGCACAGATGTTTCAGGATAGGCCTTCCTCAGATTGCTAACTACATTGTAACCACCAATCAACTTAATGGTGCTAAGTGCTGCTCATTACGCAGACACACCCCTCCAGTATTTTTTTTTTTGCCTGTACCACAAAACCTAGATCTGTAATGATGTCTGTAGGCCTTAGACTTCAGGCAGACAAGGACTGCAAAGGATTTTCCAAGAATTAAAAACAACAATTGAATTAAATATTTATGTATATTCGCCCCTAATAACAATAGAAAAATAGAAAACATTTTATAACAAACCTTTTGGTCTCATGCGTTTGTGCTCTACCAACAAGATATCATCAAATCTACCACATGTGTGTCATGATCAGATGTTCACCAACCTTTTGACCAACCTCATCCCAGCACCACGGACAGCGCTGAACCCTGATTGAATTTGAAGCTCTCATTAAACAAAAGATAACCCCTGGTAGCGGGGAGGTGGGACCGAGTCCAGATTTGTGGGATAAGCACCGAAATAGAAAGTCTAATGGAGTTAAATTACAAGTCCTCCAGCGGCTTAACTTTTCTTCATGGAGTAAGAAGAGGCTCGGAGCGATATCTATAAAAGTATCTCAGTCATTGTGGACAGGAACCGGTGGGATTGGCCGGTATATTTCCGATTCAATTAAGTGCAAATTAAAATAAAACAATATTAAAATTAGATTCGAGTCTGGGGTAGGAGTCATTAAAGCTTTGGAGTGCGTGCCACTGCAGAGATGACTACGCTCGCCCGAGCCTTTCCCTAATTAATATTATGTGTTCAGGGAGCAGCCGCGCTGCCAGGGGAGATGAGGTTCAGGGAAGATTTTCGGATTCTTTATCCTGTGCCTCCACGCAGTTCCACTGGATGGTGAGGCTTTGAGAGAGGACTGTGTGTGTGTCTCAGGGGCGACAGGAGGGGGAGGGGGTTGGGAAAATAAGGGGAACAGAGGTGCGAGTCTTATCTTCGTCACACATTCCTATATCCCCGTCTCAGATCCGTGAAGGTCACGATTGACACTGCGGGCTGTGAAAAAAAAACCCCACTCGCTTTGTCTGTCATCAATAAAGTCCCCAAAAGGTGAATGGATTCTGGGTGACCAATAATAACTGACTCCTTGCACTGAGTTATTGACTCGAAGCTGTTTTTGAGCACTCATAATGGAGGTCTTAAAGTCTTTCAGATTCGTCAAAAGACAGAGGGGATTGATTGCCGATCTGCGCTCGAGTGCTCAATAGCTTCTGTCTCCATGACTATGGCCGACTAGACGCTTTAGAGTCGTACTTTACAAGAACTTTCTAGATGGAGAAATCTACACCTATTGACATGATAGGGGGCTTGTTCTCCTGTGTCAAATCCTAGATGAGTCACGGGAATTGGGCGACTTTTTTCGAGTCAGTGTGCGTGTGGCCTGAATGGGTGGGTAACCTATGGATTCTCTGTAAAAGCCTATAAAAGAGGCCATGCTCCCATTTCATTTGCATGCAGGCCAGGGAGGAATACAAACGTTATGAAGCATAGCAGAGTGGAGCTGGAATTCACTTTCAAGAGAGATGCATTTGTTACCGCATACAATTTATGATCTAAACTGTTATGGCTTGCTTTCTGATTTATGCCAGATTATCCTGGTTTCTTCAGCCTTGAGAAGAAAAAGCCACTAATGTACCACAGCTGAGGTCTGTGGAAGATGCTCAAGAAATCCACAAGACAGTCCTCTTTCTCTGTGCTGATATGAATGAAAATGAACTGCCGTATTATTTAGTATCCAAACTGGTAACCTTACAGGTGAAAGGGTTTCCAACTGTTTACGCCTCAGTCCCATCATAAGGTGACTGATCCCTTGTAATGCTTCAGCAATCAGTGACCAGCAGTCCAAGGAGCTGGTTTCCTAAAAGAGGTACTATTTGCTGACAGTGTACTGATGTACTGATGTTGCTCAAATGTAGCAGGTTATCTATTAAGCTCTTGCATGCAGATATGCACGAGGGCACCTTCTAATTAGCACATGTCTAGTGTAATGTAAACACGCGACTGGCTCGTGATTTTTTTTTTTCATAAAAGCCGTCAACCAAGTTGTCTAATCCTTTTTTAACATTCACACATTGACTCATTAGTTAAAAAAATCATAAAATAAAAATTATTTTAAAAAACTATTTACCAAGAAAGTAGGAGAGTTTTTTAACATTGGAAGTAATTACTTGGAGATGAAAGACATATATTTAAGGTTTTGAAATTGGAATAAAATAAGTCATTTTTTTTTATTTCTGCATTTAAACACCTTCATTGCTGGATATTTTTGTAATTGGTTATATTGCTATATAGTTTTTTTATATAGTATATAGTGCATATCATCGCTGTCCAAGGAAAATGTGTATTTTGCCAATTTTAAGTTTTCTACATCATTTGAAAACGCCAACAGCCATTTACACTCTTAAAAGTAAAGTACGTTTTTTGTCTCTCCTGTAAAGTTGCAATTTTGGAGATACTACTTTTTCATTGGACAGCGCCGATATGGTTTTTTTTGCCATGGTTTCTCTATTTAATGTATCTACCAAATGGTTCATCTTGGCTAAGTGAAGTTTCTCGTAGACACCCCCTGCAGGAATTGTGGATTCCTGTGTCTGAAACACCTCAGAGGGTGTAGTTTATCTGTATATAAGCAATGTGCTGTGTAAACTAAGGTTAGATTACTTTAGAAGGAGAGTGCACGCAATAAACTTCTTTTTTGGAAAACTGAAGAACCCAACGATTCTCACTAAACAGAAGACAGCAGACTGTAGGGATGAGCTGAACTTGTTCCGTGTTCTCTCTCTCAGCACAAACAACAGTAGCCTTGTTAGCATCTAATATAAGATAAGCATTTTACAGGTACTTAACAGCACAGTCTTTACAATAAATAGGTGTTGCATTATAATAATCACAGAAAACTCCTATGAATGTATATGCAATGAGACATAAAAGCGCCAGAGAGCAATAACTGCCCCTTTTCTCATATAAGAAGTGCTGAAGCCTCAATGTGCATATTTAATGTATAAATTTGCCCCCTAATGAAGTAGAGTCGGCCTTGATCTCTTGAGGTGAATAGAAAAGTATTGCCCCCTCTCCTCCCATCTCTCAGCTCAGTGCTAGCTAGCATGCAGACGTTCTCCTTTAACCATGCTGAGCTGTCTAGCAACGCTGCATTAGCTGCAGTGTGAACACATTTATGTTGTTTGGTCCATTTCTCTTTAAAATGATGGGAACTGAAACTTTGATTCCATAAAACATAATAAAATGTTTTGTTCTGATAATATACAGTACATAGAATTATTAGACAATTTTAATGTATCAGTTGATACATAGTCTGGCTTTTTGATTAATATATATTGATTTATTTAATCATTTTTTGGTACACTTTGGTCTACTTTTACTCCTCGTTTGGACCCAACCTGTTAAAAGCAACAGCGTGAAGTGACTGAAAGATGTCCTACATAACGAAGGTCTATGAACAGTTGTGTAACGCCGTATGACTCACTGCCGACTGTCTGGGTGACCTTCAAGTGTAATGAATCTTGGGAGAATCTCCTTTTTAGCACTTCACGCACTTGTGCTCGATTCACTTAGCGGGCTGAACAATTAGGAGCGTGAGCCGTGGTTGTAAAAGGGTGCTTGACAAGACAGAGCGGACGGCGTCACTTGGCACTTTCCGCGGAGCAATCCCCTGCGTGGCGGACCAAGGTTGTTCCGCTTCGGGTGGGTGTGAAAGTGCGAGCAACATGGGTCACTGCTTAATTGATCGTGGAGTTTTCCAGGGAGGCAGCGTTCAATCAACCGGGTGCCGCATGACAGTTTTAGCATGCAGCAGCCGCTATCAAGGACAAACATGTGGCTTTGTTTGCCCAGCACGGGCCGCCCGCACGGCTCTCTCAGCAAGACAGCTGAGCTCAATGCCCCCTGGGTGAAACACACTCTCGTTTCTTGTTTGCCTACTTTGAGGATCCTGGAATACATTCTCCTTTAGAATTTGCAGGCATCGACTGGAGGGGGGCGAGGGGGAGATGCAAACTACGGTATCTTTTCTTATCTCTCGTGCTGACAAATTTACACCACTGCTGAGTTATCTTGGGAAGAAGAAGGGACAGAAGGAACTTGATTTAATTTCACATTGCTCTGTCACCAAGAAAAGGAAAAATAATAATAAAAAAAAAGATTAGAAGACTAAGACTATCTCTCTGACCCTGCTGCTGCCAGTTTCGACAACTTGCCTGCAAACAGGGCGATAATATTACATTTCCCCTCACTTAAGAAAAGGCCCGGCCAGGGGTTTAGAGCCGGTGGGATTTGAGATTCATCCGCTGGGCCCTCAACGAGCTGAGCCTGGAGAAAATTGACTGTTACTCCAGGTCACCTGAGAGCTCTTCTGACTATACCTGGGGAGATGAGGCTTAACAGAGAGGGGTTGTGGTAACAGTGGGGTGGGCACTAGGTAAGGGAAATAGTCTCTCCTTGTGGGCACTCAGGCTCTGTCCTCTGGTTGCCACCGTGTTGCGCTGGAGGGGGAGCCTTCGTGCTGAGAGCTTGATGGAACCCTGCCATATGGCAATAATGTGGACTCAGGCCCCACCGGAGAGCCAGGTGTGGACTGCGGCAGAACGAGCTAATGCACGCCATAGCACTCGGTCTCGCTGCGCTGACTCCAACAGCTGTGGAGTGGCGAGCCAGCCATGAGGAGACTGCCGCGGGGACATGAGTGTTTGATTAGGGAAACTCGAGGCAGCCTACTTAACCACCACATTTGGGGGGAAGATTCGCACTTCAGATTGGGCAAGAGCTTGCTAGGCAGCATGAGAGAGGAATCACATTCAGCGTCTTTGATGCAGATGCCTGACAAGTGGTGGATTGTGATGGATGGAATTTGGTCGGATAGCTGCTGAGGGGTATATATTTGAACCTGGTATGGGGCACGGTTGAATGGGTGGATTTAGAACATGCTACACATGTAATTTTGTGTAAATTTCATGCACAGTAGCCATTTAATGCAGCTTTCTATCTTTGCATCACATTCTTTCTCTGTAATCATGCAAATGACATACATTTAAATGTATAGGAGTTATAAAACTAAATACTAACCACTTCACGTCAGCACTGTTCCAAATGGCACACTCACCGTCATTTTGCCATTGAATGGAGTGCTTCCCAGTGCTCACTATGCATCCTTACTATGGCCTTTAGTGAGTTTACTCTGGAGTGGCATTACCCAAAATTTTATGTATATTTCTTAATGGTATTATACTTAGTATATATATATATATATATATATATATATATATATATATATATATATATATATATATATATGTGTGTGTGTTATTTTTATTTATTTGAATTTTGTTTATTTACTGTTGTTTTGTTTGCCATGTATGGCCTGACATGATGTGCAATTCATAAATAAATTTAAAACTTGAAATTTGAGTTGTGATTCAAATGATTTTGTTTGTAATATATATTATATATAATAAATTATATATTTTTGTTGTCCAAAGAAATGTGTTTAAAACACGACAGCTGCTCTTTATATCCTGTGTTTCATTATAAACAGACCAACAAAAAAAGCTCCAAAATCACTTAGAATAAAACCTCTTTACATTAACTTCCATTAAAAGTAAAGAACATTTTTTCCTCTCCTGTAAAGTCACTATTTTGGGGATACTTGTTTTTCTTTGGACAGCAACAATATCTTCTTGTTGATGTATAGCTTTTTTTTGGCAAATGTATAGCCTGCACAATGAACAAGTCAGTTTGAATAAACACATTTTAACCAAGCACTCTTAAGGTCTATTACCATCTGTACATTGTGGATATTACATATTTGTGGCTTTGGTTATTTATTAACTCACCCTGGACCATACAATGAGTTCTTTTTAATTTAAATTTCCATTTTATCATGTTTATTAAAATAGATTCAAGACTATCTTCATTCCTCTAGCCACAAGAGAGTCTGCAGAAAGAGGTTAACAATGGTACTACTTGAATTTTAGCCCATCATTCCCAATAATAACTGAAACAATAAAGCTATCACTCATAATGCTCTCAAAACTCCCATAAGCTTGTATTGTGTTTTGGAATTACAATATCAAATTTGCTGGAGAGGGAATTTGTTAGTCAGTAGGTTTATCATTTTCATAAATTATCAACTCCCACAGTGCGAATATTAATACCCAGAAACCCTGATGACATTTAACAGGGGAGACAAAGTAGATCCAAGATAACAGTCATCTCAGAGCTTTCTTAGCCGTCCTTGGAGTATAAACCCAGCATTACAAATGTTTGCGTTTGTTTATCTTCTTCAAATGGGGTTATGACCTCAAAGTCTACGTCTGGCCAGAAAATTGGTCTGAGGCTCCTCTGCTGGGGCAGCAAAAAAAAAAATAAGATCAAACCCCCGAGAGCGAGGGGCCACAGCGTGACAATCACATTATGCTACACCTGCAGAGACAGCCAATGTTTTACGCAGCGTCCGACCAACCACCTCCCTCTTTGCACATCTGGCGCGGTGCTCAGAGCTGAACCCCTGCGCTCAGCTTGATAGTGTTACAGTCACTGCAGACGAACTTCTCACTGTTTACAGAGGGGTATACAAATGTGATGGATGGTTTCTTTCTCTTTTCTTCAGGTTTCGGAGGGGTACAGCACAAGCACATACAAGCCAAGGAAACTGAATCTGAGCAGTCGATTTTTTCAATCATTTATTCTAATGACATTTTTTGCCCTCATAAAACTAGTTAAATTACTTATTACCACATATAGTAATATTTCTAGGTTGTATGAACAGAGCTCTTTTTACAATGTAGGACAATGTTGCAACACCTGGTGGAGGTCCTAAGAGCCAGAGAAATTGAGAGCACACGAAAATAATGGTAATTGATTTCAAAATGTACTGAAATACAGGGTGTTATGTCGCCTCTTCAACAACATACAACTTTTTATTGTAGTCTTTGGGAAACTGGAGATAATAAACACATTTAGTATTCCAGTGAATGGTTACCCCTTTAGGAAACTGGGGATGTGAATGCGAGAATCACAAGCCTACTCAACTGTTGTCTTCCCTGAGGTGTCCATTGGTTAGTTTTGTAATCAAATGACTAGCAACTACTAAATAGATACAGCAAAAGTGCATACAAGCCAAGGAAACTGAATCTGAGCAGTCGATTTAGTCCATTTTCAGGCAAGATAGATTAATTTTCAGCCTTTAGGTACAGCATAGAAAAATCCCAAACAGAAATTTACACTAAAGCCTCAACAACAAAGCAAAATCTTTTTTTTCGGCAGGCTATTTATTCTATTCTTTCAGACTTGCTTTAAGTTCTTAAAGGAAATCTGTTAAGATCATTTTCCACAACTCTGAAGTTCAACCCTAGAAGTTGGTTGGATTTGCTTTTTGCAATTCAAGCAATCATAAAAATGCATTGAACAAGGTTGAGGTCTGAACTATGGGGAGGCTAGTCCATTATTCTGGAAACATAAGCAGCCTATTTGTAAAATTCATCGTTTTCTTTCTAAAGAGTTGAGTTTGATTTTCTCTTAAAGATGAAAGCTTTAAGTACTCTTTATCTGATGGTGACAGATTTGCTTCCCTAACAGGTCTTGCATGCGTGTTGATGTACTCTATATCTCCTGTTTTGGAAACTCAATTACTTTTCATTCGACCTTCCCCTTTCCTTGTTTAGACGGACTGTCTTATATATAATCTCCTCAAAAATAGCTCCCGATAATGTATGATTGTACTGAATGGCTATTTTCACTAGAAGTAAAATAATGAAAGGTGGTCTCTGCTTTTTACATAGTACTATGTATGGGCTCTTATAATGGATCATATGCACAATACTTCATATGCAACTCAATCCATAATAAAAGATTTCCTCTCCTCTTTATGAACACAAATGTAGTATTGATTGACAGTTTAGAATCTGCACTTCTGACAGAATTCCTCTGCATGTTTCAATGAGCTGAGTAAGAAATAATTCATATCAAATTATATTATGCTTTTGTTCTCACTATGGCTTCTGAGCAGTAAATCTACTATGAATTCCCGTCAGCAAAGCAAACGTGAGATGAAATAAAAGATGACCTGGAGGACAGCTTCTGGGTACGGATGTGATCATACACTTCTGTATGGGAAGTATTAAAGGCGGTCTTGACATCAAGTCTGACAGATGCGGTTTGTATATGTGTAGCTTTTATATACACTAGCTATGCATTCTGCAGTCTGATTAGAAAGACCTATTATAAGGGCACTGGATGACTAAATGTCTTTTGATCTTTGAGAAGATGAAGGAAATTCAGGTCTTACATCAGGTGTGCTACACATTTCCGGTGCTCCATGTTCATTAAGAAAAGCTGAGAGCTAGCTAGCAGTAATGAGTAGCAGCATGTGAAGTGGCATGATGTGTAAATCATGGGATCTTCTCTCAGGAACAGTTTCTGGAAACAGTTCTGCTGCATAAATGCCAGCTTTCTCAGCACAGGATACTGTTAGTAAATATTAAACATGAGCCATCCAGTAAACAGCAGTGTGCACATGTACTGCAGAGTCTACCTACAAGTAATCTTCCCAGGTATGTGCCCTAATAACCACTCGTAAACAGCTAGGACTTGTGTGTGCCCGTTTAAACATGAGCAATAAGACTTTTATGGCTGTTGCTACCAAAATTTTGAAACAGCTATGGCAATACAGTTCGCCTTCACTCCAGGCCGATTAATTCAATACAAGAAGTAGAGTGTTCTACAAATCTGATTAATAAATTAAGTAAGAGTTAGACCGAGCCAGGACCTGGACAACTCAAGGCCAAGTCAGTTCTTTGACTTTACAGTAATAACACTACTATTCAAAAGTTTGGGGTTGCTAGTCTTTGAAGATACATGTACAAAAACAATTCTACAAGGAATCTATTTTCTTAGTTTCAAATAGTCTGTAGAGAATGACAATGTTTTAGATGAAAATCGGAGCTGTAAGTGATTTTCAAATAGATCAATTACAGATAATTGAGAAAGCTGTACAGTATTGTGAAAGAACTTCCACAGACTCCCCATGTTTCAAAATCAATAACCAAAGCTCACTAATTAAACAGATATTCACAGCATTTTTGTGACATTAAATTCCAATAAACAAAGAATGATAGTGTATTATCTAATAACACCTCCATATTTTTACCCCATATATCATCCCCCAAATATTGTAAGCTATGAGGATATTAATTTATGTTTTGGTGTCTAGTTAATAACATTTGAATCTGCACCGTGCTACTGAATAACAATTATTATGGTAACATTAAATTAAATATATTTATTTATACATGACAGATACTATACCAATAAATAATTTAACCTATTAAACAATCTTAGCTTTATAAAAGCTGGCAAGACGAAAAACTGTTGGCAAACCTGGAAGATATTTGTATGTCTCATCTTCTTCATCTTAAAAAATAAAAAAATATTACAAAACAAAATGTTTTATTGTGACTAGATTCTGACTGAAGAGAGCTTTGATCTATGCTACCACTCATTTTCCTTTAGTAATAACTCATACAGTGTAGATTGAAATGCTATAAACACCAATACTTCAACCAGATTGAAAAACTGCCTCATTGGTACAACCTAAAAAAATAGTTAATGTTGTAACAAGCAACTTTAATTAAACTCAAAACAAAACATTAATTGAAAAATCGTTCATTTGATCTTCTTATTTTAGGTTGAATAGTTCAATTAAAATTAGTTTGATTGAAAGATTGAAAACCACAAAAACACCATTCACTGTGCAATACTTTATTCACAGACCAAGGCAAAACTTTTTTCAATGTTTTTCCCCATAAGTAATTAACATTATAAATGTTATTATTATTTTTTATTGAAAGTTTTATTTTAAACACCAAATCTAACACTACTGGGAAATATAGGCATCAGTTGTGAATAAATGTAACATTAATGGGAGACATATTACTGATAAAGTTAGCTGGTCTAGTCTTACTAATTTTACTGAATCATTTATTTAAATGACATTTTCAGCCTTTATAGAACTAATTAAATTGCTTGTTATGACATGAAGTAATATTTCTCAGTTGTACCAACAGAGCTCTTTTTACAGCGTAGGACAATGTTGCAACATCTGGCGGAGGTCCTGAGAGCCAGAGAAATTGAGAGCACACTAAAATAATGGTAACTGACTCTAAATGTACTGAAATACAGGGTGTTATGCTGCCTCTTCAACAACACATGACTTTTTATTGTGGTCCTTGGGAAACTGGAGATAATAAAAACATTTAGTATTCCAGCAAGCACATTGCTAGCCCTCAGGAACGCGGGAATCACAAGGCTCCTCACCTGTTGTCTTCCCTGAGGTGTCCATTGGTTAGTTATGTAATCACATGACCAGCAATAGTGAAGATAAAGCCTAAAGTGTCATTACCTGGCAGTGAATTTGGCAAGCTGACTATTTGAGAACACTGTGCACCTCCTATTTGGCATAGCAGAGTAGATAACAAAATAACTTAATTACTAATAGAAATTATGTGACTCAGAAATCTGATTCGGCAACATTTTCTTTTACAGTGTCTTAGGTTTTAGGTTTTAACAGGTTTGAAGTATAAATTCCAAAGTACTATGTAATTATTTTAACTATTTAAATTTTAGATATTAACTGGATGTGATACAAACTCTACAGAATAAAGTATTATTTAGTTCTTTTTATTATTTAAAGAACCAGAGATCAGGTAAAATACCAGGTAATAAAGTATTAGGTAATAAGTAGGCTGTGCATGAGAAAGTACAAAGAGTCGTTTATTGTAGCTATAGTGTATGTAGATGCTCATTATCTAGAACAAAAACTGAACCTGGGCTTAGATAGCTATTATTGCATTATGGGCTAAATAACTTTTTTTGTAGGGATTATCTTGCTTAATCACGCCGTGTCCTTTATCTGCTGAGTATCTGGAACCTGTTAGTTATTTCTATGACATTCAGTCACACTGTCCCCGAACTTAGCATCTTATTACCTAAACTAATTATCTAATTCTTTGAAGGTTGTAAGTCACATTTAATACCTAATACTTAGAGAACCATAAAAGAAAGCCTTATCATTTATTCTATTCTCTGCCTCTTTCGCTCTCCCTCCCTCTCTCTCTTGTTCTTTCTCTTCCTCTATTACAATGTGTGCTTCTCATTTCCAGATAACAGTGCAGTGAGGAAAGCAAATGTCACAAAATTATAGCATGGGCAACGCTTATCTGAGACAGTGTCACACCTTACACCACTGATACTGGGCATCAGTATAATGTCTGAAAGCAATGCCGGAAAAAAGCATTAATGTAAGCAGACACAGCTACAATATGAGATAGCTTAGCTGCACTGTTTTTTTTTTACTGTTGGTTGCATATTACACTGATCATAATATCTTAACAAATTACATGACACGTAAGTAACTTCAGTGGTTATTTAAAAAAACTAGCTGTTTAATAGTGATTAAGTGTCCACATAGACGTTCTCCCAGCAGTAACCCGCTTAGTCAAGAGGCCAGTGAACCTTTCTTTTTGTAATCCAGGCATGATGTTGTAAAGCTGCTGCCTCTCCCTGGAAAATACTTATATCAGGACTACTATGATACAATATCAGGACTGCTTAAAGTTACCCTAACCAAAAGAACAGAAACAGTTTTTTGGCATAAGGACTGTATAAGTTCAATCTACAGTTCCACTACAGCTAAACTATTTTAAAAAACAGTATAATATACAATAACAAGTATTATGTCATGATCTAGTTTAACAGCAAGGCATTTGTTGACATAGTAATAAGCCAGATATGTATAAAATCATAGTTAAATATGATGCTTTCTATTAAGCCATTCCAAATCCTAACTCTTAAATTTTAGTATTTGCTATTTTAAATGTATATCTGTAATTTATTTTCAGTTACATCCAAGAGATTAATATTTGTTGTTAGTCTCATGTTTTAATAATAATAAAAAAACTCACTGTCCCATGTTTGCATGTCACTACTGAAGCAAGTTTTAGTTTTAGTTCATACATGGAAACACATTTTTGCATTTGTTTTGCATTCTCTGCATCTCTGTCCTTAATGGCCTCATGTTAGATTTCATTGTTTTTAAGTACAAAACGCTATTAAGCGTAATTAGTGAACATTATAGTTAATAGATTCAACATAATTATGGTATAGGTTCCTTAATAAGGTATCAGTTCCTTAACATGACTAATAAAGGTATAGGTTCCTTAATAAGGTATCGGTTCTTTAATATGACTAATTAAGATATAGGTTCCTTAATAAGGTATCGGTTCCTTAACATGACTAATTAAGGGTAAGGGTCCCTAATAAGGTATCGGTCCCTTAATATAACTAATTAAGGTATAGGTTCCTTAATGAGGTATAGGTTTCTTAACATGACTAATTAAGGTACATGTTTCTTAAAAAATATAGGTTCTATAATATGACTAATAAGGGTATAGGTTCCTTAATAAGATATAGGTTCTATGACATGACTAATTAAGATATAGGTTCCTTAATAATATATAGGTTCTCTAACATGACTAATTAAGGTTTAGGTTCCTTAATAAGATATAGGTCCTATAACATGGCTAATTAAGGTACAGGTTCCTTAATACGATTTAGGTCTTATAACATGACTAATTAAGGTATAGGTTCCTTAATAAGATATAGGTCCTATAACATGACTAATTAAGGTATAGGTTCCTTAATAAGATATAGGTTCTATAACATGACTAATTAAGGTGGAGGTTCCTTAAAAAATATAGGTTCTATAACATGACTGATTAAGGTATAGGTTCCTTAATAAGATTTAGGTCCTATAACATGACTAATTAAGGTATAGGTTCCTTAATAAGATATAGGTTCTATAACATGACTAATTAAGGTGGATGTTCCTTAAAAAAATATAGGTTCTATAACATGACTGATTAAGGTATAGGTTCCTTAATAAGATATAGGTTCTATAACATGACTAATTAAGGTGGAGGTTCCTTAAAAATATAGGTTCTATAACATGACTAATTAAGGTATAGGTTCCTTAATAAGATATAGGTCCTATAACATGGCTAATTAAGGTACAGGTTCCTTAATACGATATAGGTCCTATAACATGGCTAATTAAGGTACAGGTTCCTTAATAAGATAGAGGTCCCTAACATGAATAATTAAGGTATAGGTTCCTTAATAAGATATAGGCCCTATAACATGGCTAATTAAGGTACAGTTTCCTTAATAAGATATAGGTCCCTAACATGAATAATTAAGGTATAGGTTCCATAATAAGTTATATGTTCCTTAACATGACTAATTAAGGTATAGGTTCCTTAATAAGGTGTAGGTTCCTTAACATGACTAATTAAGGTACATGTTCCTTAATTAGGTATAGGTTCCCTAACATGACAAATTAAGGTATAGGTTCCTTAATAAGGTGTAGGTTCCTTAACAAGACTATTTAAGGTACATGTTCCTTAATTAGGTATAGGTTCCCTAACATGACAAATTAAGGTATAAGTTCCTTAATAAGGTGTAGGTTCCTTTACATGACTAATTAAGGTATAGGTTTCTTAATAAGATATAGGTTCTATAACAAGACTAATTAAGGTACAGGTTCTTTGATAAGATATAGGTTTTATAACATGACTAATTAAGGCATAGCTTCCTTAATTAGGTATAGGTTCCTTAACATGACTAATTAAGGTATAGGTTCCTTAATAAGCTGTAGGTTCCTTAACTTAATTCACTTAATACAGGTTCCTTCAAAACAAGATGATTTAAAATGAATGTCAGTAACGTTAGTATTAATTAATATATATATAATATATATATATATCAAAATACTATGAAATGTTTGAACATTTAAAGGGTACTTTCTTTTTTTGAATACTTTTTTTTTTTGGTTTCTATTTTTGGCCCTGACCCACCGCACACATTGCACTTTGCCAAAAACTTTGGGCACCACTGCTTAATACCCACTTCCTCAGATTGGACTCCACCACTGAAATACAGTGTAGTTGTTTGAAGGACACCTTCAGCAAAACCATATGCTAATGCTATAGCGACATGCTATTTTTCCATGTGCTCCACCCCAATTGGTCTTACATAAAGTACCATTAAATTTAGATGAACTGGGCAGCGTATGGCTGGACAGTAAAATGAGATTTAAAAAAGTCTGCGCGACAGGCGGAATGGCCCCTGTGACTCTGCCTTCAGGTAACGGGGAGAAATGACAAGCTATTGAGTGGGGGATTATGGGCAGCTTTTACAAGGTTAGGAGCGTTGACCCCACGCGGCCCTTGTACGAGCGGCAACAATGGCATTTGGAACGCCGGTGCCAAGGGTGCTGGCATTCCGTAATGAGATCCCGGGCCATCTGCCGCGACATCTTCGGGATACTGAAGACACCGTATGCTCCGCCGAGTGATTGCTACTCCAGGCACAACCTCACAAGGTGACTGCCAACTTGAACTGTATGCTGCAATTTTTCTCCACATGGACAGACTTATTACTCTTTTTCTTTAAGCTCTCAAGCTGAAGTTCTAACTTGATAATATGGGCAAAAAAAAAAAGTTAAACCAAATCTAAAAATGCGTTAGATGTTGTCAGAAGAACACACAGCCTTAATTAAAAAACAGGGTGCGTGCTGCCGTTCATGAAGAAAGTTGGAAAGTGCAAAACAAAAGCGTAGTCGGGAAATGCCCTTCAGACATGCTGAGCATTGTCTGAGCGCGAGAGATGTATGGCTGAATAATTATCGTGGACGTTTCATTAAGTTGCGCATAACTTACTCCATGGCTTGGACAAATACTGGAGAAATAACGAATTGCGTATACTGTTTTTTAGGGGAAAAAATAAAATAAAACTGTATTCCTCTCTTTAAACATGACTCATCTTTATGCACGGCCTAATGAATTGGGAATCAATGCAGAGGCCTTTGAAGGTTTCCTAAAAACAACAAGAAAAAGCACTTCACTTAATGCAAGCTAAAGTTAAAGAACAATTCTTTATAGCCGCAGGTTTTTGTTGCGTTTCTTTGAATGTCAGTGCGTGGGCTACAATTGGTGGTAGGATGTGTCACAAACTAAATGTTTCACTGAAGAAGAATTAACTTGACAGACATTCATTCATATCACTTTAATCTGAGAAATTAGATTCGGGAAAGAATGCACACTTGAGTATTGCACACATTAAGCATTGCATGCACCACAAGGTCTGTAACTTAAAGCTGCATTAGGCGAGAATTAGTAGTTTTGCTGCTGGTCCCCCTACAGTTGTGGAGAGTAATTCACTTTTACACCACTTTCATGAATACAAATGCCCAAATACCAACGAGTCCCCTCACGGACGGGCTGCACATGTGCATTTGTGGACAAGCTGAAGGCTCCTGAATCCCCTTTACATGGACATGCATCTTGCAGGCATAGATGCAGATTACACTTTTAATTTGAACTGTTTTTATTAGTAAATAACTGAACTTTTGGGTGTAATCTGTGGTGTTCATACTCTGTAAAAACTGCTAGTCACTTTGAACAATTTAACTAGTTTAACTCAACTCAAAAAAATTGTTATAATATAATTGTTTTAATTATATCCGCTAATTCTTTAGGTTGAATAAAATTAGTTCATTTTCTTTTACATAACATTTCGATTTTGAGCATTTAGTAGACGCTCTTATCCAGAGCGACGTACCTAAGTGCTTTGTGTTTGGTCAGTGTATGTATATCTAGCTAGTACAAACAGGTTTAAGCTCAATCTTTGCCAGAAACAAGGGCCAGTGCTGATACCTAGAGAGAAGACATGAAAAATAAGATTAAGACAAGGTCAGATACAATACAAGTGCAATGCTTAGGAAGACCTAGCAGGACAGAAATACCTTGAAAGAAGAGAATATTGTTTATTGTTTTTTGCAATGTTATAAACAGTATAATATACAGTGTGAGTACGCAATTCCAGAGTCTATGGAATCTATGGAAAAGCCAACATCAGATCAAAGTTTTTGGTGTGAAATGAATGTATTTATTTGCTCGCTAACCTGAAATGGGACTTATATGACTTTTGGCACGTGGATACAGAACAGAGCCAGAGATGACACAGATAAGCTTTACAGCCTACATTGCAGTCTTTCATTAAAAACGTATGTACCCTGTTATTGGATTTGGGTTGTTTTCCTGTCAGTCGTGAGACTCTGTCTTTCATCCTTTTATCTCTTTTAGCTCTCGCCAACGAGTTCAACCCAGTCCGAGAATTACTCTTGTCTGCTGTCTTGCTCAGTCACTCTCCCGGTTTCTCTTCCTCTCTTCCTCCGATAACAGTCCCGTCTCAGCTTCTGCCATGACGTCCTTGTTGGGGATACTGAGCTAGCTTCTTCTTATAGCTAGCTGAAGACCCAGCGTTGTTGGTGTGTGAAGTGCTACTGGAAAGTGTTATGCAGTTCTCGTGAGAGGTCTTGTGCCAGCTGCTCCAAAGTTACACAGTGCTATGGCAGATGTTCTGGGCCCGGAGTGGCAATGACAGAGACTCCATTCCCCCTATTATCAGTCAGTGTACTATCAGAATGGGTTTGAAACTGTTATTTTAAGGGTACTTTGTTATGTAATGTTGCTTTAGTTGACCAAGTTTCTATGTTAGAAAACATACTTTATGTTTCTGTAGCTATCTATGGATATATTTACATATACCAGGTTTATATATGAATAACTATAATGTACAGTTTTTCTATATATGAGGAGCACTTCCTAAACCCCTTCCGTGTTCTATGTTCTACCTCAAAATATATACACAAATGCTGATAACTGTCACGCCCTGCCTGTCCTCACCTGTCTGTTTACATTCCTGGTTGTAGCCATGTGCTCATCTTTACGTTTTGGTCATGTGCTCC
This sequence comes from Megaleporinus macrocephalus, assembly GCA_021613375.1. Classification (NCBI taxonomy): domain Eukaryota; kingdom Metazoa; phylum Chordata; class Actinopteri; order Characiformes; family Anostomidae; genus Megaleporinus; species Megaleporinus macrocephalus. The sequence continues at coordinate 32,802,468 of CM038713.1, forward strand.
TCTTGTCTCCACCCCACACCTGCCCCAAATCTGTGACCCCTCCTGTTTCCAGGTGTTCCGTGTTTCCTGTGTAGTTATATAACCTCTGTTTTCCCCTTGCCTTTGTCCAACAATTTGCTGTTTGTTTGCTGTCTTCTCCAGTTCACGTTTTCTGTGTTATCTAGCTTTCTGTAGTTTTCTCGTTTAGAGTTTTCCTGGATTCCCTAGTCTTGTTATTGTGTTTGTTTATTCTTTCTCTGGTCTCTGTTTTTGTTTCTTTAGTCATTGTTATTTCTGTCATTGTTTACCGAGGGCGTAGGAGCGGGTTTGACAATGCGGGGCCACATTTGTTAATATGAATCAAAGCCCACGCTATCCACTAAATACTAGCTATAACCTGATTCCACAGTAGGTAAGGTAGTAAATCACTGTATGTATAGAGACGTAGAACAACATTTGTGGAATTACAGTAAATTGCAAATAAATAAACAAAATACAACATTATCTGTACTTCTGTTTATTATTAGATAAATCCAATCAAAGATCACTTTACAAACTAAACAAGATACTCCACATTACATCATTACATGTTACTGTTGTCAGAAAACATTTACATTATACATGCAATGTCTGGATTATATACAAATATAAATAAAAAATATTTTCTTTTCTTTGGTGACATATTGCTAAAATGAAATGATAAATAAATGTATGTTGAGGTTTTCTGACTACACAAGACTAACATGTTAGACAGTAGGGCTGTGTCCCAAACCGCACCCTCTGGAACATTACATACTGCACTACTGAAAGCACTTCTAACACTGGAGTCCTTTCATTTAGTCATTAATTAATTTATTTTATTTATTATATTTATATTTTATGTATGTAGCGTGGTAGCAGTCTGCAGTTTGGGACGTGGCCAGAGAGTAATGGCTCAAAAGAGTGTTTTTTGACAAATGTTAATATAATCGTTAGCTAACCCAAACCCTCCTAGTCTGTTACCATAACAACACATTATACAAAAGCCGTTTTTATTGCAGGAAATTTTGATATTCATTGCTCTCATCACTGAGCTCACGTTTAAAGCTACTCGACGCTCCAATGAGGCGAGTGCTTGACTCAGAGTCGCTGCTGACTGCAGGATATTTCTGATTAGGCATCTCAGCACAAGCCTTAACAAAGTGAAAGGCCACCTAACAACCAGAGCCAGTTGCTAACAACAAACACAGCTTGTAAATTGCAAACACTGCCAAAACACACTTTAAAATGAAGTGTTTTTAAACAGTTTCCGTTTTTCTGTCTTAATTTTTGGGGGGCACAGATCTACCCGTTATTGATATTGGGTGGGACACGCCCCCCATCCCCCCCAGTTCCTACGCCAATGTTGTTTACTATGGACTATATTTAAACCTCATTTGCATGTGCATCTGCCTCTCCAGCCTCCTCAATCGTTACAATTACAAATAGTTGTATCCAAATGTTTGGGCAGCCCAGAACAAAAAAAGTAAACCTAGGTTGTAAGTTGTAAGCAATTCCCACCGTTACATGATCACATGAAGCTGTGAAAGCTAGCACATGCACCCTTTACCCGAGCCAGCCACTAGATCTCATTCAACTGCTGCTAATGCAACACAAACACCAATGGACAGCTCAACACGCTTAAAGGAGAAAAGTAACTGCCAGTTATGTCAGTTACCAGTCGCCTGCAGAGGCTAACATCACGCTGAGTGATGGAGGAGAAGCACAGCCAACCTACCCAGCCAGAGAGAATGAGGCCTGTTACATTCCTGGACTTCCAGCCACAGATGTCTATGGCATCTCCCTCCATCTACAACTTCATAATGCAGGTTTTCTAATTATTAGGAAGATTCAAAGCTTAAATATGGGAAAAGAATGAGCAAAAATAAATATTAACTAAAAGTCTTATACAGATAAATGATTGCACTGCAGTTTAAGTGTATATACAGCCCAGTTTTTGGGATTAGTTGACGCCATGAAATTTTGAAACAATATATTTTTCCCTTAAAATGATACATTCTCTCAGTGTAAACTTTTGATCTGTGATTTGTGTTCTATTCTGAATAAAATATTAGATGTTGGCACCTCCACATCATTGCATTCAGTTTTTATTCACAATTTGTTTAGTGTCCCAACTTTTTTGGAATCCGGTTTGTACTTATTGCTCAGAAAAGAGCTTAAAACAATGAACGTAGGTGCCTTTTTGCACATTGCCTTATTGATACATTTTTGAATTACACAATAACCATGTATAGTAGTGTATATTTACTTCTAGGTTAGAAAGTTCCTAGTAACAGGATTTGCTGGTTTATGATGCAACAGTAATGGGTCCTTAAGGGATGAGCTGGAACTCTCTGATATACTCCTGCAATAATGCTTTACTGCATAGTAAATTTGCCCAACAACATCTCCCTTTGTAAGGCGTTAAGAATTCATTATAGCACAAATTTCTTTTGTGTGTAGCCATAATGGTGTATAATAATGAACCTTCTGCTTGGATGCCTTTTCTGAGTTTTTTTTTTCTCAGGTTTATTTTGTAAACATCAATAACTTGTGTATGTTCTGCATTAAGACCCTAGGGTCAAAAGATCTTTGGTCCTGGGGTCAAAGGTCAACACGGATTTTGGCATATATTTAAGTTTACTTGTGTTCTTTGTCTTTCTCTTTAGCCCCCACTAATACTGAGAAGAAGTGCTTTACTAAAAAGCACTTTGACTTGCATTCAAACTGGCTGTGGTTTGTCTTGCATGTGGCTTGTGGCATTATGTTGACTGACCAATGTGAGATATTACACGTCTGAATTTGCATTATCCAATGGTTACATGGTTTCAGCAGACATGCCTACTTTGCTGAGCCACTGTGTAGATGTAAAGTCAGACACGATAGCTCATAATCCTCTGCACAGTTTGTGTCGGTCATCCTCTAGAACTTCATCAGTGGTCACAGGATGCTGCCCACAGGCCACTGTTGGCTGGATGTTGCTGGTTAGTGGGTTATTCTTAGTCCAGCAGTGACACTGAGCTGTGAAAGGAGATAAATTATGTATGGAGCAAATCAGATGGACCACATTGTTGAACTACAGAGTGCTCCTGTATGGTATGTGGAGCTAATACAATGGACAATGCGTGTAGATATAAGGAGGTGGTTTTCATGGCATGGCTGATCAGTGTATATGGATGGATTTCCGCATTGTTTATTATTATTACGCACATTGAGTAACATCCACAGTCCAGGCTAGAAACTGTAAAGGAACCTAATTCGAACTCTGAAGCATGGTGGAGGTAGTATTATGGTTTAGGAATGCTTTGTTACCTAAGTGACCGGACACCTTGCAATCACTGGGGAAGACATACATTTAAAGGTACATCAAAACCTTTTACAAGAGAATGTAAGGACAGCAGCAAACAAACAGAAGAGACGCTGGGTGATGCAAGACAAGGTCCCACACCACACAAGTAAATATATCCCATAAATTCCAATAATACTGATAAAATGAAACACAAAAATGAATCTGAAGGTTATCACATTCAAAGTTCACTTACTTATTCTAGCCTGCACTGTGGGTGTTTACTTAATGTGCTCAATGAAATACTAAAGCAGTACTTTTGCATCTTGTCTGGAGAAACCTTTTTCCCAAAAACGTCAATTAATAAATTTACATTGGATCAAATGTGAACAAAAAACCAAACATATATATTTAAAACAACTTTTTCTTGTGCCACTATAGATTACTTAAAAATCTGATAAAGAAACAAAAAATCAACTGACCCCAATTTATTATTTTATTCTGGGGCAGTAAGTCCCAGGAATGCAGTGATCCAGATGAAATTTCAGAATTAATTAGTCTACAGTCATTCAGTAAATGTGTCAAGATTAGATTTGGGCCCATAATTTGATTAGGAGAGAAAATAAAGGGGGTGGGGGGTGGTAGCTTCTTTCCCCAGTTACCCTACCATTCAGATGGGATTAGTTTAACAAGGGGAGACGAGATATTGTAATTACTAACAGTGAAGCAAACACAGCTGATACTGACGAAAACCAATGCAACACTCTAGCAACATCAATTTCTCACACATAGAGCTGCATGTTGGTGTAAATGGTATTTTAAAACATTTAACACTATAAAAAAGATGTCTTGTAACATTAAAAGAAAAAAAAATCTAGTAACGGAACCGATATTAAAATGCATTACTAAGTCATATACTCCTGCTTTATAAAATCCTATGCATGTAATTACATAGATTGATATGCAATTATACTTGCTTACTGTAGATTTTTAGCTGATATATGTCATGTATTATGGCTTATAAATGCATGCATAAATGATTATGAATACATGATTCATAGGAAGTGTTGTCAGTTATTTTAATATCTTAATTGTATGTAAACCTCTCCATATGTGAATTTAAGATTAATATATTGACTTCCAACAGTACTACTGCCATGACAACAGTGTTTGTCAGTGAGTCCTGTTTGAATCCACCATGTTAGCAGTTTTTACAGACTGTATGCTTACACATAAGTAAAGATTCCACCAATATTTCACCCACTAGAAAACAAACTATATTTAGAAATAATATCACGCTCTAATAATTCGATGATTTCCACATTTTAATCCCAAATCCCATTTTTTTAATTATTGTAATTTTTCTTAGGTTTGCAACTCAAAGAACCACATATTTTTATTCTATGATGCAAAATTAAACTCTTCTGCTTGAAGTATATGTTATGGTTGCAAACATTAAAGCAAACATAAGTACAGAAAAAATATTTGATACTGTACAGCAAAAACAAAGTCAGTTAAAATGCTAATGACCATGGGCATCACTTAGCCCATCCAAACGTTGTTTAGCCTTCTACTCTTAAATAAATGTTTATTACTTATTCAAATCATGTTTAGTTTATCCAAATTAATGAATTCATTTATTCATTCATACGTTCATTCAAATTCAAAATACTGTATGTGGTAAACCAATCTCATCTGACCTCTTAAGTTGTAAACCAATTATATCAGACCTAGAGGAGAGTGTTTTGGTTTCTACCTGCTCTGCAAAGTAACGTACAGAAAGAAACAGCGAGTAGTTACATAGTAAAAATACTCCCAGTTGCTTGTTAGCAAGCTAACGCAGGGGTTAGGCAATTAATTAAAAGTCTATTAAAAGGTCATGTATTCATCATAACACAATTTTGTATTACTCAGTTTATAGATGGAAATGAATAGGCGATGGCTTCATCAAAGGCCAGTCAAAGTTTTACAGAAAACATACAATTGTTTGATCTCTCATTATTTTATTGAGCTCTTGTAAATCTGAGTTTAATAAAAAGAATGCATTACCAAACACACACAAGGAGCAAGACAGAAAGAAGCTGAAGGAGAGTGACAGGCCTGAAGAAGCAGATAATATGGAGGTTAGTGACTGAGAAGAAAGCAAAGGAGAGTTAAGCTTTCAATTAAAATGAATACTGAATTTAATTGAACTTCACTGAAAAAAAAATATTTCTCTCGAAGGTCATGAAATTCTGTCACCTAGCAGATTAACCATGCCTACAGAGAGAAATCACAGTCCTTTCGATTGCACTGAGACTGAACAGATCTGTAATTCGTCTACTTGAATAATATGTTCAGTAATTTGTAACTTGTGGAATATAGAGAGGAAATGCATTACTTGACTTCAAATCCACTATAATCCCAAAACTATTCACTCACACATCTAATTTACTGAAATCAGGTGTTCCGATCACTTCCATGGCCACAGGTGTATAAAACCAAGCACCTAGACAGGCAGACTGCTTCTACAAACATTTCTAAAAGAATGGGTCTCTCTCAGGAGTTCAGTGAATTCCAGCATGGGGCCGAGATAGGATGCCAACTGTCCTGTCATGAAATTTCTACTGAATATTCCAAAGTCAACTGCCAGTGGTATTATAAGAAAGTGGAAGCGATTGGGAACGTCAGCGACTCAGCCACAAAGTGGTAGCCGCGTAAAAAGGACAGAGCGGGGTCAACGGATGCTGAGGTGCACAGTGCGTAGAGGTAGCCAACTTTCTGCAGAGTCAATCATTACAGACCTTCAAACTTCATGTGGCCTTCAGACTAGCTCAAGAACAGTGAGTAGAGAGCTTCAAGGAATGGGTTTCCATGGCTGACCAGCTGCATCCAAGCCTTATATCACCAAGCCCAATGCAAAGCGCCAGATGCAGTCGTGTAAAGCACACCACCACTGGACTCTGACTGCATTGTCCTTCTCGTCCTACATCAGTGTCTGACCTCACAAATGTGCTTTTGGAAGAATAGTCAATACACAGTCCTAAACCATGTGGAAAGCCTTATAGATGCATAGATAGAAGCTGGCATAGATGCAAAGCGTGGTCCAACATCATATAAAGCCCTGCAAATTAAGAATGGGATGTCTCTCAAGTTCATATGCATTCATTTGGCAATATACTGTATCTGCTTGATCTGTGTCTGGATGGATAATGCATTTAAATCAGACTAGCTCTGTGCTTCATATGCAAAAAGACAGATCTACTGTCTGCAAGTTTGACCAAATACACATTTTAATCATTTTCTGGTTGTTTCTTCTCTAAAGGTTCATGATGAACACACTATTTGGGGCCATACAAAAACATATCCAGAGTACAGCCCCCCTAACCTGTAATGTCAACCCTGCAAATGACTTGGCACATTCACTCAAGACAGCTAGGCTACATTAAATCATTACTAAATACAGTTTGTACATGCATTTCAGTCAGTTTCATGATCTCTGCATACCTAAACCTACATCTGAGCTGTCTGTTCTTGTAATAGTTACATGATACCTGAAGTTTCCTCTTCATACGCTCTTCTATTTGTCCATTACTTAAATCTCCCACATAGTTAATCCCTTGTTATTTCATTTACAGCTGCATGTTAACTTCCCAGGGGAACAGACACTTTTATTAGCTTAATATATTGTTTAAGGGTCACAACCTGGAAATGAACACTGCATATAGAGTGTCTCCCAGGTAATCTGAGGCTGTTGAAATGCACTCAGGAAGGAGCTTTGTTAGCTTGGTCTCAACTGCTCATGAATCGGTCATGAGATATGAACATAAATAGCTCATGAGCGACCGGGCAGTCTGTGTCTTGTAGTGTTTTGATCTGCAAACGAAGCTGTCTCAGCCGCGACATACGGTATATGCTGACGATGCACACCGAGTGAAAAAGAGTCGTAGTTTTGCGGCTCAGTACGTTTTAATGGTGAATTACCTGTTCTTTCTCAGAGGTGCTGACGCTAGTAAATCACACAGCAAAACACTGTGAATTATCACAACTTGTAAGCAAGAAAGTTAAAGCAGACACCAAAGTAAAATCCCTCGGATGGCTTAATTAAACCCCTGCGGATCGCCTTTTCAGAGTTTACCGCGTACACTGGGCACCTTAAGAGAGTGGGCTGTGATTTGGAAGGGAAAAAAATAAATAAAATAGATTTAATGTGATACATTAGGTGCGGAGGAACCGTTTCAAACGTATTTTCCGCCAACTCAAACACTGACTCGAAGCGTTCATTAATGATATGCTACGTCCCAGAGTCATTAATGGGGCGAAACTTAAAGCACTCCATAATTAGACACCCGCAAACACAAAAGTACACAAGGCATCCGGGCCATTCTCAGTCATTAGCTCTTTACCCCGGTCCCCAGCGGCCCCCTCTGCACAGTTCTACTGATTACATCAGGAATTTTCCTTGTGGAACTCGCAGCCTGCCTGGAATTTGCAATCAGGAGTTTGTATTGAGTCTAGCTGTTATAATGGACTGAATGAATACCGTATTTGAACAAAGCCACAGTTTAATGAAAAGATAGGCATCAATAACTTCTCATATGAGAGGTGCACAATGAGGAGAAGGGATTTTATTTCAATAATTCATGTTATGAGCATATATAGCATGCACAAGAAGCAATTTTCAGTTCCTCCACATTAATTTTAGTTTCTTTTATACATCCATATGTCTAAACAGGTGGTCCAACTATTCACACTTCACTGAGCACTTTATTAGAAACAACTTATTGTCCATTTTATTAGCTTCACTTACCATAGAGCATCACTAGTTCTACAGTTACAGACCGTAGTCCATCTGATTCTCTGCATACTTTATCACCCTGTTCTTCAATGGTAGAGAGAAACCCCCAGAGGGACTGGGCTCTACAGCCACAATCCTTTTTGCACCATGTGTGCATTTTTGTATGATTTAATTCAACACCAACACCATCATCAAGTTTGCTGGTGATGCTACAATAGTGGGCCTCATTACCAACAACAATAAAGAAGGTCTTGCCCTCAATGTGAAAAAAACAAAAAACAAAGAGATGGTCCTCGATTTCAGAAAAGTGGGCAGAGAGCACACACCTCTGAGCATCGATGGGCCCATGGTTGAAAGAGTGAACAACTTCAGATTCCTCAGAGTTTACATATCTGAGGACCTCACCTGGACACTGAACACATCACACTTCTACAGGTCTACAGTGGAGAGCATCCTGACCAGCTCCATCACAGTCTGATAAAGTAGCTCCACTGCTGTAAAACATAAGACCCTGGAAAATGTAGTGAAAACTGCCCAGTCCATCACTGCAGCTGTCCTTTCACCCATAGAGGACATCTATGACAAAAGAAGTCTTAGGAGAGCCTGCAGTATCATCACAGACCCCTCACACCCCAGCCACTTTCTGTTCCCCCACTGGCATCCGGCAGGAGATATCAGAACATTCGAGTCTGAGCCACCAGGTTCTATCCTCTTCTATTCTCGTGCTGGTAAACTGCCGTGCTGGTCACGACAACACTCCCCAGACCATGAACATCGTGCTGGACTCTAACATTCCTCTTACAGATCTACCTCATATGCTGAACTGAATGAGTTATTTATAAAACTTCAAACAAATGTTTTTTTATTCAAATGTTTTTTACTTCAAGTAAAAAAACAGAATGTTTTTGAAAAAAAGAGCCTCACAAGTTCTTATTTATAGAAAAAGTCCTCTTGTTAACTAAATTTCATCTCTTGACTTGTTTTGGAGCTGCCTGTGGGAAGAATAAACATGTATGTCAGTTTTCACCATCGGCTTCATCATTCTTTCAACTACTCGCTTTATTCTTCGACTAGTTTTGTTCTCTGACTCACTTTATTCTCTGACTTCTGCCTCTCACTTCATACCCCATCTGTGTGCACGCCGTACTCCTGAATCTGCACAGATCTGATTTGGTGATCTTACAACGCACGTGATTGGTCTGTGAGTTTACTGCGCCACAAAGCCTGTATACCATAAAGACAAGAAAAGTTCTGCCGCTTAAAATAAATACTGTCAGAATTAAATTGTTCTCAGTAGTTTATCGGTTTACATACAGTCTCCTCTTGATACTTATTTCACAATGCTGTCTATTATGAAAGATCAGAGATGCTGTGCTGCAAACAAAGGCTAAAAGAGGTGTTACAAAATCTAGTTCCGTGCAAGCACATCACAGGAGGAGCCAAAGAAAATGCCGACATTATTCAGCATTGCTTGTGATTCTGAATAGGCTCTGCTGTTAACACTCATTTCACGCTACATAATGAAATGAATTAGAAAAAAAAAATCTGCACATCTCGCAGTAAAGGGATTAATGTCACTTTTTCCTTGCACTGACAGTCAACAAATCTCGGTCCCTATTAAATGGTAATGCGAAACACATAAAATAGGAAGAATGCATTAAATAGTTAATTACCGGGTGTGCCTCTAAAATCACGTCTCTCTAATTTGGCTGCATTTCACTCGTTTCAAGGTCTCCATAAACGTTTCAAGCAAAAAGACTTCTCGTACCCTTCGCTTCTTGGGCTTCAAATCTCGCCCCTCAACACAAATGATGAAGGCCTATTTCTTCCAGTCTTCCTTCAGTGTATCCTTGCGTTTATCCTCATCGATCAACGTGAATCTTAGTGAACATTGACCTGAAACATGTTTGCGTAGAAAGGGAAGACTGAAAATCAAAGGGTTCTTTACTTTTATGAATCCAACGTTCTAGCACTCAAACGCTGGAAGAAAGTGAAAGACGTGACGGCATCAAAGGTGAATGATTCGCGCATTTCAAATAACTCGGTTCTGAAAGGCAGTTCTCATCATGCAGCGCGCAAATCAGTAGATATGGACACTCGGTTACTATATTTCACGTTAAAAAGTAGAACATCCATAGCCTAACTGTTCCGTTCTATCCAGTGTGCTCATTGCTCATGTGCCTGACCCAGTAATGTAGCTCTTGGCCATAGAAAGTCCTCGTTTAATGAGCTACATGAATCCTTGGCACTGGACTCTATGAACTCTGCGCTCAAGAGCAGACTCCATCCTTAAATACTTGACCAGGGTGCCCATTTGTACCTGTCAAAGGTTGGAGCTTCAGCAAACCCTTTTCTCATGTTCAGAAGCGCAACGGCCTGTGAAGAAGCCTTGAAGTTCTTTTAGGTTTTATGACAACTGTGTTTCTGCAGTATGTGTTCCGCTCTGCAATCATTTCATATATATATATATATATATATATATATATATATATATATATATATATATATATATATATATATATATATATTATTTTTTTTATAATGGGTAGCGCTTTTTTAGAATCACATAATCACATATAGATTTATTAAGGAGTCATGCCTTGTTCAGTAAACAACAAATTAGAAATTATTTATTGGCTACGTACGTAAGTCCTAGGAAGTAAAATATTTCAAATGTTTGTAAGTTACTAAACTTGAGTGTTATATTAAACATCCAGCAAAGTTTGAATGATATAAATATAATAAAACACGGCTCACAGCTTGAAAACCGATCAAACCTATTTGTGAACTGTGTGGGTGCGGCTAATGAGCAGCTTGATTGACAGCTTTCTGGACAACTTTTTTCAGCCTGCTCTGCCACTTATACAGGACGCAAACCCTTATCCAACTTGTATGTCCTGATAACTGGAAAGAAAATCCATAGATGAACAGATGTGCAGACTGACTGACGGATGGATAAATAAACGAACGCATGGATGAAGCAAGACGTGAAGGGATGGACACACTGACGTGCAGACTGACAAATGGATGGATGAATGAACGCACAGATAGATAAGATGACACACAAATGTACAGAATGAAGAAACAGACGAAAACCGTGTCTGAGTATGGATAAACGGATGGCCTAGCTTATTCGCTTTTGATCATGATGGGTTAGCTCAGGTCACTAAGTTTCTCTCTAAAGTTTGACTAAGTTTGACTCTGAAACTATTTTGTGGGAGCAGGGCGAGAGACATCAGCCTCATCACTGGTGAGGGGATTGCTTACGGAAGCAAGGGAGAAATCTGGAGCGCCCTTAGGAAACCCACACAGACAAAGAAAGAACTTACAAACTCCGCTCAGAAAGGACCCCAGGCACCCGGCTGAGGAATCAAACCCTGGCGCTTCTTGCTGTGAGGTGACAGTGCTACCCACTGTGCCACCGAGCACACACCCACACACAGTTGTCAGTTCACCATCCACCATTATATTTTTCTTTTTACCGTTCAATCACTAGTTAAGACTTGGTTATGTGAATTATTGAACATGAATTATCATCTTAATGTACTTTGTGTACATTGCATACAAACTGAAGACCCATCTGCTTGTTAAGCACTTATAAGCACTCATCTACTCTATTTTTGAAATGAATTAGAATTGCATTTACAGCTACACTTAACTATTTTATCCTATTTGTAAGAACGCTGACTGGGTATTAGTAGGTATTGCACTTATACCTTATGCAACCCTGTATTTTATTCTCTTCTTTCTATTTATTCCTAACTGGCTAGGTATTCCTAAACATTGCACTTGTACTGTATCTAACCTTATATTTTGTTTTCTTCTCTCTGCTTATCAGCACTGGCCCTTGTTTCTGGCAGTGTTTGAGCTCAAGGGTAGTTTGGACTTAAGCCTGTAGGTACTAGCTAGAGATATATACTCTGACTGAACACAAAGCACTTATGTCTGCTAAATGTCTTAAACGTAAGTGTAAATGTACAATATGATGATACAAATATGATAATACACATAATGAGAATTAAATCTATCAACATATCATTGTTAAAAAGGGTTGAAACTAAAATAGTCCTACTTCAAATGCTGCACAATAGATGTTTCAGGTGATATGGCTAAAGTGGTCCACTACTTTTATTATACTGAAGAAGACGATGCTCATGTGAAATGGGAATCACTAATTACTATGGAGAAATCCATAACAGAAATTCATAAACTTGACAGATTAGTGCTATGAGACAAAAACCTATTAACGTTTCTATTCATTAGTCATTGTGACAATGTGCTTAATGTGGCATGTTTAAGCAAAATTAAGGTTAAAATTCAGGTATAAATATTTCTGGTATAGGCCATAGATATATTGGTGTTGCCGGAATATGATTTACGGTTTCTTCATGACACAGGAGACTCAATCTATTTACATCTCTCCAACACGGCCTGGTCCAAAAGCTGTTCTCTTCATATAATGGAGCCAGAAGTATGTGAACTTATTGAAAGTGAGCTTTAGCCTCTCCGACATGCAGGGGGAGGTGGGCATGTCTGCCCCTTCTGAAGTCCACAATCATCTCCTTCGTCTTCTTTATGTTGATGCAGAGGTTGTTCTTTCTGCACCAACCCTCCAGGTGTTCTACCTCCCGTCTGTAGCCAGACTCATCACTGTTTGTGATGCATCCGACCACTGCCGTGTCGTCCGCAAACTTCACAATATGACAGCCTGGGTGGATGGGTGAGCAGTCATACGTGAGCAGCGTGAACAAGAGGGGGCTCAACACACAGCCCTGAGGGGAGCCAGTGCTGAGGATTGTGGTGGAGGAGGAGAGGTTGTGGATCCTCACAGACTGCGGCCTGTTGGTCAGGAAGTCCAGGACCCAGTTGCAAAGAGAAGAGCGCAGACCAAGTGAGGAGAGCTTATCTGTCAGTGTCTGGGGTATCATGGTGTTGAAGGCGGAGGTGAAGTCCACAAAGAGCATACGGACATAAGAGTCCTTCTGCTCCAGGTGGGTGAGGGCAGTGTGGACCACCGAGGAAATGGCATCGTCTGTGGATCGGTTCCTCCTGTAGGCGTACTGGTGTGGGTCCACAGTGACGTCGATGGTGGCTTTGATGTGGGTCATAACCAGTCTTTCAAAGCATTTAGTGACTATCGGCGTGAGAGCTATCGGCCGGTAGTCATTCAGACCTGTCACTGTGGAGCTCTTGGGGACCGGGATGATGGTGGCGGTCTTCAGGCAGGTGGGAACAGCTGCCTGGGTGAGGGAGACATTGAAAATGTCTGCCAGGACCTCGGAGATCTGATCAGCGCACTCCCGTAGTACTCGTCCGGGTATGTTATCCGGACCAGCACTTTTCCGGGGGTTGATCCTCCTGAGGGTCCTCCTTACCTCTGCTGGTGTCACACTGAGGGGTACTTCTCCAGGTGGAGGGGTGAGTCTTATGCTGGGCGGGGTGTCAGGGTCCTCAAAGCGGGCATAGAATTTGTTGAGAGCCTCGGGCAGGGAGGGGTCTTTCTGGTATATTTCTGGTATAGGCCGGCAATAGATATATTGGCATTGTTGGAGTATGATTTGCAGGTCTTCAATTAAACACTCTTTCAGTGTACTTTTTCTTTAGCATGACTTTTTAACATCTAATTAGTGATGACTAAATGTGCATCTTCATCACATCTTGAAGTATTAATGCCTAATTAAATGCTAGAACATGAATAAATTCATTGTATATTTAATTATTACATATTACTAACTATGTAATTAATAATGTGCTTTGTACATGCATAAAATTGTACCTGAAAGTGACAGCATTACCTCCAAGGGTTATAAGGGTTACGGTGCAGCAAGTACACCTTGTATGTGGAATTCTGTATAACCTACCGTTATTAAGCAAAGGAGGGCAGCGGGCCACTGGAGGGACTATGATAATGACTAAATCTTGTCGGTCTGGGGATCTTCTTTCCAACTCACGGTTCCTTCATGACACAGGAGACTCAATCTATTTACATCTCTCCCACACGATCTGGTCCAAAAACTGTTCTCTTCATATAATGGAGCCAGAAGTATGTGAACCTATTGAAAGTGAGCTTCAGCCTCTTGAAAGCGGCGCATGGTGGATTGTGTTTCGTCTTGCCATTGTTTTGTGCCGAGTGAAGATCCTTTTGTCTACCAAGGAGCTCTGTAATTCCCCTCCAATCTTTGATTCAGATGGTCCACTTAATTGAGCAAGCCTCACAAAAAAAGATGGAAGTAGAATAATACAGGATTTGTCACATTGGCAGGATTTGTGGCCCAATAGCTTGCAGCTTGAGCTCCCATATGTGCTGTGTGAACCGGCTTTCTGAAGTAGTCACGTACTTCCTGCGTCTTCTCAGCGGGATATGTGGGAGTCGTCCAAGATTATTTTTTATTTTTTCCACCCAAAGCCGACTAATACAATTTCCAGTCCCTAAACCACCAATTGTATCTGATTAAAAAGGGGATCAAAGCCATTTGCCAGGTTTACTGAGGCAATCTGAAGATGCCTGTGCTCTCAAATGCCATACGTTTTGTTTTGTTTTTACTGGAGGGAGGTTAAAAGCTGGGAAAACAACTGTGTTTGTGAATTCCCCCTTACGCACCCTGCTACTGAACATCATCGAAATGAACAATGGTAAACAATCTATTCAGTGCTTGATCCAATTTTCTGTGCATATGCCTATTGCTTCTGTTCCCTTAAAGCAATCTTTGGTGTGTGACTTCTTTTTGTTAGTTAGAAAAGAAGATATGAATGATTATACAGATTGTTTTGTGTTAAAATGAATTAGTCAGAGAGAAAATTGTTTATTTATGTTTGCAGGCATGATAGACTGCTGGGATGAGGAAGATATTTAATTAAAAAAAACAAGAGAAAGGATAAACAGATCTCAGGTTGCCAAACTAGCTGTGTCTTTTACTTCTTATAGTTCTACTTCACACCATCAAAGTACTCCAACATTCCAAATTTGCTCTCGGATAAGTGCATCCTGTGATTAAATCCTAATTGGTTGAGTCATGGCGAATGAATAAAGCAATAAATACAAACAATTATTTTATTAAAAATAATAAGAAATAAGGATATGGAGACATCTCTGATGGAGATATGAAAATATATATGAAAGATCATGCATTTCCTCCTATAAGTGAATTAATTTGACTGAGAACTCAGTGAAAACTTCTGAGCTTGTAGTTGAATTATCTACTACTGTCATCATATCTTTATAAGCATAATGTTGAATTTCCTACCAATATTTTGGGTTTAAAAAATTCATTCATATTATATTTGGAATGGACAATTCCGATTGTGCCTCCCAGATGCCGATTAATCATGCTCACATTTGATTGGCTGAAAGAGAGAAGGCTCTCCAAAGACTGACATCATGATGTGCAAATTTTCTTACTGCCAGACAGAGAAGTGAGAGCTGATCAGTGTGCTATCTGTACGTTATCAGGTCTCTCAGTCCACAAACCTCGAGCACTGGCAAAAATGTAGTCTTTCAGATGATTTACTCCATATCATAACAACATGTTTGATTCTCTGTAGATATCATGCCACCACAAAAGAGAAGTGACATCAGGAGATTTTAACCTCTCAGACTGTAAGTCATAGGTGGTGAACTAACTAGCCAGAAGTTTTACATTTTGGTGATGTGAATGTGCCATCACTCTTATTATTGCACATCTTGATTTTGCATATTGGTTAAATATTATTATTTTACAGTGAAATGTTGTTATTGCAATGTTTTAATGTAGACCGAAAAACTTGAACAAGAAACTGACCTCAGCCTCGTCCAGTACCTAGTAAATGCAAAAATGCTACTGGATGTCTGTCCACTGTAAAAAAAAATGGTCAACTGATGTCAGTAAACCATGTTAACTAGTGTTAACTAGCAGTGGATTGCTACTGCAATCAAACATAAAATATATCTTCCTCATCCCAGCATGACCAAACCTTCGCCCTTGGTAATAACACATACCATGGTCTGAAAACTCCTATGAAATTAATTCTGCTATCTTTTAAATGATGATTTCTGGCTTTACATGGCAACTCACAGCAAGGCACAGTCACTGTACTCCCCATACTTGGAATTTTAATTCTGAATTTTGCTTCTTTAAGAATAAACCGATCAGCCATAACATTCAAACCAGCTCCACATACTGTATCTACACACATTTTGTCAGCTCCATATAGGAAAATAATCGTTACAATTACAGACTGTAGTCCAATTTGCTGCATACATTGTTAGGACCCCCACAGGACCACCACAGAACAGGTACTGGAGGTGGATTGTTCTCAGCACTGCAGTGACACTGACGTGGTAGTGGGGTGTTAATGTGTATTATGCTTGTATGAGTGGATCCAGCAACATCCATCCAACTGCCCTGTGGGCAGCATCCTGTGACCACTGATGAAGGACCGGAGGATGATCAACACAAACTCTGCAGCAACAGATGAGCTATCATCTCTGACCTTGCATCTACAAGGCGGACCAGCAAGGTAGCCGTGTCTATTAGAATGGATAGTGAGTGGACAGTGTTTTAAAAGTCCAATAGCACTGCTGTGTCTGATTCACTTACACCAGCACAACACACACTAACACACCAGCACCATGTCAGTGTCACTGCAGTGCTAAGAATAACCCACCACTCAAACAATATCTGCCTTGTGGTGGTCCTTTGGGGGTCCTGAGCATTGAAGAACAGGATGAAAGGGAGTTAACAAAGTGAACAGAGAAACAGATGGACTTCAGTCTGTAAGTGAAGACCTACAGAGTGCACCTGTATTGTAAATGGAGCTGATAGGAAGAACAGAGAGTGTAGATATAAGGAGATGGTTTTAATGTTATGGCTGTGTATGTACTGATCATATATAAATGTCTCACACTCCACATAATTCTGAGGGTAAGAAATGTCTTTTTGTCGCCTTAACATCAATAAAGCAAATGCTGACAGCTATGCAAAATCCCCTTTGCTGTCCATTTTTGTAAAAATATTTTTGGACTATAAATATTTAAAAATCAACCTTATTATTGGTTATCTTAGCTGTAAAGCCTACCGCCGCATGTGGACGATGAAATTTAAGAATGACCATGAGCTTAAAGTGCAGACTTTCTGCTTTAATTTGAGGGTATTTACATCCAAATTGGGTGAACCGTTTTCATACATAGCTGCCCATTTATAGGGGCTTAAATCTAACTGCACAATTGGCTGCTCAGCTGTTCCCTGGCCAGATGTGTGTTATTCCCTCACTATTTTACTTACAAGTAAGCAGATAAGAGTTTCGAGTTGGTTGGGCACGAACGGCCGTAAATGGAACCGGTTCCCTTGTGTTTATTGACAATGTGACTGCTAACAAAAGCAGCAGGGTGAATGCTTAAGTGTAGAGGACTAAATTATCTGCTCAGATTTAACCAAACGCTTCAAAACCCATTGAATGGTGCTTGGCAATGCAGATGGACAATGATCCAACCCAAGACTTTTTAAGACTAAACAACGAAATGTTCTGGAATTGCAGAGATACTTAGCTAACCTCAATCCAATTAAGCATGTATTTCACCCACTGAGAGCAAAAAGGTTTTAAAACAAGCAGAAACTTAAGTCTGCTGCATTGAAGACCTGGCAGAGCATCACCTTGGATGAAACCTAGGGTCTTTCGCTTGATGTCTATGGCTCCCAGAATTCAGACAGTGATTGCCTGCAAAGGATTTGCAACCAAGTATTAAAAATGACTATTTCATTTCTGATGTGTCCAGCTACTGTTGAGCCTTTAAAGATTGGGTTGCCCAGTCAGCCCAGTCACCCAGTTTGGGTGTAAATACCCTTGAATTAAAGCTGAACGGCTAATATTTATTCATTCACTGTAGCATACAGCTAACATTCTTTACAAACAAATATAGAAAATTACCCATTTAGAGCACTTGTTCTCATGTTCTTTAAAAGCTTGTCTTTCAGTTTATCATTAAATATGCTGTGAAATAAACAAGCCAAACAAGTGTTGGGTCTAAAGCTGTAGCTGGATTCATTATTAAATACAAAATTAATATTAGGTTAGAAAGCATAACTGATAACACTGCTGCCTTGCACTATTGCCTGGGCAAGAGCTCTTGGGTAAGAGCCCTACTTTCGCCTACTTCTGTTACATGATCAGATTAAGTTGTTCTGGGTTGGTCAAATGCATAAATCTAGTTTAGACACATACATGCAAATGCTGAGTAAGTAATTATAATGATTTCATTCAGAAACCTCAGACACTGGGTCATAAGCAATGTAGTTGAACAATAGATCAACATAAATATTATTTCTATTAACATACTTTGGTTTAAATGACTTGGTACATTAATACATAATGCAGGTAATGTGTGCAGTTATGCTTCATTAGTTATTAACAGTAGTATGTACAGTTACATGATAAGTATCAGATTTACATGCATATTTAAATACATATAGTCAAAGTCAAAAGTCATGTTTCATACGTTTACATTGTAGGCTTCAAAGATATATTGTTAAATGCAAATGAAGTGCACAAAGTCCGCCAGTGCACAGCAGTGGGGTTTGAGACGGGTCCTTATTCAGGAAGATTATAGCCTGGGGAAAGAAGAGTGCAAGCAGTGGTCAGTCAAGTCCTTAGGGCTTTCACTCTTCACCTCGGCAGGGAAGGGAACTGCTGGAAGAGAGAGTGAATGGGGTGTAAGGGGTCAGCTAGAATTTTCTCTGCTCTCTTTTTCATTCTAGAGGAGTACAGGTCTATTGTGGTGGTGGTTAGAGATGGAGGGGCGGGCTGGGGGTGGGGGTGTGCAAGGATGGGCTGACAGCCAATGATTTTCATTTGTACAATGTACTGTCGTTTCTGCTTGGAGTGAAATGATGCAGAGCCAAAGTAGACAAAGATGGAGGACGTGATGACCAATTCTATTAAGACTGTGCAGAAACTGGCCCAGCAGCACTTGTGACAACCCAAATTTCTTAAGCTGTCGCTGAAAGTGCCCGCACTGTCGGGCCTCCCTGGTAATTGTGGTAATGTTACTGTTCCATTTAAGGCTCTACTGGATAACAGCACCAGTTAATTTGTTCGAATTTGCCTCGCTGATTTTAGAGGCATGTGTTACTGGGGGAGGTGTGGATAGTTTCTTACATGTTTATTGATGACCATCTTCAGTTATATGAACGCCTCTGTGGTATATATGTATAAATGTCTATCCACAGTTTTATAAGTACAGTGTATATTCACCTCCATGTTACTGAATTTGCTCTATGACACCTGAAGACGTTCTTTTTTCTAATTAGTGGCCTTTTTATTTGAAAGGAGACCAACCAGTGTGGTAGTCTATCCATAAATTCCCATTGTTTACCATTTCTGCTGAATTGTAAAAATAAATAAGAATCTCATTTTAGTCAGTACTGAAAAAAAATCCAATAGGCACTGTTCATGTCCTTGTTTGGTTCTTTTTTCCAATTCCCCTTACTAGTGGAATATTTGAATTCATTAATAAAAAAATTGTAAAGCATGTAATAACCCAGTATGTAGAGATTTGAATTAAACCAAGACAATTCTAAGTCTACACTTTAGACAGTTTGACAACAATGATCTCATAACACATGATAGGAAAGGGCCACCATATATCTTGCCCATTAATTCCCCAGTGTTAAAAGTGCAGTTTGCAAGATCACATGACTTAAATAACATTAGGAGACTCAATAAATTCACTAGCATAATTAAAGGACTACCACATCAATAAAGCTTTAGCTGATGGATTGGACATGTCACTTCTCAGTTTGTCCAATAAAAACTGTAAATATTTTATCAACATCTTTACAAGTGTACATATTATTATGTTATATAATATTATATATATGGATAGACTTGCCAAAGCCACAAACACATTTACACTACTGTGCAAAAATCAGAGACCAGACTTAATGTATTTTATTTCCCATAAAAACAGACATTAAGTACAAGTTATTCACAGTATTGGAGAAAAAAACAGAAAACATAACCATCCCACCAAGAAAAGTTGCAATTTGGATATAAGATTGGATTATATACAGACAATTCAATAAGAACTTAGGACTGGAACTAAACAAATGGGTTTGTACAAAAAAATCAGTTGGTGAGGCTAATCAGAATCATTTTGCTTGGCTGCATAACGATTGGACTCGGAAAAAAGAACGGAAAAAGGTCATGTGGTCTGATGTGTCCAGATTGACAATATTCCAGAGCGATAGGGTGTCAGGCTAAAAAGGGAGGTACATGAAAAGGTGCGGTCATCATGCATAGTTCCCCCTGTACAAGCCTCTGAAGTGAGTGTTCTTATCTGAAATTGCTTTAATTGGTCAGGTTGAAATCTAGGTAGGCAATAAATACCATAGAATTGTACAATACATGTACTGAATGACCAGATTTTCACATAAATGGATTTGTTCATGAAACATGAAGAATCATTCGCACACATGACCTTAACTCCACTGAAAGGTGTGACATTCCCAAAGGTTTTTAAAACAATGCCATAGCGAATATGTGCCATAGGATAAAGGCAGTCCAATTAAATATTAGAGTCAGTCACTTTTTTATGACCAGGTGGTGTATATTAACAAAATACTTGTAAGCACTTCCTCCCAGCACCTGCAGAGGTCTCAGTCCACTAGAATACTAGGTAGCTCTGGACACACAAACACACACACACTTCTGCACAGATCACAGATCACAGCAGTAGCTTATTAGCACTGCCCATATAGTCTCTCCATGCACTGCACTCAGGCGTTGTTTGTAACAACCTTATCTCTCAAGCCATCGTCCAGCCGGCTTCTTATTTTGGCCCAGTAACGCCATATTTCCACAGCAGGCGCCTGCCGTCCTCCCTGGAGCCCTTGAGGCCACTGGACTCGCCATTCTGCCTAAACACTCACCTCCTGTTGTCTGAGCTCTTCCTCACGGGTCTTCATGCTGTAAAGTTTGTTTGGCCATCAGACATTATGTTTGTGCTCGCACCCTGAAGCGAGCTTTCCCCCGGCATCTGGCGGTCCTCAGTTGACTTTGAACTTAGCGAATATATATAAACTGTGTTCTTACGCTCTCTCCGGGAGCAGAGAGTGGTGAAAGTCCCCACAGGGATCCTCTCCTGGCAAGCTCCGTAGCAACGTAAGGAAAAAACCCCCCTTTTTTTTTACTGTCCAGACAGGGCTTCCCAGCACTCGAGGGGCAACTCCGAATTCCCATGCTCAGACGGGAGATCTACACCAAGAGTCATTGGGGCTCTGTGGCTACTATCAGCGGCTACCCCAGTAGCACCTAACCCACCTGCTCCCCTCAAGCAGCCTCGGACTCCAGCTCACCTGGTCTCCCAGGACTCCCTCGTCTGCTGACCCAGCTCTGTGTTTTGTGTTCACATTTCATATCCTTCATATCCAAGCCCATAGCGTTGCCTTCTCACAGTGGAGGGCTGGATTTTTTTTTAGATCTGAAGCAAGACTGGAGCTTGATCTTTTCCAGTTTCTCAAAGATAAAGCTCCTTGGCATCCAATTTTCTCTACTTCATTTAAGGATCTTCACACTACAGTTTGGGAAATTACTCTTTTTGTTTTCCTTTGACTTTCTTCTTCCATCTAATCTGCTCTGAAATGCCTACTGAAAATGAATAGCCTGTTTTAATAGCTGCTTTGACTGGTAATTAATTCAATTAATTAATTAGTTTAGTCTCAGACTTTTGCACAGAACTCCACTTACCTGAAAAATGTCAGCAACAATAGAGCAAGAAAAAAGAATGAGCGGGTCATCGTAGTTCATTTGTTACCGGATATATCACTGTGTACACTTGAGCTGAATACCTTTTTCGATCCATTCCTAAGCAAAATTTCTCTTGGACCTACAGATGGATATCGATGGCCTGGTCACAAGCACGTTTGCCTGGCATGCTCCCTTCGGGATGAGTCTCTTCAGCCTTAAAATGTACAAGAGATCTTTTAGCCTGATTTTATGTGCTCTGGGCAGCCTCTTGTTGACAACTATCAATCATGCGTGAGTGTTCAGTGCTTTGCTAGTTTAATTCCCCTTGACTGATAGCCGAGCACAGGGGTGTGCAGGGAATGACATGCCGCAAGAGTGTCCCCTTGCCATGCTTCATTTCTTCCAATGGCTTAGCAAAGTCTTTACCAGCAGCCCAGTTTGCAACTTTAAGAAAGACATTGTGATTTTATTACTAGTAGACAGTTGACTTTCTTTATCTCAGAGTTACAGCTTGATTCTATTTCCAATTATTGCATTACTTTATTGTCTGATTTCATTTTGATACTATATATAAAGTAATGAAAGTCATATTGGATAGGTACTGAGCAGATAGCATTGTTGTCCATCAATGGGTTTTAGGTCCAACTTTGTACCTTAAATACGTTTTAGGGATGACCAAGGATCGGTTCGCTGGAACTCTCCCACACTTGAAAACAGCTTTCACACTTGACCAAATGGTCCTGGGTTCAGAAAAATACTGTGAAATGGTGTGAAAACACCCCTAATCTGTACTGTGATGCACAAAATACTGAATCTATATGAGCTATTTCAACTCTGAATGAATATAGAATAATACAACAGTACAGTCCTGTGACGTTTTTGTTGCTCATAACCTGAAAACCCTCTAGTTAAAACAAGAGTGCTGTTTAGTGTTTTGTCAGTGATGCTGTGCAGCTTTTACATAGCAGCCACCTTCGAGCTGCCATAGATACTGTTGTCAAAGGTTCAGCTCAGGCCCCCAGCTAGCATTGGTTGTGCCTGTAAGCAGCACAATCGAAAACCATGTTTACTGTAATCAGAGTTGGGAAATTTTTGTCTAGATGATCAGACTAGCTTGTGTGACACCTACATGCATCTTAGTAATAGCTTGCAGACCTGCTAACCTTTACGCATTTTGCGTAGCAGATACGCATTTAGACATCAAACTACGCTGCTATACTAGAAAAGTCACTGATGGCTTTGAGTTCAACAATCTGTGAATTTGCAAGGTAACTCGTCTATAGGTGTAACCGCATTGGGCAGCAAGCTGTTGGGGAAAAAAGACTTCGACCAATCATAGCACTAGTTTTAAACTCTTCAAACTGGCTACAAGCGGAGAGCCGGGGAGCCACCAAAAATTGGTTTTCAATCCTTTCAGTCCATCTTCATACTATGAGTGGTTTTAAAGGGAGGATGGTGGTCAACTCTGTTTCAAAGGTAATTGGCAGGGTATGAGACTCAAAAACACAAGATGCGAAATATAAACTTGCAAGTTTTAACAATTCGTGCGTGTGAATATCCCTCCCGTGAGCATAAATGTGAAGTCCAGCGTGTGTTTTTATCTATTCATCCTCGTATCACGCTCAAACTACCTTTTTTTATTCTGGATTCGATACTTGTCCTAGCGCACCATGTGAATCCTCAAGCCGCGCTGTGCAATGCTGTGATGTGCTGCACCGCGCCGCCCCACCGCAAGAAGTTGCTACTCAAAAACATTTTCCCAGGTTGGCAGGTCTGAGCTTGTCATATCGCTTACCCAAATAATTTACTGCTGTTCTTAACTTCAGCTTTGTTTTAAGAACTTTTCCTTCACGTCAAGATGTAGTCCTCGGAGATGAAAGGCTGAAAGATATGTCCATCCTTATTTAGAAAATGGTTAGCTATAGATCTTGAGGAACAAAAATAGAAAAGTATCCATTTAGAGCACTTGTTACATTCACATGTTCTTTAAAAGCTCATGTCTTTAAGTTCATCCTTAAATATGCAACGTGAAATAAACAAGCCAAACAAGTGTTGGGTCTAAAGCTGTAGCTAGATTAATTTTTAAATACATAATTAATATTAGGATAGAAAGCATAATTGATAACACAGCTGCTTTGCACTCTTGCTTGGGCAAGAGCCCACTTAACAATAGTGAAACTGAAATGCAGGAGAATATACAATTTAATAAGCAAAATGTACTGTTGCTGGTCAACCTATATATAACTATTTATATACTTTATACTTTTTAATTCCCTCTTTGAGTCTGGAAAACAAAATAAAAAATCTGCTTACATTTTCTTTTATGAAGATGTAGCACAATGACAATTCTATTCCAAAGCACGGTACATACATCCATACAATTTGATTGACATTAAGCAGAAGGCTCAATATTGCTCGGGATGATGTCTATTAGCAACAGACCTACATAACCAAACCCATCTTGAAAGCTCTGTATCTTCTTAAAAATGAACCATGAAGGGCGGATCATCTCGTTAGTTCCTGGATTTTAATTGCCATCGCCTCCGTAATCTGATTATATGCTATGAGTGGTTGCCTGAAAGATAAGGAACAGCATAATTGAATTAAAATAACCAATAGCCACCCAAGCCATTCAACGCTTTCAGAGGTGACTGCCACAGCAAGAAAATCACGTTCACATCGCTGATCACGTGCTTTAGCCCTTTAAGGTATTCCACTTCACACGGAGAAAGGCTTATCAAGCTGTGCCCATGCCCTATGCTCGTTACCATCTGAAAAGCAAAGTATCTTAAAATACCTGCAGACACATTTACCTTTAGGGGTTTACTGAGTGAGTGTGGCAAACAGGAGAAAATATTCTGTAAAAGCATTGCAGTTCCCCTGGTTCTGAACCAAGCACTGATTATAACCTCAGAGTCCAAATTAGTTATTATGGCTTTCAAATGATGTATTAAGGGTGGAATACTTAAGAGGAACTGAATTATAATTCTGTGCAACTAGGAGAGAGAGGGTGGCCATGCAATTGAAACCACGGTTCTGAGAAAAAAAATCCCCTGCCAGTGAATCCCACAGTGACATACACACACACACATATATATATATATATATGTCACCTGAGTAACATTTCATTAGCCCCACAAAAACTTCAGACTTATTGTTCAGGTATTAGTCTTAAGGAGTAGGCTATTATTCTGTAAGGACTGTAAATAGTAGCTAATGCCACACAGTTTAAATCATGGGCTGAGATTTTTGGAGAAAGCACACGGCAATGAAATCTCATAATCCATATCATAAAGTCATATGCAAATTATAAGTTGTGTAGTTGATTTTTTAAATGTAAATAAGCCAATATCCTCTACTGAGCACACACTTCTACATGGTTTAATGCACAATTACTGTTTATTATATTTTAGTAATGTCACTGTCCAAAAAAAAACATGTACTTGATCTTTTAATATTTCAACATCCTTTAAACACAACAGCTGCCTTTTCCATTGTGTGGAAATTCCATGATGAATTGACCAAAGGAATTTTCTTTGAAATTACATGTTTTTCTTTGGATACCCTTCTTGCATGAACAGCCAGTTTCAAATCTCCCTCAACATTTCAGTGGGTTTCAGATCTGACCTTTAAGGCCTCTATGGCCTTTCCTTAAGCCTCCAGCACTTCTTTGAACTATTCCTTGATGGATTTGCTAAGGTGTTTGGGATCATTATTTTGTTTGCAGTCCACTACTTTCAACCTTTTTTTACAGATTATTTACATTATTATCTTAAAATCTTTTTGGTATAAAAGAAAATTCATTTAACAAATAAACACCTTCCCAGTTTTCTTACACTCTCTTACTGAGAGAGCTCTAGACATGATGATACCCCACAATTTCAAAGAGCAAACCACGGCAGAACTATGAGATTTTTAATGGCATCTTAAATAAAACACCTGATCTCAATTTGACATGTCTGTAGTAGTAATATATGTAGGAGTCTACTTACTTTTTCCACAAAAGACAGCTGCTTTCCTGTATATTTCAATTCTATAACATATGACATTATGTGGCAGCATGGTGGTGTAGTGGTTAGCACTGCCACCTCACAGCAAGACGATCTGGAATTGATTCCTGGTTTAGACCATCCTGTGTGGAGTTTGCATGTTCTCCCCATGCTTGAGTGGGTTTCCTCCGGGTACCTCGGCTTCCTCCCACAGTCCAAAGACATGTTCGGTTGATCGGTCACTCTAAATTGTAGGTGTGAGTGTTTGTTGGCCATGTATCTCGATATGGCCATGCAATGGACTGGCGACCTGTCCATGGTGTACCCTGCCCTTAACAGATGGCCCTGGTATTGGCTCTAGAACAAGACCCCCCATGGCCCTAAATAGTGGGATAAAGAAGAAGATAATGGATGGATGGATGGATAACAATGTCATATGTCATATGAAAATGTCATATGTGGACTAGGCTAGGGAATGAGCCTGCTCTGCCCACTGCTGTGCCCCCTAGTTTGTGTATATGTGGGTGTTTTACCGCATGGATTGATTAAATGCGAAGGTGCAAACACAAGAGGCAAATAGTTCTACATTCTAATTCCGTCTAGGTGCCATGTTATATGTCTGCACTGTTTAAAACTCTCAAATGGACAGTGTTGTAAGAGACATTAAAGGACTTTGTGTGTAAAAGGATAAATATTCTGGGAATGTTGAAAACTACAGACTTTTATTCTTCCCAGGAAGATGGAATAGTTCCATCAACAAGTCTGAAACTAAGCTTCTGGTTGGTCAACATGTCAGGAACACAGCTTCTAGTTATTTGACACACTCAAGCCAAGGCATCAATGGACAGTTATCAGCCATGCTAACAACAACAGTAACTCTTTTCTACACGCAGAAATGAAAAACAATCACAAAAGACATTCAGTGTTGGATTTATCAGTGTTGGATTTATTCTACAAAGTCTGAAAAAACTTCCAGGCAGGATTACAAAGCTTCTGAAAAGGATATGACCCTCACTGAAATGGCACAGTGCTATCCTTCCATGAAAAAATTAAGCATGCAGCATTAAATCACTGTCCATTAACTCCAGACTCCAGGTTTATTACTCCGTTATTCAAATTAAGTGGAAGGTTATTATTCACTAACTATGAGTTTGAAAATGCCAACTGCCCTTTACATTGTACAAAGATATTATAATAAATTAACCGAAATTACTTGGAATACTTTTTCAGTTCAATATGTAATGGTTTTAAGCAAACACATCTTTACAGCATTACAAACCAAGAAACAAAAAATAAATAAATAAATAAGTTTATCGCTGATCTAATATCTTTTTTGTGACAAGAGTTTACAATAAGCAGGTAATTTTATTACAAATCAACATTTGTTTATCCTGCAGTCTTTTTTAATTATGGTGTTCTTGGCATTCCTAACATATCAGTGTAGACTGTACAAGTTAATATTATGCAAACACTTCTTCAAGTGACTTTGTAACTAATAGAGTATAAGTTACTGTTATAACCCCTTAAATTATGGGTTTATTTTTTAAAATACTAACATATTTCCATGTGTGCATTCATAAGTTACAATTTCACAAAACTTGTTTTATTGGTTTTGGATGATTCTCTAACAGAACTTGAATATATATATATATATATATATATATATATATATATATATATATATATATATATATATATAGTTTAAGAAATTTAATTTCATGCGATTTTCATGCAATTCACTAACAATTCTGTCCATTTCACAATTAATTTAAGTGCATCAGATGATTTTTAAAGAATAAAAATGTTTGTATTAAAGCCTATTTTTGTATAGAGGCTTATTTTGCATATAGTCCTATTATCAGCAATTCTCAGTCCTCTGCCTAAATCTTCTGGTACGGCCGCCAATCCAAGTTAAGGATGTTATTGGGCTAATTGGTTGTTAGGACACCCCTGCTTAATTGTGATGCACAGCTGAAAAACGTTGAACTAATAAGTGAGCATGAAAGGGAGCACAACATTCTAGGTTAGTTTAGTATCTGAAGCTTCAGCAGTTGATGACCGGCTCAAAATGGTCAAAAAGAAACAACTTTTCTCTAGAGACCTGTCAGTCCATTGTTGTGTTAAGTAAGGAAGGCTACTTCATTGAAAACAGGAAAATTTCACTGTGATCCCAAACTTATACTTATACTTATATATATATATATATAAGTTCATATTTACATTCACAAATAAATTTAATTTTCCATTAGTTATTTTAAGGCTGTTTAGTCTTATTTTTTAATCAATCCTGTCCAAAACTGAGCTCTCCATCACCCATAAACAATCAACTGTCTGAAATTAAGTTTCAATTCTGCTTTGTGCCTCAACATATTTAGTCTGTTTCTTTTTTATTGATTTATTAATGGATTTTAGTTGATCCATCCACACTCAGTTCTTAAACTTATGGTTTAACCAATTTAAATTCTTCAGATTTATTCTCAGTCAAACTTTCAGCCAATTAAAAAGTACTTCAGATACAGATATTAATTGGATTATTCTAAGGCTTAGGCTATTATTGAATAACAATAAAATCTTAGAACTAGAAAAATGTAAGTCATGCAGTGTAAGCCAAAAAATCAACTATTTTGTTTGAAGTTTAGGGAGTTGATTCTTTCTCATTTTTATAGTTTGCCTCCTGAGTCTGCTTATATGCTGGGGCTACAAATCACAGAGTTTAAGTATGTCTAACAATATTGTCTCTGACTTTGAGTGCAGTTAGGCCATTTGTGAAACAGCATCCCGCTGCCGTGGCTTCTGTGATCTCTGCTGGAACAGCGTCTGTTTAACAGTCTGCCTAAGCATGGCAGCACTGAGCAGGTCTCTTGAAGGGGTTTGACTGAAAACGCATTGGACATGTTGATTTGGCCTGAACTGGCATGGAATGAAGACCTGCGATATATTTGTTCTCCTTTTCCAAGTCATGAATTTGGAAGCCCCACTGATCTGAGACCTGCCTGAGGGTGTGAGATTGCTCATGGTAGGAGGGAGGATGGGATGAGGGAGGTAGCATTCTAGCTATTATTATAATTCCCAGCATGATGCCTGCTCAACACAGACAGAGGGATTTGTAGATGTTTGTTTTACATGCTGTAGATTATCATGTAGAGTCAGTGCATAGATGTCAAGGACCTATCATTCTGCATTCAGATGAGCGAGTCGTGCATCACCATGGCAATTTACTGGGTGGAATTTCGTTGCACTCTGGTGACTGACTAGTGCCTGATTTAGTGGCAGTTTCAGCTGTTTGCTTTGAAATCTTTAAATAAGGCTCACTTCATGTTAAATACTAGGAGATTTTTTGTTGATAATATGCAGTCGTTTTTTCATCAGTTCACTACAATGTAACATATTAACCTTGAGCACAATCTTAAACAAAGCTTAGTTTTCAGTAATTAATATGGGAAACAATGAAACATCTGGCTGAAAGAAACTCGCCAGCTCAGATTTCTATACAGTGGTTGTGATAGAAACCAATGGTCACAATTACTACACCATAAATGTGGCCATATTGTTTGCTATTTAATGCCAGTAAAGCTACACATGCCATGTAGTCTTTTAAGAATAGTTGATAATGATTAATAATGGTAAATCTGAATAATATTTTTATGTTGTATGCAAAAATCTCTATCAGTTCATGTAGTAATTGCCTGTATGGTAGCTCACAGAACTGTTCCAAATTGGTATGTATCTCAAGATTGAAGGATTTTACATGAAACTACTCTGAATTACTTTTTTATATCTTACAATCTTGAACAACAGTGAAAATCAATTTTAAACCTTCTTCAGGCTAGATAAAATACAGCCCAAGAACTTTCTGTCCTAGCCTTATCCAAAACTGACCCGCACAACATATTGCCCAGAACTGAACCCTCCGTCACCTGTAAACAGCCAACTGAGTTTCACTACTGCTTAAAAACTGTAAAATAAAGTTTTTGAACTGTGTCTCAAACATTTTTTTTGTCTGGATAAACTATTTATGCTATAAAACAACTATAAATATGTTTCTGCCAATAGAACACATATACAGTACTTCTTATGCAAGCTATTTTCCAGACAACACTATATTTAAATAGTATTAATACAGTAAGTAGTGCTTTTACATATGTCAGTGTGTTTTCTAACACTTTCTAAGCTCTTCCTTGTGGAAACGACACAGTATTATTTTAAAATATCATCTAATACCTGCTTTGACAGCTTAGTACTTCATTAAGCTAAATCAAGATTGCTGCTAAATGAACTGAATAATTTTATATACAGTAGTGTCTGGGGCGTCAAGGAGAAATGGAACTAAATATTGTTCTTTAAACTGGTGCACAAGATAAGATATGTATTATTATTTTGTGTTGTATTTATGATTATTTACACCTGTTCTAATGATATCTGGTATTCTTACTGGTGAAAATACACTTGTTACTAAGATTAGGTACCCAAGACCTTTACACACTAGTGTATGCCATACAAATTAAACATTCCCTTTTTCAGTTCTAAGCGGTAACTTCTTGATTCAAGACACTGTTTATATCCCATATTCACTCGAGCATAAGCCCTAAGACAGAAGTGTTGAGTGGGCGACTCCAGTGTGCCAGATTAAAAAAAGACTTAAGGCTCCCAAGTGGTGCCACGGTCCAAGTGTTGGCCCTATTATCAGGGGACTGTGATATTAGTCCCTGGTGGAGCTACAGCTTTCCATGGCCAGGAGTCCAAGAAACCACAGTTGGGTTCGCTCTTTCTGGGTGGGTAGCATGGCTGTCCCTCTCCCCCATCAATGCTAGCCAGCATGGGCGTCTGTGACTAACTTGGTGAGCGGTCCAATGGCGTTGCGTTAGTGGTAGTTGGAAAAGAATTGCATTTGTATTTAGAACTTTTTGACACTTGTGTTTGCACACAGCGGAATCTGACCTCCACATTTAACCCATCCTTGCAGTAAAACACCCACATATACACACACTAGTGAACATACACACTAGGGGGCAGTGAGCACACTTGCCCAGAGGAACATGCAGCCCTATCTACAGTGCCTAAGGAGCAGTAGGGGAATAGGCGCCTTGCTCAAGGGCAATTCAGTCATGACCTGTTAGTCTATCGAATGGGATCAAACTAGAGACTCTCCAGTCACAAGACCGGATCCATAACCTTCAGCCCACATGGTGTGGTGTTTGACTGCACATGACACGGAGGATGCATGTGCTAGACTTCACTCTTGTAGTGCTGGTAGTAACATGGTGTGATTTGGGAAGATCTAGCTAGTGGGTGGGATTGAACAAGGCTGAACTCAGGAGAAATGTCCAAACGTCCTGTCACATCTTGCCCTATTCCTAGCCTGTCTGTCATTGTTTTGTTACATCCTGTCAGACCCATGTGCTTCTGTTTACATTTGTTGTGTTAGCCATGTGCTCCTGTGTCTCCACCCTTGCCCCGCCCCGCTCACCTGTGCCTCATTTGTGTTCAGTCCTGTCAGCTGTTTTCCCCTGTTAGCCTGTGTTATTTATACCCTGTCTGTTTTTGTCTATAACTCTTTTTCGGCGTCCAACGTTTTCTGTACCTCTCCGTTTGTTTACCTTTAGTTTTGTTTGTTTATTAAAAAGTCTATTTCATCTAAAGGCTTGCGTGTGTGTCTGCCCCTGCCTTCGTCTGCTCCTGCTCCAGCCTGTGACACAGATGGGTTCAGGTGAATATTTTATGCTTTAGCTCTTTATATACCAAAGAAGACACACAGCTGTGTGTTGCAAAATATACTTTTAGTAAACAGCAGTTTTATGTTTTACAAATTCCTTTTAAATATTTGACTTAAAAGTAACAACAGGAAATCTCAAACTTCAAAAAGAAGGAAGGGGCTCCTGTAATTTACATGAACAGCATATGCTTGAGTGAAGATGTTTCCCTGGACTTTATACTTCTTACCACCCAGCTCAGGGCCTCTTCAGCCCTAATCTTCAGTGAGACATCTGAGTCCACTTGGCCAGCACTCCTGTGGGCCATAATTAGCTGATTCAGGTGTGTTTACTTTCAGAGAAAGAGAGAGAGAGAGAAAGAGAGAGAGAGAGAGTGCTGCATACCTAGCAGCTTTCTTGCACAGACGTTGGCCACCCTTGCTTTAATCTATCCACTTCCTGATAGTGGCACTCTGCATTTATTATAGTCTTAAAAAACACCTTACAAATCAATAATTCAAGTTTATAAAGACAGTCCTAATATACTTATGTGGCGGACGCTTTAGCTCACCTTAACAGCATCCTTTCCGTCCCCTTTCGCTCTGCTTCCCTTTGATATATGGAGGCCTATAAAAAATGCTTCAGTAGAGAATTTGTGACTGCGCTCCGGTTACCTTTAATTATATTAAGACAATCCTCTCATATATCAGCCACTTACTGGAAGTGTGCATAGGATGTATGTTCGGACTATACAAATTGCAGCCCCGATGCCACACAAAGAACACAGCTAGCGGGTAATAATTCATATAGGCAGTCATCGTTTACCCCTTAGAGACTCTCTTAACTCGTTCCAGTAACTGTTCCCAGGTCACTTACATTATGGGCTTAAAATAGGCTTCACTGATGATAACATGTGGAGCTCATGTTTGCAGCTTGTTTGACAATGATGAGCCAGTAGTGAAGTATTATGTCAACTTGGCACCAGCCTCCTAAATCATTATTTGAATGCTTTTAGCCTGTAAATTATGAACTGTTCTATTCTTTTCTTTCTAGGGTGGAATCATAATGTTTTTTTGTATAATTACTCTGTTCCAGTCACTGGGAGGCAAACTGCATGGCACTAAAACTCAATATCATGTCCATGCAAGATTTACATACATTTGTTAGGCCAGAACGTTTTTGTATTCAAAGCTCATTCTGCGCTAGAGAAACTCATAATGAAACACAGTTCAACTTTTGAGTGACAACTCATCACTGTAGGACTAATTGGGAATGCAAAAACATCTAATGCAGGCTGGGGCGGGTGCAAGGAGGGGTGAATGCATCTAGGAGAGGCTACAAATCATTTTGGAGGTCATATGGATAATGAAAGTTTTTTTTAGTATCACTTTACAGTGACTATTGCTAATTAACATTATACTAACTGCGCAGTGTAAGGAATGTAAGGAATGAGGGATGAATAACGACAAGTAGAGGAGTGCAGGTCAGTGTGTGCATGTTGTCTGGATGTTTAATAAAAGCATAATGTTTGCGTGCTCTCAAAATTGAATAGGACTCTATAGGGGGGAATGGCAAACAGACAAGTGCGGACCAAACCAACACTGCAGACATGGTCGGGGGACTGCCCTGAGTCAGTGTATGAGAAGCGATGTCCGTCGGTCCATCAGAAGTTCAGTAGATTGGCATCCATTTTTCTATCCCATTCATTCGCTATGGAAGAAAATTCTGTTGCTTTCCGTAATCCATGCTGTACACAAGCCCGAATCACACAATCAGACTGAAAAACATTGAGTTGTAACATTGTTGATAGTTTGAAAACTGTCAGGAAGCAAAAACTGAAAAACATTGTACCAACAAAGCACCTTTACAGTGTATTCTGTGTTTTATATTTTGAAAAGGTCTCTTTGAAAAGGTCTACTTGCTCTGGCTCTGAAGAGTAAATATAGTCTAATAATCTTATCAAGCATATATCATAAATTCAGGGTGTCTACTTTGGAATACAGCTTTTGATACTACTGTTATATACTCCAGTTAAATGCTACTAAAATCAGTGAAGAAGGTGTACACAGTAAAATACAGTAAATTTGACTGTGGGTTTCAAATGTACATGCTATTTAAGCAGATTGAGGATGCTCAGTGTCCTTTCTCAGAGTTGTTAATGTTAACAATGTTAGCAAAGGGAAGAAAATTCTCTGGCACAATGATCAAGCTCGCCATAAACATTGTGTTTTGTTGATAAGCTTAAAAAAATCTTCATGTAATAACAAGTAAATGAACTTAATTTAACTTAAAAAAGAAAATAATCAATTAATCAATTAAAGTAATTCGTTGTTTAATTAAAGTAACTATTTTTTTAGGTTTACCTTTACAACACCTTTTACAGTGTTGGCTATATTGGATAAAGAGAGGTGATCTGTGTAGAGAACATCCTCACCTTTGCACATGGAAGTAAGTAGACTTTCAGATATAATTTCTATAGTTTTAAACTTGAAAGTTTGATTTGAACGTCTCCAACTACGATAACGAGTAACAGTGTACTCTTCTGAGCATGCATCAAGTATTGACTTATGAATTTATTTAAGAGCCTTTATCATTAATGACCATTCTCTGCTCTTCTTAGAGTAGGCGAGGAAGAGTACATGTTCAGAGGTCAGTCGTGGGCTAAAGGTTAGGGATCTGGTCTTGTGACCAGAAAGTTGCGGTTCAGCGCCCTAGACCAACAGGACACAGCTGAAGTGCCCTTGAGTAAGGCACCTAACCCCCAACTGCTCCCCAGGCCCTGTGGATATGGCTGCCCACTGCTCTGGGCAAGTGTGTTCACTACCCTCTAGTGTGTTTGTTCACCAGTGTACATACAGCACGGATGGGTCAAATTCTGCTGTGTGCAACCACAAGTGACAAATAGTTTTCAATTCAATGTATTATTATTAGTAATGGCAACAGCTTTGGGAGAACTAACAATAGCTATTCACTTAGTTATAGCTTTTTTCCACTTCTCACCATTCAAATGAACCCAAATGCATTCAAAGATGCTGATGTCTATTATTCTGAGAACATCAGCAACTTCTTTCCTTTATGGTCTATTTTCTTTTCTCAGTAAGCCACATGTCCTCCCAGACTCAGAGCATTGAGCTGACCTATCATAGTGGAAGGATGGGCACAAATCTGTGGATTTTTCAGACCTGAAGCAACAGTGGAGCTTGTTTTTCTCCTCTCTCTTTAAGATGAAAGTGTACTGTTTATTTGTTGGTGACTGTTTTAGCTTACCAGGTGTTGTTAGGATTATATATTTCTTTATAGTAACAGTTTTAACTTATCTCTCTTTTTATTGTCCCCTTTGGTAATACAAGTGGTTTATCTAATCTCATCAGAATCTAATCTCATCAGAAGAAGCTCCTAAAAACTAAAATGAATCAAATTTTTCCCTGCAATTTCCCTTAAAATAATTCTAATAAGAAGAAAATAATAATGAAATATAATGAAGTAATGGGCATATACCTGAACTACCTATACCTGAAATAGGTGAACTTGAACATATATACAGTATTTGAAAATACTACAGAGTTTAAATGCTTACTCAACACTATATATACATTTTGTTTTGATGTCCTGGGAACATGCACATCAAGTGAAAGGGACAGTGAATCACACAGACAGAACCATAAATGGATTGGCCCCAGTGGCCATCAGATAAGATAAGAATCATTGCGAGGGTACATTCACAGGGTTCCTCACATCACATCATCAGTTTGAGCTGTGGCCAGTGGAAACCTTCAGCTCGGGGTACATGTGGTGTCCATCTTGGTTGAGAACCCAGTGACCATGTACCCCCCGGGAAGCAAAAGATGCCATCCATTCTGCCTTTGTCTGCTGTGATTTTAAACCAAGGAAACAGAAAGAGAAGTACCCATCACCCGTAATGACCAAGCAATGAGCCAGTGCTAGGTCGCCGATTTTGGCCCCCTGCCCTAACGTTGCAACAAGGCAAAGCCGCTTAGTCATCATGTCCCCCCCCTCTGTGGTAACTAATAAGGCTGTAGGGAGGACAGTTTAGGAACACTGCATCTCTGGCTCTGTGCCAGCCTCCAGCCATTGGATCACGAGGTTTTCTATTGGATTTTCTTTCTTCCTTTTCCTCTCCTAACGCTCTAATCATGATGCAGTGTACCTGTTGAGAGTCCCTGATGGGCCTATGACACCTAGCCAAAGTATGTCATAAGTCATAATGCTGATAAATGGAAGGAGCGATAAATAATTAGAATTGCTCTTAGCAGGTGGCTGGGTCATTTTCATGGTCCGCTCTGATATGTGGCGTTGCTGTGGCAGGTTGTCTGCACTGTTCTAAAAAAGGAAAAGAAAGGAAAAGGTGTTAGCCTCTAATGGGGTATGCTTTACACACATGCAGAGCCTCACACGCTCACTTATGCACCACCATTGCTCCAGGGGAGCAGCAGTCTGGACCAAACTTCTGCTATATGGTTTGTGTCACTCTCAGGAAAACAGTGATGGTGGAATAGGCGTGTTCTCTGTGTCTTGTTAAAACTAAACTTTGTTTAGTGGCTGTGATGTCATTCAAAGTGGACTGATGTGAAATTGCTCATTGTAGATCAAGTCAAGTCATGGTTTATTTATATGGCGTCTTTCACAACAGAACAGATGTCACAGAGCGGCTTTACAGAAAATCCGGATCAAAGCTCCCAATAAGCAAGCTAGAGGCGACAGTGGCAGAAAAAAACTGCCTCAGATCAAAAGGAAGAAATCTCAGGAGGAACCAGACCTGTGGTTGACACTGAATAGTTAAATAAGTACAAAAGCAATTTAAAAAGAATAAGAATTACACCTGCATGCATTACTGAGTGTGCAGACAAATGTACTGTAGATTTATTTACAGTAGTGGTGATATGAACCAGGAATCATGATGTCAACAACAAAACACACTACATGCTTACTACCAGTGAACCTACGTCTGCCTCATGAGGTTGTATATGCAAAGGTTTGAGTAAATAACTTTTCTATAGGAAGAAAAATATGTTTATCTCAAATGTAAATGTAAAACTCAAATTTCAAGCTGCAGCTTTTTATTTTATGAACATCTAATGGAAAGTAGGAACATGCGTCTTCTAGAAGAATATTGACATCTAGAAGAATATTGAAATCCTTCATTTTACCCAGCATATAGTTGGTTTCAGTATTTGTTAAGTTAAATCAAACTACGTTTAGTTCTTAGAGAACTCTTTCCACTTTCAACCTTAGAAATAGCGTTTTCTGTTTCTCACAATCCAAGTAATCTCAAACACATTCAATGATGTTGATGTCTGGACTCCAGTCTATTGTTCTGAGGATATCAGCAGCTTCTTTCTTATTTGGTCTATTTTCTTTTCTCAGTAAGCCACATGTCCTCCCAGACCTAGAGCATTGAGCTGACCTCTCATAGTGGAAGGATGGACAGAAATCTGTGGATTTTTTCAGCAAGAGTGGAGCTTGTTTTTCTCCTCTCTCTTAAAGACGAAAGTACTATGTATTTGTTGGTGACTGTTTTGGTGGTGTACTAGGTCGCGTTGCTAGGTTTCTACTTTTCTTTATAACAACTGTTTTACTTGTTTTTACTTTCCTTATTGGTGTCTTTATAACAGTGTTGATATGAACCAGGAGTCATGATGTGTACAAAAACATAGACCTACAGGACCTATATATGCTTACATATGCAAATGATTGAAGAACAAAATGTGCTTGTCTCAAATAGGATGTGATATAAACGTAATGTAAAACTCAAATCTCAAGACGCAGATTTATATTTATGTATGCATATGTGAAGAATATTGAAATCCTTCGTTTGTTCCAGCAGTTTTGGTTTCACAATCACTCCAAATGTGCTTTGTTGCCATTTTGTTGCACAGACTGAGATATCTGAAAGAAAGTGAAGGTATACATGCAGTGAGGAATCTAACTACTGAGCTAAAACCCAACTTTCTGTGTCAAAGTTCTTCTTTAGAGATCTAGGCCATAATTAGCCTTATGCTGTTTAAATAACTACTTCAATAACTAGAGACCAGCAGAAATCTGATTAAAATCTGATTATTTAGTGGATGTAAATGCACGCTATGTCTCAGGATTAAGAAATAGTAATTTCAGAAAGTCAATAACTTTCTATAAGGGAGAGGTTTTAGAGGTATTTAGGTATCTTAAACCACCACTGTGAACAATTCTGAATACATTTCTCTAAAATAGAGTCTTTTACATTGAACCACTTGGAATAACATTGGATATCTGCTGCCCATTATGCTGTGTGAACATTTCACAATGAATTGATGAACTGAAATGGTCCGAAATGATTTGGAATTAAATCTTGTCTCATTAACGTACATTAGGTGCTTCTTCATTACCATTGTTAAATAGTTACGACAGCAACAATATGCCAAAGGACAAATTTGCTAATTTGCTAATTTGCTAAACCTGGAAAATTATGTGTGCCCTTGTTTGCCCACGTCCTCTGTCTGTCTCGCATTTACTCATCACATACAAAGCAATAATTTCTGCCCCCTAAACCACCAGTTTACAAACCAGAAGGCAAAACAGATGCGAAAGTCAATGACTCACTCTAATTTACACCTCATGACTTTTCACCATGGAACTATTTCTGTCACTTATCCAAAAGGATCGCCGTATCCTCTGTGCATCACAGGCATCCCTAACAAAGTTTTGCAATTGCAAAGTTTCTGCAGCTCTACCACGTGAGAAGGGAGCAAGATATGATCTATCAGGCTTTAGACAACCATATCTGGTGGTCGCCAGCGGCAATATAACGGTAGTCAAAAGAGATTGCCTCCCAGTGAATAGGAGCCTGGGCAATATTTCATACCGCCCATAGCGCTAAGAAGTGCTAACATGATTTCAGGGCGTAGACCGATGTGACTTGACAGTGGCTGCAATGGGAAATCCATTTTTGGAAAAAAATTCTTTGGGGATTCGAGGGCAAGGATACTATTGTGCATACTGCTAACACTGTTGCCAGACCCTATAAAGATTCTTTAAAACTGGGAGTTATACAGTACCTGTCAAAAGCTTAGACATACCTGATTGAATGGTTTTCATAGCCTTAAAGACATTTTGACGCGTGCCTTATTCAAGGTGGATAAGTTTTGCCAGAGGGGGTCCAGGAATGTAATTTGCAAGGGATTTGAATCGACTGGCCAATTTGTACGGGATAAAGCAAGTGTATTATTTTCCCAAATGTCATAGCCTGGATGTTCACCTTCAGTGTTACTCATACAATTAAGCAGATCCAAAGATGAACTTCCTGTTAATACTAAATAAAATATCATTAAGCTAGTAATGTGGGCTTATTTAAACTAACAAATGTCAGAAATCAGAAGGACCCTCCCATATTTACCAAAAATGATTATGATTAGTCCTGTTATGAGCTCAGGGATAAGAGCCCCAGTTTTGTGGTTAGTCTAGCCAGTAAAAACATTACATTAATATCACAGTATTACTGAATTTGACAAATTATAAGCCCTATCTGAGCTGTAGTAGTTTTCCAACAGGAGGGCTGCTAATATAAATCATAATGGATTCTGTTAGCTGATTCGTACAGCACAGAATGACCATGTAATTGCCCCCAAATTACCCCAGATAGCCTTGATCAAAAACGCCAATAACACATAGAATAACATTAGGCTAATAAAGTGCGCTCATTCAACTTAACACACACGGCCCAACAGGACGGATCTCGCTTCGCCCCGTGAGAGGTACATTCAGATATATAATTTGCATTCTCCTTCTAATTAGCCTTCTAATTACCAAAATGTTTTAGATTCAGCGCTCCTGTCGTGAGCTTGAGGATAAAAGAACTGTGCCAAGCCGAGCTCCATTTTCGAGGTTAGCCTTGTCTCTCAGTCGCCAAACACAGAGACGGCAATTTATTACTAAGGATTTGTTATTATATTATTTTTGATGATCTACAAAAGATAAATTAGACTACAGCAGACTACAGATATTGCAGATTTGTATGGAATTAAAATGACAGATCTCATCTGTAATCACTGAAATGACAGCAGCTCTCCCAGAAAAGAAAAAATAGAGCTGTTCCAGCTCAAACAGGGCTTTGGTTCATGGCTTTGGTCATATTAAGCAGTAATGAGCATTTAATATAATTTCAAAAGTGGCAGCTTTCAAAATATTTCAAGTCAAGACCCACAATAAATGTAATGTTTGCCCTGAGATCCAACACATATTTTGTGAAGATAAAGCAAACAACTGTGACTGTATAACAACAACAATAACAAGAAAGAAAAACAGCTCTCATATTCAGTTAAAAGCTAAGGAATAAAAATTTAATATGAAAGTGTTTAAAACAGCCAGCCTAATATGCACAGGCAACTTGTTCCAGAGTAGCATAGATACTTTATGGTTGTACCCTATTTTAGGGACAAGTAGATATGACCTTGATGGAATCTATGGTTTCAGTAAGAGGCTATTAAGTGGTAATAAATATTAATTAATTAAATAATTGAAAAAGTGGGTGATAATATGGTAATATTTTGTTAAAAAGTGGTGCTACCTCACAAATTGTGTGTTTAATTCCACCAGTTACTAAATATTATTTATAACTACCTAATATAGCAATAATAAGTTTGTAATAAACACTAAAAACAATGACAACAACTTGAACTAACCTAAAAATGACTTTGTATGTTTTACTATTATTATATTTTTTTCCTATAGTTTTTGCACATATTGATTAATTAATTATAACTCATTCATATATTTTTTTTAAGTAAAAGGCATCCAGCTCTTACAACATAAAATCTGCTTATTTAACAAATCACCCCAATTCC
The DNA here is from genome assembly GCA_021613375.1 of Megaleporinus macrocephalus. Taxonomy (NCBI): domain Eukaryota; kingdom Metazoa; phylum Chordata; class Actinopteri; order Characiformes; family Anostomidae; genus Megaleporinus; species Megaleporinus macrocephalus. The sequence goes on from CM038713.1 coordinate 32,842,763, forward strand.
TTTACTTTGTTATACAGTTTTTATAATATAATAGTTATTTTTCCAGAAAGCGAGGTAAGACTAGTGGTGCTGTAAAATATGAATCCACTCATTTTTCCAGCTGCAGTGTGATGTTCAGACACAGACTGTCATTACAGAGGAACTAAATAACTAAATTGTATAAGAGCTGCGTAATGCAAATTTGGTTCCCTCTCGTTTCTCAATTTCCATAGCTCACATCAGAAAATAACATCTGTTCCTGTGAATCATGTGTGTAAGTGCACTGAGATAACGACTTCCATGGCTTCCATTAGTTTAGCATGTAGGCCCACCTACTGACAAGTGAACAGATAAATATATATATGAAGGTGAATTTACTCAGAATCTGGGCTGGAAAATGCAACACTGTGTGCTTCTTTTGTGTTCGCTGTCAAATTACAGACAAAACACTCAGGATTGAGTTCCATAATGAAAAAGAAACTCTGCCACATCTATCTTTATATAACATGTTTTTATCATATGCTAGAGAATAAGCATGTAATCTTTGTCTGGAACTACAACTTGTTACCCAAATATCATCTTTAAGGTGCTATTTTATCTTAGTCATGTGCAATAGTAGACTCTTCAGTTTGTAGCACCTTACACAGTTATATATATGTCCTACATACACCGTAAAATAAAATTATACCATTTTTTTTCTATGTCGTTATAATAAACACATTAATACTAATATTTATCTGGATATTCCGTGCTTGATTTTCTGTTCAATGAGCTCTGATGACTATTGCCTTGAGCCTAATGGTCACTGGACCTTTACTGAAAGTACTTAGTCATCAGTAACAGATGTGAGGGTTTTGTACATGCATTTAGTAGCACGTAGTTCACGGCAAGCCTCGGAATAAACCTGCTAAACTTTGCGTGCAGCTCCCCTTCTGTTGTTGGCACTACACATGCTAATTGCACTTGCCAGGTCATGGCAGGTATAAAATGCCACACCGATAACACGGTGCAGTAACAGAGAGCTTCTGATCTCAAACGCACTTTCCTTGCCCTAAAAATACCCCTAATCCAGCTTGTGACTCATTCGAACTCATTGCCACAGCCCGACAGTGCGACCCACAGTTTGAAAAATATTTATTTTAAAGAGACAAAATTAAAAAAAGTGTAGTGACTTCTGCCTGTCTCCAGAACCTTATGAGTTTTGATAGCATCACTGTGCACCAGCTGGGAGGGAAAAATAATATAACCAGTAATATTTTGCTACTCCCACCGCCCCACCTAAATGCTGGCATAAATGTTAGCCCAGAAACCTTCTTGTTGTAGGTGACAGTTCAGGTAAAAGGTGAAATGATTTCCAATTTCTCTTCATGTTACAGTGTTTTTGAATAAAACTATAGGACATACAATGAATAAGTGGAACATATGAATAGGTTAACCGGGGGGTTTTAAAAAACGAAGAAGAAATGAAGATTTAAGTGTCTTAATACAGTGTATATCATCATTTTGGGACTGAGTTCATGCCACTTTCTAGCACCATCAAAAGTGACCACAATTAAAACAAACACAGAAATTTACTTTTTCTTACTCTTTTCTTTAAACTTGATCATTTTACTGTTTACGCTTTGAGGACCAACGGCAAAGTAAAGTAGCACCTTGTGCAACTCATCTTGATGTTAAATCAGGGGTGTCCAAAGCCTGGCCAGCAAATGCAGCCAGCAGACAGAATTTTATTAGCCCGTACTTTGTAATATTTCCTTTGTACAGTAAGTTTCATCGCTGTGTTACCAATCAAAGCTATCTAAACTTAAGAGCCATTATTTTTTCTGACTGGGCATCTTATATTTATGAAATGGCATGCAATGATGGCTGCGCCAAACAAGCACAATGTTGACAGTGAGAACCGGTCATTTCAAGAGAGATGGTTGTCAGACTATTTTTTCATAGAGAGATGCTGCAAATGCATGTGTCTCTTATACCAAGAGAATAAAAGAAATATACCTTTATGAAAAAAAGCCTGAACATTATAGTAAATACTCAGGGGACAAGAGGACAGAGAAACCTGCCCTTACAGCAGCAACTGTTCTTCAGGGCACGTGGGGCACAAGAGAACCTGACCACAGTTATGAGGTGGCTATGCTAATCGTTAAGCTGTGACACTGAGGTGTTTAAACTCTTATGTGACTTAATAAATATAATACTTGCTGGTATTAAGTTCCATAAGTTTAGTAATGATTAATTAACATAGTGATATAGTGATATTCAGAAAAACTGAACATGCATCATAACTTGATGCAGAAATGTTGTTCAACTCATGTTTAGAAAAAAATTGGAGTGCGTAACATTGTTTACTCCTGTTGATCTCCTGCTGCTGCAATTACATTAAAATGAAATTCATTAGTTAATTATTCATTATCCTGTACATTTTTCATATTTTGAATACAGCGTTATATACAATTTATGAATAATACTTTTAGAAAGAGAACCCGGCCCTTAGGTATTTTGATAGTGTCCAATTTGGCCCTCCTTGACAAAAGTTTGGCCAGTTTTATTTTTTTAATTAAAAAAAAAGATCATTTTTGTATCACTGCCCCTCTAGCCCCCAACATAAATCAGAATTGACCCTTATGTGTTCACTATGGAATTTGATAGGAACTATAGACATTTGTAAACATTTGCAGTCAGGATCATATTTACAAAATCTATTTTTGCTCATGAAGTAAATAAGTAACAAACAAATGATTTGTAATAAACACTTGGAACATTAATACTTATAATGAATAATAATAATAATAATAATAATAATAATAATAATAATGATAATAATATTTATTATTATTATTATTATTATTATTATTATTATTATTATTATTATTATTATTATTATTAACAACAACAATAATTATTATTATTATTCATAAGCAATACATACAATACCATAGGAAATAAATATGGGTCAAGTTTGACATGCTGTGCATTAGTAGGGGATTGCTTAGCTTGTGCATCAAAGTGTTAAAATTAATTATTTAATGAATTGCCTTAATTATGTTTATTATTTCAAAAAGAATTATTGAACATTACACTTTATTACTACTACAGCAATTCTGACACTTCCAAAATAATTTTTGGGCAGTGACAGTTTTGTGTCTGGCATCACACTACAAGAAAATCAGGCCAATTTGAAATTGATTTGCTCCTCTTGACAATCACAAAAGGTCTTCTGATGTCAGGGTGATCTTAAATGATGATCTTCCCAGATTACCCTGTGGTGTGGGGTGTCTATAATTCAATCTTTACTCTTTGTTGTAATCCCAATGCAGCTGGGGTAGCACCAGTTGTGAATTGTAAATATTAAGCATGTTCAATCAGTACTTCTGTAGTGAGTTAGACACTGATTCGCTAGTGTACAAGGTGATGTTGATGCCATGCTTTAAAGATCATCAACCAAGGAGAGCTGAGCTGAACAGAGCCAAAAGAAGCTGTAAACATGGTTAAATACAAAACAAAACCATTGTGTATGTAATTATAATTGTATGTATTCACCTTAGGTTTGTGTTGAAGCATGTATAAGCCTTGTTGAGCCATTTTTCGCATGCAGAACAGTTTAGCACCCAGAATATTTTACAACAGAGCCAAACTTGCAGAAGATAATTTGGCCTTGTCTTATAGAAATAAGCAAGACCTTCCCTAAAAAGATATTGTGTGGATGGCAGCATATGTTGCTCCTTACCTAATTATAGTTCAACATTAACGATGCCTTCACAGATGTGCAGTAATGCCCCCCATACCATCACAGATGTTGGCTTTGGAACTGTCCACTGAAAGCAATCTGGAGGATCCTTCTTCTCTTTAGTCCAGAGAATGCGGTGTCCATGATTTCCAAAATAATTCTCACCTCAGTCCATCTTTAATGACCCTGGGCCCAGAGAGTGTGGTGGCCTTGCTGGATCTATTTATGGTTTCATCTTTGCATGGTAGAGTTGCATGGTTAACTGTGTTTACAAATTCTAGATACAGTTCTAGATAGTGTTCCTGAGCCCATCCAGTGATTTCCATTATGGATTCACATCTGTTTTAATGTAGTGCTGCCTGAGAGCCCAAAGATCACAGCCATCCAACACCAATTTTGGCCTTGTTCCTTACATACAGAGATTTCTTCAGATTCTCTAAATCTTTTGTTGATTTTATGTATCACAGATGATCAAAGGTCATATAGGTCTTCGCTATATTACTTGAATTATTATATTTTTTTTTACATTATTTGCACACATAGTCTTTCACATGGTGTATAGTGAGCTCCTCCTCATCTTTACTTCTGAAAGACATTCCATCTCTCTGGGATGCTGTTTTTTATACCAAAAAATGTTACTGACCTGTTGCCAATTATATTTATAATTATATATAATTGTATTATTATAATAATAGTTATGATGAGAGCTTTACACAACTGTACCAGTCTTTTTTGTAACTTCTTGTCGCACCAAATTCAAAGTGGGCATAACATTTCTCATGTTCTACATTTGATATGTTGTTTTTATACTTTTTATAATAAAATATAGGGTTGAAGCTATTTGCATGTCATTTACATATTCACATAGAAGTAAATCATTTTAATTTTGCACAGCATCCCAATATTTATTGTAAACCGCTCTGAGGTATGTTTTTGTATGTATGTTTGTATGTTGGTTATATGGTATGTTTTTTTTTTTGCTCCACATAGATCACAGTAAAGACATAATGTGAATGATCACACAACATATTTGTATTTGAGCCACTTTTACATGCAGTCTCAACGTAGCATAAGATTTTCCAAGCCTGTGGGAAGAGCATGTCTGGTAGCCCTTAACAAAGCTGCTTAATAGAAAAACCTGTGTAAGCCTGGATGACTACTTTAAAGAATTCAATAAATGAGGTTTAATTGGTTAAACACTTGTTTGGTCACTGTGTAGTTCCACATATGCCATATCCTTAATATTATTCTTAAATATTGGACCAAAAAATTATTTCATTTGGCAAAAACCTTTAACTGGAATTGTAGAACTGCTTTTTGCGTAGAGTGAATAACATTATTCATATTACAGACACTGTATATGAAGCTGTCTGCATAAGAAGTGACAGACTCCTTCTATGGAACTACGCCCAGGGTTTTAGAACATGACAGTCATCTTGGCATGTCTGGTATTCAGCACCAAGGGATACAAGATCATCGTTTCGCACACTGTTATTACCATATGGCTGTATATAGTCATCCCGCTTCCATCTGTATGAGATTACCATATGCTGTACTGCCAGCTTAGAATAGGCTTTGGTGTCATTCTCCCAGAGCTTGACGTTGCACCGGCTAGGTGTTCCTGTGGACAAGCACTCGACAGTGGTTTATTTGGGTTTGCTTGCTCACTGGTCTCTGAAATGATCCAAAAGGACACGGAGGTCCATTTCAGGCCCCAGCGGAAATGCTCCGCAATGTACTCAGAGCTTTGAATGATTTAGAATGGGTTGTTTTCTCTGCTGCAGTCCCCGGTGAATTCAGGCCTCTGTCTTTTCACAGTCTGCTTACACTGTTGGCAAAGTGCAATAATGTGACATAGAGGGGAGGGGCAATTTGCCTCGTGTCTCTGTGGAGACTGTACAGGTAATATTGCCCCCCACCCCCACCCCCACCCATCGCAATATGTACCAAATCTTGGCAGACGCATATATATATTTCACCTTAGCAAAGGTTGCCTCATAAATTTATATCTGTAGGATTAATCATAAAGGGATGGTACTCAGCAGTGCAGTAAAGGAAGCAGCATGTGGCCTTTACTTAGACTTGAGAGAAAACAAGTTGAGAGTTGTGACCAAGTTGTAACCAAATTTGATCACAATAAATGTTTCATATACAGATATTATGAATATTTCATATATATATTATTTCTATTTCATAAAAATATTTTTATTCAAACCTACCTTGGCTGCTGGGGTTTCAAACACAAAGAGACAACCTAAACGGGAATTTAAACCCCAGCTGTGCCATGTGCTGGGCATCACCAGGGTTACCTAGAATGAATGATCACAAAGCTTGGAAAGGACGATGGGGTCCCTCACTCCCCCCAAGCCAATTAGATGTCTGTGAGACTGTACAGCACAGCGGTGTGCTCGGTTCTCTAAAGTGCTGTGTGTCCACTAGTTCAAAAAGCCAAGGTGGTTGGTCTTCTATATGCTGGAGATATATGTCGGCCTTCAGCTTCACAAATGGATGGTCTGGCGCTTGTGTATTGGGGGGATGGATTCATGACACGGATTCCTTGCCTACAGGTAGGACTGGAAAAAGTAAGTCAGGACATATAATGCCATATTAAGTGCGGTGTGTTATTGTCTCATGTCCTTTTTAAAAAATAAGTTCCACAGCTTTTCTGTTTTCTGGCAACTATATACTGACAATTCCCAGTTTCAAGCTCCAAAATCAAGAGGAAGACCTTCTTCCATTCCTCTGGACTCAGACACTGCACTATGCTGGTCCTACAGTAATTGACAGCAATATAGATAGAAACATAAAAAGGGGGAACTTGGAGTTGCTGGTATTATTGTACATTAAAAACTGAAATCAAATCAAAAGACAAAGTATTATTTATCATAGCATTATTCATCATTAATGTATTAATTACTTTATCTGAAGTGTTGCACTCTGACAATCTGTGTAAGTAAACCCAACACTGCCTACCACACACACATCCACGCAGTCAAGACACATACGTTTCATTTCTGTCACTCCAAACAACTTAAATTAGATAAAACTCAGTGGAACAAAATATTTTTACAACTACTACTAAAAACTAGGATGTGTGTGACAAATGAATGCATGTAGGATCATATTACAAATCAGATTAGGCAGCTAGGTAGGAGGAAATGATGACACAAGCCTAGGTTTCCATATCATCACTGTCCAAAGAAAAATAAGTAACTCCAAACTGTATCTTAGCAGGAAAGGGCAACAACATTCTTTACTCTCAATTAGAGTGTAACTGTTAAACCCCTGAAAGGAGATTCCCCGGGTTTTACCTGTGTGTTCAGGCACTACAGGTGTGGAAACAGGATTCTAAATTTTAATTTATAAGTAAACATGAGAAATAATGTGAGGCTTTGCTGCAAGGCTCATCCTTGTCATAGGTTTGCACACTCTTCTCTCTCTACACACACGCCACTGCAGGTGGCTAACAGCTATGTCTTTTAATGAGACATATATGGCAAGTGACCGAGTGACTAACACCCATAAGAGAAGCAGCCTATTTAACACACCTGGAGAGCTCTTATCTTCGAAGCCCAACCTCTGACTAAGTGTCCCGAGATGTTACTTACACTTAAACATAGCTTTACATACATATATAGTGCTGTTAATGAGTTGTGACAGTCTCTAATCATTACTGGTAAGTATTCAAGTATACTAATTCTTTCTTCTTTTACAGGTTTAACCTGTAAATAGGACACTAAGGACCCTTACCCGCCCTGAAGGTGTATCCGCTCAACAGGAATAAGCAGTCCCAGTTCCCTTTACCTCCCATTTGTCCCACATCCCCTTCTACAACAGGATACCAAGGTAAGTACATAAAACGTTTCTTTGGACAGAAACAATAAAGGCTTTCCCTGATAGTTAACTAACTTCCTGTGTATACATTAACTAACTTATCATTTGCTGATAACATACAGGCAGACATTCTGTTTCACGTTATGAACCCAAATGAAAACTTTAATTAGAATAACAGCATCTGTGTTATTTCATGTTCAGCCATTTAGCAAAATTAATAAGAACCAATCACCTTACATTTGCAACAGCAATCTTTTTTTGTTTACTGCTAAAGTTAAAAATGTAAACTTATACCTGCACGAAAAGGTAACTAGTGGTGATAGGAAGCAGAAACCCAACTGGGTGCAGAGAACTGTCCTAACTGTTGGGTAATGAAATGAGACAGAAAGAGAAATAACCCAGCTAAACTGCCCAAGTGCCTAAACCCAGCACATGTATTTTTTAACTTGTGAGCGTAAGGTGTTACTAGACCATTGGTGTGGTTTTACAGGTGGTAGTTAAGGTGTTGCTAGACTATTACTGTGGTATCCTAGGTAGTTAATAGGGTGTTGTTAGGCAAATTCTATAGTATCCCAAGCGATTGCAATTTAGTTGCCAATTTTCACCAAAAAATAATGACCCCCCTATTGCAGCCCCAGCCTGTTGGTTAAAATATTTCTAGGATTTGAAATACCAGAAAAAAATCACTAAAAACTAATCAGAATTTTAATAACTCAAAATTGTAATGAGTACAATATATGTAATTAATTAATGTAAAGTCATAAATGTTTATGGACCCCTCACCACATTACACAACCTGTTAAGGACAATCAAGTGAACACATTCTTGATAAAGAACACACTTCTGCACATTGTATTACCTAATTACTGTTTATTAACTAAGAAATTAACAAATTGGGAAAAAATAAGCTTTAAATTTGGCTTAGACCAAAGTTATAAAACATTTTACATGTTCTATTTTATTTGGCACAACATTTTGCAGAACAAATGCCATGTTTAAGGTACTAAGACATGTTAACTTCACTTAGAATATCAATAAAATGTGTAATTTGACTGGGTAGGGTGTTCCGGTTGGATGTGACTGTAAGGTAGTTGTTCTTTATCTAATTCTCTGAGTAGAAGGAACTATTTAAGTATGCACTGCTTAGTTTCACTCCTTCCTTCAAATGTAAGCAGCTTTGTGGCTCCTGAGTGGCGCAACTGCCTTAATTGCTTAATCATCAAGAGATCATGAGTTAGGATTCTGGGCTATGTCTCAGCCCTCTGTGGTCATGGAGCCTGAGTCATAGCATTCATTTCAAAGTAGAGCTCTGTGAAAAATCACTTTTGTGTGCATGAAATGTTCGAAAATCATTCCAGAGAATGACCCACACATATGCCGACCAGCACGACACTTTTAGATTATCTGGATAGAAATGGTTACAACTTATAAAGCATAAAAGAATGTGTCTGGAATGAGTCAGTCACCAGGTGTTGAAGCTCCCTGTGAACAAGAGAGCTGGAAATGCAAAGCTGGATGGGAGTGAAGCCTGCGAGTAGTGCGTCTGCAGCTCTCCTGAAATAATCAGCTCAAGAATGAGCATTGTGCCCTTATTTAATTAACCTCCAACTGAAGGTGGAATAGTGCCATAATCCTCTTTGTTGCTCGGCATAAGGACTGTAGTCGCAGACAATAGCGCTCATCGCATCGTTCAGGTGAGGAGGAAAGGCAACAGCTGACAAGTTTGTGATTAGCATTGCAAAATCATGGGTGCCATTAAGTGAAACCTGGCCAAACGCTAGATAAGAAGAGAGCAGTGCATGGATTAGGTGGTATGCAAAAAAATTAGCATTAGCATGCCCAGGTTCTCTTGTCTCCAGCGTTACTATTACAGTAATGCAGTGACTCAAGTACTGATCACTTAAGAATGGCAAATGGGTATTTCGAATGTAGAGTGCTGCACTGCGTAGGAGTTGGCCTTTTACCTTGAGCTGGCAGAACTGTCTCAAGAAAAATGACAAAACACCTTTCAAATCAGTGGGGACACTATCTACCAGCTCCCGCAGGTTTGAACTGTATGAACTCAATGGGCTTTACCGCTGGCTTGAAATGTTTTCTTAGTCTTACCAAAGTGAGGCAGTGCACTTAGTGTGCTCTGCCAGGAGAAGGTACAACATTATTGTTCTGTCTACTGTGAAACTGTGAAAGGAGAGATCAGTCAGAGTCACGAAGACATAAACACTTGAATGTGACAGTCACAACGTCTATGCAAATATACACCCATCAGCCATAACATTAAAAACCACCTCCCTGTATCTACACTCACTGTTCATTTAATCAGCTTTACATACTTCAGCAGCTCTGCTGTGTCTGATCCACTCATACCAACGCAGCACACACTAACAACCTACCACCAAGTCAGTGTCACCACAATGATCCACCACACCAAAAATATCTGCTCTGTGGTGGTCCTATGGGGGTCCTGACTTTTAAACAACAGAATAGCAAAGAATACAGGGACAATACAGATGGACTGCAGTATGTAAGTTTAGAACTACAACGTGCACCTATTTGTTAAGTGGAGCTGATATAATGAACAATTAAATGGTTTTAATGTTATGGCTGAGCAACATATGTGCACAGAAATGCTGACTCTCTCCAAAATATTCATTGCCAGTCAAAAGTTTGGTTGCATCTCCTCATAGGTTTTCCTCATTGTTACAATAAAATTAGTTAATTAGTTAAATTATTTAATTAAGCAATGACCAGTTGGATACCTTCAGGTGGGCCTGAAGGTATCCAACTGCTTTTAAGCATCTTTGCACGCTTGATTTTGTCTCAAGAAGCTTTCAAGAAGTTCTACTAATGGTGTCACTTGAATAATGAATTAAGAAATATAACATGTAGAACTAGGCGGCATGGTGGTGTGGTGGTTAGCACTGTCACTTCACAGCAAGGCGATCTGGGTTTGAATTCCCGGTCCGGGCCGTTCTGTGTGGAGTTTGCATGCTCTCCCAATGCTTGAGTGGGTTTTCTCCGGGTACTCCGGTTTCCTCCCACAGTCCAAAGACATGCATGATAGGTTGTTTGGTCACTCTAAATTGCCCGTAGGTGAGAATGTGTGCATGAGTGCTGGCCATGGTGTACCCCGCTTTCGCCTGATGATGCTTGGATTGGCTCCAGCCCACTTGTGACCCTGACTAGCGGGATTAAGCGGCAGGTAATGGGTGGATGGATAGAAAATGTAGAAATCAACATCTTGTTTATTTCTTTGAAAGTATTCATCTTTTTGGAATATAATGAAGGCACACATTTATCTTATCTTTTGACTGGTTGTTTGAGCTGCAGTGGTCATAATGTAGCCACAATCAATACAATAGCTGCATCCATTCTAAACTTGCTTACTTGCATTCTACAGTGGTGCCCAGAAATCTTTATAGCAAGATTTAAAGATCTGATTTAAAGACCAGTGCCCTTCTGATGATGGGAGGTGGGAGAAACTGTTAAAAAAACTACAGCTGCTTTGGGGTTTAATTTTTTTATGGGTGGGTGGTTTGGATCTTTCTGCTTGTTTCATTTGCTCTATGAATGCATAAGGGAGCCAGAGAGCTAACATTACTGCCAGGAAGCCAAATAAAATATTGCAGTCGTGACTGTAGTAGGGGAGACTGTGGCATCTTGTCACAAGGCCAGGATGTCAAGTTGTTAATATTTCCAACATCAGATGGTGCTACTTAAAGCTGGAATACTAATTGTGTGCATCTAATTTGTCTGTCATATACTGTTTGGAAGAGGCAAGATACAAATAGTACAATGTTTTTGCTTATTGTTTAACCTGATTTACAGCCCATAGAGAATATTTTGGCTCATATTAAGCATAAACTAGCTTGCCAATGTTTTTCAGCTGTTTGAAGCCCTCTGTGCTAATGGGAACAATATTGACTCTTCTGTCTATAGAAGACTGTCTGCAAGTTTACCCACAAACCTGCACTGTTCAAAGAAATTGAAAGGGAAATGTTTCTCATACTTTATCTATTTGTCACTTTATCTATTTTTTGATTAAAAAAGCTTAATGTTTTGCCATTTTGAGCTTGTATTGACTTGTGGAGAGGATAAAGTTTTTTTTATTGTACATCTTGTACATGTACTGCACTAAGCAAAACATGGGGCAAAGTATCTTAGGGATTCTGGGGCAAGTTGTCAAATTTGAAAAACTATTAGAATTTTAACATGATCATTTGGTAAGATTAAAAGATTGTTTAAAATTGTTTTCCAGTTTTAGATTTTACAATCCCTGACATGGTCCAGGACAGACCCAGTGACTATCGATGAATCAAACTTGATTAATGAATGTAGTGTGATGTCTAATACTACAAGTGTGACACGTATTTCATATTTGATAGTGAATTCTATGCTGATGAATATATACTGAAATTTGTGGTTTCATTTGGTATGCAAATTGTAACTCTATGATCCCAGAATATATAAAATGTTTGAAAACGAGACGCCCTGGTCTCCCACAACTTTTTATTTTCTGGTTTTTGAAACTAGTTTTAAAACCGTCTTCACAATGGAAATAATGCATTATTCATACAGGAGAAATAAATAGATATGGGTTTCTTTTATCTGACTGAAAGAATATAAAACTGGGGTGCATTTTGTGTTGAACTAGGACAGCTTGGTAAGAGTTAATTCATTCTAATTCTAAGAATTAACTAATTCTATATTTACATTTACACCGTTTGGCAGACACTCTAAAAGCAAATTGCAGTTTACATTTACAGATGAAGACAAAATAGTTTTGCCCAAGGGTACTTACCAGTGTAGAATGGTTGCCTAGATACAGTCTACAGTATGGAAGATAGTGGTGTTCTACTTTGGTTACTTTGGTTGCAACCATGCATTTATTAGTCTATAGATCAATTGTGGCTAGGCTGGCAGTTAGAACTGGCTGACACCGGAGAGATGCAGTGCAGTTGTTTGATGTATATGAATGAATGAGGCTGAGATAATGAGATTAAATACGCACAGTATTTTATATAATTATCTCAGCCTCATTCATTCACAGAATACAGCTATACTATAGAACAGCATAAAATAACTTACCATACTCTGGTTTTAGAACAAAATGCTTTTGTAACTAAACCAAAATGATAACCAATTTGATTGCCCATGAATGAATAAATGAATGAGCAAACAACAGAAGCAACATGACAGAGAAACTCACATTGAAATGCAAACTTGAAAACAATGGTAGCTTCTAAATACCCATAAGCACACAGAGACCTGAGTCTGCATTCGTGAAGGGGCATTTGACGTGTGTCAATAAGTATGACTACCAGCTTTTCATCCATTTTGTGGGTATGGGCTAGCATCACTTTGAGTGTAGGGAGAGCTAAGTACTATAGATTGAGACCCAGGCCCCCTGCAGTGAAACAGCAGTTTAGGCTCAATACACCTCAGTCACTCCCACACTGACACCAAAGCTCTGTGAGAGAAGTACAACTTCGATCAGTCATGTCTGATGCCTGACTTGTCTTTGTTACTCTAAGGAAAAACCCCAGGCAATATCACATCGGAAAATGCTTCTCAGTCAGACAGGTCGCTGTTCCATAGATTCATTTTTGGATGCTATTGCCTATTTGACACCAATCTGGTGCTATGCATTATGGACAGTGTAATCATTCATCAGCAAAATATAGCACATGCAGTAAGAAAAGTCAGAGAACACGCTTTATTAGTTTAATTTCCAGTTAAAGTGGTTAAATAGTACAAGCTTAGCATTTTCAACATGATCTATTTACATAAGGAAGGAAATGCTTGAGGAAAAAAAAATGGAAAAAACAGACGTTTCCAATAATAAAAACAAACTTTAGTCTAAATATGCCATGTCAGTCATTTTTACCGACTATGCACTTCAGCGTCACTAAAGATTCTGGAGCTTTTTATCTGTAAAGCGTGCCACAAAAATAACCTCGGGTTACGTTAATCCCATGTGAATCAGAATTAATATAAATATTCTGGCGTATCCTGTGAAAAAAGGAATTTTTCTCAAGTATGGAGGCTGGAGCAGGCACTTAGTTTTGCCGTGCGTAGCACAGATACCTTGGGTCATTCAAGTCTGTGGCAAACCTCAGGTGTTGTATGACATACAACACTCTAATCCCGAAGACGAGCCAAAGGACTCCTCCGAGACGCTTCTGGCAGCTTTAGATAAGTCAATGTGTAGCGTAGCCTATAGCCTAGATATGTGTTATAAACATGTAGCTGCTAATTTTCAAGCTAAAATATTATTATTAATTTAAGTGGGTTACAAGATTAGTTCCTCTAATTTATCAGTGGCTATAAGATGCTGTTGGTTGAATGTATTTGGGTGGTGCATGATTCTAAGTCTAGCAGTGACACAGAGGCAGGTCTTCTTGGATGTGATGGCAGTGTGGAGGTGATTCACTCCTGTGAATCGGTCGTTACATTCCTTCACCTCCCCATGTAAAACTGATCCCATCTGCTATAGGAGCTATACACGGAAAACAAGCCCCACACTTGCATCAGATCTGAAAAAAATCCACATGTAGAAATCAACATCTATCTTTAAAATTAATTTTAAGTGTTCATTTCTTGAAATAAATTATAATGAAAAGACACATTCAGTCAGGTTTTGACTGGTTGTTAGAGCTGCAGTGGTCATAACGTAGCCACAATCAGTACAATAGCTGCATCCATTCTGAACATGCTTACTTGCATTCTACAGTGGTGCCCAGAAATCTCCATAGAAAGATTTAAAGATCTGATTTAAAGACCAATACTCTTCTGATGATAGGAGTTGGGAAAAGTAGGGGCTATCTGCTAACGGGCTATGGATAGAAAAAGGCTGCACACTTGCCTAAGATCTGAAAAAAAAAACACAAAGTTGTTCTTGTCCATCTGTTTGCACTCTGAGAAGACACCTGAACACTACAAGAAAAACACACTGAGAAAGGGAAATGGACGAAAAAGAGAGAAAAAGAAAATAGACAAAAGGAAATCATGTAAAGAAGCTGCTAGTGTTCACAGGACAATTAACTGACCATTCAAGAACTTGAAATATCATAGAATGTCCATCCATCTATCCATTATCTGCCGCTTAATCCCGCTAGTCGGGGTCCCGGGAAGGCGTGGTACACCATAGACAGTTCAGCAGTCCATCGGGCAATTTAGAGTGACCAATCAACCTATCATGCATGTGTTTGGACGTGTGGGAGGAAACCAGATTCCCTGGAGGAAACCCACTCAAGCACAGGGAGAACATGCACACTCCACACAGAACGGCCCGGACCGGGAACCTAACCCGGATCATCTTGAACTCAGTGTGAGACGACAGTGCTAACCACTACACCACCGTGCCGCCCATCATAGAATGTATTTAAGCCATACAACTTTTAAGAAAAAATGTTTTGGGGAAAATGCTTTTTCTGGAATGCTCTACAGTATTACACAGCCACGAACCAGAAACATTTGGTGGTATGGAAAATGCAAAAAAAGAGAGAAAGCATTGATTTCTAAAACTTACTTTCAGAGAACAGAGTGAACACAAGAGCAGCATCCAGGAAAGGCTAGCTATTAGAAGCAAAAGTGGGCCGAGGATCACCAGAAGAATCATCTCCTAGTAACGTTTTATTTCGGAGTTGATTTTTGAGCATTTCTAATGGTCCATTCATTATGAACCTTTCACAGGATATTGCGAGCCACTGATGTTTTGAAATGATAATGAAAAATTTTAATATTTAAAAATGGAGGTACATGTCTTGTTTGGACAGCAACCAAATTTAGCCTGCCCATATGTAGCCTGACCTGTCCCCAATAGAGAACGTGTAGGGCAAATACCCAATAATATTGCACATTTTAAATCTTGTTTGGAGGAAGAATGGGACAAAATTACACCAAAATGCTTTATCACTTTGTGTCTTCAGTCCCTAATCATCATTTAAAGCCATGTTTAGACTGCAGACAAGTCTGATTTGTTTCTCAGATCAGATCTTTTGAGACGACTGTATGCGCTGTTATTTGCATGTGATCTGATCAGTTTTCTCTGTCCAGAAACTGCAAACCTGTCTGCATGGGATGCTGAGGTAATAACGCAAGCATCAGTAAACCCCAGCACTTGTGTCACTCTGGATTTGACATTGTTGTCACTGTTTGTGTAGTGCAAAACACACTTTTATATCCTACTCGAGCAGTGACAGTGTCCAGACTGAGATGCATCTTCAAACGTAGTTTAGGTCTGATATTAAAAATATTTATTTTTCTTTTTTTGCTGTCCAGACTATTAAAAATCAAATTGGGTGTGACAAAATTTTTTGGGCTGGATGTTTAAACATACAGCGTTTACCACTTTGTAATGTTGCTATTCCTTTTCACAACACTTGAACACTTGACACAACTTGAGGCTCAACTCAACTATGTTGTTTATTATATATCATTATATAGTCCATGTTACACACACACACACACACATATATACTGTATATATATCATAGCTGTCCAATGAAAAACAATATCCAAAATGACAACTTTACAGGAGAGGCCAAAAACCTTCATGTTTAATGTAAGTTAATGGAACCATATATATATATATATATATATATATATATATATATATATATATATATATATATATATATATATATATATACTGAACATACTAACTAGCCTTCAAAATATACAACAGTGCAGGCCGAAGTACAACTACTTGTGCACTTGATGTTGCTTTAAAAGAATCTGCAATAGCCATATAATAGAAATACACGTTATAAGTTGTTTTCTTTTGCAGGCAACACTGGACAGTCTTAACAAATCAATAGCAAAGCAGAAAGCTGCAGTTATTTTCCTAATTGTGTTGTTTGTAAGGATGACTCTCCACATATGTCTTTGAATAAGTGACCTTTGTTTTAAGTGTTTTTCTGTATGTCCAGTTAATGAAGATAAGATGCTAGAGATGTTATTTCTAAAATATAATATTTTGTTATTGTACATCTTCCTTGCACATTCACTTTGATTATGCCCTCCACTAGGACAGTGAACAAAGTTCATTCTGTGGTTTACAGTGAAGTGCTTATGGGCTGCTTTTAATCATGAGTTTGTAGAGTAATGGGTTTACTATAGTAACAACTGTCACTTTACTTAGAAGGAGAGATGAAGTAGTAATTAAGGATTAAGTAATATGAAGAAAGGAGCAATTAATAGAAAAAATTTACATTACTGGCTCTAACTTGTAAAATGATGGCGAGACATGTTTAGGAGGGCAGCACTGAGTAATGTGAGAGTTTTTGACTTTTATTTTTCCTCTCTCAATAAAAACTGTCATGGGCACTTATACCCGACTCCCCCCCCCCCACCCCCCCCCCCCAATGACATACCATGACAGATTCTGGCTTTTTAAAATGGTACTATAACAGTCTAGGTGGTCCTTTACTTCTTGGGGCCAAAGAACATGACATCCATTATTTCCATCTGAAAGGTTGACCTGTCAGACCACAATAGACGTTTCCACTGTGCATCAGTCCATTTCAGATGAGCTGCAGTCCAGAGAAGTCTGCATCGCTTCCTGACGTCGTTGACAT
Organism: Megaleporinus macrocephalus; assembly: GCA_021613375.1. Lineage (NCBI taxonomy): Eukaryota > Metazoa > Chordata > Actinopteri > Characiformes > Anostomidae > Megaleporinus > Megaleporinus macrocephalus. The sequence goes on from CM038713.1 coordinate 32,859,881, forward strand.
TTGGCATCCACTGTGCACAGTATAAACTTCATTGCATTTGTGAATGCATCAACGAACAATGTTTCTGAGTATTCCTGAGCCCATGCGGCGATATCATCACAGAAGCACATTGTTTTTTTAATGTAGTGTTGTCTGAGAGGTGGAAGGTCACTGGCAGTTTTTGGCCTTGTGTTTTACGCACAGAGGTATTTTCTGAATTCTCTGAATTTTTGGATGTTATCATGCACCATATATATATATATATATATATATATATATATATATATATATATATATATATTACATACTTAAAATCCTCATCCTCACTTTTCATACCTAAGCCCTACTTCCTCACCTCATTCTGAACATTTAGCAAGGGTGTAGGAGAGGGTTTGACACTGGGGTGGGGGTCACATTTGCTAATATGAATCAAAGCCCACCTAATCTCCTAAAATATTACCTATAAGCTGATTCCACTGTAGGTAAATAACTGTATGTATAGTGACGTAGAACAACATTTGTGGAATTACAATAAATTATAAATAAATAAACAAAATACAACATTATCTGTACTTCTGTTTATTATTAGATAAATTCAATTAAAAATCATTTTACAAACTAAACATGATACTTCACGTACATGCTACTGCTGTCAGAAAACTTGCAATGTCTGGATTATATACATAACAATATTTTTTTTGGTAACAATGCTGAATTTACATTAAGCACCTCCAATAATGGTTTCCTTTATTAATTTATTCATTAATTTATTTCTTTTATTTATTACATTTTATTTTTTGCGTATGTAGTGTGGTAGCAATCTGCAGTTTGGGATGTGGCCAGAGAGTAATGTAACTTTATGTTTTAGAGTGCTTTCTGACTAAAGTTAATATAATTGTTAGCTATCCCAAACCCTCCTAGTCTGTTACCATAACAACACATTATACGAAAGCCAGTTTTATTGTAGTATATATGGTCATTGTTGCTATTTATTGCCACTGACCTCGCGTTTAAAGCTGCCGTGAACTACCTGCGGCTCCAACGAGGTGAGAGCTCGGGTCATTGAAGCTGCTGACTGCAAATCATTAAATTTATATAGACCATTTTTTATCTTAAATTGGCCTTTATCTTGGTAATAATTGAATTAAAAGAATAAATCGAGTTTTCATTTAAATACAAGTCCAAATAAATTTACTAGTGACTGCTTTCTGGCTTTGTTTGCATTTCACATTTTATCAAGACTTTTTGGAATTAGGTTCATAGAAACAATTCAGTGCTTACAAATTCTACCAATGCAAATGCATTTTTGTTCTAATCACAAATTCCTCTTTGAACCGTTCAATTTTAGCAGTTTGGCGGCCCTAACTGGTATGTAACCTTGGCAGAGGTTCATGCTTCTACATCTCAATTGCAAACTTCACTTCACTAATGAACCATCCATTGATTGAGTGGTCGCTCCAAAGAGGCCTTGTTGGCATCTTTATTTCTTAATAGTGTAAAAAAAAATCATTACATTTATTATTTCCCGTAATGCTAATATGCTACTGACAGGCTATTATGTATTCAGTCACGCATTGTTTACACTTCTGACAGTTAGTCCCTTTACTCTCAGGCATATCTCAGGTACTTGCTTCAGTGCCGCCAAAGGTTGCCATAACAACGCATGGCCAGTCTCAGTGGAGAGAAGGGCTCATTTGTGTGGGCCAACCATCTCCTTTCTATTCTTAGACTAGTTCCTGCATTTTTACTGTATGAAAACAGGTCTGTCAAAGAACAGCGCTCATCACTTCTTTCTCATCAGTGCCGTCTCGCTTGAATCCACAAGCTTTTTCCTGACACCCGCAAAGGAGGTTGCGTCATTCCTCTGATTACAAAGTATCATTTGAGTTATACTCTGACTCAAAGTTTCTTTGGCCTTTCTGCATTACATAGGTGTCTGAAAAGCCATATAAAAATTTAATTCATTTAGTTCATATAACACTTCTTTACAGCAGACTCACAATGCCTGGCTTTCAAAACTGAAGTAATTTGTAACATTATGAACAAATCAACAGCCAGTCAGGATACAGGGTACAGATCAGGTCGTCTCCGAGACCAGCAGCGTTCGATTTATCTGCTATCATGTCAAAGGAGCTGCACTATATACTGAATATAAAAGATCTAATAGCTGCAGAAGGTATGAGTCATCCGGCTGACGAGCTGCAAAATTCTGCAAACTGATCAGCTGAAATAACAAGATACGCAGCTGCTGAGCATAATCTCAGCGTTAGGATGGTTACAGTCAAAATTCATCCCATTACAGAGTTAAGGTAAGTAACTGCATTATGAGAAACATGCTATGTGATGTAATCAAAAATATAAGGATTATTCTCAACACATGGTGTTACTTTTGAATTACATTCTTTTCAAAAGACCATAGACACTACACTAGTCAAACGTTTAGACACATAATAGAATATATATTATTTATAATTATCAATCAATCAACCAACCTTTATTTTCACCCTGGACTACATTGAGCGAGACCCTCATTTACAATGTTGAGCATTACAAGTTTAACAAAAAGAGATTGAAAATAAAATAAAATTAATTTTAATATGAGTACTTAAAATAAAATAAAATAAAAAATTAAAATAAAATAAGCAATATAAACAAAATAACAAATTTAAGTAAGATAAATCATAGGCAAAACAAAAACTGAATAAGAAACTAAAGCCAAAAAAAAAATCAGTAATATATATATATATATATATATATATATATATATATATATATATATATATATATATATATAACTTTTTCAGAAAAAAACAAGATCTCTGCATGTATACTAGCTATTCTAACTATTCAGTTCTGTTAGAAAAGCATCTTGTGGCTCCTTGTGAAGCTGCTGGCAAGAATACTAAAGGACCAGGAATAAATCCATAAATGTTATATTATAGTATACACTTATTGAATAATATTATTACAATTAAAATAGTAAAAACTATAGAAAAATATCTTTCAACCAGCAGTCACAGTTAGGCCAGGACTGGGTCTAAAGATTGACGCTGAAAGAAATCTTTGAGTTGCAGCTAATTCGGTAGCAACACAAAAAAGAGTAACAACACAAATTTCAACATTATATCAAATAATCATATACTTGCGAATCCTACTAAAAATATAGGCAACATTAATGTCCATATGAAAGACAAATGCATAACAGCAATTCCAGGAGACAGGAGCGAGAGTCACAACCAGAGAAGATAAACACAAAAGAAACTAATAATCAAGTAGGAAACACAGTAAACGCTGTCTGGGAAAACTAAAAGGTGTATACAGAGGGAGTCTTAAGTGGTCCTTAATCAACTGCAGGTGTGTGAAAGAAAAGGGGAGTGGGTGAAGCCAGGCAGGATAGAGCCGAAAAGAAAAACAAAAGCACATGACCAGACCTGACCCCAGAAGGGGGTAGTCTAGGATTAACGGTCGGCGACAGTGCAGTAAGTTGGTTTGTAAGCTGGCTAACTTAACTATAACAGTGAAAACTCAAATGTATGATATCTAGAGGTGTGAAAGGAAATCATGTGATTTGCTCACAAATCTCAATAATCGTCTTAACCAAAAACAAATAAACATTTTGCCCTGAACACCAGTGAATCTAATTTTGACTCAAAACCAAAACTGGAAGAAACATGGAAAGAAGTCTGGCTGCAGATGGGACTGTCTACAGTCAACAACGTCTCCATTTCAGTTGTCTGTTACTATGTTATGTTAACTTTGCCTCCATCTAGAAACAAGCACTGCGTTCATAGCATCAATCCACCTGTTGAGTCATGATTTATTGACCTTTAGGACCAAGAAGTCCTAGTCTCTACTGCTTTGACTGAGGCTTTGTTTTAATAGAGTCCAAAAAACTGTTCTTTGTGAATGTTCCTTGTGAAGAGGAAGAAAAGAGGAAATGGCTGCTGTTCTTAAACTGGGTTACAATTTTAAAATCGAATGAAGAGAAACAAAGTTCATTACCTTTAGGCTTTGATTTGCTAGGTATCTAACATTAGCACTCACAGCCCAAACAAAACTGGCTCTTTGTGGATACCTCTGATATAGGCTATGGGTTTTATAGGGTGTTTTTTGCTATAAATGCACACCTTCATCTTTCTGTTGTCAGGCTTGTCAGTCAGACAAGGGCAGATTAACTATCTAGCCAAGGTGAGGCCAAGAAAAACCAGCAATCTATCTTTGCATCAGATGTGCAGCACGGAGAAAACAGCTTACAACTAGAACATTAAGATATATGATCATAGAACGAGACATCATATTAACCCATAGTCTATATAAATTAGCTTTAATCTTTGTTTTTCTACATTAAATTAAGAATTGTAGCTAATATTCTTTATGAACTGCAGCAGTCTCCTCCTCTCTTTCTCATCACAAGCATTAGAATAATCACTGAGTAATTATTTAGACTGAGGCATGTTGGAAAGATGAGCACCTCGGCTGGTTCGGTAACAGCTTAGAATGGTGTGGAAAGAATTGAACCCTTTTAAACATACAGTGGTGCCTACATGAACTATAATAAAAGAGGCAACTGTAAAAGGGCTTACAGGTTCAATGATTGTTATTTGGTTCGGAGATCCACATCCAATAACTCTTTATATCAGACTTTACAAACCGGATAGACCCTCACTCACTCTTTATTGTAGTTAAATAGAAGTAATGCAGTTCTCGCTATTCAAATGAGTTTAATAGCGTCTGCCATTAAGTTGTTTTTTTTTTCTTGCCAGCTTCATATTCACATGTTCTGTTCCCCCTTCAGTGGGGCAGCAGTTCTATTCTGATGTCTAACTGCAGCACACTCTAAGGTGGAATTGAACATTTTCATAACTCAGCTTACATTCACCATCATACATTCATATATAATGCTGTCTTTTCTGTAAGCTTTGTTTAGTGCTCTGTCTGATTTCTGTTGCTTGTTTAAAATTTAATTCACTTTAGGGGTAGTTTTCAGATAGATGAGCTATATGTTTGTGTAGTTGCACTACTCCTGCTCTTTAAATGTACTAGAGCACACCAAAGACACAAAATATTGCACATGAATTGTATTTGTCCTGGAAGTCTGTGATGCAAAGTTACTGCTTGCTGCAAATTCAGTTGAAATGAGTGTAATTGCAGTGTCCGGTAAACGCAAATGTAATGAATGCTTACTACAAATGCTCTGTTTGCTCCTCTCACACTGAAATGTTGCTTAAAAGGCAACCTCTTCGAATAGCCTTCAAACAACCATTTCATTTAGGTATCTGTAATCTAACTCCTGTCTTGTTTGCTGTAACTCAATTGGAATTGCAGCTTCCCACTTCTTTCTGTCTAATTCCAAACTACTGAGTTGATCTGGACGAAAGCTTTTGCGACCTTCTCTGAAACCTCTAATTGTGTTCCGACTTGTTTTCCCTTCTCCCAAAAGTTCTTTTCTCAGCCCGAGCTATTCTTTCTACAGTCTTCCGGCATAAACACACTGTAACTGACACCATCTGATTCACGCTCGTCCAGTTTCGGATGATTCACAGGTTCTCGCCTGCGCTTGCGATCTATCATTTATGGTGTTTGCGATGCAAAATCCTCCACCCCTAAGCTCGGTGCCTCCATTGCGGTCCCATAATTAAAGTGACTGGAGGAGCGCAACCCGTGCCCCTCCCTCCTGACTTGCTGTCAAGTGATGTAGCCGCTGTCCAACTGTGCCGCCTACTCTTTTAACTGTAGGGGAGCTGAGGAAAAGTTCACGAAAGCACCACGCCCACTGACTCAAGCAGCTCCAGGCCTGCCGGGCAGATAGAGTTGTGGCACAATGTCTGGCCCTGGCCAGGCGAGACTTCACGACGGAGCTGGGAGTATGTCCATGACAGGCCTTTGCCATTCTAATAAAGGTTAACTCTGGGAATGCTCGGCCCACTGTGGCAGCGAGCGGCGAGTTCCTCTGGAGTTTGCGTCGACTCTCAATTAATCTTGCCAGGGCAATGGCCGTCGACTGTAATGATACGGAGGGCTCCAATTAAGCTGTACACCGTCAACTGACAACACGTCGGAGACACTTTCCATTTACATCACGGCGCTAATGAAGACGTCCCATTTGGGCGTCAAATGGGTTCTCGAGATTGTCCGTCACAAAACAGTCTATTAAAAAGCTTATTAAGTGAGTCATCAAAGTTGCGTGACGATGAGAGGGGAATAGAAGTCCTTGCTAAACTAGGAAGAGCTCAAACCTACTGTATATGTTTTGCGAGCCTCTGTATCCTCTTGGTGGAGCTCTGTTTTGTATTGTCACTTTAAACTGATTTAGAGACTTGATCTGAAAATCCTAGAGAAACTCTTTACATTCCTTTTCAGTGGTGGCTAAAGTAACCAGAGGTCACAATGTCTACACTGGAAATGTAGGCAATTTATTAAAAAATCTCCAGACTTTGCCAATCCATGCTGAATCCCAGACTTTGTTGGTAAAATCCCAGACCTTGTTTGTAGTCACTGAAATTACAACACCTCCACAAGTAAACTCAATGGCCACCACACACTGGACAGCACAGTGTCCAAAAATGTGAAACCCTTGTTCTTTATGAAGGTGCGCACACCAATGCCAGATTTAAGTATCAAAATTAAGAGCACTGTTTAATGTCTCCAAGTGCGAAGAGTTTTGCCATTTCTGCATTAAATGAAATAAAAAATAAGACCTCAACAAGACACCAGACATGGATAGAAATTTAAATAGAGAAAGCAATTCCAATTCCAATTTTTTACCTTGGGTAACCCTACTAGCTAAGTATTTTTCACCTACTATCTTTTAACTCAAAGAGTTGATTCTAGTGCTTGGCAGTATGGACTAAATATTAGATCTAGGTATTGCATTGCTTGGGGTGCATAGTGATAATATATATCTATATGTGAGCGTGTGTGTGTGTGTGGGTCAATGATTTTTAGAAGATTAATGGTTTCTTGTGCTATTGTTGCAACAGGGACCAGATATTTAGCTATATGGTGGTCTTTGCCTTTTCTTTTAATAAGGGTCCCTCACTCCACACCAGCACTCTACAAAACCACTTCACAATCCCTCACTCCACAAAGCCACTCCACCGCCCCTCACTCAACACCACCCCTCTACTGTCCCTCACTCAGCACCACCACTCCACTGTCTCTCACTCCACACCAACACTCCATCATCCCCCACTCAAGACCACCACTCCACTGTCCCTCACTCCACACCACCACTTTATCATCCCTCACTCAGCACCACCAGTCTATCATCCCTCACTCAGCACCACCAGTCCAAACCACTACTCCAACATCTCTCACTCACACCTCCACACCACTATCCCTAACCCCACACCACCATTCCGCTGTCCCCCACTCCACAATATCACTCCCCCGCCCTCACTCAAAAACACCACTCCACTGTCCCTCACTCCACACCACCACTATATCATCCCTCACTCAGCACCACCAGTCCACTGTCCCTCACTCCAAACCACCACTCCCCTGTCCCCCACTCCAAATATCACTACCCCGCCTTCACTCAACAACACCACTCCACTGTCCCTCACTCCGCACCACCACTCCCCTGTCCCTCACTTCAAACCACCACTACAGCATCCCTCACTCTGCACCTTCGCTCCATTGTCCCTCACTCCACACCACCACTCCTCTGTCTCTCACTCCAAACCACCACTCTGTCCCTCACTCCACACCACCACTCCACTGTCCCTCACTCCACACCAACACTCCATTATCCCTCACTCCACACCACCACTTTATCTTCCCTCACTCAGAACCACCATTCCACTCTCCCTTACTCCAAACCACCACTCCTCTGTCCCTCACTCCAAACCACCACTCCAACACCTCTCTCTTCAAACCTCCGCACCATTATCCCTCACTCCACACCACCACTTCGCTGTCCCCCACACTACACTACAACTCCACCGCCTCTCACTTCAAACCACCACTACAGCATCCCTCACTCTGCACCTCCCCTCCATTGTCCCTCACTCCACACCACCACTCCGCTATCTCTCACTCCACACCACCACTCCACTGTCCCTCGCTCCACACCACCACTACACTGTCCCTCGCTCCACACCATCACTTCACCCTCCCTCACTCCACACTACCACTCCACCGCCCCTCACTTCACACCACCACTCCATTATCCCTCACTCCCTCACTCCACACTACCACTCCACCATACTTACTTCAAACCACCGCTTCACCATCCCTCACTCAAGACCACCACTTCACTGTCCCACACTTCACACCACCACTCCAACATCTCTTACTCCACACCATCACTTCAACATCCCTCACTTTACACCACCACTCCAACATACCTTACTCCACACCATCACTTTATCACTCCCGAGTGTGTGTTTATCCTCTGTGGCTGTTATTTAGGTGGAATAATGTAAAGCAGCTAAGACAGCAGCTAAAACTTTGGAATCAGAAACTGAAACTGGGGGCAATGCTCTGATAAACGGCATGGTGCACACTCACAATATTGTTAATCTCTAGTTTATCACACTTTCGTTTTGTTTTACCCTTTTTTACTTCAGTAATGGTAACTGTAACTTACATTTTTAACATAATGATTGTGTTGATTGTATTGTGTGTGTTTATGTGCAAATGGCCAGTTGCTTGGTAACAGACATTGGATTTAATTCTGATAGGATTTCCTACCAGGTGATAAGGTGCTGTGAGAGAAAAAATATTTCTAAATAAAGATTTGTTAAAAATTTGTTATACAAATTTGTAAAAATGTAATTAGAAGTTGAAATGTGGTTTATATATCAAGCTATATTAATACAAAAGGTATTTTCTCCTCCTATATCCTGTTTGAAAATATATCAGTAGACTATATAAAGTTCATCTCGCCCAGCCCTAGGCAATACCAAACAAGGTAAATTGAAAAATGTGGAATGTTTGGTTCCACTTTATAATTTGTGCCTTTATTAACTGTGAAGTTACACATGAACAACACACACAACTACTAGCGATGTTGCCACTGTGATAGGTGGATTATGGCAGTACAGCTTATATAATACATAGACATAGAAATCAATTTCTTCCTTGCTTTATGCAACTTCGTAAGGCTATCTTAATAGATGTAACATAATATTCTCTATACTAAAACATACTTTTTGGGATGTGGTCATCTGCTGTTGCTGTATCAGTACCATCACATTACATAATGGTTTTAAACCAAAACTGGTTACAAAGCTGTGACACTAGCAAAGTAAATGTCAGTTAAATGATAGAAAATTTGGAATTTCCAGAGTAAATACTGTCTAAACGTTCACTATTGCTGAACTATCTTTAATGCATAAGTAACAGTGGCTGCATCACTCGTAGTTACCTTGTTGTTGTTTATGTGTAACTACATGGATATTAGAGACATTTAATATTAAGTGGGACCGAAAGTTTTCTTTCCTCTGTCAAAAATTTGGCCGCAAGGAAGGTGAGCAGTTTTTTGCCAATTGAACAATACTTGGATTGCAACCAGAACAACAGATATGTGAGTAGTCAGCCCAATTTTTAATGTATCTCTGCAGTTTTTCTGCCAGATGGTATTAATATATGTGTGTTCAATTCCAAAATTAGTTTTGTTTTTTTGTTTTTTTTTTAAACAGGCTGTGTAAATAGACCAAAACAGAACAGAGACCAGTAAAACTGCAGATATTTGGTTTAAATATTAATTTAGAGATTGTCATAGCACTTCACAGAAATAGCAGCATCAGATGGATCAGGCATTATGCATGATGATACCGGAATGAAAAGAAAACAACTTGTGATGTTTTTTTCAGTCAGCGCTGCTTTGATTATTATAAAATGATAAAGCCACTCTGACACCAAGTAAAATAAATAAGCAAACAAACAAACAGATAAATAAAAGATAAATGAAAATATAAGCCAAGCAGATACATTATTTGAATTATTATTTAAACCAAAAGAAAGATTTTAATGTCACCTTTATTTATGAATATAACAAGTAGGGACCTGAAGTTACGAGATCCTTTTTCCAAAAACAGTATAATTTTCAGCTTTCTGCTCTTAAAAAGAAAAAAAAATGGGCTGAATATCTCACGGCTTGATGAATAATTTCTGACCTTTCAGCCTCTTGCATGTAATCACTGCTTCGTGTATCGCTTATTTAAACCAGGAACGTCATCTGCAATTATTTGAAGCATAACATTTGGATGGCATAAGTGGCATTCATTGAGAAACTGATTCATATACAGAAACGAAATGATCAAGTCACACGATGTTCTCTCTCCGTCATTTACTCAATGTCTCTCTCTCTATCTCTCTCTCTCACTCAGCCAGAGACCTCATAAGACTCTGCCATTCATTCTCAGTCTGTAAATCTGTCCCCCGCTGAGTGAGAGATGGACATATTGGGGAGTGCTGAGCGGTACCTGAGTGCAGCAGGTGTCTGTGGGATTTTAAATAATTCAGCTTTCTAAATTAGATTTCCCTGACATTAATGAATGTATTAATGAGGCCTATTGACACACTCCCTTATGCAAATGAGCTGACTTGCAGGCGGAGGGAACAAAAGTTAAATAGGTCAGTGTGAACTTCCAGGAGAGACAGAGGAGAAGGGCAAAGTCTACTAAACTCATTACTTAATTACCATCACTGGCGTCCAGCAAGCGCCACAATAGGGGCCCTCCCCATGTTCTTTGTGATTATAATTATGGACGTAACAGTAGCAAATCCGGTGGTCACAAGGAATGGAACAGATAATAGCAAGGAGGGCATGTAAGGTCACATCGGACACACCGCATTACTACATTCTACTTATACATTGCCCATCCGGTGCAACTGAAATATCTCCCCCTGTATTTGTAGCCACTGGCCATTTTATAGCATCCATGTCAATATGTTAATGAACCCGAATATATTTAGTGATATAGTCTAGGCCTGTCTTGTGTCATGCACATTTTGTCAACCACTTGGTCAGTTTCTGACCACAGCCCTGATGTTGTCCAGATATCATGTGCGAGGTGAGCTGTATCCAGTACAGCAAAGTTAGGAGTAGGCCCAAAAGCCAAGAGCATCTCTGTCAAAAACTGACCATTGATGAAGGACTAGAGAAGTGGTTTGCAAACTGTGGGTTTACTGGGACACAGTAAGGGATGAGTGGGTCACAAGGAAGGTCCAAGTATATATCATTGCTGTTGAAAGAAAAAAAGAAAGTATTTCCAAAATGATAGCTTTAATAGAACAAAAGAGAACAAATTGAACAAACAGAGAACAAAAACACTTTGCTTTCAATGTACGTTAATAGAATATTATATAGTTTAAAGTAGATTTGGGGCATTTTTATTGCTCCAGTCATCATTAAACATGGACACCATGTAAAGGACAACTGAGTTCAACTTATGCATAAAACTAGTAGTTACAAAGAATAGAGATACTTGATATTCTTTGGACAGTGACAAAATAGATAATATATATCTATGTATGTATGTATGTATGTATGTATGTATGTATGTATGTATATATGTATATATGTATGTATGTATGTATGTATGTATGTATGTATGTATGTATATATCCATCTATTTATCTATCTCTCAATCCACACTATAATGAAAAAAATATACCATGTGGAGAAATGAACAGTTTCAGGCTGTGAAGGTGTTAGTTGGCATGAATGATCTTTTAATGAGGCTCAAATTCCAATCTGGCAGCTTCTTAATGAAATGTTCTGTTCCACCTTAAATGCTACAGTTTGTTCAGACACCAGACTGCAACTGTGGCATCCTTTAGGTGGCATAGAAAATTTGCAATAGAAGCTGGAAGCCAAATTCAGTGCCCACATCTCTGACATAATCCTAGACATTATTGTAAAGTTGTCAGTCTGCTCTGCATATTTTACTCCAGACAGTTTCTCCAACCCTGAACACATGGGCTTTAGTGTTTGACACCACAGAAAATCATTGCAGAGCCTCCTTGTAACCATAGGGCCGTAAATAGCCGTCTACAATCGCATCTTGGCATATTTTGCATTCTTTCACATTAAGAGAAAAATTAAAAATGGCTAAAAAAGTATTAAATAGTATTTAACATATAATAAAATGTGCGTGAATGAAGAACAGAGAATCTCACACTGTATGTACCTTTTTTCTTAATTAAATGTGAATATGGGCTTCAAAATAAAGCATTGTTTCTTATTAGAGTTGTACGGGATTCTTTTTCCTAAGAAACACTTTTGTCATTAGCTAACTCCGCACTTGGAGGTGTTTCTGATTTGCTTTACTACTCGAATGTGTCATATTATGGTGAAATTTATTGCATGGTGAATTATGCTTTTACTTTCCACTTTGTTACTTCACATAAATATGAAGTACATTGTTATGTCTTTTATCTGCTGAACATTTTCAACCTGTTCATTATTTCAGCGTAACTCTTTAGGCACTTATCATTATTTTACACTAAATAATCTGCACCTGTTTGTAATTTCAGTGTCATTTAGTTAAACTTTCTCAGAACTTGACATCCAAAATAATAACCTAGGACTTTGGAGTCTCACATTCACCTGGTTAAAATATTAGAGATCAGTAACGGATTTTGTGTGGATGTTAAAGAAAAAAGTTTTTTTTAAAGCTTTTTTCTTTGAAGATCTGATATAAAAAGATTTGTTTATAGCTCAGACCAATAATTCTATGGAGAATTTTAAAAAAATTAACATTTTGTTCAATCAACTAATCTGTAAACCAGTTGATAGGTGAATCAATAAAAGTGTTGTTACTGGCAACCTGTAATTACTTTCATTTGTTTCCAATTGAATCAAATCTCAATTAATTATTTGGTTTAACATGTACTTACGCATTAACAATACAACCAGAAATATTGTAACTACAGGTGATGTATACTATTACAGTTGGAGTATGGTTGTATAGCATATGTAAATACATGTGCATTACTTTTTTTTACTCATGCAGTTATATAAATGTATATTGTGTTATAGCAACACAATATTTTCTCTTATGTATTTACACAGCTGTAATAGAGTGAACAGCACTACTGACACCAGGTTACTACTGGTAGGTAATTCAATATCTCCTGATAAAATAATAGAAATGTCTTGTTGGTAAAACCCAGTTTATAATGATTGTCCTGTAATAACATAACATCACTGTCCAAAGAAAAACAAGTCTCTCCAACATAATAACTTTACAAAGGCCAAAAAACTCTCCTTTCAATGTATGTGTAAAGGTTTGTCTTGTCTTGCCCTGTCCGTCTATCTTGTTTATGTCCTCCTGTCAGTGCCATGCGGTTCTGTTTGTTTTTGTCATATGTTCCTTGTCTGTACCCTCTTGTCTTCGCCCCTCACTTGTTCTCGGTTTGTGCTCCCTCTCGTTTACCAGGTGTTTCTTGTCTTCTGCTCCCTATAAAACCCCCTCACTCCATCACTGTGCATGGTATTGAATGTTTGCTTGATTGTTTGTACCTAATCTGACTAGCTAAGTCAAGCTAAGCTAAGCTAAGCCAGGCCAGGCCAAGCCAAGCCAAGCCAAGCCAAGGTTTACTAACCTTTTAATGTAAACCTGTTAATGTAAAGAGGTTTTATTCCAAGTAAAGCATTTTGAAGGATTTCTATTGTCATCATCATAAAACTCACACAGTTATTAGAGATATTTAATATAAAATCCGACCAATTAGTGTTGATCATAGGTTGCGTCCATCTCTAAGTATGCATAAGCAATATGGGCCTACAAGATAGGTGTCTGTCTGTCTGTAGATGTTCATGCCCCTAAACATCAGTACCTTAAGTAGTGCAGTACTTAGCATGCTGTAGATCTCTTCAGTAAACACAGATGCATTACCAAGAAGGTTGCGTGGTTGACTCATTTGCTCTTTCCTAAGGGACACTGTCTGTATGCAGGGAGCATCTTATCCAGTGGGGCTGTGTTGGAATGTGTAGGTAAAACGAGCACATTCTTGTGAAATGGCTGAATAATTGAACACGTTTTGCATAGCTGCAGCAATGAAGTGGCTGGATAGGTAATAAGCAAATGAGATGGCGAAACTGAATGGGTAATTACTAAACTGCATCCATTACCAAGAGACGTTTCAGTGCCTAATCAGCAACGTACTTAAACATCCTTTCGTCTCACAGCGAGATTAATGCCAAAGACAGGAATATCAATGGACAAACACCGCAACAAACACCCCATCATTCTGAACCTGAAACAGCGGCGCCGAGGGAAAAGGGCCTGCTTAAAATGACACCTAGAGGATTTAAAGTAAAGAATTCTTACTTAAGCGCTTTGTAACATGGAATTGAATCCTCCCAGGCGTCTCAGTGTCATGAAATAGAGATGTGAAAGCGGCAACACGAGGAAATGTGTACTACATTACGTGCACGTGTTCTGTGGCATGCCGACACCTGACAGCATGTACTGAAGTAATCCATCATACTAGTAGCAGCTCTAATTTTGTTGTCCTCTGCTCACTAATTTCAAGGGTCAAGAAACACTACAATTAGCCCCGAGGTTTTCTATGTAGGCGAGAGAATGCAGCGCAAAGTAGAATGCTTTGAATGAACCACAGTCACAGTGTCAGAGGCAGCTCGTCCATTTAAGCAACTTAGGCAAAAAGGAAAATACAAAAAATTATTCAAAAAAAAATTGGGAAAAGTTTGCATATTTAGCAGAACTTTATAACTCTGCGTATGGCACTTTGGCACTATGCTTGAAAAAAAGAAGATGCATTGAGAGTAATTTTTTTTTTTTTTTTAATGTTGAGCCAAAAGACTATTTGCAGAATAATGACTAGCAGCAATGAAAATGTTAATCAATACATCAATAAGGGCACAACACAAATTACTGTAATACTTAAAGTCAAAGACTAAAAACAGAGTTTTTCATTCTGAGAGTAGTAGAGGCAGTCAAACAAATCTAAACATCACTTGTATATCTGGTATGTAACAAATAGGTGTCGTAACTACTGTTTTAGTGGTTCAGGCATGTTACGACATCTTGGAGACGTTCAGGGGTCTCTCCTTTGACCTGACCTGGAACAACTCCTGCCCAATCTCATAGACCCATATCTTGTTCACAGTAGAACATGGAATATCAATGTCAGATGTTGAAAGTAAGACATTTTTATTATTTCATGAAATTACTAACTCATTTAAAACTTAAAGGCAGCAGTATGTCTCAAAAAAGATAGGATAGAGCCTCGTCTACCATCGTGTAGCATCTCCTCTTCTCCTGAGCTGAAGTTATTGGAGAGGAACATTATGTCAATCTTGTCTGATTTAGGATTCTAGCTGCTCAACTGTCCTGGGTCTTCTTTTCATGATGCGCCAAATATTTCTGTTGGTGAAGATCATGAGAATCCAATACTGGCTGTCTGCTCTGTCCCTGGCGCGCAGGGATTTCTCCAGAATAAGCCTGAAAATGAACATTTGAGTAGCCATTATGGTTCTAGCCTACTTGACGTCTCACTCTTTCTGTCCTTGAAGCACAAGATCATGGAGGAGTGCATCTTAATCTGAATTTTACAATAGTCTTCATCGGGCCCTGAATGAATCTGAGCTCTGTGAAAAATGAGCGGACATGAAGAAAGCAGAAGATTAATCTAATGTTGAGGATCATAGAAGCAGACCAGGAAAATAAACAGGGACACAAGCAGCCATTTAAACACCTGCTAGTGTTAGTTGGCTAGTTAATGCAGCTTGGTTAATGCAGGGCCTTGTCTACCATTGTGTAGCATCTCCTCATCTCTTGAGGAGACCAATTGCTGGAGTTATTGGAGATGAACGTTATGTCAATCTTGTCTGATTTAGGATTCTAGCTGCTCAACAGTCCTGGGTCTTCTTTTCATGATGCGCCAAATATTTCTGTTGGTGAAGGTCTCGACTGGAGGGAGGTCATTTCAGTCCCCGGACTCTTCCTCTGCAAAGCCACACTGTTGTGATGGATGCAGTACTTAGTTTAGCTGTTGTCTTGCTGAAATATGCAAGCCCTTCCCTGGATGGGAGCACATGTTGTTATAAGACCTCCATATACTGTTCAGTCATGATAGTGTCTCTCCAGATGTGTAAGTGGCCCACGACATATTCACTAATGCAACCCCATACCATCAGAGATGCAGGCTTTTAAACTGTTTAATGATAACAAGCTGAATGGCCTCTCTCTCTCCTCTTGAGTCTGCAGGAGACAACATCTGTGGTTTCAATCTGACTACAGAACAGTTTTCTATTTTGCCTCAGTCTATTTTAAATGAGCTTTGGCCCAGTGTAGACAGCAGCATTTCTGGATCATGTTGACATATAGCTTTCTCTCTGCATGATACAGCTTTAACTTGCACTTGTGGATTGCACGGTGAACTGTGTTTACAGACAATGATTTCTGGAAGTGTTCCTGATCCCATGCAGTGATGTGCGGTACGGGATCATGCCTGTTTTTAATGCAGTGCCGCCTGAGGGCCCGAACATCATGAGCATCCAATACTGGCCGTCTGCTTTGTCCCTGGCACACAGGGATTTCTCCAGAAAAAGCTTAAAAATGAACATTTAAGTAGCCATTATGGTTCTAGCCTATTCGATGTCTCGCTTTTTCTGTCCTTGAAGCATAAGATCATGGAGGAGTGCATCTTAATCTCAATTTTACAATAGTCTTCATCGTTTGGACCTCGAATAAATCTGAGCTCTGTGGAAAATGATTGGACATGAAGAAAGCAAAGGATTAATCTAATGTCAAGGATCATACAAGCAGACTAGTACAATGAACAGGGACACAAGCAGCCATTAAAACATCTACTAGTGTTTGTTGGCTGGTTAATGCAGCTTAACCCTTGTCGTGTTTGTTGTTAGTTGGCTGGTTAATGCAGCTTAACCCTTGTCGTGTTTGTTGTTAGTTGCCTGGTTAATTCAGCTTAACTCTCGTCAAGTCTGTTGTTAGTTGACTGGTTAATGCAGTTTAACCCTTGTTGTGTTTGTTGTTAGTTGGCTGGTTAATGCAGCTTAACCCTTGTCATGTTTGTTGTTAGTTGGCTGGTTAACGCAGCTTAACCCTTGTCGTGTTTGTTGTTAGTTGGCTGGTTAATGCAGCTTAACGCTTGTCATGGCTAATGTTAGTTGACTGGTTAATGCAGCTTAACCCTTGTGGTGTTTGTTGTTAGTTGGCTGGTTAATGCAGTTTAACCTTTGTCATGTCTAATGTTAGTTTTCTGGTTAATGCAGCTTAACTCTTGTCGTGTTTGTTGTTAGTTGGCTGGTTAATTCAGCTTAACTCTCGTCAAGTCTGTTGTTAGTTGGCTGGTTAATACAGCTTAAGCCTTGTCGTGTTTGTTGTTTTAGTTGCCTGGTTAATGCAGCTTAAGCCTTGTCGTGTTTGTTGTTAGTTGGCTGGTTAATGCAGCTTAACACTTGTTGTTTTTGTTTATAGTTGGCTGGTTAATGCAGCTTAACCCTTGTTGTGTTTGTTGTTAGTTGGCTGGTTAGTGCAGCTTAACCCACATCATGTTTGTTATTAGTTGGCTGGTTAAAGCAGCTTAACCCACATCATGTTTGTTATTAGTTGGCTGGTTAAAGCAGCTTAAGCCTTGTCATGTCTAATGTTACTTGGCTGGTTAATGCAGCTTAACCCTTGTCATGTCTGATGTTGGCTCGTTAATGCAGTTTAACCCTTGCTGTGTTTGTTGGCTTGGCTCAAGAAACTGACAAAATGAAAAACTACCATTCTTGACTCTGTGAGGGTGTTTGCTTTTCAACAACTCAATAAACTATCGTCTATTATCTTGTCCATTGATCCAGAGAAATTAATGGTTTGAAAATATGTCATTGAGAGAAGCGTTGGTGGTGTTATAAGTGGCTGGTTCATGAAACTTTACAGTCACATCTGTTGCAGCTGAGCTGCAGGATGCTTTAAGAAATTCAAGCGCAGTTTAATGCATTCCAAGTGCAAATTAAATGTAAAAGTCTAAAGCCAGCCTGACAATTACCAGTGATTACTGACACTGTATTTTACTAAGAACAATCCATCATGCTAGCATTTGTGATCAGCCATGACATGTTTATGGGATAGTTAGGCCAATGTTATATATTTTTACGAGTGGACTTTTAACCTTTCTAGTTTGGCTACCTCACACTTCGGAAAAGTTCTCACTAAGCGAAACAAAAGCAATTCTCTCGGGTTGTTTAGAGACTAAATAAATTTTCTGATTACATGGTGGAAGGTGCGATGTGGGCACTAAGCTTATTACCTCCCAGGGCTTGGCTGCGATGCCTGGAGAAAGGCCAGGAACACACAGTAAAGCTTTGAACGCCGTACCCCCCACCACGACAGCCCCTACACTAAATGTCACATTCTATTCCAGTATGAAATGACATCTTCGCTTACTCCGTAGAGGATTTGCTCATTTCCAGCTCTATTGTATCCAGTGCTATCCAAAGCGCTCCAAAGTGCTTTGCCATCTGCTCCTTGATGTTGCATTAACAGGGACCACTGTCTTAGGATTAAGCCAGCCATGCTAATGGACACAAAGGAAACGTATATCTGTTTGATGTCTTAAGGTGTCATGCTAAACATAGCTTGTTGGGATTATGCGAGGCGTAAATGCGAGGAAGCTAATAGGGCGCCGATAAGGAGAGGCTGACAGTAATCGCCTCTATGTATTCTTTCACTCGCCTCCAGCCAGATATTTAAACGAACACTACCGGAGACTGAATCATTAGGATATTATAGCACGCATTAGCTGTTTTGAAGATGCTTCCCTGCCTCGAATATTTAGCTGAAAGTGTTTTAAGTGGAACTTTCTTCAGAATTATTTTTATCATCTCTTCTACATGGCAGGGTTGCACAACACCAGAGCTTTTAAGTGGAAGCAACTTCTTAAATTTGAACTTTACTACGCAAGAAGAAAACAGTGCCACCATCAATGAGCTTCTGAAATTCAAAGAAACGTAGCCCCCCGAAGAGCAGCGAAGTGAAGTAAAACAGGATGGACTCCAGTGGCACGTTTGCGTTTTAACCATCGAGGAATTCTGAGTTGACTGCAGGAATATCTGCTGAATCTGGGTCAGGCAGAAATAGTAAGCAAAACATTTGAGAATAGAGAACATAGAGAACACATTTAGTCTCATGCCCTTTTTATGATAAGGTGCATGGCCCTCATGGTGGGTAAAAAGAAATGTACATTAAGCAAGACCTCCCATATGTGAAGTAAAAAACAAGATTAACCAGAGAGTCATGCAACCACGTCACTTCATAATCAGACTTTGATCCCTTCCTGGAACCTAACCTCCAGGAGTTCCCTAGGAACCCACACAACCCAGTCTTGGCTCATCTGTATGCGACACAGATCATTATGCAAAACCCGCCCACGCACTCATCTGTCATTTAAGGTCTGGAACACAAACTCCCCTAGGTCATCCCTGGCATTCTGACATCATTCCGAATAAGCTGGAAGAGCATGGGCTAATTTAATTAGTCTGACAATTTCTGACTGGGATTCTGTCATCGGATGGGGCAAGACCCTTAAGTGTGTGCTGTAAACTATTATTAATGTTCTGATTCAGATTGATGCATTGGTTTATGCTTGCAAGTGTCAGGGGACAGCGCACTAGGGGCACTTATGGAATGTTATGTACTTATGTGACTTCTGTTGGAGTTTAGGTACGTTTAGACAGTTACTGCCATAAGCAGTAAACCCACCCAATGCAATAGATGAGCTCTAAATTTGTTTCTTTGCACTTGAACAGCATGTTTGTGTAATTTTGGAATTGAGGAAAAGAAAGCTAAAGCATACACTAACATTGTGTTATGATTCTTTGTCATGGCACTGAAACCTACATGAACATTTGTAAAGGCTTATTCTAATTGGACTAATCTGACACAATGCCATCATCTGTATTGTTAACAGTATTGTGGATGTGGGTTTCTCCTTAAATATAGGCCAAGTATTGATATTTAAGGCCCTACAGTGAAGTGTTACTACAAAATTACAGGATATATGTAATAGCAACCTGAAATAGATCATGGGGCAATTCATCAACAAACAGTATGTATTAAAAATAAAATAGATGCTGGTCAAGAAGTATCATAGAGGAAATAACATCAACAAGCATGAATTCATCCAGTAGATTACCACACTGAAAACTGGTATCTTTACAAAAAAGACCCAAAACGTCCTGTACCTTCAATAAAACATAACTTTCAATGTGAGCTTATGCAGAAAACAAAAAAACATTGGACAGTGTTATGTTTAATGGAAATAATTGGTGAATTAAATAAGTTGCCAAATATGCCAAAATATAGAGACTAGTGTTTAAAGAAGCTAAACCAAGAATTTACCTTATTCACTGTGTTTTTGTTTGTTTTCATGTTGCATCTATCACTACCACATCATTACTCACCATGCATTACACAAATACATCAGATCCATTGGGAATCTTCACAGACAGTGCCCAGTTAATTCTGTCGGCTAGATACAGATCTCAGTTGGTCATCAATTCTTTTTGGAATAAATCATAAAGATAAAACAGACAAAAAGTGAAACAAACCCCAAAACAATAGTCAAACTTATGATCCTCAAGCATTTATAATCTTACAAAATGTACCTCTACATGTAATATACATTATTGGGGGTGTTGAATTTGAAATCAGAAAGCCATTTTTTTCCTGAATATGATGTATTTATTGATGTATGTAGTAAAACAGACTACTAAGAAACTAAATAGGGTAGTAAATAATAATTGTGGGTGGGAACGTTTACTCTTCAGGATTTGATTGGATTCTGAAAAGCGAGTATTTCTGATCAAACATGGAAGAGACCCCACAGTCAGCGGAATCCATCTGTTTTGCAGAAAACCCAAAGGATAAGTTCAGAATTTTCTTTATTTTTATTTATTTTTTTTTTAAAGATGCAGATGAGGTAAAATGCCAGTTAGCAGGCTACCTTGTTAGAATCTGTATTGCTACAGCAAAACAAGATAAGACTTTGAGGGGAAAAAAAGATGTTGGATTAATTAAATCTGTGTGTGAGTGTTATTATTTAATATTCGAGCAAGAAATTAACTGTATGTGTGTTTGTGTGTGTCTATTTTCAGTCCCCGAACCCCCTTTACAGCCTTTCAGCTTCACAGCACAGCAGAAAACAGCACAAATACTGCCAAATATCTTCCGTTAACATGAATACAGGATTTCAGTGTAAATGAGCTGAAATAACTCATAACTGTTTGTTCAAACACAGAAAGACAGAAACTAAACTGATGGGTGTTTTCAATGATTGTTCAGGTTGATGATAAGGAACTGAGAATATGCCAAGATATTATAGGTTAGTATATGGTCGCTGTCCAATGAAAAGCAGTTATCTCCAAAATGGCAACTACCTCACTTTTAATGAGGTAGAAAAATAAAAATCAACAAAAATGGAGGTACATGTTTTTTATAGGACAGCGACGATATGCAGATGACTCATGGTAATGCTATCAAACGTCAGATGGCAGGCAGAAACCAGTTTAATCAAAGCTTAGGGAAAAGCAAAACATTGTCACCTGAATGATACAACACAAGTGATAGGAGTGATGTAAAAAAAATGGTCCAATTTGATTTCAGGTTGACGTTAATCCAGGAAATCTCACTTCAGAGACAACTGTACACTGTATAACTCTGATAAGTCATGTCTATTTCAAATATTCAAGGTAACTCATTGCCTTAAATGAATGACGTTTTTAAATGTAGTTTTCAGTTCATTGAAATTACACATGGAGTTAAATACACTTAAACTTTAGCATAAATCATATTACTCCACTGTTGCAGAAACCTAAACTCTAAAATGTATGTAAGTACTGCAGTATTTTTTACATTTTTACAGCAACAACACAATTGTAATGATCAGTAATAGAGATTTCAGAACTTCAGAACTACATACTCTACCACCGATGTTAAAGTCAACATTGTAATTGGCAGTAGTTTAAGCTGTCTTGAAGCAAAATATATTTAAATTTAAATTTTACTCAGAAATAACAAGAGAATGAGTTTTGTTTGAAAACAACATCCAAAAGAAAAAGAAGGTTTAAAAAAACATAAAATAAACTTGCTAGAAAATCTGGAGAACTCTGCCCCGTATTTTCTTATGGCTTGTATTTTTGAGTTAGCTTTTTCTTCTGCTCAACAAGTGCACTTGAATTTTCAACTGGACAGTACTAACAAGTTATTAAGCAACTAATTGCAAGAAAATGAGTAAATATAACTTGATTATTCAAGTACAATGAACATCAGCAGGTTATTTATAGTTTTTGTTAAGTTGAATTTATAGTATTCAACTCAACATTAATGGTCATATTTTTTATTTTGGTCAGAGTGTCTACTTAAAGTTACAAAGCAACTGTAACAAAAACTATTACCCAATTAAAAAGATTAATGAAACAATTATTATGTTCTAATGTTCTAATATATTTCACCAAATGTGCATGCAAATCTTTTCAGCACATCCTTCTGCATAGTTACTGATATCCTCAAACAGTCATGAGAAAAACACAAGGTTCAGTTGAAGTGGGCCAACTGAGCGTGAAAAAAAAGTATTTGTTTTTTACTCCCAAACTTCATAAGAGACCCTCACCGAAGCCTGGAGGCATAGGAACTTGCGTGACAGTGCCAAAAGCCATTTTGAAGCCCTTTATATATATATATATATATATATATATATATATATATATATATATGGAGAGTTTTTCTATGTACTGACCTCTCAATCACTCTTTGGTTTATTCTAACGTTCAATGCAGCATCTATTTTGTCATTAATTGCGTTCGGCTGAGCTGAGCATAATTATTTTGACAAGGTAATAGCATCTAAACCTCACCAGGGGAAGAAGGTCTCACTTCTCTGAAAGATGTAATTGAACACTAGTCTACTGGGATACCTTGAAAGCACCTTTCTTTACCGTTCGGATTTGACACTGTTCAAACAGGTGACTTCCAACTGCAGGTTGGTGTTCCCTTCTCTTTGTTTGTTTTCCAAGCTCTCATACATAAAACATATGATTTTGAAGTTGCTACAATGGGGAATGAACTTCGAAATCGCTACTTATAACTTCTCTTTATTGACACATGAAACACTTTTGAACTTGGAGACTTCTGTAACCTGGGGAATAATACCTGATCAAAAGTGTTGGTATAAAACTCCCTGGGGAGCTTCTTTCAAAGAGTGCTTTGTGTGTCGGCAGTCAGCTTTTGAGCCTCAGGAACCAGCCCAAAGTCCAATATTTTTCAGTTATCTGGAAAATAGCTTTCAATTCTTCTCCATTTAGAGAGACATTGACCACAGTAATGTGATGCCACATAAGCCCATGATTCAAATGACAGAACATATTTACATACAGTTTTAAAAGTTTTTTTTCAATTTCACTATTACATTTTATGCATGATATATGCTCACTGAGCACTTTATTAGAAACATTTGTCCTGTAGGTTTATTGTTACTACACATCCATTAGACATAGTGACGATTAAAGTATGTAATTGTACACCTATATATTAAAAACATTAATACAGATGTACCAGTAGGTTACTTACATTGTTTTGACAATGTTTAGAATCCAGATGGAGGGCAGATGTAAGTGAAAAACAGAATGGAGGAGATGGAGGTGAGGAGCTCAAATATTATGTTTATATTATATCACCAGTGTCCACTTACAACTGTTCATAATACAATGCTTGCTCTTACTGACTGCACAAAGGTCAGTTTATTTGTCACTGTTCCCAATAAACCTTAAAAGCTCCTCATGGTTGTCCGGTTGTACTGATTTTGAGTGACTGTAAACGATGTAAACCTTAGGTATTTCGAGAGAGTGTGATAGAGCTCCCTATGTGGAAAATCACCTCCTGCCCTCCAGTCGCAGTTTGCAACAAAACCAATGCAGTGAAACGATTGTAGGCTTAGGGGTTTAGGGGTGCTGAGCACCCAAATGAGAACAGCTCATAAAAAAACCTACATTTTAAAGTCATTTCGGACCATCAATCCGAGATCAGTGTTGGGTCAAAGCCTGGATGACACCAAAAAATCTTTAAAAATTCTTAGTTTACAAAGCTTAGTTTACAATTGTATTAAGACATTGTATTAAAATTAAAATATAATAAAGGATAATATATATATATATATAAGAGAAACATAAATAAAGCCATATCAATTGAACACATGTTGAGCTTCTGTGGGCTAAAGGGTGACAAGATGAGATGAGAATGAGAGAAATTCAGAGCATGAGACTTAGGGTAAGTGTGTCATGACAGAATAATTAGAATAATTTAGATCAGACACACCAATTCTAATAATCAGTTATTAATATTACCATGATTATCAACAGATTCTGAGCATATGATCAAGATCATGCCAGCCTTACTCTCTGGCCTGAACTTGCCTCTTTTTTCTGGAAAAAGAATCTAATATCCATAGCTTACTGGCTGACCACACACACACACACACAGTTACGTTATAGTATTATCTCTTCATATCTTATCATTCTGTAACATTAATTAGCTAATACACATACAGACAGCACTACTCTAGCACATTAACTTTAATTACACACAGGCTAACCAACAGCACAGCAGCTATAGCTTCTCTCACTCCTTTATAAACAGTAAACAGAGCATCGGCAGTATTAGCCTGCTAAATTACAATAAACCGTCAGATAGTCACTCCCAGCTAACAATAACACAATAAAGAGTGCATCAGAAATAAGGACTGCTAATAATGACTGCAATGTGTTGGTTCTGAGTGATGAGATACAGAAATACTTCTTTGCAAAACTTACTAGACACACGACACCAGTCAAATAAAACACTGCGTGCGATGTGATGCTGCACTGAGAGAAAGAGAAGCTGGATCACACCATTTTGCAAGGTGGGGTTGGGGGGGGGGCTTGTATTTCAAATGTTAAAATAATTGGTTTAGCCATAAACTCACTCTCTTTTAATTGACATTAAAAGAAAAAAAGATGTTTTTGTTCTGCTAAATGGGTATATATCTGTTATTTGTTCTGCTATCTAACTTTATGGGTGCCCTGGTACCTCAGCACCCCTAAACTACGGCTAGCTAGAAAAATGAAATCCATTGATGGGATAACTTGGTCATTCGGTACATTCAGGTGGTCGGCTGACTTCCTTTCCTTTTTATTGCGCCATAATGTTGCTGAGCCTTCAATTGATCATCCCAAACAACCCCAGACCCTAACACTGCCTCCAGAGGAATAGGGTTCATCTGAACTCGTCAAACCACATGACCTTTTTTTTTTTCATGGCTCCAATCTTTATGCTTTATGTACAGAATAGCTTAAGAACAGTGTTTTTTTATTATGGCAAACAGTTGTTTAGTCCCAGTCCAGTGAGGTCTTGTCACACTGTGTCACTCTGTGTGTGTGGAAATGCTTTCACCATTAAATTCTACTTATGATACTTTTTTTATATCCAAATTAGTACAGTTCAAAAACCTCCTAAAAACAGTTTCATTCCTGGTAGACCACCAAAACTATCACTATCAGATAAACAACACTTTCACAAGAAACAGCTTTCATCTTTTTCAGAGATAGAAGAACATCAAGCTTCACTCTTGCTTCAGATCTGAAAAGAATTCACAGGTGTTTATGTCCATCCTTCCACTGTGAGAAGCCACCTCAGTGCTATGGGTCTGAAAGGATGTGGAGGTGTCTAAACTTCTAAGAGTGAACTTTCGAGATTGTAGGCATATATCACTGAAGAAATAAAATGGGATGGAAAATGAAATAAATGAAGGGTGGTCTCTGACTTTTGCATGTATGTTACTTGGTTGAACATGATTGGACACTCTGTTTAGTCACTAACCACAAGATCATAACACTTCTCAAACTTTAGCAAATCTTTCAGCAGCGATGGTTTCAGCAGTAAGAAGTTTTGGCTAATTTTGAGTACTTAGACATGCTACATAACACAGATTTGCACAGCATTTTAGAGGTAAAGTGCAGAAAATATGCACTTCAGACATGAAAACTCTAAGTTCCACACTGATTTTCAGACTATGGGGCGTATTTACTATAAAACAGCTCACCGTGTGGACATGAGGGATGTGGATGCAGTCTTCTGCTGTAAAATGCAGGGGCGTGGCCAAAATAAGGCTCTGCCTATGGACTAACACTGTGTACTTTGGTAGTGATATGATCCACCAACATATCAGTGTCACTGCAGTGCTGAAAATGATACCACCCAAATAATACCTGCTCTGTGGGAGTACCCCTGGGATACCTGACCACTGGAGAGCGGGGTGAAAGGGGGCTAACAAAGTATACGAAGAAACAGATGGACTACAGTCTGTAATTGTAGAACTACAAAGTGCACCTACATGTTTACTGTGAGGCTGCAGTTTGAAATAATTGGGTAGAACGCTCCATATAGGTGAAACAATATATATGATATATGATATGCACTTGGGTTGCAGGAGATAGTGATAGAGCTTTGTGAGGAGAGTGTTTAATTAGGCTGGCTAATGGGCTGAATAATTATGTTACCTTTATGCCATCTGGCCCTGAAGCTCCCGGAACCCCCTCACGCGGTGTTCTGCTGAGCTTCTGATCCGGCAGCCAGGTGAAAGAGAAGCTGAGGTCTTGCCAGGTTCTTCCTAGGTCCCGTGTCTGAGGCCCCAGCTACACCACCTGTATCCTGCTCACAAATGGGCTTCAAAGCAGGTTGCGCTGCATATGTTTTTAAGCATCTGTCTAGCAAACAGAGAGCGTTTCATGCAGGTCATAGTCCATCTGCGTTAGAAGTATATGATGCAGAATAACTGCTGCAAGTACACTCACTGCTCATTACCATATAGGTGCCCTTTATAGTTCTGCATACTTTAGTAGCTCCCTTTTACCTTGTTCTTCAATGGTCACAGGACCCTTGAAGCAAAGGGCTAAAGTCTCCCATAGGACCATCACAGAGCAGTGACACTGACATGGTGGTGGTGGTGTGTTAGTGTGTGTTGTGCTGGAATGTATGGATTAGACACAACAGTGCTGCCATTGTTTTTAAACACCTCATTGTCACTGCTGGACTAAGAATAGTCCAACACCCAAAACTATCCAGTCAACAGCGTCCAGTGAGCACTGGTGAGAGACTAGACGATGACCAAGACAAACTGTGCAGCAACAAGATGAGCAATCATCTCTGACTGTACATCTACAAGATGGACCAACAATTTGAAGCACCTAATAGAGTGGACAGAAATTGGACAGAGGTTTAAAACCTCCAACTGCTGTATCAGATCTACTCGTACCAGTGCAACAGACACTAACACACCACCCCCACCACATCAGTCTCACTGCAGTGCTGGGATTGATCCACCACCCAAACAGTACCTGCTCTGTGGTGGTTCTGTGTAAGTCCTGATCAGGATGAATAGGGGTAACTAAGTATACAGAGAAACAGATGGACTACAGTCTGTAATTGTAGAACTACAAAGTGCTCCTATATGGTAAGTGCAGCTGATACAATGAAAAATGAATGTAGATACAAAGAAGTCTGATTAATGAAGTGGCCGGTTGGTGTAGTCGCTCATTATGTTACATACTTTCTGATTGCTACCATTATATAATACTTGAACGTTGTGGTGGACTTGTAATACAATGTGCCATTAATCTTGAATACCAGAAGAGAATCAGACTTTCTGTTTTACATTTTAGATGCAATTTCTTAATGTATCCCGCTTATATACAATCTTCATACAGTAAAACCTCGATCAATCAACATTTAGAGGGCAGTTGTGGCCTGAAGTTTAGGGTTCTGGTCCTGTGACCGGAAGGTCGCTGGTTTGATCCCCGGGACGGGCAAGTCATGACTGTAGTGCCCTTAAGCAAAGCATCTAACCCCAACTGCTCCCCGGGTGCCGTGGATAAGGGCTGCTCACCACTCCGGACATTTGTGCTCACTACCCTCTAGTGTGTGTGTGTGTGTATATGTGGGTGTTTCACTGCACAGATGGGTTAAATGCAGAGGTCAAATTACGCAGTGTGCAAAACACATGTGGTTAATTGTAATTCTAATTTCTATGTCTGAGATTTGACCAGGGATCCAAAAACGCACCCACATTTCCATCCACATGTTTATAACTTGCTTTTGCAGTAATTATCTTTGACTGTAACTCCATGCTTGCCTATCTGGTGTTCATGGTTGCCTAACAAATTGCAAAGCATGCTCTAACTTTTTGTATAGCCAAAACTGTGCTTGACCTAAAGGTCTAATGGGCAGCTCAAGTCATCTGACTTCTTTGTACACCGCTGACAAAAAAAGGAGAAGTGAGGAGAGATGGATAAAAGGGGAAGCAGAGAAAAAAAGGAAAGAGGGGGAGAACAAAAATACGATGTCAGTACATAATCTTTAAAGTTATTAATGTTTAAAATTGCACAGGAGGGTATTAGCATGCAAAATATCTTAATCTCCTGAGCTCAGTGGGATTATATTTCGAATTGAATGAATGCCTTTTAAATACGTCAGAGGAGGCAGAACATGTGCTTTATTTCTGCTCCGCTGGTTAATGTATTCAGCCTCCTAACAAACATTGTTTCTCCTGAAATCACAGACTCTGTCAAATTAAAGGTTATATAAGTGAGGCCAATGAGCAAGAGGCAACAGGAAACAGCCAACTTTGCACGAGTATCAGTTCTGATACTAAAGCATGTCCAGATGCCCAAAGGAATTACGCTTGTAATCCACATTAATACGCAGTGAGGGTTAAGTAAAATCTTTGCACATAATAGGGGCCTGACCATTTCGGCTTGCATTCAAAGCCTCTTTTCCACTGTAGTTTCATGTGTCAGACCGTGCTGGTGTGGTCTTTTGAGACTTGCTTATACAGTTCTATCTGCTGTTCAGCTAAAAACACAAAAAAGTGGCTCAGCGATAGCTAACTGGCTAATTGCTGCACATACACCACAATATGGTCCATTTGATTACGCTGGAACTTTAACACCGGCCACATAACTTAAGGTTCTTTGTGTTTTAGAGTCTTTATCCTCTCAACAGGTTCTATTTTAGCCTCATTTACCTGGAATTGGGCCTAATTGTGGTGGTGGTGGAACCTATAGTCTAATAACTATGCTTGTGCTAGCTTTTTGCAGCATGTTACTGCTTGAAACACCAAAGAAAATGTTTGATTATCTTTTTATGCAACTCTAACAGCAGTTATTAGATTTTATGTTCTCATAGATGAGCCTTTTTCTGCTAAACAGATGTCATTTAAGCAACATTTGGCTACTCCAACGGGTGGCTCCTTCAGCCTGCTAAGTAAGTGAATGTTATCTAGCGCAGCACACTACAGCTCAAAACACTACAGTAAAGATTTAGTTTAGGCTTTCTGTCACTATCTTTTCTACAGCTGTAACAGAAGAGCACCAGTCAGAATTAAACTTGTACTAGCTATTTGGATCTCTAGGCCACTTTCTAAGCTATCTAGGAGAGAAGAGTCAGAGCATTATCCCAGCTTGGAAGCCACAAATCTAAACATCATGGGTGCGTCTCAAAACCTAGAGATTGTCTATACTGACAGCATTATAGGTCAAAGTATGGGTTCCGGGGCTGCCGCTCTGCCAAAACTACAACCAAAAACTTCACCCTTCGTTGCTTCACCTTTGTAGAGGCGTTTTGAGACATCACAGGTCTGTCTCAAAACCTAGTGACTGTCTACACTGATAGCATTATAGGTTATAGTATGGGATCCAGACACATAGACTGTCCCAATTCTTGGATAGCTTAAATACGCTGTCCACTGAGGTACCTTGTTTTGACTGAATTGTAAGGAAGCATTGAATGGAAGCACTGAACAGCCGCAAAGGAAATCTTATGAAGCAATGCAAGCATATGAGGAGAGATTTGTAAGGGTTCAGGCAGTACGGCCTGCCACCAGCAGAGGGCGGCCACCGGGTTGTCGTACCAAGAGGGCCTCTGCTCAGACCTGCCACAAGCAGAGGGTGACCACAGGCTGATGCTCTGCCAAAACTACAGCCGACAACTTCAACCTCCAGCGTGCACCACGCTGATTAGGGCATTGGCAGCACCTGCCAATGACCCTACTTAAGCAGACCACAACCAGCATCTGGTGCTACACCTTTGAAGTGGGGTAGCTGGTAAATGGTATCAAAAGAAAGGAAAAGAAAAGAAGAAACAAGCTCTCAGAAAGAAATATCTAAAACAATAAAAGAAGGAGACCTGAAAAAAAAACTCAAATATGCTCTGAGAAAAAAAGACAAAGTAAAAGAAGGAGCTAAGACCAAAAGAAAACACATAACAAGCTCCCAGAGGACAAGAATAAAAAAGGGGAGCTAAAAAAAGAAATGTAAAGAAAAGAATTGTTCTTTTGTTTGGGGCCTACCCCTTTCAGTTATCACTCCCTTTCTTTTGTTTCTCCATTTTACAGACGCCAGGGTCCGCGTGTTCCTTTGTTCTCTTTGCCGCCAAAAACTCTCCCTGAAAACAGGTGGCTTTTGTGCGTGCCGTTTCCTTTTCCACCTGTTTTCATGTCTCACTTCCTTATTTCGCCGCTAAGAACTCTCCCGAAAACGGGTGGGTTTTAGACCATGCATGTTTTATTTCCACCAGTTTTTTTGCTCCCCTGTTAATTCCCTGTTGACAAGCACTCTGCCACGTGACTCTGCTAGTGAGGGAGCGGCAGCGCATTTAGGCTTATTTATAGTCCCTCTATGTGCGAAAATGTGAGCGTACGTTTCAAGAGATATAACTGTCACTACCCACATACTTCTCTGCATCAGCTCCGTTGACATGGTTGTTGAGCAACACTTCCAGTAGAGGGCAGTTTGGAGTAAATCAAACATGGCGACAGTAGATGAGCTTGTAGTTCTGTATTTACTTCAAAAGCGATGAAAACCGATTGTTTGTCTCTGCGCTGCAGCGAAGTTACATCGTGGTTAAAATTTCTAACCAACTCCAACTTCAAAAAGTCCCACCGTGTCTTTTTGGCGTGTTCGTATGGAAGTGGTCACGTCTTGCACTGCCCCTTATGGTCTGCAGCGGCATTGCTCCATCTCGTCCTTATCTATATTTAGCGTTTAGTATAAATGAGCCTTTAAACTCCACGGTCACGGTTCGCATCCTGACCTGACCCAGTCACAATAAGCACATCCCTTTCCAGTTCGCACAAAGGTGCATATTCTCTGATGTGTGTGCCTGATAAAAAAAAATAAATAATAAAATAATAAAAACGATACATACACGCAAACTGGTTTCCTCCCTGCACTTAGGTCCACCCCTTACTGGAGCTGTGACAATATGTTGGTTAGAATGCTGCCTACTGAAAAAGCTGCTTACATAGTCAGAGCCTATTAAGGCAGCTCACTAGCTTTCGAGACAGACCCTGTGTAATAGGTTTCATTTAGCTGTCCTTCAGACACCAGCTGCTCGACTTTGCATCAGTTTATCTTCTATTAGTCAGAATCAGACCTGTTCTTTGGTGGGTAGAGCTGGGAGCATGCTAGCTAAGCTAATTCTAGCCAGCTCCTCTCTCATAGGATTGAAAATTGTGCCCTTGATTTATTAACTGTTTGGCCCGCCAATAACCTGTTCAGATGAGCATCCCCTGAGCGTGCCGCTTCATGAGACAGCTACTGAGAACTGGAGTCCCTCGCTCGGATGTAATGTGGGGTGAAATACAGAATGTGTCAGAAACATTAGCTGTGGGACGTCTGCAATTCTAAGAGAGATTTATCACAAAAGTACTCAGCTTGACTGTGTCCAAATCGGCCTCGTAGTGCAGCCATGCAATACCGCATGTGAGCTGAGAGCAATTTCCACCCAGCATGAGCTCTCAAGCATGTGTGACCTTTCTGAAGTCCCTATATGACTTATATGAAGTGAATATAGACTGTCCGGGGATTTGGCCCTTTCGCGCAGTTCACACGACATCAAGCGTCAGGGTATGTCATGGGCAAGGGAAGCACATGAAGTGATGCACCCATCATGCATAGTTGCCAGTGTATAAGGCAGGGTTATGATCTGAGGTTGCTTAAGTTGGTCAGGTGGTGGCTCAGCAATATTATGTGGCAGTAAAATGAAGTCAGGTGATCACCTAAATGTGCTGAATGACCAATCACTGGATTTCTCTGATGGCACAACCATATTTCAGAATTCAATGCTGAGATTCACTGCAAGTGGTTCAGGGAGCCTAAGGAATTATTTTCACCAAGAGCCCTGTCCTTAACCCCATGGAAATTCTTGAGAATGTTCTGGAGAAGTCATTATGGAGTGGTTTAACTCTTTAACCCTTTAACTCTAAAGGAGGTTCTTGAAACAATGGCATAGCACGAGTATCATAATCAAAGCTATATATATATAATCTTGCTTTGTTGCCATCTAAAATACTGGTGAGGACAGTATTACTTTTAATGTAAGTCAGTGGAACCAAAAGTTATTTTGGAGCATTTCTATTGGTCCATTCTTCATGAAATTTTCATGCAATGTAAACAGCAGCTGCTGCATTCAAATGGAGTGAAAAATGATAATCAACAAATATGTAGATGCATGTTTTCTTTACCTTCCTTAGCTGCTGAAGCACTGCTAATTTTACAGAGTTTGGGTAAAGTTTGCTTTTTATGTTGTGCTACAAATATGCTCGACTAGAATGCCATGATGCTTATTAAAATTGAGTTGAGCTTTTATTTCAAATCACCACAGCATGTCTGTGAATACCCGCAGAAGACATTGTGGCATCCCATGGTTCTACCCATAAGAATGTATGAAAATGAGCCAATTGATTACTAATCATAGACTTAAGCATGGTGCTCAGAGAAAATGTTTTCTTTTCTTCTCGCTGACTTGTAAAGTGTCTTGAAATTTTAGTTTGAGCATAGTTAGTTTTACCAGAGAAGGTTTGGAAATGTAATATGTGCATAAGATGCCTGTAATTTCCCCAAATAAACCCATCAGCATTATTCAACAGGTGCCTCGCTTTCAATAAAATCAACACAAATGTGCTACATTGTGAGAGGGGCGTTTTTCTTCTCCCTGTATTTCAGCCATCATCAAGAATGTTGTGGATTTCAAGAGTCTTGCCATGAACTTGGAGATTAAGAAATTGAATCAAATCAATAGTCTAATAGCCTGATAGCCTTTTCATCAGGTGACCCAAACCAGAAAATAAAGGTAGAAAGCCAACGTCTGTCTCGTCCGTTTTCTATTACCTGGTTTTTCTATTACATTACTGAGATTCAAGCAGGACTACTATTACTGAGCAGCTCTGCGTTTGTCGATTTATAGAAGGTAATTCACTCCAGAATTATAACTGAGCAGGTGTGTAAAAACTACAGTCATGACAGATTCATACTGGATAAAAATCACAAAGCTAAAAGGTACTCACTGAAATGACAGACCCTGTTCAGGTTATACTCATCCTGCTCAAATAAGCCTTGAGTACACACCTGACTAACACTAGTTTCTCCTAAAATCAAGAGTATTTATAGATACAAAAGCTGCAGTAATAGGCTCCACCCTGGGCTTCTTACTGGACACTGAAAAATTGCTGTAAGGATTTGATTTAATTTAGCCTAAACACAGGTCAGGTACTGATGTTGGATGATTACTTCTGGAGCACAAACCCTTCAGCTCATCCTAAAGATAGAGATCACATTTCCACCACTGCACAGCCCAGTGCTGGGTGACGTTCTATCCTTCTGGCTGACACTTTGCATTGGACATGTTGGCCTTAGGCGCATGCGCAGCTGTATAAGAATTATGAAGCTGTGTGGACACAATTGACCCCCTGTTTCAGTAATAGGCACACTGTCAAGTAACAGTCACATTAAAGAGTTTGAATATGTTGGCACGTTTAGTGTACTATACTGTAATAGTTTATAATTGTTTGTCATTGTAGAATACAGCTACAGCTCTGTTCATCATTCTGGACAAAGAATTTCAGTTTCATATGTTTTTATCAGCTGCCTATTCAATGTTTAAAAGCTTTGAAAGACACCACCAGGGGCTAGAAGCTCCCCTCTCATGAATCTTTAATTAATTTGTCATTCAAGTTTTACAGAACGTATCATTTTTATCTTAAATCATTTAGCATCTTTGAAGTTTTCAGAAAATGTGTTATTAATTAATAAGTCCAACACAAAAGAAAATTTAAATAAAGTTGGACACTGGACATGTAAATTTTGTAATGAATTTGTTATTGTGGTTATGCTAATTATAACAATATTCCGTACATTTGTACAATATTACATTATTATTATTATTATTATTATTATTATTATTATTATTATTATTATTATTATAATTGCATAACAGATAAGAAGTGGATGTAACTCTGAACACTTCATGATATATTTTTGGAATCATTTGTTAAGGAGTTCTCAAAGATCTAACAAACATACATACATTCGCTAGGAAACATCAAATTCAGTGTCTAGTATCATATCACCAACAAAACAAAAAGCAAGTCCAGAACTTCTTCCTGTGTTTTGTTACACCCCCCTTCGGCCCTTTAGCCTACAGCCCTAGTCTCACTGATCACAGCCAACTCCCAGAATCACTCTGGGGATCATGTGACTCTCTCCTCCTTACCATCAAACAAGCACAGGCCACATTCTTTTACAGTTCTCCTGTTTTTGTGTTTGTGTTGTTTTTTTTTCTTCCCATTTATGGAATTTGTGGAATAGCCCCATGTACTTTTGTTGTTTCTGAATTCCTGTGTTTTTTGTCCCTCCTGGTTATTGTTTGCTGCACTCTGGTTCCAAACCTGGACTGTGTTTTCGGGTTCCCCTTTTTGTATTAAAGCCTCTAACCTAGATTTACAGTATATGCAAGCATCTAGCCTAGTCTGCTGTGGCATTACATATTCATTGTATGTACTGAACTCTTAGAATTACTTAAACCTCTGCATGAATGGCCTTTAAATAAACAAATAATTCATAAATAATCTACACTACAATGTGTCCATAGTAATAAACAAGAAGAAAATACCTTTTCTGGTACAAAGATAGTTTGTTTTCTTAGTATTTTTTTTTTATTATTGGTTTAGTAGTTCTTGCTAATTCTTGGTAATTTTATAAAGCAGAAATCTGTTATGGTAAACAAATACTAATTTACTTCAATCAATAGTACAGATAACTGCACATTAAACTTGATCTCGAAATAAATAACTGCTATTTACCTCATTAACATTATATAAGAGGATGTTTTTGAAACAGTGTTTGATTTTGTCTTTGCAGCTGCTGTTTCTTTATAAAGGAATACAAATGACAACACTTAATAAATGATAAGCCAATACAAAGTCAGGGTTATGTAGAAACACAAGTAAGTGGGTGCGGTGATGTAAATGCTTCCATAGAGCTAAAATTTATTTTAGTGAATGTCCATATACTGCACATTTAGAACTTGGAGGTTATATTATTGGAAACAAGTGGCAAGTTTGGGCCATAAAAATCAAAACAATGGTCAATTTTGCAAGCTCTTCTGTAAGACATACTTATACTACTGTGTGTATATGTGTATTTAATCTGTAGAGGCTTCCGTTCAGCTCCTGACCTTCTAACCAATCAAAAAGCCTATAGACCTATATAGGCCTATATAGACCTAGTTGCCACGGAGACCAAAGAAAAAAATAAATTCATTTAAGATATTTTTTCCAATCAGAACATAACAATGGATATTATTATGATATTCTAAGTTTAAATACAACAAGCGTGAGATCTTCTTTGGGGGTGTGCCCTGGTAAAAATGTTTATCAGACTTTTGAATGTTAGTATATTTATACGTACAGTAAGTATGTATACCTCCACTCTCCAGAGAAAAGAAAGTATGCCCAAAATGGTAGCTTTGCGGGTGGCGACAACACTCTACTTTCAATGTAAATCAGTGGAACCAGAATATTTTTCAAGCCAATTTGGAGCATTTCTGTTTGTCCATTTGTCGTATTCAAATGATGTAGAAAAATAAAAATCAATAAAAATGGAGACACGTTTTTCTTTGGACTGCGACAATATATATATATATATATATATATATACATACAGTATGTTTATGTGAGGTTTGCCTCTCCATATTTGGTACCGGGGGCTTTTTATCTAAGAAAAATCCTTTCCTGCTTTTTTTTATCTGCTAATCCTGTGTGAAATCATGTAGTATATAAAATAACAGCAAAGTTCAAGACTTCAATCTCTCAGCAAGTCTCAGGTGCATCTCCAGATTCACTTTCAACCAACCCCCTTCTGTAAGGCAGCAATGTCAGCGGAATGACCCACGCTGGAGGAGGCCTCACACCGGAGGTTAGAATGAAAACAGTTTTGGAGGCCGTGACTGAGCTCCTTGGCCTCACTCTGGAGGCTATATGCTGGACTCCCCAGAGAAGAGATTAGGTCTTGGGGCCTGGAGGAGCAGCTTCGGGGAACAGCATGTCAGGCATGTCAGGTTGAAGTGGAACCACTGCGGAAGCAAACACTCCACTACCAGCCTGCTGGGGGAACGTCTTATATGTGTTTACTCACAACAGCGTGGTTCCTAGTGGTGCAGGATTAGAGTGTGGCTAGTCAGCCATTAATGATTGGAGCATTTTAAATGGGCGAACGACTGCGAACATATCTATGATATGGAAAGGAGGTTCACAACCCTAGATTAGAGACACTAAATTAAGCAAACACTGAGCAAAAGCAACATCAAACAACAATAGCAAATCATGGCTACAATGAAAAATGAGTCACAGCAATGGCCTGGAGTAATACATTCTGAAAGAGGAATTCAAGCAATTAAGGTGTTTCTGTGATGTGGAGAGGACGATCATAGTGCTGTAGTAAAGATTCTCAGTTACACACAGTTATGTCCACTATGGAAAGAAAACCTGGACGTCACAAAGGTCACATTCACATGGATGTGTTATCTGTGTTGCAGTGTGAACGACAAAAAAACTCACAGAGTCTGACATTTTCAGTTCCGATCCCAGCATGTGAGTGAAGTGGCAGACATTTCTGCTCCTCGCTCAAAGTGTTTCTGCAGCTCTGCAACTCCGCTTTGGGTCCTCTATTCACTGCTCCGCACTTTCTCCTCGCTCACATGTCTGGGAAACTGCTGTGCTCCGTGTCTGCTCTTAATAATGTCATTTATGCTGTTATAAAACCAAAAACTGGCTGAACATTCTGTGCTACACAAGCTTTTTCCAGAAGGTTTAGGCTTGAAGAGAAAGCCCAATCACGGGCTAGAGAACGGTGAAGGGTACAGAAATGCACAAGCTTTTAACATGCTGTTCTTTATACTTCACGCAGCAGGATGGACGACATGAGTACCCTGTGTATGAATGGCCGTCACATGCGAGCTGTCACTGCTGCATGACTCATGTCACACAGAGATGGTCCCTGTGCACAAAATGTACTGTTTGACTCGCCGGATACAGCGACACTGGAGCAACATGGAAGCTCCAACTTTCTGAAAAGCCATTTCAAAATCACATCGCTCTGCTTCCTACTCGGCACTGCTCACATGCTCTGGGTAGTGTTAGGTATTGTTAATAACCTGTTTTTATAAAGCAAGATTGCCTTAAATGACTGTCTAAACAAAAGTTTAAACAAGTTTGTACTTTAACAAACTACGTACCAACCTCAATTCATTTTGCATTAACATTTAAAGAGTTAGACATAATGTAAACGATCATAAGTTCTGCCAAATAGACTCAACAAATAGAGAAATGTAAAACAGGGTTTAATGTTCAATAAGGTGTACAATTGGAAGGTTTGTTATTGTAAGACATAAAGAAGAAGTCTTTGGCATATGCCCAGTTTTAGGTCCAAATGTTTAACGTTCAGACCCTCTCAGAGCCTGCTGGATATGGACAGCAGGGGTGAAGAAAAGTGTCAAAGAAAAGTCTGAAATCTGAAGACGAGGACACAATGAAGTGTCTGAATGCATTATGGGTGATAAGACCAGCTGTCAGCTAATGGAACTTTGTGATGCTGGCAAAGATGAAACTAATATCTGCATCTATCGGCAGGCATTGTTGTTTATTTAGGGATAAATCTTTTATTCTTGTTTTTTTTTTGTTTGTTTGTTTGCTCATACAGGTCAGTTTAGTTGTGCCGAACAAGAAAAATGGATTTGACGGAAAAATCACTCTCAAGCTATTGTGTGTAAACGCAACCGAAAGAAGATTTGAGAGAGAAATCTTCCTACAATATAGTAGATATAGACACTCAGTTACATGTCCACTATGCAAAGAAAAAACACATTGAAGCAATGATAACAGGACATTGCTAGATTGAAAGCTAAGTGAAGATACTATGTTTCAGAATGTGCGTTTAAAAAGGCAAACCATTTATTTGTAACAATTTCTATGAATTATGTATCCATAATGTATCATACTTATAAAGATCTATTAAGCATTGATAACGCTGTATGACATAAGCTCTTGTACCTGTAGGTAAATGGTCTTAACCAAACACAAACCATTATAACACCACAGTGTAAGGCTTTATAGCAAGTGTCATAATGCATTGTAAATATTAGAAACATAATGCATTAATAACACATGGTGTGTGCATTCACATAATGCTTAATACAGATTCACAGTGATGCCTAAACTCTAAGTGTCTTATGTTTTTTGGGTGTCCTAAAAATGAAAATCATTTTGTAAGCTCATGTAACATATAAATAAGCTTCCTATACAGACTTTAGGTAATGTTATTAACCTGTTTTTACGAAGCAAGATTGCTTTAAATGACTGTCTAAACAGAAGATTAACAGAATAGCACATTTGTACTTTAACAAACTACATACCAACTTCAATTCATCTTTGAATTAACATTTAAATAGTTAGACATTATGTGAACGATCACAACAGTCCAGACATTGTAACGCATTGTGTGACTTTGTGGTATGAAGCTTTTATACTGTGCTGTTCTTACATTTTATGTGTGATTATGAACATTTGCATAGTATAGTTATTTACATGTGTGTGTATATGTATGGTTTTAAAGGCTTATGTCAAGTATCATAAAGCATTATGAATGCTTTGAAGGTCCTTATGACTGCAATTATAATGCATCATGGGTACCTGATTCATAGAAAGTGTTACCCATTTAATATTTAATTGTCTTTATACTATTTTCAATTAAATAAGGTGACCAAGAAAAACAGCACTTTGTATGAATGGCTCGCCGTATACAGTGACACTGGAGCAACATGGATGCTCCGACTTTCTGAAAAGCTATTTCAAAATCACATCGCTCTGATTCCCACCATGCACTGCT
Source organism: Megaleporinus macrocephalus (assembly GCA_021613375.1). Classification (NCBI taxonomy): domain Eukaryota; kingdom Metazoa; phylum Chordata; class Actinopteri; order Characiformes; family Anostomidae; genus Megaleporinus; species Megaleporinus macrocephalus. Next base: position 32,899,091 of record CM038713.1, read on the forward strand.
CACGTGCTCTGTTTCTGAATTGGTACTGAAATCTGATAGGTATTTGATATGTGCCAATAGAATTCATGCGACTCAACATTTGTCATAGTTTATGTTGCCAAGATCTTAAAAATTTGGGATGATGTTTCTCTACAAACAAAATCAGAAAAGCTCATCGCCCAACCGTCAAAGACTCAACAAGTAAAAGGATGGAAAACAATGTTTAATTTTTAATAATACAATAAGGTATGTACATTATATACTTATTTTATGTAGTCTTTATATAATATTTATGATAACCAGTATCCTAATGAATGGGTGCCAAAAACAACCATGCCATAAGAATGACTTTTGGTTCCCTGATAAACTTTATCGTTGCATCGTTTTGAAGTTTCCATATAAATATATAAATATTCTTTGTTGCATTCTTAATAAAGATAGATCTTTAAGGGTTTTTAGTAAAGGGAATGGTTCCATTTAGAACCATACGTTCTGGCAAAAAGACTTATTATTGTAAGACATAAAGAAAGAGTCTGTGGCATAGGCCCAGTCTTAGGTCTAAGTCTTTAAACATTCAGACCCTCACAGATCCTGCTGGAAATGGACAGCAGGGGTGAAGCCAACTCCCTGGACACGAGGACAGAGACCAAACTGGTGGTGGTGGGGAGAAGAGAGGAGCATTCAAGCAGGGAAGAACAGGGTGTTCAAACATCAGCACTTCAAAACAGAAGAGTGGAAACATAAGTTGAGTTCATTTAAAGACAGCCGGCGGACTGCGATTGGTCAGAGTAATGAATGAAAGAGTGACGTAGCATTGGGGTCTTCCTGGCGGAGCTTGCGCTAAAGCTTTAATTTCTGTGGTTTTAACCGAAGAACTTTTAAAGGAATGGCCAAATACAGCCATAAGAGAACAAGCCTGCAGTGTCAAAGAAAAGTCTGAAATCTGAAGACGAGGACACAATGAAGTGTCTGAATGCATTATGGGTGATAAGACCAGCTGTCAGCTAATGGAACTTTGTGATGCTGGCAAAGATGAAACTAATATCTGCATCTATCGGCAGGCATGGTTGGTTATTTAGGGATAAATCTTTCATTCTTGTGTTTTTTGTTTTGTTTTTTTGCTCATACAGATCAGTTTAGGTGTGTAATCTGTTCAGACTAATGTACAATATAGTAGGTATAGACCCTCAGTTACATGTCCACTATGCAAACAAAACTCATTGAAGCAATGATAACAGGACATTGCTACACTGAAAGCTAAGTGAAGATACTATGTTTCAGAACGTGCGTTTGAAAGGCGAACCATTTACTTGTAACAATTTCTATAAATTAGGTATCCAAAATGTATCATATGTGAACTCATAAAGATCTATAAAGCATTCATAACGCTGTATGATACTTGACATAAGCTCTTGTACCTGTAAGTAAATGGTCCTAACCAAACACAAACCATTATAACACCACAGTGTAAGGCTTTATAGCAAGTGTCATAATGCATTGTAAATATTAGAAACATAATGCATTAATAACACATGGTGTGTGCATTCACATAATGCTTAATACAGATTCACAGTGATGCCTAAACTCTAACTGTCTTATGTTTTTTGAGTGTCCTCAAAATTTAAAAAAATGATTTTGTAAGCACATGTAACATATAAATAAGCTTTCTTTATAGACTTTAGGTAACGTTATTAACCTGTTCTTATGAAGCAAGATTTAAGCCTTAAATGACTGTCTAAACGGAAGATTAGCAGAATAGCACATTTGTACTTTAACAAACTACATACCAACTTCAATTCATCTTTGCATTAACATTTAAAGAGTTAGACATTATGTGAACGATCACAACAGTACAGACATTATAATGGATTGTTTGACTATGATATGAAACTTTATACTGTGGTGTTCTAACATTTTATGTGATTATAATCATTTGCATAGTTTATGTATTGTTATTTATATGTGTGTATATGTATAGTTTCAAAGGCTTATGACTGCTCCTATAATGCATTATGGGCACCTGATTCATAGAAAGTGTTACCCATTTATTATTTGATTGTCTTTATACTGTTTTCAGTTAAATAAGGTGACCAAACAAAACAAATTGAACATACAAATGGCTGCTTAATGTTTATTTTAAGTAAAATTTGGAAGTGAGTTCATAAATAAATGACTATGAAGCAGCAGTAACAGGTTAATGTTATAACAGGGTAAAAGACTTGGTATCTAGTCCTGAAAAAATCTGATGTAAGTAAGAGAATGTTTAAAACGTTGTGAAATAATTAGAAATTTAAGGTCACTGAAGTAAGTAAGCAGGTGCCCAATCTTGCAGTCTGCTTTAATTATTAAGGCTTATTCAAAGTAAAGGACAGCTGTGAAACATAGCTTTAAATGCTGCCATGCACAAAACTTGTGTGTCCATAAGGTTGTCTATTTGATGTTTTGCTCATTGCAGAGGTTAAATGCACAGCTTATGCATGCATAATCCGCATTTATATTCCTCCCCAACAGCTGCCTGAGTAATAAATTCATGGTGGATATATCCGTGTTAGTGCAAGATTACCTTTGGGATGAGGGTGTTATGGGTGGAGGCTGAGGCTTGGGAATAACCCATGATTCAGTGCTTGATCAGGGTAGGCAGTTAAATCTGTGATGAAATATGAAACTGTGTGTAAGTTAATTACCAGTTCTCCACGGCCTCTATTTGTGTATCCTTCCAGTTAGAGAAAATGAACAAAATCACATATTTATAATGAGATTTGTTTGCACTGTGTCTGTTTATAATTAATTACTGAATTTATATAGTTTTGACATATTGTAGGTAAGTCATGCAATTTTTAAGGAAACAATTAGAATTGATTATGTTGTAATTAGAGATTCAATACCTCAGTCGTGTGTACTGAACATGTAACGAAGGTGATGACTGTTAGACTTCAAGTAATTGATAATGTGTCAGGAACAATTCCATCAAAGGTAAAATAAATTCACAAATAAATCAGCATTACCCCACTGCACATTTTTCATCCAATTAAATTTCAGTTGCATCTGAGTAGCCCTATTAATAATCACTGGATGCAGGCCAGGACCCTTTGGGTATTTTTCCTTATCACTCCACTCATCAATATTTGCTTACTCTTGCAATCTGTCAGCCATAAATCTTTATGAGGCTACCCCCATTACAGAGCATAATTTGGGCCAGTAAGCACAAACCTCAGATTATTTTAATATCAATCATTCTGTATACAGTATGTGTATTTTGATATCCTAATTAGTGGAATTCACCACATGTTATTGCTCATAAATTCTCTTAATGTCAATGCCAAAGAAAAAAAAAAAAAAAAAAAAAAAAAAAAAAAAAAAAATATATATATATATATATATATATATATATATATATATATATATATATCTTCTCAGAAGGTCACTTATTAATATAACCAATCAATCCACACATCAATGTCTATGTCAATGTGTATTTCAAAGCTGCGTGCTTTGCAAAGCATATACAGTAACGCTCATTTGAAGGCCACCTACATAAGGACTTCACAACACATGCACATTCCTAATACATTAGTAATGCAGTACCTAAAGATTTATGACACTGTATTGACTTAAGGTGTCTTAAACTACAATGATAAATGTTTGTTTAATTAGAACACTGTTGTGAAGTACCATCCTCATATAATGGGACTTATAGGGCAGAGACCTAGTTAAGAACTGTAAGCAGTTCTATGAAACATTTTAAAGATCTTAAACTTAGGCAATCTTTTATCATGCATACATTATAACACATAGCCAAGCAATCCCTATAGCACCATCATAGGATGCCCCCTTTGTCTAAGCCTGTTTGTGAAGACCTACAAAACAGGCCCAGCAAGTTTGGCAGTGAGTAACAGGTGAAAACTCTCCTGTCTTACATCACTCATTACATCAGTCAGTTCCAAATTGACTTTGGAAGCAACAAGAACTGGGCATCTGGAGATTAGTGAAATGAGTTTTCATGGCCGAGCCACTATGCGTAATGTTTGTTGTGGACTGGAATGGTGTAAAGCATGCCATCACTGGACTGTGGAACAACAAAAACTTTTTCTCTTGAGTGATGAATCACATCTGACAGTCTCTAAACAATATATTTTGGTTGAGGAGGGATAATGTTCTAGAGCTATATTTTTCAGGGTTTGGGCTCCTTGGGTTCTATTCCAGTTAAAGCTACAAAATGCAGCAGGCATAGTAGACAATTATATGCTTCCAACTTTGTGGCAAAAGTTTTAGGAGGACTGTTTGCTATTCCAGCTAGACCCTGGCCCAATGCACAAAGCGAGGTACATAATAACAAGGTTTGCTGAGTTTGGTATGCAGGAACTTCAAAGACCTGCACAAAGGCCTGACCTGAAGTCTAGTGAACACATTTGAGGTGAATTGGAGCTTCGATTCAAGATTCAAGCTTCAATCCTTTGTTGCCTGAATGGGTACACATTCCTACACATACAATCTGAAATCCTATGGAAAGCTGTCACAGAAGAGTGAAAGCTTTTATAGCTTTTATAGCTCGATTTTACTAGCCTTAGTTTTTTAATGGGATTTTGAACAAGTCTACATAAAGGCAATGGTCGCGTGTCAAATGGTCAACTCTATGACTTTTGGTCATACAGTGTATTTCCCCATATATATATTTCTTTACAAAACTCCTATACTTATAAATATACTTAAACATGCTTAAAATATTACTCCAGTAAATGTAGGCATTCCTTCACAGTAATTCTACTTTAGTACAATTTTAAAAAGTAATGATATTTTGAGGACCAAGTCCTATTAAGGAAGCCTAGAGAAACTGGACACCTGTGCTTTAACACAAGTAGAATAAAATAAATGCTCTTTAACCAGTACTCCAATTTATAAGTTCCACTACTTGGGAATGATGTTACATGTTCGTCTTATGTCAATTAAATGTTGTTTATTTCATCTAATATCTTGTGTCATCTTGCAAAGCCGGGTGTAAACTGCTCATGATTATCACAGTATTGTTATGGTATGTTATGAAACCCCTGTGTAAGTAGACTTCAAACAAAGTAATTTTTTATTGTAACTGAATAAGAATGAACTATATTTTGATTTTGGCCAAGTCAGTTTACTTTATTTATTTAGTACTGAGTCAATTAATCTAAAGGTCATTCCAGGTTCTTGATAAAGGGCCATTTTCTATTTTAAAAAAGCCAAGTTTTCTTTCTTGTGGACTCTTTGTCATATCTGAGGAGGGCCTAATTGCAAATTACTAGTCTGCCGTCTACTAATTTCCTTGAATCACGGACTCCAGCAATTCACAATGACTCATGCATTATGAGAAAGATAACCATCTTATTAAGCTTTCAGTGTGCCCATGCAAATTCATAAACAGCTTGTTCCAGATTTCCCTGCTAAGGTTGGCCGCTACCACCAAGGCTAACCAGTACATGTGCAGAGGCCCACAAATATGTGCCACGAAAGCCACGTAAATGCAAAAAACGCATTACTGGAAGGGAAATATTTAATGAGTCATAAATCGAAGAATGACACATTCATATAACTGCTCTGTTATTCAGGTCTTGAAATGAATTTTCTGATCCCGAAAGTAACCAGGCAATGCACTTCTGATTAGTAAAATCAGTTACATCAAAGCAGAATTGCACAATTTTTTCAAAATATATGCATAATTCTATAGTTGAAATGAATACACAATGACTTGATATGAAATCCTCTGTTCTAGAAAAACTCAGCATTGAATTTTGTTAACAGGAGTTGCAGTGTTGTAATGAGTCCAGAGGCAGGAGTTGCGGATACACTTGCAGGTTGGTTTTATTTACACGCAAGACTAAAACAAAAAAAACAAAGTAACACATTACAGCAACACAGGGTCAACAAAGATAAGGAGCAAACAAAGGGTATATATACACATGGACTAACAAGAGGGAACAGGTGACGAGACTAAACATCAAAGGGGAACAGGTGTGCGAGGCGGGGCAAGGGCGGAGACAAGGAGCAAGTGTCCAGAACTTTTTTTAATTTGATTTTAAACCACAAATGAATGTACACGTGTCTTATGAATATTTAGATTCTCGCTGTTCAAAACAATACAATACACAGATCTCAGTTACTTTTGATTATATTCATTCTTCTATTTAATTCAGCATCAGTAGAAATGCTTATTAACATACAGTGAAAGTAAATGTTTTTTATCTCCGCCATCTAAAGTTTTCATTTCCGTGATAATTATTTTTTCTTTAGGCTCTAGAAAAGTCCTATTGCAGGTACCTCTGCCATGAATAGATTAAACAGAAAAAAAAAATGATTTAGGTCGAAACCTTCTCAAGGCTACTGTAAAACAATGCCACAAAGGCTTTAGGCAACATATTTATTTTTATGTAATAACATTGAAAGGGAGCTTTGAAAGGCATTAAACTCTTCAAACGCCTTTAAACAGTTCTGGCTTGGTAAGTTTCTTTGCATTGGAGCATTTCACATAAAACTACTCTCAAGGACTTTGTTTGCAACAAAGCGCAAGGGCTTGACTTTGATGCTTTCTGCTAGGTTTTCCCATTTTATGCACACATTGGTCCGTTTTACAGCAACACAGACTAAACAGGTAATGTTGTTCGTTAAACACACTGGTGGTTGCAAAAACAAAAACATGTCAAATGAATCCAAACCCATTTTTATATATAAGAGTAACATATTAACTGACACACAAAATGCAAGCTTTTTAACAGAAACCAACAAAACAAATATGCTGCTTAAAATAACATGCCTACTATAAAATTAAAATTATATTCAGACTATATTCAAATTAGAAAACAAACTGTAAAATGTGACATCACTTTTTCACAGAACACGTTTTAGGCCAGTTCCCAGCCTTGGTCCTAGAGGACCCCCAGTTATGCACATTTCTTTGCTTTCTTGCCAAAACACAAGCCCCTTACCTCAGCAAGGGCTTGTTCATTAACGGATTAGTGGGATCAAGTGTTTTGAGAGCAGGAAAAATGCTTCAATGTTGAGGGCAAGGGGTCCCCCAAGGCCAGGGTTGGGGATCACTGCCCTAGAAGAACCACTTTGTTTGAGAGAACACTTTTATAAAAATGAGATCTGTGCGTTGTTCCTATACCGGTTTAAAACATTTAGCTCTCTGGTTCTTTATAGAAAAAACCCATTGAAAGATTCTTCAGGGAAGCGAGACTGTTTCTTCCTTGGCATTAATCAAAAAGTCATTCTGGCACTTTTTGCATGGCGGGAAACATTTGCATGTGAATAAATATTTGTATTTATTCCCAATCAAGTTGCTGTCATTGATCCTGATCATTCACTGTAACAGTGAACTGATAGCAATGTCGACACAATGCCTGCAGACTACTAAAATAAGTCTTTTAGTTTGATTATTATCTGATAATGTATCAATTTGAACATTCTTTGCTTTATTTTTTGCCTTTGCTGTTCTGTGCTTATGTCTGCTATCAAACTGAACTGTATGTAAGGGACCTGCTATCTCGGCTGTGTCAGCCAGAACTGTCAGCCGTTCTACCCTCCTGCGTTTAATAAAAAGAATAAAAGAGCGTGTTATGTTTGCCAAGTTCTCCGCTGAAGCACACTGGTGTCAGAGGTGGGAAAGTGTCTGCACCAAAGATTTGGAGAGGAATGGCACTATCACAAACTCTAAGGTGACAGTGGAGAAGATCAAGCTTGACCAAGGACTGCAATGAAGGAGCAATGCAGCGAAGATGCATAGCAAGGACTGTCGAGGAGCTCATCAGTGGAACCTGACTCGAGGACAGTGAACCCTCCAGTGACAATTTGAGCAGAAGTAGCAGCTCCATTTGAGGAGCTAGCGCCTTGCGGTGTCCAGCACTGTGTGCCCACCCTAAAACTTGCCTCAAGCTGAACTGTTGTTGCAAAAGGAATCTTTGAACAGGAGGCTATATAGATGTCTACTATTGGCTGGTGCCACCTCGGAGAAGTTTGTGAAGCTCATGGTTGTTAACGTCATTGTTTGTTAGGTTTGTTATGTGTTCATTGTGTTAATCAGTGTCTAAGGGTGTGGGATTTTTACTTCTTAGTTCCTTTTTCTGCTGTTTTTTTTTTCATAAAAGAGCACTTCTTTCAGCAGATGCATCATGGCTGATATATATATATATATATATATATATATATATATATATATATATATATATAATGGTATTGTCAACAAAGCATTCCACTTCATATTGCATTTGGCTAACTACACAAATATATATTTAATGGTGAATTGCTAAAATAAAGTCTTACTGAGAAGTACTTAAATGTTCAGCATTTGGAAGCCAAATTTAATTTTTATAAGTCATGACATTACCCTAAATTTGAATTCATCGTTTATTAATGTGGCTTGAAGCTCCATCTTCGCAGTGCGTGTGTCCTTGGTTAAATGAATTGCACGTCAGTGCCTAATTGCTTAATCCGAGGATGTGATTGGCATGAAAGTCGTCCTCACCTGATCCCCTCTTTATTGCCATCGCACACACACACACACAAACTATCAACTTAAATGGATGCACACACACATTCCTAAACGTCTGTAAAGCTTCAATTTCTGACACCGTGGACATCCAATCCAGCATGTGTCCATGTTGACTATTTTTAGTGCCCTCTGGCCAACACACACAAAATAAGCCTGGGTGTGTGTGAGAAGGATGAAGTAAGTACTCTGAACCTGTGTTAGGGCTGCAACTACTGATTTCTGTGTAATCGATTGCCCAATCATTTGTTTAACTGAACACTTCCTGTCCTCCATTGTTACTTTATGTATCATTGTAGAGCTTTTAGCTTATTAGGTGTCGTCATCATCAACAGGACAAACAAGGCAGTGTTATTACTCATAGCTCATAGCTCATTGGCACAAGCAGAGAAATTTGAAACTCTCAGTTATGCCACATTTGTAAAGAAGACTTGTTATTTGATCCTGAATGTGTGTTGCTGTACGTATATGTGCAGTCTTGTTTTGTGGACCAATTGTTTGTCTGTTGTTCACAAAACTAAAATCGGAACGCATTAACTCTAAACTGTAGACAATGAATGTAAATCAGATATAAACGTAATTCCTTATCTAGCTCTGCTATGTAATAGCAAGGTATTTGTGTTATTACACTTGAATAGTGTTGTAATTATTCAAGCATAATAAATCAAATGATAACTCGCTTCTTGTTGGTATTGTTGATGACTAAACCGTGTCAATTAATTATTGCAGCTCAGTGGAGGCTGCTCACATGAGTTGTCCTCATGTAAAAATGATGACACTGAAATTACTCATGGGTTTGTACCACCTTTTCCCTTTTTTCTGTCCTTGTCTAAATGCAGATTGTGAATAAAAACTAGACAGTGCTATTTTCATTTAGCAGGAGATGCTAATCCTGCAATTGACTCACAGGGTGGCAAAGAAAACATGTAAATGCGTCAAGTTTGTGGAATGTAGTGCCAAAAGAACCCTAAAAACTAGAGCCTAACCCTGGCAGTGATGGGCATTCCAGAGTAAGTCATATCAATTGGCTCAACTCAGCAGTAACAGACATCTCATTCTGTTCCCAAACAAATCCAACTTTGCAAACACACAACACTGTTGCAATGTTGTCTACTTTCTTATAATGTTGCTACAATATTGTCGAAAGGTCATGCTGGTTACATTGGCAGAACAAGGTTGTCACAATTTCATTATTAGGTAACATTGCTTTTGACTTATAACATTACTTATGAGCATTCTAGGAGGTCATATACACACTGCACAATACACACTTCAGGATCCACCAAGCAACCTCATACCAACAACCAAGAAACTGCCTAAATTATTACAACAACCACAGTGCATTTTCTTAATGCGTTTTTTTTCCATGTATTTTTTATACTATTTTTAAAAAAATATTTTTATACAGTAGTCAGACTGTACAATATCTTTCCGACAGTGTTTTGTTTGGTATTTACTCTATGACTATTTACTACATGTTCTATGCATCATCATTATCACAAGGGCCAATTCAAGTTGGCCCTTGTGCTAATACTGTCTATACTACACAGTTGAAGGTCATACAAACATTTTAGCTATTTTTGCTAGATTTGGCTGGAGATATAGTATAGTATAGTTTTTGAGATATGAATAGAAGATTTAGCAAATTCATATCAATCAAAATGTAAATGCTCTTCAATGCAAGTTAATTCCCAATGCACACCTGAAAGAGCTGTTTTGAAGCAGTGAAACTTTCCTAACTCATTGCATAATCTGCAACACAAACTTAGCTCGAGTAAAGAAGCAAAGTGAAGCAATATTGTAAAATAAAAATCATAAAATTAACCTGGCTATCATATTATGAGTCATATTCTATAAATAATTTGCTACGACATCTTGTTGGCTATCTAAGTTGATTGTCTAACTAACTACTAGAGCAATAGAGCTATTGTAAACGTGCAGATGGGGCTGCAGTGTGGAAACAGTAGCAATATTCATAATGAAGGTATTCTCTGGGCTCTACAGTCTTTCCCTCTTTGTTGATTACATTGTGAATGCTAATAAAACATGACAGTCACCTATATAGTTGCTTATGTTACTCCATCTGTTCGCAACAGTAAAGCCTGCTGCGATAACACCAGTCTTATAAATTTATTGTATGTGATATTGCAATCCCACCAAAATTTTGGCAAGATCCCAGCAGGCTGTGCAATAATTATGACATGCTCTTCATTCGTTCATGATTGCATGCCAGAGTATAAAAATCTCTAACGATAAGGTTTCATTGCCAAGATCATCTTGCTTGGGTCATCTATCTGCACCAGCATCTTCCAGCCTTGTGTCATGAGAAAGAAGCAATGCAGTTGAGAAGAAAAAACACAAACAGGCTGTGGCAGTGCTCCTGGAAGATGTTAATATAGGAATTCTAGAGTTGTATAGTTTGTCTGTATTAGAATTACACATAGTGTTATTTTGTTTGTGTTTCATGCTGTACATCAATTAGACTGTATAGAGACTGCTTATTAGATTGCTTGTTGTAAGAGCAGCAACTATGTGGAAGTTTGAGAGAAGTTCAAGAGTGGCTGACACTGATGTTAGGTCTATATTGAAACATATTGAAGTATGTTTTTCCATCAACTCTGAAGTTATTAATTTGAAGACGTAAGATTTTGTTCTGACAGCAAGATTATAAATGCGATAACTTGCAGACAGACATCAGACATATGTTATTACTGGACATAATCCATCATAATTACTCTTCACAGTATGCTACATGTAATATGTATCAGTTCTCAACCCCAATTTGTTATTGAACACTAGTGTATTTTAAACACTGAAAAAAAAAAAAAAAACAGTAATGGCTTATTGCTTTGTTTTGATCCGTGTCAGTGTTACCATGACAGGAAGAAACAAGGCTCTTACATAATATAATTTGAGTCCTGTCCACACAAATGACAGACAAATATTGCGTGAAACATTGTGTGGGCTCCAGTTGTTTTCAACAACAGCAGTCAACTGTCGCAAACAAACAAAACGGTTAAGCTGTTATACCTCCCAGGTGGCCAGATCACAATGATACAGCGATTGCAATTAGCTATATTACTAAACACTGCAGCTGTAATTTGCTGTTGTTTTCTGCTGGCTAACAGAATGCAGCTCTTTGTGCTGCTAACCATTAAGGTTCCGTTGCAATTTCCTAACAGTCCTGTATTATATCTGGCATGACATGACGCCTTTGTGTGCATTACTTTCTTTAAATGTAATTTAATAAATTTGTCATATATCAAATTATTTAACAATACCAACTCTATGTAAAACAATTTTCAGTGCATTAATATAAAATATTTTTTTTGCCTCCAAATATCTAGAAGATTTTTAAATAATTTCCCAATTTTAGTGAAAAAGGCATTGTATACAGTTGTCTTTGAGAATATAATGAGTGTAAAATTATAAACCTTTATTAAAACACACACACACACACACATGCATAGTATATATATATATATATATATATATATATATATATATATATATATATATATATATATATATATATATATATATATATATGTATGTTATACACATATATATGTCGCATAGGATTATGATGTGATACTACATTCATAGGATAATTGATAACACTTTTATATGATAGCTACATATTTCGGGACTATATAACACAAATAATACAATATATATATATAACACAAATTATACAAAAAGGAATACTTACGTTTTTATGAATAGCTCATAGCAGAGATTTTTTTCAGCAATTTTGTATTGACATAAGGACCCTTGTCTAAATTTGAGTCTTGATATCATATAATTTCTGACCGCTTTGAGATTACTGACGTACACAGTTCATAAAAACCTCAAGCATTGTTATTAAGTTAGTTATTCACTGTTTATATATGTGTTGATATCCCTCTGTAGGTAACCTTCAAATACAATGCTTATTGCAATATATATATAATTATTCTCTATAGAAGATGATAAAGAACGTGTTAAAATAATGCACCCCAGTACAATCTGAGACACCCAGAACTGAGTGGATGTCAGTGGAGAAGCAGCCCCAAAAAAGTTCATGTCTGCTGCAATTTTTTTCTCCCTTTCTGCCTTTTACTTACCACAGTGCACATAAGAGCCAGCCCTGAGGCTCCCAGTCTATTCTCATGGTGATGCAGCATGTTTGTCCACAGCCATGCCAGACATATTAACTAAGACACTCTATGCACCTGCATATCATTGACACCGACAATGCACACTCTCAGACTTTTTGAATGCAGAGAAGAGACGCCACTGCGAGGACAGTTGTCAGAGGAGAGTGAGACAATGTGGCGATGTTCTGCAGTCAAGCCTGTTCCCAGAGGATAAGCATGAGCTTCCATATAGTGCATTTGCTACCGAGCCTCTAAAACCTTTACCACATTCTCTCACACAGACACTTTTCTGTGTAGGATATTCTCTATAGGCATTTGAGCTCCTGTCTTTTCAGGAAAAGTCATATTTTATGAATGCATTGGTCACATTCAGTAAAGTTCACACATCACGTTAAACTCCCAGCCCTGAATCCTTTAACTATATCTTTCCAGATTTAGCAGATACACTGTCTCCCTCTAATGAGGTGTTTCTTGTCATTAGAGGGACATACCAAGTTATTTGGTGGTTAAACGTGAAGGTGTTAACATGAAAAAGTGAAGGTGTTAACATGAACTTGAAGGTGTTAGTGTATAAAAATGTACAATCTACAATCTTAGCAAGACTGGTTCCTTATAGTGCCAAAAAATAACCATACATTAAAAACTTTGTCATCATCATCATTCCCTGCTTATCTTTCTGGGTCACAAAAGGGTGCTGGAGCCCATCCCAGCACTCACTGGACAAGAGGCAGGAAAGGCCACGGACCAGATTAGTGACTGCACAATGAAAATTAAAATGATAATTCTCATAATATAAGATAATTCTCTATAATTCAAGAATACAAGAACCTACGGAAAAACTAACCTTGCCAACCTTGATAAGGGAACTTTCTTTTGCAAAGTACATTTTAAGGAATTTGATTGGGTCTTTTATGGGTTCATACACAGTGAGTAGCAAAAATAATGAGACAATCACATGAAAGGGGTTGTTTTTTTTGTTATTCCTATGCAGATTTGAAGGTGAGCATGGGACTAGGGCTTGCAACAACTAAGTGATGACAGTTTAAGCTTAATGTTGACTGGTTGCTGATCATGTCATTACGACATGATCATGATAGCTTCAGAGAAGCTTCAGAGAAGGCAACAGGTGAGGTTCATGTCAACACAATCTAGGTCTTATTGGAAAGGCCATGTCAGGCTCTACTGACTGATGGAGTTTGGCTACCATTTCTCCACTTATCTGCAGTGCTTCAAAAATCAGATGTCGAACATAGTTTTCTCCAGTCATGTTTCATACAATCCTATACAGTTTAATGTCAGTTACTCCTTTTCATAGAGTTATGGTGCTCTAAATTTCCATGGCTCTCTAGACTTTCACCATGGGAAAGCATCTGTACATGGCTGCCTAGTTTTAAATTTGCAAGATTTTGGGGTCTGTAACTCTGGTTCGCTCAAGGCTACCTTGGAAATGACAAATGATGACCTGCCAAGATTGGCTTCCTCACAAAGTTTTAAAGTCATTTGTTGCAAACCATTCCCGTCTTCTACGATTAGTCAATATTGACTCATCACATAATTGTTGGCTTTAAAAGCAAATCTGTAGTCATTCAATCGGTACATAGGACTGAACCACAGAATGTCTTTTTTCTGGACAATGTTTTGTATTTAACACAAGCCATATTAAAACAAATGTCTCTTATGAATGATGGTTTGTGAATTTCAGCTGAGCAGTGGGCTCATAGGTTCTTTCTCCACATCTCGCTCTTCACATCACGTCAAATCTTTATACATGTTTTCATAAAATGTGAACAGAACTCTTATTTTTGTACCTCTTTGGGAATTCCAGCCTATTCCTTCTCTTGAAGTTTTCTTCCAATGGTAAGTACTGACATTTTCACTCCTGCGGACTCTCTCTCTCTCTTTAAAACTATTTGGATGTTATTTTCGACTTTTTCTTCACAGCTCTAACAATTTTCTTGTCATGAGCTGATGTGGTCTTCCTCTGAGGGTCTAATCATCATAAACTGTTTACATGTTTTTCTAAAAACCTTACTTCTTAATGATTGGCAATTCTCCAGTTATCATGTCATATGGTACATATTTCCATCAACAACAAAAAACCTAACACAAACAATTTACAATTAATAGAGAACATGAAAAGACCAGAGCAATCAAAACCTATTTCGTTTGGTCTGAATGCTTATGCTCTGTTGATTGGAGTTCACACATCATATTACCAAAGTTAATGGTGAATTTAGTTTAAGCTGTATGAAAAACAAAGGCCGCAGAATATGCAATGCCACCTTGGGCATTAGCCTCATGCCCAGTCTTTTGCTAATTTTATGATTATATTTAAAAAATAGAATCTATTTTACTTCATTTTGCCAATATTTCTGTTTCTCACTGTATCTCACTCTACCTGTTGTGCAAACATAACTGGGTAGAAGATACTGGATAGAAAGAGTTATTTACAAGTGTGACGTAAGTTGAATTATCAGGTTGGTAATGTAATCTACAATGTTGTACCGCATATGTTGGCCTATTTGCAGCATTTGTATCGTCTTGTGTTCTTCAATGATCAGGACCACCACAGAACAGGTATTATTGAGATCATTCTCAGTGACACTGTTGTTGTGTTAGAGTGTGCTGTGCTGGTATGAGTGGATCACGCACAGCAGTGCTGCTAGTGTTCACTCGCTTTCCAATCTGAAAGACATTCTTACCTTGCTGGTCCACCTTGTAGATGTAAAGTCAGAGACGATAGCTTATCTGTTGCTGCATGGTTTGTGTTGGTTGTTCCCTTGTCCTTCATCAATAGTCACTCTGCCGGCCCTTCTGTGTCTAAACCACTCATACCAGCAGAACACAAACCACCATTATGCCAGTGTCACTGTAGTACTAAGAATAATAATATCTGCCCTGTAGTGGCTCTGTCGTGGTTCTGACCATTGAAGAACATGGTGGAACAGGGCTAACCAAGTATGCAGAGCAACAGATATAGAACTACAAAGAGGCCCTACATGGTAGATGAAGCTGATTAAATGAATAAGATGTGTAGAAACAAGGAGGTATACTTAATGAAGTAGAGAGGACTCTGAGAACTTGGGCGGGAGATTTGGAAACAGGTCGAAAGATGTTTTAAGAGAGAGACAGCGACTTTGAGAAGCTTGTTTGTTTATTGTCTTGGCTCAAGTAACAAACAAACTTTTCAATTATACAATATATATATAATGGCCACTTTAAGTTTCAAGTAAGTTGCAAGACAATTTACACTACATTAATATAAGCAACTAATATAACACAGTCTAAAGCCAGCTATAGTTTGAAAGTATTGGGAACATTCAAGCTGGACATCCTTACTGTCCAAATAAAACAGATCTCTATTTGTGCTGTGTTTTGAACAGAATGTGCAAAATGTCATGATGAATGGATCAATAGAAATGCTCTAGAATATCTTAGAAACAATTCTGGTTCCATTGGCTTACATTAAAAGTGAAGACAGTTTTGGTCTCTTCTGTAAATGTGATATTTTAAAGATACTTGTTTTCTTTGGACAGCGACGACATCCTGGTTTATCCTATTGTCTGAATCACCAATGTTTGCAGATGCCAGTGTCACCACCATGGTCTAATACCATTTCAAAAGGATTTATTCTGAGATGGGGTTTGCTTTGTGTAGCCTCAATATCTTAGTGGAAGGTATTCCCTAGAACCCAGGAGAGTTCTGCAAAGTAAAGACAAAGATGTACAAAGACACCCATGTGATTGCTGGTCCATCTCTTCCTGAAAGCCCATCAGATTGACGCTATTTCCCCATTTACTCCGGTTAGCCTCTGAGCTCCTGTGCATCGCCGTGTTACACATTTCCCCGAAGAGCTGAAGGAGCGTGAAACGTGCACTTTAAAAATTCAGAGGTTGAGCAGAGTTCACGCTTGGCAAATGAGATTGCGGTGTGAGGTAACAACATCTGTTGCAATCACTTTTATCAGATAGTTTCCCTCCTTTCTTCCCATGATATCTGTGTGTCTGGTGAGAATTAGCCACCCTTATGAATTTTGAACATAATTTCCATTCACTCCCCTCCATTGTCCCCTTGACACATGATTAATGCAGCTGTGCCCACTTTGTCAAGCAACTTTTTGTCAATTTTGCCGGAATAATGGATCTGTAATTAAGCGGTAAAATGACCCTTTGTGAAGCCTCTGAACATCGTGATTGCATGTCATGTCGGGTCCATTGTTGCCCAGACACATTAGAAGTTCTGATTAGTGCTCAGACGTTCTTGCCAACTGTTTTAATGTGGCTGGAGCCCGGCTCCAAATATTCTATCCCTACGTGCTTGAGCTTGACTACAGCAGTGACATAAAAAAGAAGGCGAAAGCAATTTGTGCAGGCTTTCTTACTCTGTAGCGGCAGATGAAGTGAGCAAACACAAAAAGGCAGTGTGCAAATAGACCATGTTAAAACATACCAGCTGCCTTATCAGAGTTTTGCTGACACAGCAAGTCCAAGGAACGAGGAATAAAGCTATCATGCAAGGAATTATTTACAAGAACACCTGCAAGAGCAGAACGCTGGAGATATCCCCAACCTTCTCCCGGTAACTCAAAGGAAAAGCTTGTAAATTATATCTACGAACATTACTGACGCTGAAGTGAAATTAAATAATCCGACAACTGGTGCTGCTCTACTGTAAACAAGCGACAGAAAGCCCATAGCTGGACAGTCCAAATTGGTTATACAATCACATTTGCTGATGCTGAAGAGAGATTTTGGACATATGCTTATAGTTTGGAAGGAAACAACATACCCTGACGTTGATTAACTTACAATAGTCTCTTAATTGGCTTCATTGTAGAGCACAGTGATTGTAGAAACATCCAAACTGAAATCCCATATTTGTGGTCTCCGAACAGCAAATCATAATAGATTAGCAAGTAATAATACAGGGTAGATCATGACATGCCCTTTCCAAAGAACCCCAAATGACACTACTATCCTTCAGAGAACCAGAGACAGGAAACCTGGAAACTCATTTTATTGTAGTCCTCAGGAAACTGGCGAAAAAGACATTCAGCATCATGATGTTTTGAAGCTCTCTAGATCAGCATAGAAATGTTAGAACCTAGCCACAGGTCAGTACAGCATGATCTGCCCTTTCCAGAGACCACAGGATTGCACTGCTAGCCTTCAGGAAACTGGAATAATCAGGCTCCTCACCTGTTGTCTTCTCTGAGGCATCCATGTTGTTGGTGTCATAATAACATAATCAGCGATTAGTCATCATCAAGCCTACATCATCATTGCTGAGCATTAAAGCTAACAGCCTGACCAGTCGACTAGTCTATGGAGCCTCTAGTTTTTGCACAAAGCAGTTTTACAGAAATCTGGGACCAGGTCCAAAACGAGCCAAGCAGCCAAGGATATCAATGGCATGACAAACTCTAAGAACCACTGAGAATAACCAAGAAAAAAAAAGAAGAAGCAATGAACAAACGTCCTCTCAAACTGCCCCCTATTATTGGATCCATTTGTTGCTTGTTTGCACAAACATTTAGTATCCATATTTAATGTGTCCTAATCGGATATGATGAAATAAAAAAAGTCCTGCAACAAAAACGAAATAGCTTTAGGCCAAACCCAGAAATTGCCACCGCAGAACGAGCGACGTCGAATCGCTGCAGGCAGAGAGACATGAAAGGATATATCATTTTTCCTCAAGAAGAAGAGACTGGACGTGAGTGGACTACGTCTTGTTTTTCATTTTGACTTTTGTGCTAGCATTCACAGCATTCACATAAAGTCATAGCTGTAGTCATAGCGTGACCCCAACACCGAAGGGGGGCTGCAGCTACAGAGTAGCCCCCGAGCTTATAGAGAAACACAGTAATATTAACAATAAAAAAAGCTAAATCTGCAATTCATGACTATATTGAACAAAACATTACTTAAATTATTTGGGATACATACAAATTCTAGGTATGAATGATTTTTATTAAACAAATTAAAATAGCTGCTTTGACTTCATTCATTGGGACATTGTATGTATGTAGAATAAAGCAGATACAAGCACACTGACAGCTACGTGATTGATAAATAGTTTATAAAAAAAAGATCATAGAGAGGAAAGAAGATTAAAAAAGTTAAGTAAAAAACTTCCCACAAGTATGAAGGTAAACAAAAACTAAAGGGGAAACTCTGTATAAGAAGAAACACTAGAAGGAACCAAGAGTCACATAAAGAAACCTAAAAGTACTTAAAATGCTGGTTTCACTACACAGCATCAGCTGGCAGATCGGTGACCCTGAAAATGAGTGCCAGGAATGAGGACCGGCCTGTGTAGAGTAACGTAAGCATAGAACAGTGTTGTTTGAGCTTGGACGTCACCCTGACAAAGGTCAGCGTGTCAAGATTTTTTGTATTTCTCTGGAAAATGTTCTTTGACATCGACCAATAGGATGACAGAGTGCTCTCTGGTGTGCATATGTAAACATGCAAAGAGAAACAAGGATGCTGCTTTTGCAGCTGGCATTCGGAACAATGAAACAATGAAAGAGGAAAGGTTCTTTAAACTGGCATCTGTCATGTTTCCTCAAGGAAGCATCATGACGAAATCCAAAAATAGAAATCATGGTGAGTAATAGTATTTATAGCAGTTAGGCACATCATCATAGTCTATTTAGATACATCAGAGCTGGTAGCAAGCTACACTTATGTAATGCTCATTACATGGCAATAATTCATTACCTCAAGTTCTCCTTGAAGGATAAACAGCCTATACTGTCTTTTTAGTACATGCTGGAATGGGTCCACAGTTGTTTTCATGAATAATGATTGGTTGGAATCAAATGTGTCATCTTGCCAGTCTCCCAGCCAAAACATGGCAAGAGTTTATAGTATAGCTAATCTGAAAAATATTGGGCATTCTGTTTCTGGAAGAGTAACAAAGTAACATTGAGAGGAACCAAGTCTCAAGAAAGAAAATCTCCTCAGAAAATGTGAGGAAGAAATGCTGAGAGGAACCAAGATGAAAAAATGGAACCCATCCTTCTTGGGTGAAGATCTAAGAAGGATATTAACCAAAGTCTAATAGAAAATGATCAGGCAAAAAGATCTGCAGGACTATTGATAGTGTTACACATACACTGCAATTTAAGTTTATTATATTAATATACATTATTTTATTAAATGTTTTGCAAATATGGCTGCACGGTGGTCCATACACATGCATGTTAGGTTGATCGCTCACTCTAAATTGCCTGTAGGTGTGAGTGTGTATTTACAATTATATGTTATCCACTGCCAGTAATAATAAATCACTTTGGAAACATATAAAATACTTTATGCTATTCACATCACAATATTTTGAGAATCATCTACATCTTATGTTGATGAATATCAATAAATTCATATGTTTTTGAAACCTATAAAGTGGCACACCACACATATTAGATTTGAGTTAAATGTAAAAAACAAAAAAACAAAAATTATGTACTGTAAAAAAACATTGATTAAAAATGTTTGGCTGGTGGATCTAAACTTTAGCCAAAGTCTATACATGATGTTGTATGAAGGAACAAGCTGATGTTATATGAAGGAACATGATTTGAAAGGAGTTCGATATGAGTGTAAGGCAGGATTACACCTTCCAGAAATAGGTCTGAAGTTCATGCAGGGATTAGCAATGCAGGGATTAACGTGGAGGTAATTATAAATCATGACAGGAGTCAGGAGTGATGTTATAATGTTATTAAACTCTTGAAGACATGCAGGCATAGTTTAAGAACTACACAGTCTTTAAAGTTTAAAAAGTTACTAGGACACAAAGTATTATTATTATTATTATTTTTATTATTATTATTATTATGTGCCTCTTGGTGACTATATGAATGGTGCTTCTTTAGAAAATCTTGTTTTCTGTTTGGAACTTCTCAAAGACTTGATTGTTTTCTTCTTCCTTTTCCTTTTCTTCTTCTTCTTCTTATTCGTCTTCTTCTTCTTCTTCTTCTTATTATTATTATTATTATTATTATTATTATATATCTCCTGGTGACTATATGAATAGTGTTACTTCAGAATATCTAGTGCTCTGTTTGGAACTTTAGTATCCTTAAAGACGTGTTTCTTCTTTTCCTTCTTCTTCTTCTTCCTCATCTTCTTCTCATTCCTATTGTTTTCTTTAGCATTATTATTGTTATTATTATTATGTGTCTCTTGGTGACTGTATGAAGAGTGCTTCTTTAGGATTTTTTGTCTTGTGTTTGGAACTTTAGGTTTCTTAAAGATTTGTTTCTTCTTCTTTTTCTTCTTCTTCTTCTTCTTCGTCTTATTATTATTATTATATGTCTCCTGGTGACAATATAAATAGTGTTTCTTCACAATATATTGGCTTCTGTTTGGAACTTTAGGTTTCTTAAAGACTTGTTTATCTGTTCTGAGCATAATTGTTTTTCTCCCAGACAACTGTTTTGTTCTATAAAATGTCCAAAATTTACAATACTTCAGTTTATATATCTGAACTTCAAGTGTAAGAGGTAGGGCTTGATTTGGTTAAGGATCTTATCAAGCTCCTGCCTTGTCTTGTTTTTTGACTTTGTTATTGATTCATTTTTAATAATTGATTGTTTATTATTATTACTGATTGTTAACATGATACAGAATGAATGTACAGTAGTACTGTCTTTGTGGTATAGTATGAATATTTTCACAATAAGACCTTATGGCAACTGTTTTGACCTTGCAAGTGAACGAGCAGCTGTAAAGTTTTTGATGGACACCGCTGTGCTGAACCTCACGAAGCACCAAGCCCACCCACAGTGTTATAAAGTATTATTTTTACAGCTCTCACCTCTTTGCCTCATCCTCCCTTATTTCGATTTCTTCAAATGTAAAAGTATTTCCGCACCACAAATGAATACCTTATTAGGCAGATTATGAAATGCATCATGTGTTGATGTTATTCATATTCCGCTGTTACTCAGAATCGCAGATGGATCCATCCCTCAAATGGAAATGCATGCTCGGCTGCCTTTCAGAGATGAGGTTATTAGTCTTCTGTTTCACGAAGAAACACACACCACTTTCTTAATCAACAGTAAGAGTGACAGCGACCGAGAGTCGGTTATTACTTACTGCTCCTGAGCTCCTGGGGAAGGAAAATAAAGGACCTCTTCCTGAAAAACGTCCTGCAGCGGCAGGGCGTGCATTCTGAGCTCTGCAACTTTCAAGGCAGATTTAATTGGTTCTTTCTTCTTTCAGCCTGAACTTTTTTTTTGTGTTCCATTTGTCCTTCCATTGTAAATGACAGAGCTTACACTTTATTAACTCCTAATACCCCAAATAAGGAGGACGACTAGCCAACATGTTCTGTTTGTTTAAGCAGAACACTTTTTATCAGCCCCACCAGTGTTGGAATGATCTAAACTAGGGGGGCAGAAAATCAATGAAACAAAATTAAGTGGATCAGTGGGCGACGTAAAGGCTCCATTTAGCAACGCCCCTGATATTTACCCCAGAAACACATTCCAGATGAGGAAAGGCTTGATTAGAGACAATGGACACTGACATGACCATTTCTAAGCACCCATCTACTCAGCTTGGTCCACGAGAAAAGCCAAAGAAAAGGCCGTGGAACTCGAGTGGGCAGGCAAGCGGACTGATTAACTGATCGCACAATGTACACACAATGTTCCCTTAATTTTGTCAAAAGGCACATACACAACCCCGCAGCGCTATTTTATCTTCAAAACAAATTAACTCCACATTTAATGAAGTTATGACCCTAATGCCAGCGTGGGTGGAAAAGTTGGGACAGCTGAAGGCGAGAGAAAGGGGGTTCAAATTAACGGCAGGATGAAAACCCTCGACCCGATCAGAGAATCTTGACAGAATTCGGTTGTATCTGGGCCTAGAACTAAATTCTTCAGGGCTGAGATGTACATTTGACATCAACTGCATGCTTGCTTTATATAACAACTTGCTCATTTGCTAGAAATGATATGACACAAGAGCTTCAACACCCCATTTTCTACTTTCGTTTTAGGACTGAGAGCTCTGCGGCTGAGGAAGTCTGTTTATGAACCCCCCTAAAAAAAGAAGGTGCTCACCCAAAACTCTGGGCAAGGGTCAATGAATATGTGGCCTGGTCATAAAGAAAAAAGTGCTGCTTTCCCTCTCTTATGGAATATACATGGGCGGAACAAGTCCATGACACCAGCAGAATTACCCTGACCTTTAGTCCTCCTCCACTCATCCCTCTCCTCTCCAAACCTCGCGCCATTTCCCAAGGAAGCTGAACACAGAACAATTACTGTCACTCAGCCCAGCATATGACAGGAGCCTCTGGCGCACCAGGTGCCACAGCAGACAGAGGAAAGGACGGTGGCGCCAACTCACTGTGATGTTTTTTAGAAATATGCACATTTCTAAAGTGTAATATCTTTCAGTCCTTTGGATGTTTTAAAACTTAATTACAAGTGTTAAACTCAATTTGTTCATGGCTTATAATGTGCTGCTTGTAACTAAAGAAGAAGGAAAGATGACTTAACTCCTTTTTTTTCATAGCAGCCTTAAGATGCAGTGTTTTGGGGGAGGTCATCTCAATTGTGTTTCATCAAGAAGGCTGCAGTTGAGCTGCCAATTTGATCCTGGCATGGCTGTTCGCTCCTACCCTTTTACCCTTTATCAGAGGTGTCAAGTAACGAAGTACAAATACAAATACTTTGTTCTACCTTAAGTAGAAATTTTGGTTATTTATACTTCACTGGAGTAATTATTTTTCAGCTGACTTTTTACTTCTACTTATTACATTTACACTCCGTTGTCTGTACTTTCTACTCCTTACATTTACACACCATTATCTGTACTTTCTACTCCTTACATTTACACACCATTATCAGTACTTTCTACTCCTTACATTTACACACCATTATCTGTACTTTCTACTCCTTACATTTACACACTATTATCTGTACTTTCTACTCCTTACATTTACACTCCATTATCTGTACATTTTACTCCTTACATTTACACACCATTGTCAGTACTTTCTACTCCTTACATTTACACACCATTATCTGTACTTTCTACTCCTTACATTTACACACCATTATCAGTACTTTCCACTCCTTACATTTACACTCCATTATCTGTACATTTTACTCCTTACATTTACACACCATTGTCAGTACTTTCTACTCCTTACATTTACACACCATTATCTGTACTTTCTACTCCTTACATTTACACACCATTATCAGTACTTTCCACTCCTTACATTTACACTCCATTATCAGTCCTTTCTACTCCTTACATTTACACACCATTATCTGTACTTTCTACTACTTACATTTAGAAATAGCCTAATTTCTTCTATTTCATTTCAGCTTGTT
This sequence comes from Megaleporinus macrocephalus, assembly GCA_021613375.1. NCBI lineage: Eukaryota > Metazoa > Chordata > Actinopteri > Characiformes > Anostomidae > Megaleporinus > Megaleporinus macrocephalus. The sequence goes on from CM038713.1 coordinate 32,923,092, forward strand.
TTCATTCATGTACATTTACATTCCATTAAAGATTATTGATAACATGCCTTTGAAGTTTGACTTTTTGCATCATTACAATACTTATAGGCAACTATTCATTATATCTTTCGCTACATGAAACACATGTTAATGCTCAGTGGTACACACATATGGTTCTTTAATATATTTGTATTGTACTAAAATACGTTCATGTTCAATTGGCATATATGCGGCTGAAACTGGAAGCTTAGCGCATCCCAAATTTATCAACATTAATATTTTAATATAACATTATAGTCATTATGGCTTTTAGAAGAATGGGGTTTTAGGGAGGTGGGCTAGTGCGCTATAGACCTCTGTGGTGCGGCCCAACTTTTTGTCCTTAATGGCAATTTTTTCCCTTATATTGCTTTTACTTTTATACCTTAAGTAATATTGAAAGCAGTACTTTTACACATTCACTTAAAAGCTTGAGTTGATACTTCAACTTCTAAAGAAGTATTTTTAAACCCTAGTATCTAAACTTCTACATGAGTAATGAATGTCAATACTTTTGACACCTTTGCCCTTCGTTGCTCACAAGCAGCTCAACACGGAGTCACATCAGTTTACAATTAATGTAATACTAGCTCATCCTTTGATTTCCATTCTGCCAGTAGATTGGCCACTAGGGCATCTTAAGAAATACCCTGCACTGTATTAATGTATATGATGTTGTTTATCAACACAATTAGCTAAGTACTGAATTTGACTAATTTAAAGTGTTCCCAGTGCTGACACTTACATTGAATTCCACACCTTCTGCTTGTACGTTCCAGAAAAGCAATGCCAAAACGCAATGCCAAAAGAAATGGATGCTCTGGGCCAGCTGTATGTGAGCCTAAGATCACTACGTCCAGCGCCAGGAAGGAAATAAAGCCCCCCAGTACCTTTGGGAAAACTTGGAGTAGAGCTGACCACCTGACATCAGTACGGGACATTTTTTGTGTGTTTTTGCAGGAGGATGGATTTCACTTTCGAAACTGGGTTCCTCTTAAGGTTTCTTCTCTTGCTCATAAAAAGTTTTTCCTTGCCACTATCCCCCTTGACATGTTCACTTTTGGCTTGGACCAAGATTTCTGTAAGATATTTTTTTTGTGCTCTTCATATCTTGTAAATATGAACTAAATTAACTTCTCTACTGCTCTTGTGGCTGAATCTAATCAAATCCACACAACAATGTTAGTCCTGTAACAGCTACACCTACAGTATAAAGCCTTTGCAGAAGAATAAACGCCATTACTCCCCAATACCCTTGATTTTATGGGGCAGGTGTCTATACGCTTTTGACCATATTATTATTGACCATATTAGCCAACCTAATAAATTACTAATATGTAATTTGTCTGATCTGCATGAAATTAAGATTTTAGAAAAATACCTTAATAATGATGAATGTGATGGGGGAAAGAGTATAGGACTAGGAATGAATCAAAATCGAAGTCAGCCAACAATTATATTCATAAAGTAGTGTTGCAAAATGATATGCATGATGACAAGGCAGGTCAATCCTGGATTTTGTTTAATTTTTCTTTTGCACAAAGATGCAAATTTAACTTCAGAACAGTGGGTCACAACACAGGAGCATGAAAAACCATTACATGTAAACTCCTTTACTAACCTAGCAGAGGTTAATAAGTCACTCCATGTATTACTTAATACAAGTGTTCCAGTCCATCAGAGACTTGGGAAGAGGTTGGTTAGCTGGAGCAGGTGTGGCAAATTTGAAGTAAGCTCTCCAGGACTAGAGTTAGAGTCCACTGTCCCAAAGTAAGATAAATATCCAAACAGTAGACAGAACTGCTATACTTTCGAGCCTTCACCCCAAAAAATATAGTTTGTTGATAAGTAGGGATGGTATCCAAAGGCTACCAGACACACAGAGGACTATGACATGAACATGAGTAAAAATAGCTAATTCTCTATCCATACTATTCTTGTAAATTAACAAAGTGACGTGTCTGCTTTAATCTAAGCAAGAGTAGGCAGATATGTATTCTCATTAGAAGTAACTGAATGGTCTGCTTCAGGTGGTAGACCTTATCTACCAACACACCAAATGTGCTAGTTGAGTAGTGCAGATCAGACTGTTACTGCATACCATTGATAGAAGTAATAGTGAATTAGACCGTTTACCCACAGCCCATTATCTGATTTTGCCTTATTGCTAAAATGCAAGCCCCATGCTTTATTAACCTTAGTAACAAATAATACAACCAAGCAAACTGTATATAAAACCTAAAATCGGTAATATGCTTCAGCAATGGATTCATTATGTGTAACCAAAAACAGTGGTACACTGGTATTTAGCAACAAACAAACAAACCCAAGAAAAAGCTATATGATTTGCATATGATTACACCAAGAGGAAGTCACTCTTATGCGGTAGCAGGCAGAGGGGAATATGGGGATCCAAATCCATTTCCTGGGGAAATGTGCATAAAGCCCAACAGCTGTCTTCTCTGACTTACTTCAGTGAGCATTTTCATAATCTGAGGAGAACATAAATCATGCACCTCTCTCTCTCTCTCTCTCTCTCTCTTCCTCTTTCCTCCCCCTCTCTTTCTCTGTCTCTGTCCACATTCTGTTTTGCCTTTGGATATTTGGCATAGTCCAGAAATAATACAACACTGTAGCAAGCTCTCTATTTCCTTGAGGAGGTGCTTATGTTTAAAAGAATAGAAGCGAGGCAGTGTAATTGAATATGAACTGTCCAGTCCCCAAGAATGGGAGAATTTATATTCGCAAGCACAAAGACTATGTGAGCCAAAGCACTACATTAATAATGTGAAGCCCTTGACACCATTTGAAAGACCCTGCATATACTGTGCTGCTTGAAAGTTTGTGAACACTTTATCCATTTGCAAATTTTTACATAAGCGTGACCTGAAATATCAGATCAGATATTCATGTAATTCATAACAGTGAACGAGAAACCCAAATAAACAAATAATAAAAAAGTGGTTTAGCATTTTACATCAATTTATTGAACTAAGTAATCCAACATTAAATGTCTCTGTCGGCAAAATGTGTAAACTTCTGCATTCAGGAACTGGGTTGACCATCATGGCTGAACACACCATTGAGGTCACTAAGGTATTTTAGTACAGACCTGACAGGCAGCTGAATCTGCCAAAGCAGATAGGAAACTAGAATTTTACTAGTGGGCTGCTTAGTTCACTGTTACACTAACTGTAGGTAAAAAAGATAAATTGGCTTTATGTTATGGTAGTTATCTTCCAAACATCAAGGCCTGGACAGTGTTTTCCTAGAATTGTACTTAATTGAACCTGGATTTTCATTTTTACTAATAAATTGTGGTCTGATTGTTATTCAAGTCACAGTTACAGACAAACACAATCCATATAAACTAATGACATGCCAACACCTACAGTTAAAGTTACTACTTATAAAGTTATGTTTTTTTCATTAAAGACTGCAGTGAAAATGAAATGGCTGGTGCATGCTTGGGATTAAATTTATACTCCCAACACCCCCAGCAAGCCTAGTATGTGGGCCTCAATGTTTCAAAAACTCTACATACGGCCAATGTGACAACAGCAAAAAGTCATTCAGCCAAATGGTTCCTTCAGGCAGATCGTTCCTGTAAGCGATGATCAGTCTACGCTTTGACTTGGAGGAATCTTGGCCTATTCCTCCACATAGGACTGCTTCAACTCTGTTATGTTGGCAGGCTCTCTTACATAAAGGCCACACTTTAGGTTCTGTTTCAACGTTTCTGTAGAATAAAGGTCTGGACACTGACTAGGCCATTCCAAAATGCAACACTTTAGCTGCTTTAACTCTTCTTTGTAGACTCAATTGTAGACTCAATTTTGTTTTTTGGGCGGGGGGGGGGGGGGGGGTGGGTTCTGGAATGACCTAGTTCTCAGATAGATGCCCTATCATCCTCCTGTAAAATATCTTAATACAAAGTATTATGCTTCCTCCTCGTCCATGTACCTGTTTTTGATCACCACGGTTTTAACCTGACCTGTATTTTCGGATACCCTTATGGAATTGGCCTTTGTAAATAAAGTTCACCTTTCTCATAATCTCTTCATGCGTTTGACAGACCCATTACAGGATTCTTTTTCTTATGCACAATTCTTATATAAAATTGGGACTCAATTACCAAATACACTTTTTTATTATTCATAAGGTTCATAAGAAAAAGTCTAATTCGTCCAATTCATGACATGTTTCTAAACCATAGCACTGTTATGTTCTTAAGCTTGCGTATATACAGTTCTTGCCTAAGAACAAATACAGAATAAGAAAACATTGGTGAATATCTAAAACTTTGTGAAAACTGTGAAAGAACCATTGATGTATGAGGCCCAGTGAAATGAATTAAGCATGAGGCTTATAGGTTTCCTAAGGTCAGGGTGCCCAATAATGGCCCTGAAGATCTACCACCCTGGAGAGTTCAGATCCATCAAACTCTGGTTAGAATATTCAAGGGCCTAGTATCAGGTAAGTGTGTTAGATTAGGTCTAAGCTAAACTCTACAGGATGGTAGATCTGCAAGGACCAGCAAATAGGGACCCCTGTTAAGATGATTCATTGTGCTATGATGAAAAAAAGCAGTTTTGGTTATCCAGCTTCTGGTCCAAGTTGCTGAGCTTCATGCTCTGTTTCTGTATTTGTTTTCAGTTTTGAAACAGAAAAGTCTGCGCCCATGTCAGTGATGATGCTTTTCTGTTTGTCTGCTGAGATGTGACCCCAGCAGGGATGTGGTACCCTACACACAGTGCGTGTTCTGCATTTGCTATATGGAGCAGCCTTCCTGCTGGTAAGTGACAGTGATAAGTTTTAACAAGGAAATCAGATTGTATACTTCTTTCGGCGGGTAGCTCGCTCAACAGGACCGAGCAAGCAAAGTTTTGTGCATGTAGCCTACAAATGCAAAAAGTGTGAATTCAGCGGGTGCTGTAAATCAATGTGATGCAATAAGTTGCTTTGCTAGCTATGCACTTCCTCAATTTGGTCTAGTTTGTATAGAACTATGGAATTATTATGGAGATGCTGTGTGTAGGTCCGGTTAGCAGGGCAGTTAGCAGTCTAGAACTTTGCAGGGATGGCCTGAACAGCACCTTTTAAAGAACCTGAAGCAATGCCAGCTCCCTTGAAAGTTGGCTTGTGTTCAGTTGTGGCCTGAAGGATAGGGATCTGGTCTTGTGACCGGAAGATTGCCGGTTTGATCCCCAGGATCCCCCAGGCCACGACCTAGGTGCCCTTGACGACCTAACCCCAACTGCTCCCTGGGTGCTGTGGACAAGGCTGCCCACTGCTCCGGGCACGTGCGCTCACTGCCCCCTAGTGTGTTCACTAGTGTGTGTAAATGTGGGTGTTTCACTGCACGGATGGGTTAAATGCAGAGGTCAAATTCCGCTGTGTGCAAATCACATGTGGCTAACTTAAGTG